>OW796096.1:932758-3332758 GCA_941860345.1 Chrysodeixis includens | reverse complement strand
GTATCTCAAGTTTCAACTAACTGCGGCAATATGACCAGAAATGTAATGTATTTCGAAGATCAGTTAAAAACGACAAAAGGTCTCATAACTCGATAACAAAGAAATATCGCAAAACATATATGGGGTGATTCGGGTACCACTAGAGTCCTCATATTACTAAAAAGTCCAATATTCATCTTTCCTTGGACACCCTATATACCTATAGATAAAAATAATAACTTGTACTAAATCTCTTATCATTACAAATTCAAAAAAGAAGACAGTTACAGGAGGATTGCATCGGCCGGGAATCGAACCCGGGCCGCCCGCGTGGCAGGCGAGCATTCTACCACTGAACCACCGATGCTTATACTCTTATGAAGCAATTATCAGACCATTTAACACGTTTGCTACGAGTCAATTTTTAGAGGACTTGCTACCAATGCGTGCGTTAATGAGACCTATATTAATTTGAAACTCGTAACTATACATAACTGCAGTGAGTTTGAAAATTTACCAAACCATACCCCCAAAAATGTATTTTTTTAAGTATGCACAACTTTTTCAAGGAATCTGTTTAGAGATTTTAACTTTTTGTGGCTCTATTAAATTGGAGTTATTATCAGTTAAAATTATATAGTATCTATTGAACCGCGCATCGCAACAAATTATAGTGCTGTTTAAGTAGTGCCTAGTGTTGGATATTAAATTAACTCTAAAGGATAGATTATTCATAATCAAAATTTTATTATAAAATCAAACTTTGCTTGACAAAAATAGGTCATAAAAATAGAGCTCTATGTTTCACCACACAGATATCACCATCAAATTGAATTAAAACAATTTTACACAAGCAAAGTTACTTAAATTTATATAGGCCAGTAATTTCCAATAATGTTATTATAATACAACGTGTAACGGAAATAACGCACATCCACAGACACCCCAAAAAGAATATCCTTTTTTATCCACAATTAATGTATTGAAACATTTTTATCATTTTCTTAGATATTTGTTTTTATTACATATTGTCAGAATAATTTGTACAAATAATTGGCAAAACGCGTGGGCGCCCTATTGCTCAATACGTTACTTATAGCCTATAGCCTTATAGCCTTATTGCATCGACTTAAGGTTCATTTTCGTTTACTTCGAGTGCTTTATGAAAATAGTGTCTACAATTTAATTATTTCTAAATAATTTTTTGGTAAAAAAAATATTTATTTTTATTAATGAAATGGATTCTGTTATCGATTCGGAACAAAGTAGTTTCAGGATGTGCGTTAGTTATGTTACACGGTGTATATTTTCAACTGTCAACGAAAACAGTTATTTTTCCATGTTATTTTCCTGTTTTGATGCCACACCACATAAGTTCAAAGGTTGCAAAGTAAAGCTTAAAATAGACGCAGAAATCAGGAAGCAATAAATTAACAGGTTTAACTGAAGAAGATTGCTATACTAATTACATCAGACTAGTCTGCTTACACGAGGCGAAGGAAATCTTTTATACCCCACGATTTAAATTTTCAAGTTACTGGCATGATACAGTAGAAATATGTGATTATTCGTGTCATAGATAGTATTTTATAACTCCTTAGTTAGTAATTAAAAAGTATATAGTAGAAAAAGAAAAATACTTCTTTCTACTTTTATTTTTCGTTTTATTTATTTTTTTAATTTTCAATTTAAAGATTTATTTATTGTTCACATACTTTTGTATGCTTTGCTTTCCTACCAAGTTAAAGGAGTGTACAGAATACAAACCCTTATACTTCTTAGTTTATAACATGTAGAGTCATTGTTAGAAGCCTATAAACAATTAAACATACCTAGTACTAAAATTGTCTGGTATCAGAGACTTAGGTTCCCTTTTGCACGAAGAGCCTAATCGTGACGTAAGCAAAGTCCTACTGACCCACGGATAAATTCATCACACTTATTCGCAATAACACCGGTCGTTGCCACAATATGTTGACTCTCTTTGGAACAAGATTGTGTTTGCATAATATTATCTGATACACGTTTTACGATTATAGCCAGCCTTTGATATTACTACGGTACTCATCGCCTCGCCTACATAATGTTTCCAGTTTGTTTTCTCTTGTTCTGGTTTGTTGGTCTTTTATTACTAGTGGTTTCTTGATTAAAGGGGGTAAGTGTGGATTACATAGCTCATATTATACAGTTACATATTTTACGAGTGTCAACGGACCAATTGTTCCGGTACCTATTGTGTAAACGGTAGTATAAACTGAACAGGTATTCCAGTGAAAGTTTCTGTTAGAGTTTTTGGATTACACAATGGCGACCTGTAGATATTATTCTAGATTCTAACATTTAAATGTGAACGCAGAACAATGGGCTTTCTTTTAATTGAATCTAATTCGTGTTATAAAGGCACCATGACAAGAAAATATACTTTTAGTTTAAGTAACCGTATACCCAATTAAATTCATAGTACGATTGCGAAATGTTTAAATATTAATAATAATTGTTTAGGATAAGAAATGACATCGTAGTACATAGAGTATTATTTTAATTTACTCAGTAACAAGTTTTACTTGAATTGAAGTCCAGAGTCATCTTTGAGCTTGGTACTGTATCGCAATGTTCTCTCTTTCACCAGTCTAATATTAACGCCATCTATTGAATAATTCTGACATTAAACGTTTTACCGAGCTTTACTAGTTTCAGTTACTTTATACGTAAATGGAAAGGTGGAGCTTTTATGACGTTTATTGGGAGATTTTCTTTCTTTTAGAATGGTAAACTTATAAAATTTTCATATTTGAATGTCCCTTTACAAAAAAAAAATTGATACTGTGATATTTAAATGATGATGAGTTTTAAGTTAATGCTTGGTGCTTGCTTCATAGTGAATTAAGATAGAGATGTAGACAGTTATAGAGATATAGATCATAATAAATGTTTAGCTCAACAACAGCATTAAATTAATTATTAAAGAAAAAAAAACACTATACATATTAATGTTTGTTTTGTTTTAAACTTCAAAACTGTACCACGTTAAATTATACGGTATGTTCAAAAACTAAAACAGAAAATATTTTAACGTTGAACAACAAACAGAAAACTAAACCAATAACTGAATAGTTTTCCATAACAATAGCGAGTGAATAGCCCAGTTTACGTCATCAAAGAATTTCAAGTTCGTTCCGCTTTTGTATAGTTTGTTTGCTCCTGGATTCACCTGAATATATTAGTAGCTAAATATCGTTGTCAATAAATTTATGGGATAACATTTATGCAAAGAAAAATATTTGCCGTGAAGTTTTCATCAAATTGCAGATTCGTTTTGTAAACAACCATAGCAAATCATTATATTTTTCTGATTTTACCATGTGTTTTTTAAACGATCATATAACCGCTAGCTCAAAATTAATGTCACTTGTATGTCAAGTAATGCTTATTTTTAATTAAAGCGACATCTTGTGAATGCTTTCAGAACCCTCGCCCTTAGAAGCTAAGTTAAACTCTTCCCAAAGATCCCGACTTGGTACGACTTGAATGTATCACAATATTCATACTAGATGGCAGCACTCGTTTACAATTCAAAGTTTGTACCATTGTACTAAGAGCCATGGAATTTAAACTTATTTTAACACAATATAGTTCGGTACGTTGCTGATTTTGATCGATCGCTTGAGATATCATAGCCATGTGTCCCTAAAATGTATAAAACTCGCACAATATTTCTCACCAGCGTTTTCATAAAAGATAGCTTCTGGATAGAAAAATGTTTACAAGAAAATAGAGAGGCGTGAATCGAAAATAAAAATAAAAAGAGCTGTTGGGTGTAAGAAATTTTTTTAAGGTACTTTCTGATCATTACACTTAATTCGGATGCAATTACTGATAATTTATCATTGTTTTACAAATAAAACCTTCATGTTAATCAAATACCTTTTGAATTAGATTATATCTTAAATGGATCTTATCCATTAGGACAAAAACAATCCAGACTAAGATCGGATAAGGCATTATTCAGAATAATTAAGAGGTTTAGTAAATCAGGGTAAGTATTGTTAAACCTCAGTTAGGTAATGAAATTTTGAAGGAGCAGGTGTTGTTATGCCGTCTTTGTCTCGAAAGATTAAGCTGGACGATGTCTGAATACAAAACCTAAAAACTCTATTTTCAGTCCTTAATATGTAGTTAAGTAGTGTCCTTAGTATGTAATGTCTGGGAAAAAGATTTTGTCTATTCGTATCAGTATCACTATATTTATGTAGAGTAAAGACCCATATCTTTAAATCATCTTGAGTTTAGCGAAAGAAATGCAGATTTTATTAATTTTCTTTTAACCGTAATGTGAATAATTTTTTAAACGATAAAAAAAAAGTTTAGCGTCATCTTTCCACTTGGATCTCGAAATTATATACAACTGGTCAAAAATACTGTCCCGATAACAAAGAAACATCGACATTCGAATCCCAAATTCAAAATACAAACTCTACAAAACGAAAATCCTGAAAACAAGTGAAAGCTGCTCAAGCCAGTCTTAAGCCATTTAAATAATGGTGTTAAGTGCATAAAGTCGTTCATTAAACTATTTAAGGTAGGTTAACACAGAGGCTTGGTGAAGTGACATTTTAAGACAGCCAAATTTCCATAAGCTCTTTTAGCTAGTGAAACCGGAACGGGGGTAGATACGACGTCTGCTGCGGTGTAACTCTTCACTGCGTATGCGGGTAGGGCTGGCGATACTAAGTTCTCAGAAACTTTTGAATGGGATTTTTAATGAAAGATCTATTTTTAGACGGCTTATACCAGGCAGTCCATTCAGTTCCATGCAGTTAGAAGAAGTTAATAAGACATGATTTGTATTTCATCTTAATGATAATATTATTTTTAATCAACCGTTATTGTTATTGTATAGATACGAGATATGAAATAAGGAACTAATTGTATGGAGCAAAACACTAAATATTCATGATTACGGTAGATTTGTGATGTACTTTTCAATACTTAAAATTAAATTAAATAATTACTAGTACCTGAGATACTTAAAAAGGGATATTATGAGATGTCATTACCATACTTTTAAGCTGACCTGAAAATTACACCAATTAATGAAACAAAACACAGTATACGTAATTACGGAGGTATAATTTTATTATTTTGGGTCTCCGTGATTCAAAGTTCACTTTACGGAAACAATTTACCTAATAATAATTTAAGAACCCCTAAAACTTTGAATTTCGAAATGCTTTTTCTTTCATGGTTTTCTTTTATGAAAACCCATATCTTAAATTTCAGCTGGGTTCGGTTTTTCCATAACCAAAAACCATTGAGTTCAGTTTTTGCGTGAAGCCAGGTGTGCCAAATGGATGCATTGGTTTGGGATCCGTGAAGCAAGTTCGGTTATCGCACCAAAGTTAGTAAAGAACAGGTATTATAATGAGGGAATTACCACCTTTGCAGCCAAAATACTGTTTCTACTTAGTGATTAAGCATAATTACTGTAAGTCCAATAATATTCTACGAAGTTTTGCTGTTTAGGCACGCTTTTAACAAAACAATCCGAGAACCTAAAAGCATGAGGAATTAAGCTTACATCTTATTGTACGTCCAAATAAAAGGGTTACATAATTTAAACCTCATTATATTTGCGTGTAACCCTAGCTCTAAGCGTAGTACATGCCCGATAACACGAAGAAAATACAGCGAGGAGCCAAGAGGGTGCCACCGGCCTCGAACTGATGTGAAAACGATGTTCCTCAAACACATTTATTTTATTGCAACCATCTTCGTAAAGTTCCATCGAATTTTATAGGTTAAGCACCGGCCGTTTCACTTCTTTTCGCAATTAGACAGATTTTATTGTGTTTCGTCTGTAAACGGTGAGAAAAGTACTCGAGGGCAGTAAAGGTCAATAGATTGTCTGTCTGTTGATGTTCCGATTGTTTATTTTGTGTAATTGCGGTGAACTACTTTTGGAGGCCTCTGTCTAGAAGAAGACCGAAACAGGTCGAGCTGATGTATTGATTTAAAATACAAGTACATTGGTGTTTGATTCCGGTCGTATGTTTGCGAAACTAAGTATTGTCTTTATTAGGCACAGTTACAAAAATCATACTAAAAATGTTAATAAAATAAATAGAAATAAAATGTTTTAGTGCAATTCCTCCGGATTTATAGACATTTTACTACGAAGCACCCAAAATAATTTCAACTTGAGCAAATGTGTTGACCCCGTTTCTCTAGCCAAAATCTAGGTCTTCAAACTCGGGCTGCATCCTCGATCATCCAATCAAGAATCCATTTATCGTAGAGCTGTACCAAATCCTCGCATTTGGAAGTCCTCCGAAAGTCAACGCCTCCCGGCCGCAGATGGCTTTTAAAGCTTGAAAACAATCGTTAAGATGTTAGGATTAATGGCAGAGACCTCCAGTTCGGGCGTTTGGGCTCGAATCGACCCACTTGTTAACAGTCCCCGAGCTTATTTTGGAAGTCAATAACATTCCTAGAGTCTATTTGAGTTTGCTCAGCCAAACTAACGGAAACTAATTTATGTCTAACTCCGAATGCGATTGCAATGCATCTACTTCAACGATAGGTTTTATTTGTTTCCTTTATAAAATGGAGAGGAAGTTTGCGTTTTACCGAGCGTGCACTCCGAGAAATGTTGTAATTATATTCTCTATATCAGCGTAAGGTATTACAGGAAGGCGGGCTTGTTCCTTTGTACCTATTATATGTCATATTGAACGTAGTAAAAAGGCTCGAACTTTTCTATGCGTGCGTTGTGTTTTGTTTCTTAAATGAAAAAGCATGCCAATTTTGGAACCTGCTCTAATTATAATGCAGAAATTATCAAAGATAATTAAATTGTGCACGTTTTTGACAGTGTTGTTCGATAAATGTGTTCAGGTTCAAAGTATACGAGGAACAATTTGAAGGAATAACACTTTTGGGTTCTCCCAATGATTAAATTTGCTTACAGTTTATTGACCTTAATTTCCTTTTACTACGTAAACTACAAGAGCTTAGAAAATAAACCCACAATCAGATTATTTAACTACTAGCCAGTAACCAGTATCCTGAGATAGTTTGACCACAATTATCGAACTAAAATTACGTTACTTTGGTGTCTGTCTCTTAATGACGTAATCCAAACAGTGCGGTTAAAAGGGGCGGTCCCTGAATTAGGTAACTGGAAAATAATAATCGCTTTAGCTTTGGTCTGTGGGTTGAGCTTTTTGATTTGAACTTTGAATTGAATTTGAGCTTAATGCCAGTATTTTAATCGAGCTGGATATAGATTTTTTATGGCTTTTCATGTAACAAAAGATCCTTTTAAAGCCTATATGGCCGGTAAAATCAATTAGTGTAATAATATATTTCAACTTATTAATAATATAAAGTAAGCGCGTAGAAACAGTAGATATAAAACATATTCGTTACTAGCAACCTGCCCCATCTTTACACGGGTGAAATACTATAAACTCAATAATATATTATGTAAACCTTTTTATTGAATCACTCTATCTATTAAAAAGAACCGCTTCAAAATCCAAACATTTAAGTAGACAGACAGACAGCGACAGCGTTTTATACTATGTAGTAATAAGGAAAACAAAACAATTCAAACATACAACCAACATGGATTTATCAAGTGATATCCCAATACGACGAAAATGTATCTTCATTTGTTAGTGTCAAAAAAGATAAAGAGATCAGGAGGAATCCTAAATATAACACGATAATATTGGCTATTTGGCGGGCCTTAATATGTCTCCGTATTGCGTGGGTGTGTTGCCAACATAACGATGTAGTCCCAATAGGATTGATAATCTCGTACAATTCCTGCTAGGTTGTGTGTTATGACATCTGTTGTAATGAATAGAGATTATTCTCCTTGTTGAATCAATGGTATGACAAACGAGAACGCCTACACTGTATTTTTGAGGAAAGATTGGATTACAAGTATACTAAATAGAATAGGCAAATCTTCTTTGTATACTGCCAGCATTATTATCATTAAATATTAATGTAATAGGCATTTCTTTCTTCAAGATGTACTGTATGAGTCTGTGGGTTTAGGGTAACATTTGAACCATGAAATTAAATGCTTGTTTTTTGTCTAGAAGCTTGTTATGCATGAATTTAAGTGTTTTTTTTTAAATTTAATTTATTGAATTTCCAATAAAATTTCATAGTGTGGGATAAAAAAAATACTTCTTTTTTAACGACTAAAATAATGGTCTCATTGTTTAAATACTTTCATAAGTGTGAGAGAGAGGTGAAAATAACGCTCTTTTTTATTAATTGGCACATTATTTTCTCCGTGATTAAATGAGTTATATGATCTAATATGACTACAAAAATAGAATACATTTAAAATTACATGTGAATTGCGGAATAATAAATCATCGTAGTTTTCGAAAAACTTTACTGGATAGGTCATAACACGATTTAGAAAATGACAAATTAATATATTGATTTCCTACTGTAACAGGTTTGAAACACGATTTCCTACTATGATTATAATATATTAACATAATAATATATAACTAACGTTATTTTACGCAGTACTTTTAACGGATTATCGTCTGTCTATCCAATCATGAATACTGTAAAATGTTTGGACGTGGAATTTATGAAACGTGCATAAAATAATGTATCCACAAAATCCATTAAAAGTACTCTTAGTTAAGTAGGTATTATCTGGTTCATTAAAATCATGGATTTGAATGTAATTGCGTGGTTATTTAACTACAGATCATTTGTTGAAAAAAACTTTAGATACATATTGTAACATAATGATAACTGAATGCATTTACATACCTAAAACATCCAAAATATACTAAAAATAAGTAACAGCGAGTAGAGGAATATTATGTTAAAAATACTGATACTGATTCCCATCAAAATCAATATCAATGTCTTCCGGAAGGAATTCAGACATTTTCCTTTCGTTCAGCTTGTCTTCAAGTTAAGCTTTCCATATATTCGGGCAGATTTCCTCGTGGGGCCACGGACACTGTAATGCGACTTTATTAGTGTTCTGAAAAGCTCGGACGCTGATTAGGGTTATGTTAGAACTAACCGAATCAGGCTGTATTAAGGGTTGTTTAGAAACAATGGGAATCGTGATGGGTTTGTTTTCACTTTGTATTTGGATATTAAGTTTTGATCAATAATTGTTGTTTGACTGGATTTAATTGTTTGACGGACTGACGTGTTGGTCTAGAAGTTAGTGGCCCTGACTGCTATACCGGGGGTCGAAGCATTGATATTAATTTATTTTAATCCGTATGATACGATATTTTATGTTTTGCTGCCTTATTTACATAGCATCAGCTTGTTTAGATAATATTTATTACCCAAAACTGTTGGCTAATTATTCAATCTACCGAAAAAAGTAACCAAACGATTTATTTCCTTCCTACATTGCCAACAAATCACAAAAACACTTCTCAAACGACGCGGAAGATTCAGTCTCCCTGGATGAACTGGCAAATTGCATAGTATTGGGAAGGTAAGGTAAAGTTGGTGGAAATTGCAACAAGTTGTGACTAGGACGAGCGCGAAGCTTAATGCTAATGGGACAAACTTGGCACCAGTACGACGTATAAGGTCTCTTGCACTGAGCGACTAGTTGAGAAAAGTTAGCGTTAGCGCCATGATGCATGTTCCTACTGAGTTTAGTTTAAATGTGTTTTTCCTGTTTCACGTATAAGTTTGATCGTTTTTCTTCTTGGTTTAGATTAGCTTAGGCTTGTAGGTTTATTAAGCTGTTATGATTATATAAAGTAGTAAGACGTGAACACTGCAATAAATGAATAAATACAAAGACATTGTTAGTGTTTTTGTTCCGACTATAAATATAATTAATCAATAAAATTTAATGTAATTTTTTTTCTTTCCAAGTTTATCTTTATACATTTAGAGATAACCTACTTACTTAATCTACGTTGCAATGTAATTTTGTCATCAAAGGAGTTTCCTTGCAACTTTAACACATTGTCAGTTTTACAGAAAATTACAATTCCACGTACTAGTATGTCACATCGGTGTGACGTCATCAAATCCTGCCGCCTGCGGGTTATTACCGCTATTCACGACTCGCGGCTAGCTAGGCAATTCCACACGCCTGATTAGTTTTCATATTTTTCATTTGAGAAAGCATTTTATATTGCTGTAATATTTCTTTAGCTAAGCTTTTTCATGCTAAGTGCCAGCAGTTAAAATGGCAGTTACAATAAAGATGAAAAACCAAGAATATTTTTTTTCCTAGGTCGAAAGTTTGTAAATATGGATGAATGGATGTTGGTAGTTATTCTTGCTCGATTAAAAAGCTAAACCAATATGAATACAATTTGGAATAGAGTTAGCTGACACCCTGGATTTACTCATAGGCTACTTTTTTTCTGACTGCTTAAAAGGAAGTTAATGTTTTGCAGTTACAACCGACATTCACGTGGGTGTAGCTTTGTAATATATTAACAAAAAGTTTCATCATCAGACTACCTTACAATAAAATAAAACAAAGACTAAATTCTAATACACACATAGCCTCATGTTAAATTGACACGACTGTATTCAAGACTTGTAATTCCCAGTTGCAATTTGGATTTAGAATGTCTCGAATGCCGTACGAGGATTATAATTGCATACCTTTTCGCTCCAAGGAGTCTTTAATTAGAGGTTTCCCGTAAGACACTGGCTGTCTCTAATTTGTTCAGGTTTATTTTTTTTAAGAACGTTCTGTGTAACGTAACGGATTGTAAAAGTTTACAACAAATTGAGAACTCCTTTCTTTAAATCGGGTATGCACTTGTTGGTTTTTAAATAATTAAAATAATTTTTTTCACGAATGAATCTTGCCATTTTTTACATGTTCTAAAGCATTTTTGTCTGTTTAGTCATCAAGTATGTCTTATCATGATAATAACAGCTTAAAAACATCTCACAGCTGGGTATAGGCCTCTGCTGATAAAAGGAGAGTTTGAGCATTGATCATATACCTAACTATATACTTGAATCATGGCTATCCATTTGATTTTTAATTTAGAAGCATGACTAAATTAAAAACGAATCAATAGCTAGACTATGGGCAACAAATTAAACTCCTCTTAATTTCGACTTCTTAACTTACTTCCAAACGAAAGAACGTTATACAATTAAGTCCAATAGCCATTAAATTAGAAAACGAGCAACCAAATAGACTAGAATAACTCCAGAATGAAGTGATGGGGTACTAGAAACCAATAAATTTAATTCGGATGCCGCTCACGTTCACAAATTACGCGAAGAGAGTACCTTCGCGACGCGTGAGGTTACACGCGTAAAACACGCCATCTGGGCAAGCTTTAGGTCGTTAAATTGTATCTCTTCAAATAAGAATGTTATTGTAAATATTGGACCAATAATAGAGAACCATCGCTTAATTTGAGGGCTGTCCCAAGCAAAACAATTGACTATCGCGTTAGAAATTTAATTGTATGTCGAAAAATTAAATTACTCGTGCCAATTTTTTTTTTAAGTGTATGTTAATAAAATCGCGACAGTTTAAGAGCAGATGTATCTGTATACATCTGAAAGCACATTCTTTCAAATAAAGAAAATGAAAGAGGATTTAATTCACCTCACGCTCGTCACATAAGAATAATCACCATGTAGGCTTGATAGAAACAGTATTGATATTCTAATATTCGAAGGGTACTTTCTTGCATTACAAAGGGTTACAATTTTATTTGCAGCAGGGTCGTCACATAAAATCTGTCGGGATTTGACGCAGCGCTGACTCGATGAATAGTGTTATGAATGCCGACGCTGTCTGCGTACCCCATCATGTGTACTGACCTGAATAATTTTAAATTTGGGAACTATAGTCTATATTACACTATGGAATGAGTTGAAGATTTATAATGCAAAATTGCTGGCAAGAAAATAGTGTGAGTAAGTAATATGGCTTTGGATGCAATCATCATTATAAGATTTTTTACGAATTATTTACCTACCATTTTTTAAATTAGATTCTATTTCGTGAGGATACCACGTAAGTGAAAGATTTTGAAAAGCAAATGGTATGCATTTTTGACGAAAGTACAAAACTTATTATCTATAAATACTTAAATAGGAAAATTTTGATAACGTGTTTTCGAATGGATGTTCTACCCACCAAAATTAGAACAAAAACTTTTGACTCTTCCAACTGAAAGGAAACAATAGTTCTTTTGTTTAATTTTCTAATCGAGTTGTGCACAAACAGTAAACAAATGGTGACATTAAACACTAAAGGGTACTGGAGAATCAGAAACCCTTTCCAGCGCTCACTGGACGAAAACAATTAATATGATTTATGAGAGAAATAAAAACCCTTGAGGCCATTTACCAGCATTTTTGCTTTAGCAATAGTCGACTTCAGTAATAAAATATGATTTATAATATTATAATAAATTTGCAAAGAAAGCGAGCCGTATTAGCAAAATGTCCGTAAAAGTTGTTAATCATAAGCCTATTTCCGACTACTTTCGGGTCGAGTTCCAGTCAAATTTCGGGCGAATACAATGGGATACCAATATTATAAGGTCAAGTCAGCTCTAATATATTTCGACCTTTTTGGTCCCCGTAATAAATGTCACTTATGTCAAATGGGCTAGTTTGACATCTATGACTAGTCGTGAACACACCTGGAATTTGTGGTTTGGTATATTGGGACGTTTGAACCCTTTGACTATTTAGTTGGTACTTACTATTATATGAATTGATACCTATCATTGACCTAAGTGATTAAGACATTGACGTAAACATTTATGGTAGGTAAATTGCTTACATCGTGTAGCTATGTTATGTCCGTGTGGTGTCCGGATATAAAGAATATCACCACCCCATATCCTCCACTGGGTGTCGTAAAAGGCGACTAATGGACCAAGCACCTTGGGTCACCCGAATGGTGGCGGGTAAACAACCAACAATCGCATTCCCAAAGAGGGTTAGTGTCAGGCAGGCGGCCGACTATAAAACCATAGCCAAAACTTTAAGCAACATGTCTAAAAGACGTGTTGGGCCGACCCCAAGTAAAAATTGGGATAAGGGCAGGGGTATGATGTGTAGCTATGTTATGTTCATTCATCAAAATTAATTGAAATATGAGCAGCTCTTCTTTTTGGTATTCAATTATTCCTAAATCACGGACAATGCGTTACTTAGGTGTCTTTTAAAAATGGATTATTAAAAGATGCTGAATTGTGATTTTATTTTTGACTAGCTGTGCCCGCGACTTCGTTCGCGTGGTTGTCGAAACAAAACAGCGTCATTTAGATAAGAGTAGGCTATATACATATACCTTGGCGTGAAAATAGATGACGAACTAAGAATATTATTAAGTAAAAAATGTACTACCTAAGTTTCAAAGTTCCTATTAATATTTTAAGAGTTTTTTTTATGTCACAGCTATAGGTTAACATTCAAAACTCACTGAGATAAACTGGAAGCTCTTCAAAATAGATTTTTAAAACTACTTGTTATTACTAAAAATACGAAAGCACATGTAAAGGAGATTATAGTACCTAAATTATTTAAAATAGAAATAGCTGTTGCCCGCGACTTTGTCTGCGTGGTATTGAAGATTAGGTAAATTGAAGATGTGTAGTGCTGTACAAAAAGTAAAGCTAAATAAAGTTTAATGCAAGCTCCTTAATCCAGTTCTGTTTCAAAATTATTTCTTAACTTTCTACTTATAACCTTTAGTCTTACAAACACATTACTTGATTGTTAACACTGCTAGTTCATATGAATGTTGGACTAACCTTTAAAGTCCAACATTCATATGATGAAAGGTCGCATCATATTGTTGCTGTGGCCACTATCTTACACTGATTTGACAATTTGGATTGAAGGACTTGAAAACGGGCGATGGGGAAGAAGTGTGCCGGATTCTAACTGGCTAAAACCACCTGAGTGCATCTCCGTTCTCTATTGTCAGGAGCCACGGGAACACTTTCGCAAACTACCGCGAACCCTGACGGGAGAGATCTTTTTAACGGGAGTTTCTTAATTGACGTAGAGTCCGTTTTCCCCAGCGCTCATTAAGAGGCGCGCGAAAGCACCGTGCATGCCGTCTTTGCCTGTATACAGTACAGTAGACTTCCCCTAGACTACTGGCGTAGGCTATTTATGGTGGTTTGAGGAGAATAAATTTGGTCTTCTTCTATTTGTTGCTCGCTGGGCACGGATCGAGTGGTCAGATGAGGCTTCCCGTGTTCTTTCTGCGGTTTTTTGTTGCGCGTCATCACTTCTTTGCAGAATTCGATGACGGCACACCAACTATCCTTAGTTACGGCAAACTAATACCCTCTGGAAACATTAAAAATAATATTGAATTATGTAGTGGAGTTTGGTATGCCGTTTCTTCTCTATTTTTATGTTTAATTAGAAAAACCTTCTTCTTTTTCTTTTCGTGTCAATTGTACGTAGTATTTGGTGAATATTAGATCCTCTGAATTGCAAGTGTGCAGACATTTTCGTCACTATAGGTGGTGTGACATCGTCTGTACGGAAATGACGCATTCTAACTGGATGTTAGAGAGGTCTGTATACCCAAAATTGCCATATTTTGTTTGCAGTGACCTACTTGGATTCTCAGACGGTTGAATGCTTTTCAAACAGGCCACTGCAAAGAATTCCAGGCGGCAGACGTTTCTGAGGTAGGACATAAGTGGCAGGTGGTAGATGCTGATCTGCCCAGATCTTGCACCGAGTTTGAGTTGGAGTTTCGTTTGTAGCCAGTGAACATCGGAGGAAGCTCTTTTGGCTCTTAAGTCTAATCGGGTGTAAGCTTTGGTATTACATAGGGGATGTCCGATGTCGTGTGTCTGATTCCTCGACGTCTTTTGCGAGCGCGCATGCGACTTCTCTTCTAACGTCAGGTAGAGCAATGCTTACCAAAGGGAGAACTTATTGAGCAGGGTTGGTTTTAAACAGCCAGATATTATTCGATACGTTTTGTTGAGCGCTATGCACTGTGGTGCGGCGTACATCCGACGCCGCTCCCAATCTGGTGGATGTTTGCGGGCCTAGCAGATTATTCCGGGCACCGATCTTCTATTTTGTTTTCTTTCTACTCCTTGACGGACAAATTTTCAAAAATCCCTTCTAAGTGTTATATGGTTATCAATGTTTCAAGTTTCTAATTATGGTAGTTTGAGCTGAGCCAGCTGAGCCTGAAGAAGGGTAATGTTACGCACACGTAACAAAACATCTGCGGGAGAATGTGAACGGGACATACTCGTACGCGAGATTAATGAATTTAATAACAGTCTATCAACACACTTTTACCAATGCAACTACCCTATACCACCGCAATTGGTGCACAATTGTAGTTAAGTAGTGTATAAGTACTATCAAATCTTCAAAACCACGCGTAACACACAACAAATTTGCAGTCAACAGCTAGTAATATAGTAAGTAAATCATTTACCGTCCAAACTATTTTTTTGGTTTTGGTAGTTAGTTTTCTGTCATTTCAGTAAATATCCACAGCTACATCTAAATTTGATGAGACTGTCGTAGCTTAAAGAGTAAGTAAATACCGTGTAAAATTATTTTGAAAAACAATTTTATGTTAAAAAGGCCAGGTACTTCATACAATACCTACTTTTGTACTATCAAAAACGATAGAAGAAAAGTAAATGTTTGTTTAGTAAAATTTGTATTCAAAAATTATTGAAATATAAATTCAAAAAGTGTATGTCGAAATGAGATTTGAACTTGAAGTGAAAAAATACGAAGCTCGTAATTCCCCAACCCGGCTATTTTGATTGCTATGTAGTCAGCCAAATTACATGTTAATACATATTAATGTAAAAACATAAAACCATAGCATCAGTATTTTGGTCGCTATGGTGACTCGTACACAGCTATGGTGACAGTAGAAAACTTACGAAAATTCGTGATTGATCACCTCCCGTATAGGATAACACAATAATATATAGTATTTATGTTAGCCCGACCTTTAGCAATAATATAATGGTGTCAAATCTTAACACCGCGATTCAGAAAATGACGAAATTTGCACAACGCCATCTATCGGATTTGCAATTTATAAATCAACATTAGTTCTAGTTTTTGTCTTAAGATGTCGTTGCAAGTACTTTACTGAATTGCGTAACGTAATTATTTTACTTCTTGAATTCACTAAATTAATCATATCTTTTGGTAGAGTGAACCGATTTCGATCAAACAAAGACTAAGTTATACCTCAAGTTGCGTATAATTCTTGTGTATAAACATTGTCTGCATTGAGTTCGTAGATTTTACGTGATGCGCGCACAAACAAACAGACAAACAGATAAACAGACAAACAGACAAACAGACAAAAATTTCAAAAATGATGGAAATGGGTTCTGTTAGTTATCTTTTCACACCCTGGCTATTTTTTTTTTCAATTTCTTCAATGTACAAAAATGATTTTTCTACAGATTTATTATATGTATAGATATATTATCATAATTGATATATATTATTACTTATTTATTAAATCTAAAAGCATCGTATCCAAAAGTACCTAATCTACAGACCTAATTAGATTTTATTTCTTTTACCTATCTTCAATCCAATCGTTATTATTCATACAATATCGGTATACTAGTTACGAAAGCTCAAATAATCAACGAGCATCAATAAAAATGATATCAAAGGAAACTTTAGACCTCGGCGTAGATAAAGGTGATCTGTTGCGCAAAAGGTCACGTGACACATAAACACTTCAGTGACCTTTCTTAGCGCGGCGACTCGTGTGCCGTATTTATAGACCGAGCTTAAAGGCTGGTGACATTTTAAAACATAACTTTACTTATGAATCAGTAGACTGTGGTTTATGTAGCTGAGTATGAACATTTACAGCTGTATTTAAGAACGATAGTTAGATGAGTGACGTTTAGTAAACGTGTTGATGCTTATTTATTTTCTATATGGATACTTTTCTGAGCGAGGTTTCAACAAAGCGACAGGCCTGTTGGTCTAGTGGTTATTGGCCCTGACTGCTGTAACGGAGGTTGTGAGTTCGATTTCCACCAAGGAAAAATGTGTCTGTGATAAGCACGATCATTTTTTCTGTGTTTGGGTGTATTTTTTCTATAATATGTATGTAGTAAGAATTATTTAAATATGTTTATCAGTTGTCTAGTACTCATAATACAAGCTCAGCTTTGTTTGAGACTGAAGATGGTGTTGTGTGAAAGTCGTGGAATATTGATTCCTTTTCTATATGGACTTCTTTCTATCTCATATCTTTCTTTTGTACAGAAGTGGTTTATTTCGAAATTATTAGTTATAGTTATTGTTCCTTTTATTAGAGACCTAGTCACGTGCTTGTTTTTGACACAAAATAGATCTTGTGGTTCATATTGCATCAAAGTATTTTAATTGTAAAACGTAGTTACTTTTAGATATTAAATTAGAAACTTTTAACAGTTGCCCGAATGTCGGTCATACCTGCATACATTACCCCTATGACGCAGTCGGTTAAAATGTATGTGTTAATCCAGGGTAGATGTCACGTAAATCCATATCAAAATTTAATCAAAACTGCTCCAGCCGTTTGAGCTTGAAAGAGTAACAAAATCCAACTTTTCATACTTACAATCTTTTCTGTAATATTAGTAGCAAACACTCTTAACACTAAATAATACCTATCAATCTAATAACGATTGTATCTTTCTATTACCTTCCCTTAAAAGACAAAGATTTTTTCCATACTTACAATTTTTTATAATATTAGTAAGATAAAAAAAGCTCTTAACACTAAATAACACCAACTTAATAATGATTACACCTATCTATTACCTTCCCCTAAAAACACCAAGATTTTTAAAACTCTACCGTGTTAGCCTTGCTTTATTTATGGCGTTGTAAATACAGTGTTACGCTGAACACCCCAAGGGGAAGATAGCTGTAAAACTTTAAGGCGTATACAGTGTTACCGTGACCGTCGTTTAATATTTTATCGACCATCGTACTTGTAAAGATCGTTAAGTAGCGACTTGTAAGAAAATAGTTTGTTCTTACAACTCTTTTGTATTGAGTGCAAACAGTTCATCAATTATTTTATTTACTAGCGACGCGTCCCAGCTTTGCACAAGTGCAATTAAATAAACATAGGCTTCTTCTTAACCGACTGCATCAGAGAGAGATTATGTTTTTGCAGCTTTAACTGACATTCGTTCGGGTAAAGTCGCAGGCTACATATAAACCTTCTTGAAATATTTTATCTAACAAAAAAAACGCATCGAAGTCCATTGCTTAGTTTTGATGTTAGCACACATAGGGATAGACAGTCAAATGCGGAAAGCCAATTCGTTTTACACTATGTATGTATCCTACAGCTTCTTCCGTGAAGATTCTATTCTTGTGGGAATATAGGATCTTAATGTACTTCATGTTACTTTCTAATTCATAAGGCTAAATAGCTTCCGTGACTAGGGCGTAATAAGGTAACAAAAAAGTCAAATTCAGTTTAATATAATTGATTAAAATGACCCTCTCCTCTGTTAACTTATAACTACATATGTTTACGTCGTTATTACAGAGAAACCTATGTCTAGGTTATTCTTATTCTGCCACGCCTTTTTCTAAGCTATGTAGGGGTCGACTTTTAGCCTTACCGGATTTCGAAGAATACCATATTTTACATGGAGTGTCTGCCTATCTGATCTCCGCAACCTATTTTACTGGGTCATAGTAACCCTTTAGTGTGTTATGATACGTATAAATATCTAGTTTTTTTTTTGTCTTTAACACTGAATAAAAGAGTGTGACAGTCACACTCTTTTATTTAGTGTAATCTTATCTTATTGTTTTACTAGCCTTAGATTTGCACGGGTACAATTCTAGCGTATTATAAAGTCTCAAAAAGGTTTATAAAAAATATAAACCTTTTGAAACTTTTTATCTAAAAACTCACATCAAAATCCATTGCGTACTTTTAAAGATAGCGTACATAGGGACGGACAGAAGCGTGAAACGATTTTAAAGTTCCAAAAAGCACATCCGTGAAGGAAAAATGTAAATCAAAATTAAATAGTTTCTGTACATAAATATATTTTGACGATTTGTTTCAACTGTTTTTAATTACAGGTTTTCGTCACAAAAACAAAATATGTACAAAATACAAAAATAACACACTTTAACACAATCAATAAAATGAAAAGGCCTACTATAGATGCGAGATAGGGCAGGTATATCGAATCACGCAGGAACAAACACCAATATTGTATGCAAATATTAAGCTTACAGCTCAGTTCACTGTATTGACAATCCGATCAGATTCCAAAATCCTACTACCACGCTCACTGTACGATGATTAATGTTATTTTCCCGTTTTAAAGGTGAAAGGTTTAAGAAAAGATGTATTAAGTACAAGCTTTGGCTGCTATAACGACCTTCAGAAAATCAAATTATTTGTCTGAAACATATTTAGTTTTATGCGTTTGGGCTAAATACATTTTTAACGTATGACAGTAGTAGGTATACAACTATGTTTGCTTTTTGGCTTTGCCATAATTATGGACTTTTATTACACTTCTACTAGCTAAAGATACATTACACTTATCGCATTCTTTTTAAATACCAAAGACCAATGTGGAGAGATTCCGCATACCCGGAGACTGTCACTATTGAGTAGAATATCATATTAGCACTCATCTAAGCTTTCAATGACCGACTTAATCAGCGCGGAAAGTTAGAGAAACCCCCTTTATATGCAAGAGATTAAATCAACAGTATTCTCAAAATATATTTAAAATAAACTTTTCGAGGTAATCACGATTCAGCCGGCATCGCATGCGGCGAGGGAATCGATAAAACCGTGTCCGGCTTCCGGCTGTCAGTCGCCGGACAGGGCGTCCGTAATTGCGCGTGTCAGTGCAAACGATACCAATTTAATCTTTCAACGGCTAATAGAACTCACATTTTGAGGCTATTTTGAGTGCGACCTTTTCATCGATTGGCGCCAGTTAAGGGAACTTGTGGTCCGTTTTATATCGACACCTTTGCATTTGCTTGGTACACGCGATGGTGATTTGCAATTTTGATATGAAGGACTTTAAATTCTAGGTGTCTTTACTTGACTACACAACTTAAAGGCTAGCGTCGAATTAGTCAATTTAAATTTGTTCAGTTTTCTTTATCTAAATTACCCACCACATGAAAAACAGATTTGACAAATGTGAAAGTTACACGGTGCTACAATGATTAGATAGTTTACTCGACTCATACGCAAGGCAACGTTTACATATATACATATGTTTTCACTGCTACCTGATGCATCCTAAACAACCTACCCAAATATAAACGAGAGGTTATAAAGTTATTCCAAGTTCTGTCAGCATAAATATTACAACCCATCTCAACCCTCGAACCTCGGTGAAATATAAGCATACATACATGATTGCATACAAATTTAATAATGCCAGTAATAGTGACCACGGCCGCCGTCGCTACGGCATCTGCGCAATACACAATGGTATGTGGACAGGCGGTTTACGAGCGGCCCACTTTAAAACACTCCCAGCGCTGGTTATTCGAATGAACAATGAAAATTTCAATCATTCTGATGTAATTGCTTTAGTGTTGGGTCGTAGCTTTTTAGGGTTGAAAGCAATAATCCTTTAATAGCGTGTACGAAATAAAATGTTAATTTTTGGTAATTCTTTAAATTCTGTAAACTCTTCTTTTATAAAATATTCGTCGTGAATGTTAGAGAATTTCAATAAACCTCGAAAACTATGCATTGTACGATATTAAGTACCGTACGCTTTAAGGAATTCATATGAGCTGACTAATATAATAATAACAGTCTCTTTTATTATTTCCATCCCTGTCCCTAGGTTCAACATTCCTCATCATCCCATATCTAAAAATAATCTCAAAACAAAAATGAACGCAATATATTTCATACAAATTCACCAAACATTATTTAGAAACAAAGCACTAAAATCGAATTAAACGGGCCTTTTATCTGAGCACAAATTTTAAACGTTTATGTCAGTCACGTATTGGCTATAGCTACTGAACTATCAATATTAGTTCAACATGGATTTTCAACAATAGACTCTGATTGTGTCATTGCGTATGGATCTCGTACCATTGATACTATGGATAGATCAAAGGTTACACGGCTGGTGTAAACTGAGTTATGTTGTGAAATGGGACTAATTGATGTAACCAAACATGAATGACTGAGTGAGATAGCGGGAGTAAATAGGTTCAGAAATGCTGGAAAAGTTGAAGTTGGAATATGTGAAGAAAATATATGAGTACATATTATAAGAACGAATGGTGTCAATGATGTGATAAATTAAGTGGGCATGAATGATAATTATATTCTTAATGTCACAATCTATTGACGAAAAAGCAACATTTTCGGATCACTATAAATTAATATTAAAAATGAAAAAGCTAGTATACGCATTTATGACGATTTTAACGTCTTACAATATTTACTCATCCATCTAGTTTTTCTTCGCTTTCATCTCTGAGCTACATTTGGTAAATTTCTGGTACCACCAGATTAAGCTAAACACAACATATTTGACTAGTAATTTAGTACTCCATAATACGACAATCCCACTCAAATCAATTGCAAGAATTGCAAAAAAACGGGTACGTAACTACTAACCCACATTTACTTAGTCACCTAACACAACATTCTTATCATCAGGATCACCGATTTCATCTTCCACAGTGACACAAACGTGTTTCAATCTGTTAACAGTTACCGCAAAGTGTGATCAAGAGTAATTAACGGATAGCATTCATTTTCCATATTACACGGGTGGCTTGGCTCTATTAAATCATTGGGAACCATTAGCCAAATAATATGTAGGTGGTTATTTGCAAGTTTAACAATAGCTTATTATTTTTAGCAGCCTATGTAAATGATTTAGTTACGAGTATTATAGTCTTTTCGGTTTTTATCAAACAACAAAATAATTAAAAAAAAAAGTGATATAATTTATAATTATTTATCTCGGGACAGATTTTTTCAAATCAGTCTATTACTAAAAGGCTTTGATTGACAAAGGATTACATACAGTGAAATAGTAACAAAAATATATGATTTTCAGGGGTTCGGAAAAGTGTTAATCGCTATTTTGAATTATAGTCTATACGAAAACACGGTTCTGTTCTTTTAAGGTAGTAGATTTAAAATACTTTTAATCATACTAATATTTATAATTAATACAACCGTACATAGGTAAACCTCTCTTCATAGTTTTCTTAGTGTTTAATAATTGTAAACGAATTTGTAAACCCGCACCGAACCGCGGTTAGTTAAAGGTTTACCCATTTTGTTTACTTTCTACCTAATTTGTGGTACGCTAAAGTTTAATTGGCCACAGAATGTTACGAAGTTAAAACTGACTGTTTAGTTCTAAATGCGAAGTTTATCCAAGGGCCAACCTAAAGTTAGAGGTGAAGGTACCGTATGGGGAACGTCTACTTGACTTAAGTGTAAGGAGCGGGTTAAACAGTTAAATGTGTATTGTTGTTTATAAAAAGAATTGACGTGTGCGTGAAAAAATCATCTTTTAGGACACGGGAAGTGTCAACAAAAATGTAACTAAAATATTTTAGTTTTATATAAAAGTTACGTTATGTAACGTTACTTTACTGTGAAATAAAATATAAGTATAAAGGACGAAATGTCAGGGATGTCAACTTCTACAAAAAAATATAATTCAAGACGTGATCTAGTGATCTCATTCTGGTCAAGCTTCTTAAAAAGCCACTTATTCAAAACAAAAACAAATGAACCAACAGTTTGAGCAAAATATAAACACTGAGATATTAGAAATAAAAAAAATACAAACAATATAATTGCACAATGCAAACAACGTTTCATAAAAAGAGCTATGCACCAATTTGCTTTGCATTTTACATTTTCTCCGTGTGAGTTAAATTTGCACAGATATGAAAAACGGTTCCCGCCTTGCAATGCCAGTGTTATGAATCGTCTGAGATTACTGTGAAATGACGGATGGAAATTGTTGTAAAGAATATACAATATCATTTTAAGGTGTAATGTTATTTTTATTGTCTGGTTTAAAGCCTTTTGTGAATTAGAAATTAGAAAATCACAAAAGGCTGCTTTGATATAAAGCTCCTCCATTCGGTACGGAGTCATCACGCCAAGAGACTTAGTGCACAAAGTACAGTATTTTGGGTTTCGGGTATGATTTTTAAATGGGACTTCGAACGCGCAAATTTTGCTGTAAAAATATCTATTACTCTTCTGATTAAATCGGTTAAAAATGTGTTAAACCAGGGTGTCACCTAACTCCATATACGTTTAAACGTGAAAGAATAACAACTATTCACCTGTCCATATTTCCAAACTTTCGCTTTTATTATATTAGTAGGGTCATTAACATAAGACGTATACCTACTTAGTTTATTTCAGACAGTGCCTAAATAATTACCGTGGCAACAGTTCCCTGCAACTGTCAAGACAAGTAATACAAATCATTGTTGCACTTCGGTAACTCCCGGTTAGCATGCCACTTCCCTAAGTGGTATGCAACTGTTCCGAATTATGGCATTCAGCAGCTACGTAGTATGGTATGCTTAGCCAACGATAATCTGATACACTGCCCCATACTGGTATTAGAGTAGGTATACTAGGTACAAATGGATTTGATAGTTTACATGGAGTTTGGTTATATTTTTTGTATTGAAAAAAATATGGCATTGAAAAACGCTGTTTGATATATTTTACGTATGAAGAAAATGGAGAAAATTTGGTACCAAATATAAAAAAAATAGTTGACAGTTTGCTCGTACGTGTTTTTAGGGATACACGCACTTCTAAGCGTAGAATAATAATAAATGTAGAACTAAAATTGAGCGGAACCCATAGTCTGCAAGCCGAAACTAATATAGTTTAGAAAAAAAACACTAGATTTAGGTAAAACATCCACACTAAATTACTTCTAATATCACAACAAAATACTTACTCACTTACTATCCAACCCTTACTCTCATTTTAGTACCACTCAATTACATTACTTCTGTCCCTATTCACAAAGATTAGCTTTTCAATATCACCGTAGGTAACAAGAGTGGAGTGTAAGAGCCAGCACTCTCTGGCTATAAAACAGTTGCCAGACAGTATTACAACTGTCGTTCAACTTACACTGTTTGGTCTGCTACGATGTAATGGTCGACGAAGCATCGTCGACGCGTTTAGTTTTAGTTGAAAAACAGTCTTGCGACTGTTGCCAGTGACTCTAAAGGCGATGATACACTTGAGCATACAAGCAATAACCCGCTCGCTGTAATTCTTCAGTGTGTCACCCTTTCACGAATCGAGCATTCGCAAGAGCGCGGGCGACGCGCTATATTATGCGCGACATTCGATATTTCAACGAAATGTTATGTCACTCGCTGTGAACATTTCTCCGAACAGAGAACAAAGCATTCGCGCAAACGTTACAAGGAAATACTCTAGAAAATGTTCAAGTGTATCTCCACCGTAAGCCGGCGGTAGGTAAGCGTCGTAATTTATGTGAACCTCGCTAGAGATAAAACGAGTTATGTTGCCGTGCACCTAATGTTATGAGAACGCTTGATAATTACGCGCGCAGGGTCTCAAAGACAGCGCTTCATTAATTATACCTGTACTGAATGTGCGTATTAGGCTGGCTAATAGACTTGTACATTCATGTATTATTACAACACACGTTACTGACTTAGGTACTGGGTTCTGTTGAAGAGGTGGCTTAAACATTTAAAGCAATATTTTTCAAAGCGTCTATTTTATACTCAGTCTATTCAAAAAAATCGGTTAAAATTTTGTTGGTCCTTTCAAACTTTACTTCTTTGTTTAGTTGATGTAAATTTCATGTGCGTACTTTCGAAAAAAAAGTCAGGTATTCTTAAAAAATAATGCCTTGTTTACTTGCTTACATCAAAGGTAATGTCTCCAAAATGCATAGAAAGTGATGTGCTGGTAAAACACAAAAAGAGAGATCTCTTATAAATAAATTAATGTTTTCCATAATTATAATAGTAGTCTCGTAAATCACACTGCTTAAATCTTGCACACACACTTAAACCTTTATTCAAGCATTGACAATCATTCCACTCTAATATTACAAAACCGAGAGCTAACAAAATAGCACACCAAATTCACACAAAACCTCTTAAAATAACTATCTTACTAAAACCCCTCACGTTTATATCTGTCTTAAAATAAACTTCACATCATTCATTAACCTGTTGATGTCCTAAACCATTTTATACATAATCCCTCAATTTATAATTCAAGTAATGTAATCTTGTGCGTAGAAAATAGATGAACTTAATCACGTACATTAGTACAGGTTAGGAGATCATATTACCTACCATCATCTCTTAAAGTAATATTAAAATTGTGGAAGAGAGATGCTGCTTTATAACTTGTAGCGCGCTGTCTCGCTTTCACAATTGCAATAATTTTACTTTAAGGTATAGTGGTAGAGGGTCAGGATTAGTTTAATTAAAGTATATTTTGTGTCACCTATTTTGAAGGCGAAGATTATTATGTGTGTTCTTTGGGTTTAGTTCGGCTTACATAACGTGAACTAAGGCTTTAAGACGGCTTTGAAAATTGAAGGTCGGGGCTTTATATTCGGTAAATCGTATATTTACACTGATATAAACATAGTCGTATACTACCATATACTTAACAAAGATTATGCCTCACTTTATTATTTAAGACTCCTATCTGTCTTTCACTGTTGATTGAATGTAGGTACTTTCTTACAGACAGATGTCATCAGTGATTTCATCTTTGCCTGAAAACAGATTTCAGTGGCGTGTACTTGGAGAGGCCTATGTCCAGCAGTGGACTGCAATAGGCTGATGATGATGAAACCGTACATGTAATTATGAATCCACCTCACTAAAGTTTTAATAACAATACAAAACACGATCTTCCAAGTTCTTTTAATATATTTTAAAACCTTGATAAAATGTGCAAGAAAAAATGATTATCTTAATTAAAAATTTTGAATCTTCTCGCCGTTTTTCACATATTGAAACCCAGTCGAGCACAGAAGTGCACTTGACAACGTCAGTTCCAGTCTCACGCGAACATCGTTAGCAAACCGGATCTCAAAACACGTCTGCAATTGAATTCCAACTTTAGCTATATTATAATACATGTGCATTTTGAATTGCATCTGGTTAATGGTAGTCTCGGCATTGTTTGCGTCGGCTAATGAGGGAACTAAGTCAGTTTGTAATTAAAATAAGCTGGGTTGGTACAAGAACGTGATATTCGTATACGGATTTAGGAGTTATTTAACTTACAAAATGTTGTTACGTTTGTGTGGATATGTGTCCAAAGCTGTTTACGGATTTTGGTTTTCGGTTCCGCTTTTGTACTTTACTACTCAAATTTATTATCCGTGTCCATGTATCATAATAATTTGAAGCAGTTTCTCTATTTTGGCATTTGTTTTCTAAAATGAAGTTAGTTTCCTGCCATATTATTTTAGTTTGAATTTTATTTTTAGTTTATAGCTTAGCAACAAAATTACAAAACAGTACAGTAAATTTAACCCCGTTGAGGCACATGACGAGTAAAAATACATTTTTTGGTTCATTATTTAGGGATTTTACAAGCGTCAATTATTACCTACCTACTTACTGCGAATTATCGTTTCGACCATCTAAATTCCACCATTCACAATCCTTTTAAAAGTGTACACATCTATACTGACAGAAATAGGTATAAACAAGTATACCTCGGTAAAACAAAATCCAGCGTTGTGGCTCAGGTGTGCTCCCGGAAGGCAGGCCGCGTCACTGAAATTATGACGTCACTGATTTACACCCGCTTTTGTTTTGCCGAGCTAAAAACGCTCCGTACGTGTGTGGTGGTTCAAAACGTAATGTGTTTTTGTGAAAAGTTTTAGATTGTCGTAATTTTAATTTGTCGTATACCGCGGCGAAGGTGATGAGACGATCTAGTCAGATTTTGGGAGCGCTTGTGGCCAGAAATAGCAAAAGATAGAAAAGTTTAGAAGAAAATTGTGAAAGCGTTTGCCCAACAGTAGGATCTGAGACAGGCTACATAAAAAAAATATAGAGGTTTATATTTCTTTTGGCTCACTAATTAAAAATGAGACACTACAGTCATCATCTTCCTGCCCTTATTCCATTTTACTTGGGGTCGGCGCAACATGTTTTTTTTTTTTTTTGAAATGGGACACTACAGTGCCACTAGGATATTTTGGCGCTAAGCTGAAATCGGAACGAATGCCATCATAGTATATGAAAAACCGTCACTTATAAATCACAGTTGAATTGATTCTTGTAGCGAAAATGCCCACCAACGTTTCCATGTTAACGTCACCCACGTGCCAAAAGAACCTTGTAGCTCTATAAGTAGAGTTTCTTGATTTTGCTTAACTTCTACTAAGACATTGATGGTAAATAAAGGTTAATTGAATCAGTACTTTTTATTCTAACAAAATACTGCTAAAATGTAGATGTTCGAAAACTGTTTTAATATATTATTATGGATCATGATTTTTTATAAACGAACCACCCACTGTTGTTTAACTGTTAATAATAAATGAAAAGGTTGACATTTTCAGTATTATTAATTATGCATTATACTATATCCACATCTGTACATCAAATTTCAAACAAAAATAAAACAAATAAAAAGTCTGAATATCAAAAAGTGAGCGAATACCCCCACGTAACTACAAAAGTAATTTACAAAGGCAAATTTAGTTAAAAAAGGTCTACTAAAGGACGATATTATAATGACTTGGTCGAAAAAATGGCTTCAGGGAAGTTGAATACTAAAGAAATATAATTATCAAAATTTTGGTTGGAAATGCCTCAAATTCCGATCTTGTTGAAATTACTTAATTTAATGAACAACCTTGTGAAGGGTCAATTAAAGTCAATCAAAAGAGGATTAATCATAGCCTTTGAGTTTATGTAATTACTACTTCGGTTTCTATCTGGTTTCACGTCAATATTTGTAATCAATTTATTTTTTTAATTACAATCATATTTTCCTTTGTGATTAAAAGGATATTTAGTTTAACCGAGATATTAAATGAATGTAAACCGATTTTATGTTACTGATACACAACTATTTAATATTTATTTTATAAGGTATAGAAGGCACATAATTATTATTCTTACCTCTTAAGAATAATATGTACACCGTCTTAACAGTGTCTCACTAAACGGTACAAACTGGTTGACTGCGATATCAATTATTAAATAAGTTCTAGCTTAAATCTATTAAGCTATTAGGAGCTTTTTGCTACACGACGTATGGTTCGGGGTATCTTGCCGGTTTTCTCCATAAGAATAACTTTTCGGAACCGCGCAACTAGAGTCAGTAACGTTTTGAAAGTGTCTGAACAGGCCAACTCAAAATAAAAAGCTTTTTGAATTTGTTTTTTTTTTGAATGAACGACTGTTGCAGTTGTGGAAGAGAAACACAGCTCTAGGTGGTGTAATGAGTGTCTCGCTTACACAACTACTGCATCACTCAGTGGTGGACCCCTTTTGCTAAAAGTCTTATCTCATTGAATGACAAAACAGACTTTAATAAGGATAAGCATCGACCTAATTTCTTTTTACAAAAACAAGCTCGTATTCAAATAAAATATTCAACACAATTTTCATACCAACAGGTAATAGGATATTGTCCGTGTGGTGTCCGGATATAAAGAATAGCACCACCCCATATCCTCCACTGGGTGTCGTAAAAGGCGACTAATGGACCTTAAGACCCAGTGCACTGTACCAAGCACCTTGGGTCACCCGAATGGTGGCGGGTAAACAACCAACAATCGCATTCCCAAAGGGGGTTAGTGTCAGGCAGGCGGCCGACTATAAAACCATAGCCAAAACTTTAAGCAACATGTCTAAAAGACGTGTTGCGCCGACCCCAAGTAAAAATTGGGATAAGGGCAGGGGAATGATGAGGTAATAGGATATTTCCTAAAATTGACTGCTGAAAGCGGAAAGGTCAAAAATAACACAAATAATTGACTCTAATTATTACTTAAACTATTATTTGTCAAAAAATAAACAATAAGAGCCTTTTCTTTGTTTCGTTCTAAAATATGGATTTGACATGTAGACTGAAATTTATTTTTTGGATCGACAACTACGCGTAAATAATAAGAGACAATTTTATAAGAAAACAAATAAATATACAATTATACATATACCATGCCATTAACTTTATTATAATTAGGATGACGCTGGTGATATTGGATTTATACTCAGTAACTCATGTGAATATACAAACTGAACTCCTCAAAACCTTTCTCGACAATTTACCTATGACCTGGAAATCCCTTATAAGATGAGAGAACAATAAATAGAACAATACCACATCAGAATATAAAAAAAAATATTAATATTGACATACGTTGTATCTCAAAAAGAGTTTTATCTTGAACCTAATCCTTAATTTATAGAAAAAACTTTAACAAAAACACCTTACAAAATCTAACCTTTAAAAAAATCCACAAATCTCTGAAAAAATCTCTTGAATGATGAACGTTTAAATAAGAGAGGCAAGACAGGTGTGCAGGCAGACGTGTTGTCTGCTCACCTTCCGGAGCACACACTGCAAGGGAAACAGTTGCACCTTGGCATCTGTCTAGATTGTTACTCGCGATGTGTGTACAATATTAACTTGACAATGTTGTAAGACATAAAAGAGATGTCGTTGTTTTTATAGGTGTTGATTGTGTTGCGAATAAAAAAGTAAAAGAAAATTGTAAATGAAGTATAGTGATACTTTTCTACAAGAGCCATTCATGTAATGTTTTGAAGTGCCTGAAAATTTAGAATACTTTTTGTCATTTCTAGGTACTTGTTAATGAAATTACTTTTATTATTTGTATCGACTCGCCTTTGCACGAGTGCAATACTCATTCTACCTAATAACAAAGCCTGTATCAGAATTATGTAGTTTTAAAGAACTAAGCTTACGTAGGGACACACAAACCGACAGACAGACAGCGGAAAGCGACTCAGTCTTATATTTATAGTGATATTATATTTTTTATTAGACCAACTTGAATCTTTATCACGATTATTGGTTTCTGATCCTAACAATGTTTAGGCACAAAATAAAGTAGATCTCCTTTAATAAGAAAGACGAATACCCAAGTATGTACTATGAGTCTCTAAAATACATCCAAGAATGTTTTAATAAGATTACAAAGATCGCAAATATTCTCATACGCTTAAAAATATTAAACCGATACGTTATGTTGTCATCACTCAGGATCTAAATTGATTAGGTTCTAGGGAAGTTTTACATTTTATTATATGACAAGTAGTCGGTTATATACGACGTACGTACTGTTAAAGCAGCATTTTTGTGTATTGAGTCGATGTACTTCTTGTTATTCTTGTTTATCAGTTTACAATGCGTTTGGGTAATATTTATTGAGGTAACTAATCAGAACAACTTAAAATATCATTACATGTGATATACATTAAATATTATTCGTAATAAGTAAAAGCAAACATAAACGTACTCGTAAAAAAATCGTAAATAAATTGTCTACTCTTCAAATAAAGGGAATTTATAAAGAAAAGGGAAGGTGAAAAATTGGTACACAATTATTTTATTCAAATCGTCTCAGTCACATCAAAAAGGGAATCGAGTTACAGGGGCTTTAAGATCCTTTGTCGTTTTCGCCGGACTCTCGAAAATACGAAATAAAACTCCAAAGCAGGTTTAACTTTAATACAACACTCGTATTATATCTGTATTAAGCTGTTCCCTCTTATTTCCAAGAAATATGAAGTAATAATATAGGCTTAGCTACATATTTCCGCGTTATTTTCATTGGCCCGTATTCCGTTTTGAGTTTATTAGAATTTCGCATAGAAAATATTGTTTGAACGTCCCGTGAATTGAAATTCTGTTTTACATTTGGAGGTTTATAAGGGAACGCTTTCCTAAGAATTGTGTCTATCCTACTAGGAATATGTAATCAAGTGTTATCACATTTCTTTTATAACATAAGTACCTTTCGGGGAGGATGGGAGTAGTGTCAGACTGACTAAACCTGAACCGCCATGCGTCTCCCGCGTTAGGTCAATGCACGGCTATACATACGTATCAGTCTACACAAAAAAAATATGATAATTTATGTCCTGTATCGTGAAAAACACATGTGTCACTAGCAAAGATACTAAATAAACAAAAGTACATTGGCTGCTAAATATCTCATAAACAGGATTTTCAGGAAAGTTGATCTTTGTAAGGCATAATTTACCGAAAACATTATTCTTTAGAAAATAAATCTGGACCTTCTTTGCAGCCATAAACTATCTAAAAACTAATATAATGACGATAAAACCGAGAGGATTTAGGTATACGTGGTGACCTGTTGAACTGGTGACGCGTCGGCTTTGCCCGCTGGCATCTGGCCAACTCCCGGCTCTTTTACATAATTCTCCGAATCCACGATAGCACACGTTTTAAAGCTCTTCTGCGATTGATGACCCTTTTACGGCGTGCAATTAACGGGCACCGATCGTGGAAGAAAGATCAATGCTCCACGTACGTAACCAACTAAATTGAAAAGGTTTCGAAACGCGTTAAGTTGTAAATCATCCCCAAAAGGCTCATTAGCGAGTTTTACAAATGTAAGCTTGTATTTTTCGCGAGCGTTTTATGTGTATATAGGTTTACATTTACTCCTATATTAAGTACCCATTCCCGTTAAATTATTGGACTTTTTAACGAGCACAAAAACATATTTCCTATAATGATTATGGTAAGCTAATCATCTATGCAGCCAAAACTGAGCAATTTGAATGTTTTAGATAAAAAATAATGTATCGAACTAATTCCACAATAAATTCATAACTACATTATTGTCAGTAGTAAAGTACGCGATTTATAAAATAATTACAATCGCTTATAGTCCAGTCATTTGGTAGAAAATAAGGGGGTTACCTGGAAAGTTTTCCGGGAGTTTTGAAAATTGGGTATTTTATAGATTTGGATATGCTCTTTTCGAATTTTAACTTTGCCACCTTGTACGACCGCCGCTCGCGCCGCCATTTTGAAAAAATGGCGCCCAAAAACGGTTTTTTGGGAATATCTCCTTTCTGAGGCATTTTACGAAAAAAACAATTTCTACAAAATTAAACTAGAAAAAATTTCCTACACTTTATGTCTTATTCACTTTTTCATAAAATCAATAGTTTTGGATGTACGAGCACCGCAAAGTATTACTTATTCATCTGCACCACCACGTGTTTTTTGTATATTTTTCTAAAAATGTTCCATTACTGCCGCCGGTTTTCAAGTGAATTGTCACAAATAAAACAATTTTCCGTATAAAAAGCCATAGATCTAAGAACATAATCAACACTGTACGTCAATAAACGTACATTGATGATTCAGTCTAAACTAAATATTTCTCTTAATATAGCTTCTACCAACAAATTTTTCGTTGAATTTTCGTTCATAGGCGAGAGAAAGGGCCCGATTCAAAAGTGACATATTACCCTGACACCTACTTCTTAAAAATCGGCGGCAGTAATAGAACACTTAAGAAAAATATACGAAACACTCGTAGTGGTGCAAATGAACAATACTTTGCGGCGCTCGTACGTCAAAAACTATTGATATTATAAAAAAGTGAATAAGACATAAAGTGTAGGAAATTTTTTCTAGTTTAATTTTGTAGAAAACATTTTTTTCGTAAAATGCCTGGGAAAGGAGATATTCCCAAAAAACCGTTTTTGGGCGCCATTTTTTCAAAATGGCGGCGCAAGCGGCGGTCGTACGAGGTGGCAAAGTTAAAATTCGAAAAGAGCATATCGAAATCTATAAAATACCCAATTTTCAAAACTCCCGGAAAACTTTCCAGGTAAAACTACCAAATGACTGGACTATTAATCAATAAAATTAAGGCTAAATGAACAAAGGGACCACCAGATCTTATAATACACATCCCTCGCATTCACCCTTAAAACGCAGCCTCCATTCCAGAGCACAGAAAACAAAAAGTCAAAAGTCCCTCATATAACTAAACTAAAAAGACAATTATAAATTAGTTCCCCAGTACGCTGGCTACGGAAAACCTGTCAATAGTAAAAGTTGTGCTATCCATTGCGCACGTGTATTGTCGCTCCCCTGACACGCGACATTCAATTTCCTTTTGTCAACTTACTTCGTGCAACGGTTGTGAGGCGACCGCCATATATTTCCTACGCTTTTAAAAATATTAAAATGTCGTTACCCGTGTGAGTAGCGATTGACGTTTTAAAATGGTGTTGTGAATGTTTAAGTTAGGGATGTGTCTAAGGCATATCTTTACGAACTCTAAATGTAATAAAATATTTAATGGTGTCTTGTCACAGTAAATTAGTAATTCACATTTTTGGTACAGTAAATCATTCTGCATTGAAGTTTGTATATTGATTACTATGTATTACTAAGCCAACCAAACTACAAAACTATAAAAAATATTTTCTGGTTAAAAAAATATAAATAAAACGATAAGAACCATCAAAACTCAATCCATCTATCACCAAACTTTCCAACATCACCTTAGCTAACCTTTCAGAAGATTTAAATGAAACAAGTCCAGTATGATGACGTCATCAGTGACGTAATTAAATTAGAACGAGTGGGGCCGCTCGTGATAGGGATTTAGGGGAAGCGGGAAGCTTTGCCTTTAATGATAGGCTGGGCCCCGATGCTAGGTAATTTGTTTTATTTAATTAATGAACTTTGCCTATCCACGTATTGTTCCCATTCATTCTGAATCGGAATTGTGTATTGTAAGTGATATTTCGTTCGCATTGTTGATTGGATTAGTTGTTGATGTGAATGTTTTAATCTGTTTGGTTTGTGACGTGGTGTTGAAATAATTAGTAAACAGTGATCAAATTATAATGTTAATTTGATGTGGTATAGAAAAAAGTTGTGAATAAAAATAATAAGACTTATCATTTCACGACGTGGCATTATTACGCATACCAAGGGCAACTTACATTTAAGAATAAACAGATTTAATCGGAAACATCAGATGATGAAATGTTTTTTTTTGACATTTGTTTAGTCATTCATCTTTTACCTTATAAAGAAAAATGTTTAAACATAAATAATCCAGAAAAATAAATCTGTAACATAATGTCAAGTTACCCAAATGACTTTACTGCCTTTATCTTAACGCAAACCTTCTTTCCTTCCTTTATAGTTAAAGCTTATTTATCTTACGTACCTACGTTTATTGCCCTTTGACCTCCCCAACCTTAATGTTACCAGGAAAATTACAATTAGCGAGCCATTTTCCTGAATTTTACTTTCGTAAACATTGTGATACAGTCAAGAGCAAAAACTTATATTCTTGACCAAGTTGCAGTAAATTTCGGAAGCTGTTATGGTATATGCCAGATATTGTAAGTTAAATGTAAAATGTTTAACATACATACATACATATACGTCCCTTTCCCTTGGGGGTAGGCAGAGATCACATCTTTCCATTTGCTACGATCCTGGCATACTTTAGCTTCATCCACACTCATCAATCGCTTCATACACGCCCGTCTTTCAAAATGTTTAATTTGAAAGAAAATTTCAGTATTACAGAAATCATTTGACAAGGACTTAATGTTCAAGTGTTTAATTGAGTATACATATTTTGCTTGTTGTTGTACCTATATTTAACAATATATGTACCTATAGAAATTATTTTAGTGGTCCTTATTGAAGTTCTTCAATTGCCAAAAAGATTTCAAACATCACAATTAAAAACAAGTTAAATTTTATTCTTGTCTTATTAAAAACAAACACAAAATAGCACGAAAAGCGTAAGTATTCAAATGAGGTTGTATCTCTAAAAGGCATTGACGTCACAAATTTTGCACAGAGAGCCCTACTTCTCAAAGCAAGACAGTTGCGTTGAAGCAAGATGGCGCACTACACGGCGTATAACGGCATCTCTCTTCCTCAACTGTACAGTTTTGCTTGATGATATTTGGCCTTCAAGGGGTGCCGAAAATCTCTATTGACGTTTTCTCATAATCAAAACAATAAACAGCGTTGTTTTGATCACCCGCCGCTTGTAAACAAAACAATTTGAAGCCTGTATTTTATTCCAAGAAAATGAATGTTAATTTGTTTCTCTTGTACTCGTTAATTCTCTTTGTTTTACACTGTCATTTATTAATTAAATAAAAAAGAACCAAGTATGAAATAGGTATTGGAATCTGATCTGAGTAACGAATTTAAATGAATACTCGGCATTTTACATTAAATTATAATTCCAGGTGTTGAAATTGGCCACTATATAAACATTTTTGAACGACTTGTATTTGAGTTAGTGTTATATACCTGTTTATTTATTTACAACGTTTCGTGCCCACTACCGTTATAAGAAAGTTTAATTATAACATAATTATACTGAAACTTACAATATTAAAGGTTCGACATATTTTGGAACATTGTCACTGTTTAAGTTATTTTAACTTTGTTTATTTCTGCAGATTTGTTATTAATTTTACTTGCCTCAGTCACTTTTTTGTTTTGGTTGTATAAATTTAAATACGCTTCAGATGACATCTTACATCTTTTAACACATTGAAAATTTAAAGTAATCTACGGAAATTATAGTGGCCAGTACTGTTGTTTTTTTTAGTATTAAAGAGCTTTATGTGTAATCTTAATATACTAATGTTTAGTTTTCCCTTATGCTAATATTAGAAAAATAAATATATTTTTAAAACAATTCAATTGTAGACTACAAGAATAAAAATGTCTAAGTCTAGGCTTTAGTAGTTTTATTATTTGAGCCTGTATATGGCTGTTGTTCTACTTCTCTCAAGTTAATTACGCGAAGTTTATAGACGTACAAGTTGCAACCTTATTGGTACTTACGCTTAGGTTTCTACTTACAATTAAGTACTAGAATTTATTAGTTTAGTTCTTAAGAAAAATCTTTTACTATGGAATTAGGTACTTTTTACTTAAATATAGAGCTTATCATAATCGAACAGTAAACTGATAAATAAATAAAAAAAAAATCCCTTTGCATAACTAAAGGAGTTTTGAAGAATATTAGGAAGCTGCTCTATTAAGATGATTGACACCAAAGTCTTGTCTATACTACACCTCATTTCATTCCCCTGTCCTTATCCCAATTATTATTATTTGGGGTCGGCGCAACACGTCTTCTAGACGCGTTGCTTAAAGTTTTGGCTATGGTTTTATAGTCGGCCGCCTGCCTGACACTAACCCTCTTTGGGAATGCGATTGTTGGTTGTTTACCCGCCACCATTCGGGTGACCCAAGGTGCTTGGTACAGTGCACTGGGTCTTAAGGTCCATTAGTCGCCTTTTACGACACCCAGTGGAGGATATGGGGTGGTGCTATTCTTTATATCCGGACACCACACGGACACTATACTATATACTCTATACTACACCTGTACTACACCACACCTATCTATATAATTTCAAAATAGCTTTTCTACATTAATAATACGTTTTCCATCCACTATCGCGCTACATCATTGAGCCCGTGGAGGATACACAAAAGAAACGTACACTTTACATGTATTTACAAATATCATGCTAGTTAGTTCCAACTAAAAACAAAACTAATTACAATACTTCAAATAAAAAAAAAACAGCAATCGTAGAAACAAAAGCTTGCAAATAACTAAAACCCATCTGTGACGCGACCGTGACCAATGCGGCTTAACTTTCACGGTAACCACATAGCCTCAAGCCCTCTACTGAACTAACTAAGCCTTCAAACAAAAGTCCTTAATTCAAGAACCCTGGTAGGCCAGTAACCCCGTATTATCCCTTTTGGAAAATTCGATCCGAGAGAATACGCCGAAAAATACTCGTGCCTAAATCCTAGTGATATTGAATTATAGTACTGTAGTGTAAAGTATTGTAATGATTAGGGGAGTATATTAAATTTTTATGTTAGATTTTTTTTTTAATATCTATTATAAATTTAAGAGGCTTTTGGTCACAACACGACCATGCCAGCCCCATCATAACCTAATACAAAAAAATATTTACACTATTTACAATTTTTTTTTATGATGAAGAATGTGGCGGAAGGTCGGCACAATTGGTGATGCACTGGGATAGGCCTATGCCCAACTGTACACTACAGTAGGCTAATTGATTAATGAATATGTCTATTAATAGTAATTCTAATAGCTCTTGATAATTTGCGAGAAATTAACGAAATATTTCAGTTGAAACAACAAGCTACCAATATAATAGAGAAATAGCTCTGTTTGGATTTTGTTTCAAGTACCAAGTAGGTACCTTCAATTTAATAACACTTAATTCCGATAGAAACTCAAACAGCATTCCAAAACAATACAAGTAATTACTATCAACGTTCAAATTAATAAACTTACAAATTTCAGAATAGCCACTAAAATACGTTGGTATTATCTCGAAACATTTTGTTGTTTGTAATCCTAAGTTCGAAGATACAATTATGTGAAGGCTTATCTATCGAACCACTACGAATTGAATTAGGGCGGGGTCCGTGCAGGCCAACATAATACACAGATTACCTACATAAATCAACCCTTCTCTTCGAAACTTTGAATGGAAACCTTCTGCTACTTAAAAGTTATTATCCGACCACGTGACTTCGCTCGCTATTGTTCGCGTTTTATTGGTAATTATCGGATTTAATCATTGAATCGAGCGTTTGGTGTTATCGAGTCGCCATTTGAGTTGGAGAGCGATTTTTTAATGGCTATTGAATCGATAGCTCGGCTGATTGTCTTTTGTTTTAAAGACCTTACTTTTAATTTGCGGTTTTGCAAGATGAGGATTTTATACTTAAAGTTTACTGTGAAAAGTAAAATATTATGAAGGTTTGGAAAAACAAGAACTGCAAATGTACCTAAGCGAGAGAATGTTTAAAATTGTTGCGTCACACTGGCGCGCATTTCGTCGGCGTTTTCAATAATAACGAAAAAAAAAGCAATTCTGTTCAGTGGTGAAAAGACGGGCGCATGAATGACTCCGCTTATCGCGATATTTCTTTGAATAGAGATATAAAGTACGCTATAACTTGTGCCAGAGGCCTTTCAGTGTGCATTTGCAATCAAAAATCTGTTTACGTGCCTTAGGTAAAATGTAGTAAGAAATATTCAGCAGGAGAAATGTAGTGTGATATGTATTATTGCGGAAAATTACTGAAATTTAATTCTTCGTGTAACTATAGATTAAAGAACGCAATATTTTTATGTTATAACGATATTTGCGTAGACTATAAAGTCTACAAAAACCCTTAAACAAAAGACAAACGAAAGTGCAGTAATTTATATCACTAGCTACAATATTTAAATTAATTTGGTGACCTTTGTAATAAAGTATTTGACATTTTCAAAGAGTAATTACCAAGGATCAGTCAACGTAGCTTTACAAGAAAACCTTTATTTCGGGAATTTCTTAATATTCCTAAGAAATAACTCAGTAGCAATGTTCTGGCGAAACCAGACAATATTTTACGATTTTAATTAAGTGGGAAGGTATAAAAAAAAGATTTTGAAAACGTAAATAAATTTTGGACTGTTAGGCTTTAATTAAATTTTCTTGGTAGCATTTTATCTGTACAAAATATTTGAAAGTGGTTTAATTAAAGTTACATTCTTAAGTGCTGAAGTTTTCCTCAGTTAGATAGCTATTAAGGAATGTTTTCAAGTTTTCTGAAGAATATGACACGCTTTCAGAACTTGTTATTCATTTGACAGGGTAATCGATAAAAAACTTTGTTGACTTTGAATATTTACGACGCTGTAACTAAAGGGTTGAAGCGTTTCTTTTGAACATTACGATTCATAGCCATCACAAAGTTTTTTCTAGAACAGTCTAGAAAAAACTTTGTGATGCCTATGAGTAATATCAATACCTACAATATCAAACAACACAATGGCAATAAGTACATTATTCAATCCAGTAAACACGCCAAAAATAGCTGTCACCTGCGACTTCTTGCACGTTATCCCGCAAAAAAAATAGAAATCAAAATTAAATCTTATCCAATTCTCACACCTTATAAAATAAATATGCATACAAAATTACGAGTTTCGAAGGAGTACGGTAACTAGATAACACTGTGACACAAGACTTTTACATATTATGAGGATTGTCTTCTTCTTAGCATGTTATCAATGGCTATTATTTATTAGACCAGTACTCAACCACGCTAACAGCTTTGTTGTGCAGGTCCTCGCGTGTGCAGGTGGGCACTCTGAGCAGCTCAGTACGTATAAAGTAACTTTTTTTTCTTGCATGGTTAAACCACCATAAGAGTTTTCACTTAATTGTAGTACCTAAGTTTGTAAGTATAGGTTATTTTCTGGCCCCATATTAATGCGGAGGAGATACATAAATTAAACGTACGAATCCATTTCAGGTCACAGATTTACTAACAACCACAATATCTAGTAATTAACCTAAAACTTTCCACATTATTCCATAAAATAACTAATTAACCCTAATACTCACATCTATTACAATAAAAACCTCATCTTGAAAGGGTTAAGTATGTAAAACGATTTCGAGTGAGATAAGGAGTGTTCTAAGCCCATTCCCGACACAGGCCTTATTACGGGGCTTCTTCGGCCCACTTCGGCCACACTTAGCTGCGGCAGGGTTAACTTTTGGGCTTAATTTAATTACTCGTACCATTATGAGTCGTATCGTGTTGCGGTTTATGGATGGTGATATAAAAAGGGTTAGATTATTCCGGGAGAGACGCTTAGGGTTGTGGTTGTCTTTGATCTATTTAGAGTGGTTTGGCTGATAAGTTAATAATTAGCAAACGAATTTTGTTTAAGTAATCAAATTAGTATCTGTTGTAAAGCTATAAAGACACTGAATTATGGTACAATTATCGTATATTGTAAGACTTTAAAACCAGATTCAAAGGAAATGAATATGATAATCATAAACCCAACAATTATTTTGTAAGCCAAGTAACAAAACTGACTTATTCAATCCAAAGATGACAAATAAACTTCTAAAATAAAGAGGTAATAAAAATCCCATCAGAATCACTTCAGGTACTTTAGCCGCCAAGGACGAAACTGACGGGAGTTTGTTCGGAGCTAAACGATTATTTAAGAGTTATTGTTCGCCAACATCTCGAGTTCAGAACTCTCACGTCTAAGTTTAGAGAATTATTTCTCTATAGTGAAACTTTTATTGAAAAATCAAACTTTACTGGCTTCTTCGAACGTCTTGACTGCGCTAGCATTTATACGTTTTAGACTGGGAGATTGGAACTATAAATCATTTTCGTTAGTGACTCTTTGGTAAAATTGTTTTTACAATTGAGATGTCAAATGTGTTCTGTATTTTAACGTCTAATTAGAAATTTTAACTGTTTTAAGGAATGTATAAGAAATATAACAGAGAAAATTGAATAGATTGGAATATGGCTGTTGCTCTATCACGGTAGAGTGGTTGAAATTTGACACTGTTTTATTGCCTGGGCTAGCAAGCTCCAAGCTATCTAGATAAAGCTTTCAGACAAAAATATAAAACAAAAGTTTATCTCAATTTTGTATTAGGAGAAAAGATAACAGAAATGTACTTCAAGAGCAAATTTTAATGTGTGATGGTTTAAATATTGCTGAGTAAAATTTTCTGCCTATTCAAGGGCAAAAAAATACAAATGCCTTTACTACACATAAGAGGAATGTAAATTAATCACCGACATGATACGGCAAAGGAAAACATCGTGCATTATGAGGATATCCGCAACCCTTAATCATAATTCCTAAACGTGTTTAAATGATAAATGAAAGGGTTTCGGTGCTATTTATGTTGCGTATCTACGTAAGGTATAGTGTGTCTGTGGCCAAGTTATGTTCAGTATTAAATTGTTATGTTTGTGTTAGTACTGTAGTTTCTGATAAGGGAGGCAATTTCTATGTTATTATTTAAGTATTTCCTATATACTGCATAGAATCTGAAGGTTTTGGAATTGACTTACATATTTATCAAAGCCCGTCATAGTGCTTCGTGTGGACTTAGGTCACATTTATGCTTTACCAAAACGAGTGCTGCATCAGTACTAATTTTGTCGTGCAATGATGATGAAAATTCTGAAACACGAAATGCGAAAATCTAGTACGAGTATCTAAGTTAATGAAACAGACAACCAATCAGTCAAATCTGTAGTCGCAAAATGTATAATCAAATTAAATAATAAAAAAATCACAATTAGGTAGCATACGAGAAAAAAATAATAACATTCACTTTAACTAACCCCTAGTCTAGCGTAGTTCTCATTTCTGAAAGGTACTGAAAAGGCAAACATAATTTAATAAGCTCACTTAGTTGCCCGCGGTCGGATGCCGCGATGGATTCAATCGTGTGTGTGTAACAAGCTCTGCTATGTTAAAGTAATGGTCATTAAGGTTTTATATTTTATACTTTTTGAATTCAGAAATATGGCAGTTTGGATTCTGTTTTATCTTGTTTGGTTGTAACCTGGTACCTATACTTTTTGCGATGGAATTTATTAACAATTAATAGTGATTTTGTGGAATGTTTGAAACCAACCTACGCTGAAATGATATACCTATATCGGTTAAACTTAGGCTAAAAATAAATTTAATTATCAACCAGGTAATCCACAAAACAAGGTCATACTTCGTAATAACCCCTAAATGGGCCATGCCTGTCATAGAATAATACTAATGACAATATCAAGTGTCATTAACACAAATGTATGTAAAATTCAATTACCCGTAGTCACCCATTTGGGCGTCAACACAATCATGTATATTGTCTACATTGTTGGCTCTGCACGCATAGGGTTATCACAATTGTTTACTATGTAACTTAGAATGATTGGGGTTACTATGCTTTGTGAGAGCTGGCGACTTTAAAGCTAAGTTTTAAAGCCAGTTTAGCGACTATGTATTAAAGAGTAAAATGTTTTGTTTGTTCTCCAAGGTTAGCTACAATATAAGTCCATATTTAGAAAGTAGAAAAAGTACTCGTTCGGTTACGCACCTTTTTGAAAATGATATTCTGTTCATAATATTGTGACTTAGTAGAGACTCTTAAAGCATAAGACGAGTCTGTTATGAATGTTATACTTACCTACCGTCTATGTTAATCCATAATGAAAAAAAAAAGGTATTTAATGTTTTTGGATATCTATCTGAGTGTTGATTTTATTTGTGAGATGCCCAATTCTTCCATATCATAGCCAAAAAGACAACTTGTACCTGCCTACAAACGTACCTACAAGTTCACAAACAAAAAGGACATCAAACTTACACAAAAGTACCCCTTCCAGTCCAACTACTGGGTCCTAACCCTAACCTACCGTGAATATTAAATTCATTTGCCGGTAGCCCTACACGGAACCCGGGCTCAGATCTAGGTCGGCGTCATGCTCACGTCCTCTCGCACAATAGATCGGAAAATGTGCGTCGCTTCATCGTCGCGTGTCATACGTACATTAGTAAAGTGAAAGCGAGGTTCCTATGTATTAATCTGTCACTGGCAGTATTAAAACTGTTGGTAGTGAGATGAGACTAGATATGTTAGATGGAGACTTACCTATAATTTCTGGATGATCAATTGAATCTGTTATCAAAACAACTGGTCACGATTGTGATTTTATTACCATAAAACTCACAACTAATCACAGAGCTTAACAAGAGATTCGACTGATGATTAACCAATGTTTGTGTTAATCAGCATTTGAGAGAGTAGAGTCAAGGCATATTGGCACTCTGTGAGTTTATTCTTGGACAAAATGGCTGCATTTAGCGGGTCACAGTAGTTTTACAAGTACCAGAAGAGTGGAAATTTTCTTATGGAAAGATATTATATGTACCTCTTACATATACATCTTGTCGTATTATTCACCAACATATTCAGCTTAAGCTGTTGAAATAATTTCTTTTAATAAAGTCGAAGCTTGCACTACGTAGTTTTTGTCTACATTACTGATCTACAAAAATATCAAGAAAAAAAACGACCTGTTCAAAATGTCAACAAAATACCTAATCTACAATTTGCGTACGCAAATTACCGCTTGAGTGGCCGAGTAAACAAGGTTAAAATAAAAAATACAAACCCTTCCATTAATTTAAAAACGTTGGTGCACGAAGATCCACAAACGAAATTTTAATTGGTTAAAGTAAACTAATTTGTGTTATTAAGTGCAGGTTAAATGTAAATAACCCAGCTTTTAATTAATGTACTGCACTACCTTTGCAACTTGCGTTGTAAACATCGCATGATGACTTGCATTAAAAAAAATATGAAACTTGCCCATGCCCCAAGTTTCAAATAAAAATGTTCTGACTTTTAAAAGTCCGAACCATTTGGTAACAAGATACCCTTTAATGACTGTAAATTGAACTGTAATTGCAGTACATTGAAATAAAAGTTACTAAATGCATGAATTGTCACGTTTACTTAACTACCAAACTAAACAACAACTAAAACTATCGCAGGTTCTAGATCTTTCAGGACGTATTTTTTTTTTAGATATACAGATCTATGTAAAATTGGCTTAGTAAAAGCCCTCCAGTACCTACCTATACACAAGTAAATATTAAAAACTCATCGCGATAACATAAGAGCGGTCGTTTCATATTCAAATTAAAAATTACAAGCTAGAAAGATCAAACGCGGCCGCGTTATTATTATAATACATTACCCATATCATCCCAAGGCTTTATTAAATACATCTCACATTTGCATTCCTGCGTTTACATAGGACGTCCACTGTCAGAGTTGTTCAGTGTAGAGACGAGAATTTCAGGAGTTTGGGAGTTGCAAGACTTTGCTAGTAAGGTTTAACATTATTGAATAGCTGAGTAGTGAATGTAGACCTTGAGTTATCTCTATACATGGATTTGTACAGGATTAGTTTAAGCATGATTCAATGTAATTCCTGAAAGTAAGTTTTTATATATATTATACAAGGGGGTAGACTATGTATTCATCTAGTCCACATTACTTGATGGTGAATTATTGTAAGACATTATTGTATTAGATTGTATTTTGGTTATAAAACTTTTAGGATAATTAATGCACAAATTAAGAATTCCTGTTATTCAAAATCATGGCGAGAATTTGCATAATGTATGGCCAAGTCAATTGGCAGAACATTAAATCCGTGAGTTTCAATCATTCGATTCATTACCTCGAATTAACTTGCCATTGTTATACTTATTCGAAATCGGAAAGTTGCTTGTACTTTTAGTGACTTTTAAATTAAAATTAAACCAACGGTATTTTTCTCTGTATTCATCCCGGACATGTTAATAATTATCAGCAGTTGACCAGGACAATTGGATGAAATGTTGATTATTTTTATAATGCTGTCTCATTGCAATCTTATTACATGCTAACATAGGTTTGCAGCGCGTTGTTACATGATTCTTGTTAAATAACGGATCGATTCTAAAAATCACTTTCACTATTTCAGGGTGGATTGTAAAGATCTAAAGAAGGTTAAAAGTATCATCATGACACAGTATTCTATCAAACTTTGTTTATGCTCTAGTAATCACTTGAAGTAATACTAAAAATGCTATCATTTCGTAACATTATTTTGCATTTAAGCAACTCAGTTGAGTACCTACGCCGACGCGTCGCCTCACTAAAACCGTAAAACGGAGGAAACGAGCTTGGTATCTCTTCGCACTCGTAGATTTCTTTGTAAACGTAAAAAATATGAAACATTTATGTCTCATTGGTCTTTTATGGCTCATGTGAGCGAAACGAGCCAGAAATGAGTAAAAATATCCTACTTCACTAAGTTCTTGAACGTAAAATGTTCAAGTGCTGTTGATAATTTTTACTCGATATTTAAGTGTTATTTTAAGAGACTTGATAAATATTTCTTTTTCGTTTTACTTGGTACACTTTCGTTTTATTTAGCTCACTTCATACATATTGCTTATTTATACAAAAACTTTTGCGTCTTTTCTTTTTACATAAGTGTGTGAATATACTCTCCTTATAATATGTGCACTAATATAAAATCATTGGATCCCAGTTTAAAACACTGTAAGCAGTTTTTGGAAATAGTGGTGCCAAAAAATTACTCAATGAAACCCCGTTCCGGACAACACTTGAACTTTATCTTATAGAAAGAGATAAGATTTTATTGGTTATATTAGTCAATTAGAATCATCATCAGATTACTCAACCGCTTAAAATAATTGACAATTCAGAATTTTGGTATAAATGATTTAAATGTGTTACTTAACATACAGTTAACGCGAAAGCCCACATACATTTTTCAGTGACATTAGGGCGGTCTGCATGACATCAAGGCTGGCGAGTTGGCCGAGAGTCGCCGTGCCTTCGCATAACAATTTTAGCTTATGCAAGTCTAGAGTATTGGCTTGACCTACATACAAGTTTTGTTCATCTTCAGAATTATGGCCTTGCAATGGTGTAAAGTTGAGCAGATAGATACGCATTTTGAGCAATATAAATCAATATTGAATACTTTTGGAAGGAAGCAGAATAAATTATTCTCATACGTCCCGGACTCGGTTACTTATCGGGAGAAGAACAATGTGCTTTTTTAGGTTATAAAAATGTGTTCTGAATCATATCCAGATTTGTTTAACCATTTTTGCACGATTGAGTAAACACTATAAACGATAAACTTTCTAGACCTAATGTTTAATATAGACATATTATAAGCTGATGAAAATAAAATTATATTACTTAAATGTTACTTATAAATTAGCAAAGTTAGTTATCTATTTAATGTAATAAGAAATGTACTTCATCAAAAGTATAATAATTCCTATTTGCCTACCTGCTCGAAGTAATAAATATTATTTTCAGTTGACAGTTATATCAGAATCTTCGTTAAAACTTCAAGACGTATTGGCGAAGTAATTATAACGAAGTAATAACTTACTGTCAAAGTAATTAAAGTTATGTAGGTACTGGTATTACAGAGATTTGATCAAATATCCGTAACCACAACTTTATGAAATTATATTACGAATTTGTGACATCTGATATATTATGTATACATTTTTCGAGATTGCTTTTTGTTTTTTTTTATTTAGTTGCTAGCAGAGCTTTTTCTGTTTTCGTGTATCTATTTGATATGATTATAATGACATCAAATCAGAATATTTTCCCTTATTTAATCAGAATCTATTTTTTCATCCAAATATTGATGAATAGAACATAAGTCTATGATATTTCAAAGTACGGACCGGCAAGGTTTAAAAAAACAATAACAAGGTAATATATAACGCACGATAATCAAATGTGAACCATGAAATGAAACTGGAATTTAAATAATCCGAAAGAAATAAATTACAATTTTAATAAAAAATCAAATAATGCTAGTACAAGTACCTTTATCAAAACGTACCGCAATCACCTTGTTTCTTGTTTGCATCGGTCTCTGACCGCGTTGCTTTTAATTTTTACCACACACAAACAACGTTGGTTACTTTGAAGTTACGCTTTCCCCGAGAGACCACGAGTTTTCATTTCCCACAATCCTGACAAGCTTTTACTTCATTCTTAGTAACTGTGCGTAAAGAATTGATAAAATTCAAAGACTTAAAATGTCATCAAAAAGTAAAATATTTGTGGATTGAACACAAATATCATTGAATTTATGTAAATGTCTTGACATCGAAAGTCAACACAGTTTTTACTATTTTTATCTTACTATTACGCATAAGAACATAACCAGTCCATTAACTTTACGAGTACAACCACCAAGTACCGTTATTAAACATCAAAATTCCGAATATAAATTTATCTTAATACATCCCTAAAGACTACTTACCCACAGCTTAGATTATAAAGCATCTTGATTGCATTTCAAAGGCTTTTTCATTTACAACATAATGAAGATAAATCTCCTCATATTCGTTGAAAGAACCGACGGAACCTCGACTAAATTGCATCTTCAATAAAATATTTGCGCAAAGCCGATGAATATCACAATACGCGGAATTCATAACACCGAGAGGAGCAATTTTTCTTGTTGGCGTAGCTTTTCCGAGATTTGTACCCTTCATTTCCAAAATAGGCTTTTGTTTGATTTAACGACGGCAAGCACGCTTTCTGGCCATTGTACGGGAGGTCCGAGATATTACCGCGGTTTTTCTCTTTATATTTAAAGTGTTTCCATCAAGCCTTTTTGGACACCTGTATCTCGGAAATCCCCACTTTACTCTGATGTAATGCTACCTTCATTAATTCGAAGTTTAGACAAGTCTGCTTTTGTTTATGTGAGGTACATTTAAACAGGAGAAGTTTCAAAGGGTTTTTGGAGAAAAAAGTTTAACTTTAAGTTTGAATTTATGGTTAGTTTACACTGAATAAAGTCATTATCATTCTCAAGTTTTTTTTTTCAGTACAATAAAATAATTTGAATAGACATGGGCCTAAATTACCTACCACTGCTCATTTAGTATTCACGTATTCAACAACATAAAACTATGTGACGTACCTAATATATTTCAATCATATCGGACAGCCAAAGGCCATACATAATTCGTGTTACCTACATAGTTAATTCATGACATACAATTTAGACGTCAGAAGCGAGTCGACAGCCACAAATATCAGAGAGCCTACCAATACCCCTTAGAATAAATTAATTGTAGTTGTGAAAGCGTGACAGCGCGCTACACAACGTAGAGCTCTATCTCTCTTTCACAATTGCAATAAGTTGACTTTAAGGGACGGTGGTAGGCCCCAACTATTAGTTAAGGTCGTGATGGGTGTCAATTCCGATGAGCTCTGATTAATTTTGAATGGACCCTAATATGTTCGATCAAATGCGAACGGGTTGCGGTATTATGTTGTTTAATAAATTAAAGTTTTTCTGTAACATAATTATGGACGTGGGTAGAGAAAACTTTATACGTAGTATTATTTTTGGAATATTTACGATGGATAACCAATATGAACTTAGATATTTTGGAAGAAAATTACGATTATTCTTTAATAGCGTAAAAGTATTTTTAATATTAAAAAACTAGCTCATTTTTCTTTTACAAGCTGGTGAAAGCACAATTCTAACACGAGAAATTTACAAAACATTTTGTAAAACGATTACCCCGTTTATTACTCAGCGAGAAATCCAGTTGAAAAGTCGTTGGCACGAGTGTAAAAGGTAACAAACAGAACGTTTCTCTTGTAACATGGCAAAGTGCTTTGACTAAACCGGCCCCCAGCCGGTAGCCCCAGGGATTAAAGCCGGTTCTTGAAAAATACGTCCCTGGTTAGAATTTTCGTCGTTTTTAATACTCCATGGTAGTGCGAATGCATTTTCATCGGAAAATTAAAGACTGATCGAATTCCGAAATGGAAATTTCTGTTTGTTTACACATGTCGAAGCTCACTGCATTCGAAATTACGAGGAAAATTATTTTTACATTCTGATTTCGCAAAGAAAAACGGAGCGTTTAAAAATAAATGAACAATTTACGGTTCGGTTTTCAAAAATAAATTGCTTTCGGTTGACAATTACGTGTTTTCCGAGAGTACTTTTACTGTTTTCGTTTCTTTGCACAATTAAAATTATATCACCTTCAATGTATTTAAAATATCACTTAAATATAATTTCGATTGCCAGCTTTTGTTTTATCCGAAATACGTGACAGTGCATACATTAGCGAGAGCGAACGACATTGCTAATTTGTCCCTAACCATCACATTAATGATTAATGGTACTGGCAATCGTCAAAGAAAATTGATTTTACATTGAAACCTCGGTTCCCTTGTGTATGTATCATACGGAAAACGCGACGGACATGGACTGGGTGGATTTATGTGCGTATTTACATAATGTGTTTGTCGAAGTGAAATGTTGCTACAACTTTATTTAGCTTCAGTAGAGTATGTTGTTATTTTAGTACTGGTACTAAATAACGACGAGTAAAGCCTGTGTGTTCTTTTGATGAAGTTTAAATACCATTTAGATGAGGTTTAGGTAAATTATTTGAAGGATTTTTATACTTTTTCAGCCTGTTTCGAAAGTTGTTGGACGTGTGTTAACGTGGAATTGGCAAAATGCGTGCTAAAACTCGATTTAACTGTGAATAAGAACATCACGATTTCAAAATGAATACGATTTCAAAATACATGAGAAAATAAGAAGTTAAACATGTATTTAGTCTTAAGCAGTGATTCGTTTATTATGAAACGAATAAAATATACTATACAACGTGTGACCGATACTATAACAATACTAAACTAAAACTGTCTACATTTTACAACTAGAAAATGACTATTTATACTAGGTACATAGTCATATTTGAGTAATTAAAAAATATATATACAATGGTAATAAAAGCGACTTTAATTGCTATTCTATTTAAATTACCTGTAATGAAAAGTGTGTCGATGAAATTATAATATTTATGTAATTTTATCACGCGAAATGTTTTCACAAATTACGTATGATAACTGACATATCCATTAATCTTTCGTTCGCAAGGCTGGTGCCATCAACTTAATAGTTAATTTATTTTAAAGCCCTAGGTGAAGCAATTATTTCCAATCGATACTCTACTATGTTTGTACTAGTCTACCAAAGTGATTGGATGCCAATATTAGGAATTTCTATTTCATTTGCACTGGTGCAATGAGAAATGATCTGTCAATGACGATGCTTTTCTTTGAATTCATTGATGTTATTAGGCAGTAGATGTTACAGAGCCAAAAATTATAAATACCTGTTATGAGTAATTAATCCAAGTTTTCTTAATATAATATAAAAAGCCACGCGTTAGTTTAAAATTATAATTATTTATTAGTTATTCTACGCCTAGCTCTAGGCGTAGAATAACTAATTTACTATAAATTACTCATAACAGGTATTTATATTTATTGGCTTGACGCTTTAACCAGATTTCACTAGCCGTTATCGCAAGTAGATTGCTTGCGATTTGCATTACTTGAGTCTGCTTGCGACCTCGGTATCAGCAATGCAATTTGATTAAAATGTCAAGCCGTTAAAGTTAAGATAATAATATATTACATACTCATACATAATATGTAATTTCGAAAAAAAAACAATTAAAATAATGTAGTTAGTACTAACAAAATCAACTCAGACTTTTATTTTGGGCGATATTAAAATTTTACTATTTTTTATGTGATTATTTTTATTGATTGAACATCAAAATGTACCTACGATATTCATTACAAAATTGTTCATATCTACAATTCAATTGTTAAGCCATTCAAACCTACAAGTCAACAACCACATAAAAATAAAAATCCAAAACTCCAGTCAATTTTATTTCTGAACCTTTCATTTTTACGAAACGTTCGTGCCCCTAACATGTTTGGTCATATCAGTAGTCGCCTTAACAGCGTCGTTGGCATATCTTGGCGCCGTTCGGGTCACCGATCTTTCAACAGACATTACAGGTATGCACCTGAACATTCCCAGGTAGATATTTATTTTTAATAATATTTTACTGCTCAAAGAATGACCTCAGGTTATCTAGTGTGAGTTTCACCTTAAGGCTCTTTGTTCAACTCATCCCGCTCAAAAGTATCTCGCGGGATGAGTCTTGTTAATATTTTTTTGAATTGAGTAACTAATTTCACTACAAAAAATTGTAATATTAATGTGTTTTCTATGCAAATTTATGAAATTACGTGAATAGGAGTGTTTTGAATAAGACGATCGCTTGGTCATATTTTAAAATATAATAATTAAAAAAAAATACTTACATTTAGCAATTCGGTAGAACAATACCTAAATGAAGCATAAAAGTAAATCAGTAAGTATAACAGTTCTCTTTGTGTCTCGAGGTTTAAATCATAAAACATAACTAATATCAATGGATACAATTGCCTAGTTAAAAAAGAATCAATTCATCCCGCAGACTCATTTTTAGCGGGATGAGTTCACTAAAGAGCCTAAATGTTATAGACTTTGAACGGATCTATTTATATGCAAGTCGTTGCTTTACTACTGTTAATTTTAAACTCGATTTCGTATTAAATTTGACTTCAAAGAAGACATTCTTGAAGATTTCAAATTGCACTATAAATGAGAATAAGTTTGTCTAAAACAAGACAACAAGACCCCTTTGGGATAAATACGTGTTAGAATACAAATGTGAATACTTAGAATAATGATAATACTTGTTTTAACCTCTCAGACAAACACGTCTAAGTTTATTGACCGCAATCAAATAGCTCTGAACATTAAACACGAATACTTTCTTAATTAAAATCTGTCTTTCTACTTCTTCAAATTCTTTGACATATAACTTTTGTTAAAGTGGTCGTGGTTATTACTGCAAATTGTCAGCAGATAAGAGAAGAGTTATTTGTGACTGTCTTATTGTGAACTATAAAAGCAGCACTGAGGTCATGGAGAAAGCGAGAAAAAACACTATATCGACGGGTCCTACGTATACTGGTGTAACCAGCAAAACACCAAAATACGTTTTTTTGCACCAAAAGCCTTAAAATTACCTTAACTTTATACCCTGTAAAAATTATATTATTTTATTCAGTAATTTCAGAGATACAAACTTGTAAACTAATATAAGTGACATGATTTTCGGCCACACGACCATCTACACTGATGTAAGTCACTTGCACCAGTGTAGGTAGTCGCGTGCGCCGCGCCACGTACGCGCAAGTGCCATTTACTCCAGTATGCGCGCTGCGACGGAGTCGGGAGCACGTTAACACTGGTATAACTGCGTTAACTGCTAACGTATTCTTCTGTATCAAAACTATTTCGTGGCCTGTTTTTAGGGTTTGTGTTACTTTTTTACATATTTAACAAGTTTTGTTTGCTTTGAGTAAGTATTGGTGAGAATTCACAACAATTAAGGGCTCACGAGGTCAATTATTAATAAATTTATGCGTTAAAAAATGACAAACAAATTTCTAAGTTGACAGTACTAATATTTCTACAAAATGGTTTAATTAATGTTCACCTAATGCAAGATACAGATTGTACTGCTTGTAGATTTGTTTGTGCCGCCTGCATTAATTTTTTACGTATAAATTATATATTATAATGTAGACGCACGGTGTACCTACTGCATACTCTTCACACTAAATTATAGAGTTTGTTTTTCCCTTTTTAGTTAGTGGTTGTTTTTTTTACAGTCGGGTTTTTTTGTTTTTTTATTATTATTTTATTCTTTCAATAAATTTTACACTTATATCAGTAGGAATACAAAGTAGTAGTATACGAAGTCACATGTGACTTTGTTTTATTTTCTTGATATTGTTATCTGACGTAACCTACATTATTTTAATAATAATATCTATTTACGAACAAAATATAAAGCGATACTACTTTTAATACATTTTTTGCAGCAATTAACGTAAGGAGTTACCAAATTTTGCTACTTGGTAACTGACGAGACAATTTTTTTTTATGTACCTACCCAAGTACAGCATTTTTAAAGGTGTAGAAATATTCCAGAGGTAAACAATATAACAATATTCGCAACCTCAGTTTATTTTGGTAAAGTTGTGGTATTGAAAAAACAATTAATTTCAATCAAAACTTAAGTATAGTAATACAAAAGAACTTATAAAGGACTTAGTGGTAGCCCGCAACTTCGACCGCACCAGTATCGGTTATAACTGCAAAACATTGCTCTCCTCTGACGCAGTCGGTTAAAAAGTCTATGTTTTAATCCAGGTTGACAGCTAACTCCATACGAAATTTCTTCAAAATTGGTTAAGTCGTTTGAGCGTCAAAGAGTAACAAACATCCAATCCATACTTATGCAACTTTCGCGATAACTATATTAGCAGGATATTTTCAAATGTATAAAATGCATATTTAAACAAATATGACGAGTGTGGTGATGTGATGAGGCATTCGTATGAAGGTGTCCTACACAAATCACCATTTAATACAAGTTGTAAAAATGTAATGAATTTTCCATCATCTGATTTAGACTCTAAGGTCTCATTGCCCTGTTTTTAGGGGTTGTGTTACTTTTTTATACATTTAACAAGTTATTTACACAACTATACACTTAATAGAAGCACATAGTTCGAATAGAGTTGCACAAAGATTGTACTAATTTCTTTAAAATACCTTTTCTAGCGGATCTGCAAATTGAGAAATAAATTAGAAACATCAACGTACAAAAACTAGTGGACGTAACTGAACAGACGTAACGTACGTAACTGACGTAACGTAACTGAAAAATAATAGTGGAAATGCTATTTATAAGAAAAATGACATAAAATTTAAGACAAGCTAGTCTTGAAAATAAAAAAAAACAATTAGGTAATATCGTAAGAAAACCTCTTTAAAAATCAAAAGTTTTTTTTACTTAAAATAAGAAGATTACATTTTTTTGTTTTATTATTTTTAAGATTGCAAGGCCAATGATTTTATTTTTCATTATTAAGAATGCTAGTATGTAATAATTAAGTGTTATTTTGTATTTTAAATGTTTTTTTTTAACTTCTTGCCACATTAATTTAAATATTCACAGTTAATAATAATACAGCAAACTGTTGCAAGTAGCTTTCCAGTACTGAGTAAACTGTTGTAAGTGTTAAAAAGTCGATAAAAGTAGATAAAAGTAGATAAAAGTAGGTATTATTTTTAATATTATAACGTCACATTGGTCAATAACACGGAAATACTATGTTTAAAGAGTAAAATTCTTCAGATTTGCTTTATTATAAATATAAGCTAGTACACTATATACTGGTATAAGTGGCCACTTGTATCAGTTTACAGGTTCTACTGTAGTAAAGAAAACAGGCTACATCAATGCAAATCAACCTATTTTCCAAAGTATAAAAAAAGAATAAAAACCAATAATGCAGTCTTATTTCTTAAATATCAAAATATAACATACTAAAATTTCAAGTGTTTTTATTGATTTACGACAAAGTTACAAGCTTTTGAACCTTTAAACCGCTCTCTTGAAAAGTTGCATTTTTGCACTTGTACTAGTCTACGTAGGACCCGTCGATATTATATGTAGAGGAGTCTCACTTACGCTACGGAATAGTTACGGGTACCTTACATTATAGTATCTTATCTGATTTGTAGTTCAAAGTTCACTTTAACATAATTAAGTTGCAATATTTCAATTTATTCAGTAAGAACGTCTTTGTGCTGGTTTTTACCTAAAATTCCAATAATTTCTGGAACCATTGAATAAAATGTCAAACTCTTAACATAATTTAATAATAATAAACCATTTATTGAATCCACCAGGGAGGTTTACCTTAACTCAATTGATTTCGTTAAGTTTCCTCTTAAAAGCTTTTCATAAAGCCGTTATTAATCACAAAATTAAATTGACACTCTGTTAATTCGATTTTCGAACACCGTTATATAAAAGTATGGCTATACTATAAATTCTTCTAAAAGGTCTGTCGCTATAATAAAACGGGACAGCGCTATAAGCAGCTAAGTCTATTTCGCTTCCACTATGACAACTGTATTGCTTATAAGTTTCAGGATAAGAGTACGTTTTATGTGTGGGCGATGATAAATTTTCTCAAGAAATGTAAGCAGATGTCAGTTACTGCGTCAGTGAACATGGGCATAATTGAACGAAATGAACGAAATTAACGAAATGACCGAAATGGGCAAAATTGAACGAAATGAACGAAATGAACGAAATGAACGAAATTAACGAAATGAACGAAATGAACGAAATGAACAAAATGGGCATAATTGAACGAAATTAACGAAATGACCGAAATGGGCAAAATTGAACGAAATGAATGAAATGACCGAAATGGGCAAAATTGAACGAAATGAACGAAATGAACAAAATGGGCATAATTGAACGAAATTAACGAAATGACCGAAATGAACGAAATGAACGAAATGAAAGAAATGAACGAAACGAACGAAATAAGCATAATTGAACGAAATTAACGAAATGACCGAAATGGACAAAATTGAACGAATTGAACGAAATGAAGGAAATGAACGAAATGAACGAAATGAACGAAATGAACGAAATGAACGAAATGAACGAAATGAACGAAATGAACGAAATGAACGAAATGAACGAAATGAACGAAATGAACGAAATGAACGAAATGAACGAAATGAACGAAATGAACGAAATGAACGAAATGAACGAAATGAACGAAATGAACGAAATGAACGAAATGAACGAAATGAACGAAATGAACGAAATGAACGAAATGAACGAAATGAACGAAATGAACGAAATGAACGAAATGAACGAAATGAACGAAATGAACGAAATGAACGAAATGAACGAAATGAACGAAATGAACGAAATGAACGAAATGAACGAAATGAACGAAATGAACGAAATGAACGAAATGAACGAAATGAACGAAATGAACGAAATGAACGAAATGAACGAAATGAACGAAATGAACGAAATGAACGAAATGAACGAAATGAACAAAATGAACGAAAAGAATGAAATGAATAAAACGATCGAAATGAACAAAATGAACGAAATAAACGAATAAAACGAACTGAGACTTTTATCATGAGACCCAAACATATAATTATAAAGATATCTTATTGTTATACTTCATTCTATTGCACAATTCTGTTTCAAGTTCAAGTTTCCTTCACTCAATCATTCAGCTAACAACAGCTAGTCACTCCCAAATAAACAGCCACATTGAAATCATGTTCCATCTCACCTTACCACTTCCATTTGAGTAGGCTTGAGTAAGCAGGTTTTGAACTCAATAGCAATCCATTAGGCAAACAGCTTCATACAAAGGCGGTGTCAGAGTTTGGTCAACACCAACACAACGCCGTCAGCCGTAATCGTCTTGTTGAATCATATGCTATCAACAAATGAAGAACGGATATAGGGTGGTTATTCAGAGAGTATGGTACCGGTTTAATTAATTATATCATATCTGATGTAACCATTTCACCGCTAGTTGAGTCCGCTAGTGTTTTGTTTAAACAGTTTTGTGAACGTGAAATCAGGAGTTGCAATGTTGGGCAAGCCCAAAATAAATCGCCAAATCTTTGACGATTTAGATTTCGATATGGTACTTGTTTTCTTATGAATTTAAGTTTTTTGTGCTATGTCCAGACGATAAGCAAAACATACCAGATTTTAAAATGATTTTTTAAATTAAATACTTGTCAAAAAATCGTTATCTCAAGACTTGCTTGAAAAAAACAACAAATATTTTCTAACCAACAACCAATTCGAAAGCAATCGGAAGATATAAAACAGAATAGTGCGCTACGAAACGCTGGATAAACATGGGGTGTATTCAGTATATCTATTTATTTATACACAGCTTTCCCTATAATAAAATTTATCGACGAGTGGAGCGGATATTATAGACGGCGCACGTCGAATCATGAGCGATAACAAGTCAGTGCGACCCAAATGAATTATTCATCGATTCGTCGATCGATAGTGGGACTCTTTCATAATCTGGTCTTTCCATAATAATAATGAAAATAGCTGTATTTTCAAGTAAAGATCAAAACACAATCAATAGGTTTAGGGAAATTTTGAATTGGGTGAGATGTTTTGATATTTTTTTCCAATAAACGAAAGAGCAATTACTTGCTAATAGCAAGTCCTGTTGCATTATACAATTATTTCTTATTTAAGTTTCAAAGATAAAAAAATATAGTGTTTTTGCCTGTTGGGAAACTTAACAACAAATTAAGGAGCCACCTAAATTTATTATGATACACATATAAAAAATTATAAACACAAAACATTACACACTTATTGTTTAAAGCCATCCATAATGGAAGCATAATAACACAACGCTTGATCTCTCATAAAAAAGCTAAAGTAATTTAATTCTGGATTTTACAGAAGCGTAATACGTTACTTAAGCATGACATAAAAAAAACCTAATATAAAGTACTTTTTTTCTGACCCTTGATTGGTCTACTATGGAATCTGCTCAGATAGACAATTTAGCGAGGATTTTACAAATATTCAAACTTTGTGTCTTGAATATGATTTTCCTCAATGTGACCTCTGTATGGTAGGATATGCCAGGATCGTAGCAAATTGAAAGATGTGATCTCTGCCTTCCCCTCAAGGGAAAGATGTGTGACGTTTATGTATGTATGTATAATTACTCTCAAAGTTTATTAATGCATAATAATGTCAAGCAAGTCCACCAAGTTTTTTAAACAAAAATATTAGAAAAAAGTAATACACAATGCTTAGCTTATTACCCTTACCCAAATTGCTGTTATATTTTATTTAAAAAGACCAAAGGAAATATAGCCGTCCATCTTAATAGAAATAACTGTATCCCGTAATAACATTCATAGAAGATGTCACATTGTCAACTCGCCTTTGTGTTCCGCGAGTCTTCTGCAGTTGTTCGTGTTATAAACGTTGGCAGATTTTATCTTCCCCAGTTTTAATAGAACTTTGCGAAGTTATTATATTTCAGCTTCTCTGAAATCTGAAGGTAAATCTTGAGAAAATCTGAGTTTCTTTTTTGTTTTTGTGTTGCGCTTGCAACTGCTGTTTGATGACTTACCATCTTTTGTAGTTCCTTTGGCGGTTTTGGATGGATCTGTTTAACATAGTCGAATCCGAAAAGCTCGAGATATGTTTAAGACGTGTAAAAATGATTGAATTATCCTAGTAAAATGATTTAATTTAATTTCATAGAAACAGACTATTAACTAGTTCTCGAAAAGTGTCGTAAATTAAGACGACACCTACTATTTTTTTGACCTACTAAATTCTGCTTCTCAGTGAACATTAAATTCAGTACATTTAAAAAGCGAAATGAGTTTAGCTGATATTGATTCGTAAAACAAGGTTATCTTGCTTATTTTTCCATGTTAATATTTTGATGAAAGTGCCAAAGCGTCGTATTTCGTCAGTAGCTATATGACACACCATTGGTATGGCAGCTTCACAGGAGAAGAAAATCGAATTCCTTCGCAATTTCCTTTCTTAGTTCCTCAGAAAAGGGAGATGTTATGGTAATTTTGTTTGCATGGGCGGTATTCGTTTGAATTTTAAGATGCTCAACCTCAAAAGCTCAGCGCTGGAACCTACAGTATTAAAAGTAGGTACTGGTAACTGAAAATAATAGTAGTGCTAAAGCTCTATTCTAAAAAAGAAAATCAAAAAATAACAAAAAAATATGGATCCTAAATATTGGCACCTACACACAACTCTTAGAATTTTTTGTCCGATGAAATCGATGACCACTAAAGTAGTCATAATACTTATTTTGCTTGCCTAATTATTGCATAACATATTCACACAACTATTCTGACTATTAAAAAAAAACTTTTAGACTTTTTTATTATTTTATTAAATTAATGCTAAATACTACTAATATTATAAACGTGACGGAGTAGTAATGTGTTTTGCAGCTATAACTGATTTTGCGGACAACAACTAGCAAATTATTTAAATCGTTATTAATATCGAAACAATTCTGTTCAGTTCAGTTTCAAATAAAACTATTTATCCAACTTCGGCTTATAAAAGATTACTGAATTTCATAATCTAACCTTAGAATAATAATAAATTTAATCTGAAATATTAGAAAATGCCTTTAGTCTGGAATGTTTTTATTAAACTAAATTGTTTTATTACAAGTCTGTATCGAGATTTTTGTCTGAGCTCTCAGATTTAGTGCTCATCAAAATAATCTAAAATAAAGCTTATTTTTGGGATATTAGGTTTCAGTTTAACTGAACTGTTACTTTGAACCTTGAATAGTTTTTTTTTTTATACCAGATTTTTTTCAATGTTTATTAAGAAAATAACAGTCGATCATTTTAAAAACAGAATTTAGTATGCTTTTTGAAGAATGTTAAAAGTAACTGGAGAGTTTATTTGTTTTGAATAGACGTCATAAAAAAATATTTTGTAATGTGACTTCAGTTATAATTATTTCTAAGGAAGGGAAAGAATTACAAAACACAAAGGAGGCTTAAATTAAGCTTTTTTATTATTCATTCACATTGTACGACCATGTACATAAATATTTAAACTTTAAAATGGCCAGGAGACTAACGAAAATTATTATTGCTGACAATCGCTTTTGGCAAAAATGATAAATTAAATACATTATTTAATTTAATATAGCGTTCAATATTAGTTAGGTACTTAGTATAATAATATATAAATAAAAAACGGCTTTATGCCTAGCAGTGAGTTTATACATTTTCGAAGCAATATCAAATTAATAATATAGATAGGATAACTTAAAATAACTCATAAATAACCATACCCATAAATAATTGAGTCGTTTGTAATACGTAATAAATACATAATTATAAGGAAAATATGGCTTGGATTCCGGATATTCGACATTATTTACACAAATTTTGTATTTAACATAAAAATAAAATTTTTGACAGATATTTTCTTATTGAAACTTTTCCCACTTGAACATTTTATGTTGTTGTTACTACAATTCACAAGTAAATTGACGGGTACGTAGGTAATATAATTATTGAATACACAATTAATGTCGAATATTTGAATACGACTTAAATAAAATAGCACAAAAAGATTTATACAATTAAAGCGATTGCCAGTTACATTTTATGCATGTTACCTAATACGCCTAATGTACTCTATTTTACATTATTCATATATTTTTCATCTATACAATAGCACATAAATAATTAATCTATTTTAAAATATATTTCGCTTCAATATACACATTTTTCTTAACTTATCACATTCTTTAGCCTAACAAATAAATTTTCTACAATAGTCAGTGTAAAGAGCTGCAGGAAGACTTTCAACACCAATATGAGAGCCTTAATCTTGTCAAGGAACTGTAATTCGATTTGTCCAAAAAGGTTTTCTTGTCTAACCGAATGATAGAATAATAATATCAATGTAATTTCTCCCAATAGTGTTGTTCCGTTTAGCCCGAGTTTACCCGGAGGAGATAATCGAATTGTTCCTGTACAAGTAGACTCTCGCATGGCAATTACGATTAAATATCATAACCTCTGCTTTACAGCGTAACACTAATCATATCGAAAATATTCTGCTGAAATATATTAGACAATAATTTTAATTCACAAAATACGTTCTCACTTTGAAATTCACCTACCAACATGAATCTGATTACGATCGAGATAAAGAAATAATCGTAGATACAATCTTCTATTATACTATAAATCTTAGGTCTAAGAAATTTGAAGAAATATAGGGAACAAAGAATTAAAATTATACAGAGATGAAACAAGTTACGTAGACTCGTATATTTAGGCATATACAACGCGATTACACAGCCCTGGTCCAAACTTTAAAAAAATTAACATTTCCCAAAAAAATACCATGCAAGGTCATCAATCAAAATTTTTATGAAAGGACCAATCTTTTTGCACAGTTTTAACTTTCTTGCAGAAAGTCGTTATTCTCATGCACAGTGGCGATACTTAAAACACGAGCGAGCTTCGGCGAACCACGTTGTATAACCCCGGGGAACATAGCTCTGAATATTTCATGGTGACCTTTAATCTAGTAGGGTAAGACAACACTCAAAGCAGCAGCGAGAAAGGATTTTATTCCACAATCATTGTAATATTAACTCTATTGTTATTTATTCTGATGGTAAATATTAAATGGAGCTTTTGAATACTACGAGTATCTCGTTAAACAAGTACCAACTGGCAGTAAGTCCAATACCTATCTTATATTAATTATTGTGTTTATATTTTTATCGTTCATCAGTTTCTTTATGATGCAGAAGTCCAGAAATAGCCATTAAATGCGAAACCGTAATAAAAATAGCGATAGTTTGGTTAATCCTTGGAACCCTGTAGTAACTAGATTAGATTGGTATAATTGACGTACAAAAGCTCAGGAATAAAAAGGACACATTAAAAAGGTAGATAGTGGGTGTACGCAGTAACATCTTACAAACGAAAATACACTCTGATAATAAACTCTAGTTACATCATAACATTAACGTATGAACACAGTAAATTATATTTATATAATTTAAAATATTTAATTTATTTTCCCAAGCGAGATGCTTTAACAAGGTAATATTCGAAACGAGAATCGATGTGTAAATATAGGGTGTAAATATATAAAAATAATTGTAGCAAATAAACATTTATAGGACAACCTTATTCCTTGAAAGTGAGACGAGGAAGCGTAAGGGTGTGTGCACACGACATCTATTCGGCGTCGACTTGCGGCTAACGCAACAAAAAAGTGGGGCAAACATAATTATGTTGCAGTTTGACAACTATGTTAAATGCATTGGATGTCAGCACTGACATTATAATACCAGCTTGACATGCGATGCCAAAACAGGACACAATTTTGTATTTTTAGAAATATTTTTTGTCGCGCATTCCCCATATCGCGCAAACGACGCTAAAAGGTGCCGTGTACCCAAGCCCTAAAGGTACACATAACAGTATAGTATAAATAATGGGTACCTAAGAAATATTGAGACTGCATCTATAAGCAGCTTCGCAGGTGAACGTTGATCGAGGAGAGGCAAGATTCATGGCATCATTCAATTTAATTGGAGTGTAAATTCACGAAATATGAGACCGCAACCGAGAAGCCAAAGCGGGTATGTCTGAACGCAGCTGGATGTGGCGTTGGCTTGGCTTGTTTCAGAAATTGGTTTCTTCACGCTTAATTCGTTGACAGCCACTGAAAATATTTTGAAGGATGAAATCGAGTGAATGGAGTTAGAACTGGTGTGACGTCACCAGTTCTGATGATGGAATTTGTTGTTTTTTTGTTTGTTTTTCAAGTTTGGTATGTTTTCTTCGAGGTATCACAATTATATGAAATTGTATTATTAGTGTTCCGTCGTTCTTAGTATAAACAAGTTTGTATGTAATTGACATTTCCTCATTAAATATTTGTCTGATTGACCCAGTTTTAACATACATTTTATAGGTCGAGAATTGATTAATGTTCTACAGTACTTGTTCTTCATTAGTGGTAATTCCATTAACCGCTCGAAGAACAGACTTTTGCTTATTTCAAGCTCAAACTTAACTCGCTGGCTAAGTTTCTTGTGGGATTCGCATTAATGTAAATGAAACTTTGTTTCGCAGTTCGCTTTTAAGTTTTCTCAACTACTCTAAAAACAGAATAAATAAAAACTTTCTGAAGAAGTTGTAGAAATATTATCGTTTAGTGGAAATTAAGAAATAACTGGGAAAAATTAAGTTTTCATTGTATAAAGAGGAAAAAGTTACGAAAATACTTGATGAGAACTTGGTTTTATGGAATTGTTTTCTCCTATCTTGCTAAAAATGTATCAAAAAAAGGTAATCTCCTCTAAAAACTGGCAAGATATCTCATTTTCTATTTTTACCACTAGGAAAACAAGTCCTCAAATATATTTCTCTTAGTATAACTTACCAGTAACAGTTTGTTTCTTTATATCAGCATATTTTTCCCCTGGACCGACCTCGTCAGGGATGGTGGCGGTGCAGGTCAGTTGGAGACGGCCGTGCGCCGGCGCTCGCAGCTCTGCTATGGACACCCATAGGGATATGGGGATAGCTGGCGGCACCCGCGGCCTTTCTTGTATCTATTTGAAAGAAAATAGCTAGGTGAATAACTTGGGTGATATTCGGTGAACAAAATTGTAAGAGATCAACTTTTTGGTAGAGACTGAATATATTATTTAAATACCCAAGTAAGTACAGCATGTGAAATCTAAAATTACATATAACTGAATAATTAATCACTCGTTTAAAATTAACGCAGAAATACTTATAGCATTCTAATCAGACAAACGGTACAGCATACTTGAATAAAGCATCTAACTTTGAAAACATTTCTTAAGAAGGTACTGAAACAATTAAATATTCCTCAAGTGCCTTAACTTGGTAGAAATTATTAACGTAATCCCAGCTCAGTTACCAAACTTGGCTAATTTTCCGTCTTGAGACGCACGTCATTTATGTTAAGGAAGAAATCGGTGAATGGACATTCTTAAATCAATTTTCGTAAATCAAACATTTCAGGACTATTTCCTTGCGCTAGACAAAGATAAATAGCGCAAGGAAATAAAAAAAATAATTAAAAAAGACAGGCATTGAAACTCAATTTTGAATCTGTTTGTTACTTTCAAGCAATTGTTTTGTCTCAAAATACTTCGAAATCTATCGCAATCAGGCAAAAAGACGAAGAGATTTAGACCAGAAACGCCAGCAGATCCGTCGTCGTAAATGATCAAAAAACGGATGTCAATTTAAACGAAACTCAGAAAAAAGTAATATCGAGATACAAAATCAGTTGTACTTGAGCCCAATCGACTATATATTTATACAGATTGTCTTTTGTTATTTATTTCAAACGCGCGTTGATTTATTTTTTATCCGCTACATTCATTGTGATCTTTCAATTTGTTCTTTTCAATTGCGAGATTAAAAGTTGTTTGTGCTGTAAATAGTTTGAAATGCCTTCTATATCTATCAAATGCTCGTGTATTTGCGTTTCCCGATATTATTCTCGTTGAAATTTATGTTAGCATTTTATTCAAAATATTTTCTATAATGTTTCGACGAGAGAATGTAAGTTTTCTGATGCATGTTTTCAATCGGTACATGAACGTTGTCTAGTGCTTTACATTATTTGAATTCTTAGCAAGTCAAGTTATGTTTTAAAGTAAAGCTGTGTAGTTCAGCTTTCAAAGATAGTTCTTAAAAATGCACTTGCTTGAATACATATAATATTTTAAGTTAGGTATTGAAAGCAACAATGTTGCCAAAGGAATAACTAACTTATTCATCGTGTTTAAACACACAAAGGCCATATTTTAAATACCATGTCTATCATTTGAAATAAACATCTTTCTTCAAAAAAGATAAGTCCACTCCAGAAAAAGAGTTCCAAGATCTGTACAAATTTAAATCACGGAGACAATATTAAGTGGGAAGCAGAATTACTTCTTTTTTACGTTTATTTGTTTCCAAAAGCCTTATCCGTAAGCCAAAAAATCACTATTAAATAAAATACATAGATCGCAAAAAAAAGAATGTCTATCTATTGCTATTAATAGACATTCTTTTTTTTTGCGATATCTTTACAAAAAAAACACAAACCTTCGCCATTTCCTCACTCTGCGCGTCTTTTAAAGTGCACTTGTGATGCTTGGTGTGATTCACGTGTGGCGCCACTGTCGTCTCGCTGACGAGTGCCCAGTACTTCGCCGTGTAGTTGAACTCAGGCGCAATGTAGCGATGTTGGTGTTTCCTAGGCCTGTATCCACCCCCACCTTTAGTGCGTGTGGAGCTGGAGACTCGGTAGGAGAAGTATTTTACTGATTCTTCGTCGACCTGGTGGAGAATGTGGAAACTATCTGTGGTGTTGAAAACTCTAACTGGGTTTAAATTTTCGTTTTGTTTTTTTTTGCCGTACCAACGTAAAAAGTTAAGCTGGTATTTTTCCCAAAAGATTACTAGTGTTGTATGGTATCGACTAAAGCAGAACAGAACAAAAAACCGCTCTATAATCTCTATGATATTACATAATTATCCTCTCACGTAACAAATAAATGTCATTATTCTACCATTCATAAATTACACAATATTTTCTTATTCCGTTGAACAAATAATGTAAAAATAACAAGTATATTAGCATACCAACCTTCTCATTATCAATGTACCAGGTGAGGCGCGGCGCGGGCGCAGCGGGCGCGCTCGTGCAGTTAGCGCGAAGCAAGCCGCCAACTACCACGTCTGGCTTGCCAAATGTTATGATCGGCGGGTGCTTTTGTGAATCTAAACAAGAATAGAAAGTGAGTGAAGGAACATTATCACTAGGTAGGTATGCCGTTTTGCTTTCGAAATTACAATTAAAGTTTAAAGAGAGATTTTGAGACGCATGGCTCAAAATTTCTGTTAAAATGGAGTTGGATGCAAGTGGCTGAAAACAGATCTCTGTGGTGTGTACTTGGAGAGGACCGTGTCAGGTAGTGGACTGCGATAAACTGATGATAGAGTTAGAGGGGCGTAATGTTTTTGCAGCTATAACCGATATTCACGCGGGAAAATTCGCAGGCAATAGCTAGTATTATTTACGAACACGCGCGGCAATACACGCATTGTACTCACTGTACACATTGTACAGTCAACAATTTAAACGCCTATCTATTACACACACGACGCCGCGCCGCTTCTAATATTGAAGTTAATATTTTATAAACGCCTTTTTATCACAATGAAGCTGGCTCCTGAACTCCAGCTTGCAAAGGATATGAATTAACAAGAGCTTTAGAGCAGCTAGGATTATCTAGGTTGTTATGAAGACGAAAATGCTGTGGAAAATTTAAGAAAATGTTTTTCTATTGTTTTTTTTGTGTCCATAGAGTTAAATGGATCTGGTCTAAAGTTATTTTTTGTAAAAAAAAACTTTAGTAAATATGGATTACACGATGTTTATGTAAATTATATTTGTTATTAACACACTAGTTGAAACTTAATTTCGGAATTCTCCTACGTTCTTAATTCTCATAACCGAATATTTTGTACTAGCTTTTGCCCGCGGCTTCGCACGCGTTAAGAAGTATTATTGTTTAGCAAGTTAGTGTAAAAAATTAGGGCCTACAAAACTTCCTTGTACACAATATTCTTAACTAATTTGTCATTTGGCGCTAAACCTATCAAGCTACTGGGAGAACTTACTCGTGAGTAAGCAACATAGAACTGCCCATGAGAGAAGCAATGTTCTCTCAAGTCAATACCCGCAAATTTGAGAGTTTGCCCCTGAGACTTGTATATAGTCATGGCTAGTCAAAAATCTAAGATTTCTACAAACATCCCCTATTTTATCCCCTTATGCGTGGAAGTTATCAAAATCTTTCTTAGCGGATGCCTACGTTATAGTACCTATGTGCATGTAAAGTCTCAGCCCGATCGGATAATTTTGACAAAGTTTCATAAAAAAATTCATCCCCTATTTTATCCCCTTGGGGGTAGAATTTATCAAAATCCTTTCTTAGCGGATATCTGCGTCATAACATCTACCTGCATGCCAAATTTCAGCCCGACCCGTCCAGTAGTTTGGGCTGTGCATTTATGCATTAATTTCGATCGAATTTGATTACCATAAAAACGGTTCTAGTGAGTTAATCTTAAAAGATAGACATTTACTGTCGCGGACATTTTTTTAGATCATTTCATTAGGAATAATTCTTACATACATATATTGTGTGTATCTTGTACCGTTTTCGCAGCGCACGCAACGAAAGCCCTCAAGGATGAACAATTTTCCCCGTTTTTTTCACATTTTCCATTATTTCTTCGCTCCTAATAGTTGCAACGTGATATTATATAGCCTAAAGCCTTCCTCGATAAATGGTCTATTCAACACAAAAAGAATTTTTCGATTCGAACCTGAGATTAGCGCGTTCAAACAAACAAACAAACAAACTCTTCAGCTTTATAATATTAGTATAGATTTGCCCGTAACCGCTTTGCTAGACTTGCATGAACTATACTTTCACTACATACGTCATGCGTCTTACATTATTATTTCATTAAAGAACAAGTGACACTTTAAGTAACCTATTAATATTAATGATATTATTTTGTAATCTCATACCTTATTAACTCTTCTTAATTTACCGCCAGTATTTTTCTTCCAAATAAACATAATCTTTCTAGACGCTTCTTAGAAAATGACTATTATTTCTGAAGCGTTGAAAATTGAACAATTTGTATTCATGGCTGGTTCGGAGGCTTTTATCTTGGAGTGACTGGCATGCCTTAGGGTTTATTAATTTCTTAATTTTATTATTGACGCTTCAGCAAAAGATTTATTTTCTATTTTGATGATGAAACTGTCCTCGTTAAATTGCACTTTTGTTTTAAATTGGTGTCACGAAAACATTTGCTAAAAAATGTTTTGACAAAGAGTTAGGGCTTCGTTAAGGCTCCTGCAACGCGTGATGTAACATTATAAATTCGACTTAAAGTATTAGCTTTTGTAAGTCACATTTAGTTAGTTACGAATTGATTTGTTTTTTTGCTACTGTAACGTTATATAACTCGTGAATGTTCGCGGTGAATGAGCAGCTTTAAACAATGCATCTACAGTTTAATTGTGAATACCGTCAATTGCACTCCTTACTGCTCAATATAAGTGCTTTGAGCTATAAAAGCTAAACTCCCTATTGTGCAAGAGAGAAAGCACTCTACACAGCGTATAGCACCATCTCCCTTACAACAACACCATTCCAGCTTAAAGATCTCTTAATATACGAGCTGGTGTCAACAGCGAGGCACCAGCGTGTTACATTTTAATTAACTGCCTGTCCATCTATCCTATAAATGTTTGCTTTAATTTTGTGCATCCTATTTATACAGACAGTTTGACTATGAACATCGACACATTTGTTTCCATGGACATGTAATGATGGGAAATAAATAAGCGTTAAGAACAGACTACACATTAGATAGTTGAAAAATTTCAAAATGCAGATATTCTATAAAGTAGTTACAATAATCACAGTCATCGCTTATCATACTTAATATTATGAAACAAGTGAAAGGGTGAAATTCGTGAGTGTCTACGTTTGTTGCCTCTTGGCGCTCAAACGGCTGTACTAATCTTAATAAAATTTGGTATGGAGGAAGCTGACTTTACAATTTATTTTGTCAAGTAGAGTTCATTATCATAGATACCCATCTCCTCGGAGATAGAAGTGCAATATCTGCAAATTCTCCACCTGAGCCACCGTGCAATATCTTCTGCATTTGGTCAAAGCGTGGCGATGCATAGTAATTAATCACACATAGATGGCTGTCACACTGACTTAATACAAAAAATATTTAATCGCGAGTAACACCACATGGCTTAGCTAGTTACATAAAATTTTGAGCATAATTATGTATTCCCACATCTGTTAATTTAAAGTGTCAATACAAAACGACCAAAGCTGGTCCAATTCTATAAATAAACATTGACGACCGCTGAATCGGAAGATAGCATATTTAATCCGCATTTAATGCCGCGAATGTAATATGCTTCAATATTTACAACAAGAATGTACAAACAGATATAATGGGTTAATTAATAATAACACATTTGTACCGTAATGATATACAGCTATTTCAACGTATTCCATTTAAATTTAATATTTTACAGACGAAATTTAAGCGCCACTTACCGCATATTTACTGCCGCAATAAAACGTTTTTAATGATAAATTAACACGAGTTTAACCCGTATTATAATTCTAATTAAATGCAATTGTCCACTGTGAGAGGAAAAGACATTCAGAGAATTAACTGTTGTGTTATAAACTTGAAACTGCATTGAAATAACGCAAAATAGTTCATAGTTAATCTTGTTTTCCGTTGAAAGTACGATATAAACTCTTGTGACGTGCTTATTGCATACTCTAGTCTAAGCAGTATAAAGCTGAACTATCTAGTCGTTTGGTACTCTTTCATATCTTGCCAGTTCTATCTTGATAGTTATATCCTTTTAGATTCAGATGAAATTCTGGTATTGTCGCTTGTTGAAAAAAGCTTGTTTGCTTGAAATATTCGCACCCCACACCTACACCCGCACACATTACTGGTCTTATGTTTGTAATAGTCTTTAAACATAAACACGAATTCTGTACCAGAAAATTTCCCTAAAATTTACTTTTTAAGAATTTCACCAACCTGTACCAAAGTACAGGTGTAAAGATCATAACAAGACAACACAGTTTAATGTTTTATACGATGTTTTATTACGGCTCATTCACGGTAGGTGATGCTAAAACAATTGAGTTAGGCTATATCAGCTGATGCCAACATAAACCAGTTTCAGTACCCTTTGGAATGACTTATTCATTGTAATGCGTGTTTTGTATTCAGAACGCGACGTGCGTACGATTAGTGTGACCAGATGTGTCGCTTTGTGGTTTGGGAGAAGAATTTGTTCTAAATTTTGGGAGCACTTTATTTTTTAGAGTTAGGTCTTAACTTTGCAGCTTAAAACTGCTTCGGAAAATTTTGCATTGAAAATGTTGCTATACACAATCATCATCATCATCTTTCTGCCCTCATCCCCTTTGGTCGGCGCAACACGTTCCTTACTTCCATTCTCCCCTATCAGACGCCACACTATCTTTTACCCCATTTTTCATTCATATCATTCCTTATACAATCTATTCATCTTTTCTTTGGCCTCCCCCTTCCTCTTCACCCATTAACATTCATACTACTTACTATCTTAGTCACATGAGTCTCTTAGTAAAAGCTGCTATACACAACGACCTATCCGTAGAACAGAGTCCGATGTGACTATAGGACAAAACTGAGTTTAATTGCTTAACGACATAAATAACACGAGCTCTACAGATGTGCATTTTTAGAATTTTCATATCTTATTTAGTTTCGGAAATATAGAATCGAATAACGTTCGATCTGATATTACCTCCGTATTAAAACGTACGAAGTGAACAAGGGACGGTTCGCGGGGAGCGGGAGTGGCGCGGGTGCTTCGTCCGATCGTCACTTCGGCCGCTGTTTGATGGAGGAAGAGCGTGTTTGTGTTATGCGCTTCGCTTTCTTTTGCATTCATTAAAATACATATTAATCAACTGTTCTGCATGAAAAAACATATTTTTAGAGATGACACGATCATGGGAAATGATGGATATGCTTAAAGAAGATGCAGAAAGGCCTGAAGATTGTTTATCATTTTCAAATATTAATGCTGTTTATGTAAATAAAAGTGTAAACGCTGGTAAGTTGGCTATTTCATTTGTATTATATTATAATACACTTTATTAAGTTCTTAAATCAATGAAAAATATGTTTGTATTGCTTTTTTGTCCCAGTTAAAATATGTGAGCGATCGATGTTTACATAGGACCTTTTTGGTCGGAGATGTACAGAAACTCATTTTTAGTGCGAAAATGCGACTAATGCAATACATATTTATAGCAAAATCTGTCTGTCTGCAATAATAAACAACAAAAAGTAGAAGTCTTATGAAATGTTAGGACGATTTTATACGAACTTTATTTAACTTCTAAGCGTCTCATCTGCATATAGGACGTTTGTCTATGGAACCTGTGACACGATTTGTTGGTTCAATCTTCAGATGGGACGTTGTTACTGGTCTAACTACATCAGTTAGGACGTTATTCATTTTAAAATATCGTTAAATATAATTATTTTTTTAGTAAAAAATTGTTAAATTAATTGCTTTTACATTTGTTTATCAGTACCAATAATAATACACATGATTTTTTTAATTTTAGTTGTAAATATTGATGAAAGCTGCCTAACACAATAAACGTCACCTTCACCTCCTGGTGCTGAAGAAATCAGTCAAGAACTTGGTGATATAATATGGAAAGAAGTTCTGCTTGAAGATGGTGGGATCCAAGAAATTACCAGCGACGCCTCAATACCAAATGTCATATCTGACCCGTCTGCTGAGCATATTTACATAATTCAACTTCGTACATTTTCTTTGGAAGTGCCTTCTAGTTACGAAAATTCACTATTAATAATAATAAAATTCGTTTATCTTCTTTTCGTCTTATAAAATTAGTATAAATACATTTCACTTAAAGTACCTATGTGAAAGACTGGTGCCTGATGTAGGTAAAGTAAAATTAACCTGTGTTATGTGTTATAATTAAGTCTAGTAATTTCACAACCAACGAATTAATAGAGAGAGAAAAGTTCAATAAAATCTAGTTCGAGCAAACCAGAATATGGTCTTAATTCATCAAGCAGAACTTCTGGATATTTATACATTTAAGTTTTAATGTAAATTAGTGTATATAGTATGAGATATAGTAATCCGTGTGGTGTCCGGATATAAAGAATAGCGCCACCCCATATCCTCCACTGGGTGTCGTAAAAGGCGACTAATGGACCTTAAGACCTAGTGCACTGTACCAAACACGTTGGGTCACCCGAATGGTGGCGGGTAAACCACCAACAATCGCATTCCCAAAGAGGGTTAGTGTCAGGCAGGCGGCCGACTACAAAACCATAGCCAAAACTTTAAGCAACACGTCTAGAGGACGTGTTGCGCCGACCCCAAATAAATAATTGGGATAAGGGCAAGGGTATGATGTTGCGCCGACCCCAAGTAAAATGAAGGAATGAAAGGGCAGGAAGATGATGAGTATGAGATATAGTGAATGAAGTGAGTGAATGTATGAGTGTAGTGATGAATGAATGTGAATATGTTACGATGAAGTGATTATAATGCGATGGAGTTTTGATATTGTTTTGGTCCAAAATTTATATATTTTCTCCGTTCTTCCCCGCTTTGGAAACATTTACACCTTATCGAAAAAGTCGACCAAATCATACAGTCCACCTTAACGTCGAGCTTCAATGTGCCTTTGGCTGACCGAGCTTGGTCCCAGGCTACATTACCGATACGTTTTGGTGGCTTAGGTATCCGTAAAGTTTCCAGCCTAAGTTTACCAGCGTTTCTGTCTTTGGTCCATAGCACTGAGAAATTGACCAGAGAAATCTTAGGGTCTCCTCTTGTTGATTTTTAGATTCCTTGCATGACCGAGGCAGTAAATAGTTGGAAATTGTCCTGCCCGGGCTCGAATCTTCCCAAACAACATTCTTTCCAAAAACAGTGGGACGTGCCGCTCTTTAGTTTGATACGGAATAAATTAATTAATACGTCAATCAATACTGCAGAGCGCGTTCGTCTTTTGGCTGTGGGAGAATGGAAATCGGTTCTCTGGTTACAGGCACTTTCGTCAACCAACGTCGGTACGATGTTGGATAACAATACTTTCAGGCTCGCCGTTAGCTTGCGTTTAGATGTACCATGTGTCGTGTCTCATCTCTGCCAATGCGGTGAAAGAGTCGACTGCCTTGGCCATCATAGCTTGTCCTGCAGCAGGAGCGCGGGGCGCATACCGCGACACGCAAGTATTAATGACATTATTCGTCGTGCTCTTGTCACTGCTGGTGTACCTGCTGTTCTAGAACCGAACGGTTTGGTGCGCAGCGATGGTAAGAGACCTGACGGAATGTCTTTACTTCCCTGGAAATTGGAAACGAAAATATAATAACCTTTCGGGCAATTATACTTTTGAGCCCTTTGGGGTTGAAACGTTTGGGACATGGGGCCGGGTGCACGAGCTCTGTATAAGGAACTCGCTAAGCGCTTGGTCGACTCCACTCGTGATCAGATGGCTGGACTGTATTTCGCGCAAAGAATTGGTATTGCCATTCAGCGTGGTATTTCGGCCAGTCTCCTGGGCACGTTTCCCGCCATTGACGGAGATAAGGATATATTTTTCGACGCTTTGTAAAAATGTTATTTTTTAGTAACATAGGTTTAGTTATAAATGTGGATATTTCTTGTTTAGTATTGTTTCTGTTCAATAAAAATGTTAAAGGTACCTATTTAGTAAGTGCATCTAAGTTGAAATTACGATACAAGACTGATAGATACTATTATGAAGGCTCGTTGTCATAAGTATTTAATTATAATTAAGTAACTAGTGTTAAGTTTCTAGCATGTTAACTATGTTAAGTTTCTTTATTTACGTATTTTTAGTTTTTATAACAAGTATATGCATACATTTATGAGTTTAAGACTGATAATTAATGTCCATGGTGGTCACCTAACTTAGTTAACATGCTGTGATACGGTATGCCATTTAGTTACTATTTAAGTTTTAAACGTTGCGCCTCCAAGAAAGTATTGGGTATACGTACAGTTCAATTATTGTTAAGTATTGAACCTCGATTGAAGGGAAGCTCAGTTACGAGGCTTCTGTTTGGTAAATATACAAAGACTGAATGTCACTTTCAAAACTATATTATTGTTCATTTTATAATTCATGCAAAGTTTACGAGTAGATCTGCAAGTTTTAGACTGAGGATGCTATTTGAAGTGATGATTGCTGTTCAAAGTGATGTTAGCTAATGGTTTAGTGAACATTTTTGAGAATTTTTAAACTTGACTTTATAATTTATTTAATGATTTTGAATAAAAACATTTTTTTTTAATTTAATTGTCCCATTATGTTTAAAAAAACAAGGTTATATTTCACAAAGGACTCTTAAAAGTTCTGAAATTCCGAAAAAGAATGACCCATGTTTATATAGAACGTCATATAATTTAAATGACTCCGTAAAACAACGTCTTACGTTCACTTAAGACCTCCGCTCTTTCGCACTAAAACGTCGTATGTTGATATAGGACCCACTATCTCGTCAAATAACAGGATAAGAAATATACACTATATGGCATTTAACTACACTGAAGCATTGTAACAATATACCAAAAAATCAAAATGTCAAGTCTCACCGTTTAAGAGTTACACTAGTCAACATCTTCTCTGGCCTCTACTGAAAACCATCAATTCTGCAGATCGGACTTTATTCTACGGATGAGTCGACAATGTCATTCTCATAACTGCGTTTAATAATACCAAACTTTCCGAACATCATTCTAATCCTTAAGAAATCGGTAGAGGACGATTCATAAAGGATTTTTCTAAAAAAATGGCTTAATCATGTTTGTCAACTCACAAACTACAGTCAGCTGATGCGGATTGGAGGCTGCGGTGAAGATGGGTGTCTCCAACGAGACCTCGCACCAGTACAGCCCCGAAGCCGACGGGTCCATGTTGTCTATCGTTATGGAGTCTTCTGTCGATAGCGTCATCTGCAACAAGGATTATTGGATAGAATTAATATGTTTGGGTTACGTAAGTTTCCGATAAATTCAGTCTTCCTCGAGTATGCGATGCTTGAATATGCTAGGTAGCAGACTGCTAGTAAGTGATAGTCACTTAGCGCTAAAATCGGGTATTGGATTCTTTTTCTAATTGTTTGTTTTTAAAGGGCCTAAAATTACCAAAAAACATGCCATTTCTTGCATCTATTTGACTTGTAAATATTATTATAATATCTAAATTGAACAAACTTTTTAAAAAAGCTTAGAAACCCCGCCTGCGACAATAATCGTTTTGCACTTTAAGGTAAGGTAAGTAAGGTTCATAAACGTATACTCACATTAAGCTTCCCTCCTGGGAACGTATAGCTAGTGAAAGGCGGGACCCTCTCGCGGACGTACTGCAGCAGCTTTGTGCCGGTCCTCAGGAACTCTACCTTGTAGAGCAGTTGCGGCGGCACCTGGTGCAGGCAGCGCAGCGTGGCCGAGCCGCCGCGCGCGACCCACGCAGGCGCCGCTAGTCGGACGTCTACGTCCGTCGCTTGACCACTGCCTGAACGGACAATAAGTTATGTTAGATTATTGAATGACTCTTACCGTTGTGTCACATGTTTTTTTATTATAAACTATTCCGACCTGAAGTGCGGATGTGGTATTACATAGTAGATGCTTGTACTAAGGTAGGTAAGGTTGTATGATCTTATAGACTTCTGACAGTGCCATCCTCATAGCTAATAATAGGGCCAAGAAGTATTATTGCTATCAACTCAATAACAAGATCAGTAAATTGGCACAATTCAATAAAAACATTTCTGACAATTCCAAATACAAAGAAATCGATATTGTAACAAAGTTAGACAAAAATGACACAAAATCTATCAAATGCCTGAGATAGCTATAAATCTCGAAACCATAAACTTTTTCAAATTATATCGCACAAAAATCAAACCGGAGAGATTCCGAAGCAGGTGGTCCAAGTTGAGCGATGTAAAATTTATTAAAGGCGGAAAGAAACGTATTTCCGAATGAAAAGTGATGAAAGATAAAAAGGTGCTTATAGTGGAAAAGCAATCTAACTTAGAACCTGACTCTAACTTTCTTGCTCATAATATATGAACTTACTTAAATATGTACAAACGACCTTTTTCCGGTCACAAAAGGAAAAGAGATAAATTGAAAAATTACAAAAAGCTTTCCTTTCCGGCTCATTCCATGTAACTGCACAATGTCACCGTCTCAATTAAGTATGAATAGTCCCCGAAGGTAAAAACTAAATAGCATTGTTTGCAAGACAACGCTGTTAGTTGTTTACCTATTTATCTGGAGTTCTATACGTTTTCCTTATTTCTTGTAGATTTAGTAGGAAATTCAATTCCCTTGGAAAGTACAAGGCGTGTGTACATAATAAGGTCCCGTTTTCCCTAATGTTATTAACATACGACTCAAACGTGTCTCGGGTTGTTTGTTTGAGCAAACTAAAGAATAAGGGATTCTTTAACAAACTTGATGTCAAAAATACGAGATTTCTTTTACCGTAGCAAAAAATTATGTTGGCAAACAACGATGATGTTAAACTCTCGTTGTCAGCCAAATTTTAAAGCCCTAGATCGAGAGCTAATTGTTAATTTACCAAAACGTGATGCGTACTTTCTAATTATTCAAAGAGATTACGAACGCAAAACTCCTTTGAGCTTAAATTGAAAACAAATGCAGATGAGTCTGCTAATGGGAACTACTGTTGTCATTATTCCGAAAATCGTGAAAGGTGTTTATTTTTCAGGGTAACAAATTGGTATTTCTGCGTGTACCGAAGAATTGACTCAAACGCTACTGACACAAGACTCAAAATGGTATGAATGTCAAATATTCACTGATTTGCAGTAAATTCAAAGTAAACACACAACACACGAACATCCGCGATGTCTCGAGCTGTAGCGATACTGAGATAGAGGGGGGTTAGATAGCGGCAAATGTCTTGAGGGTAGCGAAGACGTATAGAGCGTACATCGTACAAGCTCTGTAGGGGTGGCATCCGGGAGCGTGTATCCGGAGTACGCATCACCGACACCGGACAATGAACGTGTCGCCAGGGTTGCCAGATTGTGCAAATTTGATTACGCCGCTATATTTCCAAGTAGGACACCGGGTTATGTCGGCTCGGAACTTTTGACTACTGTTTTGGATACAAATGAAGTTTATTTTATTTAAAATGTCATTATGTGAACTGCTGGTATTGTTTCGGGTCCGGATGCTTGAATTAAAATACAATTAAAGAATTTTATATTTATTTATTTATTTTCTGGTCTTTCTCTCAGTGTGTTATTATACCCACTTCGTTACAAGAAGCAAAACGTATTTTGTTTAACGTGTGTAAAAGTAAGCCGTCCAAAGCTGTAATAATACCCACATAAGAGCGGCTATTTCGAAATAAACACACACGATTTAACAGCCTTCCCCTTATTCTATTATCAAAACTTTTACAGACAAACCTTCGTTCAAGAGCCCGTAAATTATATAAAAGAAACGGCCAGTGGTTCCAAACCCTCGGTCACACGTGGAGTGAGGGCGAGACCCACACTTGAACATAATGGATTTTTAAGTGTTAAAAGGATTTCACGACACTGAAGCCTGCTTTCACGTTATTCACCTGTAAGTGTTTATTCATGTTTGATACGTGGGAATTTGGGTAGGGTAATGATACTTATGTGTTCAATTTATGTATTTGTTTAGCTATTTTTGTGTTTGTATGAAATTTTTTTATAGCGAGTTTCGGGTTTATCTTTTTTACTTTATTTTATCAGGTATCATACCTACAATATAATGTGCATTATTATGTAATTGCTGCAAATATAATGCAAAACAAGGATTAGGTAACACATATTAATATTTCTTCGTATTTAATTTTTGGTGTACCTACTGGTTGGAAAAGTAATGTTCTTTACTTTCCAATTTTAAAGTAAGCTAAACACATACAGTTCGAAACACTAAACAGTTTAAACGACAATGTGAACTATTCTACTTCATGCTGCTTAAAATTTTCACCAAATCTCACAAAATCTAGGTCAAAAAACATTTTCAGAAACAATAAAACTTAAACGATTCTTTCTGAAAAGAAATCTCTTAGAGGGAACAGCTACTAAAAATTTATGAACAACCTTTTCGGGCTAGCTCAGACTTTTTTGAGACGGAGTCTCGGAAACCGTGGGAATTTCTAACTATACAATTATTTCGTAGATGAAGTAGGAAAACTGAGGGACTCGGGAAACTCAAGGACTTTACGTCGACTGGACAGACAATAGATGCAGAGTATGCATGAATAAAACAAGACAGACGGTGACTAGTTAATCAAAGCACATGTGTTTTGTTGGACAACTGTGGATGTGCTGCTTGTTCTCCGTTCTCCGTGATATTAATATTCGTTGATTAACATTTAATTTTGCGAGAATAGTCTCTATTTTCAGGTTTGGAAAGCGTTTACTATTGCTTTTGTGTGAAAAATACAAAAGATTTTCACTTGTTTAAAGCATCATTTTTATTATAGAAGACTGAACAAGACAAAGACGTGCGTATTTGTGTAAGTTCTGATTATATATTTTTTTTGTAATTACCATTGCTTGTGAAAAATCTCGAATTTACTCTTCTTAGTCGATCGAGCTACCTATCTAAATTTTGAATATTGAAGTTTGCAGTACAATCTGTAGTGCAATTTCAATTGTTAGTGGGATTATCATAATCCTGTGGGATTTCGAGCTCACACTGTTTGTCACACATGAAGTCTAAATCAAAGGTCTGCATAATCCTGACTAGTAGCGCTAATTAACCAATTTGGGAACTAGTAATTAGACGGATTACGGAGACACTCGATTGTAACACTGGTCTAACTAGATTATTACTAGGTCATGCGCAAGAACACTTTGGGGAGAATACTCTACCCAAAAATTTTGCACTAATATCAGGACGTCCATTGAATCAACAAAATTTCTTAATCCTCTTTTTGACATATTGTTCATGTCAGTTTTGAATCGACACCGTTTTTTGCAGGACCGGCTGTCCAGTATTGGTTTGCTGTCATTATTAAATAGCCTTATTATTTTAAAGGGACTTGGAGAAGTAGAATATTGCCCGAATGATATACTTAGATAGCCTCAAAGAAATGCAAAAATTTGTTAATAATGATTACGTTTCAATAATTTTAACAATACTTTGTTTTAGATTTAAATGCCTACAAGCGTTAGTCATAATTACGAAACTGTTAGTTAACCTAGTTTGTTTCACTGTAAATTCTAAAAACACTATTCCGTGGCGTAATATTAACTTCTAAGCTATAAATAAAATAGTTCCGAAGTTAGTGAGGTATTAAGTATTTTACTTTATAGTAATAATGCCAATAAATATTTGTTTAGAGTTGATGGCGTGATTATTGTAAAGTTTTATATGGCTTATAATTATTGTTTGTGTTTAGACGTTTGAAGGCTGGGTTTGCTAACTAGGGTTGTAGTGGGAGTCATATTTCGGATATGGGTAGGAAATGGATTTTATAATTATTATTTATAAATCGGTTTCGGATATGAAATATCCGAATTTTTCGGATACTTTCCCAACATAATTATCTTTTATCCGAAATCATATGACTGACATTTCGGATATTTTTTAGTATATTCGAATATTGCGGTTATTTTAGGATATCCGAGTATTTCGGATATTTTTTACGATATCCGAATCTTTCGGATACAGAAACAAACTTCCATAATATATCATCCTTAGCAACAACAACCTTTGCAAACTATGTATTTTAAAACGACCTAGTTATAAGGAGTTCGTGTAATGCACCACTTCATTATGATCTACGATGTAATAATAGATGGAATTATTATTTACTGTTCTCGTGCGAATAAAGTTGCTCGCCTGCCGTGTTTTACAAGAAACATAAAACAGCATTGTGTTTTATAAGAATTATTTACACTTAAGAATGTAATGTTATTATCGCTGTATGACGTATACTATTAAAAGGTATATTTACTGTGCAACTTGAAGAAAACTTCATTTTAAACAAATTGTTGGTATTTTAAATTAATTTGGTTTCATTACACTGCCTAGGTAAATAAATATAAGAATTTTTTTTTTAAGTCTTGAGTCAGAATAATTAACGATACTTACTTAAAACCGCACCTACGTAAAAATCACAACTAAGTCACATCTACTACTATAACTTCAATATACAATCATCCCAAACTAATGTCAACGTCTACCAGCACAACATACGTCAAAACCAAAAATATTCCAAATTCAATTTCATCGACGAAAATACAAAATAACTAAAACCTCTTTTTTGACAAGTCTATTACTAGTCTATTCCGCGAGACTTGTTTCCGCCGGCTTGCGGAAAGATCTGACACAGCGTAAGCTCGGCTGGCTGTAGCGGGTTAAAGTGTCACTAACATAAGCCATCACTTCTCCAAGGTAGTGCCGACATGTGAACGATAAAGAAGGTAAATCTTGAGGTTGTGTACGTATTTTGATATTTTGTTTGGTTGTAAATTTGAAGGGTAATGTTTGGTGATATCAGATCCTAGTTTTGCTGAGGTTGTTGTTAAATTATGCCCAATATGTGTAACCTTATTCTTTTTTTGCTCTAAATCATAAATAAGACTTACTACTCAGCAATGAAGGTCCCATTTCCATTGATCAATGATCATCTTTGATATGCTGTCAAAAAAACTATTAACAAAGTTCTTTACCTACAATGTTTTTATTCCACCCGTTAAAGATAAATTATTCACATCTTGTTGATTTAATCCAACAATTCAAACAGAGTCGTCATTAACGGCCAATGATGGACGAAACGGGGCCACTACTATTAACTTGACCAAAATTCAATTTGTTTGAAAGCAAACCCGTGTTTCTATTAAAATAATTCATTACCTAATGCTGTGAAGTGTTTATGGCGAGAAATATTCAGGGCGAAGGTGATTTAATTACTTGTTTACGTTAAGATGTAATGATAAGAATTTAAGATTTGGGCTTGGTTGAAAGCATCTTTCGTGAAAATTATGAAATTCCTTTCAGCTTCTAAACTAAAATTGTGAAGCCATAAAGGAATACGAATAAATGATTTAATTTTGCATTCGTACCCTTTTACTTTGCTGACCTAAAGGCTACATACAATCAATTTGCAAAAACCAACTTAAAGAAAGCATTTACAACACATGTTAAACCAAAGATTTTACAACTGGAAAGCGGTCAAAGTCTTTATATTCCCATACTGAAAATTGAGTCTAGACGAGAAAATAAAAAGGGCAAAAAACGTCACATTAACCTTCTCGCCCCATAGCCAAGTAAGACATGAAAACCCCATTCTCAACAATCAATTCACAGGATTAGACAAGGGGTACCCACAAACAAATCGCAGACACTTTGCTACACTGTAAGTAGGCGAGTATCCGAGTATCCGGATATCCAAGTATCCGTGTATCCAGTTAGCGGCAGTGTAATATATTTTTTCCGTCGAAGTCGATTGAGGTCGAGCGATATCGCTCCCGGTTCACCGACTTCGCTGCAACTGACACGCAAGTTGTATACTTCTGGTAGACTTGGCTTAACGAGGCATTAGCTTTTCGGCATGATAAGATGGATCTATTTCGGGTTGCTGTGATCATATTTAAATGATACATCGGTACTTACATAGGAGTACTTTATTTATTCAGTATTCCTTGTGGTATTTGTTGATCTTTCGACGAAAGACTTTCGTCCATAGTTCAGCTTGAAGAATTTTGCTTTTAAAGTAATTTTGCAATAAACTCACGTGAAACCACAATAACATTAACTAGAGCCGATGAAAATAAAATATTTTACTGTTGTTAATAATTTAAGTAAGATAAAAAGTAATGGTGTTGAGACAGAGAATTGCCATGGGAATTTCTCTTGCCATTACCAATAATTTATGTTTTTTGAGAATCATTTTATTTCGAGTTCATTGAAATATCATGCATAACATTCCAAGAAAACAAAAAGATAAGGACAAACGAACTTAAGACAGTTATTATTGCTAATTCATTGTTTGTCTACATAATAGCTCTAGACCGCCGCCCTTGACTTTAAGGTATTCAAAAAAAACAAATCAAAAGCCATCCACCCAAAAAATATTTTACACAATCTCACCATAAAGGTTTTTAATACCAATCAAACCCGAACCAATTCACGTGCAAAAAATACAAACAATTTGCCGACATCGGCCGACAATCTGATTTCGGGAGCCCAAAATCAAAACCCCTAACCTGCCACTCGTAAATAGACACTGCAAATTGTACTGGGTCTGTCAATTACTGAGGGACTGGAGTGACCTCACTGTGGCTTTATCGCTCTCGTCTTGACATTCAGGCCCCGTCAATCGTACTTAATTTCAGCTAATTTCCATTTTAGTGTTGGGACGAACCGTAAATACGCGTAGGAGTCACGACCGCTCGGCTCTCATGCTCATAATGCCAAATGTTTGATCTTTGTTAGGTTTCACTAAATATTTCAGGGCTATTTAGACTTTAGATGTGTAATATTAAGGACGGTAATCTCACCCACATATTCTTCATAATCTTTATTAACTATGGCCAATGTTACAAGGGTACCTTTGATTGTAATTTGTATTGCGATGATCACAATCTTGTGCCACGGACAGCACGTGAAACTGTTGATTCCGACTGTTTTTCCTATAACTGACAGTCATAATAATAACATTTCTTATATACAGTCTGACTCAGGAATGCTGTGACTGTTACCAAGTAGGCAACATATGCTGTAGAGGCCCGATAGGAAGTTGGTCTACTAAAATTCGGTATTCAGCTGAATACAGAAAAAAAATAAAAACTAACCCCAATATACTGTGAGAAAAGTTAGAGCAAAAGATATGTTTTATAAAGATCTGTCTTTGAACTTTTTACTCTCTAAAACATTTACATTTAGATAGAATATTTAGCTATATTGCTTGTAAATGTAACTCTATCAACAAAACAACACATCATAGTGAACACATTTAAGTGACATATCTCTAGTAGAACTATTTGATACAAGAAATAAGTTCTGACGTTTCGGAAATTGTATCAAGTTACAACTAAGTTGGTTACGTGTCAATTATTCTTATCACGGTGACGTCAAGTTTGTTGTGTTGAAATATCTGAGATTTATAGTAACTGAGATGATAGTTTGGAAAAGTATGTTTTGTAAAATGTTTTATGATTTATTAGACCGTAAAGAAAATGCTTATTCAGTGAAAATACAGTTCGTAACGCATTGTCAAATTATCCTGAGCGAAAAATCTATTATGTTATTCTTGTGTTTTACAATGACCATAACCTGTTGCGATCTGTTCTTTCACTATCTATAAATAATCACAATATCAACTTACCAAGCTCCAAAGCGCAGTACAGCAGGAGTATTGAAAGCCATGACGTCATCAAAGACCGCACCATCGCCCAAATGTTCAATATCACATCACTCAAACCATCACTCAATGTCACTTACACTTATTAGCACAATATTATCACAATTTCAGTATTAACATATTAAAAGTACTTTTTATTTACAAATAATTTATTGTCATGGCGGGCACTGTAAAAGAAATTATTGTTTTAAATTTAAATGAAGGAAAGTCAACTAGGTGAAAAATTACAGCTTAAGGAAAATAATAAATTTATCCGCTTATGTTTATTAGTCTTGTTATTAATTTTTTTCTGCAAATGTTTCGTCGTTTTCCAAAGTACCCAAATTTAAAATACAAAATACATTACTCTGTTTCTTTGAATGCGTTAGTACTCACAGAACGAGAAATTGAAATGAATAAACAAAATATTAATCAAGAATATCAGATTATGTAATGCGCAAATACTTTCAAAGCGTATTGTGATTAATTGGGTTTTAATATGCTCAAAGAATCGCCTTTTGCGCAATGTTTGTGAGCCGTAATGAGGATAGCTATTATATTTACAAGATACTCCCTTTCAACATCTACAATTCAGATTTTCGGGTACATAAAATAATTAAGTAGACCCGACTACATTGAATATTCGCAGTACTTAAAACGTAGATTACAGTAATTATAATCTAGAACTTTGGAACAAAGGCTTAAAATGTCTATCGAGGGGAACAATTTTGGACCCTTAAAATTCTAATACGTCACCAAATGTATTATCCCGACTAATTCTATTCTATAACATCTGGCGAAGTAAGCTAACCCCTTCAACGATCTCCTTAAAGCAAGCCTTCACCTTTGTCAAATCATCAAAGAATATCCCGGCAAGGTGAGGTGTGTCGAATCAACAAAACGTTTCCTCAAAACATGTCGAGGCGGCACAAACGCCTAGGTATTTGTCTAATACCCCGGGAGGGTCCAGTTATCGGCCAACATCAGTCCGAACACGATAATAAAGGGTTCGGACCGTCCCCGGCCAACATTTTATTCAATGAACCTTCAATATATCTCCAGTTGCGTCGGTTTCCACTAAAATATTTATTGTTCACAGTCCGCTTGACTGATTTGATTCAGTTTGAAAAGGTGCTTGTTATCAAGGATATAAATGCGAGTAAATCAAATGAATATAGCTCTCGATATATATCACTCAAACTCGTTGTTTTTGCTGTGATAGAGCTCATTTAATCAGTTGACTATTTTGTGACGTCATGACATATTATGAAAATATCATCATTTCCCAAAAAGAATAAAAAACCCATTTTACACAAAAATAAACAAGGTTCAAATGTTTTGCTAAAGAAATTGTGAACAGTCATAAGTTATATTTTATAATGGTTATTTGCAGCTGTTTCGCGTTAACCGCATTAACAGTTAACGACTAGTCTGAAGTGATCCGGAGTGGCTTAGCTTTTTATGGTAAGTACTCTATAATGGCCAAGTGATCCAGTATTATACACGTCATTTGTTCATTATACGACAAACTAAACTGAATCAAGGACACTACTTAGGTCATTACGGCTATATGAATCTAAATATCAGTCGAGGATTTCCGACAGCTGTACAAAGTACTCTTCCCATATACGGAACGTTTAAAGATTGGTCACCACCCAAGCTCACTGAGAATCCTTTCTGCAATATTTGGAATCTAGGGTTTTCCAGATTTTCCTTATCCCGTTTGTCAAGTTTGTACTTGAGATTGGAAACTATAACTTCGTTCAAACAAATCCGTTCAAAAAACTATGAGGACTCCACGAGACGTCTATGAGATAATTCACGTCTAATTCCTATTAAAGTATTGGTTAGAAACAATCGAAAGGTGCTTTATCTGTCTCTTTAACGTAATATATTCATGTTGAGTAAGGGCGGCAAGTCATTTGTCTTACCGACCGTTTTTGGACGAAACGTGAAAGGGTTCACCTCCATTTGTTTCGGAAAACTGTATTTTGTATTGGTAAGTGGTTCCTGTTTATTGAAAATGATAAATATCTAGTGTCACTTGTTTTTTTGTTTATGTTCTCTGAAGATTTATTCGGTTTTGTGTTTTCGTAAATGGAAGGGTTGCTTTTCGGGTATAAAAGTTTTGTTAGTTTCCTTTTTTTGTATCGAGCTTCAATCACGACTGTGATAGTGGCTACTATATATCAATCTACATAATAACTTTTATATACTCGTAGTATTATAAATCATCTCGAACCGCATTTCTTATTCCTTTAACTAAAAATGCATTCATTTCTCAACCTCCCCCAACACCATATAAAAGCACTCTACATATATTTGAAATGCAAAACGTCCAACATTGGATCCACATTGGAGGCTTGGAGCCAATATTTGTCGACAGCCTTGAGCGCTTTGCTTACGCCGCTGAATGGTTATCCATCAAGTTTGTAGCAAGCGCATATAACAGTGACAAATGAGTCGAGTTGACCCAACGTTGTCTTTGAGTTCGTGGATGCTGACAGGCCTAAGTGTCACTGTATCCCTTGAGACAGAATGAAGAGTAGATATGTGTGGAGTATTACTTGGATAAAGCATTTTACTTAGAGGAATTTAGAAGGAATATTTTAATAGATATTGATTGTTTCTTGTTTTAAACTATTTCAGTCTCTAATTTGTGAACTTGTTACTCTCTGCATTTTTTGTTTAAGTAGTACCTAACTGTGACTATCGAAAAAATTGTTTGTCTACAAGACAAGTCTAGTCTGTCTACATTTTTGAAATGCTAAACAAAAATAGAAATCAAATAAAACGTAGATGGGAATAAAAGCTCTGCATTTGCATATGCATGAGTTTTCAGTTTTCTGTTTAAACCACGATATTTGTAGAAATGCACACAATATTATACGGTATAAAGTGACAAATATTTACTTGACAAATTAATAGCAAACACAGTAAAATTAGGTTTCTAGCGAGTTAACATACAATGACAAAATAATAATTAAACACGACTCAGTGTTTATTTATATTCATTTAACATCTGCATATTGAAAATGAACTAACAAAACATATTTTGCTTTAATTAAAAACGCGTATCATAAAGCAACATTCACAAACCGCACAAAAGAAAAATAATAATTATCCTCACTTAATTCGAGATGAGTAAACAAAGCGGGAGATGTTACAGTATGGAGGCACCTTAAGCCTTACCAGCTGGGATCTAATTAACTTCTGCAGAAGCTAAATACTCAAGACTGCCGCGTAATTATTTCTCAAGATAGAGTCTACTCTTTAAACAAAAAGCAATAAGGGATGGTTAATTGAACGAGAGTACCCCGTCTGTGCCAGACACGTTTTAAAACAAACGTTCAGGATCCAATAGAGTTAAGAAGCCGGCAACTTAAACTGTTTACTCAAGAGATTTTCAATTAGTTCGCTATTTGGAAAATATTTTAACTCGATAATTTGGTTCGGTGCGTCGGTTGTGATCTTTTTGCTTTTTTTGTCGGGTCTTGGAATCTTTTTAATTTTGGGTTAAGGGATAAAATGTGTCGGATACATTTTATTCGATTTTAAGGACTGATATTGCTTTTCAAAATAGATATCGGTTGTTTCATGTTTATTTCTTTCTGTTTTTAAGTTTAATGTTATTGAAATAGTAGCATACCACTTTCTAGTTGGAATACATTTTAATGACGTTGTCTTTCAAAGAAAAGGAGATATTTTAATAGACTTTACTCTTTTACATCTACAATTGTAGATACATTGTGTACTTATTATTTTATTAACCAGATTTGACTAAATTCTCAATTAAATTGATTAGATTTAACGAGAAGTAAGTAAATACCTATTTCTATGAAAATGCTCATTAACTCTAATTCCATTAATTTCATAATACGCTCGGCAGTTAATTTTGCCATTTAACAAAGGCAGTCAAAGCATGCAGGTTTTACTTCGAGATCTCTTAATGCGATAAAGGAAAGGGAGCGTTAACGACACATTCCATTACTTAACGTTATGGCACGTAAAACGCCATTAAACTTTATAGACAAACACAAAAAAGGGTGTTTAAATAAATACAGAAAAATTTAAGACCTACGCCCTACCTAGACGTACCTAGGTCTATGCAAAACGAACAGTACAATTACTAAATAATTGATTAAAAAAATGTTTTAATTATTTCTAGTAATAATTAAAAGAGAATATTCGCACACGATTCTAAATCCCACATATTTTTTATAGAACAACTACAAGCAATTTATAGATACTAAAAATAATTTCAGACTTCCTTTTCTATTCTATAAAAGCAACACGAAGCGAGTAAGCGTGATGATCAATGTTTGTTATTTCCTGAATAAAACGAGGTCTTCAGAAAAATCTTTTATCTAAAAAGTTTACCTGCGTTCTGAAGATTGAGGTAGGTTATATGAACGTAGACTACGTACCTACCCGTTCGTACCGTTTTCAAGTTTTGTAGCAGGAATTTATGAACTCTGTTTTACATAGGAATAAATTAATAAAATGTTGAATATATATGTTATGGACCAAGTGATAAATTGAGCAGTATACATAATGCCCGGGCACTATGAAAAATGCCCAATATGAGAGTGCACTTTGATAATAATTATTCAAATAATCAAATTGACCGGGCACTATACATATGGCCTATCACCTTTTGGGCAAAGTAATACAAATGTTACAGCCAAAGTGATCAATCTGGATATTATAGATACTGTTTAGCTTATTATATATAATATCTTCGAAGAATTAGAGAAAGTAATAAAACAAGTAGATATTCGTTTCAGAATTAATTTGTATTTTAATTTGCTTTAAGCGTACATATCATAAAGATTATTTTAACAATTAAAATAACATAAGATGATATTTTTACCTCAATAAATATAGATTTTGACAAATAAAAAAAAAAAACCTAACCTCACCTAATTTAGGTTAGGTTAGGTTAGGTTTTTTTTTTATTTCTTCCAACATTACGACCGCAATCAACATCGGAACTCGAACTCTTACGGTGTCCCCAATTGCAGCCATGGTTTATTTAGCGCTTGATACAACTTAAATATAGCATTAGTATCAAATTGCCCAACTATCATTTAGCAATATAATAATGACCTAGCGATATGATAATAATGAAGTTAAGATAGTAATTAATCACTTAGCCCGATAATGCTAGGCGTTATTCATAATGCCCAAGCATTATAAATAATGCCCGCATTAATCACTTGGTCCATAGCATATACAAATACGCTTTTCTTAACCTACCTTATACTGTCTTACCCATTAAAAGCTAAAAACATAGTTATCCTTTCCTTAGTAGATATTAAAAAAAGAGTTATAGTAAAACTTTTGGAAGTAATTTGCACGTGTTAGTCTTTTTTTAACTTCACCCCGTGAAAATTACTGGCAACTCTACTAAACTTAATTAGCGTTGCGGAAATGAAGAGAAAAAAAATGTTTCTAATTTTTCACAAACAAAGTTTGGATACCAAAAAGTTTTCGCTAATTAAGAAAATATTTGCAAAGAGCGTTCTCATGATGGCTTCCTACGACGCACTGGCTGAACTTTACGCGTGTTTTACAACCTACGTGAGTGTAAAAAATGAGAAGGATTTGTCAAATCATTATTTATTGCGGATGGACAAATAGATTTAGTTTATGCTAATCGATTACAAATATTTTATACAAACAGACACTTAGCTATGTATCAATGCTACATATGTCTGAAAGACTAATAAAAAAATATAGTAAATTGTCTGGACTTTTTATGTCTTAGGTAGTCAATGTCAATAATTGGACAAGTTTTTCCGGTTAGTCAACCTACTATTAAAGTCAATTTCTTTAGAATATGAATATATCTCCATTCTCCCATTTTCAGTCAATCCAGCCTCTTCGACTCGACGTTAAACCATCAAGCCGTTACATTAGTTAATTTGTGTAGAACACAACACTAAACAGTCACAGCTCCACAAGCCCACAACACCGACCTACTTAGTATTTGGTATTAATTAACTTCGTCACGACACCCAGCTAAGCAGCCGTTTAACTACCACTCATTAAAAACTCATTTTCATTCAACTATTTTGTTGAGCCTTAGAATTTCACACGTTTTACAGTAGAGTAGATTAATTCATGATGAGATAAAGTGCTTTATATGTTTTATGCTTTATATTCGCCATAAACTTGGCTATCGTAATTTTGTTTTAGGGTGATGACTAAATTTGTACACCCTGTATGTGAGTAAGGGTTGTCCTACACTTGATTTGATGTGTGTGTCAGGGAATTTGTGTAAAATTATCAAGGTTTTAATATTCGCAAAAGAAATAAATCATAAAATATCTACAATTAAAACTAAACTTATGGTATTATGTTAAGGGTAGATATTTTTATCAGAATATATTTTTGGCAATATTTACGTACCTACATATTTTTGGCAATATTTACGTACGTACATATTCGTACAAAAATACGACTGTATGATATTGTGTGAATCCAATTGGCAAATATTTACTTCTACTGTAAAAGCACCAAAACCTAAACATTACGTTATTTTAGTTCTAAATAAACATCGAACCATTTTTGTGCTATGACATCCAATATTATTTACAAACAAGTTTATCTTTGTTCTTTAAAAATACATACTCTGTATTGTTTAAAAAACTACATACTCGATATTTAAGCTAACTTAAACGTAACTTATAATAAATAAAAGTACATTCTTTACTCTTATTTTTATCTACACAAACAAATCTAACGACATTAGAAACCCACCCAACTTGCTCAGCATTCTAATCACAGAACACAAAGAAATATTTATCCTAATTGCTACATCGAGTCCTTTCATTCATCAGGAGCAAAACAAACAAAAGAAAAACAGAAATAACATCTCAGTTCGCCCTTAGACCCTCCGACTTTTATGTGTCTGATTTACCATTGGTAGCGTTCCAAGATATTTGAACAACAGTATTTGTGTTTTTACGACCCCCACCTTGATGAGTTGTCAAAAGAATTCTGACAAAGGCAGCGTTTTGTTTATACCGAAAAGCAAAATCAACAGGCAAAAAATGACAAGGACAAACAAACAATACGGGCCAATTATTAGTATTACAATGTATCAAAGCGTATAGAATTGTAATATGGAGCAAAATGAGCTTCCGTTACGAAAACAGGGTAATAATGGAAAGTAAATAGCTATATGCTATCGTAACATACGGATAATTATGCCCCAAAAAGTTTAGATTTTTTTTTTTTTGGTAGGTATTTACCTGGTTGTAGGATGTTATAACAATTATTAATTAAATTAATCATAACATTTCATTTGTTAACGTATATAACTGTCAGAAATTTAAATGAAAAGGAGTGTACTTTTCTAAACCAATGGACAGGGTTTCAGGTCTGAGAAAACATATTGCGCAAGTATTTATTTTTTACATAACGAGGCATTACAACGTATGCCGTGCAGTAAGTCATAAATAAAGTCTTATTTTTTCTTCACGTGCATAAATAGCGATGCATGGTTCTATTCTCACACTTTATAAGTTGTGAATATTAATAAATAATGAATTGTATGTGAACAAGGAATGTGACTAGAATTTTTTTCTGCAATATGTGAAAGAATACATACTCGTACTTAACTCTACGAAATGGTATGAAACGTTAAATGAACCACTAACTTACATACACCAAAAGACCTACCACGACCTTTGAAAGTAATATTATTATAGTTGTTGAAGAGATTCGCCACTCTATACCACGTAGTGTGCAATCATGCTAACTCGCTTTCAATAATATTATTTTAAGAAAAAAGAGGAAGTAAAATAACAAAACACAAGCATCATTAGATACAAAAATAAACAAAAAACACCCAATTTGTAAACAACACTTAAAATTTTCCGTTCGAATAAATAGTTGAGAATTATTTAAGACCGAGATAATGAAACGCAAAAACTCCTTTTGAAAATCATTTCTCATTTAATCCGTGATTACGCTGCAACGTAAAACAAAAATGGCGAACCGAGATTATTTCCTCTCATTGCTTTCTTGTTCCCTCTTTAAGACGTGGCTATAAGAACAGCGAAAGCTGTGGAGCAACAAAACTTTAATTGTTTTGCTCACGGGATTTATAGTACTTAGGTTTAGTATTCGATTTAGATTATTATACTCGTTTTGTTGAGTATTTTAAATTAAAAATGAAAAGTTGTTTGAAACTAAATACACATAACCGACTAATGATAATATTTTGGGACATAACATGTAAACATTCCAAAATAAAGGCTCTACTCTGGAAAAACTCGTAAACGTTATCAAACATTGTTATAAAACTACACACTGTTGCTTCACACCTCAAACGAACGAATGTTGGTATCGCGAAATATTTGGACGGTGTCATGCACAACTAAATGAGTTTTTAATTTCGCTACCCACGCTTTGTAATAGTGGAAAATGTTTCGCAAAAATGTTCCGTTACAATGCGAGTTTTGACTTTTGGTATTTGAATTTTTATGTAGAAAACTACATTGCTTGTTGTTACTATTTTGTAACGTTACTGTATGCAATGGTAAAATATTGCAGATAGGTAGATGACTTTTAACAGATGCGCCTTTTTATGAGTCTATTATGAAAAGTCTTTATCCCGCAAATTGCGTAACTTGTTTTAAGGAAAAACTCCAAGGCTTTTATAAAAAATTGACAAGCAGACAAAAATAAAACAAAATTGAATTTATAAAAATAACTTATAACCAAACAATACCTCGTCAAAATGATACTGGTTGGACGAAAATAATCCTTATTATAAAGCTGGAGAGATCAATTTCAATTAAATTCAGAAATCGATTTATTGTGTTAAGAATGCGAGGCACCAGAGCTTAGCAAAGTTCAAGTTCCATAACTATGCTTCAATGGTTTGCTCATGTGGAAAGAATAAATCAAAGGATTAACAAAAGGGATCTATTGGGTAGTTGGAAATAGAATGTAGGGATGGTTGACCTAGAAACTTCGTCTAGCGAGTTTACATAATAGGTATGCCATATTTCGCAATAGTTATATAAAATTAAAAAAGCATTTTGCTTCCATTGAACCGAAAATAATTATACATTTCGGGAAAACGGTTTTGTTTATGACATGCAAAAATCTTTAAAACTTTAACTAAACTAAAACTTGAAAAACATAGTGTGGAGAAATTACAATATCAGTAAAATCCTTCAAAAATAAAAATCAGTTTGCGCATGTGCGGATCTCCGCTGTCACTGGCCGCTTTGCCAAATTTAAATTTAGAATCCAAAGTGAGTACGGTCACTTGAATAGGGATTGATTTTGAATTTCGAAGTTTTAGGGATTACCGTTACAGTTTAGCCAATAGCCGACCATCGGAGGCCATGATGTTGGAACTTTAGCATTAAATCAAATTAGTTAATTTCGTCCATTTTGGTGTTGGACTTGGTCTCAAAAAAGTTTAACTTATAATGGCAAGTTCAGTTACTATACTTTATTATAATATGCTTGATCGTAGCTTATGTCTTTTTTTTGGAACTTATCAAGGATCTTAGATAATAAGGCAAAAGTATAGTCGTTTAATGTCAAATATGAACTTTAACTTTTACATTTGGCTGCTTATAATTTTGGCAACCAATCATGAGTTTTTTTTCCACAAACTAAGACTCTATCTATAATCTAAGTATACATTTATTAAATGTATTAAATTCAACCTTATTACTACACCTACTTTATAAAATACTTATGCTTAAAAAGCCTAAGTAAAAACAACCTAGATGGAAAATAAATCCGTTTAGAAATTATGTGGATATCGCGAGCCCCTGAAGAGCACTACTGTGACCTATTTTCTCCAGCACAGCCTTATCTGTAGCAGAACAGTGTTTTCTTGAAACTTACTTATTAGATAAATTGATGCGAGCCGTGTACTGTACAAAATGGTCCACACTTCTTGGTTTTCTTCACTTCATTTATACTACTTACGTGAGGGAAAAGGTTTTATTTTTCTGTTTAGAATTTGTTTTTAAGGCATAATTTTAAATTCAGATAGTTTTTGGGTTATTCGCCAACTCGACACAGACAGACAAGATACCGGAAACACGTGTGTTCACTTAGTATAGACACAGTCTAAATATATTATTGTCATACAGTCGTTCGACGAAGGCGTCTAGACAGGGCAATCGTGCGGGGTGCGAGGGGTGGGACGCGGGAGGGCCGAGCCCGAACTGCGAACAAAATAATGTTAGCAGTTCGGGACACGTCTTTCAGGGCTTACGCGTGTTTGTTTTCATAATTATTTTATAAAATGGTGCATACGACGTGTGCTATGAGAGATTGCAAGTCTTCATCTCGTATTAATAAGGATCTGCGGTTTCATCAGCTTCCACGAACAGAAGAAAGGTAAATAAATAATGTTTTGTTATTGTAGAGTGAATACGTAAATTTAATAATAAAAATATTTGTCATACATATCATGTAATTGCTTCCCAGTAATTTTTTTGTTGAAATGTTTTATTAGGATGAGGATTTTTTATATAATTAAGTTCAGCAATAGAAATTTAAAATCTATTAAATCTAGAAACCGAAAATATTTGTCAGTTACCCATTTATAATTATTGTTTTATTTAATATTATTTATTGTCATAGTTTTTCAATTGGTTCTCAGCAAGTTATAATAATATTAGGTTACCCTTTTTTAATGATTATAATGTTAACGATGTTGATCTGCAATAAATAAATAATTTTATTAATATTTTTAATTTTGACAACCCTTGCCGTCGCGATACTGTCAAGACGTTGTCGGCATTTTCTAAAAGATCAAAGGCGTCGGACGACTGTATGATATTTAGACTGTGGTATAGATCAGAATTAGTACTATTATTATTTTGGACATGCAAAATTTTTTTCGTACGTAAACTTGAATGAAAGCACTTTTATGTTTTAAGTAGCTTTGAATATTATTAAATTTTGTTGTATTTTTTTGCAAATTTAATAAATCGATCATTTTAAATCTTTAATCATTAAATCAAGTATAAATTAATAAATGCCATTGCATTTATTCAACAGACACAGTCAGTTGAAACATCAACAAATACAAACTTAATTTAAAATCAGCAGCATCTTAACTAACAGATAATGTACAAGACAGTCCACCACATGGCTATCTAAGCGCAGCACATGGGCCACGTCTTGCTAACGAGCGAGTTAGGGAAGGAAGCGGACAAAGTGAGGCCTCATTGCCAGCTCTCCACACATCACTGGCAATTTGTTGCTGATTCATCTTCGCTTAGTCTTTTGGCTCTGGTTTTATTGGTGAAATTAAAGGTTAAAGAAAATTAGTATAAGGAAATAATATAATTGTGTACTTTTACTAAATATGTATACCTATAAAAGACAATTCAGTAACGATGAAACAAAATATTTGGTTATCGAGAGTATCACACTAATATTATAAATGTGAAAGTTTGCTTGTTCGGATGTTTACATGTTTGTCCGTTAATCACGCTGAAACTGCTGAACGGATTTGAATGAACTTTGGTATAAAAACAGGGTATGAGCAGACTTGGATGATAAGATAATTTTTATCTCGATTAAATGTTCTCTTGATAACAATGCATATGAAGTCACGGGCAACAGTTAGTAAAGTAAATTATAATGTTTAACCACTTTGTTTTAGCGCTTTATTAAGTAAGGTATAAAGAAGAAAACAAATAGCCCAAATAAAAATATTTGCATATTACCACAAGTGCGACTAACTGGACAATTACAAACGCTTTCAAAATTAATTCTCACCATTTCTCGTTTTGTTACATTCATAACCGTTAAATTAATTGCAATTTAACACCATCATATCCTGCCACCATTAACACTTTCAGCTACCAAAATAAACCATCAATCAGCCCCATTATGAAGCAAAACAAGGCACTTTATAACCTCTAATATTTGCGCATATGATTGCATGTTTACCCCATGCAAATGCAATGAGAACTTAAACCACAGAGCACCCCACAGAGGTTTAACTTCACATAAAAGAATAATATTAGCTAGTATGATTGTGTTTTGTTTGCGATGATATTTTTAAAAGGTTCCCTTGAGGAGTACAAGTCTATTACCAACTTAGATGGTTACCATCATTTGGAAAGGAAGTGGGACCTTTTTTAACTCTTAGAAAAGTAATACCAGAAGATTTGAGCAACATTTGTAAGAGTGCGTTCCCATTACCGCGTGAAACTACATGGTGAACAGAGTGATTCTAAATTGTTGAATAAATGTCACTGTAAGTAGAAACTGTGCAAAAGACTTTCTAACAATGTGTTTGGTGAAATCAGGGTCTACTCAGCTGCGCTCTGCCTAAATCCAGATCAGAGAAAACGCACCCTAGGGGTTCTTTTGAAAAGTATAAAAGGGTCATTTTGCTACGCACGCCATTCACCAACTGACCGCTTTTAAAACGTCCAGTATACAATTTTATACCAACACTTGCCATTGAATGAAACTATCCCTCTGTTCCCTATTTACTCTGTGCTAAAACACACCATGGTCGCATGCGTTCCCCGCATAAAACGACGCATATTCATGACTGCTATAAACAAGTAATTTACATATAGTAGTAAATAGTATTATCACCGTACATACGCGCGTTTGTTATGTAAATACCGGTGATATGTGTGACGACCGCAACTGTGTACGAAATGTTACAGTAATTGTTATTTTATTGATAGGGTATTTTGTTTTTTTTAAAGGTTTCAGTATTTTTTTGTAGTTTTCGTGTGGCTTGTGAGCCCAAAAGATTCTAAAAAGTCAAGCCTGAGTTTAAACATATTAAAGGCGTTTTACAGCATTTAGCATTATTTAAGCACTTGGTTATCTTTAGTACGAGCTAAAAATATTGACCATTTGTAACTGTTTTACAAATAATTAATTAATTCTATGCCGTAATTCTATGCCGTAAGCCTAATTGCCAATATGGTAGTGAATTCCTGAGGTATTAAATCCACTAATTTACATTATTTGTATAAGAAGCATAAATAAATAAATAATTGCCCTACACAAAAAAGTGTGTAAAAATCTGAACCCTTATTGAAGTTACAAGAAATAAAACGAAGTGTTTGTTCAACACTACGAGCAATTAGAAAGCAAAACTTTTTACGACTCGGAGTAAAAGAGTAATAAAGACACTGCGTAAAAATCTTGGCACATTCAGATTTTATTTATGAGTTTTGCGAAGAAAACAGATATTATATTCCATTTTATTTATTTAATGCTATTAAGAGTAATATTTTACTTGATCTGTTTAATGTTTATTCATAAACGGGTGGATTCTGCTAAATTACACACTTAAGTGCCGTTGGCATTCATGAGACGCTTATAATTATTTCTTGTTGCTAATTAACTCACTGGGGAATATTTTACGATGACTTGTTTTCTGAATGTAAAGTTATTTCGTATCAACGGGATCTAAATATAAACTATACCGCAGTACTCTGTGTTCAAAGCAACTAATCGATTTATTCGATTCGAGTCGATCGATTTTGTTCGATTTATCCTACATTACCATTTTATCCTTTTTGCAGAATAAACCATATCTCCATCTATTCCTTTATGAGTAAATCAAGTAATCGAGAAGAAAATTTAACACTTTACTCCATTCGAAATGCGACCTTAATAACCCGCCGGCATTACATTGCCCACAACATGGGTAACTGTGACAACACTTGACAGTGTGTCCCCAGCAATCAACGACCAACTCTGACAACGGTCGCCAACAATAATCATATTACCCAAGCCACCGATATTTATACACGAACAGATTTAGAACAGAAACACAAAAATACACTTTACCCCTGAAAAATGTTCATGATATTTTCCCGTAAAATGCTGCTGCTATTTTTATTGAGACTGTTTTTACTTTTAAATTAAAGGATCGTTGAGATCACTGAGCGAAGGTGATGCCACCATACATCGTGCACCGCAGAAAAATGTGAGGTTATCTAGATTCATCGCTAGCAACTAGCGAGAGAGCGTGAAGACCTAAGCTAGCTCATTTCTCGCTCAGTTGACCTCGCTCCGGTTAGATTAAAGTGGGACAACATTGAAGGGAAAAGTGGAGGAAAGTTGGTCTGTTTTAAATACAGCTCCGTTCATTTCTAGCACATCTTGCGCGGTGTTGCCGAAGACCGATACCACTCATTTGTCCACCCCTCGGGCTATTAACCATGGTTAGGTAGACGTTTGTGAAAGTACAGTTTTAACCGGATGACGGTTCAACTTTTTTGTTCTGTTTTTCTTTTTTTTTCACGTTTTTCTGATTTTATACAGTGAAGCTTTGTTGGTGTTTACTCTACATAAATTGTGTGAATTAATTAGAAATGGTACTTCATAATATTTTAGTATTGAATTTATTGAATCTTTGTATATCATTCTATACTGTTTACATATCAAAAATGAATGAAAACGATGTGAACAAATATGTATTCACCAAAAACGCACTACTTCTGCAGTTTAAAATATACCATATTCATAAACGTTATGGTACGAGTATACTTGCAGCTACATTAAAATTTGACTCCTTTATCTGGCAGCACTAAATTCAAAAAGAGAAATAATGTACCGGAAAATGCCATTACGTAGCATTATGAAAAATATCGTACGAATCAGGACTCAGCAAAGCCTAAGGGGATAAATCATTCGCTGTCAGATGCATAACGCAACTTATTTAGCTACAACTTTGGCGGATTTTCTTACTATTGTAATATCAACTGGTTTTTCTTCTCAAACAAATAAAATAGATTTTTTTTTTTAAACTGCTATGCAAGAAGTTAGTTTTTCTAACCGAAGCTAGTGTCACTAAAATAAAAAAGCGAATGTGCTGGTATTTATCGTGTAAAAGGCACTGCAACTGCAAATAAATAACAAAGTCACCATGTAATAAAAAAGTCTCGAAAGTTATTACAGTAACACATTACTAAGTTACTAAACTAAATAGCAAATAAAAATATAAATTTCTCACTTCCAATCGTACGAATAAGATCTCATACAGGCTTAATCTCATTGTAATAAAACAACATAGTAACGTGACAATATGTAACAATAGCAAACCCATTCTCTAGATTAAAGGATTAAACAATGGAAGTGTGTAAGCACATACACAAGAAAGTGACTACAGAAGGTTGACTTCATAAAATTTATTATACGAGAAAATGTAGTATTTGTTCACGCCCAAATTAAGAAGTATAGTGTTTTCATTTGTCTAAGTATGTGAGTTTTTCTTTTCCATATAACTTCTGCACGCCTAACCCATTTGATGTATCGTGTATCGCTGTAAGGGTTCAATACACAATACATCAAATCGATCTGATGTATGGTGGGTAGAATTAGAATCCTTCACTGCAAGTGACAGTACCTATGACTAATACAAAAGTAGGTGTAATACGAAGCTAAATAGCCTCGTATTTCACCAACTTTTCCTTATTATTATTCTACTTTTTTATAATTGCTTATTTATTTAAACTGTTCCCCTTTTAATAATGTTAAAAATAACAGTTATATATCCTTCTGCATATCCAATTATTTCTAAAATTAAAATATTTACAAAAAAAATGAAAGCACAAAATTGCAGCTATTTCTGTTTAAAATAGTTTACATTTTCCTCAAACTCAATGAAGTTACCTAAAATTAATTCCTGCGCGTTTCACTAACATCATTCTTAAAGGTCTAATAACTTGATAAAGTGGAGTTGTTGACAGAAATATCCAATAATATTTTTACGAGCTACGAAACCTTATTTACAGCCCCTCATTCGGTGACCGATCATGCAACTAATAGAGCAAGTTATAAAAATGTACACTATAAACATTAATGTTGTTATAAGTTATTTTTGCTCAGAAATATAAATTCGTAGGCGATTTTTAATCTGTCAGAAAATGTGAATGTACCAAAACGTTATTTTATTCCCGAACATTCAATAGTTCTACGCAATTGAAAACTGAGGAAAATTTTAGTAACTTCTAAAATTTGGTTTATTACTCAAATAGTGTCAGAGTTGCAAAGGTGCACGCGATACGATATGCTGCCTTTTCCTTTGTTTTTCTCGTTCAAACTTAGCTAAACATAAAAACTTTTATTTTTCTTTTTTGTAATATAAACAAATTTTTTGTCTTGTTGAGCTTTCAAATTTTAAACCTATGTCTTGATTGTCGGATTGTTTGCACAAAATTTGTGACGAGTGGCTATTCTGTTCTACCATTGCATGTGTACTTGGAGTGAATGGTTCCGCACGCTTGTGCTTATAGCTGATATAATTTAATACGTCGCTGCGAAAGGGTCTTTTGTTATAGCGCAAAGGTTCTTTAGTTTCATGGCAGTTTTATGGGAATTGAAAAGGAGAGTTATGACAAGCTTCTCAACATATTTATTTTTCGCTGAGCTGTATAGAGCAGGTCTGTATGGGAAAATATTATGGGAGTAGAAGAAAATTTGTGACAAATAACTTCAGTAGCTATTTGTTGTGGATTATTTTTTTTGGATGCTAAGAAACAGATTGAATTATATAAAATTAATGCAATACTAGTGCTAAAGGATCGTTCAATGCAAATTAATTTGATATCCTTTAAACAGATTTTATGTCAAGCACTGATAGGGAAACTTTCACCATTAAAATTTATTCGCTATATGTAAACACGTCATCAAGGAATCCTCGAAAGATCATGTATTCATTCAATGATAACCAAAACATGTTCTATCAGATACATAGCAAGTCTTCATGAAAACCCACAAGCTCTTTGTTAAGATTAAGTCTCCCGTAATCTTGGGATATTACCACCGAAGCTCTTTTAACCCGCTGAATATACTTCGTAAGCCTCATCGGATATTCCCTTAAAGCCGTTGTAGATAAAACACGAAGTAATCAGTACACTCGCTATTACATGAATAGTCTGGTCTGGTTAGAATGATGGTCTGTCGAAACGCGGTCTAACTAGACCTGGCTAGACCTTACCTTGTGACAGGCAGGTAGAGCAATAACGATAATTATTAGTTTTCATTATTTGAGTGCTTTTACTCAGTTGTACTGGAAGGTAAAGCGATAATTATTGGTGTCTAGGGATTCTTTATTCATTGAATTCGTTAATAAATAGCTCAACACCCACATACTTGTTTGATATTAATGTCATTTTGTACTTTTAGTGGTTTATAACTCTATACAAAACTATGCAGTAGTTAAAATGTCACATTTTGTTGTTCTAAAGTGCGTCAAGCAAAAGCCTTCATTATTAAATATTCAAAATTACCTAACACATAATAGCGTCTCCGTCTGAATAGATCGTATAAAGTGAATAATGTTCCTAATGTATACACGATAAAGGCATTATCTTACTAAGATAGAGATAGGCCAGTATTATTATAACTGTCAACTCTATTAATATTAGATGTCTCGTAATGCTATCGAACCTTTGATCTTTGATGTCTATAAATAAACGCGTTCTATTTCTATCATATATTATTAGGTGAAGCTAATATTCTATTCACGTTAGAGTATATCCTCGTAAATTTAATTATAGTGATTTGGTTCTGAAAATTCTGCGATACCGTTGTGTAGCAAAATTAAGGAGAAATATTCCATTAGTTGGATCTCAAATTATTAAGCTTAACGTTCAGTCGTTGAGTCGGTAAGCCAAAGCCTGGGAATCTTTTGTTGACTTTTCAATATAAACACTGTCAAATTTAATAACAGATTGATGATAAAGTACAGAAATCTTTTACTTATCTTTTGCCTCTGTTTCTTTACTAAAAGAACGCAATTCTTGCGATTAAATAGAACGAGAGAGCAAGATAAAAGAGGCTTAAAAATTAAACCGAAAATATTGAATCAATAAAAAGTAATGCTAACAAAAATAGAATATTCATTCCGACCGAAACCATTTTCCAAAGATAATAATGCTCAAATTTGAAACGGAAAACACTGTGGGTAAAAGTTCACCGTCCATAAAATTATAACAATGCAAAAGTATATCGGAACAAACACTAAGTAACAACAAAGTCTCAATTGCTTCCTACCGGCACAGAAAGACAACAAAGCGATATCTTGTTATTACTTTCTCCCAGATCCAAGTTAAAACTCAAAACAATAAATATTATTGTTCGAAAGAAGCGACACAAGCTCCTCGCAGTATCTCTCTATCTACACAAGATAAATTAATTAAATAAAACTAAAACAAATGTAGAGCGACCAATAGAACTTAAAATCAATAATATCAATTAAGAGCAATGTAACGCACCACAATTTAAATTACTGCAATTCAGGTTAATTACTCTTCTAATTATCCTATTTGAACGATATCCGGCTATAAAAGTTTTAAATCGATACATTACTGTTGCACTATGACCATTGAAAATTGAATCGAAAAGTAAAACATAGAATCCGAAGGCTTTTAGTAGAAAAGCAAACTCCATCAGCCATTTGGAATTCGTCATTCGATTTGTAGGATTGGGTGCGAAAAAATTCATGTCATGGAGAGCACTAGTGAATCAAAAGGCACCGGGAATGAACAAACCATGTGATGCGCTTAGCACACGTTCGCTCCGCACTAGTGACGGGTCTGACGCGGCACGGTCCACACAAAGGTGCTTGGTTAGCTTGGTTCGTCGCTCTATGACAAGAACGATGACGCGAGTTTTTCGCCTGTTACGTGACTGAAACGAGCTTCCACGCCTACGCCTCGCACCAACGGGCAGTCTGAATTTATATTTGCCTAGTGCCCGTAAAACTAGACAAAGCGAACTGTGTCAAACTAAGTATTTTTTCTAATTTTATCAAAGCTTGTTTTACATGCTCAGTGTTGTAATAGGAAAATTTTGCAGGGCCGTGCAGAGTAGGAAATTCAAGGAAATTGATGTGAATGCCGACCTTGTTATTACGTTACCTCTTGGCGCTAAAGTGTGCCCCTTGACTGTTCCTTTTGATGGTTATTGTGATGTAAATGCGTGAGGCTTTTTTAGGGAATAATATAAGAAGTTACTTGAGTTAATTTTGTTCTTGAGCTGACAAAGACAGATTGCGCTAATGCACCAAAACTGGAATTTTGTCTTAAATCATATGTCATGTTGTCATAGTTGTATAATTATACGCTTTTTAGCTCTTTTAAATATGGAGCATGAAAAAAACAATAGAACATTTGTTCATAACTTAAATGGCAATAAAACACTAACTTCCCCGAAAGACGTTACACCCATTAGTATACAAACGTCTTAGTAAAACAAAGTACCATCAAAACAAAACACATCAACCAGCTGACAATCAATTTATCTCGCAACTAACATCTCAATGTAACAATCAACAGACAGACATAAATCAACAAAACATCTAACTCTCGAAACAAACCAGAAAATAAGCGCGCCTGTAATTAGATGTGTCACAGCGTAATAATTATGAGCTCTACCGCACCTGCGCCGATCGACACGAACTCTACCTAACTATGTAGAGCGTATAGAGCAGATGTAGAGACTCTGTACCGCTAATGTCTGTAGGAATGTTATTTATAAGTAAGAAAGGCTGTGGTGAAAATAGCGAGATGATTGATTTGTATTATAAACTTACCCTAAATTGGGCACAATCTTATCAGAGTTTAGCAAAAAGCTAATAATACAAACGTTTACTCTGCCTGGTTCAGTTCATAGTACTTTTGAAACATTCCCTACTGTGCTACTTTTTACTAATACACGTATTGATTTATCTAAGCGAACCTTCAGAAAATAGGACGCAGCTTTCAGCAGAGCTTAAAGCTCGCTTGTTTCTATTGCAATGCCGATGTTCGCTTCAAAGCTCTACGATACAATTTTCAAGGGTTATATATTATTACATTGTCGGCTTTTTATGGGAATCCAGTTTGCGGTTTGGATTACTCCCGACATTCGTTATGACACGGGACTAACAACCGGTTTTGCCGTGAAATTATGGTTACAAAATAACCCTGTTTACCTTTTCCTCGGAACAGGGGTTATGGTATAAATATACCGAACAAATTACTCGCGAAACAACCTCAATTCATTCAATTTTGATATGTAGGAGAAAACCCTTTCCGATGACACTTACATCCGTACCCTTGGTAGTCAAACCCATCACAAAGTCGTAAGTAATTTCCATGATTGCGAGCGGAAAATTAGACTTTTAAAAGTGAAATCGAATTTCCAACTTGAAGGACACATACTAATACTACTACTATTTTGAATTTATATAAATGCGATCTTACTATCATTATACCATTGTTTATGTATTTGACGTCCATTTCTTCTTTATGTAAAACCTACTAAAACCTATAATTAATTATAGTTTTTAGTAGGTTTTGCAATATACATTTTTAATATGTACAAAATACTGTAACAAAATAACAGTTTAGGTAAGTTTATATTATTATAACAATTTTTTCATGGAAATTACAATTAGATTTTTCATAAAACCGAGACTATTCAATAGTAGCTATCAATCAACTTAATAATTAAGCAGTTTGTATAAAATTCAACAAACAAAACTAGTTGTTTTGATGTCACAGTTGCCCTTAGTTGCCTAAACAAACAACGTACTCAGATGTTTTGTTATTCATTGGGTAGGTTTAAGCAAATAGAGCCTTGTGGTCCTTAGGACTACATACAAAAGTAATGTTTGTTTGATTAACAAGGTTTTAGACTGGTTGTGTTAAGAATTTACAAGTATGAACTGAGTATTGATTGGAATTCCTTTTACTTTAAGAATACTGTATTTTTTTTGTAAGAGGCAAACATTGTGTTTGAATAACTTTACACTGCAGACATTTTTAAGTAAAAATAATATTTTTCTAATATAAAAATACAGTATATTTTAATGACTTTCTTTTTGCATTTAGAAAAGCCAAGTAATTTACATCTACCATTGAATCACAAGACTACTATTTGTTTTCATGACGCTTCATTAAGCAAAACAAATACCCAATTATAAATTCAGCACAAAAACTATAAAGTAGTATCTTTTCATTAAAAAGATACAGTAAGTTAGACCAATTATGTGCACAGCTCTCGGGTGAAAGTGCTCAAAGGGAGCGGAGAGCCAACAAATAATATTTCACGTAAGATTCTGCTATTTTTGTTATTACAGTAGAAAAATATTTCATTTATTTTACTACTAAAAAGCGACTGTGATAAAGGCTTTTGAAGAAGTTAAGTTGTAGAATGTCGTGTCGAAATGAAATATTTAAGCTAATTTGAATAGTTTTAAATGTCTTAATTATCTTTGTTGTCTAAATGATTGACATAACTAACATTTATTCTACATCGCAAATATGAATTAGAATTTTAGAAGAGCTTACAGTTAGCGAACCGTAAACATTATTACTCAAATGAGAGTACAGCTCAAAATAGCATTTTATAGATCTGTAATTAAATTTGCATTTGATAAAATTTCAATAATAAACGAAATACCATTTACCGCAGAACAACAAAATTGAATTAATCCATAATCAACAAACATTGATAAATATAGGTACGTTTATAAATAAATTGTGTACCAACATCAGTATTACATCCGAATATATCGAAACGAAATATTCAGTTATTCAGGAAACCTACAAAATACATCAACAAAAACCTAGTATTCCAACAAATCGATTATAGCTGAAACATGTTCAAGCGAAATTGAACCTTATTGCAATTGCTTCAATTGAATTCCCGTAAATTAGTAGTTCAAGCTAATTGAATACAATAATTGGTATGAAATCGAGATACTCGAAATATGTGGTGAACATGCCGATCACGTAAAGGTTAATCGTTTAGATATTCCGTAGTGGTTATTATGAACACATTCCTGTTTGTGGTGGAGTATCGTACTGTAAACCTAAACACCACAATAGGGAAAGTGAAACCGAATCGGTTGTGGAATCGATTTGAATAGTCTATCGAATGGCCATTTGATCTTTTATCGATTCCACGCAAAAGACTTTAACGTTTTGAAATTTAAAAAGAAATAAAATATGTCGTTTACTTTTTTAGCAAGTATATAAAACTCGTATCAAGATTCAACTAAAACGTTTCAAGGTCCCGGTTCTACAGATTATAAAAAAAAATTAACGGCTACATAAAACGGGTACGTTTCTTAATTTGACCGTATAGACTTGTAAGTACTTTAAGTTCAAATTTACTTAAATATGTAATAGCGTAGAAATAAAACTGGAAATAAAAGAATCCTCGACTCAGCAGCTGTTCCAGACAAATCAGTTTAAGTACTAAAAACGAATATTATTTTTACTACAGCAACCTTAGACCTAAGAAATATCTGGCCTAGATTTTATATCTAAAGCGAGAATTTTTATAACCTAAAGTGTAATATGAAAGCGAATGATAGCCGTAAAGAGTTTAAAATCTCGTAAACATAAAGTTTGGACGATAAACACGGAATACTACTCAAGTGTATACAAGAGAACATTCTTAATACGATTTTTATTAGCAAGGAATAGCAAATAATAATTTATAATGTCTTAAAAGTATTATAAAAGCAATCCACATTGTATGGCTTTCCACTATATACTTGCAGTGGAGGTTATTCAATATTAAAACAAAAAAAAAACACAATGATTGAAAAATAAATGCTCTTTCGAATCCATCTAACCTTAATTTATTGATTGAAATGAATCATAACCAAGTTCTATTATGATTAATTGATTCGATTTGGAGAATCTATAAAATAGGAAAGATGAAACTTTTAATATCATTCACTTAAAGGCAAATCCTCTCTTAATTGAAATCCACAATAAATTTTGTTTGTTTAATTAAATAATTACGAAATAAACCGATCAATAAGTAACCAATATGCTATTTGTACGAAGTCGCAGCATTTTCCTATTTTAAAATGTTTTAATTGTGTTTCCTCTCAACTGTCGTTCTCCGAGTCTATCGGTCTATTCTTAAATGAGGACAATAGAGCTTTATTCGATTAGAGATTTCCTCTCACGCCTGAAAGAAGGTCTTAACAAAATCTTTTTAGTACTAGCACAAAAAAATCCACTAGAATTTGTGAGAATAATTTGAACGTAAATGCACTATTCCTTTATTAAAATTATATTAAATTCTTGATTCAAAATTATTCGCAGAAGGTGTTTTACTGTTGAAAAATAAATCTCAAACTTGAAATTGGAAAACACATTTTAAAGTGCCCCACTAAGTAGAGACATTCACTGGAAATTCTTCTATCTTCAGGTAAAATATGAAAGTACCAGCGCATCTTTGATAAATGACTTCCTCTAAAGATTCTGTGCAACATCGTAAAATAAAATCTAGGTCACAGGAAATTCTGCTTAACCCTGTTACGTATATCAATACAGGTGATATAGTTGGTATATATAGCCAGAGCCTTAGTACCTCCTGCGCAGGTCATGCGCAATGGGCAGACACGCAAAAATCACCCTTAACGACTATAAACTTTTCACTTGACTATTTAATGAGTTTTACGTCAAACTTTTAAGTTTAATTCAAAACGTATCTCTACTTTTTACGCAACACAAGCGGATAAATTGAATAAAACTATACAATTGTACTTTAAAGTGCGTCACAATATTATGAAGCCAACAAAATTATAAATAAAACTAAATTCACTGAAAAAATTATCACTTACGTAACGGTCAACAAAACACTTTTACAAGAAGCTTTAAAGAAAAAGAGCGAACATAAATACAACAAAAGTTATTTATTTATTCGTATCGCTTATTTCCTACCACTCAACTCGTCGGGCGCGGCTGTCGGGTCGAAAAAACACTGTCATTTATCATGTGGCTGGCGATTAGGGCACCTGTAGCGTGTTGGGTGTTTTTTGCAACATGCCGCGTGTTGTGGGCCGCGGTACGGAGAGCGCGCGGTGCTTCTGTCGCGACTTGGGGCACACTGAGCACCCCGCCCGCTCACGATCGACCGTCGCGCCTCGGCCCCGCTCCGACTCACAAAAAGCCTTGTTATTCGCGGGACAATTAATACGATTGAGCCTTTTTCGTGAATTGCCCCTTGACGGTCAAGTTTGCCTTTACAAGTTTTCGAGTTCTGAATTTTGAGTAGTTCTTCACTTTGATTTTTAGCCTTTGTAGTGGAGTACTTTTTTAGGTGTTAGCAGTAAAAATAAAACAAAATTGTTGCTTAAATATAATAACTGAAGGAGTGAACAACTTTTATTCAAATAAAACAACAATTCGCTTGAAAACCATTTAAACTTTCGGCGTCCAACACCTAAAATAGAAAACTTAAAACAAAGCTTTTGGGGCATAAAGTATCTGCCTCGGAAATAGGAAGCGTGTATCCATAAAATACCGCTTTGTTTCGTTATAAATGATTTTCAAAGTAAGCGTAGACTTCGAAATATAAATTATAGGGGCATGCTGCCAACACCGAGCCGTGTGTAAAATGTGAAATTAATTTTCGCACTATCGCTGGAACCTGTTGCGATTATTTTAACATTTGTAGGAAATAAGGCGAATGTCGAACTGTTTAATTACAGTGCAACTGGCGAAAGCTCGCTCGTGGCCTCAGCCCACGCAATGCATAGTTTAGCATTTATATAATGCTCGTATGTTGGGTATATTTAAAGACTACGTACCTATATGCATACCAGTGTGCTGGATGCGCAATGTTGTCGTTAATTTTAGATATAAATGCGAATAAATCAATAAAAACAGAATATCTGTATCAAAATACTTATTTTCAGCAGAGTATTTAATTAAATATATTCAACAACATTTGGTTTCTTCGATCCATTAAGCCTATTACACTATTCAATGTTATTCAATTACAATAATTGTTTACTAAGAACCACCTCTCGAAATAGCTGTTCAAATTCTGATGCTAGAAATAGCTCTACTTTATCACTATTGCTTGGAATACCTTATGCCGCCTACGCGAACACTGCCCGACGCCCGAACCCGTCGACAGATTGACGAAACAGTGAAAATAAATTTAACTTATTACTGGGCCGACGCCGTCCAAGGAGAGCCTCGATTTGCTTACAAGATTGATGATCGGAGAGTATTCAGAGCGAAGGTAAATTTAGCCTTTGAAATAAGAGCGATGCTATTGTTTTCTTGTTTAAATAATCACGATTTAAATTTCGAGCTGCATTTCTAATTAAATAAAGGATAAATTGAGAATTCTGTTGTTTTTTATTGTTTATGAATCACTGGTTTAAATTAGTCCTGTAATGTTGTGGAGTAGGTTACTGAATTTTGATTGTAATCTAAATATTTTTGCATGCGTAAATGTCTTCCTTATCTCAAAGTTGTTCGAATTATTGCCATATTATATTCATATATATATTATAAATCAAGGTAATCCTAAGATGCAACTGTTTTATATATAAAAATCTGGAGCTTAAAATTCAACAGATGAAAGAAATCGTGAGCTTGCTAATGAACAGATGGTTTCTTTAAAATGGCCGAAAGCAACGAGGCGAGAACGAGCCCAGATGGAATGAATGCTCCTTTAAAGTGCAGCCAATTGAATTATAATAGTGTTATGTTACTAAATTAAGTGCATAAACAGAAAATAGCCCTAGGTTTTGAAAACTAAAAAGCAGATTGCTGGGTCTAATGTTAAGACATAAAAATGACTGATTTCATATAAAAATAGCATACATATAGTCTGAAACAATGACTTTAAAGATATTTGATCAATAGACTTAATTATACCACATAAAACACTAAACAAAGTATAAATTTAGATTTAATAGTCATACCTATATTTTGTGAAGAAGAAGCGAACTAAAAATTGAGAAAGTGACTTGAAATTATTGATATAGCTTTTCTATTCAATTTAGAATTAAATTGCATCTGACTCTATCCGACTTAAAGAAATATGAACTAAATAAAGAGAGCAGTTCAGTTCTAGCTCGTTTTACACAAGCACCATAGTACCGTAGCACAGTGCTACGCGCTATGATCGTAGCCACAAGCTGAGAGGTGATTATGGCAATTACCCCAATTATGGAGAGGCTTACGTTCAGTAGCAAGCGCGTGCAAACTAGCAGTGTGTAATACCGAAACTATTCATTTGCGTCTCATTAAACAAATTATCTATTATCTCTAAGTAAAGCTTAGCAGTTACATAATAAGAGGGTAGAACTACAGTTATAAATTAACTTTAAGTACAATTAGATAGTAACTGACCTAAAGTTAGTTTTTTTTACAGTTAATTTAACAATCAACAGTGCATTGCACAGTGCATGAACAGTGATTTGCATTGGCTTATGAAAGGAAAATGATTTATTTTTAAATGCTAAATCTACTTCTAATGCTTGTACTTGTTTTTATCCATTGAGAGTTTATTCTAAGAAAAATATATAACTTATAAATATCACAACAAAATAAGCATAACAAGTTATAAGTTATTAAATACAGCAGCTGGTATGCAATTGCTTGTAAATACGTAGCTTCGTAGCAGTTCCGTAGCACGTAATGACCGTCTCGTAGCGAGACGTAGTATTTCGTAGCTATATTTGTAGAAACTTGCATGTTTTTAGCTACCGCACCAGTTGAAATAATTTTATAACATACGTTGAATAAATATGTTTAATTATGCTTAAGGATAGTTTGGCCTTTAATATTAATGTAACGTGAACTTTACATTGTAATTATTATACAATATTTAAATTACGCAATTAATAGGTTCAAACCGCAGAACGGAACAATTTGTCAAAAACCACATAAAATCGAAGCGTAAATACTTTCAACGTTTATTTTGGTGTGAAACTCATTAAACATGTTATGTTATGAAAAACTGAAACTGTTTTCTTAATACGCAATTCATTTTTTAAGAAAAAAGGAAACTAGAGATAGAAGAGAGTAGAAGCAAAAATTTAATTATGAGTTATAGCAACATACCATCTACGTTATCTTTGCCAAATACCTAGTCTATAATAATATTGCGCAAACCTAACAGTCCGTCTGAATACGTCTAGTCTGAAGGCTAAGATCTTAGCATACCAAAGAGGCCAGCCGTTATTCATGTAAGGAAATAGTTTTGCTTATAATTGAATTCCATCTCTGCTTACTTATTCATGACATTCAACTAGTGTTACATATGAATGTTGGAATCAAACTGACTGGGGGTCTACCACTATAACCTAAAGTAAGACAGATATAGTTGTGGAAATGAGACAGCGCTATTCAAATGGTAGAGCGGCCTCTCTCTTCCACAATAAACAACTAAGCATTCTGGGCTAGCTGTGTGAGTATTATACTTTGATAGATAATTAGTGGTTGCATCTATAATTGAAGTTTCTATTTAAATAATATACTGCAATCAATTTATAAACGTTCAAACAAATTCAGTAACAATTAACATTACTAATTAATGTTTGGTAATTATATTATTTTCTCATTTATCATGTCAAATCATACATTCATAATTGATTGGTATTTACCATAATATTATAATTGCCCACAACTTCAACTGAATTGCATAAATTAAACGTAATAACACATTATCTCAATTAACAACCACATGTATAGAAACTTCACATAACAGTACTCATTTACACACAGTCATATTGTTATGATAATACGAGAAAAAAAAATAGGGTTTAACCAACAAATTCAAGGATCAAGCGTCTCGATCAACACCAAAGAAAATTACAAAAGCGCCGCGGCGTAAAAGACTCGCAAACTCACCTTTAAAATATAAATATTCAATTACCTAATTGATAATATCCATTGAGTTAAAACACAAAAATCATGATCGTCGTAAAAAGTTTGGTAAAAACATAAACCCTGGCTATAATCGAAAATCCAATTTGAACAAAGCTAAGGCAGGTGTCGTGTGATTGATCGCCCGACCCTCTGATAAGATTAGGGGACTAATGACCTTATAACGGTTTCCTAAGATAACACTGAATGTATGTAGGAAATTAAGTGTGATTACGCGCACACACTTTACTTTGGGGAGTTTTATAAATCATTTTTGGGGTAACAGTAACATATTAAGTTGATCTATTTCAGAAAAGGGTGACGTTTTAATGTGACATGTATATTATCGGTAATTCTGGTAGTAAGTGTTCTGCTTAATTTATCACAGAGTTTTTTATGTGTTTTAACTGACTAATAATTACGGTTGCAAATAATACTAGTCGTAATTTATTTTAATAAAAATATGGCTGAATTTTACAGGACCCAGAATGTTTTTTTTAATCCCATGTGAGCTGTAAGTGTTGATTGCATGTGGTTGATCAATGGTAGTTTATTTTCCCTGTAATTAAGCAGACAGGTAAGGGAACAGTTAATAGCCAATATTATGGTAATTTAGAACATGATCAGTACATTATTGAAGAAAAAAAAGAAGACTCCCACGAATTGAGAATCACCTCCTTTTTTGAAGTCGGTTAAAATTAACTAACCTCTTAAAACAAATAAAAGGCAAACGTATTAAATATCTAACACAAGCACGAGCACATTTGTCTTTTAAATAATAAAACTTAATTTACATTTCCCTAGGTGCAGTTTAAAACTAAAGTTTCTCTGGGCGAGGCAGCGGGCGACGACAAATTTATTAATAAGAAGAGATTACGTCGGGGTACTGTCTAAACATTTCAGCTTGATTCGTATAAGTTTTATAGTTCAAAAACCAACGAATAAGTGGAAGTTTATATTAATTAATGAGACTGAATCTCTAGTAAAATAAATACAATGTTTGATAGATTTTCCAGTTGATTTTTTTGTAGGAATATTGTGGTCCTATTTCTAGGCAAGAATGTAGGGTTTTAGAAAGACCCTCCACAAATATGATATTTTTCTTTGACGTATCAGTTTAATTGACTAATAGTTTTTATGTAAACCGTTAACGATTTCATAAAATGTTTTTTTTAATTACTCTAAATAATAAACTCCCTATAGATGGCCGCATGGCTTAATATGGCTGAACTTGTACCTTACTGCATGTCATCTTATGCATCTACCCATATTTGCAAAATAAAGTATCTTTATCTTTATAAAGGCATTGTTCTCATAATCTGTGAACTTAATACTATCGTTCTACATAAACATAACAATAATTATCTCTCACACTATTAAACATAGCGATTCAATAACAACAGCTGCTTGGTAATCTGTTTACCGTCGTTAAACATGAGAGTTCTATTTAACTCCTACAAACACGGAAGGATATCACAATAATTGGTTATTAGCGATCGGAAACTCGACGCAATAGGATTTGTCATTCGTTGGTGAAATCAATAATCGTATGGTTGGAGTATTATTTAATTGGTTTGACTTTTGTTGAAGTTTTCGCTTTGTTTATGCGTAAATATGTTAAGTGAATCGCGTAGTGATTGTGGCACAGTATTTTCCATTAGTCTACGTAAATAAGGTAATGAATGCTTATTTAATAAGCCAAGTGAATTTTTACAACCATTTTGTAGAGATTTTTAACAAGAAAAACTAACTGCAGTTAAAATTACAGTACACTAACTACAGTACATTAACTGCAGTTAAACAGTTAAAAGAGAAATCCAGTTTCCTCTTAGCATAATTTCTTAATCCTTTTACTCGGGTTCTATTAACAAAAGGGTAAAAAATATATTCTTTGGTCACAATACCTTAAGTGGCGTTAGCAGGCGTTGGACTTAAACGTAGCTCATTGTTCAGTGACTCTTAGGAGTCACTTTTATAAATTCAACGCAAATACTAAGCTTTTGTAAGCCGAACTACTTCGTTGTGGGATAAAGACGCCGCTCTATGCATTGTAGAGCGCTGTCTCGCTTCCACAGCGGCTATAGTCTCATCTTAAGAGCTGGTAGTACAGGGTTTGGACACCTTATACCTCCCAGTTGTGCCATTATTCCTTGTCCAGTGTGGCATGTGGATTTTCTTGTCACTTTTATTTATTATCAAAGAATAAAATATAAATTCTAAGCTAAGTTTGGTTTATGTTTCTCAAAAGTGAGATAAAAGGTTAGTTTTTTTTTATAGCGCCTGTAAAAAATGTGTTTGATCTGTTAAAGAGATTACAGGGGTCGATGGTTTGAGCACATTTTTCTTTCATTAAAATCAAGTGTTTTTCATTTAGAATAGAGAAATTTCGTGGAGCTAAAAGATAGAAACATTTATACTTTTTAGACTATTTTCAGATGATAAGAATGCTAAAAATATATATCGACTCGCCATTTTGGGGGCCTACTACCAGTTCTCATGCTCTCTCTATTGGAGTTGTGGAATAGAAACACCCCTATCTAAACCATGCGGTGTGATCCCGCGCTTCCAAAACTGCAACAGCCTAATAATATCTTAAATGGAACATTCACTTCAACTACATCAATCAATAACCACAACACATTACGTTGACTTTAATACCCGAACACTAACCACAAATTTTAAACTAAGTGGCATTTCACTATTTTAGCAAAAAGTAGGTTCTAAATCACCTATAGCAGTGCAGATTTGTACCACACGTATGCCATGAGTGATTCAGTAAAGGTGTAAAGCGTGTTCGGGCTGCGGGTGCAGAGGATACGGGCGAGCCACGGTTGATCGAACACCGATTTAAACTGCTATTTACTACGGTAGATAGAATATGTAGCTAGAATAGTAATAGATAGAAGTTTTGTTTTAGAAAGGTATGTAGCTAATTCAGGCGAACCAGCTACAAGAAAATAAATATACGATTGTTGTAAATTGAACGATGAACACTTAAACTTAACTAATGTATTTTGTATTACTCTTTACTAGAATTTTCCCTGGTATTTTTCCACTATTTCCATTTTTCCGTTTGATCTATAATACTGGTAAAAAAAATTGTATAATTGAAAATAAGACATTTAACCTGATGATATCTCGTTGTTTACGAAATTAACTTAAATCTAAATTCTTGTAACGTAAAAATTAAACAGATGTTAGCAAAAAAATAAAACAATATTATTCAAAGACTGCTAAGATTTTCAACAAGAACAGTCAAGTGGTAGTTAAAACGCCTATTTTACAAGTCAACTTATGCAGAATAATCTCGTGAAGTTATTGTTTTATCTGTCTGTTTTGCTATCTTACGTGTCAATATCTTTGCCCGAAACTTTGCTTTACTTCATTCATGGGTTTATGGCCACCCTTAAGGGTCGGCTCGGTGTCATTCAATTATGTATGTAGGTGTATATATTATGAATAAACTGTGACTTTGTTTTATAATCACAAGGTACTTTATTCGGGGAAGTTTTAAGCTGCAGTGGTTTTTTTTTTGTTCCTTTTCTTTTTTAGACATAAACTGGGCCTACAAGTTATGATTGAAAGAATTTTTGACACTTTCAATAATTGTGACTGTCATATTTTTTTTATTCTAATGAGATTTATATTTCAGGACATCATCCAAGCTATGTGTATATTTCGATTAAAATTATCCTGTTTCAAACCACAATTTATTTTAACAATGTCCATAAACTATATTTTTACACTACCAATTATTTGATACTAGCTTCTTGATTTGTAAATTTCATGATTCGTTACTGAAACGAATAAATCGCTTAATTAAAGATTTTAAAATACAATTCATTGAAAGCAAGACAAACAAACAAAACAAAAGCCATGAAGAGGGCCGACAGTCGAGGTTTACGAGGTTGAATCATTAATGAGGAGACGTGAAGTATTGACGGAGCATTTAAAGGTAGAGTAGGATAGGCAGCGTATACTACTGGATAATATTTTGTTTTGGTAACCGTATTGATTGTGTTGTAATGTCTATTTTTTACATTCGTGTATTAAATGATAAATGATAATATTTTTTATTGGATACATTTTTTTTAATGCAGACAAGATCATTTTTGCGCAATTCATTGATTAGTTCTGACTCTAATATAATTTTGTGCCTTGGCAAGAGGCTTAACTAAGTCTGGTGAAGCAGTCAAAGCTTTCCTGAGGCAAACCGTGGCTGATCTCTTCCAAAAAAATATTGATTAGTTTGGCATCACCATCATTAAAAAAATCCATACTGGACAAATTCAAATAGATTCTGATAATGTAGAGCAACATTACAATGCCAGGTTTTCCTCAAATTTTGCCAAATTTTGGTAGTGTTCCTGTAAGTATAGTTTTGCCAGGCTACCTGTGTTGACCATCGTAAATAATACTAGCATTACCATCGGCTTAGCGTGCTCTGGGGCAAAGAGCCAGGTCGTGTAAACAGATTGTATACAACGGTAGCGGTAATGCCTAGGTAATTTAAGATAGGGCAGATTTTTTGGGAAACTGATTTTCTTTTAGCAATCTATTAGGTATCTTAGTCGTAAATAGCTCATTTTGTTACCTGTTTATATGAAAACTTTTAGGTAGTTTAAATTAAAAAAAAATAGGATGTATACGTCCTCGGTATTCATTTAATTATTAGGGAAAATTAAAACGGTTAGACCATGTGTCGTTTTATGTATCGAATCTCGATTATAATATATTAATTATCATAACATTTCCAAAATAAAATCATCATTCGATTCATAATAAACCCCGGTACTAATACGCAAGTCCTTTTTAAGTAAATCTAGTTTAATGTTTCTGTAAAGTAATAAATTTTCTTAAAACCTCTTAGCATTTATTACAAACAAAAATACATTTGTTAACTCGCAAAACTTTACTATACTAGTATATCTTAGCGCTACATTTTATCGCGAGCGTCAATCATATATGAAATACTTGGCGCAATATGTTTCAACAATAGTGCCTTCGAAACAAACCCGCAGCGCTTGTTACCGTCGTCCTCAGGGCATTACTTATGTTCCATTTTATGAACATGTGAAGTTCACTACGTATGTATGTATGTATATAGAAAAAATATATGGATATAAAGCAAGTGTTGTGGACGAGGAAATGAATGCTGCACGATTCTGGATATCATAATGCCAGCATGTAAAAAAAAAAATCTACATCAATTCTTTAAATGTGGAATTCGTTTACGTGTAACAACACACACGGCTTTTATTTTAAGTGTTGCTAGATTAAAATTTTCTTTGTTACCATAAGAAAAATGTAATAAGAAATAATGTTTTTGTGATTTCAGCTAGTACATATGCCATTTGCTTATTGTATTAGCATTAAACCTAAAATAGTGAATGCGAAAAAATGGATTTAAGAGTAAGTTGCGTCATTGCATTCAATGAATTTTCTTGCCATCAAACTGTGCCTATGACATCAACATCTACTTATTTTTAAACATCGATCAATCTACAAGTATGCAAAATGCTTTTAAATACGGGCAGTTATTTCACAATAACCATGGCGAGTGCTAAAAGGGTCACATATATTTCATTCGTCGCGAAGACGGGCGCTATATCGAATTCTTAAAGAGATTTACTGCGTAGGCTTCTCGCGTACGTGTTGAATTAACACTGCGGAGTTTAAACTTGTGGTGGTTTTAATATACATATGTATGTATATCTGTATTTTATAGCCTTAGAAATTGTCTGGTTAATGTCTGCATTAGTGATACCAGTTGTGTTCTTTCTTGGAATCAATCGCTACCTGTTTGAGATTTTGTAGTTTTCATGATGTATTGTAAGATTTGTCAATACGAAAGCTAGACGGGTATCTTGAACTGGACTAAGTAAAGCCACTCTATAATAATGTTAATTGGTCCTCTTTTAAAAGCTTATTCTGTAAGTCAAATAAGGCTATGCTAGGTGAGTCAAGTTAATAAAGATTAGTTGAGATATGAAATAATTCACTCATTCGAAAAAATCGTACTAAGAGCATTTTTGCAACAAGAGCAAATACGAAAGTTTTTGACAATTGTTTTACCTCAAACCTCTTTTTGTATGATTTTATGACAATAAATATCTCCCTAACCCTACCAGGAGCACAGACTTACAAAATCTCAAGTTTCCCTTAAGATAAACTTCGCTTAGTTTCCGTAAACATTCAGAACTTTCGTATTATAGGTGAGTTACGTGAAATATCGGTGGGGGCGTACTTAAAATTGATTTATTGTAAAACTTCAGTGTCGTGTACTGTTAGCTAATGAATTTTCAGGTTTCGCTGTAACAATAGACAAGTCGCTGCTGTAACTTTTCTTGTACTTTTGTTTTTAAGTAATTGCTAGATGTTTTTTTCTTGAACAACAGTTGTTTTTTAGACTTTTTGATTGTAGTGTGTTTCTCTTACCTTTTTACGGCTGAATTAAAAAAAAATGATTGAAAAAAAAAAAAAACAACAATGTTTACTATAGCAATTTGTTACAATAATGGGTGGTTGGGTTTGGGGACTCCTTTTAAGCAGAAAGTGGCTGTGTTAGGAGACCCCGAAAAATGTTTGTTTTATGAAATTGCATTCCTAAATTGAGTAACATACAAAACAATAGTTATTTAAAACAAAACAAACATTCCAATCTTGATTTCCAAGAACAAATAACTACAAAAGTATGTATTCTATTATCACTTCGTTAATATTGTTTGATACTTCAAACGCAATATTCGCTATAATAAAGGATGATAACGCCGTAGCAACAGCTGTCAGTTTCCGCTACGATCGCTACGATACGGCTACGTTACACGTAGGCGATAGATTGTTACGTAGCACATATGCTACGCTGGCTTTTATTGCAAACATGTTAGCACGTTACTTCTCTTTCTGGTATAATTGTTTTTGCTTTCTAATAATATTAAATAAAAAACACATTTAGTATATAAAAGTAATTTCAAATCAAATACGTAACCATTAAAATAACATATTAAGCTACACTATTCAGCGTCGTCCCTTAAAAATAGTCTTAAATAAGATACATTGAACTACACTTCAATAAATTTATAATTAATGCCAAGACCGACCCATCATCATTAATACTTGATTGGTTCCCTAAGATTTATGTGTGCATCTACAAAATTACCTTTACAAAGAGAGGCCAGCTGCGATCTGTGTGGCTTTAATTGACATACAGCTCACTGCGGTGCGATAACTGCAAGAGATTAACCTATTGATTTCTTTGAGAAAGGAATTTAAATTGCTTAGGGCGATCGGCCATTGTTTTAAGCATAAAGGATGCTTAGACTGTGCAGAATTGAAATTATTAGTTTAAATTTGATTCTGTCCAATTAAATAGTTTGTAAATTTTGACTTTGGATAAGAATCGGGTATTGTTTCAAAACTTTCTTTGTTTTGTATGCGCTTAAAGCAGTGTAATAAAATCGGGTATTAAAATATCTCACTTTATTTTTTTAGCTATTATAAATCCTATTAGATTTCTAACAACTGGTATGACTTTCAGTTTAGTATCAGTTTTATTTTTAGTATTATATGTGGTATATCTCGAAAGCTTATAAATTTCACTTTCACTAAAAATAATTTCGCGAAAATTTTAATTTTCTCTCAAACTAGCTGCCGACTAGCGTTAAATAGATAGCCACTCTTTACTTTGGCGGCTATCTATAAATTAAAGTTGTTATTACGCTATTTTATGGCTCATACTTTCAGGCCTTTTAAAAGCGACGTTTTTTTCTCATAACTACTGAAATAAATAATGTTAGTATCTTCATGCAGAAAATAGGCTTTTTAATAAGGAGCCATAAACATTTAAGTTTACTTTTATATTTTTTGATAAATCATGTGAGTTTAACGAGATATAAAAGAAAATTACACATTCAACCTTGAGTTAGTTATGAAATATCTATAAGTACCCTCTCACTTCTAATACCATAGTCAAGGAAAAATAAGCATTTGTTTTGCTTGTACGTAACTATGATCGCCGATTATTTCAGATTTTAAGTGTTGGAAACCACCCTCAGCTCATCAGCTCATCACGAAATATTCGTCTTGCTTTTTAATAGGTGGCATAACCCAATATTAAATTACTTGAGAGTGGAAGTTACTGGTAGGTGATATTATGATAATAAGTATTTGAATATAATTTCAAAACACGCCAAAAAATAAGCTATTCTAGCAATACACTACAGATCAAATTTATCACTTCGAACAAACATATATGCCATACATATAATTATATTAATAAACCGGCATGGCAACACCGACTTATAAATAGTATTTCATCGCACAAAGCCATAAATTTATCAGCCAGACATCAGCGGAATTTGTCAAGTCAGCTGCGATGGCTTTACGAGGCTTATGAGTTAAACTTATCACGAAATCCAATTAAAAAACCTATTAATGGATATTACCAAGTTATAATTAACTTTTAATTATATAATAGCTTAATTTTAAAAGAGTTTAGATACTTATTCGATTATAGTATAGGTAGGTACTATTTTAAAAGTCAGGGTTTATAATTAAAATATTTCAAACATAGTGGTATAGGAACAGTAAGTGAACACGATACAAAAATTAACCATTTATTGAAAATAAATTTTGTTTCTGTATTTGAGGAATTTCTATAATTATAATTGCTTGCAGAAATTCCCTGAATTCTCCGTGTCTATGTGTGTGTTTACATTCTGTATTTACACGACGTTGGGTGGACCACTATGATGTTTTCACACTTTTTTCATTAAAATGTTTATGTTTTAACATTAAAGTTTTAAAGTGTTTAAGTTTATATGAAAATATATTTTAAGTTTATAGCGATATTTTGCTCTACTAATTTTTTTAAGTCTACATTTTCAAATATAAACACCAAAATCCGCCTTATTGTGATAACGTTCAGCATTTTGTGGATACAAGAAAAGAAGGCTTATTAGCCAATTGGGTATCTTCTGCTAAGTGCAGCAGTAACCTTCGATATCGACATTTACGACCTGCGCCGACAAAATACACCTGAGACACTGAAGTAAAAATAACGGTTTAAATAAAATTAGACTCTACAGTGATATTGACTTTGAACATGGCTTAAGGAAGAAAAAGTAAGGTAGAGACCATTTTTATCATTTAGTGTAGGAAGTCCTCAGGCACGGTAGAGTGATGATTTGCGCAAGACGGTTGGTAGGAGCTGGATGCGAGTGGCTGAAAACTGATCACAGTGGCGTGCACTTGGAGAGGCCTGCGTCCAGCTGTGGACTGCGATAGGCTGATGATGATGATGAAATACCGTTTGTCAGTAAACACGGTAAAAAAGCAACAAAAATTTAAGAACTTAACGGATTTATTTGATCCTTAATTATATTTAAAACAAATCCAATGACATAGTTAAAATATTACAACTTACTAATATTTCACTGCGTTTATACCTTAATTACACAAAATACAACAAGTTCTGCATCTTCACCATAAATAGAGAAGCGACAAAGCATTAGAATAGGGCATTATTCCGTGTCAAACAATTGCAGAGAACGGCATTCAATAAGCGACGCGCAATCAATCTCTATCAAGAGCAGCCAAAGAAATATCTTTACAAATTCAAGCGTCAATAGTTGGCCTTTCGGGAAACGTGAGGAGGCTCGACGATTATTCTGTTATTGAGATCTTTAGGAAGTGTTTATTGAGGAAATACTTATAGTTTGGTTTATTTATGTCGTGGTACATTAAAATCATCCCTTTTATCATTGTACGAGGAAGTTACTAGGTAGTTATAAATAAATATACCTCAACTTTCACACAACGCCATCTAGTCTTAAACTAAGCAGAGCTTGTATTATGAGTACTAGACAACCGATAAACATACTTATATACTTCTAAATACATACATACTATAGATAAATTACTCCGAGACACAGGGCAAATGATTGTGCTCATTACACAAACATATGTCCCGGTTGAGGATTGAACCCACGACCTCTAATATAGCAGCCAGGGCCTCTAAACACTAGACCAACTGGCCTGTCCAGTTACGGTGGACGCCACTCTATATTATACATCGTTACATACATACATACATCTCCTTGCATGTAATTACGCCTTATAAATATAATTTCTGCAAAGAAAACCGAAAGTAAGTGACTTACAACTCATCATTTAAATAATCGACGTCAAAACACCTATTCCTGAAACTATAGTAGCTAAGAATGATTTAATGTAGCTCGATCAAACGGATATCAGCCAAATTAAAGTATTATTTTTATGCCACGAAGGAAAAACAATGATTAATTACAGCAAATTGCATCGGCCTTCAAAGAAGGTATCTATTAGTAGTTTCTGCTAAAACAATTTTATTGAAAATATTTCTCCACTGAAGCAATTCTTCATCCAATCTGTACGGAAAATGTAATAATACCTTTGCGAGACTGTGAGCCGGATCCCATATAGAAACGATCGTTTTAGTTTCTTGAAAATTTCTGGTGGTCTGAAGGTAAGATGATTGCATTTTCATTATTAGGTAGGATCAAATCGATGGAATAACTTTTCACTGTAATTTTTGTTATTTTATCTTTGTGAATAATCTTAGTCATAATTATTATGGCTTATATTTTGTTCATTATGAAAACAATACTTGAGCATGTAAGCAACATATGCATTGTACCTTACATTTACAATTTAAAGCACTTTAATATAATTAAACAACAAAACAAGTAGAAAGGAATAACCTGGAAATTCGGAAACTAAACGTAGGTACCAAATACCTGTTTTCCAGACTATCATTTCAGACAAATTCTAGTGCCAGACAGATACAGCATTAATCCTACGTATAAATATAGCGCCATCTCTATCTCTCTATCAAACTAAATAGCGATAAGTATTCATAACACACCACTGACATTTAAAATAACGTGGGCAGATGAAATAACATGCAGAACCAAATACTTTCCCGAGAACTTAGTGTTGTTGTTCCAAAAGATGGGAAAGGTTAAGAACGGTTTCATCCCACTCGTTTTGCAGTTTTAGAGTCGACATAAATGTTGTTATTAAAACTATTCTGCACTGTTAACTATCTAACAAGCTATATTTTATACCTATTGTAGTATGCTTTTTAGTTCGCCTTTGATACTAAAAGTTAATTATAGTCCTCAAATTTTAGTGCAGTATAATATTGAAGTGAATAATCATTAACAATCAAAACTTTAGAAGGTAATTTAATTTAAAATTCAGTAGTCTTTTACTTTTGCCATGCCCGAAAGGCCTCACAATTGTAACCCACTATGTAGAGAAAATAACGTATAATTACGTAAGTATGAAAAAGTTATTTAAATTTCTAAGAAATTTAACGAAAATAACCAAAGGAAGCTAAGACTAATTTATAACAGATTCTACTTTTATCACCTTCATTACAATTAGATTTAATGACCTTTACAAATTTCTGTTTAGCCTCCACTCATAAACGCTAGTTATTAACGAAGCATATTTTCTGAAGACCATCTGTCATAACATTGTTACGAGGCGCTTTATAGAGTAATACTGTATCTTTATGAAAAGGCTGTCGCCGACGTTACGGGTTCTGTTGAGTGTTATAGACTCTAATGAAAACGTTAGAGCATCCGGCTCGAAGGACCAAAAAATGGCGGATAGCCACTTGCTTGAAAATAAACTTCAATGTCGTGAGGTGAAGGACGAATTATGATTTTACGCGATTTTTTGTTAAGAACCGTGAAGGTACTGTAGAATGATAGCTAGTGGAATATCAGAACTAAGTATAACTTAGTTCGTATATTCCACTAGCTATCATTCTATCATTCAAATGTCTTTTGTCATTTTTTTTTGGAATGGATTAGAGAATATAGACGTTATTAACTCTTTTCGTACAATTTTTACACACTTTCTCTTGAAACATTTTTAAAATACCTAACTCACAAAATCAGAACATTTTTATATTTTTACCATAAAGGAAAATAAGCCCTATATTATGTGTACATTGTCATATATACCAAAATTAACAATTAAAAAACTTTCCACAAAACCGCAAAATCAGACCATACTTCAGGAATTATAAAAATCTCGTCTAAATTAATTATTTATATATACCCGATATTAAAAAGCAATTAATTTATCAAAACCTTTGCCCATATGTGAGGAGAATTCGATGTTTTTTTTTCGTTTCATCTGATTCGCCCTGATAAAATTAATGGCATGTTTTATTGAGGGACGCCTCGATTTTATGATCACAACATCTATTTTTATTCAATTTTTATGTAATTACACGCTTTTTAATATACGGAATATCAATTTCTGTATTGCTAACTTTAATCTTAAAATATATCTTCATATATCTTTACATTCGAAGGACCATTTCACATATTATAAAGTTCACACGCAAACTGAAATAGTAAGCAGTTCAGTCTAAAAAAAAGCTCTCAAGAAAAATGTTTGTTTTCATAGCAACAAAAACTTAATTAAAGATAAATTGGAATATTTTAAACAAAGGAAAATAAATTGAACAAGTGAACTGTCTAACAATATTCAAAATCAAACTATTCATATTCATAAGATTTTAAAAAGAATACTATGAAAAGGTTTTAATACTGAAAAGTAAAATGACTGTCAAATATGTTATAGAATATTGCTGGTTACATAAAAATGTATGTAATAAAGATGTTGGTTTAATGTATTTAGGTATGTACGCACACATACATACAGTACAGTCATCAACAGAAATCGGCTAACACTCGGATTTTCAAAACAACTGTAAGAAGTCAAACTCAATGAGTTCCTGTTGTGCTATTTATAACAAACTAGCCTTGACACTTATAGTAAAAACATACTAAACATCAATTCCTACATATTACTCGTATAAAAATACTGGTAACTTGTACATAGGATTGTGTTGCTGACTGTACACATACGCCGCCGAAATCTATTGGTGAAAAAAAGAGCTCGACTACCCGCGTCAATACTTAGGCATACCTATGCGTTGCCATATTGAAATTGATTGCCATTTTTTAAAGTTATTTTATAATAAATACTTTATAAAATAATTCTGACTCAAAAACGTTTTAAACCAAAATATCTACAAGATATCTTTACTGTTACTTCAGAGAAAACAAATTTCTTTTGGTATTTTATTAATCTAAAACATGTGGTTGAAAGTAAAAGCAGAATGCATAATATTTAACTAGGCATCCACAGACAGAAAAGAAATCACAATAATCCAAAATGTTACATTTTATTATTAGGAAATAATAAAAACACAACATAGAACGTACGTGTTAAGAATTTTCATTTGACAGGCTTACATTTAAAATCATCTTTCCCCTGCCCCTATTCCAATTACTATTTGAGGTCGGCGCAGCATGTCTTCTTCTTCCACACGTTCCTATCTGGCATCATCTCGGAAGCAATTTAACACTCTAAAATATAAGAACGTCACAACAAAATAGCTAAAAAACAAACAATAAATAAATACCAAAATTATCTCCGTAACTGTACAGCTACGCTGGCAACCCAGCATCACGTCCCACGCACTTTCACACACGCAGAGCAGAAAGTTCCGGGATCGCGTGAGCAATCTATTGACTGTGTAATTTATACCTCCACGGAGTTTCATGCTGAGCTATTATTAAGATAATGATGAAACACTTTGGAATGTACCTGTTACCTCATTATGTAACCCGCAAAAGCAAAGCGATGGTAATCGACAGCAAAAATTGTGAAATTATTGCTGTTGAATTGGTAATTTTTTTAAATTGCTAAAATGTCAAAATCAATTTGTCAAATTGCTGCTCTCGCTTTGCTATTGCAAATACGTTATACCGAAGTATGAGTACGTAAAATAATATTGAGTATATTTACTTACTCTGTTTGTTATTGATACTTAAAGTTGAAACTTTTGCAACAATTTTTATGGTCGTATATTTTATGAGGAAAGCCTACCAATAAAATACTGGTTGTGATTCGGATGTAGGAAGGGTTCTGCGATGTATCTAAATGTATGTACGTACTTATTTTGATGTTGGTATTACTGTTATTGCAATATTGATTTCAGTTAGACCGATATATAGAGAGTAACCTCAAAGTACGAGTATGGACTACACACATTTCGAAACATCGTGTAACCTAGTACTTAGTATGTTATATTATGGAAGCAATTTTTTAATTGATAGATATAAAATCATCATCTAAAACTCTTTTTATCCCACTGGACATGACTTGTATTTTTTTGATTTTAGTCTAATCTCTATCTTTTCTCTACCTACAGCCTTTTTACAACCAAGCCAACAAGACCAAAGCCTTTTTAAAACAAATTGAAAACAAAACTTTCCTTAACTATATACCAGGCCTATTACAATCTATCTATCTAATCTAGATACTGAGTCACGAAGTCGAGGCCACATTTAGGCATCGAGACCTATTTGAATACGATAAGCAGTATCTCAGCGACACTCACCTACTTTACAAGTAAGATTTACTTCTAGATTACTTGAATAAGTATCGTGAACGAGAAATTTATTACGGATTATATTTAAAGAGCCTGAAATTCGGAAACTACGTAACTGCTAATGTTAATTAAATATTTGTAGAGTACTTGTTTTAGGTTGGGAATTACAATTATGATTCCTAATAAAGTGAATATGTAACATCTGTTGTAAAACCTTATTGCTCGTTTTATAAGGTGGGGTAGACTTTTAAAACCAGATTCACCCGGATACTGTATTAGATTTGATAGTTTTTGTCTATCGGATCTCTAAATGAACCTATGTCCTCAGACACGGAGTAATGATTTGCGTAAGACGGTTGGTAGGAGCTGGATGCGAGTGGCTGAAAACCACTCAACCTCAATATAAAGATCTCAGTGGTGTAGACCGTACACTTGGTGAGGCCTATGTCTAGCAGTGGACTATGATAGTCTGATGATAACCTCTTAAGTCCACTTAACTGGATACCTAGGAGATTTTTTTTTGTAATTAATATCTAAAACTAGTAAAGCTCATAAAAAAGTCATATTTCTTTCACATTTTCGTTTTAAGTCATTTTTACCCGCCTAAAACAGAATAAGGTTTCGTGTAAAGTAATAATTTACCTATCCGTGTTCTACATTTGAGTCTTAACTAAAACAAGCTAAGTGTCCACTACGAAAATGTGCGAACACTTGAACTAAACTTAAGCTATAAAATACAGACACAAACTAATACAGTTATCTTCAAATATCTTTAACCGCGGGCAACAATAGAGTATTGAGTTTATTACGCAGTTGCAGCAATGCTAGCAGTTATGTCGCAAGTTCTAAGTCTGTATTTGAAGCAAAATATTGTTCAATTTGGGTCAACACAGAGGAATCATATTTGGATTAGGTTTGAAGTTGTTTTAGTTTGAATGAAAAAGACTAGAACTCGATTAGGTAATACATACATAAACGTCACGCCTCTTTCCCTTGGGGGTAGGCAGAGATCACATCTTTCCATTTGCTACGATCCTGGCATACCACTGATAGATTATCACTGATTAGGTAATCTTTCAAAGTTATTTTTGCAATGTATTATTTCGTTGTTTTTTCTTTGTTTTAGTAGTGTCGCAGCAAGATGCACGTTGATTTATATCAGATTCTGTGCCTTTATTCATCTTTACTAGACATAAGGACGAGTAAAAGAGAGATGCTTTAAGTCATGCAGTTCGCTATCTTAATTTCTGCTGCAAGTTTTATTTAAAGAGGTGATTAGGCTCTCTCGAGTCACTAACAAAATAGCAACACAGAATTCAACGAGCAATATTTTTACATAGTCTCTTCACTCTTCTTTTAGGACCACCATATACTACTTGTCAAAAATGTATTAAGCTAAAAGCCAAAATATATAAACAAAATACTTTGCAGCATACAAAAGAAATCTTATCTATCCCATGTAACCCACCTGTTTAGCTTCCATTCATCAGTATGCATGGGGCCGAACGGTTATGAGGCACCATAATAATGTGCAGTGTAAAAACGTTAACGGCGGGACCAAAATATTCATGGCAAAATCATTACATCGCCATGTCGGGACGGGAAACATGGAGAAATCTTTGAAACTCCATAACAAATCCATTTGATATCGAAGTAAAAAAGTTATGGACTTAATTTAAACTTTTACCTTCGCGTAATTATGTTTGTAGGTTTAATAGTAGCTCTGTAAGTGGAGAGGTTAATTAGAGTTTTGTAATCAAAGGATTTTGCTGTAGGAGATGGAGTAATTATGCTCTAGAATTGTCTAATAAAAATGTTACGAGATGACTCTATTGATCAAAGGATTACAGTAGAGCTAGACTGGAGGTTTTATGGGCATTCTGTATCTAGGCGTATGTGGAACTGGAAGTTAGAAAACAAATATTTACGCCTTAAACTGGATGTTTGTTTTTATTCTCTACTTGAAAAGGAAGAGGGTTTCGCCAAGCAATGACGCATTAAGCTTATATTATTAGGTATTATATTATAAACGCAAAAATCCTTAGATTTTCGAAGACTAGCTACAGACCAACGAGAAGAAAGATACATATTCACTTCTCTTATACCTACTCAGATTATGTACAAAACCAATCTCGTGGGTTCAAATTAAGTTAACATTTTAGGTCACTATGCAGTTACATACCTCACAACTTTAAAAATATCTGGACAAATATTAGATATTACAAATTACATCAAAGGTCACTAAAGCCTACACCTCTGTACTGGTAAGTAATTACATAGATTTAAATCGGGCCGGCGTTCTCCGGTGCAGTTCAATTTCCTCGGGAGACAATCGACGCCGTAACGGCTAAAGTTTCGCTCGGCTGGACGCTCAACGTGCTCATAATAAGCGTTATGATGTTACACAATTATTGCCCTTTATCGCTTTCCAGGGTGATTGTGTTTTGTTTTCAGTTTTCGGAGTAATTTGATTTGTGTGGTAGGAAGGAAGAAAGTGAAATTTGTAGGCACGTTTTTAGGCAATGGAAAATATTTTAGTACGCATTTTGAATTGTATTTTTCGTTTGAGCGGGATAGATAAGGCAGGATCATAAGTATGTTGCACCAAACAATTTGCCAATGAATCACACATCAATCGACACATTATTTTCTACCTTTCATTTATTCTATTTAAATGGAAAACTATAAAAATAACTGTCTCCAGGGATGTTACCTACTTACCTACTTTACATCATGGACAATCAGCCTCAATATAAACTTGGTAACTAGCCAATAGTTCAGAATTGGGCAACATTTTTGTTTTTGCGTTTATTCCCAAAAGAGAAAATAAATGATACACCGCTTTTAAACTGGACGTTTACGTATGACCTACATATGTGAATCTAAAATACATGACTATTATTATAGAAGTCCATTGTAACATGAAAATCTATCGTAGAATCAATATCACTCCGTAATCAGTGGCATGGCAATGTCAGTGTGGCCCGAATCAGAAAAAAGATCACTTATACATATTTGAGCGATTTGATTATGAAAATTAGATTCTGAGAAGTCCCTTAACCTTTGCTTGCACGTTCCCATATTGTGTATTTAATATCTCCTTCATAAGGACTTAGTGGAAATTGCCAAGAGGGACCAAATTTCGGTCAGAGGTTAGAGTATAACAAAACTCACATAGCAACTTCGTCAGTTCGTATGATTTTGAACCCACATGTAAATTAACGTTAGAATAATATTGGAAGCTTCCAACCGTACTGATTGCTTTGACGTAACACAAATAAAGGAATGACGTCGAATGTCAGATGTTAGTTATGAATATGATTGTGTGTATGCTAAGTTTGTAATCTATACTTAATATAAGTGCTCTCGACTGATTTCTTTCTTTAAATCAGGAACTCGCATTTCATAATCATCATATCGTTTTTTTTTTTTTGTAAAATCAAAAACTTTCTTTTTCACAATTACTCTAAGGTGCGTTTAGAATCAAGTTGATTCAACATGTAGGATGAATTCTCCTGTGACATTGTATTATTTATTCGTTTTCTGTACAAAATCAACTTGACTTGAAAACAATAGAATCAAAATACAAATATTAACAAGGACAGATGAACGTAGTTGAAAAATACAGAGTTCCAACAAAATCTCAACTAACCGTGTTAATTGGATTACCAACTTCAGATTATGCACCCAACATTTGTATTCCTGTTTCAGGGAAGTTTCAAACAAATGATTTATTTAATTTATTTGATTTGTGTGTTACAATTCAAAATTATATTCTGAAAAGTATTTAAGGAAATAATCCATCAATCATAATCGTTACTATATCTTTATCATAAAATGTCATGTCATGTCAAACCTGGATTCCTAATATTGGAATCTAAAAACGCCAATCTGTAGTGAGCTAGCGTGGTGATCAATGCTCATACCTTTCCCATATGGGAAGAGGCTTGTGCCCAGCAATGGGATGTATATAGGCTGGTTTATTATTTTTATTATATCATGACTATATTATATAAAAGCTTTTCTCTGTGGCGTCGTCAGCTTCGTTCAGTTTCTTGCATTGTTTTAGCTCAGAACTACCTTTGTTTAGCTGAAATTATAAATTTATTAGAGTTATTTAGAATATTAAGTATTCTAAATAACGATTCCATAACACAAAACGAATGGGATAGATTAGAGAATTTAAAGAAATGTAGAAGTTTTCCGCTTTTTCAAATAAAACAAAAGCACGTCTGGGAATTGAAATTGTGACCCCTGACACCGAAACCGAGGCATTGTATAATAGGTTAATATGAAAAACAAACCTGTACCTAAAGTCTTGTTAGCACCTAATTTTCACTCATTGATGAATATGCAAATACCCACATTTGCATATTAGATAATAATCACATTGGACATTCAGCTGGAAAACTGACTTGATCTGCATAAAATAATTTTAGATAGATGTAAAATACGTTTTTGTATCTTCTACGTTTTCTGGATACCTAGTACTTATTTATGTACGAAAATTCGGTTAGACTCTTATTCACAGAAAACTGATCTGAAAATAAAAAAGGCCACAGACTAGGCATAGCAAATTTCGGCTAAAAAATAATTTTACAAGTTCTTTTACTGCTATTTTGTCCTTAATTCTATTTCATTTTTATTATTTTTTTATATTTTTAAACAGATTTCGGAATCTGAAAATCATAAATTACAATACATGCAAAATGTGTTCAATTTACTATACGTAACAAATATAAAGTAAAAAAATCTCAAGTGAGTATGCTGGTTTCCTCACGTTGTTATCCTTCACCGTTCAGCAGGTGACAATTACTTTGCCACACGCACGATAATACAAAAATCATTAGTCCGTGACGGGATTTGAACCCTTCGACCTTTGATTTGGCGGTTCAATGGTCATACCACAAGGCTATCACCAAATTAGTCTACAGAAAAAGGAATTCTATTCTTTTCGTACATAATACCTACTTAGATCACGATTAAGTGTGACATAAATGTACTTGACGAGTCCATTGGAGATCAATGAACCGATTACAGTGTTTGCTTAGGACAGGTCAATATTACCTATCTGTTATGGTACAGGCTATTAATAGCATAACACACAATGTTACTTGTCTCAAATGAGTTAAATATATTGGCAGGTTCATTACAATATGGAAAAGCGGAAATTATTCGAGGAATCATTTGTAGGAAGTCTTTAGTCACGAATCTTATCACACACCACACTAATTAACAAATCGAATTCTAATCTTCTTACCTGACACATGAGACATCCTGTAAAACATCTTACCTGACGAAATTGATAAATATCATGTTTGGTACAAATATCTGGGGATCAGACTAATATTTATACGTGAGTTGAAACCTAAACCTATAGTGTAGAAGTCTTATCAGTTTCACTATCATGTAGAAGTGTCAAAAACTAAGCCAAAACCAACCAATACGAAAAGTCCATACAATAATGTTTTAAGACGACAACCAGGATAAAACTCAGTAAGTCCAAAACTCGTGAATGGCTCGCATCTCAGAGCCACAACACCAAACTGTTACTTTCTATCGCGTAGATATTATTTTAGATGTTTTCCCCGTAAGTAATATCGTTTATGGTTCGAAAGAGGTTTTATGTAAGCTCGAAACTTTTAGCCAATATTCCGTTAAGATTCAAGACACGATCGGCTCGACGTAAAAACGCCTTAACCATACCTAATGCTTCCAAATGTGCTTATTTGAAGCTCAACTAAAGTTATAAATATATTATATAAGTATGAATGTGGAATATTATGTTTGTCGTTCCTTCGTAAAACGCTTTGCAGAACTGTAAGCCGTTTTTGCTTACATTCTGGTAGTTTGTATACTTTAGAGCTTTGCTCCGGGGATATTTTGCTTTATGATGTAAAACATTGGGCTGATTTTGATGGTAGGAAAAGTTGGGGGTAATTATTGGCAATTTAACATACTTTATTATGTCTTTTTTTTTGAGAATGCCTTTACGTATTTATATATGTAGACAACTAATGGCATTGATATATGGCACAATAAGCTTCCTAAGAAGTATATTTCATCGTAAGCAATTAATGGGCTTTCCATGCCCCTGTGAGTTAATTAACTAACCAGCTACAAAATGTGACATAGTATGTGCTATATCATCTTTTGTAGCTAGCAGCTAAAACTTGATGGATATTTAAGTCTAGTATTTTATTTAAAAAACACACTAAGTCTATTTAGTTAGGAGAACGTTTATTTATATTAACAGTAATTAAACTCATTGAAGAAATAACTTAGTAAAATAATCTTGAATCCCCCACTAAAAGTGTGAACATAAAACGTTATTTTATCAATTCGTTTGCCTCCTACACCAGTTTTGTATCGTCTCTTGAGACGTCCACAATCAATGCTGTAATAGCCAAGTTCGGTGCTTTCCAAACGGACGCTATTCCGTTTGACTACAGGATATAACGTACTCTCTGAAGCTGAGGTAAATAGCCCCTAGCTTGGACATTCGACCAGTCTTTTAACGTATTTCTTAAGGAGTCTGGATGTTTTGTTAACGGATTATTGTGTTGTAGTAGATTGTATTTAGTTTTAATGCAACTTGGTATGTATATAGAGATGAACTATAGGTAGAAAATGAATGCTCTATGCTTGTTATGAGGTCATCATTATATTTCTGGCTAGTTTATCTCATACGTGTCACCAGATACTTACCTAGACTTGAGTTCATAGACAATTTTCCGATATTTTTAAACATAATCAATTTCCACACTTTCCTAAACCAGACACATATTCAATTATTATCATACGGAAAATACAAACGATAAGTTATTCACGATAATCAAATCCAAGAAAATTCTTAAGACCGATACGTTTTTGACAACAACATTTTCAAAATAACTTGACCTGTCTGAAGTAAGTCTTTTCATAAAGAGAGTGAGATGCACAATACATAAACCATAAAACAAGAATGGAAAGACGATAAATCGCAGCATGCTTCAAAGGGATCAAGTTATGTTGGTCGCACTACACATAAGTATGTGGAAAATCCCATTCGTTTCAGGAGTGACGCGTGGGCGAGTGGAACTGGCATTTGCCGGCAATATATTCGAATTACCTCATGCGTGTGCATCAAAAACGAATACGTAGTAATGGAATAAGAATAAAATTGCTATATATAGAGCTACTGGAAATCGATCTGTAAATAATTATCGTAGGTATATTTTCACAGTAAGTACACACAAAGGTAAAAGTTACTACTTGGAGCCTTTATTAAACAAATTGAAATCATTTTAAACAATTTAACAACATGCCCGCTAATAATAAATTCATCTAGTTTTAATTTACAGTTCAATAAATATGTAAAGAATATTAACTAGGTAATAACTATTTCATCCTTTGTGACAACTAGTGATGATTAAAAAGAGTCGACTCTGAAAGAACAAAGGGTCCAGCTATTGCCTGTTTAATTACTAACAAGATTGCTTTATTGTTGCTGTTTACCATAGATACCTCTTTTTAATATTTTTTTCATAATAAGAGCTTAAAATTCGATACGAAAATATTTAAAAGCATCTATTAGTGGTACCTAAACGAATATTTAAAACTGTGAGATTAAATGATAATAGAATCATTCCGCTAACGCTAATGTTTTCAACATTACGGCGACTCCATAATATGAAAACTGTTTAAAGCATATCAGATTAACCCTCGGATAGACGAATACTGAAACGCAGCTAAACTTTAAACTTTGGCACAAGCATTGCATAGTCGACTATGATTAAAGTCGTGACACGTGTAATCAACTTTTAATTAAGTAGGTATTGTATGGGCATAGGAATAGGATCGTTAGGAAAAAAATCATAAAACAAATGCATTTCAAGAACCAAATGAAATGCCCTATTAGCATTAATGCAATTAATAGGACATGTCAAAATCATATCGTGTAATTGTAGGTAGGTTGGGTTTCATAACATTGAAAAAACGTCTATGCCATACGCGACTTTAACAGCCGGTTATATAGGTAAGGCATGGTGTATCTCATTCATCGTTTACCATACAAACGGTCATCATCCCAGTCAACAGCCCTACATCTAAACATACACTGGCGTACTAAAAATGATATTTATATACGCAATATTAGGGGTGCCCAAAGTCGTTTCGATGCTGACCTTTGTATCGCAAAAGCTGAAAGCTTTATTCGCCACTAGGGGTTAGCTACCTTATTCTATTGAATTGTTATGCCCTGTGAGACGGCCCTGTTTTGTATCCGCGCCCGATATTGTATGGACCATAACGCTTTGCTTTCAAACTTTTCGCTGACTTGATATTTTGCCAAGAACTTTTAATATTTTGACTTGGGGAGCTTGAGATATGTTGATGTTATGACGAAGGTTTTTATTACTTGTATCGAAATATACGAGCTGGAGTACAATGGTTTAGAAAGCCAGTAAACTAACATTTATGTCTAAGCTTAGTCGGCTTCTTATAGGTAGGTGTACTAATAAAATATCTTACATTTTATAAGTTCTAATTCCAAAAGATTTTCTGTTGCAGAACCAATATTGATTTCTAATAAAGGCACATTAGTGATCTAGGCTAAGATCACAGATCGAAGTTATTCATAAAATATAGGTCAAGACTCCAAGTGTGCGGCATTCTCACCTCGCCTGGTTTCAATCTGATATACTTAATTGATTTTATTCTAGCCTGGATATAGATAGCCTATCGGAAACTAGGGCAATTAATATAAATAACCTGTTGAACACGTAAAAGCTAAGGCTTGTTGACAAAGACAGGTTGAAGAAGAATGGAAGGTTTCTTGTTTAGCAGTGGATCATTTTAGCTTAGAAATAATAATGTTAGATGGTGTTTTTTCGAAGACAGACCTCGTTTTTGGGTCCTGGACTGGCCTGGCCCCTATTTTATTTTGTTTGTCTACTCATAGATACATTTTACGGCCCATTTAAAGTCACAATAAAGGTATGCATCAATTGCAACAACAAAAAATCCTGACTCTACATAATACTACATATCACGGATGTTTTTCTAAATACGAGTAATTTTGCTTTTAACAATGCAACAAAAACAGTAATCAGACTCAGGTATAGACAGCTATACAACAGTCCTGTATCCACAACCAATGGTCAGAGATACAGAAAGGCAAAATAAACGTGGGATGTAATCAATTGTCAACGGAAGCCATTAAATCCCGCTCTCCTTAATTGACTTACATCTGATACCGAAGCCTGCAGTAATGGTAATGGGGCATTATACAGATTGTAAACGGGAGGAAAATACTTCAACTGATCTTAAAAATGAGGACAGCGACGGAATATAGCGGTATGAAAGACAATATTATGAGGAGACTTATTTTGAAATCTTTTAGATACTTTTGAGGTAGGAAATGCTGTAAATGATTAAATTGGTAATATTGGATTAATAAATCTACTTATTGAAGATATTTTTCGTTTTTCGGACTTTTTGTTATATTTTCAGTTTCCAAAGGTATTTTGAGCTCCAGTTCACCACCTTGGAATCTTTTGAAAGAACACCTAAGAAGTAGGTGCGGTATTTAAACCAACTTAAAATCTCTTTAATCCACAACAAGCTTAGATATTCTCGACTAAGCAATTCTTAGAATAAGAATACCCATCGAAATTATCGATAATCCCTTCAGGTAAATATTCCCAACATGCGTCATAGAAACCTACACATTTCTTCTGCCCGATGGATGCATGTTATATAAATAACAAGGCCGAACTTTTGATGTATGGAGTTTTTCATTTTTCTCTCTGTTACCGTAATAGGCAAATATTATGTTCCTTTAAGTTAGTTAAATAATTCTATTAATACATTCTTTATATTAAGAGACAAAAAAATGTCAAAAATCTAAGAATTTCAGTCATCGGCTCGAATTGCTTTTTTTTAACATTAGCTTTCAAAGAAACCTACACATTGATATCTTCTACGCTCACGTTGAAACACAGGTACTGCAATTACATAAAATTTTAGAAATTCCGCAATTTAATCTAGTTTCAAAACTAATTTAGCGGCATTTATTTTATAACTCTGCTAAATACAACACAGGACCGGTGAGTTTACGAGAATTCTAGCTCGAAGACGCAATTAATTTAATATCCCACACATTTCTAAGTTAATTGGCACGAGTCCGGGCACCCGTGTACCTCACACCCACATAACTGTTTTAATTGAATATCTATCTAATCTACGAAAATTTACCTGATGGAATTAAGCCCGCCAGGTAGATACGGGTACCCGTCTAGTACTTAAGTTTCTATGCTGATGATATCGAGATTCTTGTAATAAAGGTTCGTACCTAGAATCTACACATAACCGACGCGTTTCGGCAAAGCCCGGTCATAATTAAATACCTCATCTATGCATTAAGGAACAGCAAAATGAACAACCATCCTCCAAAATAACAAGTCTAATCCAAAAAAAAATGTTAAGATATCAACAAAAAATTATCACCTTGTTTTTATGATTTTTGTTTACCACATTTTGTAATCTAAATCAATACACTTACCTGCTTAAATTAACATGCTTACTTACCTAACCAAATCAGTGGTCGAGTATTTTTAAAGTCGTTGTACCTTGATGCTGTGACACATTACCCAACGCCTCTCAGTTTTAAAATTTTGCAAGCTTAAGTATAATAATTTACGTCAGGAACTAACTCTTCTAGGATCCTAAATGGATACCTCGTCCTATCCATCTAGCAGCCAAGCTGTGCTTCCGCAGCCAAGAGTTTGATGAAGACTATACATCAAAAGCGCTTTCCACCTTAAAGAGCACTTTAAACCACCAGTGAAGGAGTAAAATATTTTTCTAAAATGTGTCATGCGATTTATGATAAAAAAACTAGGTTCCAATAAAATTAAATTAATCTGTCATACTGTGTAAATGAAAGTTCTGATAACATTTCAACACTATTTCAGATATTATTTGAAAAAAAAAATACAAAATCGGGTGGCTCAGAAGCCTCATTATCACACGTCAAATTTAGGTTGAAAAAATGTCGAATGATGAATATCGCTGTCATTCCAAAGGAGTCTATAGCTATGTATCGTTGGGTTCTATGAAATATCTGCTCCGACTGAGTTCACATTACACATTCAAGACAAGCAACAGCGCAGCGTCGGGCGTGATGTCATTTGTTAACAAATTGATTGATAGATACGATATCAAGATATCCATACATAAATGTAGGTCCTTACATTTATTTACATGACGATTGAAAGAGAAAAACAACAACAGGGTTACCAAACCAAAGGTTACTTCGTTTAGGTAACGCAAAAATGAGAAATCTCCATTAAGACCTTTTTAGAGAATAAAAAACTTCCACTGGGAATTACAAATGGATGAAATTGTTGTAATGGAAAACAAAAGACAAATCAGAGTAGATAGGTACCTAGAAGCTGGGTTCGGCTATCAATACAAAACACGAGATCAAATATTCCTTTCTGCAGAATTTAGATCCAAACACAATTAGCGTATCCTTGAAAATTCTAGATACACTGTGTGTAGACTCATACATAATTCAATACACAAACATTTAGATAATAATACCTAGAAATCGGGTCTTTTGGAGCAAAATAACACTGCGATGAATTCGTATAAAAGTTTGAACTGGAAAATATGTGAGCTCCTTAAAATGTTTACACCCTGTACGAATTGGCTGTTGTATCTGCTGGCGCGGTGCCATGCTGCACGCGACGTGAGCTATCAACACTTATTTAGCTGTAACAAAACACTACCGACCGCGAACTAACCACTTGTGTAAATGTGGACGTACAAAACTGTTATCCTAAATATTTGATTTAGTTAAACATTTCGATGGAAAGCGGGCTTATTTCAAATTAGATTTAGGTGAGTTATTTGGTTAACAATGTTTAGTTCTACATTAGGATTGTACACGTACCTAAACTTAGTAGTAATTATGAACTCATTCTTATTCATAATTATGAATCAGGATCAAAATTTGTATTTTATGTCAAAAACGCAAAAACAATTTTGCAAACCAATCCAAAATAATGAGGTACCTGTACCTAATAACATAACTGTCACTTCTAAAGGCAGAAAGCAATTTGTGCGACGGACTATTAATAAATTTACATGACTGTAAAGCCAAGATAGCAAATTACCGCCATAATCAGGCATGACGTGATCGCGAGGACCGTCGAACTGTCACGACTATGAGCCACTAATTCATTATGCTAACGAGACGCGCTGCCTCCGACGGTGATGGATTATCTTTTTTCCCCTTCGCATAAATGCGAGGACGAGAGGAAATGCGTAAAAAATGGACCAATAACAGTGTATGCAAAGGTTGGGCGCTCCCCCGACATAAAATATTAGGTTATTGAAATTTTCCAGACCCGTAGAGCGAAGTAGACAAGACTGCTAACACGGCTCTTCTTATAGCAAAAATAGCGATTTGCTGTAAGAACGCGACGTTTCCTAGTAAAGTAGCAAGTCGTGAATTAAATATGAATTGTTCTTGCGCTCGGTTAAGAGGAAATTTCTTGTCTACCTTCCTTTAGAGTTCGAACAGTTATTTGTCGAAGCGTAAAGTGCCATCCACGCTGGCGATGGAAATAGCAACATCATTATTGTTATTACCAATTATTAATAAAACACTTTAGTAGCTGTGTTCTTTTACGCAAAACGAACTAAACCTATGTGGCGGGGTGATGATAGGAATTTAACAAAACACTATATCTACATCTAAATCGTTTTAGGGTTCAGCACATACGGCGAAAACGTATGTTTCTTTTTTGGGCAGTACAAAAACTCCTTCCAAAACCCAAATTGTTATAAAATAAAACAAACAAAACTGATGTTAATTGTTTATTCATTTTCATTTGCATCCACCATTTTGTGACGTAATTCATAATGTTTTTGCAACAACTTCTTCTCATGGAACGATCTATCGCACTGCATGCACTTATGTGCCCTGAGTCCAGTGTGCACACTCACGTGCCTTCTCAACTGCTCAAGACGACCAAAAGATTTTGAGCACAAATCGCATTTATGAGGCCTGAGACCTGTGTGTTTTGTAACGATATGGAGTTTGAGCAAGCTTTTTGCTTTGTAACTGTAATACAGAAAAAAAATACCCGTCAATAACTTACAAATAATAATCTCCGGATCTATTTCGGCCACGGCGGCCAGTGTTACTAGGATACCAGCCAGCTACGCAGGACATATTAAAGTGCACAAGCATATTATGCGCAAACACAGGTGCACTCTCTGTTACTTTACTCTCATAACCCGATGGGAGGGCAATCAAACACGACCGGAGAAAGATCAGGCGCAGAACCCACATTTTTACGTGCCTTCCGAAACACGAAAGCTGTGATATTTATTTCTAAACCGCAAACAACATTCGTAAAGTCGGTGCGCATCGTGGGGATCGAACTCAAGACCTTTAACTTAGCAGTCCAGTGGTCTTACGACTAGGCTATCTCAGCTTTAACTTTCAACTAATTTAATAACAAAGAGATAGTAAAATGAATAACCTACCTTACTCCACAGATATGACAGGAATACGGCCGTGCATCACTGTGCATAACCATGTGGCTTTTCAAGAAGCAAGCTGATGAAAACTCTTTGGGACAATATTGACATTTTATTGTTTTTGGTCTGCTTACTGTACTTAGGTGAACTCTCAAAGTTTTGCTGCTTTTGAATATTCTGTTGCAATGATAACATTTTACGGAGCCTGTTTTTGCATGAACCCCGTCCATATGTATCTGCGAAATAGTATAAAAATGACTAAAATGAGCATGAAGAAGTTTTACGTAACGAATAATGATGAAATATAAAACATGGTAACTCCTACAACTATCTTACAAGGCAGGACTGTTGAACATGTAGAATGGAGACGGAGCACTACACATCTCTCTTACACACACTTATCTGTATTATCATAAATTAAAATTTCTGTATTATATAAAAAGGAACTTACTTTTAAATATTTGGTACGAGTGAATATTTTACCGCACTCATGACAAACGTACTTGTTTAGGTCCAAGTGATCCATCACGTGCTCTCTTATTTGGTACTTATAAAAGAACCTGGAAATGTGTATTGAAAAAAAAAAATTCAAATGACAACACACAAATTGTATAAATGAAAATATATTGTTGAAATAACTAAAGCTAACCTTTTGGCTTTACTTTAAAGCATATCAAAATGTCCGAGCAAAACTAGAAATGTATAAATTACTTAATTAACAACTAAAGCATCACCTAACACCTTAAAAGCGTTTATTTCGTCGGTATTTAACTTACCTTCTGCCACAAATATCACAGATAAAGTCCCGAGTCTTTTTATGTCTTAACTCATGTTTCTTCCAGGAATGTAAGCCTTTGAATTCCTTATTGCAAAGGGAGCATAAACCCCCTATTCTTTTCAAATGCTCCGATCGATAATGAAACTGCAAGGCTCTTGATGTACGTTTGGATTTATCACACATGTGACAATTATATCGAGGTGAAAGTTTTGCCGGATAATGTGTAAATCTACAACAAAGCTGGATTTTAAGAACTTAGAAATAAACAGATTTACCTGCTGTAAAATCGTGAATTGGTCATACAGTAATTTTTAATCCAAAAAGAAGATGTAAATATTTAAATCTTAAGTGTAAAACGGAACCCTATTACTAAGCCTCCGCTTTGTCTACCTGTCCGTTTGTCTGTCTCCAGGCTCTATCTCATAAACCGTGATAGCTAGAAAGTTGTTGTTGCTGTTTTTTTTTTATTTGAACCCTCAGAGAGTTACAAAACAATTCTTATGAATGTAACAAAACGTTTCACATTATAAACTCACCTATGTACAATTAAAGCTGCTAAGTCGACTGCAACAAATTCGCACAACTTGCAATCAAGTTCGTTACGTTTCCAATGGTTATCTAAGTGTTCTGAAATGGCGTTGTCACTTGTAAATGTAGAATCACATAAACCTAAAAAAAACAATAAAAGTAAAAGAGAGCCTGCTACTACTTAGAGTAATATTTTCGGTTGTTGAAGAGAGACGCCGCATCACACGGTGTACAGTCACAAGCAAAAACATGAATACACGACCAAACAATTGAAGTTTAAGTCCTAGTCAAATGATTTATGAAATCATGAAATTTTCGTTTACTCTGTTTACTGTGTACTGTTTTACTCTTCACACCTAAACAGCTAAACTAATTTGGATGACATTTGGTTTGGTTAGTTGACACTTTGAATTTACACATAGGCTTATTATAAACGACTGTGTTAAAGTTGGAATGTTATGTAGCTCTGACTGACGTTTATGCGGGCGAAACCGCAAAGAAATGCTAGTATTAATACTAATAAACTTACCGCAGTAATAAATATCATCTCTTTTTAAATGAATTTTATTTATTGTCCCCTTTGATATTTTCTGATTACTTTTCATTTCTGCTTTTACATTAGAAGTTTTTCTTGTTAATTGAGTAGTATGTTTACCTAAAAACACCCATTACAAAACTGGAATATTGCATAACTAGCCAGAATATTTAAAAAACATAGCAGAATATTTAAAAACATTTAAGTAATTAGTCTAAAAAGAAAGCATAAAAATTATCAAGTAAATAATTAACAAAAAAATATGTTAAACTTACTTGAGTTTAAGTTGTCCCTTTGTTTAAAATTCATGTAACTTTTTTTTCTATAGCATGTTTCTATGTGTAATTGATACCATCTTTGTTTTCCTGAAATAATACCCGCCTATAATGTACTATCGACCATATCACACATAAACCTTCCTCTTGAAACATTCTATCTAATAAAAAAAGATTCGTCAATATCCATTGCCTAGTATCAAAGATCTAAGCATACGCAGTAACGAACAGACGCAGGAAGCGATTTTGTAAGGTATACTAAGAATCTATTTTAAATCATAATCTTCAATGAGTAAGGTAAAATGTGCCATAATACCTTTGAAGAACATACTTTACCTTTCTCACATATTTGTATATATTATAAATTTTTATTGCGTGTATATATGTGTTTATTAGAATCAGTAACATACACAAACAACATTGTAAAGACACAAAAAACCGGTCAAGTGCGACTTACTCGCAACATTGGGTTCTATGTAAAAAGGCTAAAGAAAAATTTGCAACTCAACTTTGTCTAGATATCACGGTTCATGATACAGCCTGGTGACAGCAAATGGACACGGTCAGATGAGCTTTACTAATAGAGTTCCGCTTTTACCCTTTTGGGTACTGAAACCTAAAAAAAGCTCAATTTACCAGTCATATTTTGAGCAAAGAAGTAAAAAGAAACAATATTATTTAGTAACTAATCAATATACTAGTAATCAAATCTACATCCTAAATACTTAGCAACTTCGTACATACCTATTGGTAAAAATTATATATAATAAATATTTGTCAACATTCACATAATACTATCTAGTCTCAAGTTAAGCATACTTAGTAGCCTGTGTTATGAGTAATAGACGAACGATAAACATACTTATATATTTCTAAATACCTACATACTATAGTTAAATTCTATCCAGACACAGAACAAATGATCATGCTCATCACACAAACATTTGTCCGGGATGGGAATCGAACCCACAACTAACTACACAACAGTAAAGCAGTCAGGGTCACTAATGACTAGACCTACAGATAGATTGTTATTAAAAACCAAGCAATTACATAAGCCAATTGAAAGATCCAAGGGGCTACTACAACTTATTACAACAATTATAATTTTTAAATGATATTATTGCAGTTGTGGAAGTTAGACATCATGCCATTCAGCACAGAGCGAGATCTTTCCTCCATTAATATTAATTAAATATTTAGCAATAAGGCTATTTTATTTATTTATATTGTGGAAGTAAAACAACACCATATGCAGTGTAGTGCACCATCTTGCTTCCACAATAACTGTCCAACTTTAAAAGCTGCTAAAGTGATGGTTAAAAAAATTACTTTTAAATCTTACCATACCGTTAAATTACAATATACCTATGCTTTAATCGCACATATTTATTGGGAACACACATATTTATTGGGAATGGCTGACAATTTTCAGACCCAATCAGAGCTCTATATCAGGGGATTCAGAGCTCAGGGTCAGGGGAGATTGTGTGTGAGGAGCTGTGATTAAGGACTCCAGATGGGTCCAAAACTAGTTGGGTGTTCCCAATGATATGCTTGAGTAATCCGTATATTCTTACAATTATGAATCCGCCTGAAGAAAGTTGTTATAATACTTACCATACTTTTTCTTGCACTTCCTACATTTAAACTGACGGAATTTTTTATTGCTTCTTGTATCACTGGTTTGCATATCTGTCATAGTGCTTACAGTTTTTTCACTTGTATTTACTGTCAATGTAGGAATTTCTATTTGGACTGGCTCCGCAGGATCTTCATGACAATAATAACTAATTTCCAGTGTCTCCTCAGTTGAATAATCACTACATTTTGACCCATTTTGAGCATCCTTTGTGGCGTTATCCTTTGCTTCATCCTGCAGGACATCTTGGGCCTCATCCTGAGTGTCATTTCGGCCATCTTTTTGGGCACCAATATCAGATTCTGTCATCTTGTCCTGATATCTGGCTACAGTTTGTACATTCTAAAAAATATTATGTTTTAGGCCCAGTGTTGTTTTGTTATACACGGCAATTTTTGCAAGCTTTTTTTTTAAGTTATACATGTTTTAAATAATTTATTTAATCAATGATTATTATATATTTTATAGTATTACTAATGTAATCTCAGTTTATGATAATGGAGATTGATATGATATCAATCAATTTTGTGCAGAATCTAACAGAATGCTATTTTATTTTGCTGTTCATAATACTAAATTGGTAAATTATATTAAAGTAATTTTATCGCACACTTTTGTGTAAATTTTAGCCTACTATTATAACTACAAAGAAAATATGGTCAGCGGAGATCTCTGATGCAAACTTTTTCCCTGCATCCATTAATAGTTGGACAGCATTGCTAAATCTACTAAAAAAAGAAAATTAAATTTATAACTCACATTTTGAGTTTTCCAAAATTCATCTGATTTAATACATTGTTCTTTTAATCTAGAAAACGTTTGTACCTTCTCTGCACATTCTACGCAGAGATGCCGAGGTAAGTCTTGAGTTGTTACCTAAAATAAATAAAATAGTTTACAAAAATAATTTAAATAAATATTATCATTTAGATAATTAGCCAGTGCGAGCGTATTAAAATACTTACCGACAAGCCAAAACAATACTCAAATAGACTCAAAAATCCATTGTTTTCTTCTAAAAGTACCATATTTGAACCCGCTGTATCGCGACAGATTCTGCATGCTGGCATTTTTAATATTTCCTCACTGGTAGTACATTATAAATAGGCCCTGTTTCATATTTTATTTTGATTTTGATCTATTTGGTTACATTGCAAACATTTAAACAGCTTTTGACATATTATCATTAAATCATTTCTTCTGTACAAATGTCATCTTACAATAACCTTATTTGCTAATATCAAAATGACACAACGGTTTGGCCAATGACAATTCAGAAAAGTTTTTACGGTGAATTGTGATTGGTTTAATATGTCTGCTGACTAAAATTTCAAATGTTGCGTTTCAGGTAGCTTTTACATTCACAGCATACTTCATATCTTAAGCATAAAGAAAAAATATACCATTCAGTAAAAGATAATACACAATTTTATATATATCATTATTATAATGCTAATCCCATTATTGCTAAAAGCCATACATTTGGAAAGTGAGTAGGTTATTGATTTTGTAAATTTTTCTGGTTGGATCTCGAAACAAATACATTTACAGGTAGGTATTTAAGTAATAATATCAGACACAGGGCTGAAATATTTAATTACTATTACAGGTTTTCCTCCCAGGTATTGCCCAAAAAAAACCTAAGTACTGACGATTACAAGTATGGATATTTTTAAGTTTTAGGGGCAATAGAGTCACTGTCATATTTCAAAATCAGTGCCAAATTACGCAATTTTATGATCTATGGCAAATTCTGAGAATTATTCACGGAGCATGAGGCAAAAGTGAGATAAAATTGCTCAATTTATCAAACTAGTCAGTTTTTTGTGTTCAATGGAGGGAAACATTTGATCAATTTAAGCGCTCACATTATTCTACGAGGAACAAAAACATAAATTCAACCCTTTCTTTTTACTAGGTACCTACCGTAGCTATTGAGAACTTGAGACCACTTAAAAGCACTTCTGAGTGGATCAATGTATTCTAAAAGATTCTGCATGAGTAGGCTAGGTAAAGTGGGTATAAAAATATTCAATGAAGGATCATGAGCTAGGTACCTAGTAGAACTCTACTTAATGGGACTGGGGTTCGAAATGAAAAGTAGGTACTCTCCCGTTTCTTTTTGGAATTTCCATGTCATTTCCCTGAAAATTAAATAGTTAGGTTTAAAAATAACTTGTAGGTAGGTAAATATAAAAAAAAACCCTTTGTAAATTCGCGTAAACGGTAACAAAATTAAATGACTACCTTAAAAGTTACAGTTATTTAGTTTTTTTTTAAATGAATGTTCTAAAAAAATAATCAGTTTCATTTAAAATCTAATTGTAAACATACCTACACCTTATACCTCTCTAAGTATAAGGCCATTTTTGACGCATTACATTTGAAACCTAACAAACCTACTTTCTCTAAACTTAGAAAACCGTATTTTAAGTACAAAGTTATACGATAGCTCCCTACCAAAACTTACCTGAGAAATAAATACACGAAAAATAATTTATACCGGCAAACAGGCATTGGGATGGCGATGATAATCTTCAAATTCAAAGGCGAAGGTGAATATTCTGTTCACGTAGTTCCCTTGTGCGTCTGCCCGTACTACGTGCCGCTACTTGGCATAACTATTCCTACATTATAGATACTTCGAATATAAGAGTAATCGAACAGATGCGAATGTTGAATTTATTTGCTTGTAGTTTCTATGGTGAACACTGAACAGGTAAATTATGAGTAGGTAAGTGTTTTGTCATTATGTATAGGTATTTCTTTGGACCTTATTGAAATTTATTTACCTACACAAGCGTAGGAAGGAACCAATTGGCTCACCTGATCCTATGTAATTAGATTAGTACTTTAATAATTAAAGATTGTTACATGATATACTTAGGACGCCCGTAACCTTTAAAAAGTTTCAGTTTTAAAGTACCTAAGCAACGTTTAAATGATCAATTTAAATTAGACTTAAATTGACCCAACAGCGCCTAGATATTAAAAAATATATTTGTTAGGTGTAATGACTGCGAGCGAGGATATGGTTTATCTATATTATTATGTTAGGTAAGAAATAAAACGGTCAAGTAAAAATTGGGATAAGGACAGGGGAATGATGATGATGTCGCGACCCTGGGGGTTCCACACAAATTAGCTGAAGAAAAACAAACATGCAGATTTTTATTATATGATGAAAATCTATATTTTACAGCTTTTGCTGTTTTTCTCTTATCTGCGCTTTAAGACAGTCCGTACCAAATTTCAAGATTCAGAATTCACGGGAAGTACCCTGTAGGTTTTGATTCCCTTGCGAGTGTCGAAAATTTGCGGCATAAGCGGCTGTATCTTTTGATTCCATTGCCTTATAAGTTTGATTTTAAGAACCTGAGTATCAGATTTAAAAATTCCAACTTGATACTTTCACGCATCCCTGAGAAATAGGACCTTGTCAGACAGACAGGTCGAGCCTAAAAAACTTGACCGCTTGTAAACTTTAATAATATAATAATAATAAAAATGTTTATTTTCTCATCATCACATAATGAAACAATATTTGGTTAACACTAAAATAGAGACTGGTGTCTGTGATAGGTAAAACCTGTGTTACAGATCACCAGGCTACCCTCCGAAGTGACATATTAGTTTTATTAATAGTAGATACTCAACTTAATTATAAATCAAACGTATTTACGTATTTATAATCTAAAGTTATACAACATAATGAGATCAAAATTTAAAGCTAAAATTATGTAATATTAATATAATTGTTTATTTATTTTCAATCAATTTGAATCCTTAAACTATGTAGATAGTGAATCTATTAATTATTTAACAAATTGCGTTGGCATAAAGTTATGAACTTATATTCCAATTTAAATTTTTTTTTTTTTTTTTTTCGACAAGGAAATCAAAATATAAAAAGAAATTAAATAAAAGTTTATCTAACTATCCTTAACAAATTTATAACTATAATAAAATATTTTTTTTTTTTTAAGAAATTTCTTTAAAGAACTATGCAATCAATCGATATACCTAATAATATATCAATCATCTATCATATTATGTATCAATATCAATATATTTCTAGAACATGAAATGTAATTGTGTGAGTGTGTATGTGTGTGTGTGTGTGTGTGTGTGTGTGTGGTGTGTGTGTGTGTGTGTGTGTGTGTGTGTTTAAATTGTGTGTAAATTTGATTATACATATCTTCCCTCTTTATTTCAGCTTTTAATATATTCAATGAACTTACTCTGCCATTAGGCTATTGGTTTTAACAATTCCTCCGTGTCATTGTAGTCTAAGTTATGCAGCCAAGAGCTAACAATTTTTTTACATTTAGTTTTTGTAAGAGGATAAATTTGCACTTCTTTATTTATTTTATTGTATAGGTATGGACCCAGAAACATGTAGAATTTTTGAGAGAGACTGTTGTTGCATCGTAGTTTTGTACAGACTGTATTGTTAATTCTTTTAGTTGACATTTCTTTTGGATCAAATTTAATTTCACAATGTTTTTTAAGAATTGTTGCTAGGATAAATATTTGTCTCACGGTAAGTATTTTTAAATTTTTATATAAATCATGGGTTGGATAGCGAATAGGCAGAAATTGGCTAACCTTAAGTATAGCTCTTTGCGCCCGCTCAAGGTTTATGATAAATGTTTTTGCAGCTCCACCCCAAGAAGTTATGCAATACGAAAGGAGTGACTGACATAGTGCATAATAAACTGATTTAATTACTACCTGATCAGCTACATGGCGTAGTGCCTTAAAAATGTATATCAGTTTTCGCGTTCTACCAACTAATGCTTCTATATGTGGTTGGAAAGACAGTTTATCATCAATAATAATACCTAAGTATTTAATGGAATTAGTTTTAGCAACTTTAGGGCAATTACATAAAATGGTAGAAGATGCAGATTTGCATGAGTGCGCTATGATTTGTAGATCCGGCTGATTCGGGTTATTGTTGCTGAAAGTGATGAATTTAGTTTTGTCAACGTTTAGGGTTAAAATATTTTTTTGGAGCCAAATTGTCACTTGATCAAAACCGATTTGAGCTAGTTGGTAAACCTCCTCCCAATTATCACCGTGGAAGAGCAAGGCGGTGTCATCGGCGAATGAAATTAATTTGCCATTTTTTAGGTTCATTTGACATAATTCGTTTACATAAACTAGGAATAGGGTAGGTCCGAGGATACTACCCTGTGGAACACCGTATTCTACTGGCAACTCATCACTCATCCAATTATCCACTTTAACAACCTGACTTCTTCCCCGGAGGTAGTCCGTGAACAGTTTTAGAGGAATTCCTCTGATGCCAAGACTTTCTAACTTGCACAATAGGTTTGGAATAGATACTGTGTCGAACGCTTTTGCTAGATCGAGAAATATTGTAAGAACTTTTTGTCTTTTATCTAGATTATAAGCAATATACTCTGTTAGTTGATGCACAGCCTCCGAGGTTGATCTACCTGCGCGGAATCCAAATTGTGTTGGTGACAACAAATTATTTTTCTCTATAAAGTCTACAAGTCTAGAATTCATTATTCGTTCTAGTATTTTGGATAGGGTAGGAAGAATAGCAATAGGTCGGTAATTATTGACACATGTTTTATCTCCACTTTTAAAGACAGGCGTAATCCTAGATTTTTTAAATGCTTTCGGAAAAACTCCTGTAGATAAAGACAGATTGCAAATGAAAGTTAGCGGGGAGACGATTATGTCTATGTATTTTTTAAGTAAGATTTCTGAAATGTTGTCCAATCCTACCGCACATTTGTTTTTTAGATTTAGTATAAGCAGTTTAATTTCATCATTCGTTGCCGGCATAAGAACTATAGAATTACTAGAGGAATTTATTGGTTTTGGGGTAATGAGACGGTAATTATTTTTATCGGCCAAAGATTTGCCTATATTTACAAAAAATGAATTTATCGTGTTAACAGTTGTCTTAGGGTCATTATTGGAAATGAGTTGGGATGAGTTATCATTAGTTTTTTTTGAATAGGTAATTGTTTTGATAGCTTCCCAAAGTTGCTTGTTATTTCGTCCAGCTGTCTTAATTAAATCTTTTTCATAATTTAACTTAACGTTTTTTAGGACATTGTTACAGAATAATTTATACCGTTTAAAAGTAGTTTGTGCTATGTCACAGTCAGGGGTTTTCTTCGCCTTAATATATAATTTATCCCGGTTACGCATACATTTTAACAATCCAGGTGTTACCCATGGTTTTATAATTTTCTTACGTTTTGTTGTAGTTATAGTTTTAGTGTTCTGAGTTATGGCTTGAGAAAACGAGTTAATAAAGAAATCTGTGGCTATATTAACATCAGTCATATTAAATAATGGATTGAAATCAATTTTCTTCATACTGTCATTTAGGCCCTCAAAATCGATTCGAGTTTGTGTTCTGATTTTTATTTTATTTTTTTCTTTAACCTCTAGGAACAGTAATACTGAGTCATGGTCAATGATTGATATTGATACAAAGATCAACCCAGAATTCATTAGCATTCAACTATCAAGATAATTTTCGATGATTAAGTTATTAATAGCCAAGTCGAAAGTTGCGATAGAATAAAATGCACACTTATCTACTAACCTACATGTATCTACGTACATGCAAGTAAAATGAAATGAAAAAGAAAAACCTTCAGGTTTACAGTTGCTCATCTCCGAGAGAAAATCGCGAGACTTGAGTCAACTAAGAAAAATGGGTCAGTGTGGTACTTTACCTGAGTGGCTAGAACATGTCCCTAAATAGGCACTAAACTTTTATAACTATTCCTAGGTAATAATTAGATATTAGTTCGAAGATTTACTAATATTAGATTTATTTAGCAGGCATAATAATATACTGCACAGCTGTACGATCTTCTTAAATTTTTCTCTGTGTAGAAAACATTTTTAATATATTTTAGAAATAAAAATATATCAATCATTATCCTTGGTCTCTTTGCATCCATGTCTTCGTTAATTAATGGCTTAGCCATCAATATCAGTCTTTAAAGAAGAGTAAAAGATTTTTCCTAATAATAATAATTATTGTTTTGTGTGTACATAAATTGTAAATAAATAAATTAATAGGTATAAGTTGTTTGTACTGTCAATTATAACAGCCATAAAGAATTGTAATTGTTTAAAACGGAAGTCGGTTTAATTATTAATGTTTATTTTCATTTTCATTCATAAACATTGTGACTCGACGTCCCAAAGGGTTATGAGGGGTTAAACGATTTCCGCACACGTGTTTTCGATATCCGGCAAAACAAATATTTGCCCGACTTTCCTACAGATAATTGCCAAAGAAATAATAAAAAATCACATAACGGTCAAATAAATAACAAATCTCTTATCCATCACAAAATTGAGATTTCTAGACAGAAAACATAATTACACAAGACTACTAAACTTACCAACAGAAAGCGCTAATTAAATTGTAAAATTGTACGCCTATTCGTAAAAAAGTACCAATTTGAGCACCTCGTAATCATAACGAAGTAATGATAAATAAAAGAGCACTTAATTATACAAACAGTATTTACCCAAACCTTTTTATGGAAGGGAGCTAGGTTGGTACATTATGCACATAATCGGAATATTGTTACCGCCCGTAATGGAACGCAAAATGAAACCAGAAACTCGCCGTACTTTAGCGGGCCCCGAGGCACTCATTAACGAGTTTTTGGAAGCCTCTCTTAATGGAATAAGTGTGGATGCATTAAAAATAACTTTATACAAAGGCATGGGGAGTTCCTCATAAATCAAATAGGTAATGCTTTTAAATTGGAGCATGTAGGCTCCGGTGTCAACATCGTCCGTCATAGCCTTCCGTGACGCAGGTAATAAATTTGGATATCAAATAAAATTACAAGGGTTCTGCAGTAACCGTAAAGTTGCAGTTTTATGGCTCATTTTAGCTCTGAAAGGGGAAAATGCTTAGTTTCAGAGTCTTTGATAGATGTCTGGTTAAAACTGCAGGTGATTAAGTTTTTAGTCGGAACGGTACCTTCCAAATCTGTTGAAAGTGGATTTCGTGACGAAAAAAATTAATATTTTTCTGAAAATATAGCTAGAAATGATAGTTGTATGAAAAAAAAAATCCAATATGAAGTTTTATGGACCAAATGCAAAGGTTAATCTTACCCCTTTTAGAAACAAGCTCGGTAGAAGCCACATTTTACGAAAGTATAGGTACTCCGAACATAAGCCAGTTCGTGATTGGCCTATAACTCAATATTGGTGTTAAATTACATTCGATAAGCTAACACCCTCAAACTACACGTGCACTTACTTAATCTTGAACGGTTGAGCTTACGGTTGCTATAACTAGGCCAAGTGCTATCGAAACACTGTTAGCTTGATGAGATTGTTCGAAAATATACTTCAATATCGACTTTATGCCTAAGAGTGAAATTGATACCTTTTATAGCTAAGTGTATTAGGTTTTTATAAAACCTCAATTTTGTTCCTTAAGCTGAGCACGATCAGTGTTAAGACTTTGCTCTAGTTTGTAACTTGTTAGAATTTTCTATTTTGTGTTTTTTATAAATGATTCTTTAGATTTAAATTAACTCACCTGTTTTATAAAATATTAGGAATTATTTGGTACTCCAAGTTGTATATTAAATCAAATTTAGCTCCAGACTTAACCATACTGCTGTTGACTGCCACATGTGATGAGACAACAATCGAAACATAACAAGAGTAAGCACTGCAGCCCAAACCAGTCTCTGAAGAAGTGAACTCTTCCTTTTTCTTTCTAGCCAACGGCTTTTCAGCCTTTAAAACTGTATTTTAACCAAAAATTGTACGACACAGAGGTCTCTTACAAACTCAAACAAAGTATTACTACCTACGGAAAATCAGTGGCTGATCCTTGGCTTTGCTTTTTTTTTCAATATTGATAGCGTAACTATGTTTCTTTTACACTGTCTACTAACATACCTACTTGTTAAGTTGTGACGTCGCCAGTTACAACTTTCCATGGTTAGCGCGCGTGTGTTTAATTTATTCATGAGTAAAAGTGCAGTTTCATTTCGTATCTGAAGTTTGTTCCAGGATGAGAGTAATTTAATGGTGAAACTGTTCGCTTGTCCTGAAACATTTTGCAACAGAACATTTTAAGCTTACTCATTTGAAGGTTAAACGCTGTTTATCGGGCATGGTTAGAAATATTTTCTTATTATAGAAACAACATTCCTACAACGCCATCTAGTTTTAAATAAAGTGTACGAGAGTAACTTGTGTTACGAGTACCGTAAATTGATAAACTTACTTATTTATCTCTAAATACGTACATGTTATAGATAATTTACACCCAGACATAGAACAAATTATGATCGTGCTCAACGCACAAAAATTTGTCCTAGGTGGGAATCGAACCCACGACCCCCGGTGTATCAGTCAGGTCCAATAACCACTAGACCAACAGGCCTGTCAAAAAATTAAGAATATTCTGACGTAATGTATTTTTCTTCTTCCTCTATACATTGATTCTTGTGTAATGATAAATCTCATGTAATATGTTTCCACCTACGCAAAAATATTGTCGCGAAATAAATTAGAAGTCATTAAAAGCGTTTGCCTCAGATCCTGGCTACTTGCTGTTTTGCCTTTTTTTGGACAAAAATATATTTATTCTTTCCACTTAATAGGCAGCTCTAATGTAGTACTGAAACTATAAGCATATAAAAAGGCTGTGTGTCTATCCCTAGTTCCTACTTAGATCTTTAAAACTGCGCAATGGACTTTGATGCAGGCCTTTTTGATAGATAGAATATTCAAGAGGAAGGTTTATATGTACATAATTATAGTATACTAGTGAATAAATAAGATCAGGTTAAGAATCCCTTATTCATCACTTTCGGACTTTGACAATATGACAGAGTATTACTAGTCTCTATTGATACCAATTTGATCTATCTAATCACATTATCAACCTGAACAACTTAATTCATAACGTTTTTAAAGCCCAAAGAAATCCAGTAAAGCCACTATATCACCATGACATCACATTACGAGGGAGATTCAATGAAAAACTGCTATCCCAATCGGTCACTGAGCTTGATCGCCTAATCCGACTTGTTGCTCCCACTCTAAGGAAGGTAGAACACCTACTTAAGGGCCACTTGATAAGGTAGCTGATTGATATCAATATTAACTCATTTCGTGATTTAATTTATTTATCTCCAGCTGATTAAATAGGCAAAATTAAAGATAAATACCTACTTTATTCAAAATAGCTATTAAGTAGCTGTTTTTATCCATTACTGCACCACAATTTGTCTTTCTTATTGCATAGTTCATTGTGCAGTCACAAGCAAATATATGTATGCACGACCATACAATTTAAGCTTAAGTCCTAATCAAATTTATGAAATCGTAAATTTTTCTTTCAAATTAAACATTTTATGTTTGGCTTACAATACCAGGAATATTCCATAAGCTTCAACTTGCAACTGCAACTTTTGCTCGTGACTGCACTGCACCGCTCCCCAATTTGTCAGTGTTTTGTATTGCATAGTTTATTGTAGCTCTGTTTTTAACGACTAATTAAATATTATTTTGAGAATCCTCTCTAGATTAGTACTGTTTACTTAAGATTTTTCTCACTGGCTAACGCTCAGACACATTCGGGTATATGAATATTATTCCTATTGTCTCCCCATGACAGTAGGAAAAATCTGCAATTGTTTTGTTACAAGTTCCATTTCAAACTTACATTTTTGTAAATGTCAGGTACCTATATGATAAGTAACAAAAACCGCCACAACTTTTCATTCTCTCGTCTCTCTTGAACCAAGAATCGATAAATGGTATGATTTTGTCACTGGCTCAACTATTATATATTGGAAAACGACACTGTGGACGTGTGATCATTTATTTTGCGTAGCTACTGTACCAACTGAAATATATCGAGCGATTCGCGACTAACAGCTCTATGATCAAAATGGATAGTTTCAGTACATACTAGTACTAAAATATGTTATATGCAAGTACCTAAGTACTACTTTAGATATTGAAAATATAAATTAGTAAGTACGAACTTAAATTTTTGTTGTGCTTTTTTAGGTTCCTTACCTAAAGGGTAAAACGAAACCCTATTACAAAGCCTCCACTGTATGTCTGTCTGTCTCCAGGCTGTACCTCATAAACCTTGATATCTAGAAAGTAAATATAATATAGAAAATAAATAAAAATATACTTAGAGGGCCCCTCATACAATAAATGTTTTTTTTTAAGCAATATTAACTTGATCTTAATAAACAACAGACTAGAAATAAGTATACCTATTACCTACAACAAACGTGATATTCTATTACAGATGATAGTACGGAACCCTTCGTGAGCGAGTCCGACTCGCACTTGGGCAATTTTTGTAATTTCCATTACAAACAGTAGTCACGCTTGACAATAGCAGACAAACAATGTTCATCGTTGTAGAGGACAATTCTTTGTTAAATATAATATCTTACTCAGAATATAATACCAACAAAAATAAATCAACAGGCTGTAGAAACTCCGGAGCAATATGTCTGGCACGCTAGAAATTGTAATCGGGACGTCGTAAACTGAAATCTGAACGTATACAAATGGCATTTTAAAAAGCATGCACACACTTTAAATATAACATTAGCTCCAAGCGGTGAACGTATCGCGCGAAACCCGTGCTTCAATAATAAATATTCTTAACGTAAAAATTGCCACTGTAGAAAATGGCCCAGAAAATCCGTTTATAGCAAACGTAAAATGTTTAGCTACTAACCAACCAAACAGGTACTTAAACACTCAAATATAATAATCAATGACTTCATAAAATTGTGCACTTGTTATATTAGTTAAATGCATTTAAAGCACATTTCAGGGTACGTAAGATACAAAAGATTTTATTAAGTGAATAAGTTCATCCAAAGCGCAGAAAATTGTGATCAGAGGTCACCTTTTTATTCCGGAGAGAGTCTGATTAAGCAGTCAAAGCCTGCGTTTAGGTAACCGCATACGATTAAAAAATATCTGATGTCTGTAAAAATCTCAAGCCATAGTACACAATTGTGTTACAGAGAATGTATGCGTCATTAATATCAACTTTGATTATAAAACAAAACTTTGACTATATAGTTAAGATTTCCAGCATTTTCTAACTTAAAAATTGAATGGATCTTCTGAGCTAAACTTGTGTGGTGTTGTGGTGAAGACAGCAGCGGGTGGCTATTCCCGCAAGAGACTGCGTCATTACATTCTCTTTATTTTTTATTGTTGTTTTCTAAAGACCTTCGTTCAAAGCCACAATTATAATAATATAAAAAGTTAACAATGTTTGTGGTTTGACATAATAAGTAGCTTTTGTTTTTAATATTGTGGAGATTATATCGCATTGTTTTTTAAAGGTGCGCATTATTTGTTTACTAAACAAAGAATATAATTTAAAGAAATACTGATATGTATTTAAATATGTAAAGTAATAAAAAAAGACTAGAGTAACGGGTACCCTAAGAAAAAATAATTACGGCCATAATTTATTTATTAAAATAGCCGAATAGTTAAAAAAATAATCTTTTAAAATAAATACGGTGCTTTCACGCAAAGCTACTTAATCTTTTAACTGAAAAAAACGTTACTAAACTTTTCAAGTCTGATTGATTTTAGAGATTAAAAAATGTAATATATCTATTTTATTTCTCCAATTTTAAATTACTTACATCTATTATTAAATAAATAGATAAAATAAAGGAACAATAATAATTATAAAACAACCAAAATACTTACCTAATAAAATAAAAAATACTAAATAAAAAATTACAGTAACCAATCGGATCAATGCATTAAAATCACAAAAAATCGAACTCCTTCGACGTTAGATTTAGTCAGTGAGATAGGAGTTGTAATGTCTGTGCGTACGTCATTATGGGGCAGGTGTCCGCTGCTATTTACCGCCCTACTTATTCAAGTGCTCGCTGTGGGGGCGTAGTTCCACGCTTATGGATCGAGGGAACCCAACCAGTGAGTACCGGAGTGCCGGCCCGCGCGGACGCCTCGCACTCAGACCTTACCATCCACGAAACGAGACACATATACGTAATCATCGAGGATAGAAAGAGACACTACAACCAGCTCCCTTTTCAACAGGTCGTTATTGTAACTTCCACTAAATGGTGATTCCGTGCAATAATTCTTACTTCTGTTGTACTTTTATTAAATCGTTCGCTTAAACTTTTATGAGTTTTGCAGTCACATTCTTAAGAAGTTACTTTGCTAACAAATTTTACGATTATTTGATTTTAGTGAGGTTCTGTGTTACTTATTCTTGGTGGAGTTTGGCTTAATGTGATGTTAAATGACGATACGACAAAGTTTTCGAAAGCTTTTGTAATCGAAAGTTGTGAAGGCAACAAAAATAAGTGCTGAGGAAAAATATGTACTCGCGGATTATTATTTGATCGTATGATGGAATTTTCTGGAACGTTTTGGATGTGGGTTTGTTGTAAGCAGTATGCAAGCTTTAGTTGTATTCACGTACGCGCGCCCACCTGATGATTTGTGGTCGCAGGCGGCCATTTATATCAATGAGGAGGAAATTGTGACGGTTATCCGCTTTGTTATCTCGACACACACTTTTATTACGGCTGAGTGAAATCTAAGGAGGTTCATCCCAAAATTGCTTGATAAACGACGGTCTCCAAATAGTTGATAACCTTATTTGTGAATTCTGAGGGAGTTCGTCCCATATTTTGGGTCTTAGAGAATTGACAGTCGCAAGATGTTTCGTATGTGTTTTTTTTAACTGTTCTGACCTATTTCGAATAGCAGATATAAAAATATAATATTATGCTTTAAAAAATATTGATGCGTCACTATTGTCAGTTACAATGACATTTAATAGTTTATGAGTAATGATAGTGATAATACTTCCAAAGGAACATGTTATCAAAATAATGGTACCCTAGAGATTAGTAACTATATAATTTGAATCCTTGATAGATTATTTAATATTAATTTCATCGTGCAGTGGGACTGAAAGAGGCCAATAATATTATTGTTATTGACAAATACTTTATATTGGTATCATTAGAGAATATTTACTGCCAATTATATTAACGAGGGGGTACTGGTAAATATGGGTATCATTTAGACCGCTATAAAGAAGGCCCATAAGACCAGATCGCCTTAAGCGTACGAAATGGATCGGAGATCACAATAATTTGTTATTAGCCTTATAGGAAGTTGTTGCTCCCAGCTGTGTTTAAGACAGCGGAATATATTACTACGCTGTTGTTGGGAGTTTAAGTGCAATATCAAGGTTTAATTAATATGAAATTTTCGTCTTACAATATAAAACAAGTTTCCATAATTTACATCAATAGCGTCTATTTACTCATTGCATTTTTTAACTAAAACGTCTAACCCAATAAAATAAAACCTAAGGTAATAATTAGTACATAATTTAGGACCAAAAAAGCTCTACACCAGTTTTTTTTCATATCACATTTCTAAAACTGTCCTAAAATTGTTATTAATACCATTAACTAACTTTGTAAATTATAATATAACGTACACAGGCCATACTACTACATACTAAAGTATGTGGAATAGACTCGATATCTCTCAAGAGTTTGAGAATGTCGGTCATAGAAGGGGAACTTCAGTTAGCCTTTATTGGGGAGCTCAAGTAGATCCTGAAGAGTCGTGTAGAGGTTTTGGCGATCGATGGTTTCCTTGTCCGAACATAGTGTAAAGATTTCCAATCTTAAATTATTAATAAGAATGTGAGTTTGTTTGTTACACGTTCAGTCTCTAACTGCTCAAACGATTTTGATAACATTTGGTGTGGGTATAGCTTGTATTTTAAGAAAAGCTAGTATTGCCGTGATTTCCAACCTTCAGGAGGTAAAGTAAAATTACATGATTGCATAGATAAGGTGTAATATTACTTAAAATTTTGAGTCTTATTGGTAAACAATTATTATTAACGTCAGAAACGGTAAAATAACAATCTGAAAATATGAGTATACAAGTAGTAATTCCAATAAAACAGCAGTAATATAAAAATGCAGTAAATAATAATGTATACAGCATGACATCTTCTTTTGATCGGGTGTTACACGAGTTATGCCTACGTTTTCGGACCGTGGCATCCGCTTAGCATCTTACAGTCGAAAGCGTGTCGCAGTCACGAACGGACAAGTGTTGTTGATGTAATTAAAATGCTGCAAGGGTAATCATATTGCTGTAATATGCCACGAGGCTCTAGGCGTTTACTTTTTAGAAACGGCCAAGTCGTACTACTGTATTTCTTTTAATTCACGGGCTAACTTTAAGGGAAGGAACCCGGTCCTTTGTAAAGGCTTACACAGGGACACAGGTCCAACATGCAGAGGCCTTGTTGAGAACTTTAATCTAAATTGTCATGGGGCACCTAACAAGGGCTATCCACCTCAGATCTATGGAAGAATGTCTGTACTTACATAGAGCTGGGGTGACGGCCCAAGGTATGTATTTAGGCTATGGATAGGATATGTTACCACTGTTACCACTGTATTTATTTACTGTGTTAATATTAATGAGTGTAAACTGCACTCATAGTAGCGTCAGATTTTGGCGCACCGGCTCATTGCTACACCGGGAGCTAACTAATGAGACTTTCTCAATTTAATTACTTACTTCGGTTCGTGGCTTCGCGCTGCGGGTTATTAGGTACTTCGGCAGTTTCCGTCACCATTCGTAAACATTCGGGAAATGCTCGTGATTATAATTTGTGCTAAGGTTGATCGATTTCTCCTAATAATTACACGCGTATGAGTTTTAAGTGATCTCATATATATTTTTCAGACTTTTATAGCTTAAAACGTGTTTATGAAAATCCAATTTATAATTTTGCTGAACTTCGTTCGGTGAATTTTATTTTATGGTACCGTTTTGTTTTTCAAGCATTGCTTTTTAAAATCTACGTATTACTAGTATGTTTGTCAAAAATCATAACTTTTGTAATATGCGTAGGAATTTTACGTATCCAAGACACTTATTTTTATTTTACAAAATTTCTTAATTCCGAAACATTTAAAGATACACCTCAATAACCAATCACAATAATTCGTAAAAAAAAAAAAAAAAAAAACATTTTCGTAGAACTTCCGCAAATCGGGCCTCTACGACAGCTCTACGGAATACATTATTTTTAAACTCGTAGCAGTGCTACGCGCTCCATTCAATCATGCTAATACCTATGGCTAAAACATGTTATTAACAATATTGCTTGTAACAAAAAAATGTTAAATTGCTTACTCTACCATTAACGTTATTATGAACACTAATTGAGTGTTTATGAATAAATAAATAAACTAGGATATTTGCGTCCCAGTGCTATATGGGTCTATAAAGGGACGACCCATACAGGGAAGGTTTGAGCATTGATCACCACGCTAGCTCACTGCGGATTGGCAATTTTAGATTCCAATATTTCAACTCCAGGTTTTCTCACGCTGTTTTTCCTTCACTGTTTGTCAGAAGTTTCTTGAAACAATTAACAAAGTGAATATATTTTTTTTAAAGTTACGTTGGTACTTGCCTGGACTAGGGATCGAACGTGCACGCTCATGCCTACAAATCCATAGAACTACATGGCCAGCAAGACTGTTTTTATACCTATCTTTATGAGAAATAGAAAAAGAGAATATTTTTCATGTTCTGTTTCTTCATTTAAATTCAATTAACGCTTGCCTTTGTACCTTTTACATGATGTTTTTTATCTATTTTAATCAAATACTACTAAATGCGGTTTTATCTAAAAGATACTATGTCAGCCCTAATATTAAATCATATTATGAAACGCAAAAAAAAGTAGTTTTCATCCTACGGGAATTTCGTGGCAGTCATTTTAGCCCCACTTACAAGACAAAGCCATCCTCCTTACGCCCCACTTGTCTTTAGTCGACGCTTAATTGCAATTGTATTATTATACTCGTACAAGACAACCAAGACAACATTGCCTCCAGTTTTCACGTCTTTCCATTACAATTGAAGGCTGTGACTGTATTTGCTAGATAGGTTGCGGTGGAGCAATCTATTGCGAACCGAGTAAAACGGACGTATCGAAACTAGTGGAGTGATTAAGTGCCGAAAGATTTGGGAAATCTTAGCAGTTGCTGTATACAAAAATATTGGATTTGTTAATCTGTAGTTTTAAAATAAATTTTAGAAAGTATCAGTCATATTGTTTTGAGCGGTTTAGGTAAAGTGATAACTGTCTCATTGATGTACAGATTCTAACGAAATTTCATCCATTGAGTCTCACATGCTCCCAAAGATTGTAATTATTATAATCGAACATCCGCCTCCTTTTTTTACACAGTCGTGAGAAAATAATTTTCACTGTCCTGAAACAGAGGCCTTACAAACATGACTCTGTTTTAAAATGTGCGTCCTTCTGCAAACATTGTCGCATAAAAAGAAGCCTTAAGCAAACGCGCTTAAAGTTCAAGATGCCAAAAACAATTTTTCAGATCGAAACTATACCTTCGTCATACCGAAAACAGTTTTAACGGCCACTTTTATTGGGAACTATGTATCTAGTGTTTTACATATACCTATAGTCCAACAAATCTAAGAAGTACCGTTTGACGTTTCATCATTTTCAAACCGAAACAACTTTGTTCATGCGTACAATACTCAGTTTCGACAACCTTTGTCATAAAACTACGAATTTAGAAAGATTTTATTATTATATCTAAAAATTTTCAATTTTTAATATCCAAATTAAATTGAAAACTTTCAAACAAAGCAAAATAACACATATTTACATGGTAAATAATTTCTAATAGTTCTATTTTTGACTTCATTGCAAAGTCACGTAGTTAGGTCACTGCTTGTAGTGTTGTGACTCTTCAGATACACTTGTATGCGAAAAAATCGATTACATATATGAAAAATCGAATGTATTACTTTCAAATTATCAATTGACGACACGTTACTGCGCGACCGCATTATGCACTTAATACATAGGTACCCTAAAATAAATTACGACTTCGACAGAGACGTACACTTTGATAATTTCATAGATAATCAACTAGTCATTAATTTAAATGACGATGATGACGAAGACGATGACGATTCTAGTACTAGTAGTGTATAAATAAAATATCCTAAACATAACTTTTATTTCATTATGACAATTAATCTCTTAAAATTCGAATACTATAGTAATCGATCTCATAAAGATCGGATATTATAGGAATCGATTTTTTTACTCCCAACCCTATTATCCTATTTGTCATAACTGTCAAACGGTACTTCTTAGATTTGTTGGACTATAATGTATACTATATTAATTTCCACTTTTGACCTCGACTGTCTCAATTGTCAACGACATGGTAACTTGTCAATGTTAGTAATATTTAATCTGTCCTACTCATAAACTGTTACATATAGGGATAGGTTTTTGATTATTTAAGAATAATTTAGTTACAAAGTTTGTTGTTAGAAAACTAGGCACGATAAATACGATAACTCGTTGAGGTATTTAAATAAGTTCTACCTTAGAAGTGATAACTTTAGAATTAGTTACTTAATCAAAACAACATTATTCTTCTTATTTTTATTCTGCAATACTCCATCTGATTCAAAAACTGGTTTTCAATCGATTCCTATTTCATTGCTATCTCTCTCTTAACAAAAACACAATTTTCTCTCCTTCACGTTTTCTGAGCAAAATTAAAAATCAGCCAATTACACAGGTTGTATTAAACATCTTGCATTACAAATATTTACCCACAGTACCGCACCATACATTCAGCATAAACAAATAAACTTCAAACTACTCCATTCCCTTCCGTTTAATAAAGTGCCCGAAGCTCAATAATACAAATTTCTCGAACTGTTTGTTCAACAGACAGTTCGCTATTGGCGCTCTCTAAACAGTACTGAAACCCTACCACTACATCTAAGAGTTATATTATTGCGATTGTGAAAGCGTGACAGCGCACTACACGGCATATGGCGGTGTCTCTCTCCCACACACGCAATGATATAACTTTGAGTTATGGTGGTAGAGTCTCAGTTGTACCGTTGTTGCCTTGTTTTTGGCACTCAGCGGCGACATTGTAAGTGTAGTGCAATTATTCTCAGTGTTGCCGACATGTTTCGCGAACAAAAAGCCGGCAAAAAGTGTGAACACCCACCGACATGTTTCTAGCACTCCTCGCGAGAACATATAGTGGGATGTCACAAAAAACATCTGTTGAATGGAGCTGCAACTATGTAAGCGTTACTGTTTGTAATTTGGTAGCAAAAACAAAAAGTTTATTCAATTCATTTATTTTCTGAAAATAAATTCTGACCAGAACCAACAATGGCTTCGAAATGCCTTACATTTTTTTATAATTACTGTCGTTTTTTTTTAATCAATTTTCATAGCATGACAGGATTATAAACCATCATACTTTTTTTAATAAAGATTAGGAATAAATCTCTTCAAAACCAACTCAATAAACAGTTCCTATCCAATTTTAAAATTGGAACAACTCAACTTTTTATTTTTCTCCAATCTGTTGTCAGATATCTTCGCCAACCAGTTTGAAATCCCCACAATTACTAATACATTTATAATCCCACATCAGAAAACATTATTCAGTTTTGTTAGAAAAAGCAGTATTATCCAAAGACTTACTTGTTGAATACAAGCAATGATAACATATGATAAGTGTATTCATACGCTTAGCTGTCTCCCTGGGAACTTGCGAGGCACAGATTAAAAAGCTCCTTACTTACTTTTATACGTTATCTGTACCGATAATATATGTACTTGTTTGTTCAGAGTATGTACACAGGTTCTTTTGTTTTTGAATTCGAATTTCCATTAGAATTATTCTTTACTTTTGTTTAAGCAATGTCGAATACCAAATTTTAATGTAAATAGTATGAAACTTTTTTTGAGTAGTAAATTGACGTAGAGACTTAAGAACGAATTGGTTTAAGTAAAACAACTCGCCGATTTTTGTTATTAGGTTTGATTATGTCAGGGCTCATTCACTTTGAAATCGAGATATCGACGGGTCCTACGTAGACTGGTGTAACCCGCAAAACATCAAAATACGTTTTTTTGCACCAAAAGCCTTAAAATTACCTTAACTTTATACCCTGTAAAAATTATATTATTTTATTCAGTAATTTCAGAGATACAAACTTGTAAACTAATACAAGTGACATGATTTTCGGCCACACTACCATCTACACTGATGTAAGTCACTTGCACCAGTGTAGGTAGTCGCGTGCGCCGCGTCACGTACGCGCAAGTGCCATTTACTCCAGTATGCGCGCTGCGACGGAGTCGGGAGCACGTTAACACTGGTATAACTGCGTTAACTGCTAACGTATTCTTCTGTATCAAAACTATTTCGTGGCCTGTTTTTAGGGGTTGTGTTACTTTTTTACATATTTAACTAGTTTTGTTTGCTTTGAGTAAGTAGTGGTGAGAATTCACAACAATTAAGGGCTCACGAGGTCAATTATTAATAAATTCATGCGTTAAAAATTGACAAACACATTACTAAGTTGACAGTACTAATATTTCTACAAAAGGGTTTAATTAATGTTCACCTAATGCAAGATACAGATTGTACTGCTTGTAGATTTGTTTGTGCCGCCTGCATTATTTTTTTACGTATAAAATATATAATGTAGACGCACGGTGTACTGCATACTCTTCACACTAAATTATAGAGTTTGTTTTTCCCTTTTTAGTTAGTGGTTGTTTTTTACAGTCGGGTTTTTTGTTTTTTTTTTTTTTATTATTATTTTATTCTTTCAATAAATTTTACACTTATATCAGTAAGAATACAAAGTAGTAGTACACAAAGTCACATGTTACTTTGTTTTATTTTCTTGATATTGTTATCTGCCGTAACCTACATTATTTTAATAATAGTATTTATTTACTAATAAAATAAATAGCGATACTACTTTTAATACTTTTTTGCAGCAATTAACGTAAGAAGTTACCAAATTTAGCTACTTGGGAACTGACGAGACAATTTTTTTTTTATGTACCCAAGTACATCATTTTAAAGATGTAGAAATATTCCAGAGATAAACAATATTCGCAATCTCGGTTTATTTTGGTAAAGTTGTAGTATTGAAAAAACAATTAAGTTCAATCAAAACTTAAGTATAGTGATACAAAAGACATTCAAATTAATCTTATAAAGGACTTAGTGGTCGCCCGCAACTTCGACCGCACGAGTGTCGGTTATAACTGGAAAACATTGCCCTCCTCTGACGCAGTCGGTTAAAAAGTCTATGTTTTAATCCAGGTTGTCAGCTAACTCCATACGAAATTGGTTAAGTCGTTTGAGCGTCAAAGAGTAACAAACATCCAATCCATACTTATGCAACTTACGCGTTAACTATATTAGTAGGATATTTTCAAATGTATAAAATGCATATTTAAACAAGTATGACGAGTGTGGTGATGTGATGAGGCATTCGTATGAAGAGTGACACAAATCACCATTTAATACAAGTTGTAAAAATGTAATGAATTTTCCATCATCTGATTTAGACTCTAAGGTCTCATTGCCCTGTTTTTAAGGGTTGTGTTACTTTTTTATACATTTAACAAGTTATGTACACAACTATACACTTAATAGAAGCACATAGTTCGAAAAGAGTTGCACAAAGGTTACACTAATTTCTTTAAAATACCTTTTCTAGCGGATCTGCAAAGGGAGAAATAAATTTGAAACATCAACGTACAAAAATTAGTGGACGTAACTGAACAGACGTAACGTACGTAAGTGACGTAACGTAACTGAAAAAAAATAGTGGAAATGCTATTTATAAGAAAAATGACATGAAATTCAAGACAAGCTAGTATTAAAAATAAAAAAAACAATTAGGTATTATCGTAAGAAAACCTCTTTAAAAATCAAACCTTTTTTTTACTTAAAATAAGAAGATTTCATTTTTTTGTTTTACTATTTTTAAGATTGCAAGGCCAATGATTTTATTTTTCATTATTAAGAATGCTACTATCTAATAATAAAGTGTTATTTTGTACTTTAAATGTTTTTATTTAACTTCTTGCCACACTAATTTAAATATTCACAGTTAATAATAATACAGCAGACTGTTGCAAGTAGCTTTCCAGTACTGAGTAAACTGTTGTAAGTGTTAAAAAGTCGATAAAAGTAGATAAAAGTAGGTATTATTTTTAATATTATAACCTCATATTGGTCAATAACACGGAAATACTATGTTTAAAGAGTAAAATTCTTCAGATTTGCTTTATTATAAGTATAAGCAAGTACACTATATACTGGTATAAGTGGCCACTTGTATCAGTTTACAGGTTCTACTGTAGTAAAAAAAACAAGCTACATCAATGCAAGTCAATCTATTTTCCAAAGTATAAAAAAAGAAGAAAAACCAATAATGCAGTATTCTTTCTTAAATATCAAAATATAACATACTAAAATTTCAAGTGTTTTTATTGATTTACGACAAAGTTACAAGCTTTTGAACCTTTAAACCGCTCTCTTGAAAAGTTGCATTTTTGCACTTGTACTAGTCTACGTAGGACCCGTCGATATATTAATTAAACAGGGGTTAATATAATTACAATAAATGTAAAGTAATTTAATATGAAACTCTTTAGGTAAGACAATTAACGCGACAGTAATTATTACTATTTACTGTAGCGTTTTAACGTTATTTTAGGTCACTTATCTTTTGTTCGCCTCTTATATTTTCCTTCAAGTCCTAAAGTGCCTTTTTGGTAATGATAATTATAACAAATCTTGCTATGTTAACTATAGTCTAATCCTAAGTGTTTCAACAGTCAACAATTATTTCTCCACTAAAATACTTTGGCTAAGTATTTCTGACAAACCACCTAGCTTACTAAAGCTTATATTGTTATTTGTAATGAACATTAATATTTGTTTAAAGTGATAATGAAGCTGGTATATGGTAGAGGTGTTTTTTTTTTATTCATTCGTGACGTATAGTCATACTATACCATTGAACAACCATGAAAACATTACATAATTTTAATATGTCTAAGTGATGTTACTAAGAAACTACATTGTGGTGATAAAAACGCGGTTATTTTAAGTGATAAGCGGTATTAAGTTAAATACATTAATTATTATCGAAATTAAGTCGAACACAGCTTGTGAAAAGGTATAATCTTTTCAAAGTTGTTTTTTCATATTAATAGTGACATATTATATTAAACCTTTGTTCAGTGTGATTGGAAATTAGACGATGTTTTTCAAAAGCCATGCATAGTGTAACGTACGAACATTAGTGAATTGAATATGTTTAGAAATGCAATATACTGCATAGCGCTTACTCATGATCGGTAACTGTCTATACATTTGCTTTGAGCACGGCCTTTCTAGTAATCTTCTAAGTTGATGTTTCACTAGATCTAATTACTTTGATGGCCACACGTATTGATGTCTGTACTCAGTAGTGTGAGGCTATTAATTGATATTGCACTTTAATCAAGGTTGAATATGTAATATAGATTATATCGATGTATCGAAGTGACTTAATCAAATTAAAACACTTCTAATGTTGACATAAACAGTAAAAACGCTTTGTGTATTGATGAAAAGTGATAAATTAATGAAAGCTATGGTAGAAAAAGAATTACTAAAAATAAAATGAAATTAAAAAATAGTTTTTTTTTTATCGTTTGCAACAAAAGTCACTCAGTTTTGAGTCGCCTTTAAATACCATTTTGTCTCGCCATTGTAAAGTAAAATGTAGAGTTTAAAAGACATTAAGAAACTGAGCAAAGTGCCGTTTAACTATAATAATAGTAAACTGTTTTTTTATTAATTACCACAGAAATATTTTTGTGTTTGAGGATGTAAGCTTCGTATGCATGATTATTTCTTACACACACAATGTTATGAATATTTCTTATTACACCATAACTTGAATAATTTACGCACGAGATTTTCCGTGACGCAGGTGGGAAAATTCTATAAACAAGGGTTCAACGACCTGCAGTAAAAAAATGCTTATTTTTATGACCTCCATTGTGTTGATAAGAAATATATCTTTCGACAAGTTTAGCCCTTATTGAAAAACATTCATAACTGCTCGTAAATCTTACCCGTCATTATCATATTCTATATTCTTTTGTACTGAGGGCAATTGATTTATAAGGATACTAGTTGAGACCCGCGGTTTTCACTCGCGGTCTTTTCGCTTCTATTTTAAGTTTCTTCTCAGGGCAGCCAGTTATGAAATGTCGAATCCAGCGATATTATATTAAAAAAAAAATGTTAAAGAGACAACATTTATCTTATTTTCAGAAAAAAACTATTTCATTTCATAAGAAGTATTTTTTTCTATAGATGGACTATTAGACCCAAAAGATAGTTTTAATTTCAACCATTTGGGCCAATAATTAACACTAAGGAATAATTTTACAGCTTTATAATTTTACGAGGTTTTTATTATTTTGACTTTACTAATGTAATACTTCACTATTTATCTTGTTCTTGTTCTTGTTCTGCCTAAAAAATATATTGATCAGTTTAGTTTTCTTTTCATACTGTACCCAATTAATCTCAACAGACACACAACCTTTGATAGAACTTCATAATACTTAAATCGATACTTATACAATATTTCCCACAACATCATCATCTTAAATTCTAAACCAATTGTCATTACAAAACAACAGATACAAATGTTTATACTTACATTTCGTATCGTAGTTACGATTTAATTTAATTGAGCGAAGATACAGTTTCCAACAAGCGACTCATTAGGGTGCGCTTTCCAATTACTTTTAGTCGCTGGTTACACAAAGCTTATCCAGTACTACGTTATAATAATCACTGGGACTTGTGTAATGCTGGTACAATCTGACCAAACCGAGCTTGAGAATTGTGATTTGAAACTATCTTGTTTATTCATGGCGTTAGTATTTTGTTTTTATGAAGTGAGGTGTCTTGGTTGTGTTGGTTGTAAATGAAATAAAACAGTTTTTATGTGGGAGTAAGATTGGAAGTATTACAAGACTTCATTATACTCTTGCCTGTCTATAAGTCGAGTCGTGCCTGTCAGTATTTCGAGATATTTTTTCTTTAAGAGAGTCAGTAATTTGTCATATTATAAGCATTATTTTATTAGATGAATTTTCGCAGCAGTTAGTTGTGTTTGATATTATGTGAAAGTGTCTGTAAATATTAATGTAAAAAGAAACATATTTTCCTTATATGATTTTACGGAAAAGAACTATGCCCAATATTGATATTTATAAGGACAATTATAATTGTAATTTTTTATTCTATCTATATATGAAAAAAGATTTGCAAGTTTTTTTACATGTAGGTACTGAACTGAATAAGTTTTATGAAAAGCCAGTATAAAATAAAATATTTAACTCTTTTTAACTTGAATGTAAATAATTAAACATACCTACTTATTTCAATAATCTAATGGTAAGTATATTTTTTCAAGAATAGGTTATGAGCCTGTAGTCTGGCTTTTTAAATATTGATGGCGACTTGAGTTGTTTGTTTTTAATAACTAAAACTTTATTGATTGTTCTGTTTTTTGTGCTTACATTTTTTAACGCCGTCTATTTTATTATAATATTTTTTGTAAGGCGGTTTTATAATAGTCAAACTGTACAGGTTACTTACAGCTCGTGAGTGGTGCTAGTTTATAGTAAGTACACTGGTTAGATTTGAAACTAGTCGGGCATTCCCGATAAAAACGCGTTCATAAACCGTATAAATTAAACAATTATGGCGTTTAATTAAACATCTATTGCCAGGACAATGTGCCCCATTGCTAATATATCGCAAAATGTGAAAAACAAAATCTTGTAACCACAACCAGTCCAATATGACTATCAGATTAACAACCGATAGAGTCCCCTTAAGCTTACACAAAGTTAGAAGGCACAAGGCTTGTAGCCATATGTGTTAATCTGATTTGAGTTGTCATAATGTCCCCCTAAGTTTATTTCGATATTTCCTTTCAGGGCATTTAGAAAATGTCAAATCCAGCGAGCTTAAAACATTTATGACATGTCAAAATGATATAACTATCCTACTAACAAAATAAATGATTTCATTTCAATAACAGACATTTTCAAATCAGATCCACATCTCATACTCGTACATCGCAAACTAAACAACACATCAACGCACACACAAACAACACATTCTGTGACCTATTTGACATCTCAAAGTCTTTCGGCATCTTTGCATTATTCAATAAGAACAAATACATACATCCATACATCCAGTCCTTTCAGGGAATTGTGGTGGGAATAGCGACAAAGGTATACTTTTATATTAAACGTGTGTGGAACACGCACATAGAGTATGGGTGGATTTTCTCGTGAACTATCGCGTGAGCTCTTAATAGGATTTTTTGTTAGTTCTCAATATGTTGTTAGTGGAAAGTGCTGTTTATTTGTTTGATTTAAATTCTATTTAAGTAAGAATTATAAGTTTAGCGTATAGGTAACTTATATAAAAAAGAAGAGTCTGTTAAGAAAATTCGATGGCTAATATACCGATAAGGCGTTATGTAATTACATCAAACTCCGCGGTGTTTTTTCTCTCTACTCATATTAGATTTTAAGGTCACAAATTGATGATAAATTGTAAAAGACGCCATTTAAAAAACCGTCATTTGGCGTTAACCAAACATTTATAAGTAAGTAAGTAAGACCATAATTAATAAGCTTTTTATCATTTACTTGATCTATCATTATATTAACGACACCAAAATTGTGCTGCTTCGTTCTAGACCAGCGAGATGTGATAATAAAACTTGAAAATATATCAATATGTTTGTAATTTCATGAATAATACATACTTGATACACGAGTTTCATATATCATCGTCGTTGCCTCAGGCACTGGCTTAGATAAGCTAATAAAAATTCACATGAGAGCTAGACTTTGTTTTAGAAGTAAGTAGATCTAATATAATATTGGTAGAGCATGTATCAGAATTTATCAAGGGAATATAGAACTGAAGGTTTTAGTGATATTGTGTATGTTGTCAGTAAATATGTCAAATAGATACTCGTAATTATAATACTTTGAATGTTGTTTTCGTGTAATGAAATTGTCTTTTCTTAAGTTTGAGCATAAGGTAACTGTATTTCTATGACAAAAAAGTTTTTGAGATCACATAGGCAGAGCATTAACACAGTATGTAATTGAATCTGATGTGAATGGAAACCGAACCGTAATGGCTTAAAAAGGAGAGAAAATTGCTAAGAATCCAGTTTGAGTTTAAGCGTTATTTTTTTAAACATTATCAGTAACTGCACGAATTGCTCTGCTCCGGTAGGTACTTAAATCTCTTAAGAACAAGCAATAGAAATAACGCAAAAAAGATACTACTCAAACGCCACGGTCTTACAACGCATATATTCATAAAACTACAAATAGGTCGTTGTCAAAATCCATCAACATACCAACCTAGGCATTGATCGATCGATTTATACGCTATCACATACCACCAACAAACGTTCGTATAAAAGACTATAAAAGGCGGCTGTAAATAAAGGTGTAGTGTTTCCCATTTAAACGATAACAGCTATAAGTTCTGTTTAATGTGGCCAATCAGCTACTGGCATAGTTCCAAACCCGAGGATTTCCTAACAGAAAATCTGTGAAACAATTTGTCCGTGCTTTCTGTACTTGCTGTAGTGACCACTGTTAGACTTATATTGGTCAGTGTAATTTATATACTCATGATTTTATTAGATTTTTCCAAGAAACACTTTCAATTTCTTTACTTGCTGTGTTTGCTTACGAATGATAAGGTTTACACCTGCTTCCAATCACCAATCTTCATATTTTTAATTCCGATACGTGGCTATTTTCTTTTCTAATTTAGTGTCAAACCTAATTTATATTTCGACATATTTAATGTAGAAGCAAAGATTATATAAACTTGAAATAACTGTAATGAAAAACTACATAATATACCTACACATAGGTATACATACTACAGAACACAGTAGAAATAAAACGCTACAATGGCAGCAATAAAACTGTACAATCTGGCATAAAACAAGGAGTTACAGCTCTATCTATTCATTCATAGTTCTGCGCAAGCAACAAGTAAGGTAACGACCTACATTGGCACACGCCCTTTCGATATAAAACGTCACCCCGAGTTAGAGTCGAAGGCACTTTACAACCTGAGCTAACAGACCTCGTCTGAGCAAACATCTTTGCTAATTAATGGCGGAATTTGTTATGAAACGGTACTTATTAGGCTATTAAAGATAGTACTATTAAATGGGCTATTAATTTTATTCTAAATATTACTAGTGGAACTAGAGTGCTTTAACTACAAAGTGGTTAAAATTCGTATAGTATCGATTCGTGTGAATTTTTGCAAAGTGAATAAAACGATACATAAATATCCGCGATATTCCCAATTTAACTGGTACCTCCAAACTGAATACTAACAAAATATCGCTTACAATCACGCAAAAATTGAGACTGAGCAAAAGCTTTGTTAATATAAAACAAAACACTACCCTGTTAGAGATATATCTAATGTTTAAAACAACTCCTTTTATTCAATTAATTCTATTATGTATCTTTTGGACGGTCAATCTCTTTTTCCATTTTAATTTAAACTACGCTGAAAATGTGTAATAACCAAAGGTTTTTATGAAGCTAACGTGCATAGATGAAACGGTAAACTCTTAACAAGGTAGCAGGAAGTTAATTAGCAAAGTTGTTTGTATCAGGCTTGGCAGGTGAGGCTCCTAGTACCGCATCGAGCTGGAAACAAACTTCGAAAACATGGTATCATAATGTATTAATTGTGCGTAAATTAACTTTGACTTCTATATGGAAAATGAAGAGAATTTCGACCGTATTTTCCAACGTAGAGCCACAATCTATCAATCTTATTGTTTACTATTATAACTTATTTGTAAGAGTAATGAATATTTTATGTTCCTGTTATTTATCATTTAGGGAACTAAGTGATTTGGAGACCCGAAATTCGTAATAGAAAATCGTGATTCTGAGAAAATGTGACAAAACAAAACCTAATCTATTCCGTCAACTCCAATGACAGTTGAGGTCATTAACCTGTGTAAGACAGTGACAGGCCAATATCATTTTGCCAGAGGCTGACTATCCTTTTAATATTCCATTGTTTTGGACCGTAGAAATAATTCAAACCTAACCCTTTGCTTATACACATTGGCAAGCAAGTTTAGGGCCATGAGTATCAAATTCCCGGTATACGGAAACTTTCACACCAAATTATTAATTTAATTTGTTTCTTATCTAGGTAGGCTTCTTTGTGATTTTAATAACTGTTAAATAACATGTTCAGTGCTTACTTTTCCAGCGTTGTAGGTATTTTAATGAAGTTCTTGTTTTTTTAATAATTAGGCAGGATTCACGATAAAGTATGTTTTTAACTTTATATTGTGGCTTACAAGTTTTTTATGCAGAAATTGATTAAACATCATGTTTTTTAAAGATAAATATTTAATAAGGATAAATGTTTTTTTAAACAGATTTTCTTTACGATTTCAATATATTCGTATTCTCATGTACAAGTGTATAAACTTATCTGATTGTAGAGCTATAGACAGACAAATTAACGAATAAAATCAGAATATTTTGGAAACTAGAAAACCATGAGCGATGCTCTCGTATTATTTCAGAAACCAAGTGCTATTAAAACTGTCGGCGTCATAGCGACTTGAAAAAAAAGTCTAAAAATCATCCAGCCGTGGAATCGATGTCAAACGAGAGATCGATGGCTCCGTTGAAAGCAGAAAAAGAACATTCTTTTTATTCTGTCTGGCTAGCTCGGACACTGTTTTGATAGTGCCAATGTATGTAACAATAACTGATCTAAAATAATATTGTAGAGCCAGGTTTATTTTGTACTAGCTTTTAGCCAGGCTTTATAAATACAAGTTCTAAAAATCTAGTAGTCAGTTTTTGTATGGTTCCTAATTGTAGATATTATTGTATATGGTCAGTTAAATTGAAAAAGAATTACAATAATTATTAAATGTCGAGTTGTAGTACTTAAAACAAATCACAAACTTCAAACTCTACATTTTCATTTACGTACACAACGGCCAGATTTCTTCTAAGATAACAATGCGACAAATGCAGTGAACAAGGTCGAGTCTGACAGTAATGTATTGTTCTTAAATATGATAATGAACACACGCAAGGAGCCCACGTACGTGATTCACACACATCCTTATAAAATGCGCACAATAATGTGAAATATATTATAAGTACCACTTACAATAATACGGCGTGGCAAGGCTGTCGCAAGCTGTAAGCGCTACAGATTTTTAGCCATAGTTTTAAATATATGTAAGCAAAAACCCAAATAGCACAAAAAGAACGTCCAAATTGTTTTTATTACTAAAAGAAGCTGGCGAAATAAAAACTAAGGTTTGGTCTTATATTCCCGTGCGTAGAGATTGACTTAAGAGTATTTTTTTGGGATCTTAAGGTTTTTTTATGAGGAATTCAGTTGCGTAAATTTGCCATAACAGAGTATCAAGTCATAGTGCATGTTCTATTCAATATACGTAAACTAATGTAGAGTTCTGCTTGAAAAGTTCATCGTACAGGGAACTGCAACGCATTGTTAATTGGAAATAGTTGAGCGTTCAAATTCACTCGCGATATTGTCACGCGTTTGTTTGCGAGCACAATTTAATTGCACTGTGTACCTATCTGGTTTAATGTTTAGATCACTAGTGTTCTAATTTGAAACTTATAATTAGATTGGTATGGTGCTTTATTGAACGATTATTACTTTTTCGAGGGTGTTTATTAAGCGTTTCTTATAAAGATGTTACACATATTTACCTCGTATTTATGTAGAGTCGTTACTCGCGACGCTTGCGCAAATGTTGGTTTTAAGCTGCAAAAACATCACCCTTTTCTGACATAGTTGTTTAAAAGAATGGTTAAAAGAAGAAAGCCCATGTGTTAAGCCAGGTAATCATCCACACATCCACCTATATTCACAAACTGATGCGTTTAAAATTAATTAGCATGTGGTCTACAATAAATCTACAGTTAGGTAGGCACAAAGATAACATGAAGTCTTTATAAATCATATGAAACTTATTAAAAAATATATCTAAATAAAACGATTTACGAAATCCGAACCTTAAATTGATTGATATAAAACACATTCTCACATGTCCTGACCTTCGACCGTGATTAGGGTCGAGATTTTAACAACCTTTGTTCCAATGAGGACATAAATGTCCGTGCCAACGCTCCCAGTATTAAATATGTATTGGAAGGAACAATTATAACCGCGGGCTAAAAATATGTTACAAGGAAAGTATAAATTTAATGTACAGGAATATTTTATTTGAGCTTGTTATTGAGAAACATACGAGTACTGAAAGAAACGCTTTGATGTGAGTTTGCCGAGTCGAAATTAGTCATTATTTGATACTTTTATTTTGCAAATATTAAATAAGAAATAAAAGACTTTAATTTGCGGTACAAATAAAATAAAACGTACATAAAATTCTCAGTGAAATTTTTATCAATTACGAAACCATATTCCACAATTCATTTACAATTTACTCAAACTCAATCATGTGGAGTTTCCACGCTTTTGTCGGTAAGTAAAATGAGATGAAGCAATCACGAACAACGATACCTCATCATAGTTCATTTCACCGTAAATGAACATCAAATAGTGTTGTCACCGAACTTTCACGTTTCGAACTTTGGAAAATGGAAAATGTTCGTCACTTTCCACGGATGTTGATATTCCTGGAAATATTCTGTTAATTACATCGGAATGATGGCTCGATCAAATTAAAAGTTCACTTTGTTAGTTGTTAGTAGTGAAATTTGTTGAAGAACTATTAAATATTTAAGTTTATTTGAGTAGTGTTAAATGGGAATTGGAAATCGAACGTCTAACTACAAAGGTGTAGAGTGCAACATGTTTTTATAACTATTGCTTAAAAAGTAGTCTAAATGTTTTCAGTGCATATCTTCAAATGCTAAAGCTTATTCAATCTTTCACTTAGTCCTTCACACATTAAAGTGTCCAATCAAAGTCATGTTGCTTGTTAGAAATTGATGTCATGTCGATACAAGTCAAGCTTTTCTAATGCAATGTACCTACACACGTATTCAGTTAGTATTCGATACTTTATTGTGAGTAGGTACTAGAGCGGTTGCCCGCGACTTTGGCCGCACTAATTTGGGTTATAACTTCAAAATTATTACCCTTTTCTGACGTAATCTGTTAAAAAGTAGGCTATGTTTTAATCCAGGGTGTCAGCTAACTCCATACCAAATTCCATCGAAACTGCCCTGGGCGTTTGAGCGTGAAACAGAAACAAACATTCATCTATCCATAGTAACAAAATTTCGCGTTTAGTATATTTAATAAATTTCTCCACTGTTGTATGCAGAAAGCCCACAAGGGCGGGTATCAACATTACAATGATAACATTGTAACCTACACGTGCGATGTTTTCTCAGAATTTACATGCGATAAATGTTTTTGAAGCATTTATTTTGCTTCAAAGAAACATGTTCTCACTTTTCCAATTGTTTAAGGTTGCCGAAAGGATGATGTAGATCTTTTGTTCTAAAATGTTTGGAAACGGAATGATATTTTCTGTTATAACATGTAAATTTTAGAGTTGTTTTTAAGTTTGTTTAATTTTCGCAGAAACAATAAAAATTACGTTCTAAAATAACTGGACTTTAATTGGAGTGAAAAAGCACTATTCCCGGAGTGAAATTTCAGTTCAAAAATTTTAGAACCTCGCTCACTCCAGATTCGGACGATTCGACGAAGAAAAGTGTGCGAGGTTTCATTAGAATTAAGATATCGAATTCTTAAATTATTTTCACTTTTACGCGTTTCGCGCGTTCGACTTGGTCGGCAAGCATATGTGTGCGTTCGTCGACAAGACTTTTGCCATTGTTTCAGCGAGACAGAGACTAAATGCGCGTTGTCTCGCTTACACATGTGCAGTATAAAGACTTATCTGTTAAAAGTATTTGTTAATGTATTTCTTTCTTGATTGATCTTATTAATATTCTAACGATTCCTTAGTCAGTTTTTCTATGAACCTCCAGCTTTTATCATTCATTTTACGTACAAAAATTACAGTCAAAAAGTATTATTTTCATGCTACTATGACAATTCAGAAAACATTCATCACCTTTTGTCGTTCTCTGTACATTTCGCTTCATATCTGCTACCGGCCTTAAAATACAACTTCGCAATATTTTTTGCAAAGTTTAAAAGGCGTCTTCAAAAGGCCCGTTCGTCGTAGATTTAAGTGTGAAGTTTAAACTGTATTTTTTATACTTTTTAAAATGTTTTTCAAGAGCTAGCAGCTGGCTCTTTACCTAGTTGTCTATAAACTTAAAGCCTACAGTTTGAGTTTTATGAATAAGTTTGCAAGTAACTGTTAAGACCAGGAATATTATGGATATGCAATTTTAGATAGAGATTTAATAATTGTATCGATTTTTGAATAATTTTCATAATACCAACATAACATTAACATAAGTAAAACGTGATCGAACCTTCACTAGAAAACCTTGAATTTAGTATATCAACAAAACATTATTCACAATTTCTTCAACCTAATCCAGTAACTTGTAAGCGGCTTAATTTAATTATTTACTACACAATACCATTACAGAGTCTTTCGCCCGGAGGGTACTGGCTATAAGTAATGGCAGATTGATGTTTTGATCTCCTCTATCCACTGTTCAGAGCCAGAACTATAAAGAAAAGGCCCTTAGAGATAATCCACGTTTCATCGATTGAGTAAATATAATACTGTAACGAGATTAGTTCGATCCATTTTTGTTGGAGGGCCAGCCATCAATCTCTTATCTCCTAAATAACTCGCGGTGCGACTGTCAGCGGAAAACAAAAGACGATCCACTTGCTGGTCGCTTATAGCCGAATATTTTAATTAATTTCAGTTTACTTTACGGTTTTTGCAAATTTTAAGTATAAAACAGGGACAAAGATAGTACTTATATAGAGAGAGATAGATATAGTTCAGAATATATCAGGGAATGAAATAGATAACGTTAAAAAAGTTTTAAAGTTATGTTGCTAACACGACCGTCAAAATACTGTTGATTTATGTAAGAAAAGTTTTACACCTACATAAACACCCACGCGTTTTATGTAGGTGTAAAAATACTTTGACATTTATACTTTTTTTGAATATTAAATAAATCGGTTTAGATTATTTACTACCCACGCGATCAAACGTGACCGCACAGAATAATGATACTCCATTTGACACTTATAGCCTTACATTTTTTAATAAAAGAAAGTTATATACTTACCTACTGTAAACTGAAAGATTTTACTGTCTTTGAGCTTAGACACCGACACTGTACTTATTTACCTAATCTGGTAAAACAAAAAGTTCACCTCAAAATTAGCGATCGGAAAACCAAGAAATCTAACATCTAAAATTTAATGTATCACATTCCAACACTAACCAAACTTAAATAATGTCTTAGGATTTAAACTTCTCTCTCGCTTCTCGCCTCCACTGCGCCCACTATCATAGTGCAAGGAGTACATCACCATGCTATCTAGCTAATAAACCGGGGTTAGCTGGTAAGATTGGATCGCACGTAACGACTGGGTTCGCACGGTTATACCGAAGGCTTAGCCCGTTTGATCTTAGTCTGATTGGGCCGTTCTAGATGTTACTTGGTACAGCTTGGGGTATCACATGAGTAAACTGTTTGATAGGGTTTAGATTTATCATTCAATAGGCGTTTGGCAGTTGGACTGTACTTGAAAAATACCCTTTCTGTATTTTCTCTGTATAGATTGTCGTTATTTAGAAACAGCAGCAAAATAATTGAATGTTATGTGATTGGTAGATAGTATAAGGTCAATGCAACAGTTCAATTTAGTTGTTTCTTTTTTTATTGTACTCCTCCACTTGCGTAAATAATGCCTCGTTACTGAAAAAAACCTTAGATAATTTCAGATGTTACTTAATCAAATTTATATGTAGTTAAATATCGTTATGAGTCTTTATAATTATGTTACTGTACACTTTCGCTTGCGAAACAATGTCACGTAGATAAAAAATATGTATATTTTAGACGATTATTTGGTTATGCGAAACTTTTGACGTTATTATAATCAAAACCTGAAAATTGAAAATTCAGTTTAAAAAAAATATCTGACACATTATTTCTTATAATTAATTTAAATTTGTCAATTATTTATATGATTTTAATTCAAATAAATATTAAAATACTCCTTCTCCACTACCAAAAACTGCTCTGCCACTACAACAAATCAATCTATTTAAAACAACCAAACTATATTTTACGTCGAGATTTATTAAGAACCCAAGGGAGCAGAGATTTATTATTAATATCCGGGTGGAAATTTACTTCATGTGATAATCCTGTACATATTTTACCTTACTCTATAGTAAATTTCATCCTTTACAAAGTTCTGCAGTTACAGAGTGATTGAGTAACAAACATGGATCATAAATAAACGCCATGACTATAATTATATGGTAGAGTGCGAAGGTGCGTTGTTTCCAAATTATTTGGTGTGTTTATTATGTAAATTTGGATATTTTATATTGTTTTTATTGAATTTAATTTTAAGGATGAAACTAATTTATTGTTTAAGAAAAGTAACTTAGTGTTACATAGTTTAGGTACATATTTTTTTCATTAACCAAAGTGTGATTTTTAGTATAACTCAGTTCAGTACTTTATAACTTTCATTTCCGACCATTTCTGTAACACGACAAAACAAAGATCCATCAACCAACATAACAAAGGCAAACAAGCGAATGCACAGCAACAAATCAAATCAAAACATTGAAATACAACACAATTATAACAGTTCCAATTCTAAAATATTAGATTAGAGAAATCTAGTTTCTCAACGTTCTGCGTATAACAAACATTCACAGTGCATAGCAGATAGTGGTTTCCTTGCACCTGTGGGCCTACCACTATTACTTAGAGTAACATTGGTACAGCTGTGAGACTGAGATGCCGCTATTTGCTGTGTAGAGCGTTGTCTCTCTTCCACAAGCAGTCTTACTTCAAGACGTGATAGTGTGTTGTACAGAAATATACGCTACATTCGTCAGTGTTATCTCCGCGTCTTGTGTTGCTACTAACTTCATTAGCAGCGGAAACTATATAGTATTTCTCATTAAACGTTATTTGTGTCTTAAGTCCTAGAAAAAATATATTTTGAGCTAAGGCTCCACCCGTGGGCGATGGATTTTTCATCTGTTTTTTTTTTGTGTAGACACTTGAATTACTTTTTGTAAATTCCGTAATAGGTAGGTATAGATATTTTAGGTGAACAAACTTACTAAACACTAATGATATCATAAAAAAAAGGTTTTTAAGCAATAGTAATTCTGCACAAATACTTTTTCAAAACTTTCACTACTACTTCCACTAGCCACAAAATCTCTCGCACAGCATAAATATTTTCTTCACATGTTAAAACCTTTTTATTCTGTACAAAGGGTCTTGGTTGGTAGCACACACTAACCCTTATCTATTTCTGCCAGTATTTTTGTGCGTCCAAGTCTCGTGGGAACCCTGACAGCAAAGTTTCTTATCTCAAGACAAAAATGAAATAGATTGCTTTAGATAAACGTAAATACAAATCAATTGGAGTTTATTTTGAATAGGATAAATAGGTCCCTTAAGTTAATAAAGATTTTTTGAACTAGAGACTTATGCATAAATGGGTGGTGTCTTTGTGCATGTGAATTGAATGTCTGTGAAATCCCTCCGCGACTCAAGGAATAATTTCTTCAATGATGATGTTGATGGTGGGAGTCGATTAACTCTTTTTGTTGTTTGTTTTAAAAAAATGTGGCCGGTACGGTTTTTACGTAAGCTTCAAATCGAACGCGTCAGTGACGAGACAAAAATCGCATTTTCGTAAAAAATATCACTATCATAATCAACCTCCTTTTTGGAATATTTACGTATTCCAATAGCCGAACTATAGTATCTTCTTATCTTCCTACACGTGTCGTATAATATTTTCCATTAGTTCCGTACGCATTTCCTCTAGACTAAATACTAATAAGGTTATATAAATGTATACAAAAGTCATACTTCATAGTTCTTTGTTCTTAAGATTGTGAATTTAAATTGGTTATTATCGTTTTGTGTACTTATATTAGTCAACTATCTGCTTAATAAATATGTATGATCTAAATTCTACTTTAGGGACGTTCTTGATCAACTTTTTTTTATATTACGCTTTTAGCTATTAAAGACTTTGAATTTACTTAGATACTATTGCGAAAACTTACTAACTAACATATTAAGGAAAACAGTTCGTGACTAAAATCATAGCTATAAATCAATGTAATATTAAATTACCTTAACTAAGAGCTCATACTGCACTACATGTTGCTATTGTAGAAGCAAGACAACAATAGGCTCATTATATTGCTCTATTTCACATCCACAACTGCAACATTCATATAACAATCTATCCTTATTCTAAACGCAGAGAAAGTATTAATTAAATCGCTCCAACCCCACGTACTTCTTTAGAATTCCGTGCCTAACCTTGTGCCCTAAACTTTTACTAATATGTACTTGTATTAATATAAGCCGTATTTCTTTTCAGGTCTCGTGACGCCGTCGCCATGTGTTACTTCAGTATTATAGTGATAATTTTCGATTACGTGTTGTGAAGTGTAAGTGAGAACCAAACATGCATTGGCGAGGAAATATTCAACTGCTACTCCTTTTTATTCACTTTTCTGGAATTATTTTGGGTGAGTTATTGGAATTTGTGTTCTTTGTGATTGTGTTTAGGTTTAAGTTAGATAGCCGTAAGTTCTCTTTTTGATTGATGCTTAGAGATTTATTCTTGTGAGTAATTACTTCTAAGTAATGGATTAAAAGGAACTGGTCACTGTCTTTGAATCGAATTAATTATTTGCAATAGTTGTTGCAATTATTTATTCTGCAGAGAATTAAATTATTATTACAATTAATTTGCAATGTAAGACCTCCATGCTGAGCGAAAATAATAATTATTATGTACCTATAATTTTTCACAGATTAATGTTTGCTCACAGTTATTTTATACCTTTTATTTCGCAAAGAAAAAAAAACAAATATAAAAAGTAAAGAAAGTAATTAGAAGTCTAGACTAAAATGTGTTTATACAAAATATAATTATTATAGCATAAGATTATGTAAAGCTGTATTCTCAGAATATTCTTCACAAATTAATTACGTGTAACATAAGCCTGCAATTAATTAACCTGCTAATTGAAATAGGGTTTTAATTTACGCCTTTGATAGATAAACAAACCCACCTTCAGACTATTTTAGACTTCAGTAAAATGTTTATAAAACGTTCGTAAACAAATCATATTTATTAAGTAGTAAATTAGTTTTATACGTCAAAAGTATAGGCATTATGATAATGTAAATATGCGTTACATTTAGTCAATACGTTGGTATTGCAAAAAAAGTACCAATAGTTTTTTTTTTAATCTACTCCCGCACTAAATAATTTAGGTAATCATAGTGTCGCGAGGGCTTTACAGACATATAATTCACTTGTACATTGATACCCATTGGGAAAATAATATAATCTAAGTTTCACTAAGCGTTTTCAAGAAATTAGACTAAAGAAAGCAAAATCACATGAAAACAAAATGACTTCAGATATTGTATGTTTTTTTGCTGTTTTCTGAAAATTTTAAAGTCTTTCAATGAGCGATTGAGAAGCACATCATTATTTGATTGTTTACTGTAATTCCATGCACACCATTGCTTATAATCCAATAAATTAACACGGCTGCTGTTTCAATCATCTGTCATAGATGCTAGAGGCCAATGATGATGATGATTGCTTATAATATATTATTGTTTAGCTACTGAGCAATCCCTACCAAAACTCATTATTATACACATGCACATACAAACTACTCCACCAACAAGCTATTAAACAAAAAACTCAGACTATAATAACAAAGATTACACTTACACAACACATCTTGATCCTCGATCCATCTTTTCGTTTCACGAGCAGACGGCCCTAGCAAACAAAAGAACATCGGCAATGTATTATGTTCACGTTCCTCGATAGACAAACTTGACACTCACGTACATTCGGTCATGCAAACTTCTGTGAGGAGGTTCTAATAAAATTTATTCGTGCGTCTCTACCATTAGCAAGTTTACCGACTTTCAGCTTCAGATAAGTACCTAATCTTCGTAATTTAGAGACGGTATATAAAGTTTTGGTAATTTAGAAACCTGACTAGGTTTGTGACTTAATTAGTGACGTGTGATTAGTGACGTAGTGTATGTGTTTAAATTTCTACGTATTGAAATATTTTTTTCCATTCACATGTAATCCTAAGAATCAAATACAAATATCAGACCACTGCTCTATTAATAATAATATTCGTGTATAATCTAGCTACTGGGTCTTTAGCTGACATGCGTCCGAGACTACAAGAATTTCTGAAGTTAGGCAAGCCAGAAAACTACTGATAATTCTGTTTTTATACCTGCACTGGATGAAGAACCTATAAACGGTATATAAGCGATAAAGAACAAGAGAGAATTAATAATTTAGATAGATATGTAGACAAATATAATAACCTCTTCTCATATTATTATCACAAACTTAAAAACAAATCGCTTTTTAAACTTAAATCTGGTTATTAAATCTTAAAAAATCTTTGAATCAGTAATTCAAACTAGCTTTCAAGATTTGTTTCCCTTCCCATGCCCCAAATACTTAATGTTTCAAGAATAGGGTGGAAGCCAATTAATTACTAAGGAAGGAAGTTTTATCCAACCCCACTATTGATTTAAAGCATTTTTCTGTTAATAGCAAAAGTTTGGGAAATCTATAGACCTGTTACAACTACTTCTAATGTTCGTGGAAGTTGCAAAAGTCCATTATTATATTAAATGCAGAAGTTTTTCTGTTTGTCTTACCTTGTGTCTTATGGAGCTTTGTAAGTGCTCGAGTATTTTCTTCCTATTAAAAGAAGGTTTTTGTTTGTTTAATTTTATATTTACCGTTTCTATCTTTTCCTATACAGTCTATATGAAGCATTAATGTCATAATAATAATACCCCATCATATTTTAGATTAAAATTCCCATCGTGTTCATCACACAAATATTCGTCCTAGGTAGAAATCGAATTGACTACCTCCGGTGTAGCAGTCAGGGCCACTAACCACTAGATCAACAGGTCTGTCAAGCGCCTGTTTGTCGAGCAGATAGTGTGACGCTAAGAAAATGACTTGGCATCATCATCATGACATAATAGATGGATATAAAAATAAATTTTAAGAACGGTATTAAGAAATATTATATAACAACCTATAAGTATATTTGGAATATGATTTTCGATCTTTCAAAAATATTTCTAAACTGATGAACATACTTATATATTCCTTAATACACATAAATTATAGATAAATTACACCTAGACATAGAACTAATTATAGTGCTCACCACACTTTTGTCCTAGGTGGGAATCGAACTCACGACCTCCGGTATAGCAGTCATTGCCACTAACCAATGCAGACCAACGGTAACAGGCCCGTCAATAGGAAATTTTGATGAAATTTACTTAATTAAAAGAATTATATTTTTGATTCACGGATAATTTATTTGGAAAGTTCATTTGTATCTAGTGCTATGGTGTTTGTGTATTAATATACAATACAATGAGAATAGGCATTGCTTGCTACCCATATAGAATTTGCCCAATACAAAAAGCATGCCTAGCATCTATTCTATAAGTAATATATTTTTTTATAAATTCAAGTTGAAAGTGTAAATAAATATGGAAATTCGTGTCGTGTTATCAAAAATAAGTGTAATATTTAACTCACTTTTTGAATAAAAATATTTTTAAAGTATTTAAGTCATTATTAAAGTCTTGGCCATTTCAATTTATGTCTCGATTTCATGTTAACATACACTTTTAGTACGATCACGTTTTTGAACTTAAAACTGAAAAATTAACAATTGAAAGTCCGTCGTCAACTGTTTTACAGCTCAACTCTACAATTTATATATCCCAAACGATATATTTCCCATTCACTCCCGTACTTTTGAAACTTGCTCTGTGAGTTCCTAACTATAAATACAGGGAAATGCTGGCTGTATTTTTTGGAGTACAATGACCTATCCATGCGAAAAGGAAACTGCTACAATACCGTTGCCTAAGTTTGGAATTAAATTGAGAATACAATCGTCCTGAAAAAAGTACACGAATGTATTTTTTTTTAGTTACAACCGGCCTGTATCAGATGTTTATTTGTTTTTTTTTGTTATATCGCATGTTAGATGATTGTATTAAATGTAATTTTCAGCCAAACAATTTCAATCATTCATTAGTCACAAATAAAATGGCCAAAAAATATTTTTCTTATATATCTCAAAAAGAAGAGTCTTATCGTTAACGAATTTCAGTCGTAATATCAACATTTATCGAGCATCCTTTACCAATATTTCCTGAGCACTCGAAACAGTCTTTAACACAAGGATGGCACAGCTAATTAATTACGTGGCGCTAGTTTGCGAACATTATCGAACTTTAACTTCTTGTTCACGCTAGAAGTTCTTCGGTGGTCGGTGATAAAATTACGCTCAATTTATTCTCGGGCTAGCCATTTGCAACAGCCGTGCAGTCAGTAGCTACCACTGAGTAAATCTTTGTCAGTTCAGAGAAAAACTAAGACTTAGAGCTTAGAGCTCTTTAAAGAAGGTTTAGTACGTAAGTTTGTATAGCAATATAGCTTAGGCTCTACTTATACATGTATATTTTGTTTATATCAGATACTGTCACATTTTACAAGGGATGATAGGGGTGTTAGAAAAGGGTTAAATCGGGAGGACAATTATTTCTACTAGACATTTGATATAGCTCTAGAGCGATGTTATCAGCCTCATTTTTTTTAAGACAATCAGCATTTAGTAAAAAAGCATTCAAGACAAGGGGTCTCGAATGCTAATTTACTGAATGCAGATTCTTGATAATAATATAAATACTTTAATTAATCAAAAGACGTACCTACAGGTGTGTTTTTTAATCTTTGTAAATGACATAATTATACTTCATTAGTTATTTAAACAATAGGATACATTTAACATTATTCCCGGTAGGAGTTAACCACAAAGATCGGTTTCATCATTAAATTAAATATTTACATTGATCTTGTTAATATTTGTATGAGATTGAAATCTTAAATGGCTCACAAGATTTGAGCAAATATAATTATTTCAAGATTTCTGCGGATTTTTTACGTTTTTGGTTCTATAGTACATATTGAAACCAGTTAATGTAAAACTGTTGGGCAAAGGCTTCTTTTATTACAAATACACTATAGTATTCCGTAACTAGCAAATGTTTTGTGAGTAAGCTCATCATCACTTATTTTTCTTAGTCCACATGAAAAATTATATTTTTCCTAATATGAAATAGATTTTTTCTGTAACTTATTATAATTATATTGGCGTTCTACTTTAACTTAGATCAAAACTATGATTACATCTTGACAGGGATCTCTAAAAACGCTTCACCTCATTTGGAACCCACGGCATTATCTCCTGTGTGATAAAAACTACCTTTTACGGTAAAGTGAGCCGACGTGGCAAAGACTGTTTTACTTCTAGACCTCTGATTAAAATTTGCACGTTACACTCGGTAGTAATTGGCTGTAGGCTAGATTTTATCCTTCACAAGCCTTTCGTAAAGATAGCTTTAATAAAGATAGTGATTTTGTGATTTTTTTGTATTAGAAGGATTGTTTTAGATTTTTTTATTTATTGTTTAATCAATGGATTTTAACAGCTACTGTTGCTACTACTACTGTAATTTTTATTTTTATTATGTTTACGACTCTTTGTCTCTTATATCATTTGCAGGCATTGGTTATGGGTAGTCAAGGTAGCAAACTGTAATATATATGTAATATATAAATAAAACCGCTACATTACAACACTGCTTAACACTTATATTATGGAACAATATAAACATGTGTAAACTGAGATTCTCAGACACATAACTAATGAAATATACCAAGAAAAATTAACACAACGCGTGATTTTTTAGTACAATTCAAATACACACTAAAAACTATAAAATTTTATACTAAACTATAGCATACGCAAACTCCTGGACATTTCTAATCTCGTAAATTTAAAAACTTTCTCGAGAAGGCTTAGCCAGAGCTACATAACACCAACGCTACCTGTTGCGAACAAGCAGAGGAAGTTTAGCGAAACATTTTTGCTCCTTGACGCTTCAGATTAAAATTTTGCACATCATACTCCAAAGTTTAGCTTAGCTTATATTACTAGCCTATCACTGTACCACTGGTGGGTAAATGGGCTTTTCTTATATAGTAAATTGAGCATTAATCACCACGAACGCTGACTGCGGAATGGCGATTCCAATGTTGATAGTTAGGTTCTCGTAATAAATTTGTTTTTTTACCGTTTGTTTTGTTTTTTTTTTTAATGTCCGGCACTGTGGCTCCCCACTGGACAGATGTACATATATAGGGTTATCAACTTGAAAATTATCTTTAAAAGATCTGAAAAAAATATTTTAACACCTACATATCATCTAAAACCTTGTGTACTCACACTAATCCGTACACAGAAGGCCTGAAATAAACAGAACTTAAATAAAACTATTTTCGGACGGATTAATTCGTATTGCGTGGGATCATAAACTGAAGGGATAAGACTACGACACTGGGAAGGCGTCATAACATGATACACAAAAGTTATAATAATAAACAGATGGTAAATCCTTTTGAAAACAGTTTTATTTCAGCGCCTAATATGACACACGTGAATGTAGTTAATATTGACATAAGCTTTTTCTTCTTTTATAGAAACTTATGCTGCATGTTACATAAACCTTTTTTTGGTAAAATTGGAGTACCCTCATGGTAAGTGTAGTGTATCGTATCAGACTCTAACTGACTAAACCTAAACCGTAAAACAATGTCTCCCGTGTTTGGTCAGTGCGTGGCAATGCTTTGTCAATCAAGCAATGTTTTAAATAACCCTTATTATAGGGGCATTTATCTAAATCGGTTGAGTCGTTTATTTACAAAAACAAACCATAAACAGACTAAGCCATTTACGCACTTAGAATATTAGTCCGAGTATCCATTGATTTTTGTTTCTTGTTGACAAAAAACGACGTCACTCAAGAAATATGACAAACGCAGACACAACACGCGTAGTTGAATTTCCCGAAGATTTGCGACAGACAAAACAAAGCAGTTTGTTTATATATAGCTAATAATGTATACTTACATGTATGAATAAGGCATAGATGTGCAGAGCGTAAAACCAGATTATCCTCATGCTTAACATACCAATGCTTTTTCGTAGCAGGAACTCCGTGGTATTTATTAACACACAAATATCATAAGTCTCTAAATACAAAACAAAATTAGGTATACTTTGGTGAAAATATATCTTGTGACATCCGTGCTATTTTGTTATCATTTTAATGCAGGATTGTTAAAGCAGTGTTACACTTTTACCATTGTATAAGCAAGTTATTGCGCTTTAAACATTCTTCAAAGGCAACATTTTTACTTTTAGCGCCATGCATCAGCTGTATTTGATATTTAAAAAATCCTTGAAATCGAATTCCTCTATATCGTCTGGGTAATCCGACACCAGCCAAAAAACAAATCGAGCACCGAACTCTAAAAATCCTTTTGAAGTAACCAAAGCAAAACCTCTACGCCTGTAAACTCGCGTGTAAAAATATCTGCTAGATTCCCGGTATTTTTCGTAGATTTCCAACGTTCGGAAGGCTTCCGATTGATACCATAAACCGAGTGGTACTGGTTTGGTTTTTGATCTAATATTTAGGTGATTTTTTATCTCTGGCTTGCGTGATTCAGGGTAAGGTATTTTTACCAGTAACTTGCAATTTTTTGTTTTTTTTTTTGACCCCAAAGAAAATGAAATATGGGTGGTAATGAAGGAAGATGATAAATTTGCAATTTCACCCATTATGGTTAAAATGATTGTCTAAAAGGCAGTTTTAGTTTTCCAAATACTTACTAACAGATATTTATTTTTTTTATGTGGGAATAGTACTGATTGTTTTATGATTATGAAAATAATACGGATAGGTGTAAAGCTACAAGTAGGTATCTTTTAGGACGTGGATGATAGTAGTATGCATATACGCAATAAGCATCAACTGAACTGTGTAAAGTGATGGATTTCTATATGTATATTACGGCATCAGTTCCGGTTTCGGTCAAGTGCCAAAAGATCCTAGAAACATATTTTTACAATCACTATGACAATAATTTATAAACGCATGTAAATATGGTTTGTGGATGAAACAAAAGTGTGAAACAATACATTACTATTTAGTTTTAAATTTATATTCCAAAAATCAAAGCTAGTAAATGTTATAGGTTAATAGAAATTAACACAAAGCGCAGACACCTTGTTTCACGTTCACTCTTGTCAACTTTTTGTCATGAAATATTGACAGGTGTGGATATCATATTCGTGGAAATTGTATAAAATGTACATTTTCATGCTAAAATGATATATCGTGATTGATAGTACGAGCATAACATAACAATACAATAACAGTTCGTTTTTGTCAGGTACGATTAATTGCGATTTTTTAAGCAAAGATATATTGTTCTTTTTGGTTTACTTCTTTTGTTTTATTTTGAATAGCAAAATATATTATAATAAGGATGTTGCATTTATAAGGTACTACAGAATTAAAGTAATATTAATTGAGTTTCGACAGCACAGCTAAGGTTGTAACTTTTGGCACCGTATTCTTCTTATATTATCATTGTAACACTCGAAATAAGCCGCACAATTGGACAGGACTTGCCCAGCAGTGGGTAACGCAGCAGTAAGAATGAATCCCGGCTCCGCAAAAGCATTTTACATGAATTTTAAATAGCCCCTCAAAAAAAAACACGATAATATAGTTAGCAGTCAAACAAAACTCCATTTATCCGCATTTTTCACACACATCCGCTGCGAAAACAACACATAACTTCACTAGGTATATCATATGCATAAACTAACCTATATTGTGCATATTGAGTAGACAAAGTCAACAAATTACACTCTGTTTACACAACCCCGCGAACTGGGTCACTCTATTCGTTTACAAATTGTACAATACATATTCTTTTATGACTACACCTTTATTTTCAATGAGTAATACTCTTCTCGTGTTTATTTTGTGGTTGTTTTATAGTTATTGATAGTGCGTACGTATTTTGGTGACAAATAATATAAGAGTGCAGCTAGGCAGAATTTGTAGCGTGTTTGGAGTTGATGTGCCATTTTTCATTTGAAACGTGTGTTAAAATACGTTCAAAAAGTAAAACACTATGTACCTATTATAAAAAAACTATGATCAAAAATCTCTGTAAATACGAAAAATCTAGGAATCTGTTTTGATCATAGTATAACAATAATATGTTTTACGATTGAAGTAGAGTCATTGTAATATTAAATGGTTACAATTACCTACAATTCAATAATTTTGTTAAAATTCCGTTTTCAATATACGAAAAATGACTTATTTATTACATAGCTTTTGTATAATTTGAACTGGCAGATAGTAATTAATTAATTGCAACAATTCTTATTATAAACAATTGAAAGCCGTACTTCGCAGAATCGGCTGTGGTTGTAATCTTTATAGAGGTACGTTATAAATATGACGTACGTCGTACTGACATAAGAGTATAGATAATGATTGTTGGTATATTCGGCCATAATACAAATCATTCGTCACAATTATGAAAACACATGAATATTACTATGATACTGTTGATACTAATTTGTACTCTTTTTGCTAATGTTACTCGTACTTTTTTTTGGCAGTTAAGATTGATAAATGACTTTTATGTAAATGTTTTTGTAGTTGAATGAGTTTTCTACAAAGCGAAGTTTTGTAATAGACAAATCTAAAACAAAAACTGCAAAAAAATAAATCTATCGTTCACTTATGTGACACTAAACGCTAAACCGACAGAAAAATATACCCGGTCAAGCAAAATAACTATAAATATTCAGTATAAAGCAAACTGTCTCCCAGGCCCAATTTGAACCTCCAAACTCCTACTTTGTAATAGCAAAACCTTTTAACACGCTCCTATCTGGGAATACTCAAAAACGGGCAATCCTCGCCTTTGTGTCCACGAGACTAATTAGCCGGTGCGATAATTATATTTAAGCGTCATTTAGACGGCGCGAGAAAGGCCTACAAGTTGCAATACATTGACGGCGATGATATATCAATTTTGTTACCAAAGCTGGGCGACTCCGCAATGTATAGTGACTTTGTTTCTCGCATCAACTAACAAAGGTTTTATCTATACAGGCCGTCGCATCAAAGTTACAGACTAATTACTTTTTACTAGTACAGATTATTTTCCACTTACTTAATTCTCTCGAGTGCCAAATAAAGTGTTAATATTTTCAGTACAGTTAAAATGGAGTTTTTACCCCATTTAGCTCGTATTTCCCCGTATTCTCGTTTCAATTAAAGTGAAAAGATACTGTGACCGAGTTTTTAATTGTCCACCCAGCAACCAAGGAAATTGGGTACCTATTTAAAAAGGGCTGTTGTGTGCGAATGGGTGACATTCACTTTGATTATATTTGTGAATTATGAATGGACTTCGTGTTTATGTTTAGATTGCATTTAATTGGTTCTATAGTAATTAATTTAGTTAGTACATGCATTTCTTTGTAATTATAAATTGTAACTAGACAAATCTTTGTTTTGTTATTTCTTTATACCGACGTAATTAAAAGAATAAGTACATGTTTTATAATCAGTTCTTAAAGTCTGCTGATTTAAAATGAACATATTTTTTTTTGATTATTGATATTTTAGCAATTAAGATATATTTTTTTTGGAAATACAATATAAGCGACACTTAATGACCAACCTCTTTTCAAACACGCCCCACACATCCAAGAACATACCAATTTGCTAAGAGTGTAGTAAACACATTTAGTCTCGAAACACTGAATCCGTGAGTCCAGATAACTACTAAAAGCTGAACTCTTTGTGCCCCGCGACTGTAATTAGATTTCCCGAATTACTTCGACAGAAGACTAGAAGTTTCTTTGAAGGCCGCAGGTGGGGCTTTCAAAGTTTATTTTCAGTATTTCGCTTCCAGTAAATCGAAAGACGGATCTTTCTAATGAGATAAGATGTTCAATCGTGAAACTAGTATTGTTTCAGCAGCGGGTACCTTGAATTGTAGTTTTGAATTACCAATTATAATTCTTGAAACTTTGTTACTAACAGTGAATAGTGAAATTACACTTACATTGTAAATGCGAAGATTCGTGAGTGCGTTGGTGCGTTGTCTGTTACCTTTTAACGCTTAACTGAAGAGAATAAATTTAATAAAATTTTGCTATTACAAGATCGTATTTTTCAAATTTAATGCACTTTCATAATTATTCTAAGACACTACTGACAAATGGTGAAGGAAAACGTCGTGAGAAAACCTGGATTCCAAATACTGAAATCTGAAATCGTCAATCCGCAGTGAGCTAGTGTGGGGATTAATGCTCAAACCTTCTCTACATGGGAAGAGACCTGTGCGCACCCTGCAATGGGACGTGTATAAGCTAGTTTATTTGTTTAAAAAGGTTTTTGTATTTCTCTGACCTTTTCATTCATATCTACTGAACATAATGTAATGACAAAAGTAGGAAAATGTGCCCAGTGCCTCAATCCATCTTTAATTACAAGCTTTTCAACACAAAAGACTGAAAATAAAAGTGACAAATTAACAACAAAACTCAACAGCTCGTCAAAATTTTAGCGAAAATATGAGTTCTATGTGTTTATGTAAATAACTGATACTACTTAATGATGGGTATACACGCGATATTTTGAGGTTTCCGAACATTAGCTTAATATTAATGTGTGGTAAACTTTTTTTAATATTTCACGTCTTGTTAAATATAATCTAATTTTAATGAGTTTTATTAGTAGATTAATTATTTGCCTTATATTTGTTCCCTAGAGGTTTGTGTACAAACTGTTTATGTTTGCTCGAGATGAAATATTAACGTAATATGAGACTAACGTAATATTGGTACACTCGTTACCATTCTAGTTACCTAATGTATCCAATAAGCTAAGCAAGCAATAAATATGTTACGAAGTAGGTGCTTTTTGTGTGTTGAAGCTACATCACACTTATTAGAAAAAATAAAGAAGAATTAATTTATCAATTTGGATGATGTCTAATGAGCATGGGGCTTAAAAAAAATCAAATGCATATTCAAAGGGCACTTGGAATCAAGCGAAAAAAAGTTATCAGACATACATAAAGTATATTTTTGTGGGAATCGTATCCTTCACTCCGCAGACGTTGGATCTGAAATAATATTATTGTTACAATGCTGTATGTTGTTCAAAATTGACAACCTCTTAAAAAAACGTTCGGATTTTATATGACATATTTAGCATGATAACCAACAAAATTCGCAACTTCGATTTTTCTCCTTTACATAATTAAGTGCAGTGAACATAATATACCCGTATATGATATTAAGACTAAACACAACCACTTCATAGTTGAATAAATCCATACCACCGTCGCGTATTCAAGCGTTTATTGTGCACCAATAGCTCACGACTATCTTGACATCCAAAACCGTAATTATATGGGAAGCACAAGGTAATTCCTGTTCTCGGGCAAATCAATAACCTTGCTAGTTTTACGGCCTTTACGATAAGATAACGCGGCTTTAGGCCTACAACATACGCGATACTTGTAAGCCCGATAATAGAGGCTATAAAATAAATTGAAATTAAAAATGCGTGTTTTTTTTTTCGGTATTTTGTAAGTCGTTTAGATAATAGCGATAAATAGAGTGAGTTATTAATGAAAAGTAGGAATAATTTCACATGTTTTTTGATATAAAAACCTTAATAAATTGTTGCAAGTTATATATTTATTTTAATTTAATTTGAGAGAACAAACTATCGTACACTGTGTATAGTATCTAGATGCATAGTACGATATATAACAGTGTACAATCCACAGCGTTTCCACAGGTTACTTTACTATATTAGATACGGTTACGGTAAGAAAGTGTAAACAAATACATACTGATAATACAGTTCTTTTGTTATCTTATAATCCAATTTTGTATTTTAAAACTAAATACTAATACTATAGAAATAAGTAATAGTAGTTTTATCTTATTATATTTTTAATTAGAGACATTTACAGCAGTGCCTATGACAGTCCCGTCATGATTATTAGAAGTTATCTTTATGGAAAAACCTGCTGTAGTTCGGCAGATTCGTCACTAGGTACCAAAAAAACATAGGTATATATCTGACCTAAAGATATATTATACTTAATTCTAAATAATATCATTTCTAAACAATATTGAAAACAATCAGCATCGGAATAACCAAAAGCGATTCAACTGTCCAACACACAATTAAAAAAGATCTAATACGAATAGCTGAAACCTAATTATCTCCAATCCTCTACATTCCTCATTCTCATTGCTCCACTATTTTTCTTCCCTATTACCATTTAGCTAGTTTCATGCAACAGACATCGCAATCCGGACTGTTTCTCTGCAAGACATTGATCTTCGTCGTCTGATCTCTTGCTTTCGTATAAAGTTACTCTTTCACTTTAAATGGGTAGATCAAGCTCTTTAGAAACTAGAATAAGAAGAGTTTGAACAAGATAACAATTGGGTATTTGACTGACTTGGATATTAAAAAAATAGAAAATATGTAGTCCAAATCGTTTCTTAGCTGATTATCGAATAGAACCAGTTTTAAAAGTTGCAAATTTGATTATATCTTAAACACCTGAACCGATAGCCTGATTTCAATTTATATTTCAGTCTGCTCAAATTCTCTCACACTGTATTTAATTAAAGCGCCTTTACTTGTTAGTAATAATGTTATGTAGTGACCCTTTAATATATCTACATTTGCGGTGTTAAACCATGCTTATACAAATTCAATCGAAATAATTATTTGTAGAATATAAATATAAATAGTGACCTACAATTTAGATCGCGACTGACATTAGTTATTTACCACTTGGCCTCGCTAATTTCACTAGTTGGATATAGGCCTTCCTACTAAACGAAAGGAATTAATATTGATCGGCACAGTACTATCCATTCCAGATTCTACATAGGAATCACATTAAACTAGTCACCTTTCTTTTTCAATAAGCATAACGTATATTTTATTTATTTATTTTAAATGGATCACCAACACAGAATACACCTTACATGCTAAAATGCCTCTCCTTTTGGAGAGCATATAATATACGTACAAGTAAAGCCAATTTACAATCCAGGCCTTATTACGTCACACAGGTAAACCCCATGGCCGCCTGTCCAAAAGCACGAATTATTAAAATCACGCGGCCCGCCCTGACCCAAGTCGGACAAACAAGCGAAGAAGTGAAGATGACATTTTTTGCGTCACCCTGTGATGACCCGAATATGTAATGACTTGCGCAATAAGCCCACACTGCTTTTAAATAAACCTGCCACGTGTAATCAACCTGTGTTACGGTATTTTTGTTTTGTGTACTGTTTTTAGATTCGTTGATTTAGATTCTGGGTATTTCTGACGTTAGTACGAGTATGCTAACTTTTTGCATAATTTGTAGATAGGTATCATTCATTCATATTGTCAAAAAAAAGAAAACAACGAAAGCGATGAAAATTAGTTTTACTGCTCACACAATGATGCTGTATACATCAAAATATATAGCATCTATGTCAAAACATTAACTAAATTTCACGTAAACAAGATAAAAATACCTACCGAGTAAATGAATACAATTTTAAAATATAAAATTACAATTGGTCAACTATTGAACCTTTGTTACATATCATAAGCATAATAACATGTACATTGAACTGGAAACAAACTTGAAACTCTCCGAGTATAATGATATTAACATCCATTGTCTTATTATTGTACTAAACTCAGTACATATTACGTGCCAAACTAAACAAGGGTTGCATTTTGTCACACTCTATTAGAAGCAATTATACATTTATAGTCGACTAATAAATATTCGCTTCATCACGTAACCAGCCGGCCAATTGACTGCATACGAAATATTCAGAGCCAATTATAGTCGCATACGTTTTGAATTTAATTGCGCAAAGGCTTCCTATTGTAATGAGATAGTCACTGTATATTTAAAGCTGGTATTAATACGTAAACATTGCTAATGAGGGTATTTCTGTGTTTGAATGGTAAAAAGAGCTGCTGTTCATATTACCACTCGCCCTGTTGTTGATGTTGAGCTTATGTTTTTTCTTAGAGATGAAGTTTATCACAAAATAGTTCTTATCATAATCAGTTAAAATCGTATCACAGACAAATAGTTTTAACTACATTTGTAAAATTACTTTAGCCCTAACGACATAAACAACAACATGTAATATACAAAGCTCAAACCTTTCCCATAAGGGAAGAGACCTGTACCCAGCAGTAAGATGTATAATATAGTCTGGTTTATATTCTCACACTTTCATAAAAGATTACTGATTTGATATTATTAATATAATTGGCAACCGAAATAAAACTCAAAAATAACTTAGCTTACAGATATATTATTATTTTATTAATTCGACACAATTCATATGGGTGTTGTTAGTAGACATCATAAAACTCAAATAGAATATAACCTGAGATGTTGTTTTAGGTACAGTTTCATTTTATTTAGCTCCGAATCCATTTGAAATTCAGCATACATTTTATACTAGGTCCCGGTTTTATTGTTCCAACGTGATTTGTATGGTGGATTACAACGTGCGCCATAAAATTTTAATGACTTTTTTTTCGTTTTAATAGTATTACGTTACCGCTGTTACCGGTCATGTTGATTTTTGAATTCGATGCTCTGATTGGTGTTTTTTTGTAATTTATTATTCATTGCTTATTTAAAAATCGGATTGATTTTTAAGTTTTTCTGATATAAATGCTAGAGAAGGTATAATTCGATTACAATTTCTCCAAATTATTATGAAAACAGTAATTAATAAATTTAATATTTATCTTTGAAACCCTAAAGACAGAAAAAACGTTCTCTACATCGTGCAGTAGCTAAACAAACTCGTTACCCAAGAAAAACAGTCGGAAAACATTTCGAAATTTCATTAAAAACATTCACCGTTAAATATACCGTAAGAAGAGACGTTATTAGTCCCCTTACAGAAGGCGCTACATTTGCGCGAAGTGCCACATTTTCTGAGACGCATTTGTGCATCAGCGCGCGTAGTGCTCGCTCGGCTACGCTCGTAGCTTACCGTAGCGTGCCGTAGACACCTGTCGTAGCTTTAAGATGTCGACTACTTACAATTTTGTTTATTTTGTATTCTGTGTTATATTTTCAATTCCCGAAAATTCTTGTATTTTTTAATTAGAGATTCTGGGTTGTTTGACGTAAATGTCTATTATTGTATCACGACAAGTTAAGCTCTTAGGCCCATCTTACCAAGAGTTCAGAAGACCCTCGTCGCTCCTCGTCTAAAACTAATCCGACAATATAATCACCGAATATAGTACGGTAAATATAGAGTTTACCTTTTACAAATATTTAAACAGCCAAAACACAGATAATTTACACTTTTCCAATTATAAGTAAAATTCTAGGTTCATAAAAAAGGGTAGGTAAATTAACATGTGAACAGGCACTTAACAAAAACATGAAAATAAATGGAAGCGAATAATAAATTAAATCGTTCCGAAGTCAAAACAATCCGAGCTGATAATTAGAAACACCGGTATTGGGTAAACATGTTTTTTAATTAACTCCTCCCACACTGATGATTCACAAATTGGATTAAAACGCCTACGGATGTCTCGTGGATTTTAATATCGTTTCATTTTGTTAGTTATGAAGGACTGTCGGTATGATATTGTTTTTTTGAAAGGTAGCGCTGGATGATAACTCAATTGCGTAACTTTTGTGATTGTTATTCGAAAGTTCGGAACCGAACAGAAAAAGTTATGTATGAACAGTAGGTATAATTATAACGTAGGGAACTTTTAATTATTGTAAGAAACGGATAAATATGGAAATCTTAATTAAGGATGAACCACAAAATATTTTCTTGGATTTTGTTTTTCTTTTGGGCAGTAGACATGCTGCTCTTACTGCAAAAACTTTATTATGTGTTTACATTCTGAGTGCATACCCCATACAATACACAAAGATAAATACGCTCATAATATAACAAAGTAACCAAAACCGCTACTCCAGGTTATTGAGGCGCGAGTATCATTTAAACAGTGCAGCCGCGGCCGCGCCTGCCAGCGACACGTGCCTATCGATTGAACACCAGCCAGCACTAAATCCGAATACCGTAATAATACCGGAGTTTTCCACCAAAAGGTCTACCACTATCTCATAAACTAAGACTGTCGCTGTTGTGTGAAAGAGACGCAGCTCTACACGACTTTATGTTATGTAGAGCGCTGTCTCACTTTTATTACTGTATCAGTTTTACTTTAAGATATCATGGTAGGCTCGGAATGGATAATGTCATTTGCAGCGACGCGCCACTACCGATGTTTTGGATATAGTGAGAGCCAATTAACTTTGTCGTATTTCATATTGGTTTTTCCGTTCGAGAGATATTGGTCACCTATTTTTCTATGTTTGTTATGTCTCAGTTCAGTTGTTGTAAGTGTAACAGTATAGTAAAATGGGTCTTTATTCGAAGGGTAAATGTATGGGTAGATTAAATACTTACTTTTCGAGAGGCTAAATTATAAAATATGTATGTACAGGTGTATATATATTCAATCTCCAGCGATACCTCTACGTTGTTGCTTTTCTCAAATTGGGAAAACAACCACGTGTATCTATGCAAACGCACTAGTCAAGACTGGTAACGTTTTGAGCAATCAAACACAACTGCATTAGACAATCAAACGCGTTGGCGTCCGATTCAAAGGCTGATTGACTTTAAGCTTTGCTGGAGACAGTCCATAGTACTTATCTAAGATTTCCAGCATAGAGATAAAACCAGATCATCCGAGTTTAGGATTAAATTTCATAAGATCAAAAACATTCTACTAATATTATAAACGTGAAAGTTTGTAAGTATAAATAGATGTCGCGTTAAAGGGTTCGAAATAATTTGGTATGGAGTTAGCTGACACCCTGTATTAACACAGGCTACTCATTAACCGAATGCGTTATAACCGACATTCGCGCGGGCAACGGCTAGTATAATATATTTTAAATTCAACTGATTTATTAGAAAGACCAAATTCAACTGAAAAATTCAAATAAGTCAAGTTGTCGCCTAAAATAAGTCCAGAAAAGGCTTTCCCCTCTGAATGAAAAACAAATACCAAGCGTTCCAAGAATACGATGAGTACAAAAACGCGTACCAACCTAATACCTTCAGCGCTATCGCAAGATTGCATCAACCACCAATGAAATCAAGAGCCGTGGGAAATGAAAATCATAAAATGTAACCTGAATTCGTACCGGGAAGTATAAATAAAAGTATCGGGAATAGAATTGTCCGTCGATGCAATTCCTCGTTTCCGTAAGACGAATCGGAATCTCCATCTGTGAGTAAAGGAAGGAAAGCGGAACTAGATTTACATTCCGACGGCTTATGAACGTCCAGTTTGAACAAACAACTTCGGACTTACGTTCATTTTTGGTTTTGTGGTTTTATCAAAATAAGGATTTATTTATTTATTTAAAAAGGCACAAGTTACATGTTGAAAATCGAAAAAATCCAACAAAACTAAATGGATAAAACTAAAAGGATGTTACAAACGATTTCTTTTGCAATCTTGACAAGGAAAACAGTCTCTATTAACTGTAACATGTACATGTAATTATAAATTGTACAACCATGGTTTTAAGTACGTATGTATTTTATTTACATGCAAAGGAAAAATACAAATAGAACGTATTCAAGCAATGCCCGGTCATATTTTTAACATCGCTTCTATTTAAGGATAAAAGCTACATTGCTAAAACTAAGAGGACTAATGAAATTCTTGGATAGCGATTTTTTTTTGTAAGTAGATTATTGCTTTGAGACCTTTGAGAACGTTTGAAAGTTATTTGTGGCATGTGTCTGGGGTTTATTTAAACACAATTTATGTAGGTACACAAATTGCAAGTCATAAAAATAGCCTCTTACAATTCCCTAATAAGTATCATGCAAACTAAACTTGAACATAAGGGTATACATGGGTGCGGTATGGTTGCAATTCGAGACGCCGTGCATGAAATGCGGTCGCTTTCCATTAATACTGTCTGCTGTCTGCCCAGCGTTCCACAGAGAATATTATACGTACCCAAGAATTATCTGCATGTAAACTAAATTATCTTGATATATGCATCATTTTATTGAATACTAGCTGTTACCCGTGACTTTGCCCGTCTGATACGGTTTCAAAAAAATACCCGGTAATCGTCACCCACTGGACGCCGGAGGAACGACATAGTTGTCAAAGTCGTCCGCGGCGAAGGTGGTCTGATGATCTTCTCAGATATGCAGGTCACACGTGGCTAGAAATCGCGAAAAACAAGGAGGTTTGGAAGGAGAAAGGGGAGGCTTTTGCCCAGCAGTGGGATCTTATATAGGCTATATAAAAAGAAGTGTTAATCAATAGCTAACTTCAGCTTTTTTCAGCTATCTTTCCACGTTTAACCGTGAAAGACTAACCTGATGTTACAGAGTAAAGTATTCTTATTAAACTTTTGGTTCGTGTCAATGTATTCATGAAAAACAAATTAAAATTATTTATGAAAATCCTTTATAATGATAACGGTCAGAATGCGGTTACATCCTCATTAATTGAAAATGTTAATATGAAAATCTGGATTGTAGACCAACATATTTTTTTAATTATACCTATTAATAGAGCTGTATTTTTTTTAACCTTTAGGCACAAGTTTTGTATTTTAAAATAATAAACTTAAGAAGCAAAATTTAACGTCAAGAAACTAACATCTAGGACTAGGTATATTAACGTAATGTTAACATTAAAAATGACAATTTTTGACACATTTCTTACAAACGATTGATCGTTAAAAAAAAAAGAATATTATGTTAAAAAAATGTTCTGAATGTTAACTTGATACGAGATTTCGTTATTAGAATTTTAAAAGCTTAAAAAACAAAAATTAGAAGTTTTGTATTAGTAGGATCTCATCACATTAAAATTACAACTGACTACGTATATTCCTAAGTAAATGAACATCGTTTGTAATACTTGTGTCAACGTTCAACAATGACGTCTTCATGTAGGTTTAAATTAAAAGGGTTGACATCAACCGTTGGAGCCTCAGGGAACGCAATAGTTGTGTTATTAAGTAATTACAGTACGTTACGTGTCTTCGTGAGACAATTAAAGCGTATATTGTTCATTTGGAGTTTAAGTAGATTGAATTGTAAGATGTGAATTCGTTATTTAATTAAAATTTGATTAATTGGACTATTAGAGTGATGTTTTAGGATATACAACGTTGATAAAAGCGAGGGGCATTAAATGAAACCACATATTCTGTATATCATTATAAGGCTACACAACAAAAATCAAATCAATGTAAGCAATAGTTTAGTCACAGGATATTTTTTTAGTTTTTTTTTAGTTTGAACATGCTGTATCTTCCTGATTAGGTGACTAAGTTTTATAGGCATAGTTATCTAGTTGGCTCCGGTTGGGTCCGAAACTAGTCGGGCTATCCCGATAAATACGCGTGAGTAAACCGTTATAACGTTTTAAGTATGAATCATCCTCACGAAAGTTATTATAAAAATATTGCTTACATTGATTTGATTTTTGTTGTGTAGCCTTATAATGATATACAGAATATGTGGTTTCATTTAATGCCTCTCGCTTTTATCAACGTTGTATGTATTAATTAGGTTAAAATGTTTGACGCTATTTTGAGCATAAAATTGATATTGCGTTTTGTGTTCATTTATGGCAGTGTACTTAGTGATGGTCTTGTCAGAAAATTCTATATGTTTCTATTTTAAATGGAGAAAAAAAATTAATAAATGCTTGTAGGTACTTGTACCTACTAGGAATGCTTAAACAGTACTGTTGTCCATGTGTTATTAAAGCAGAATACTAGCAACTTCACGGTTCCACACCAGAAAAAGCTTTGCCCACTTAGGCTCATAAAACACACAGAATCTGAGCAAAACTCATGACAAAAAATCCTTTACAATCATTTCCAAAGGTTGCCTTAAAGCTTAAAGACGTGTCTCCTCAAAGCAATTTCTAGCCACATGATATGGGTACACCTCTCATTCAACATAACCATACTAACTTGACCCCTGCTTAGAGCTCTTGGGACGAATGTGTAATTAAGAAATAATATTCTATGTTCAGAATACATGTCTCATTCTAATTGGATTTGAGCGTTTGTAGTTCGCTTGTACATTTGAATGTATAAAGGCGGAGAATACAAAGGTTTGTATCAAGAGACAAGGACTTTTGCTATTGTGACGAAGTTTTTGTGTGTGGAAATATTATTAATGTTGTTGGTTGTAAATTACTTTAGGCTATCGTTGTTTTTACCTCGTTAGATGTGCTTTGACGTTATTTGTTTAAAGAAAAGTTATTAGTAGGTAATTATTATTTATTTTATATTTTTTTAAATATTACTCAGACGACTGATAGTTTACTACGGCTTTTATGTTTTGTAAAACAGATGTATCTAATAGCTAAATTAAAAAAATCTATCGACTTTCTTAAACAAAAATCGAATAAGATTTCTCAAACAAGTTTCCTTTTGCAATATAAAGATTACCAGTATCACTCGCAATAACGTACCTAAGTATTATAACACTACCTTATCAGAAATCAGATTAAACATTCAAACAAAATTACGAAGACACAAAACAAATTTAATAGATTAACATTACTTAATGTATTATTATCAACATTATACATTATACGATTTACCTTGAAAACGAAACTCTCCTTTTACGATAATTGTGTAAAACAACTCGTGACTTTAAAACACATAATAATATAAACTCTATCGTGTTAACTTACCATTGTCCCTTGATTAGTACTGAACGTGTATAGATGGATTTGATAAGGAATATTAGATAATTTGGTATCGATCTCTAGGTTATAGGGGTTCAAGCTGTCCAAACAATCATAAGGTATTGGCCTCGCGAACGATAACTTTGATTCATCTAAATGGATTATTTTTGTAGGTTTGTGATGGTATTGTTTGTATTTTCATTATAAGTGACTTACACAACTTCACAAGAGGGCAATACTAATGTAGCATACGGAGAAACCTCCCTCTTGAAACATTATATCTATTATAAAACCACTTCAAAGTCCATTGAATAGTTTTAAAGATTCGATGAGCTTACCTAGGGACAGTCAGACAGCGGAAAGCGACTTTGTTTTATACTATGTAGTAACGATTTATTTTTCAAATGTGGGCATTTTTATGTGTGCTATAATACTGATTATATTATTTTAGTGTGGCTGTTTTAGCAGTCATTGATCGGCAGCTTAAAAGATTTTAATTTAGTACTATCGCATGTATTTAAAACAATAATTAACAAGTATATTAAATACTAAATCAGATAATGTAAATCAAAGCCAGCGTTACCACTATTCCAAATATCAAAATTCAAAGCGGAAAAATAACAAAAGAAACACAAAAATATGACAAAAACATCAAAGCTTGACCCACAAAGCAGTGTGGTCATTAACCTACTTAAACAACGATAACTTAATACTATAAGTAGTAAGATATTGAGACAAAATTACCCATACCAAGGTACCCTGTACCAAGTTACTTGATAAGTATTATTAATAGTCGCTAGCCGAGTAACGGTGTGTTCATTGCGATATGATTTCGACCAAACATTGGGCAATTAACGCAAATTAAGCGGTTATAAGTTGACGTGTTTGCGATACTATCTATGTTTACGGTTTATTGGTAAAGGTAAGCTGTATGTTTAATGGCTCTCGTGCTCTGAGATTTATATGTTGTTGATTTAAGGCTCAGTATAGAACTCAGATAAAATGCAACTGATTCGCTGGTATCCAGAATAGGCGCTAGCCACCCCTTGAGCAGTCTACAAAAGTTTTGGATGTATGTATGTCTTTTAAATAAACCTATCAAAAACCTTTACAAGGAGAAATCATTAGAATAAGTTACTTCCAACTTCCAGTAGGTCTTGAAAAATTAAAAATAGTATAGAATTAGCATCACAGCCTTAGCATAATATGAATAATAATATAATTCGAAATCAATGCAAAACGTACGTACGGTACGGTATATTCCATACTTAAACAAAAAAATCGAATCTGGGGATGGCTTAATTTTCCTGTTTAAATCACACATTTATAAAGAGCATAATTCTTAACTAAGTAACAAATCAAGTTTTTCGACAAATCATGTCCAAAGATAGAGTTCTGTAACTTTGAAATTCAAGTTTCCAACTTAGCTTTGCCATCGAGGAGTGCGATCGATGTAAAATAGCCAACCACTTTCATATTCGTACGCAGTATTGAAAGTGGAACGAATGAAGAAACCAATCGTAATCGAGGCTTGGCTTTCTCGTATTATTACAGATTATGGAAACGCGAGCGAAATGAACTAAAATATTTGTTTAAGTTTGCAAAGACTTTTTTTTTTCATTTTTATTTGTGGAAATATTGGTTTTGTAAACAAAATCATTTGTATTGTGTGTAGAGCTGTTTGGTCGGTTATTGAAATAAGATAGTTGTGTAATCAACAAATACGGTACTACGCGCTACGTTCCAATTAATTCTGTTTTTAGACTATGCTTAAACACTTTGCTGTATGTTACAAAGATTGCTTCTGTAGAATGTTTAATTAGTTTATACATACATAATATGAATAAATTCTATTATTATCTGAATGAAATTTATCTTAATATTATTTTCAAAAAATCGTAAGTATCAAAAATGTCTTATCGCATGCCATTCACGCGTTAGCAGTAAATAAAAAACAATATAGCACATTTCTTACTAATTTAGAAACAATTATAATAAAGGATATTTATAAGCTTAATAAGTATCGCGAATTATTTTCGTGGTTTGATTGATTATGAGTAATGGTGACGGGTGAGGCACGCTCGCGATGCCAAACACGAATATTACAACAAATATTTAGTGTGTAAGGGCACCAAGGAAAGTCGATGAACAAATGTAGAATTACAAACTCTCGAAAAAATTTAGGGATTCTAAAATTTGGTATTCAACTGCGATCGCAAAATAATTGTGATGAATAGAGACAGAGAAAAGAAAAGCAATGATTTTGCTGGCTGAAATTTACATGGTCATGGACCACATACATTATAAATTGTTGTTATGCCATACATTGATCAATTTACTTTACCTTTCCCAGGCCCTAGTGGCTTCTAACTTCATCAGATTCATCTGAATATCGTAATTACTTTATATTTTCCTCCCATTTACATTATATCTTCGTAATATCATACTAAACCCCATCCATATGGTATCTTAATATCGCAGAAAGATACGGAACAAAAACATGCGAAAATCGAGAGGCATTAGAACGAATGTCTCGTAAGAAATAGACACATTTCCCGGGTTATAATAAATGTATCAAATAAGCAATCGTCGTGGTTGCACGCCATCTGTTGGAGTTTGTGAAAAACTTTCCTTACAGCAGTAATGTTGAGGATTAAGTAATGTTCTTAATTACATTTATTAGTTTGTTTGTGGTACTAATTATGGGCTTAGGTTTTGTTAGGAATGATTAAGTTATCATTTTTGCGCGTCTTTCGATGAGAGAGTTATGATTTTATGAAAGTAACTCCTCAAAAAAATTAATCATGGACCAATTTCTTTTATGTTCTTCGAACCAACTTAATTCTTCCAACTTAATTTTTTTATGCACCCATGTGTGCTATGCAATTTAATACAGAATGGATATTATTTTATCATAGTAACTTAAATGGTTTTTAGTATCAATTTTATTAGCTAGTCTAACTGGCCTTAAATTAAAAAAATAATACACTAAAGTTTTCGAGAGCTACTCAGTAGTTTTCTTCAAAACATTGAATGTGACAAAGTCCCAAATCAATACTGTAGGTAAACAAAGTACTATTACACTATAGAACCAAATCACAGTGAAACGCTGGCGTCCGATTGTAATCTCTCCCTATTGTAGTGTTGTAATCACAGCGTTTAATACATAAGTACCTAGTACAGTCGAGTTGACGACACTAATCCTGCTAATACGTATTAATCCCCGTATCAAACAGCTGCAGGAAACTATTCATTTAATTGTAGAACTATTAAGAAGCTTTTATTCTTTATTTTGACTGCTTGAAATTAATTTTTGTTAGTGGTTGTAGAGAAACGCTTTAGATTTATTACCTTCCAAACAGAAGGTTACAAAACTATTGCGTCAAAGAGGTGGTCAAACAGCGAAACGGAGATAGAAGTTTAACATAATAATAGTTATTAATGTCATCTCTGTCGTGTACAGCGTATAGAAAAGAAGGAATACCCTGATCACCACATTGGCCCAAAACGGGTTACCGATTTCACATCCTAATAGGGGTATAATATTGTACTCAAGATCAAACGTAAACTACAAATTTAAGCTAAATTCGGCGGTATTTATGTAGCCCACAACAGTCCCAAAGCGAAACAGAAGACTATTGAGTGTCCATGATAACTATTACCACTACAACAGCCAAGCTACACATACTTAACCCTTCGCATGCACTAACCAGACATAATCAATATCTGCTCAACGAAATTACCTTCAAAATAATCTTCAATCCAACGAAAATCGAGATTAGCAGGGGCTGAAATTTAGATAGGGATTAAATTTACACCGGTTTTACGGCTGCGATCTCAGGGGCGACGTGAAATATGGTGTCATTTAGCCCCGGTAGGCTCGAGCTCGAAGTGATCATCATAAAGTTGCTTCTAGCAGGGTAAAAGTCGCGTCACACCGCTTTTGTAGGCCTAACGGGGTCAACACTTCAACAGCTAAATGTAGGTTTGGCTCAAAAATTAAAGCAAAAGGTTACTTGCCTGAAATGGAAGAATTTTAATGTTCTTACGTAATTGTCGCTGGCGTGGTAGGCACACGTGAGGATTAAGGAAAAAACTGAAATAAAATGTATGAATTATGAAACTGCTGAAGGCTGTTCACATAACTAGAGATAAGTGTACAAAGAGCTTCCTGTTATCTCAAGTAGACCCTTAAAATACGAAGACAGAAGTAGTTCGAAGGTTATTTTAATAATGATTTTCCCGTTTCCTGCCACGTTTGTTTTTTGCCCTTGTCATGTTTTTTTTTCATTTGTTAGTCAAAACTTTTTTTTTAATAAAATTAAGATATGAACGAACACTCAACTACCTTTACATCGAGGTTTTTCTAAGAGATTCCTGTATAAGTAGCGTTTAATCAGGTCTTGCTCGTCAAATGCAAGTTGTCGGTGCACAAATTACCCTGTCCTTTTTTAGAATTGCAAGCTATCTCCGTCTTCTCAAAGTAATTAACATGACACAGCCATAAATTCACACATACCGAAAAACTAAAACGAAAATACTCGTGAGGCACAATACACAAACAACAAAAATAAGAAATAAGTTCCACAGTTAATGTCGTGTGCAATAGCTTTAGTCTAAGGCTGAGTACTCATGCGAGTCGTTATCGCGACAGGCTAAGGACCTCATTGTCTCGTTTGTTAGTGCATAGTGCACAATGTCGCAAAATATTAATGTGTAGTCTCATCTTAACTTATAATTGGGTGCACGATAATTGAAGCGGCTACTTAAAATTAAGTGGTTAACTTATAGACGAAGCTTTTGTATATTATTTAGTGATATTAAATTTTACACTTTCATTTATTAAATATGAATAAGTATCATCATAATGATGACAGAAAATACTTTTTTATTTTAATTCAAGTTTTAAAGCACATGATTACTTTTTCTACAACTTCTCTCACTAAGTTTTATTCAATTTTGTTTCAAAAGAAAATGTACAATTTTCTATTGAAACCAACTTGATAAAGTAAATTATTTTGATAGCTAACTTACTACAAGTAATGAATACAATGGCCTTCACAATAAACGATTGAAAAGTCAATGAACTTAGCAATTAAAATGAAACCTTTTTATTATAGACTGTTTTCAAAACTTTTTCATATTGTGGAAAATAAATATTAAATCTCTGTTACTGCTATCATGGAAAACCGCGCTGCGTTCTATATTCTTTTGAAAACCCGTTTAAGGTTTAATAACGGTTCGTTCCTGATTCCTATCACTACCTATGATGTCATAAGTGTCACTTAGTATGCTGGTTAAGTGGTTAGTGAACCTAACTGCTATACGTCCAGAGGTGGTGGGTTCGGTTCCCACCCAGGACAAATGTTTGTGTAATGAGCACGTAAATTAATTTGTTCTGTGTTTGGGTGTAACTTATTTATTACATTTATTTATTTAGAAGTATACCTATAAGTATGTTTATCAGTTGTCTATTACTCATAATACAAGCTCTGCTTAGTTTGAGACTAGATGGCTTCGTGTGAATGTCGTCGAACATATAAAAAAATAACAATGCTCTCGGTGAGAGAGCACTTTTACGAGTACGTATCTACATTTTGGCTAACAAGTTAATTTTACCAACATTCAAATACACAAAATTGTATACCAAAAATGGTTTAATCAATCAGAGTGTCTGTAAAAATAAACAGTTCCGTGAAATGGATGAAATGAGGCCAAAAATAGGTTGTACACGAACAATGAACGTTGCAACTGAAGGCAGACGGAATGTAGCAGTGTTTCAAGCTATTCCTGAATTGTAACACTGTAATACCTTACTATAATAAACTTTGATAAAACCAAATGAGAATAGGAATAACGAAGATAGTTTTCATCAATTTGCCCCACGAAACTAAGATTTGTTTTTAAAGTTTTTAAAATAACCAAAGCCTCTGATTGCCTTTTGGATTTGCCTTATTATCTATTTTTATTTTGATTACCTTTATTCAAATATTGACATTTAAATAACATTTTTAAAAAGATGTCCATTTAAAAAAATAGAGTCCAACCGGCATTGGGAACAGGGTCCAAGCTGCCGGTAGTCGGACCCTCAGAGAGAGGAACCTTTTCACCATAGGCGCTCTGTCGAGAAGTACTGCTTTCTGAACCAAGCCCTTGACCCAGACGCCCAACGAGAGCCTCCGAAGGTGTTGATCGAGGCTCTTGGCTATTAAGTCATTGGCAGGAACGACTATCGGGAAAATGATTAGAGCAAATGATCATCACACAAACATTTGTCTTGGTGGAAATCGAACCCACGACCTCTCGTATAGCAGTCTGGTCCACTAACCGCTAGACCAACATGCCAGTGAAATTGCTTATTATGTTTATTTATTGTTGCTATTGTTACACAGTGGCGGGCATGTCGGAGGTGTGGGTGGAGCTGCGCGCGCCGCGGTTCGTGGTGCACCGGCACAGCGCCGTGCTGCGCTGCGACCACAACGTTGATCCTGAGTCACTTTATAAGGTATCTATATTAAATTATACGCCATAATTTGAATAATTTGAAAGAAAAATAGATGAAAGAAAGTGCTGAATTAATGAAAATGAAAAAAAATAGATGAAAGAGTAGAAAAATAAATAAATGATTCCATCATTTATTCTGTAAGTAGGATAATTATATTATTTACTTTTACATGTCTTAATGTTTCAAGCTCGCTGGATTCGACATTTTCTAACTAGACACTTAATACGAGTAGATGCTAATAGTCATTTGCTTACTTATTATTTTACTGTTTTGTTCTAGCAATTGAACATTGAACAATGTAATCCAAAGAGTAAGAGTCGTTATAGAGATCCTAATAATTTTGAACATGACTGTAATATATCAAATATTTTTAAAATTTCGTAAGGTCTTAACTATCTTCTTAAATAAGACAAAAACATGTCTAATAAAAAGTACAAATATTTGATACACACACCTACAAATATTTGTTACACTGTTTAAAAATTACTGCTAATTTAATTCCACCTCTATTATTAATTTAAATCTCAAAAATAGCCTCTAAAGGCAAGCCAAATTAATGAATCTTTTTTCCTTGATACAAAATCTGGCAAGTGAAACCCCGATACAGACCTGTTGACTGTCCATTTTTTGTACCGCGACTTAAGTAACCCTCATGTAAATGTCGACGCGAAACAGAAAGAAAAATGCCCGAATAAAGTCAACAGTCGAAATTTACTTTATTTTGGTTGTGAGTTATTATGATAAAATATACAATTTTGATTTTAAATCTAGATAGTTGTTTTGCTAGAAAGCCTAGATTTTGATTTTATAAAAATATTGCTTTTTTTTCAAGTCTACTGGTGTTAAAATTATTTTAAGCTCGCTTATATCTGTACAAGCTATAAAAATACATATTTTAGAAAAGTTTTAACACTAGCTGCTGTATTCCCAATATATTTACGACTATTTAAGGCTTTTTAATTCTTGATGCATCTCCACCCATTCCGACCGCTTGCCTAAATCACATGCATAGCCTACCCTCCCTGTATATCTATTGCTAATAGAGAAAACAGCCAGCACTAAGGCTACAGCAGTTAAATCGGCCTAGACCGGATTGTTCAAGGATTTGCGCATACTACCGATCCGAATCGAAATACTAAATCGCATTTGAAATTCTGAATGCAAAGTTTGGAACACCCATCGGACGTTGATTTTGAATCCTTTGCAGTTTACTCTGATGGAAGATAGATTACTCGTGCGTTTTATTCTATGTTTCATGTGTAATATGTGAGCTACTTGTATTAAGTAAATAATGTCCGAACCACAATCTTACTATGACACCAGCCAGCTACGCGGGACATAATTATTATAGTGCACAAGCGTGTGCACAAATACAGGTGCACTCTTTATTCCTTTACAATATAATATCTTGATGCTGAGTACATCTCAAATTTCACATTTATTCACAATTAATTTTTGTTTGTGATTACGGCCAGCTAGATGCCAGTTATTAATCATAGGATTATTCCATTCCAAATTGTATTACAATCACTTCAGTTAAATTGAGAGATACCTAACTTTTCCTTTTTAAACTTGTTATTATCTATTACACGTGTTCATAAAATACATATCTCTAAGGTAAATACAGGTTGTTACTCTTTATAAGCTACGTTTGAGTACTTACCCATACTCTATCGATCACAGATTATAATTGGAAGTTATCGCGAGCGCTCATCCTCTTAACAAGCACTTACGGGATGGCGTTATAAACTTTGATGCATCTAAGTCAGTGATTAAGATGATATGCTACTTACTATTGGGATGTAAAGATAGAAAGCTGTTAGTAAATGCTATGGATTTGCTTGAAGTAATTCAATCAAGTGTACGACTTAAGCGTGCTTTAAGACATTCTTGTTTTTATTAAAACTGAGAATTAAAATGCGAAACCGAATATTGTAAAGAAGGTTGATATTGGAAGATAGATACAAGTTTTTTGAATTTTTGCTCATTAATAGCTAGACTGTATTTTTTATTGTAATATCGTGAGGTATATTTAAAAAAAAAACAACTCACGGGCACAAAGACTCCCAGACTCAAAACAAGCATCTGTGGATCGCACAACTTCTTGTCTTACGCGAGATTTAAACCCCCGACCCGTCGTGCACAGTGGTAATTGGCGTGGTTACCTATAAAACTGGGCTATCTGCCCAGTCAATATATTTATTAACGATATAAGGATGATTACGGACTCCGATTGGGTCCGAAACTAATCGGAATATCCCGATAAATACAGGTGAATAAACCGTTAATATGTAACCTGTACAGTATTAATAGACAAATGTGTTATAAATTGTTAATATTTACACAGAGAGATTATATTAATTTGTTAGCTCTAAAATTTCCGATTCCGTGAAAACCGATTTAATTATAATAATCTGGGAAATGCTTCATTAATTTACCTTAAAACATAGTGTAAACAATCAGTATTTGGTGTTATATATTAACCAATTTCATAAGCTCACATATATATAGCGACTGGGCAAAGCAAACGGCAATTACGTTAGACTTATTGATAGCGATAGTAAATCAATACTTCATCATAATCATCCTCGTCAGCCTATATCAGTCAACTGCTGGACATAGGCCTCTCCAAGTGCACGCCACTGAGAGCTGATCTCAGCCAATTACTTCAATTAATTTGGAAGTGTTGAGTATACTCATAAACATGCGTAACTTACGATTTTGTAGCTGTCAACATTGGACACGTTATCTTATTATTATTTGGAATTTAGCCAGTGTATATTCTCTTCTTAGGATTTTACAATAATACGATACAGATTCCATTCATAATATAACAATTTTTTTTTAAGTATTTTAAATTGAAATAATATTTCGTTTTTAATAACATGAACTTTCCGCGTAATATTTAATGGCAATGCACAAAAAAAAACATTTTTAAATAAAATAGTCAACAATATTTTACCTAGTAGTTGATTTATTTATTGTTTTTCTCCGAATTCACGCACATGTTAACATACTCATTTATTATAAACTCTGGTATATTTGATTTTTGTTTAAAAGCAAACCATTAAAATCTGCGTTTTGTTTCCACCAGGTCGTGTTTTTCAAGAAAAGTCAGAGAATAATGAAATTCGTCCGAGGACGGGACCCTCCATTTGAACTATACAACGTCACTGGGGCAGAAATTAACGTAAGTACTCATTTAAAAGGGCTTACCTACCCTTCAACCTATTGTAGTAGTATGTAGTATTTAAATTGTGTAAGAGAGACGCCGCTCTACAATTTGTAATGCCGTCTCGTTTTCGAGATGTCAACAGATGGTTGGATGGTTTTATTGTATGTGTTATTGTTATTTGACATGTTTGCGTAATAGAGTAAGCACGTCGCTCAGGTTAGCTATCACAGATAAAATCGTCATAGCGAATTAGAAAAACGAATCTTCTTCTTCATTTTGATGACTTCATCAATTTCCACCAACTTTAAATAACAGTCAAAGTTAATTCACTATAGTTAAATAACACTTAGGCTTTTTTTTTATTATAATTTTTATCAATCTTCTGAAAAACGCAACAGTAAAAAACACATCACAAGCTTTACATAAAGTTTTATTCATTCGGCATACAATTTCGTTACAAATATAAAGATTACTAAAACTTTAAAGGCCTTAATTGCGAGCTGTCTGTATAGATTGGACTTGCTTTATACTCGGTAATTGAACAATCGACTCTCCAGCCAATTAGTCAAGTGCTGGGATTAACGTGATTTTCAAAGGAATTAAACTAACCCGAATTGAAAGCCACTCCGTTTAGAAACGAGTTGATCCAAATGTATGTATAGTTATTCAAAACAATACTCATTTCATCATTCCCCTGCCCTTATCCCAATTATTATGATGTGGGGTCGGCGCAAAGTTTTGGCTATGGTTTTATAGTCGGCCGCCTGCCTGACACTAACCCTCTTTGGGAATGCGATTGTTGGTTGTTTACCCGCCACCATTCGGGTGACCCAAGGTGCTTGGTACTGTGCACTGGGTCTTAAGGTCCATTAGTCGCCTTTTACGACACCCAGTGGAGGATATGGGGTGGTGCTATTCTTTATATCCGGACACCACACGGACGGCCATTATTCAAAACAATACTATAGAAACAAAATGTGTTAATGATGCCTCCACACAAATGTTAAAAATTCGAAAGCATAAGTATGTATAAATGTGTACGTTTGTTACCTCTTCACGCTTAAACGGCTACACCAATTTCAGTGAAATTTAGTATGGGGCTACCTGACGCTCTAGACTAACACATAGGCAACTTTTACTGAACTACTTAAAGTGATATCCATGCGCATGCATGTTTTGGTGACGTCATAAAAATGTATGAATATCATAGCACTGTCTGTAGTGGCTCAAAAACTACTATGGAAAACGTACCACATGATTTTATATTTGTTTTAACTCCTATAAGACACTGGTTTAAACTAAGATAGAATCCTTTCAAAAAATTGTTCCTAAAAAATGTTCAAAAGGAGATCATTCGAGAAAATTGTTTGCTTTCTATGACAAGTTACAAAATAGGGTTATTCGAGGTAAAACGACTGTTGTACTTCGTAGACAAGCATACAAACTGACCTCTTTTGAACAACCTCTTACATTCACTACACTTCTACAAAAAGCTAGAAACATTCTCAGATTTTAATAAAACCTTTTTAGGTCGAACTTTCGTTATAATTCTTGTACTCTGTAATTATTAGTAATTAGAACATTGTTAAATTAGCCAGGCCTTAGCCATTAACTTGAAAATGGTTCTTAATTAGAGCATCAACCTATTGGTCCACTGTTCAAACAATGATGGCCCCGAAAAATAATTAGGTTTTATACTTCGGCCTGTAAAAGCCTTTGAAGGACCTCCTTTGTGATCTTCTACTAGCTTTAACGATTCGGTACTAAATTACAGCCATTATCTATATTTAACGAAAAAGAATTAAAATATTCGTACTAAAAATAAAGAAAAGATTATCTCTTAAGATTCCTTTGAGCTATGACCTGTTTTTTACAAGACGTTTTCTACGCATCTGTATAAGTATTACAACAGTATAGTAATATATACAGTATGAAGTCTGCATATAAACGGTCGCAACACGAGTTATGCCTACGCTCGTACGGATCGTGGCATGATACAGTTGCGAGCGTGTCGCAGTGACGAACGGACGATGTGTTATTGGTGTCATTAAAATCTTGCAGGAGGCAGTCCTATCGCTATTTCGTGCCACGCGGCTGTAGGCATTTACGTTTTTGAATCGGTCGAGTTAAACTATTCCATTGTATTGGAATTGTGGTACTACTGGGGATCTACCACAACATATTAAAGTAATATTATTGCAGGTCTGAAAGCGAGATAGCGCATAACACGGCGCGTAGACTGGTGTCTCTCTTCCACATTCACAAAAATATACTTTGAGCGGTGGTGATAGACCCTCATTACGACTTTTGCAATATACTAATTGTTGATGTTCCGTAAAACTCACTAATTAATAAATTAAACTTACTTGTGTCAATATAAGTCAGAAAGTATAAAACTTATTTTAAAGTTCGTCCCGATGAAATAAGTAGGTAAATACTGTTAGTTGTAAAAGTAAAATTTTCTATAAGTGTGTGTTCAACAACATTTTCAATTTAAATAAATGTTGAATAAATCCTGATATTTTACAAAAGTATGCAAAGAAATAGAAATGACGTCACCCATGCAGGCAGTACGCTGTCTGTCGTGCGACTGTCGAATAATAAAAATACCAAATTTCTTTAGTAAGTATAATCGTAGCGCCTTTTTTGGCATCAATGACTTCTATGACTGGACGGATAGCCAATACTACAAATATGTATGATCAATGTTGCATAAAACTGAACCAGATTATCATTAAAGTTTCCTACTATTTGTAAAAAAACCACGTACACAGTCTCAAATGAACACATCTGTTTACAATACTACAATATCTCGTACAACAATACAAATTGTGTAACCAATGTATGTAGTATTTCATCATTTATCTCAAAGCGCAATAAGACCGTCCGTTTCCGAAGTCGGTTGCAAATATAACCCCAGCGGACGTACCAATGTAATATTATGGTAAAATGAAAATCACGTAGTGTAAACTCCATTGCTGGTCGTGTTTGCGCAGTTTGGAATGCATACATGGAATATTCGTTGTCAGCCGGTAATCTACTGTGCTCCCAGTTAGAAATGAACAAATAGAAGTAAATTTTCCGTAGTTTTGTAGAGTTTCTATTGTAAATTGAATTATTTGTTGCTATTCAGTAATATTACGATTGTAAAGTGTGTTTGTACTTTTTATAAAAGGCCAAAGTGTGCATTATAAAATCAAGAAAAGTACAAATTAACTTTAATACATTTGTAAGTATTTGAAAACTATTTAAATGTGCCTAAACCTGTGCACATACGTGGTTCAACCTGCATTCGATTTTTTCTTATAGCAAGACTTCCATTAAACAGAAGCAAGACGCATCTACATCATCTTTCGTATATTTCATTGCGCTTTAACAATACCAACAAAACCTCCCTCCTCATCATCTCACAGTAGACGCAGTATCCAGACAACAGACCAATCATAACGGCGAAATTAATTTCCAACGTAGAAATCATTTCGTTCCATTCCATCGGATATAATATACGGGGTGACCTAATTAGAGCCATTCCTCTCGCTAAGCGCCGGTTTTGTGCTATTACAACTGACCTGACCGATATAGATCTTTGAAAGGTGTTTTTACATTTCTACCAGGAAGTGTATTCAAAATTATTCGTTTTGATTTAAATGCATGGATTTTGCTGTCGTTGGCAGCACTAAGAGCACTCTCTACATTTTTTTTCTGTATGTAGGATTGTTTTTTTCTTCAAAACCATTGTCACAAAATAGCTATCACATGTACGTATTATAATAATTATAATATAATTATTTAGTATACCATATAGTATAGCAAAAAGAAAATTACGACACCCTTTTTTGCTAAATCTAGACTTTCTATAAATCTAGTCTCATACACTTGACTTCAACTAAACCACAATAAAATATGTCCCTACAAATATGCTTTATAACCAACTTAAGTATATACATTTCACTTTCTCCGAAACTGTCACTTTATACCCTTCATCTTGCCACCTCATAAATAATAAAAGAATATCAAAAAACTTGCCAAAATATTTTTCTTTATTGATACATAATAAAGTTGATACAGAGGACTTACCACCACTTCTAAAATTATATTTTTACGGTGTGAAAGAGAGATGCCGCTCTACGTCTTGTAGTGCACCATCTCGCTCTAGACCCTCGACAATACTACTAGTTGTGGTGGTACGTTGTCTGAAATAAAACAGAAATAAAACTTGTATCGATGGCAGTCACATCACGCTTTTAAGAACTGAGAACTTCAACCACTTAATATAGAACCTCCTTTTACTTCAGTTCTTAAAGAAAAAGAACGATTTTAGTATGAAAATGTACAGAACATTTTTGCCTATAATGGAACTAAAATATTTAGAATTTGCATTTGAAACAAGGTTGTATTGGATTGACTATTTCGCATAATAATTTTTTGACTATTATGTATACAAATCGTGACCCGCCCTAACCTCATACGTGTACAATACTGACGTAATAATAATATAAATCTTTCTCTTGAAACAATCTACGAGGATCTATTAAAAAAACCGCATCAAAACTCATTACGTAGTTTTAAAGATCTAACGTAGTTTTAAGCATGTATTGGAACAGACAGCGGGAAGCGACTTTGTTTCATTCAAAACCTTTTTCTTTTTCCATTAGATAATGTGAGAAAAGAGATTACACCCTAAAACGTATTCCCTAAGGTAATAAATATAATATCTCAGTTGATACTCAAATTCGTCAAAGCGGTGTTAAAAACAGTGTTGCCAAATTTATAAACTCATGAAAACTTAATTACCAGTCTACATAATAGGTATAACAGACGGTAAAGTTATAATTAAATCATACATAGTTGTTCCTACAAGCGTATAATTACTTTTATAGTCCACAAAGGGCCAGTAAACCTTAAAAATAAACTGTGTGTTATTATATCGTTTTAGAAAGGTGAACCTTAATATAGAATTGTTGTTGAATTTACACCAATTGTAAATAGAAATAAAATATTATTGTTGTCTCATAATAATGTTCTAATTCTAATTTATTGCACCAAAAATGTATTATTTTCATCCAATCTTCAATGGCGGAATTTGAAATTATCACAGAGGCAAGGTGAAGGTGGTTATTTTCGCTATTTATTCTGCACTAGCTGTTACCCGCGACTTTGTCTACGAAAATCTGGGTAAACATTGACATAGTCGGTTAAAAATTATCGTGTATTAACACACACTTTGCGAAATTAAGTACATCAAAATTGCTTTAGCCGTTTTAGCTCGAAAGAGTAAGAGACATCCATCCATCCATCCTTACAAACCTTCGCATATTTTACATTAGTTAGATTTACAGGATTCTTTTATCTAAAGCACCAATACGTAAACGTATAGATAAATTTAAAATTCCAACCAACATACTCAAACACTTAGCTTAATAGAAAACGCAAATAAATCAACACAAACAAGCCATTTGCGAATATTTCGCGTAAGTTGAACTAACGTAAATATTATTTTCGTGAAGTTTCCCTCGCAGTACTCGGGTCGACCGCAAATGCTCTGGAATACTCAAATGGGACAAACTGACAAACTGTATGGGGAATTATCCCTGAACTTGTTTATTTATTATTGTTTCATTAAATAGGAAATGGTTATGGCATGTGTAATGGTAGTTTGTATATTGGTCGTATATTTGTTTAGAATTGTTGGTGCATTTGTCGCGTTAGAGTTAATATTCGTGAACGTTTACTGTGTCTTGAAATATCGGTCGTTATCTGCAATATTGGGTGTGTATTTTTGCATTATAAATTGCTTCACGAATAGTTTAGTGTTTCCTTATTTATTTTTATGTTTTTGCTAGTATATTATCATTCTTAATTATTTATTGAATACTGCACAATGGCGGACTTAATACTTAAGGCATTCTCTAGCAGTCAACCAAGAGGTGGTGCAGAAAATCAAGAAGTAGGTGTATATTTGAAAGATGATCGGTGAAAAATGATTAATAGTTATAGCATGAACAATCGAATACTAATACATAATTAGTAATTAAAACCTAAATGGGGCCTATTATTACATAATGTTATTTTCATATAAAAACATATAAATAATGTTAGGTAAGAGAAGTATGACTGTTGTGAAGACTCTGTTAGCTTTTTTAATCTTTTGTATTTATCTCTATGGCTGCACAAAAGCTGCGTACAGGATAATTGATATCGTTCATGAAATGTTGCATAGTTATGAACCAAGTTCATTAATCTCGAAATACAAGTACAGCCTTATGAAAATCAAAGCTAAATACACAATTCAGTTTAAACTTGTTTAGGCAAAATGTTCATCTCGTCAGAAGATGATTTAACCGAAGCAAGATAATTTAATCCCAGATTTATCGAGTCTACTTGAATTGGAAATTGAATTTCAATTTACGTTTATAAACATGATGTTTTTATTTCGAGAGTCTTGCGAGATTTGTTTAAGTGTTTCATTAAGGGATAATATGATTTGTTTTTTTTTGGTATGTTTTGGAAATTATATTTGCATTTGTAAGTATTGATTGACTCATAAATGAATAATTACTCTAGACTGAGAAAACCTACTACTACAAAGACATTACAGGACAATTAAAATACTGTTCCATTATTTTTTTAATATTAATGAGAAAAGCTGATTAAGTTTAGGAACCCGTATACAACAACATTAGATGATATTTTCTGATGAAGTATGTCTTAAATGGAATTTTCCTTAGGCTGCCAATTGACTGTAATCAAGATCATATTTTTTAACATTATGACTTATCCGCACTGATAGCACTGTTGCTGGCATTATTGAGATCTTTGAATATAGCTCATTATGTGAACTATGCTTAACTGATCACTATCGAAAGACCTTTGGTATAGCAGTCAGGGCCACTGACCACTAGGGTCAGTGGCCCTGACTGCTATACCAAAGGTATAGGTTCTATCCTCACCCAGGAAAAATGTTTGTGTGATGAGCACGATTCTCTTATGTCTGTGTGTAATTTATGTATAGTATGTATGTATTTTAAAGTATATAAGTATGTCTATCAGTTGTCTAGTATTCATATTACAAGCTCTGCTTAGTTTGAGACTAGATGGCGGTGTTTGAAAGTCATAGAATAAAAAAAATGTTCATATTATATTATCACGTATATTAATATATAGTTTTGTCCACAGCTAATAAAACTGTCACCGACATCTATAACTCTGGAGCGGCTGGACTTCTCCGCATCAGGACCCTACGCCTGCGAGATCGCTCTAGAGACCCCTTTATATTCAAAAGTTTCTAAGATACATGAATTAAACGTCATTGGTAAGTTCACTTAAATCTTACTCCTGGTATTTCATACTCTGATCAAAACAAAAAAAGTTAATCATCAGTCAAATCTCATGTTAAGCTTTGTTGTTGGTTGTAAGTTTTTTCTCCATTCTATTCTAGCCCAAATGACAAAATTTTAATTAATTGAAAAATCTGGGACTACTTATATTTTAATACTTAAGGGACTTTTGTTATTATACTTTAGCTGTAGAAATAACCAAGCAATAATTAGGACCTACATTTAAAGAAAATTCGACTAAATTTTATAGTTTAGGTACTCAAATTTTCTTAAAAAAAATCAGAGAATAAATTAAGTTAATAAATGTGTAACTTTTCAGTTCGTCAGAAATACCGTCCAAAGATAAAAATAAAGCACAAAAAGTTGTCATCGAGCGATTTCCTCGAGGCGACGTGCCAGAGCGCGCCCGCCCACCCCGCCCCGCACCTCACCTGGTTTATTAATAATAACAAGGTGAGTTTAAGATCCTGCCCAATAGATTATCCCGCACAATAACTCCTATTCCGGCCCTCGTAAAAAGTAACGATGGTTTCTTCCCTGTGTATGCAGCTGGGAGAGATTTTTTGGTAGATTTTCTGCTTAAATGTTTTATAACTTTTTGATGAGGGTAGCAAAATTTACTTTATCTAAAGCATGGTATAATGCACTACCTCACCTACCTCATAAACTAATCTAACCTGTATTTTGTATTAGATAGATATAGGATTCACTAATTGAAACATGGAAATAGTATAACATACTAAGCGCTGCAAACTAGACTTCGCCAGATGCGCTAAAGCAATCTCACGAGATAAAAATTTACTCACCAAAATGGTTAAAGAAAAATCTTTAAAGAAAGAATATTCGCATTGTCACGGGAAATTATCTCCGTACGTTATTACTAGCGCATAATAAGATGTCGGGCCAATTCTTCTTGTCTTAATCACATATCACGACACCCCTGGGACTGGAGGCTTTATCACACAAGTACGCAGGCATATAGACAAGTTATATGAATATTTGAAATTGCTATAGTAACAACCTCAAATGAAGCACGTTCTGTATTACTTTTTATTCCATAGAGCAGGATAAATGGGATTATACGACACCCATTTTTACATTTCATATTAGCTAGTCATTTTCGTTGAAATAATCTCGTAGTGGCAGAGATTGAGTATCGTGAAGTCTTGGTTGTTATTTTTTAGGCCTGTATCTTGGAAGATTGATTTTTTTATCTATGAAATACGAAGGAATACAGAAATAAGAATATTCATATATAATGATTGATTTTTCATAATCCTATTACATTGTTCATTACATATATTCACCACTCCATAATGTTAGGCTGTAGACCAGACTGTGCAAGAAAAGCGTTGCTGTAGACCTTGTTTTGTACCCTTGAACTTTACAAATTTAAATTATAAAAGATAATGCGCTACCACAACGCGACTAGTTCCGTAAAAGCACACATATTTAGTTCAACAAATTTGGAAATTAACACCACAAACCATAAATTTTCAGCTTCATCGATTAAAACGAAAATGATAGATTAATATTCAAAAAGGTGAATAGCTGGGGATAGAATGACGTGATGAATATTTATGAAATCAAGCGGTGAATACTACTTCACGTTTGAATTTCATCGTCGATTCGTTAGAACTTTACAGATGGTTAAACCATTGAACAATTTTCGTCCAGTCTGTCGATTTTAAAACTAGCTTTGTGGTGAAGTTTGCAACTACCGCATGTGTGAAAAGATCCATGAATGCAGAATAAGGAAAAGATATGTAAAAGTGGCACGTGGCGAATAAAGTTTCTGCTTTCACCCAAGGGGGCTGGCGTGGTGTTATGCATACGTTTAAAGGAACTTTAAGAAGTCATTTGAGAATGAAAAGGATGGACTTTTTATTCCTCTAACTTTTTATCATTTTTTTAGAATATCTATGATTGTGACTGCAAAGAATAAGTTAACTGAAAGTTAGGCTCAAGGGGTAAAGAAATGTTTACGTTTTACCATATTTTTTTAAACCAGAAAAAATATAAAACAGAATTTTGAACATTTAATTTTATTTTAATTCGAATATTCAGATTACAACGTTACATCATTTCCTAAATAATTTGGTTACAGAACATTGAATCAAAATGTAAATTCAGACTTGGTCAGAGAAACCGATGTAAGGTTCCCAAGGGAAGTCCAACGCCATTAACTGTACCACAGGTTTACAATGTAATAGACCTACCAGATATTCATTAAAACTTATTTGAAATGTCGACTTCATTTAAATAAAATTTTGTTACTATGCGAAAGTTTGGATAGATGTTAGTTAATCTATCACGCTTGAACGGTTGAACGGATCTGGCATAGCATATAAATTACTTTTGATCCTTTGAAAATGTATGGTTTTCGTAAATGTCATAAAACAAAATACACAAAATAAACGTTATATAAAGTTTAACCTTGGGGCTTCCTTTGATACTAGAATAAACACCAAATAAAAAGTCCTATAATGTGGTTTACATATCTCAATCAAATACAAGAAAAAGCGCTTCTAAATTCCATGATCAAATATCTGAGTAATATTGTTGTCCCAATAGGTTTCTGTTCCAAAAGTTCTTCAAGTACTTAGAACAGTTTAAGTTTCATCGATTGGAAATCCTATCGTCAAATCCGTCTAAATATTCTAGCAGTCCGTTACGTGGAGCTGTCGGCATCGCCTGAAATGCTGAAATGCTCCTATAGGCTGTCAATAATGCCACAAAATTAAACCTCCAACTGGTCGCAGGATTTAATATGAAAGCTTTAGTCTTACCAGTATTTGGCCGACGTGAAATGATACTAAGGATCTTCGAGGTATGACCTACTGGCGAGTGTAAATGTGTTTTATCTTAATTTCTTATGTTAAAAGATGGTTATAGATTATCTAAATGCCAGGAATTGGAGGTCAATTCAATAAAAATAAAAAATTATGCATTTGGTAGTTCTTACTTTGGACAAGCACAAATCCGTTTTGCAATACCTGAAACTCTATCATAATTTTAAAATACACAACAGTTAAAAACTAAGTACGAAATTATAAGTTAAAACAATAATGTATTAACATACATCTTGACTTACATCTAGACTAGCAAACACACGAAAAATTCTAACACATACCAGTATTTTTTAATCTACGCTCAATTGGTCACGCATAAGTGGCACTAAATATTATAGCCAAAACGCTTGTAAATTAGTTTTCTAAATATACCCAATATAATGAACGATGTTTCCATACATTCGTTGAAAAGTAAATTGGTTAGTTTGTGCCCAAAACTCTAAGCTAGTGAGTATTGCGTGCTTAGTTTTATTAACCTTGAGCGCGAGCCCAAAGGAAACGCTTAGCCACACCAAGAATGCTAATTTTAGTTTAGTTGACCAGTTTCTGTAGGTACGTTATAATGAGGTAGTATTTCTATTTTGGTGTAATTAGGGTTCAGTGTGGCAAAACCTAAGGGGTAGATATTCCCAGTAAAGAAAGGATTATGATAAGGGTAGGTCAACAAAAAGTAAAGGGTTGTCATGATAACATGCCTATCGTTTACACCTTTACTCATAGTTTTTGTCATACCAATTCCATTAACGGTTTTTTTTTATTCAAACCGTTCCTCCCACGCCAAGGGCACGGCGTGGAGATATGTCGGACTCACACCAACCAAAATCACACCGGGACCCTTTTATAGCCAAAGCCAGAGTCGCGGGATCCTTCGCGCATGCACTGCGCGACTCTGGCAAGCCTCATTCATGTTGACTCCTTCTCTAACCTAACCTGCACATAACCTTAATATAACCTAAACAGAACCGTGGCTGAAAACAGAGGCGTGCACTTGGAAAGGCCTATGTCCGGCTGTGAACTGCGATAGGCTAATGATCATGAATCTAAACCTAATAAACCCAATCTTAAACTAATATTTACTCGATATTTTTTGTATGCTTAAATACAAAATCAATAGCCGTGGTACTTTGAACTAGATCAAAGAGTTTTAGTAGCTTAATTATTTAAGTCGTGATTGCCAGGTCCTTATTAGCCTAGTGAGTAAGGTAAAGGCTAGTGAATAATCTAGACAGAGAAATCGATACTTGTTTACAGCACTCGTAACAATGAATTACAGAAATGAAAGGTTGACTGACTGCTATGACTTCAAATGTCAATACGTTTCAAAGGCGAAATTATGGCTAACTGATTTTTTCTGTCAATTTAAACTTTTGTGTACTTATTATACAACATTTTGTGAGTCGAACTCTTAATTGTCAAATTTTACGATTTTCTATTTATGCGGAATGTCTGACTAGTTTCTGACCCAATGGGAATCCTTCATCATGAGCTGACGCGGTGGAGAGGTCGCGAGTTGATCTATCCTATGTTCGACTCGTGACACCGTGACTATTCAGACATTCCCGTTTTGTACGCGTGCGTACACCGTATAAATTAACAATTTTATTCGTGACTTTACAAATAGGATTAAGTATAAATACTAGGTAGTTGTATTTTATTAGGGAGGCCCTTTAAAATTTGTTGCTAGGTTGACTGACAGCGGTGTCACTAAATATTTTACATTTCGTTTTCAGTAAGATACCTAATATAGTTACAAAATAAAGAAAATGTTTGTTTTTAATATTTTTGGTACAAAATAAATTTCGTGAATTATCTATCGTTTTCGCCGGACATAAAAAAGTCAGAATTCTATTTTAGGAACTCTTTTTACCGGATTTCGACATCAGGTGTTTTTTTTTCTTGCCTAAATATGAAATGTTAAAGGCACTCGAAATGTGCGTGAATATTTTAGTTCCTTCCATTATTGTTAACTCTAAAAATATCACAGAATAAAGTAATCTCATTACTGTCACAATAAATTATTTAGAAATATATTTATTTTCTGATTGCTGTGCTATTTGTAGAACGGGTTTGGGCGACAAAGTTTTTTTAAGGAAATATTAATTTTCATGAACAGAATAGTATTTAAAATTCAATTTCAGTCGGATTACACACGCTGTACCTATCAAATTTAAAAGAGCTCGTAACTTGTTTCGATCCATTACGTTTCTTTTACTAATTTAGCAAAAGTTTTAATCATCGCTAACATAACATACGCTTCTTCCTCCTTTCAAGTGGTGATCTACAATCTCACACCCCTAATACACTCTCTCCCTAAATTATTATTATTCTTTGTGTCTCTTAAATCACGCAGTAATTTTAAAGAAAAAAACCGATTCATTGCAGGGCAAAGGCCTCCCTCCCTTCCTTCCAACTATTCTAGTTTAAGGCTAACAGGTGCTACTGTGGGATGTTCGCAAGAGCTACTGCGACCCTGGCACTTAAAGGGCTCCAGGAGGAACATAGTGGGTTTAGTCAGCAAAAGTCTGACACTCTTCCCTCCCACTGCACCCACAACGGGCAATTTTCACCTTTTTTTTTTAACAGGCGCAATTTTTGTTAACTCTTCAACCAGCATTCTAATGATCACTTACCCACAGGTGGATGAGAGTCTAATAGTGCCAGTCGGGACGCTAAAGATGCACCGCCACCACCACCACGGGATGCCGCTGTTGATGACCAACACGTCGCTCCACTTCCCGCTGACGACACTACAGTTGTATCCCAACCAGACTGTGGACATCACCTGCCTGAGTACTATACCCAGTTATGCGAGTGTCGCAGAGGGATTTGCTGATGTACAGAATCAAACTGTTACGGGTGAGGGTTTTTTTGGCTTTTTTATGTCAGTAAAGTGGGATTTGAGACTGTTTTGATTGATGGTGCTCAAATATAGACGAGGATTTTGAAGTTTTTTTTTAATAAATACTTGACTCTGGCTCTGACAGCAGCTTTTCGTTGTTTATCACTTTTGTTTGAGTATTAACATTAAGTAAAAAAACATAAACATGACAATAAATTTTAATGACATTCCAATTAAAAACGCTACATTTTTAAACGCAAACAGTTATATTAAGTTACATGTCACAAAGAGGTTTTAATTTTAAACAGTTTTTAAAAAGCGACCAGTGAGTTCCCTCCGACATTATAAATTTAGTCTAATGTAATTAAGAGGAACTCGCAGTAATTTGAATTTTAAAATCTTGCCTAAAACTACCCAGTGTTAAAATTCTAGACTTGTCGCTTTAAATAAGGTTTTCATAAAATTAAGTAGGTGTTACATTTTAAAGAGAGTTATGGAGCTAAAACATTTTTGTTATATCAGTTTAGCTGAAATTCTGGCCTGATTCTGTTGTATTAAACGTCAAAATGCAAATTTTTATTCATTGCAAGCTCAGGCCGCTTGGGAAATATAACAAGGATGTGCGTTAATCTATTTACATCGCTCCTAATTTGAGACGTAATCAAATTCCAATCACACGTGACAAATTCAAATTAGTGACGGCAATCACTGTAACTGAAGTAATTAAGTTTTGTAGTAGTTACCATATTGTATAACTAATTCCAACTGAAAATATTGCAGAGTAAATTAAGCTTAATGGTGTCTAGCCAAAAGTAACTCGAACACATTTTTGTAAAGGTGTAAATGGCGTTTATTATTTGGCGACATTAAAACGACATACCTGTGCATAATGCCGGGCTTAATTCTCCTAAAACCTAGCGACACGCTTTACTCAGGAATTATAACGGTAGAATACCTCGGGAAATTAAGTCCTGGGGCGTATGTAAGCTCAAATTCCAGCCTGCTAAATTACCATCATTTGTAAACACCGAAAATTAGTGTACATTTTTCAAATGAAATTTTTCTTTTTCAGTCAACGTGGTTCGCATCGAACCAGTGCCAACTCAGCTGCCTGTCAAAATCGTTAGTTCCAAACTAAATTTATCGGCTCGATGTCATGTAGATCGTGTATTGTTCGTTTTAGTCACATTTCTGTACCATATTTACTTCTGAACTCGGATATGACGTTCATTGTAAGCATAACATCTGTCAAATTTGTTCTCATGTAACGTTAGGTTGAGCATAACATTCGCAGTTACATCGGCGTAATGCCTCGAAGTAAATGTTTCATAAAGGCTGATCCATATTATTACGGGCAGGTCGGGCTAACAGCGGTTGTTTGAAATGGCTTCAATTCGCCACAGATTGCGTTGCATTAAAACCCGCCCTAGCAATAATATGTGGGGGCCTTTATATTGCATGCACATCACCTCCATACATTTGATATTCGGTGTGTCGTATAAGCATATAATAACATTACGAGCAAGTTACTAGTACGTATTTACGAGCTTAGTATGTGTGTGGTACTGTAACTGGTAGATATTGACGTCTGTATATTGTGCAAAATGAATTGTCTGTGGTGCTAAATTGATGAATGAATTGGAGAAAACGAATCATGTGTTTAAAAATAATATGAATAAATTCACACTGGTACACCGCCGCAAAAAAAACACCTAAACAAGCAAAGAATAGATTTAAAATGAGGCCGTATTTTCTTTATTTATTTTGTGAGATATAATTCTCATCTTAAATGTCTGTATCAATGACCAAATGCCAAGGCCATTGTATACTCGTACCACAAGAGCACTGTTACCAGGATTAATTCGACACAAACCGCAGAAACTACAGAACGTCCTAACCCTTGTTTGGTATAATACAATTTGACAGGTGTTATCTAATTAGAAACTATATTTTAACTGTTGTAATTTATAACGTAACAAGTTTTAAGCATTGTGTTGTAAACATTACAGTCCCTTTAGCCGAGTGACATTTTGACAATTACTAGCGCAAGCGATGATAGAAACCGCTAGCATGTATGGAAATTTCAAATTTCAAAGTCACTTGACTTATAGAAACAAAACGTCATTTCCATACATTTGAGTGTCAATCATTAGGTTGAAGTAATGTCACTGGGCTAAAGAGGCAGAATACTGTATTTTGCAAGCTAATCAAACCCAAAATATTCACGAAAAGATTGTTTAAATAAACTCAAAACGAAGTTAGTTATAAAATAACATTATTTCCAAACAATAAACTCCGTAACCGCTCAATTGGCGACTATCGTTCAAACTCTTAATCGTTATTAAAATCTGTTCAAATAACTTTAAATAACGCGATTCCCTCGGCAAACAAATATTAATTTAATTAACGCCGGTTATAATCTTATTATGGACGTTTAGGCAAATCCCTCCAAAATAAAGGGCCAGGCACCGTTTATAATTTCGGTCGCCAATATGAAAATTGCTTGTCTAATGAAGAACACCAAGGAAGTAATGGTAAAACTTCCGTCTTACGTCAAGCCCAATTTGGAAAACTTAATTTCGACGCGTTGAGCAATGATTCACCATTTTCTCTGTTACATTTTAGTACTGAACGAATATTTTATGGAAAGCTGCACGAAATGAAACAATGTATAATAAAACATGCGTAAAGCATAACGGCCAGTTATTGGCAATTTAAAGCTAAAACAAATTGCGCGCAGAATATGTCATAACGGATTTACTCCGAACTTTATCCCGACGTTATTTTTGCAAAACGTGATCAAATGCAGGTGATTTTGAAGAATACAAGACCAATATCCGAAATATTTTTTGTATCGAAGGCAGATATTTGTACGCGGATTTTACTTTTCGAATTATTTATTGATGAGCTTCTCTGCGCTTTGTATCCTCTGTATATTTACCTTTTGACTTATGTATGCGCAATTATGAGACTGAATTAGAAAGTTAGAGATGTAAATGACCCGATTCGACACCCACCTCCAACGCTAGAGCCCATGTATGTCCATTTTGTAATATATAAATGTAATGGCGTAGCCAGAGACAGAAGGCGAGATATATATAATTGCGTAACTTATATATGTTGGCTTTGACAGTGTTAGAATATACCTAGTAGGTAGATACCTACATGTAAAAGTAAATGTGTTTTTTTCTCTGAACATTTTAGGCCAATATAAATTATATCACTTGAAACAAGTTGTAAATATAAATAAATGTAACATTTCATAAATGAAATAAATTCTTATTTCGTGTCTATTTTATGTACTGCTTTTAGTGTAGGGAAATATTTTAGGCAATTAAATAAATGCAATTTGTAAGTTGCCCTTAACTTATTACGCAAAACAAATTAATATAATTGACAAAAAAAATGTTTTTTTACTTAACCATATTAAGATTACGTGATACAATTTATATTTATTTAACGTTTAAGTTTAAAGAGATGTATCATCAATTACTTAGAAGAAATGTCGGAATTAATACTCATTCTGAATATTAATAATTATAAAAATTATCGTAAATTATATCGTATTTGCATATCATATATTATGTCAATTGTTTTATAAAGTAATCTTGGTAAAGTGAAGTGAATTGAAGTGAGTATGGCACTTGCTACGTACATGATATGTTGTTAGACATCGCGCAATATGCCTTAGCTACAGGACAAAAATACTACCATCATATTTATAGCCAGCTGTTACTTGAGCAAATCTTCTAAAATGAATTATACATACGTACATTAAATCTTTGTTATTAGAGTTGAGTTATAACAGGTCAAACGCGATATCTGTTCTTCCTGTTCCTATTCCGTAAAAATAACAGTTTACAATATCTGTTACTAAATAACAGTTCGTTATTTTTCTACGTACTAAACAACGCGTATTGTTTTTTTTTTTTATATTGAGTAGGAGAGCGCTAAGTACTTCTGAGTGGTCAATATTTATAGGAACAGATATAAGTTACTCGGAAGAACAAATTTTAATGTTATCTGCCTGTTATGAGAAATACACCTCATCCCTATCTATTATTGTGCAGATATTTTTCGCTTCAGTTCACGTAAGCGTGAATTGCAAACATTTTCTAACGTTAGATACTCCAGTATTTATCCACATAGAATGGCATTAGTTAAATCAAACGCTCGCAACCACACGGCATAAACTCAACAACCTTCACATACATTTAAACTAGACTAGCATTGCATTCAAATACCAGCTTCATACCGAACAGATAATCAACCAGAATAGTACGTAAATCGTTCCTCAGAATAATTCCGCACTATTTTAACTGCGAGTGTATTTGCACTGCACAGTGGTGCAATCCGTATGAAGACAAAAGCCGTGCAAAAGCCCTGTGGGCCAGTGGCGTTCGCATCCAATTCTGTGAGCACACTCCACTATACACAACACTTAATACTCTTGGATTTATTCACGAAATAAAGTATACTAAAGAATTCTAGAAAAGTTTTGTCCTAAAATATGTATGAGATACTCGTAACTTTGCGTTTGTCGACATGTACTTCTATTCTCTCTGTGTGAGACGTGTATGAAGTTTGATAACATTCAGTCTAGACAGACTGGCTTTTAAACTTTCTGATTTTCAAACTTCAACAGATCAATGATCGATATATCAGTAAAACATAAAACATTTTCGTGCATATGTATAAGTACTCAGACTGCAGAAATCTATATCGTAGACAAAGACGGGCAGAGCTGGAGTGCGTTAGTCCGTACTCGGATGCAACACGACGCCTAATGATCTAACAATGATTGTGCTCTCGATTTCAAAGCGACAATGCTCTCAGAAGATTTTGAAACTAAAGGTTCGTATTGCATTATGTACCACATAGTTGACACACCATAAAACAGAAATAGAGGAAAGTATTTACATAGTGGTGAACCCAGTGTAACTAAATATATTTGTTCAATAGTTATTCTCTTTTTGCTGTCTATCAAATATGTAGTATAAAACTTTGCCATGCAAATATTTCGGCGGTAGTAAAGGTATATATCTGTGGATAAGGTATAAAATGTTAAAAATAGATGAAAATTATATGGTAAGGTTGTCCATCGTCTCCTTTTTCTTTTCTAAGTTCCATGGTTTTCACTGACCATTAATAATAACAAAGTAGTTCCCCTGTCTGTCACGTCCATTGTTGTTTGAAAAGCAGACTGAGGAAGGACATTGTTTACTTTTTATACGAGGAAAACCGCGAGAAAACATTTAGGAAAGTCGTTGGCGAGTTTAATGCTATGTAAAGCGGTGCGTTTAACGACTGCTTTTTACTCAGACTGGATCGTAAAGTTATATTCGCACGTCATTTGGTTAAGTCGACGCGATAGTGTTAACATTGATAGAGTTATGGCTACACATAATTACACCTACATAATAACACGATTTATAAACAATGAAATATGAACTACAGTCATGCGGTAATCGTTAAATACATATTTTATGCAATTAAAAACTTACTTCTGTACATTCTAGGTGTATTTTTTGTATTTGCATAATAACATGCGAGGCATTTTGCGCGATGACATATTTTGTTAATGAGAAACGTTAAGGAGCAATTGTGTAACAAAACATATCATGATTAGGAGTGAGTATTTGTAAACGATTTTATAAATGTTGTCAAATTGGAGAGGCTTTTGATCGTTCGGTTGGTATTATAATGTTTAATGAAATTCTTGAAAGCTGCGTTTCAATGCATTGTTTTCGAACTAACGGAAAGATAGAGAAGAAAATATATTATCGTATTGTATAGATATTATTATGTGGATAACTTAATTTTTTATTGTAATCTCGTAATTAGCGAAGCTTAAAGCGTTAATTAATTAGATTAATATAATGTGTGTAAAACTTTTAAAGTAAGTATGATATAAATTAGGTAAAACACTTTCTGTAGATATCAATGGATATAAATAATTGTATATTGACTTAATCTTTGATGTACGTGTATTATTATTTACGATCAATGTCAGTTATTCAGTCAATGTATTGATGTAATAAATACGTAAAATAAATGTTTATTTCGTTGCTGTAATGTTGGGAAACAAATACCATTATAACCGCTGGTAATTTAATTTAATAATCGATCTACAATATTTATTATCATGTGATTTTTTTGTATTATAAACACGATATTAACTAAAACAACAGAACCAGAGAAATAACTTGAGAACTGAAATTTACGTGATTATTTAAATCAACTCAATCGACATAATTATTATATTGCGCTTTCCGTTAAAATTCACATACTTAAATATTGCATTTGGATATTATTATTATCGTGTTTAAAATAAATCGTAAAATAAAACATCCTGTATCTGTCGCAAATCTCTAGCCAATCATTTACTCCTGTCTTCACACAAACGCAAAAAAAATCAACTGATGTATAATTTACTGTATTTTCTATATTGAAAAGGTAATTCATGCAGGCTATCGATGTCTTCCTTATTGCTATACACTCTTTATATAAACTTTAAGTCCTATTGTAAGTTAGATTTTATATCATAATAGTTATAATGGAACAGTGAATTTGATGGTTTTACGTTGCTTCATAGTACGCCTTTAACAAGACTACTAAGTATTGTCAATTACGCATATTGTAATTTGTAATTGCGTAATAGGTTTTATTATTCATATCCTTTACCCTCCCCTTTAGGTATAAATGTATATAAATGGATGTTTCGAAGGTTTATTTCTGAAGAGGTTTTATTCGTAAAGTAAATTCTGTAATAGGATTCTTATATTACACTGGAGCGCGAATTTCTAGATCAGTTCGTAACATATTATGTGTACTGTTCTATACCAGATAATTGCTGTCATGTATTAATATTCACGTAACCAAAGACAAAGCGCAACCCTGTGTATTATTCGAACATGTACACAGACGCACTAGGTATTTAGTCAGCTGACTTAACCAGTAAGTAAAATCTCAAATCAAAACAGTAACATTTGTAAAAGTTTCGTCTACTATGAGATTTAAAAGCAGGACTTTTGCCATTGTATAAGCAAAGTCCGTCTACGTGCAATGTGTATGCTGTCTCGCTTTCCGATGTACAATCACGAGCAAATACACGAGTTCACGAGCAAACAGTTTAAGTCCTCCACTTACAATATCAGGAATATTCCAGCTTCATTAATTGGTCGTGTATTATTATTTTTGCTCTTGACTGTACATGACTGTTCTGTAAAGACTTCACAATACAGTCCTAAGGTGTTACCACACCAACCAATCGTACAATAATCGATCGAGAAAATCGAATGATATATAAATGGGTTATTCGCCTACGATCGATAGTTTTTTCCATACAAATTGATCGATGAACATTTGATCGACGCGCGACGATCGATCGATTGGTCTGGTAACACCCTTAGATGTTGTTTTATACGTTCATCATCTCTTACTATTTCATCGTCTTCGCGGTGGAAATGCTTAGTGCGTCGTCTTCTATACTAAATGTCATTAAGTTGATGCCACACGCATGTCTGCTGCGCCGATAGTATCAAGTAAATGTTATTATATCGTGTGTTTCGTGTAACAGTCAGTTGCGCTAAATTTGTATGAAAAATTATGTCTAATATTTACAAGATGTGAAATTTTATCTCTTTATAATATAAATGTATTACACGTTGGTTTACACATAATTTGTTTGTTTCATTTGCTCCTACTTTTTACATATTTTGCCTTTAATTCTTGAATAAAAAATGTTTAATTTCATAGGTTTCAATCAGGTAACGTTAACAGCAAAAACTGTACTAAGATAAGTTATTCAAAAATTATTACAAAGAAATTTATCAACTCACCTTACATTCTAATAAAAAAAGTCTTACTACTGTGCTCTCATATTATTTAACATTACTTCTCTCAACACATACGGCTTTTCAAGACAAAACATTTGAATAAAAAACTTGCCATTTTTAGCGTTAATTTGGTAATTACTGTCGTTATTTCACAATAACACAATCGTTACCAACAAGGTTATACGAGATAGTATAACGATTTTTGATGAATTTTCCATTCCATACACAACTGTATGTGAAATCGACCTTAAAAAGAAAAAAAAGGAAATAAATCTAATTTAATAAATCTAATATCTAGTTGATAAAATAACGAGTCCTCCCTATGAATATGAAAACAAACATTTGCTATATTTGAAAGTCGCATTAATTCAAATGTACACAGTGGAGCTTTGAATGCAAAGACAAAATAAATAGTCGTTCGTTCTCAAGTGCTGGCTGGCTAAAGTTAGTAAGAACCAACACCATTAAGTATTCCTGTCCTTTCTGAGATAACATGGCCGTCGCTACTTCTTACAACTGTCGCGCAACTGTCGCGCAACTGTGGCTGCTCTCTCGGCCACTTCTAAAGTTCTGTTTTTAACGATGTGATGGAACGAAATTGAAGTTTTCCTGTATCGATAAAGCGTTTACAGACGACGTGAACTTTGTTTGACCTTTTTCTTTTTATGGTTGTTTAATTTATTGGATAGTTGATACGAAAGGAAGATTAATATCAGCTATGCCTACGAGTCTTACTACAACAGTTTTGCCGCCTCTTGGTCATATTTAAAAACAGGTACTGGGTATAGTAAAAAAAATCATTTTCTATCAAAATAATAGGTTTTCTGAAATAGCTTAGACTCTCTAAAATATCAGTTGATGAATGACAATACGTGTGGTTTATGGTTATACCCTTCAAGTAAATTTCAAGCATGCGGTAAAAATAATTAATTATGTTTTTAATAGAGATAATACATATATTAATATCTCTATTAAAAACATATTTCTTCCGGATACTGTTTTAACACATTCCTATCACAATTTTTTTTACTGTATTTTTCCCCAAAATATCATAGCACATCTCTTCCTTGTTTATTCCTATAAACAATTCGACAGACGACGGTAAGTTCCATTATCAGTCATGTGAAAAAGCAGACTTCAATAAATACGTTCCGAGAGAATCGTGGAAAAATCCAACGCCTGAAACCTTACAAAACCTCTTACACATTCTTCACATTCAACGCACGCGTACTAACGAAAAGGAATTCCCTTTTTTGAAGAATTATAAAGAATTCAATCTTAACTTATTTAGATGACGTATAGGTACATTCAGTCTATTGTAAAAATTTTAGCGTGTATAATGCTTGTATATCCGCCCACATGTAGAGTCGCGGAAGGCTCTTAATTTGCTCCAGTATTTAGTAGATGTTATTTTGCCCACTCTTCTAAGTAAAATGTTATTACTTTTAATAGCTTATTTTTTTGTGCTTTCAGAATTATTACCATCGTGACTAGCAGACATTCTAGTTATATTCGTAATCTAGTTTAAATCTTTGTAAGAAGATTAGTAGTACCTAGAGCTAAACCAGTGTCCCCTTTTAAAACTTCAAATTACCCAAAGGTATCCAAAGTTTCATAAGTATTTAAAATACTTTCGGGATCCAAGTTACATTAAAGACTGAATCAAGACTTAAATATAAGTTAACAGGCTTTAAAACAACGTTTATTAGTCGACTGTTTCGCAACAAAATGAAGAAAGCAAAGCGTAATTACGTTTCAACTAAATAGCTTTTTTAATGCAGACTGTAAAAACATTGCCGTCGCAAGAAGTTAATAAAATAAAATAGGTAAAAAGTTCCGCGAGCCATCCGACGATAAACGTTTGTCGACCGGCGGCCGTTCACGGCACCCGAGGGCTTAACTCATTACCCAACTTTTAAAACGAGTGTACCACTTGTACAGGTTGTATAGCGAGAGGCCTGCTCACAAAAAAAAGAACGGCACATTTCTAAGGAAAAGTTTGATGGTCTACATTAATAGTTTCAGAAATGGCTCACGTTTAGGAACTCACTACATGTTTGGAAGAAATAAATCCAAAACAATTGAGAGTTGAACAGTAAAGTTGTTACATCGCGTCGTTAACTCCGACCTTCATCGGGAACCGTCCCGGCAGATTTGAACTGATATAAACACTCGTATTTTGTGAGATTTGGTCTATAGGATAATGCCGAGGATCAGTCAAGCGCGTTCGAAGGGCAAATTGCGCCTTTTGTTTTTATCCCTCGGCTCGCAGAAAATCTTGTTATACCCACTGTTATGGACTTTTTATATTCACTACGCATCGACGTGGCCCAAACAAATTACGGTATTAATATTAGAAAATTGCTAGATATCGAATGTATCAAGGAGGCTTCCTATCGTGATATTGGAAAGGTAATGTAAACGCTATAGAGAGACGACTTAACTCGCTAACAAAGTATCTAATAAAATGTTACGATAATGCCCTATTCTGAGTAAAGATACAGACGTAGTCGATTAAATGAAAGGCATCATGGATATAGTCCCCGCCATTTTTCTATATGGACAATGATAATTTTATTCTGAACACAGCTCGTATACTGCAGTGTATGAATAAACACGAAACTTTAACTATCTTCCCGTTTATTACCTACTCAAAATAACCAAACTTGCAACAAACTATCATAAACAAAACTCTATTTGAATATCAAAAAGTAATCTAAACTTGCAAATGCGCAGCGAAAATGCGGAGGGAAGCCTCTCAAAAAGTTACGTAAGATGAACAAAATGTAAGGAGAGATCGCATTACGTACGACCACGAGAGCTAATAAACAGAGATTGAAGCATCACGGGTTGAATTTCACCAATCATGGCTTCTCTAAACACGACGAGTCGATGATTGCTTTGAGATAAAACACGTGAGTGAATGCGCTTTAGTTTATCTACCGCAGAGTGCTGATAGCGATCTCTACCTTTACTGACTTCTTAAACCAGGAATATAGCCATTGTGGATGTGAGATAGCGTACCACAGTGCGTGTAGCGGCCTCTCTCTTCCACAACAAGAATAGTCCTGGAAAAAGGGTTTATAGTACACGCACTGCGCCGCGATTGAATTGAACCATGCCGCAGTAAATAGCTCCTTTTGTAAACAGAAGGTTAAGTGATTTCTGATAAAGTATGGGGCGAAACGACTGAAGCAGAACTGTGTTTCCTTTGCCATGCTATGGCAAATTGATGATGTTCTTAGAATTTCATGCATATTCTTGCAACAGTTACTTAATTTTACTTTAATGTAGAGCCAGTTACGAAAGCTGCTAAACACAATCGTTTCACTACAAAGCCACTCCACAGAATAAGTATAGAAGCAGTTTGTTCACGGCGAAATAGCTTCAGACAAATAAATAACAACTACATTAATAAAAAAAAACTTATATCGTATCATTTTCAAGTAGACAAAGTTGGTTTAAAAATCAGATTTTCTCAGTTGGTTTAAAAATGTAGAGTTAGCACAAGAGTAATATCTTGTGCTAACTCTACATTTGGGTATTAAATCCTTCAATATGTCAGTATCCTTTATGTCCTATATCTGCGTGTGTGTGTGTGTGTGTGTGTGTGTGTGTGTGTGTGTATATGTGTGTGTATTCAGGTAGCTGGAAATCGGTTTCCATGCCTAGATTACAGTCGGGGACATCTCATTTAGCTACGGGGCCGTAAGCGACGTTCAACCTAATCTCGTATCATTAGTTGCTCTGACAACAACACATTACTAGCAAAGTAATCGATAATCCAATGGATATATGAGTAGTAATATGAATTGTATTTAATGATAATGCGTATATATACTGTATGAGTATACGATACTAATAGGTAGGTAGGTATACTAGTATTATAAATTGTTCGACAATTAATTCTGGAATTCAGAATGGGTTTGAGAATTCAAACTGTTTGAGAACTGTATAAAAAGCATTTAAAACAATTTAGTCGTAAATAAATTGAAAAGAAAATCCAAGATTAATTTCACAATAGTTTTAAGTTTTAAAAGAAAAATTGATACAGAACTCTCGCCCAAGGTACGTGGGATAGAAAAGAGGAAAGAGATTTTAGCCGCACAGTAAGACACTGCAAATTACACAAAAAATGGGCATTTATCTATTAAATTGGAGCCACTAACTAGGCATTACACTAAATCATTTATTATCCCAGCACTTTGGACATGAGTCCACTTCCCATGCAAAGCTAAAAGTCTAATTGGATTTTTTCTGTTGCGAAATTCTCAGTTGCAGTTCCCGATATTGAGTTCGACTAATGGATATAGGTTCGGGACACATATGACCAGTACAGGATTAATAAAACTGCACCATTCATTTCACCAAACTACGACGATTTTAAAATACTCGTACTTCCCTTTACTCGACGGTTTCGAATAGTTATTCCAGTATAAAAATTCAAGGTTTACTGGGAGTTTTAGACACAGTTTTTAGAAAAATGGGCCTATTTTTATCCGACTGCGCCGGAAGGAGAGTAATATTTTTAACAAAGCTTTACAAGATAGCAATTGAAAATTTAGGACTAAAATTTCATTTATTGTATTAAAATCTATAACCACTATGAAAAATTCAGCTTTTCATGTGACATGATGAATTAATCCAAAGGGTACGGGAGGCCTGGCTCTGAACGGACACCTTGTTTTTATCCGGTTTTAGTTCAAATGTTACGAACCTTGTTATTCCAAAGTTATGAACTTGTTTGCATTCAGAGAGGGGCAAAGTAATCCGCCGGGTAGCGTTGGGACCAACAGGTGCGACCCGATGAATGCCTCCGTGTTGTTGACGATATTATGCATAAAGGAATCACAAAGCTTCAATTATACCAGTATTATCTTTGATAACAAGCAACGGCAAGACCAACAAAAAAAAGAACTTGTAAAATGAAGACTATTTTTCTAAAAGATTGTCCCTGAATATTAATTGGAGTTAGAAAAAGATATAACTCGTTAAAGTTAAAGGCCTAGTCGCTAAGAAAAGTCAGGATTTAAATTCTTATAGAGCCCTGAAAACTAAATCCTAGGGTCCCTATCGCCAGCTCTCACTAATTACAAAAGTTTTGAGATAACATCCAAGATTCTTTGTCAACTCGAAATTCTTAATAATTTTATGTAGCCTTAAAATTATTAGACTTTAACTAATAACAATTAAAAACTTATTGAGAATTAAGCAAAAGGTTAGTTAAGTGAGGTGAGGCGTTTGAGCCTTCCATACGGAGCTGTCTTGCCGAGGGCTGTAATTATGCAAAGTTTCAACTTTCCAACTTAAAGACGAACTAAAGGGACACAAAAGGTCAGACGGAAAGAAATTAACGAGTGTTCGAATTAAATCCTTTGAAGTGTTTGTGTAGTTAGAGTTTAGAGACGGTATAATTAATCGATGCTAATTGACAGAGGTTCGCAGAAAGTGGAGCCTTTATACAGCAGTGGAATCTAATCGGGTGATAGTAAAAACGACTTCGGAGATTTAAAGCTCATTATATTTCAGAGAAATAACTTTACCTGCCGCTGCAAATAGCAAAAGTTTCATAGTTAAGAGAAGTAGTAAGACGATCCACTAAAAAAAAACAGTTTATATGAAAGCTGTTCTTGAAGGAATACCCACAAATCGATACTAGTTTAGCCTTAGCCCCATTTACGTCCATAAAACTTTAAACTAAGCATACATATGACCCATTTAATCTTTACTTTCCAGCCGACCATTACTGATAAAAAAAATTGTTTCAAAGTTCAACTTAAAATAGAATTCAATTCGCCTTAAAACTAGTCTGTGTAAAATAAGGTTTTCTGAATTTTATTCTGATGATTGTATCAAGATTTTCCTTATCAAATGACAGCGGGATTTATGGAAGCCTTAGAACACGAAAACGCTATTACGGAAGCCCGGAGTAGAAAGTAAATGCGTCCGTCACGACATAGCTGAGTTTTCAGTAATTTGTTAATTACCTTTTATCGCACATTCTACCATTGTTCTAGTTTATAATGGAATGTTGTGCGGATACCATTTCAAACTTGAACAGCGAAATTTAAAACATGTACATACAACATTTTGTATGTTACCTTTTTTTTAATCCCTTTTAGCTGTGACACACACGTAACCGTTACTTACGATAGAAATGGGATGGGGACAATTGTCACACCATTAGATAAGATTTGTTTAAGTAGGCGACGGATGTAATTTTATAATTATTTATTTCTCCTCACAATGACAAGCTTATTCTAAGTTTAAAATACACATATATTTTTGTTTTTCTGCATTGCAATTTAGTGACGATCTAATAATAATATGCCAATTTTCCAGAATAAATTAGTTGCTCGTACGTGAAACTTCAGCTTGTTTACCGATTTTTCCTTGTTTATTTGTAACAAAATCATAATAATTAGGTATGACAATTCGATGCGACATCAAGTAATAACAAAATTTTCCTTTCATATTTTCCTAGTTTCATAATTAGTATCTACTATTAGTATTTGTAAATAATTATGTTATTTTATAGATATAAGTTTAGTTTTAAATGTAGATATTCTTTGTTTAGTATAGTTTCTGTCACACAATTTCCTGTATTATGAATAAATTAAATAATTTTATAACATCAACTTATGTTGTCATGTTTGCAACACTAATCTATGTGTCATCTTAACTTTATTCACTGCCAGATATTTCCACAGGCTTATACAAAACGCATTACACAATTGAGTCTCTCCTTGTTTTCGGAAGTCGGAAAAACCCGCTTGGAAACTCCGAAACTCGTCTGCGTTATTTTAAACTGTATATTTTTCGAAACAAAGAGCTGGAGTGTAGTTATTTCTAGTTACACCGACATGCAATTCTGTTTTATTTTATTTAACTTGGACAATGTACAGTCGAAATAAAATATACGTTACCTTTGTGCGGTGTTTCAAACTCCTGTTATTAAATGCGGTCATGTCTTTTAATTTACATCTAATTTTACTTTTGTTGGTCAACTTGAAGTTTAAGTAATGTTTTTACATTTATACCACAGCAATAAAAACTCAAATGTTTTGTAAGCATACAATCGTTCGATTACAAGAATTTAAGCATGTTCGCGACTATTCACGTTTTACTTAAAAGTACCAAAATGCAATTCGATAGTTGAAAGTTATCATGACATTAATATCTCGACATATTACGAATCTAATTCTCTTTCTAAATCTTAAAATAATACATTTTCATTCGCACCAAAATCATGACTTTAGCTACAGCTTATCTGTAACCTCCAATATCGTGCATTCTATTAGCCTATAATAAATTACCAGCGCTTCATTTCAGCCCCTCTTCACATATTTACTCAAAATAATATTCCAAGGGGTCTCAGAAAACTCGATGTTACCGCAAATTATTCACCGAATAAATTACCATGAAAAAACATTTCTCTCGTCGTAAAACGTTATCTGTTGAATCTGAGGAAGTGTTGTCACCTTCAGATTAATCGTCTTGTTAATTATAATAAAATGAAGTCTGGACGATGAGTGGCAGTAGATAAATTGTTTCTTCCTCTAACAAACTAATAAAGCTTGACGTAAATTAACTATAGCTATGAATTATGGATAGTTTGTGAAGCAGCGGTGCTGGACACTTTGTTGTTCTAAGCTTGTAGCGCTTTCAGTCTGCATTGTCAAAGTTTGCGTATTTATATTTTAGCAACAGTCATAATGTTTAACTCAGACTACGTAAGTACGACATACTCTACGCACTTCAATATTTTTTTAAATATTCAGCTAAATATTTCTTTCTTATCTTTATTATTTAGCAGGACAAAATAATTTTAATCTGCTTAGATTACTTTAGATAATGATTTTTATGTTACTGCAATAGGGAAGTAACAAAATTAAGGTAATCATTGTCTCTTCGATACACGATACCAATACTTAGGTGAATCAATGGCGTATTATTTGTGTTCATTACATTTCGTTCATTTCATTCATTCCTTTACATTGCGTTTATTCCATTCGTTTCGTTCGTTCCGTTCATTTTGTTCATTTCGTCCATTTTATTCATTTCATTCACTCCTTTCGCTCCGGTCATTCCGTTCCAATTACTAACACAGTGTACAACAGTGTGTAGTGTTGAACAGTAATTTTGCATTTATCACTTACACTAGGAGTACGACAAACGATACGATAATTAATAAGTTGTTGGATGTCGTAGTCCAGTAGCGTACATTGATTTTCGGAATAGTTAACACTCGTCGGTCGCGTGGCTTCGTCAGCTGAAGTTAGAAAACTCTTAATAATTACTAGTTTATTGGAATTTTTCTTATATCGTTTTTCCCCCACGTAAAGTGATGACCTCTAAAGACACAGCAAGCTGTAGGACGCCATCTTAGATTAGGCGCGTCGTTTTCACGTTCCACCAAAATGTTAATATAATAGAAACAAATGCATTTTAAAGCGGCGGTATCTAATTAAATAACAAGGATGCGATCATTATCTTTTCCCGCCCGTTTATAGTAATTATATTTAAATAAGCCTGTTATTGTTTTGTATTAAGAGGGCTCGAGTGGAACGGCCTGTTTACGAAATCCAGAGGGTTTTTGACTTTCAAATAATTTGCGTTGTTTTCTTGTAACATCTACATATTATTATTATTTTGTTATAATGAATTAGGATTTGATTTTTATTCTTAGTTTCCTTGTTTGACTTTGTAAAAGTTGTGGCCCTAATCATTAACATTGATAAGGTATTTTTACGCAGTACTCTAATTACATCTTCATCGACGATTTTTTTTTTTAAATACGACATTTCCAAAGGAACCTCAATTTTAACTGCATTTTTTTTTAACCGGTAAAGAAGTAAAAGAAGTTGGTGAACCAAAAAGGTTGGGAACAAAACGTACAAGTAATGTATTAACATATTTATATAGAAAGAGTATATATTATTTAAACCGCATCCTGGCGCATTAATAATGAAAAACTAAAGAAAAATAACTAAAAAACTATGTACAATTTTACATTTTAAACAAAGAATGTCATTTAAATATGCATGTAGTTTTAAATAGATTCAGAATTGCAAATGATTTAAAAGCAATAGATTGTTCTGGCTCTGTTCTTTTTTTAAGCCAGTTATATTTTTGTACTAGCTAAAATTAAATGAGAATAGTACACATCAAGGGACCCACTTCTACTGTGGAAGTGATGAAAAAAATAGGCGTAAAAGATGGATAAATTGTATAAGGAATGATATTAATAAAAAAGGAGTAAAAGTTGCTATAACGTCTGATAGGGGAGGATGGAAGAAAAAAAACGTGTTGCACTTACCTCAGGTAAAATTGGATTGAAGGCAGGAAGATGATGATGACAGATCAAAGGACCTGCCACCGTCTCTTTAGACTGCTGCCATTATAAAAGCGAGATAGTGTAGTTTACACGTAGAGCGTAGCTTCTGAAACTCTTCTAAAATTGTAAAAATGGCTAAAACGGTAATTGTAAGCCTTTGGATAAATCTCATGGATATAACATATTGTTCGAATACATCTCAGAACTCTTCGGGGATTACGTTTGACGCGAGTCTTTTGAGGAAAGAGACCTATAAGATTTCAAGCCATGTAAATAGTGTTCATATGAGAACTCTTTGACGTGTATCGATATTATTTTTATCAGGTAACGGAACACGGAAGAATTTGTTTTTTACTTTAACGAGTATGTTTCCTGGTTTTTACTATATTAATAGAATTATGTAGTAAATCTAGTTAATACGACATTAAGTCAAAAGCCGCTTAACTCTGACACCGAAATTAACCTCGGAAATTGTCATGTGAAATGTAGAGATAGATTTTTTTCGCAAAGACTTCTTCCGCACTAAGGATTTTAATCCTTGTATCGAGGGGGGGATTCACAGACATTAATTCATTTGCACAGAGACACCCAGACTCAGAACAAGCATTTGTGGAACGCACAAATCCTTTCTTTTGAACCCGTGACTCGTCGCGCGCACATAACGGATTTGGCATGGCATCTCTACCACTCGGCTATCCGTGCAACCAATAGACAATTTTACAAGGTCACATAGCATAGTGTCTTTTATGAATACTTCTTACATTGTTCCATCCAGAAACGGATAAATAAATACTCCTTTAGAAGTTTAAAAATGTAATAAAATCTTACATTCACATTTATGTAAACAATTCTTATTCAATTGATATCAGACGCAGCTATCAATAACACGAGCCCGACGTTTCTGAGAACATAATTCTACACGACACAATCTCTCCCTTCGTTCACGCGTTACTGACATATTTACATCCTAAAACCACTCGTAAACGCTGTTTATAGCGCGTCAAGTGAACAAAATTATTTTAGTTGCGCCCAAAGAACCTCCCCTTAAAGTAATTTTATAGCAATTGTGTGAAAGAGATACCGTTCTATGTAATGTAGAGCTGTATCTCGCTTACACGACTGCAATAATGTGCTTGAAAAGTGATTTCAGGACCTTTGATAAGGTTGAAATGTACTCGCGGTAGAAAACATTTCAAGGCGGTAATGTTACAAATATTTTGTGGATCTCATGTTCGACCGTCATAAACTGTTCTTATACTTCAAGTTTATTATATCGGTGGGTGGGTACCTGATTGGCGATGTGGTTGCAGGTAAATACTCGTAGGTAAATTCGTACAAATTATGTTTTTTTTTTGTATCTGGAAAATATACCTACGAAATAATTATTGGCAGTTTCGGATATAATTTACCTTTTTTAACGAACATAAAATAATAACGAAGTATGTTAAAAATGCACCAACCTTTTAGGATAACTGAAACGTGTTATTATATAACACCAACATAATTATAATTATTATTACATGCACTATTGTTGACAAGAATACAACATGCTCATCATTAAAAAAAAACTAACAATACCGAGTACTTATACAAAAGCACTCGGTACTCTATAAAAAGCAATGATGTCTAGTTAGTAATATGTTAGCGTTACTAACCATTAATCGTTTTAGTGCTTAACGTTCTAAGCTCATATCAATTACTGATATTAATAGCTCTACCATATTTATAATTGAAATTTTATGTTTTTTTTTTAATAGTATGAATGAGTATGGTTAATCCTATTAATATTATAAACGCGAGTGTTTGTAAGTATGGATGGAAGGATGGATGAGGGTTACTCTTTCAAATTGAAATGTTGGCTAAATCTTCTTTATGTAATTTGTCATGTAGTTAGCCGATAATCTGAATTAATAGGCTACTTTTTAACCGCCTATGTCAGAAAGGGTAATGTTTTTTACAGCTATAACCGACATTCGAGCTGGCGAAGTCGCGAGCAACCATGTCATTATCATAAAATAGTAAACAGTTCATAAAATGGTTGAATGAACTGTCAGTGTAGTTCTCGAAACATTAACGAATATTGACACGCTTATCATAGCCATTCAGATGATTAATAAATACAGCATAGGTATGACATATAAAACCTGATAGAGAATACAGATATTATTTTGCAGTCGCTAAAACTAATTTCTTCGAATATTGTAATACTGTCATCAACCATCAACAATTTATAATAAATATCATAGAATAACTTGCAATATAACAATTCTACTCTAAACATTCACCACCCATTTCTCCTTCTCGAGTCAAACATATCGCGCTCCGAAATTGTTGTCAGAAAGCATTCAGCATTGTCAAAGTTTATCACTTCAACAAACGGAGCAAAGGAATGTAACCTACACTCGTACGACAATACTATAGTTTAAGTTTGTCGACCATCATATTTTAAGTTCAACATTTAAGTATACATTTATTATAATTAGAATTTATTGATGTTGTGACAAGAAAGTTTCATCGAAATGGCATTCTAGCTAGAATTACACATACTTTATGTAATTTGAGTGATTTTGTACAATTTTTGTCGCGAATTGAACCGTCCTTTCGTATTAAACGTACGTAACGTAGCAAAAGAACCATTATAGCAAGTCGTACATTCGTCGTCGTACATTCGTAGAAAACTGGACTTACGTAGCAAATGTAACTTTCGTAACAATTATAATTATAGTGAATGTGACTTTTGTAGCGTTTTACTTAATGTTTTAGATTAATAGTTATTATACATAGATAAGTTGCTGTAAAGTTTAAAAGAGGTGTCCTAAATTTTACAGTAACTAGTTACTTGTCATGTCATTATTTATTGTTCAGATAAATGCAAAAATAGTGTTTAATATTTTTTAATTATCTAACTGGACTAATAGAATAGTAATAGATTACTTTTCGTATCCTATCACCATCCCTATCGATAATACTCGCCTCTCCTTAAACTACGGCATAAAGCGTTTAATCAGTAGTTTGCAGTCCAACCAGACGGCCGCCTGTAATGGCTAGACCGATTATAAAGACATCTATTAAGTGGCCATGTTGTTATTACACTCACTAAATGTCAGACGGCTTGTATTATCATATTAATACTGAACCATTAACCTCAGCTCAGGCTTCATCGCGTCTAATTAATTATTGACACGAATCAAATGTTACATATTTAATTACCAGTTAATCTAAGCAGGTAACATCGAAATCATTATTGAAAGAAAATTACTCTGGTTTTTTTTTATATTCGTAATTATGATAGCGGCATTGTGTGAATTCACAGTGAATTATTGTATTATTTTCAATATAAGTAGCTTTTATTCCAGACGTGCGATATAATTTTCAAAACTATGGCAAGAATTTACTATAAAAGTATATTTTTTAACCTTGACTATTAGGTACCACAACTAGGTACTTCACTAGTAAGTAAGAAGACAGTAATAGTAGAGACAAGCGTCAAAGAACACTTCAGGATGCTATCGAAATCAGATTTAACGAGAACTAAAATCTAAACTCAGTTCGAAATACGAATAGATTTTGTAGAGCGAGCTGCATTTGTGTATAAGTGTGAGTTTTATAATATAATACTTATTTCGTACTTTTCTTGCAGTATAAATTCACCTTAAACTGTTTAGGCATATAGGAAAAGCGCTACATTTAACAGCATAAAGTATCTTTCGTACTCTTTTTCGCTCCTAGAATGAACATTCTCCGTATAAGTTAGCTTAGTCAAAAGACATCGGAAGCGGCTTAAAATTGATGTTTCTGAGTACGAGACGTAGAGTCAACGCCGGTTCATTCCAAGTTAGATTAGATTCAGAGCTCACTTTAAATTAAATTAAGTATTCACCTTATGTGATTGCACTGGAACGGGCATGTTGATTTGTTGATTTATGGTCGTGAATTGGCCGTTGCCGTTTTATTTTGTTGATAAGATAGATTGAAGAAGCTTAACTTCTTCTAATACGTAATCTGGTATTAGTATTTTTTTTTGGATTATTACACAAAGTGTTTTTCTAAAACCTTCTTCAATAACATTTTCCTAGAAAATCGTATTTGAATAATTTAGTGTTTTTCCGAATTTCAATACGCTATTATTTTTGTTTGAATATAGGCTGGTTTCCTTGAAGAAAACGATGCACAGAAGTGTCCTTTGACATACCTAATAATATGATCTGAATGTGAATCTTAAATATGGTTTAACTATTAGGTACTTTAATTTTATATAACATCAATATACTTTTGTATGTTTGCTGACGATATATAAAGGGTATTGAAATGTCACAAATACGAACACACGCTTTCAATCAGATACCAACATATCAATTTAACAGCACTATCATATTATTACCTTAGCATTATGTTCCGATCAGCAAGCCACGACACACGCTTTGACAATATTGTGCGGCGAGCACAAAGACCCATGACATTGATTGTATAAAAGCCTCCGTCCCAAGACAGACATCAGTCATCGTAATGGAGTCGTTTCGTAAGTAATTATGGCACCCAAAGGGTCCTTACTATACCGTATACAACCTATTGTGTGTGTACAGTCGAGGGCAAGATATGTACTGTCAAAAAGATCTAGATAATTTGACATCGTATTAGAATAAAAGACAAATAGAATAATAACAAATGACTGCATGGATAGCCGAGTGGTTTAGGTCACCACGACAATTACCACTGTGCGCGACGTGTCGCGGGTTCGATTCCCGCGTAGGTCAAGAATTTGTGCGTTCCACAAAATGCTTGTTCTGAGTCTGGGTGTCTCTGTTCATGTGAATTGAATGTCTATGAAACCCCACACGATACAAGGATTAAATTCAAACAAATCAATAAAGTGCAGTCAAATTGAATGATGCTTGATAGCTGTTTTAATATATTTAAGCTTTTTTTAAATATGTTTATTATATTAGTTACCAAAATTGATGAACTCGACTGTACATACGTATATTTTCATTATTCGGTTTCTTAGAGATGAAGCAGCTGAGTGGTTTTGTAAGGGGAATATAGGCCTTACATAAGATTTTGTAATTATAGCCCGTCTATAAATAAAGTAAATTGTTAAGTTACCTTAGAATGTGGTTTTTAGGAAAGTGTTAATTAAGTTTATGAAAAATTATTATATAATGGAAATTAAGATAGCATGAACACATACGTGTAAGACTAAAAAGGGAAACTTAAAAAAAAACGTTATAAGGTTCATGAAACGCAAAATAGGATTGAAAATAAATCCACAATTAGAGAGCTTTATTTGTTCTTGAGATGAGATTAACACTCAAAAGATATTTCAAGTAAACAACAACGTAACATGTTTACTCAGCACCAACCTTCCCAACCAAAAATCTAAAAATAGAGTACCTGTTCATTCAAAACAAATCATTGTTTCGTAAATAGTTCATACCACACTCCATTTTCCTATCCATTCATTTTTATACATCGTGCATACCATCTCATTTACCATAAAACCTTCAGAAACCCTACTATTACCTTTTAAAGTAATATTATTGCAGTTGTAGAAGCGGGACAGAGTGATACAGGGTGTAGAGCACCGTCTCTTTTCCGCATATGCAATGGCGTTACTTTGAGTGGAGGTAGGTGTCTTAAAGGATATTTGGAGCCATCATGACACGTGGAAGGCGATTGGCCACAGCTCAATAGATAACAACAAAACTCTATTCCCACATATACAGGGTGATTGATGAAACTAGGGACTCTTTTTTTATAATTTCAGGCAGTCGAAGAATAGTTTTTGGTTAATTTGTAGCATTTTATTTTTCAACAAATGTTATGTTTTTTTAAGGTGCTTTAAAAGGTACTAAATAAACAAGCTTGTAATGCATTTTTATATTATAATTTCAGCTTCTGGAAGTCCCATTGCTAAACAAAGGACTCATTTAAAAAAGTATAGTGTAATTATATAAATGACTCATAACACACTGGAAAATAATTAAACATTTCACTACCATATGTACAGTTTATTTTACCTTCATAATTAATTAAATCCAGCTTAAAACATAACTCAAATAATTCAATTATTTCAATCTCATTCAGTAAAACTTTTGAATGAGTTATTGAAACCCAAGTCCATTGTTTACGCACTCGGCCTGTATTATAAGGACTAGAGCCTTCAACCTCACCTTTTCACCTTTGATATAACAATTGATACTGAAATAGATACCCTTATTTTGTTAGACCCCACGCTGACATGTGCGATGTGGGATCATTAAATACACACTACACTAAGTGCTTACTATGCGTGGAGGATTGCAAAAAATCTGATATCTTTATTTCAAAGTTAAGGTGTTAATGTAATTGTAATATGATACTACAAACGCAAAGAAAGTACTTAATTGCAAGATGTTTTTGGATTAACAATAATGTCCAGACCGATTTCGGCCATGGCAGCCAGTGTTACTGTAATACCAGTTAGCTAAGCGAGATATATTATAGTGCACAAGCGTGTGCTAACAAAGGTGCTCTCTCTATTCCTTTACTCTCAGAGCCCGAAGGGGCATCAATCCTAGACGATCAGTGATATTCGTATCTCAAATCCTTTAAATCAGATTTTTTTAGTTCATTGAGAGTATACGTCGGGACAAAGCAATTGCGCAGAGTTTATTTTTAATGGAGAAAACGCCGCGACCAGGCTTCTGAAGGGAGTTGGGACTGCTGTACTAGTTGCTCCCGATATTACCCCAAATGTAAAACCACCAACTAGAGCTTTCAAGCGGACAAGGAAGCGTAATACTAAATACCAAAACCCACGCCGCGATTTAGACGCGGCTTAAGAAGCACAAGATTAAAGGAGCACTTACTTTTACGTTAAATCATATTGATTTAGAATTAACCCGCCCCAGCTTCGCACGGGTGAAATACTGTATATACCTAGTACATACTAGCCTTCCTCTTAAATCACTTCATCAAATAAAAAAACAGCTTCAAAATCCGTTGCGTACTTTTAAAGATTTTCAGCGAACAGGCAGACCGTGACATCGACTTTGTTTTATACTTATAATAGAATAGAAGTTTATTGTTTTTACTTATATTTCTAGTGACAAAACAGTATTCTATATTTTTTGGACAGGACCAATCTAATAAACAAGCATACAGGTACACAAACAAATAAAATCTGTAATCAAATTCCCGGAATAAATTACTTAAAAAAAAGCAGGGAATCTTCTGTAAACGCAACTTGACTTAATTTGCACGCACTCCGCGCAAGCGACAAGTCAATCACTTGACTCTGCCTCCCCCTACAGTTTGATTCCTTTGCTTCAATATACAGTTGTAAGCCTAGTTATTATTTTTAACAATTATTGTACAACTACTTCTATAAACTATTGTGATTTGTCTGTGACATTGTGCTAATTAATGCAGGAAGTTAATTATAAAAAGCGAGCAGAGTTGTTATTGCAATATAATATGTATTTTTATTTAGATATAGTAATTATTTATTAACTGTGGCTGAGGAGACTTATAATAGTCAAACTCTTTGTTAAGAAGTTTAAGATTTAAGAAGAATATAATGGACAGATGTCATCGGCACGTGACATTCAGATACGAACTACGACGAAGAATGGTTGTTAAAAATTATTATTGTAATGTGATCGAAGTCGTTGAGTGGAATTATACTTATTGTTATTTAAGTTTACAGGTTTTTCATTCGTACATCCTGATGTTTGAGGCTAGACTATAGTTCAGAAGCGGGATCGACAAGAAGATTTATTCTTCTACGTCTACGCCTGTGGACGACAAATACAAACGTAAGTGTGGATTCCATCGGAAAATAAGCCTGCAGTCGAGTAATGGGCACTGGTGGTGACCGGTTCATCAAATAATGCTTTGAATTGGTAATGGACTCAATACGATTCCATGCGATTTGGTTAATAAAAGTGTCATGGTGATTTTTTTTCTGTAATTTTTTTTCGTAATGGAAATACGAAAAATTAAGGTTCGTATGTTAAAGATAAAGAACATTTTATTTGTTCAAACATGAGTGTACATACATACATGTGCATACAAGGTGTTCAATGATTAAAAAAAAAAACTGTCATGTTTAGCAATTACAGCATACAGTTGAAATTGTTGTGAAATGGGTTTGGATTGTAAAAATGTGCGGTTACTGAGACTGGTAAATAACTTTTTACTTGTTTTTACATTTAATGTGATACACCATTTAACGAAAATATGACGGATATTGAGAAATGTATTATCATTGAGACTAATAATTTAAAGGTGAAATTAAAAAAAAGGAAAAAAAGGTTACAGGATTAACGGGAATTTACAAAATATGGTTAATTTTCAGTAAAATGGATCGTGAGGAGATAAGGAACAAAGGTCATGACGTTTCTGGTCAAGACCCAGCGGTGTCCAGAGTTCAGGACAAGGGTCGCGGTACGGTAGAATCGAGACGTCGAGAGTCTAGTGATGAGACTTGGCTGAGAGACTCCTCACACGACAGTGCTTATAGACAATGTTTAGAGCAACCAGGGGTGTCACGGGTGCGTGATGCTGAGGTTGAATAGCGTGAGGGTATTGGCGGAGTGCGCCAAGGTAGACAATGTTTAGAGTAACCAGGGGTGTCACGGGTGCGTGATGCTGAGGTTGAATAGCGCGAGGGTATTGGCAGGGTGCGCCAAGGTAGACAATGTTCAGAGTAACCAGGGGTGTCACGGGTGCGTGATGCTGAGGTTGAATAGCGTGAGGGTATTGGCGGAGTGCGCCAAGGTAGACAATGTTTAGAGTAACCAGGGGTGTCACGGGTGCGTGATGCTGAGGTTGAATAGCGTGAGGGTATTGGCGGAGAGCGCCAAGATAGACAATGTTTAGAGTAACCAGGGTTGTCACGGGTGCGTGATGCTGCGGTTGAATAGCGTGAGGATCTTGGCGGAGAACGCCAAGATCGAAGAATGGTTCAAAGGACAGAAGAGGGAGCTCTTAATATACCTACGAGGCCATACGTCATCGGTCTCAGAGTGCTTTATGAGTCAGAGGGTTATGAGGATCTACGAGAAAGGAGTTCGAGTTGGAACAGGCTACAACTTAAAGATCAAACGCATTCACGTCTGATTCCTGGGTGCGAAAAGAAAAGAAGTCAAAGTCTAAGGAGAGGAGATGGTGAGCGATTTTAATTTTCTAATTTGATAATTACTATTTAATAATTTAATCTTAATGATAAGGAGATCATCCATTATGTTCTGCCACAGAGTGGAAAAAGAGATTAATTTAATATTTTCCTGTACGCGAAGATTATGCTGAGCTTTTGAGTGAAATGTTAGCTAAAAGAGTCAGATATGGTGAACCACTTGAACATTACTATTACACAAAAATAAACTTGTTGAATAGGTGTAGAATTTATGGGTGTCAAGCTGTTGATTGTATCTTGTATGGGGTTGAGGACAGGGCTATTAAAGTGGGGGGGGACAAGCTGCACAGTTTTCAGAACCAGAACAGGTGCTTAAATATAGGACTGTTAACAGTCGAGAAAATTGTGATTTAAATTCGAGTTTTCGGACTGATCGTAAAAATTCGGCTCCTACAACAAAGTCAAGGAGTTCATTAAAAATTACATGCTATAATTGTGCTCAAGTTGATCATCCTAGTTTCAAATACTACAAACCGGCAGCTAAGTGTGACTTGTGAGAAAATAGGTCACCTAGCTATTCACTGTTTTGGAAATATGCGCCCAAATAAGTAAGTGAGCCACTTGGGTCAGCTGAATTTTATCGAGGAGCTTACTGCTAAATATATTATCGATATTAAAGTAAACGTACCACGTATTAGATTGTCATTTAGATTTAATGAGCTAATGTTCCCTTATTAAATTACCAAAAGCTAAGAAATTATATTTGTGTCTGAATATATCTTACAATCGTACAATGTCAGAATCTCTGAGTCGTAACCCTGTGAATATAATAAAAAGCGATTGTTCGACACGCCTGGACGTTCCTGCGGTAGAAAATAGCGAACAGGATTGGATTTCTACTATGCAATCGGCTGATGAGGAAATCAAGAAAATTAAAGAAGTTCTATTAGACCCTAACTCTGAAAATCTCCTAGACATTCATCGTAACTATAAGTTGAAAAATAACAGGGTATACAGGATAGTGGGCGATGAAATTAAATGGCTCTTACCTAAAGGTACTTATGTTGGTAGACCGTTTCACAAAACACGTGAATATTAGGCCAGTTATGGATAGAAAACGGCAACTACATTAAAGGTACTGAAAGATCACATTAGTTACTTTGGAGCGCCTACGCGTCACGTTACTGACAGAGGCATAAGTTTTTCTAGTTCATCTTTTAGAGAATTTATTATGCAGACCGGGATAAAACACGTTATGAATGCAGTATCAACACCTAGGGCAAACGGCCAGGTCGAACGGTTAAATAGGACAATCCTAGATGCGCTTTCAACTTCCACTCACGGTAAAGACAATAAAACATGGGACAAACATATCCCCAATGTAGCAGCGTTCGTTAAAATGCAGCGTTGATCAAATTTGAAAAGAGATTTCAGCAGTTGTGAAGAAGATAATTCAGGAGATGATTAATTAGAAAATAGGTAATGTTCAGTGAGTCACAAAACAGTTATTTTGATATATAAGATTTTATGTTATTGTATTGTATAATAAAGCGGTACAATGTGTTAGGTTGTGAAAATACTGTGAAAACCCAATGAAATAAAGAATTGTATGTCGTGTAAGTTATGACCAGATTAGTTAACAGTTATTGTTATTTGATACTTACTTTACTGTTGAAGGAATTATATTGTTGTTATGTTATGTTTCAGATCCATAAGAGAATCTTAATGTATAAGTTTTTAAATGAGAGATAATACTATTTTTTTTTGTTTTATAGTACATACATTTTCTTTTAACTTATAAATAACTTGGTGGGTAAACTAATCATTTACTACACATGTTAAAACAATTCGCGAAGGGACTCGCGCTAGCAGGAAGGCCGAGTTGTAAGCCTAGTTATTATTTTTAACAATTATTGTACAACTACTTCTATAAACTATTGTGATTTGTCTGTGACATTGTGCTAATTAATGCAGGAAGTTAATTATAAAAAGCGAGCAGAGTTGTTATTGCAATATAATATGTATTTTTATTTAGATATAGTAATTATTTATTAACTGTGGCTGAGGAGACTTATAATAGTCAAACTCTTTGTTAAGAAGTTTAAGATTTAAGAAGAATATAATGGACAGATGTCATCGGCACGTGACATTCAGATACGAACTACGACGAAGAATGGTTGTTAAAAATTATTATTGTAATGTGATCGAAGTCGTTGAGTGGAATTATACTTATTGTTATTTAAGTTTACAGGTTTTTCATTCGTACATCCTGATGTTTGAGGCTAGACTATACAGTTAAACCTGTGACATTCCGGATTAATTTAAGAGTTGACTTCTTTAGAATGTTTGTTCCTGTCTTTACAGTTTTTTGCAAATTCACGTGGAAAAGTAAGCTAAGCTGGTTTTTTTAAAAGCTTTTATTTAACTTGCAATGTATGGATATTTGTGTGTTCGGGCGAAATCTTTGAACTCAATTTTGAAGTAGATATATTCAACCGTTTGTGCTGAAATTTTGTGGACGCATTTTGTTTGGATGACAATATATGATAAGATATGTGACGTTATTCTAAATTCAATATGGCGGATCATACAAGATGTCAGAACAGTTATATTTAATCCACTTATACAATATGGGTATCAAATGAAAGGGCTTGTCAAGAGTGACTAGAAAAAGAATATGACGTCATTCTGAATCCAATATGGCGGACCATGCAGGATGGCGGAATAGTTACCTTTAGTCTACTTCTACAATATGGGTATCAAATGAAAGGGCTTGTTAAGAGTGACTAGAAAAAGAATATGACGTCATTTTAAATCCAATATGGCGGACCATGCAGGATGGCGGAATAGTTACCTTTAGTCTACTTCTACAATATGGGTATCAAATGAAAGGGCTTGTTAAGAGTGACTAGAAAAAGAATATGACGTCATTCTGAATCCAATATGGCGGACCATGCAGGATGGCGGAATAGTTACCTTTAGTCTACTTCTACAATAAGGGTATCAAATGAGAGGGCATTTTGAGAGTAATAATAACTTGAAAAAAGAATGTGTCGTTATTCTAAATCCTAAACTAAAAAGTAAAAAATAAAAAAAATAGATAAAAAAACTTTTTAAGAAAAAGCTTTTATTTAAACGCTCTAAAAAGAAGAAAATAAAATATTCCTTTTGGATTATACTAACAACACCTCATTATACACAATTTATATATAATAATAAAAGCTTGTCGCGAGGTTTACATACCTATCAACATTCCTTTATATCATAATAATTTGTGGTAAATCGAGCGACAAGCTTTTATTATTATATATAAATTGTGTATAATGAGGTGTTGTTAGTATAATCCAAAAGGAATATTTTATTTTCTTCTTTTTAGAGCGTTTAAATAAAAGCTTTTTCTTAAAAAGTTTTTTTATCTATTTTTTTTATTTTTAATTGTATCATTGATACACTGGATAGTGGCCTCGCGCCACCTCGTTCTCTGCGAAAACAAGTACCAACGTGACTTTTACAAAGTTAACGTGACTTTTGCAAAGTATATGTACTTTCTTAATTAATCTAAAACCGTTTCGTAAGAACCTTTAATCGTCTAAAAAACAAATAAGAACAAATAAAGCAACACAACTCATACCTACAAATTTCTAGACACATTCCCAACAAGTACAAAGACACAATATTTACAGCTGTTAATGTTCCCGCTAGGTTTATTGGAATTATGAAAGTTAAATTAAAATATCGGAGAACTTCGGCTCGGGATGTAATTGGATTAGCAGCGCCATCTGTGTGTCAACAGCCTTATTAGAATTCATATATTTTGACTGCATGGAAATTAGTTTGCGCTATGTAGCTTGCATATAGTTGCTTGTAATTAAGAATTTTAATTAATCTGTATTTGTAACGGTATGTACTAGTATCGTATTTCAGTTTCATCATTGTATTGATGACTGGAATGTTGATTTTTCGATTGGAATTGAACAATTCGAATGTGCTATGTACCATTACGTAACTTGTTTGGTTTATTAAGTTTTTGCCGCAACGTTCAGGCATGCAGCTAAAAGTATATTATATCAACGATAGAACCTTCATTTGTAAGAAAATCTACATCGATCATATCCATGTTACTATTAGTAACTACCTGTATTACGAGATCTTAAAGAAAGGCTCTTGTCTTTGTATGAGAGAGACAGCGCACTACACTGCACATAACTATGTCTCTCTTTCACAATATCCAAAGTTCTACTTTAAGAGTTTTCAGTACAAGTCCAGCACTCAACATTACGAGACGATCGAAATCCCTCGAGAACGAGAATTTTTAATCATTCCCAGTATTCTGGTAAAGTTTCAATACGTTTTGTTTGTGTTGCAGTGTTTGCCCATAAAGTTCCATGTTTTACTGCCTGACGTTCTAAATTAACGACTTATGTAGTAAAAGTTCATGTAACTTGAAGGTCAGGTTGCGTGCTTGTTTGGTTAACCCCTAAAACATACGTATGTAGAGGGAAGAGCCTCTATTATTGTAGAACTAGAACCAGTACTGCTGCTAGAGCAGTAGTTTCATCAAACTTAATTTTTGCCGATTTATTCCCTGCAAATTTTTTGTTCCTTGCTCGACTCTCAAATACGTCAAATATTCCAAATTAGACTGATTTGTACGGTTTTGCAACTTCAACAGCAAAAAAGATATACTTTGGATTTAATTATTACTTATTAAAAATCAATTTTATATCTACTACAACATACTAAAATTGATTACCATCTCCAAATAGTGACACGCACATAGCCAGAGAGCCACTTTTCAAATAGTCTATGATCCACAAATTAACCCAACGCCTACGAACTTGTTTAAGTCAGCTACAGTTTATAAGAAGTGAGTTTAATTTGTATGTATATTACGTCACGGTCGTTCTGCCCGGGGCTATGGGTAAAGTTTGGCTGTTCTTCGCCCACATATTGACAATATTACGCTAAAGGGTGTTTGATTATGTGGGTCCACCAAAACATCACGTGGACTAACAATACTTGACTTGACAAATTTTGATTACAAGGTATTAATATACGTGATTGTGTTATAGACATGTGGTGCGGAGGGATGAGTCTCATGTGACTAAGAGAGTGATGATTATGAATGTTGATGAAAGAGAAGGCCAAAGAAAAGATGGATGGATTGTATAAGGAATGATATGAATAAAAAGGAGTAAACATATATAGATACTGTGACGTCTGATAGGGGAGAATGGAAGAAAAAAGCGTGTCGCGCCGACCCCAAGTGAAATGGGATGAGGGCAGGAAGATGATGATAATGTTACAAAGTAATATCTTATCTACTTGCCACTGATAAACGTAAACTTTTTTAGTATTTTTTAGCTAATTCAAGCAAGTCTGTTAGCAGTATACAAGAACGGCGCGTGCAGCAGACCCAGCAAAATGTCACTCTTAACGTCAAGTTGTCTTTGTCACTATCACAAAACGTAGAGACAAAAAGACAATACATGAAAACGTCACTTACCTAAATAATATTCTTGTATACGACTGTGACTGGAAAAGCATTCAGCGTGTTATATTCGCCGCTGCGTAGCGTTGCAGACGACGCACAACAAAGAGTAAGTACCTAAACGCTATAGGTGCATCTACACCTCGTAATGTTAATCATATACTATTTTTTTTCTAAGACAGGGGAATCTTCATGGACATCCACCTCTATGGGGAATGAAATAACGCCGTGCAACGTCTTCCGCGTTTAATGCGTTGTAATTCATCACACACGTATGTATAGACCACACTTTAAATAATTTATACTTTTTAAAAATACAGTACAATGTGTGACAGAAACTTGACAAAAAATATCTACTTTCAAAACTAAACTTACATAAATATTTCAATATGTTATCACAAATGTTTGCACCAATTGAGAGGTTAAAGGTTTTGATACATTATATTCACTAGACATCAAAAGTTATATACACTTTGTAAGCCTTAGTGATATTGTATTTCGCATTGTCTACGCCGCGATAAAAAGTGTATGTCTATCTAGCATTCTCTGTAAATTTGATACTCTTTATCGTAATTGTTCTATAACGAGTCGAAATATTATTACTTACTATTTTCTTCACATGAAGTTTTCATGAATTCTATATTGTGTAACAATTCTTTCTTTTACTAGTAGGAAAGTAGAGTTATTATTTTATTCAGCACTGAAAGTGTATATTATTTCGCTTTTAACTAAAGGTACCATTTAAAAATTGCATTATGCTCAAGTTTAAAACAGAAATACGGTATAAACCCAACAAATTTCAATAACTAGATTAGTTCTAAGTGTGACTTACCTAATTAGACATTATTAGCATGCAACGAACCGACTGTACCACTTTTACCGCTTTACATTTCACACTAGTTGATATTCTTAGAAACCACACCTTTCAAATTACCCCTGATTGGAAAACACTCGGAGTACTAGGAAAGTATTAAAGTCAACAGGTAAGTAAACTGGACAGATGTTATAGCACTGTTTTTCTTTATGTAAAGTATTGAAACCTTTAAGTAGTTAAAATACTAAAACTTAGACACATAAAGGACATTGCGTAGTGTAGGACGTCCTCAGGCACGAAAGTGATGATTTGCGCAAAACGGCTGGTAGGAGCTGGATGCGAGTGGCGGAAAACAGATCCCAGTGGTGTGCACTTGGAGAGGCCTACGTTCAGCAGTGGACTGCGATAGGCTGATGATGATGATGATGAAGAATGATGGACGATAAACTAAGAATGACACTAGGTTTTACTATTTTTTTACTATAAAAGGCGTCTTAAAACGCATTCAAGTTTCCGTGCGCAGCCTATTTTTTATCGTTAATCTGTAAAGTTATAAGTAAATCAATGTATAGTCATATTTTTGTTTAGACCAACTGTCAAAATGCTTGAATTTCTCTACGAAATCTACAACCTACGTCTCAAGTCTCTCAATCAAGAAATCTACATATTTCCTCGATCATTAATTACATATTAGACTTTCTAACGAGCGCGCAAGTCACAAATCAACATTAACGTTCGGATTAGCCTAAAAACGATTAAAACATTAAGCATTAATTTTAGTTAAACGCTTTCCAAGTGTAACATTTACTATCAGGCGACCCACAGAATTGCCCACAATTTATTTAAACATCTAAAATTAAATTACGAGAGACAATTGGGACAGAGCCATTAACTTAAAAGATTGTTACAAAAACGTTTAAAACGAAACGTTTTGAAGATCGCGATGGCGGAATTGTAACAATGTAGAGTCCTAAATCTTCATTAAAATAAAGTTACATTTTTGATGGTTGATATGTTAACGTCATCGTTTTGACAGGCCAGGTCAATCTGGTTTCTTTAAGTAGCGTATTTAAATTTGTGTGATTATCTCTTTTATGTCAAAGTAGCATATGAAAGTATTATAAGTGCAAGTAATGATTTTCAAATATTTGCAATTTGGATAAAGAAAATGAATGAGCGTTTTCTATATTTGAAAGAAAACAAAACTTGGCCAGCAATGAAACATTTATAAAACGGCATTTTTATTTATTTTCGTTTAGTAACGCAAATAACAAAATATTACGGCGACTTACATACTGTAAGTATCTCAAAGCCTCTAATTCAACCATATTAGGACTATAACGAAGAATAATTTCGGGCACTAAATAAACAAAGGAAAAAATTACATTACTCAAAAAGTTCTACTCACGCTAAGTATTCAGAAGTCTAGTACTCTTAATAACTCAATACTCTAACTAATAAATATCACAATGAAAAAGTTGTGAGTAGCTACATTAATGTTGAGGGCGAAACATTCCATCGAGAACGCACTTGTACAAGAAGAACAAACTTATCTCATTAGTTGGAGACGTTCATTTATTCTGTACTTGTGTTCACAAAGAAGTAATTGATGTTGGAGGTTTCAATACGGTGTTTGCGTAGATGGAATCATTACTTGGCCATCACAGGCAACACAATATCTTGTAAATGACGATTACTTTTGATGAGATAAGTCGTAGCACTTGGAATTAGAAGAAAAGCTGCAGTGAAAAACTGCATTTTAATCACTATATCCGCTAATGCACTAAGATGCTAGAGAAAGACACCTCATTTTAATTTATGCTACACCTTACATACCTACAATACGTTTTTGTGCCCGAAAGTAACGCATCACATTAAATGCAACTTCTTACGCTAAAAAAACCTTAAGTGATGTCCCTCCTCTTAACATATTTTGTTATATTATAATAATCATAATTACACACAGTACATATTCATCGTACGATATTTTAATCGTTTTAACGTTTGCAAAGGCTCCGTAATTCATTAGAAATAATGTGTAACATCCACGAGCAGTCTACGAAAATTTTCTCTAAACGTTGAAGGTAAGTAGAGGGAAAGCACGTGACTTCCATACATTTGTAAGGAAAGTGATAATTTCGGGGAAATTGACGACCCCCGCTACAAACATAGCCGCGCAGACTCCAATAAATTATGTGTAAATTGTATTGTAAACATCGCTCCTGGGAACGATTTAATAGAATAAAATTTACATTTCGTTATGTAAACTCGATTCGAGTGGCGCCTTCGTCATTCGAGTATTAAGGTGAATGAGAGGTTCGTGATTGTATACATAATTTGAATAATAACTTTCGTGTCAGTCAATCATTGGAGGCAGGTTTACATTGGGACTGTGATGTCAGTGGCGCGGCTGCAAAACGGATACTCTTTAATGTCGCTGTTCCGTGTCTAAATAATGATGACTTAACTGTATACTCCCGAAACTCCAGAAATAATGGTCAAAAATCAAAAAAACTTTTTTTTACACATATCAATTTCAACTTCTCACTGTGAAAGGCTACTTTATAAAATTAATTAAGTGCTTTAATTACAACCCCTCGTCTACCGAATCTAAGCTATAGCTAAACTTATCCAAATCCGAAACGTATGCTGGATGTTATAAAATCTCACATCACACACCTTCACATGTCAAACTAAACGGAATTGTATTTCTATTAAAATCAATATTTTAATTCAATATTTCTATCGTTATTGTCATAATGTGTTCAAGCAAAGACCAGTTTGTCTCAACCTTACCCAAGAACCAAGTACACAGCCATTTCATATAACATACAACATGTAGGGTAAAACAAAGCCATTCGTAAGACCACTAAAAAGTTAACATGTCCATAATTAATGCATGCAAAACAAGTATCGTAGTGGCGAACCCTAACGTAGCTTAAACTTCATCAAAGTTAAACCCAACTTGTTAAGGTTCTGAGTACGTCTCAGCACAAAAACCTTCAACCCTTACTTAACCAGCTTTTACTAGGGATCGACTTATTTTCTTAGGATCTAGTTTCAACATAAGACTTCTTGTTCTGGTAATTTTGCCTACTGATAGTTCCGTTCTAGTTGAAAAGTACGATCAATTATTGCGTTGTTTTTTGTTTAAGTTATTAACATCTATGTTTATTTAATAAAAACTGCACATTACACTCTACACTGTATTTTTTTTATAATTTTCCACGACTTTCACACAACGCCATCTAGTCTCAAACTAAGTAGAGGTTGTATTATGAGTACTATACTACTGATACTTTATAAATATTTAGACTTTTCTCCATAAAAAATATGTCCAATACTTAAAATGGCAAAAGGAGCTTTAACGTAATTTTAAGAAACTTTGAAAAAACAACACCTACCCTCACTTTCATCATTCTGTCAAAATAATAACCAGAGTTTCTGTAGAAAAATACCAAAAAAATATCGAGGACATCTTAATTAGAATGGTTTCTGTTATTCGAACATTATTAAAAAGGCGACCGAACTTTGATTCCGGCCCACTTTAATAAATCCGTTTGGGGAAGTTTTCTCGTAAATCAACATGAGGTTCAGATTATTTTTAAGTCGTCTTGCAACTTTCTTAGACTTTTTTTATTAAACAAAGTGGAAAATTTGGCGAAAAGCTTTTTGACTGAAAAGTTAATGTATTTTGAAGTAAACACATTACTTGAGAAGGCTTTAAGTTGAATAGTTAAAGTAGAATTGCATTATCTTTGTGATATACGCGTGCAATTCTAACTTAAGCAGTTTATTTTGTGATGAAGTTTTATTAAGTAAAGAAAATACTTAAGTCTACAGTAACTAATTTGATAAGGCTTTTGTTTGTCTCTCGTAAATGTTGAGTGTTTTTCAAACAATAAAAGTTTGCTCAAATATAATATCTTTAGGGTATGTTTTTAATACAATTTGCTTTTCAATATTTCGGTTGTTTGTCACGATATGCCAAAGTTGGTTTTGAGCTTAAAAAAAAATATATTTCATTTGTTTTAAAAATAACACCACTTTTCTATAAATATTTTTATGATAAAGCCATTGTTTGAATCGACGTATTTTAAACAATATATCTGCGATCGTGCCAGGAATGCTAAATACAAATTCGTCAGTATTACTTTCATAAATTCTGTTATTTTGCAAGAGAAGAAAGAAACAAATAAATTCATTTTACAACGTAGAGAATACCGCGATATTGTCAGTTTATATGAATATTATTCAGAGGCAAAGAGTTTTTGTGAGTTTCCCGTGTACTAGAATATTTAGGCGGTAATGTAGTTGTTTGGCGACAAAATATGTCGGTGTTTTACGCAAAGATTTATGTAAACCCGCAAAGAATGTGTGTAAACGTTTCACGACTGTTTTTCGTAAAGTACGAGCAATATTTACTTTTGGACTTGTGGTAGTAAGTCGAGTATTTTGTGTTATAATTACTGTAGCTTCAAACACAAATTATTGCGCTTATTTTGCTACCTACTTATTATGAATTGCTGCATTTCTTTTTAGTCTCACAATTTCAACTACTTTACGGAGACCAGACAGATGGTCATTCCAAGTGTAAATGAGGGAGTGAGGTCAACTGAATTCGGTATCTTTAAAAGTCGACCGCAAGATTACTATTTATATTTCTAGCTTAAAATATCCCAGAATCCAGGTTACCCTGCCACCTTTCACCAGTAACATATCTTAGACCAAAATGTAATCGAATGTTAAAAATATATCATACTATAGATTTAATGTCCTTTCTACACAAGACATTGCAAGTTGCTTGTAGTTTATTTTTCTTTTGTCAGTTGTCTTTTTTCGCTGATAGAACACATAATACCTTATATATACTAACCTTCAAGCTATGATAGTCTCGTGGTAAGATCTCAGGACTGCCAAGTTAAAGGTCTCGAGTTCGATCCTCACAGCATGCACCAACTTTTTGCACGTTGTATGCATTTTAGAAATAAATAACACAACTTTCGTGTTTCGAAAGGTGTATAGAAAGTCCTGCGCTTGATCTCACTCAGCCTGTGTCGGATTGCTGTACCACCGGGATATGAGAGTAAAGGAATAGAGAGGTCATCTGTGTTTGCGCACACGTTCCGATGCTATAGGAACACTAACCTTAGCTGAAATCGGACTTATTATTACATACAAACCCCAATGTCTATTTAGCCATAATCGCTTAGAGCCGGTGGTCGTGTATGATGACCTTAATATCAAAGATCGGAATAGCTTTTCCTGTAAGAAATCAAATACGATTTAAATCCGCTCAGTGCAGGCGCTCTGCACAAAGAGAACAGAAATCTCTCCATACCATTATTGAAGTCGGATTGTCGTCTCTAATCTGTGAGATAAGACTTAAATGTTTTATTATTTTTTGTAGTATATTTTAAGCGACCTTATCAAAATGTGAACTATTACCGTCATCAAAAAAATAAGAAATAAATATTGGTAAGATACTGATCAAGAAATTAAAAATTTGAAAATTTCTTGTCATGTCACTCAGAGGTGCAATATTTGACTTTAAAACTCTTTATGCTCATCAAATTTAATATTATTTGCCTTAAAAATAGCATATTTTTTGAGTACATAAGTTTAGTTTTAGATGTAGATATTATATTGTTTAGTATGTATTTTTTGTTAAGTAATTGCATGTATATTTTCTAGAAAAAGCCAAACCTGCAAGTCCCATATTTCTTTAATTCCTACTATGACTTTTTAAATTCTGTACATAGTCAGCACCTTCCTTCTCTCGCTAATTCTAAAAGCACATACCATCGCGGTCAAAATACTATAAACTAATTTTTACTGGTTGCGTTAAAAACTTTCCTCGTCTGAGCGATATTAAAACTACAATGTAACCTCATAATACACACAATGTCTCGTAAACGTCACCGGCAACTTTCAACAACTTAAATATAAATTATTTAGAGCCATAAATGCACTTAAAACTTTAATTAATAAAATAGTAATTTTTACTTTGATAAGAATTAAAAAAACATATGAATAAATTAATTTTGTTGAAAAATATAGTGGGAATAAAAAAGGAGTTTATTTCATCCTTGTTATTATGTGAAATTGATAGTTTATAATAAGCACTATCGATTCGACTTTAGCTCCACTAGCCCAGTGACATTTCTACAGTGTTAGCGATTGTTAAAATCAATATAAACGCTCAAATGTATGGGGATGACAGGTCTAAGTCACGTGATTTGTCGAAATGAAATGTCATTTTCATATATTTGAACGTTTTCTATTGACCTAAACATTGTTGAATCGTTACGGGGGCTCCCGGAGCTTTCTATATCTATATTCTCAACTTTAAAGACCAATTTCAACCTAAAAGCCGTTCTTATCTTGAAATGTGTTGTACTTTTTAAACGTTAAATTGACAGAAACCATATAAAACGCGACCTAAAACTACATACCTAAGGTTTCAGTATTCAATCACAAATTCTTGAATAAATATTAGTACTTCATTCGGTTGACAATATTTATTCGTGTGGGCCCTAGAAGACATGACGTCAGACTTAGCAGTAAACATCCTACGATAACTTCATCTCACTCATTAAATATTCAAAGCTAATTATAATAATTGAAAATAGCAATTTTCCTTCAGATAGAAACCTTTTATTTAATAAAGTAGTCTAAGAAAAACATTTTATCAAAACTGTGAATAAATAGAATGAAAATTCTAGATTTTGTGAAGCTGAATCTGGATTGCGTACAAAGTACTACCTACGCAAACATTGTGAAATAATTATTTTATCTCGTAAATCTTGGTCTAAGATTTAAGTGCTTATTCTTAGGTACTATCGTGTAAGAATATAAAATGAATAAAAGCGTTTAGGTTAAACCTAGAATTTTTTAAGTCTTAAATCAAGACTAGGAAGAGAGGTTCGGAAGTCGATTGGGCTGTTGGTCTAGTGGTTAGTGATCCTGACTGCTGTATCAGTAGTCGTGGGTTCGATTTCTACCCAGGACACATTTTAATGTTTGTGTAATGAACAAATACATACAAGTATACATACAATACAAGAAATATACATACAAGTATGTTAATAGTTGTCTAGTAGGTACTCATAACACAAGTTACTCTCGTATACCTACTTAATGTGAGACTAGATGGCGTTGTGGGAGTGTTGAGGAATAGACTAACAAGCCAGTCAAAATATGACTGTTAAAATAGAAAAGTTAAAACAAAGTGGTATGTACGGAACCTGTCTTTATTTTAATCAATGTCAATCATCATTACACCAAACTTGAAATTACTCAGTTACAATAAATGGCTTTATGCTTTTTCTCCAATTGAATATTTACATGAATTGATAATATCAAAGATAGTTGCTTTAACGTTTCTGTTTATGTCGTGTTTTAAGGCGGAGGTTTAGACACAGTAGTGACCTATATGGACTTGGAAAACTATTTTTACAAGAAATTGGGTAAAAACTATGAGGTTGCAATACTTTGTGAGTATATTAATGTTCTAAACTTTCGCGACTTGTACCTACTCACATTTAGACGGCAAACTTATTCGAGATATAATTCGATATTTCTTTTCTCCCGACGTTTTGCGAATACTTTTTTAGTAGCTTACATATAAAAAGCTTAAACAAGGAGTCAAACATAGAGAAATGATAGAATGTGTGCGTAACAGCTATCAGATAATTATTTAAAAACATGTATTTAAAAAGCAATGAAGCTGACATCGAACACGTAAAAAAATATGTTTTTTACAAAGCTTACCGCTACGAGGTTTCTTCGCTCAAAACCAAGTCCACAGCTGCTAAGGGCCAGTTACAGAAACTATTCATTATTAAGAATTACTTCCACACAGGGGTCTCGTGTAATTGGTAGGTAAGTAAATTTGTTAGGGCCGTGTCGCGTGCCGCTAAGTACTACGGAAATTACGCACCTTACATGTTGTCGCTACAAGCTGTGAGTCTTGAGGGCGATGTTTGTGATGTTTGTTCTAAACTTCTGCTTGTTTATGATTTCTTAGATGTTTAGTAACATTGGCAATACATGACATATTTTTTGTAGCTGAAATTTGGATGATAATGATGGACTTGAATTTGAAATTGGAACGGAGAGACTCAGAGGAAGACAAAAAGGCAGCAAGCGTCACACAATTTGTAGAGTAAACAATTTATGTATTTCGTCATTTCTTATTATTATCCCAGCAGAATTCACAAACAAAAACCATCAGACTACGACTAATAGGCACCAAAAAGTCAAGCCATTCCAATCGCAACACTTCAATAAAAAACCTTATGTAAATCAGCAAATCCTGCCGAGCATCCCAGCTTCCCCAGCCCCTAAAGCTGTACCATTACATACACAAGATAAACGTCACTAAAAGCCGCACAACTCGGCAAACAGGAGGGCCCTAAGTACTCCTCGTTTAACGTACTTCACAAACTTTTATGACATACAAGAAGTACGCGTCAAGTGGGGACGACGAAAATTTTCTGTGTATTGTGATAAAGGGTTGAATAAAACTTCAACCAGTTGCTCCGTTTACGTTACAAGTCTCACTTGTGCAATAATGACGTTCAAATTGGCTTTTGTGGCTGCGATGAACGTTTGCCACGTTTAGAAGATTTAATATGTAGTGTACGTGATATGGTTTCCTCTTGACAAAGTTATGATGTTTACTTTCCCTGGTTAAAACAAAGTTGCCCAAAATATAATCGCTTTCTTACTGCTCATTTTGGCTTTCTTCTCTTAACTATGCTAATCGAGCCAATACTAGCTAGGATTTATGATACTACAATTTTATATTTGTAATGTAACATAAATGGGCTTGTACTACTAGTACTTATTAGTTTTTACGCGACGCCTTAAGATAATGATAGTACAATAATGTTAGTTAATTCGGCCAACATATCAAAAACGAAATGAATGAAAATATCAAATCCATCCCACTAGAAATATGTTCAAATATTCAGGTTATTTAGCTAAAGCAATCTTTTATAACCCTTTTCCTTTTTCATTCTATTATCGGAGGCAATTAACCTATATGGTAACAAAGCGATAAAAAAGTGGAGCTAACTAGCGTGTAAAAAATGCAGCAGCCGCGTAAAAAATAACCCGATCGAATGCACATCGCAGCTAGAACGACGGTGATCAGACAGTTCAGACACATACGGGTTATAGGAGCAACGTAAATAGTTCAAAGAAGATAAAACTGTTTAAACAATGTTCTATCATTAGATTTTTTTAGTTTTGTTTTTTTTTTTTTATACAACGTTGATAAAAGCGAGAGGCATTAAATGAAACCACATATTCTGTATATCATTATAAGGCTACACAACAAAAATCAAATCAATGTAAGCAATAGTTTAGTCACAGGATATTTTTTTAGTTTTTTTTTAGTTTGAACATGCTGTATCTTCCTGATTAGGTGACTAAGTTTTACACCACTTGTTTACATTATCGTCTACATCAAACCCGGCCGCTCTGCTGTGTGTGAGCCCGCCGCACGCGCTATGCGATAGGTACAAATGCGATGTTGCCGTTTTGTTACGCAGGTCACCGCACGTCAGTGTAAATTTTTATTAAGGGTGTTTACATTTTAAGTTAATAATTAAGCTATTTAAGTTCTTTGAAAAAAGTTTTTTCGTATACTTCTTGAAAACTTTTTTTTAATAGTTTCGGATTAGCAGTAGGCACTTATAGTATATGTGGTTTCATTTAATGCCTCTCGCTTTTATCAACGTTGTATATACAGGGTGACTTTGAAGTCGTGGGCAATATTTTAAACTAAGACACTATTAATGATACTAATTGCGTTAGGGCTATTTTTACTTAAAAATAAAAATAATAATGCAGGTAGTTACCTAGTTCCCTCCAGCGGGGCCGGGCATCCGACGCCCGGCCAGGCGCCGGAGGGGTCGCGGAAGTAATCGTCTTGGTTTCCCGTGACCCCTCCATGGTGGCGCACGCCAAAAACCCGGGGGTTTTAGTGGGTACGGGGCCGCCTCACGGCTTAAGCCCCACACTCCACCATTTTTTTTTCTTTTTTTTTTGCGTAAAAGTATTAACGTATTTGCGTAAAAGTATATAAATAACGCTATTAGTATCATTAATAGTGTCTTAGTTTAAAATATTGCCCACGACTTCAAAGTCACCCTGTATATATAATATGAAAGACTAGACTAAGTAAAAGTATTTTCATTCTCTTAGTCCAGTCCTACCAGTTCCACAAAATCTTTGACCATAGCCCAGTTTTCCTAACTGATGTAACTCTGATGATTTAGTTGCATTAGGGAATATCAGGAGTTAAGTCACTATTCTCGTCAACTGAGGTATTTTTGACCTTGCCAAACATTGGAGACATCACTCTATCGTCATCAGCCTATCGCAGTCCACTGCTAGGCATAGGCCCCAACTGCACGCCACTGAGATTTGTTTTCAGTCACTGTATACTTAAATAATAGCTAATTAGTGAGTAAAGGAGTTATTTTCGTAAGGAAAATCAAAATTTTAAAATCTATTTCACATTTGCATTTCATAACATTTGATGAGGAAAAACTGATGGTAAATTCGTAGATACGGACAACGTCGAAACAACGAGTAACTCTTTGTAAACGTAATTATAAAAAAACTATTATGGGTAACATTATAAACCAAATTCACATATTTAACTATCTACTCCACTGAACCATACTACCGCAAGATATCATCCACAAATGACATCACCAGACCTCTTTTCAAAATAGATACAAGACGTGTATCTTAACATTTAAAAAGGAACGATATTCCTAAAGAAATATAGTTTTACGTAAGAAATTATGACAAAATTGGAACGGAGTCACGTCCGTTGCAGCTTTTCCATGAAATAAGCAATTTTCGTTTAGAGCACGTCGGATCGGGAAACCGCAACGACACTTTTTCTTGGTGCTTTATATAAATAGAATAAGGGAACCGTCATAACTTAAAGAAAACGAAGGAGGTGAATGACGGTTTTATAAAAACTCGATGAATTTAATTAAGCCTGTCACGTTATGTTCTGAATAATGATGCAGCTTATTTAAAGTGATTTTCATACAGAAATGAACCTTATTGAAATTGTTTTATAAAAATGCATGGATTGAAAGGTTTCTTGACATACAAAAAAAAAAACAATTTTTCTTCTTTATTATCCCAAATAGCGTAATGTATTGGGCGCAAATCGTCAAAAAGGTATTCAAGTTCCAAAAAACTGCATAGGTTCTAATTAGACAAAGAATCCTGAAATGTGACAATAGAACTCACAACCAATCAATTTTTTTTTTTTTTTTTTTCCTAGCCTATAGTGTCCCACTGCTGGGCAAAGGCCTCCCCCAAGTCCTTCCACGAATCTCTGTCTTGCGCCGCTTCGAACCAGTCCTGGCGGTGAACGTTGAGTTCATCCCGCCACCGCTTTCTGGGCCGGCCTCGGCGGCGCCGTCCATCTGCTGGCTCCCATTGTGTGGCTACCTTCGCCCAACGGTCACTATTCATGCGGCTGACATGACCCGCCCAATCCCATTTTAGTTTGGCAGCCTTTTTGCCAACGTCAGTGATTCCTGTTTTGTAACGCAGCGTGGTGTTTCGGATTCGGTCTTGTAGCTTAACACCAAGAATGCTGCGTTCCATAGCTCTTTGGCAAATATCACTTGAAAATAATAACCACCGTAACAAAAACAAGGCGGTCTGATAAAGCGATAGAAATATAATCCAACTAACGGAATTTGATTACATGCGTAATGAAATTATGAACGGGGAAGGTGAAATTGGGTGAAGGTCGGTAATGAGGTTACAAAGACGATCGTACCAGGTGTTGCTAACTGACTCTGATATGACAACCGATGTAGTTCTATGTACTGGTTATTTGATCATAAGGACAATAGTGGGGCACGTGACTTCGGACGGTAAAATTGACTGTGTTTTTTTTTTGGGGATGAAATTGGTCGAATGATGATTTGTATAATTGACGACGTGCATTTTGTTACTGGATAGATACTTTGTTAATTATATTATTATTACTGTTAATAATGAAAATCAAAGGATTTTTGGGAAAAGTTTGGGGAAAGGCATTTGCGGTTGAAAGTATTGCGGGACACTATCGGCAAAAAAAGATTATCAGTTTTAGATACGAGTATAGACGCCAAAGTTACCATCAACTGAAAAACCAAAATATTACCAAAATTAAGATAAACGTTAGCACATTTTTATACGGCTAAGAATACACCATTATATTACCAATCACCGAATCATTAAAATTACTTAAACATTCAAATCGTGTAATAATCCTTTTTCGTTAAACCAATTAAATTCCTTCGACCCTTCGAAAACCAGAATAAAAGAATAAAGGTTTCCAGTGGCACGATTTGATACAAAATGCAAATTAAAATGGTAAAGATAATCATTTGATCTCCATTTTTAACGACTGAGACGGCGACTTGTCTTTTTAGACGTTGTATTATGCAAAATGGCCGGCGGGCAGATGAAGCTGTAGCTAATACTTCGGTACGAGAAAATGTAATCATTTGTACCTTTATATATGTAGATATTATTGCTTTTAAATTTGTATTTTATTATATCGATCACGAGGCACACTTGAAAAAGATGGCAGACGAAGTGAACGCCTATCTTGAGAATTGGCAGGAAAAGGCAAAGGGAGAGACTTTTGCCAAGCAATTGGGATAGTACAGACTAATAATGATCAAATTGTTGTGATGTACCCAGTATATGTATACTTATGATCCTAGTATGTACCTACTGTACCTAGAACATATATATTAATCATTGATTCAATTCAGTGATAAACTTTGATTGCACGTAATTACCACTGTGCGCGACGTGCCACGGGTTCGATCCCCGAGTAGGACAAGTATATGTGCGACCTACAGATGCTTGCTCTAAATCTGGGTCTCTTTGTGCATGTGAATTAAATGTCTGTGAAACCCCCCGGGATACAAGAATTAAATTCCTTAGTGCGGGAGTTGCTTTTTTAATAAATAATTAAAGGACAGTATTTACTCAGCAACGACTCCTTTCACTTGTCTCCCAAGTTCCCCTTTACATTGTAAGTCACGTGAATCAGTTTCGTACGTGATATTTCGTCTGTTTTCATATAACCGAAAAGGTGATACGAACAAGGTTGTATGTCCTTAAAATTCACAATATCTATACATATTGGAAGATGTTTGTATAACGCTCAAGCCGGGGAGAGCGGGTGTTTACACGTGCTTAATACCTTATAGAATATTTATAGCTAGGTAACAATAAAATAGGAATTATTTGGAGCAGCTCTTCGAATAAATCGCATGAAATTAGGTACTTTTTGATTAATTAAACATTACGATTGATTCTGAAAATATTTTTTTCCTATCAATGACTCAGAAATGAAATGTAATTTTTTCCCACAGTTTGTATAAAAATCGAAACTTATTTCCATAGAGATTCGCATAGATTCTATTCCTTATTATGTGCACCACTTATAATACCACATACCAAAGAAATCATAAAATGCACAAAATGTATTATTTAAAATCTATCGAATCGCACGGAATGTACATAGGTTAACGTATAATTCTGTAGTTCTCAAATTAAAATACCTAGAAGGCAGAGAATGTCTAATATAAAGATAAGTAAAATACATTTAATTTCTCAACTACAGACTGAACCTCAATTTAGTGCAACGGTAATTTTATTCAGAAAAATATACAAAGTTTATGATAACCCGTCATGGGTCTCATTTTATTGATCCTACCTACTGATTAAGACAATTGAATCTAACTTTAAAAAGCTACATAATTTGGTAAAAATAACAAGACAACACAAGTTTAAAAGGTTTATCTCAATGATTCCTTTGTAGATCAAAGTGCAAATAGTGTTTAACTCGAGCTGTTCAGTTCAATTAAAGCGATTAGGTAGCCAAACCAACAGACCCACAGTCGTTAGCCAGTCTAGTAATTAACTTCTGCAAAATGTCTCTCTTTTCACTGTGTCTTGTAGTCAAATAAATGTGATCTGGCTGACTTGTTTTTTTAAAGAGAATCTATGTTGTAAATACAAGTCATCATCATTCCCCTGCCCTTATCCCAATTATTATTGTTTGGGGTCGGCGCAACACGTCTTCTAGACATGTTGCTTAAAGTTTTGGCTATGGTTTTATAGTCGGCCGCCTGCCTGACACTAACCCTCTCTGGGAATGCGATTGTTGGTTGTTTACCCGCCACCATTCGGGTGACCCACGGTGCTTGGTACAGTGCACTGGGTCTTAAGGTCCATTAGTCGCCTTTTACGACACCCAGTGGAGGATATGGGGTGGTGCTATTCTTTATATCCGGACACCACACGGAAACGGATGTTGTAAATACAAGTACGGCGTCAAATTTCCGCAAGTCTACCGCCGCCTCTTCAAGTAATATTATTGAAGTGATGGAACCGTGACTGCGCGTTACTTGGCGTTACTTTCATCCAGAACTAGAAAAATATAATACTACTTTAAGACGCAGCGGTAGCTCGTCTAAACATGTTTAATATTCGATCACCGGAGTCGGCGATGATTTTTTGACGCTTTACAGCCAAAAGCAAATAAAATCCTACTCATATTATAAATTCGAAAGTTTGTAAGGATGTATGTATGTTTGTTATTCTTTCACGCTCAAATGACTTGAGCAATTTTAATGAAATTTGATATGGAGTTAGCTGACACCCTGGATTAACACATAGGCTACTTTTAAACGACAACGACAGACGGGGGTGACGTTTTTGTAGCTATAACCGTCATTCACGCGGGTGAAGTGGGGAAACAGCTAGTAGTTTTGATATCGATTCTCGTAAAAGTAAAAATCCATGTCAAAGCTTTTGCGTCACAATAAATAAATGGCGAATTTTGAGCTTTGCAAGTGAGATTTCAATTTTTACTTCAAACTAAATTTGTTCAATATTTTGCACTCCGATTTTAGGAATGGAAAAAAATACAAAAATATCAGTAAAATGGATTTATTTGTTCATTTTGTTTTAGAAAATACTGTTACAAACTTTTACACCAAAAAACTGTTTGGGATATCATCGTTACACATATTTGAAATGTTTCATAACACTGGTTACCGAGTATTTTCAATAACGATATTAAATACCTACCTAGGACTACTATCCGCAGCTTACATTTGTGATAGCTTACAGGCGCGATAGACCACCAGGACAAGGTTGGTACAATGCTTCAGATAAAAAGAAAATACCCCAGTACTAAGATTTCCTTTCAAAGAAATGTTTTACAGAACTCTGTTGATTACGGCCAACAGTAAGTGCAAAGTTAGTTGTAAGTTACTGTAACTTCTGCAAAATGTCGTTAATTCGTACTTGTGGCGAAACTACTGGTAAGGGGTAATTAGTTTTAGCTGAATCAATGCCTTTTAAAAAGACCGCGAAGTAGGTCAGACACGTTCTATTAGTCAGCGGTTCAAGCTAATAAATAGTTTGTGCATGCACAATTGCACACAGTATTAGGTAGAATACCTACAATGCGTTGTTTTTTTTTCTTTTTTGAAATTTTCGTGATGATTTTTTCCTTCTATTAGAAGAAATAATGCTAATACAATAAAGTAATACTATTACAGTAAGTATACTAAAACAGCCGTCTGCACACAGGCAGCACTTTACGATTTAATCCTCTATAAAATTACTTTATGAACGAATCATACTTCCCGTGATAAAATAAACTGCACAGTCACTGTTTCCGCTTCAAAAGCGAATGGAAAAGTAATAAAACAAAATTGAACATGGAAAGTATCTTTTAATGAGTAACGTAGGTGTGTCACGAGTAAGCTTGCCGGTAGAGTTCAACTTTGAACCCATCATAATACCGGCCGGCGAACAAAATAACTTCATTAAACTTTCGCCACAGCCTTCCGTGTCGAAAGTCCACATAAAATAGAAAGAAAATATCCTCGCTGACTGATTGCCTCATCAACGTACCGCCGGCCAGAAAGCTAAGAACGCGAAACACGAATTATTTTAAAACAAAAATGTTGTTTACTTCCTTGCAACGCAACAGTAGGGTTGGAATTGGTTGAGTAAGAAGCTTGAAATCGAGTTTAGCTTTAAATGTAGATATTTTTTGCGTAGTAAGTATAGTTTCTTAGTTTTTATCACACATTGTACAGTTATATCAAATAAAAGATCATGCTAAAACGGCACATTAATACGGTTAATATGATAGTACTCGTTGGAAAGTAATTTACGAAAATATTAATTTGCTTATTTACTGGAAACCACTCACAAATTGTATTTTCTATCATCACTCGGCGTTCAATTAATTGAATTAATATATGAATTATTCCATAAAGACTTTACTTAAGGAGAGCAGGTTGCACTTCAATACTAATATCATAATTTCTACAAACATGCTTTTACGATGAGTTCTCAAAGCAAAACTGTTGCTCTGTGAAAGCAAGACAGTGAACTACACAACAAATAGCGGTATCTCTTTCTCAAAAGCTAAAAGTCAGCACTCAAGTCCAATTAACATTCCCATTACTTAGTAAACTGAAACTAGAATCAACAATAACTTACAAGAATACAATATTAACGTTCGTGTACTGGAGTATAATGGAAACATAATAATATAAAGGTGGGAGGTCAAAATAACGTCATTAGCATAAGGGGTGAGGTCTGTCCGGTCTGTGGGCGCGAGATAACTTTTGATAGGGACGGGAGCCAGTGATCCGTGGATGAGGACTAGGCCGGGAGCTGGAGGCGGTCGAGTGAGGCCGATGGAACGAACATGTGTTTGTGTTGGTTAAGATGTGCTATTATGTTTATGTTAATGCTAAGCTTTTTGTAGTATTGACAAGATAATAGGTTGGGAAAAAGTTTTTTCGCATTATAGAATGAACTTGTAATTAAATCTTTCTCTCTCTAATAAAATTAGAATTTGGAATTATGTTCTTTAAAATTTTAACTTTCAATTATACCAAAACCAGCCAAATACAAATACTATAGCCAAAAAGATTTTGTTACAAGTTCATACATACCAATAATGCGAATTTTTTTTTCCCCGACCTAATATTTTTGGGTCCTAAACTAAGTATTCTCAGTCACATCTTATTTTAGCAAATATACCTTACAAATAATTTAAGTTTAGGTTGGAATACCTACCAAAATTTCCTTGCCGATAATTAAGTCTAGACTCACCTTAAAATAGATACCAAGTTATGAATACAATAATATTGAGGTTTCAGCTTACAAATAAACACCTCGTTACCCTTTCACAAAGATTTGAGGCCAAAAAATATTAGTGAACAAAACTGCTTTAGGTTACTGCTTTGAGATACTACAAAAATACATCAAACGAGTTCCAAAAGAGCCTAATAATTCTGGACCTCAAATCCGCAGGCCAAAAAAATAAATAAAAGAAAGAAAAACAAGTTTCATCAGCTATAAGAGCACAAAGGAATGATGTCAGTGCTCGCCTCACAAAATTCTCCAAACGAAGTTTCAAACTCAATTTACATTTGGAATAGAAATAAAAAATTGACAATTGTGCCGGAGAAAAAACGTGGAAATCGAATGAGGAGCGAGAGTACGAGATAGCATATTTATTAATCGCATTTTACAATTTATTACGACATCTCAATGCCATCAGAGCGCGAAATAAAAATACGGAACATGAAAGGATGATATTCATGTGGAAAATATTTATTATGTGGATTTGTGTTGAATTAATAAAAAAAAGTTGAGGGAAAGTTACCCTTCATTTATACTTGTTGAATTGATTTACAGGGAATTACTTATTAAAATAATAATAACGTACTTCATAAATTACCAGATACAATTCATTTGCTATACCAACTAGTGTGTAGTTAACCCTAAAACTATCAGGCATTTTTTAAGAACAGTACTTACCTAAATGACGTAATAAAATGTATTTCTGTTGAAACATGGCTGGATATAGAACTATAAGGAACTTTTGGAATATACGGCATTGAAATGAGGACGTTGGTGTGCATATTCGCAACAAGAAATAACTCAACTGTCTGTTAAAAATGATAGCTTATCATAAATAGCAACATTAATTCCGATTTCTGCCACTTTTTAATAAGAAAATGATAAGATTTTAATGTGCGTCGTTTTTTAATGTAACTGAAACTTATAACAAAATGTAACGTTTTCAAAAAAATGTATCAATCTTTGCAAACCACATGAGGTTTTAACACTTTTTTATAAATAACATCGGACACAATTTTGTCACATAACAAACAGTTCGCAAACTTCCAGGATTACATACACGAAAGGCTCGAAGTAACAAAGTTTGTGAGATATCGCTATTTGTTTCATAACCCATGTACTTATACCTACGACCTTCCTTCTAATATTCAGCCATATTTGGCCAGATAAGTTAGCCCTTGGGAAAGGTCTAGACAGGCTGGAATTATTGTTTATCGATGACCCTTTCTTTTTAGACAGAACGGCGTGAATACTAACGTTGTAGCTTCGCGTTTGCCATATTTTATATTATTACGAGTTGACCCAGCAAAGTTCGTATTGCTTTAGAAAATCAATTCTTTATATTAGTAGCCACCTACTAGTTACCACTGTGTCTATAACCTATTTAAGAACACACGAAATTTTATATACAATCGGTCCAGTAGTTTAGAAATTACTTATACAGTAATTCATAAGTACTATACGATGTTATTTTATCATTTTATTATCCTGGGTCATTGCTTGTGAATTAACCAAAAGTACCAATGATATCTCTGATGATGATTTTTCAATTATCTGATGGTGATGATAATGACCAATGACATTCTTAGATAAAACCTTTCACGCAAACTATTAAGCACTACATTCAAAATCAAATAGCTTGAGAGTCCAGCTCATTGCACTTAGCCAACCTTTTTTTACCCTCACCTTCAACACATTCATTCATTCACAGCACAATTTGCTAAAACAATAATGTGCAAGTGATCCACACTTCACTAAACATCTGTAATTCTAGCTGCCAAAGCGAGAGAAGTATTCGTAAATGAATAGTTACGTAGTGACAATACAACGCTCTTCTCGCAAATGAAAAACGCGCTTGCAAAGTGAAAGGCACTCTTTATATATATGGGCTAGGTCTCATAAGCAGCGATTACTCAAAATTGCTTTTTAATTTACTTTACGAATTATTGCTCCACCTATCATAACTTTTCGAAACGAATACGCCAAAAGATAAACAATTGTCTCGTCATTTTTTTTCAGAAAATATATTTTAGATTTAAGTATCTTTCCGCATTTTCAGAATAAGCATTAGAACAACATAAATATCTACTTCCGTTTTGTTTATTGACTATACATATATTGCTTAGCTGGTTCAGTATCCACGAGGAAGCATAATGCTTTTCCAATTCTATAACTCAAAAAGAATCTATTATTTTCGTATTGTTTAAGCCACTTGAGACACTGAAACCTGTGACATTCCACGTCCGCTTGCAGTTAGACCTCGGCGGCAGTCAGCACAGAGATAACTCCTAGAGCTTTGTACAAAATGACAATACGAGCACTTACAATAACTACGCAAGTACGCAATGCGTTTGTACACACGCTTGCGGAAATCACGTATTCAAAATTGTGTAAGACGGGAGGAATTTCTATGGATGAGAGTTTCATAACTCCGCGCTAAGGAAGCAATGGTCTTTGTTGTTTGTTGCGTAAGTAGACATGTTTTACCGATATTACGCAGGCTCTTCACTACGTGGAAAGATAATTAAGTGTTCAAAACAAATATGGGAAACAGGATATGGCTAAAGAGTATGTTTCAATAGCAGTTAAATTGAATGTTGAGTTTAATAAATGTTTCCAAAAATTATGATGTTTTCAATTTTGCTTTGCATAGAATCTGCAATAGTTTGCCATACAAACTCTGCTATGCGGAACTATTTATCAAAATGCCTTAGTAACCTTTACTTTATGCAAAACAAAGGGTCGGGTCAGTTCCCTATCAAAGCAGCGCTATCGACGAACTGTCACAGAAAAAGTAAACAAAGCCAAAGGGATGTTACTAAACTTAGACAATATCACTTAAGGGCACATCGTACTATAAGAGCGACGTTATTGGTCGAAGTTTGACAGTAAAACGGGGAACGGATTAGCATTTTATTTATTTTGAATCCGACGCGACGGTGTGAGGGGGGAGGTTTACGACCTCATTTTACATTCGAGACAGCAGACCCGCGGACGAGTTACAACATTCGTGAACTTTGTGGTAATCAAGATGTCTATCTATCTATCTATCTTTGTGCGAAAGTAACACAAAAAACTAAAAGAAACCGTCTTACAATATTTAAAGTACGTCCTTAATAACGTTTTCATTGGCATTACAAATTACTTTATCAACCATAGTTGTATAAAACGATCTCGGTTTTCTGGCTTAGTGAGAGCTTGAACAATATTCTTAAACATAAAGTCCAAGCCAATCCAATATAAAGTTAGGCAACTTAGATTTAAGGCTGAGTATAAATCAGGTCTTAAAACTTCGAAACACTTGACATTTGGAAGTTTTCAGTGCTCATGGTCACTCGGTCGCATGTTGCCTTCAAGGCTAGATCCCACTCAAGATTACTTGATGTAGATCTATTAATTATACAATGTTGCCTTTGTTGTGTACATTGAATAGCGTTAGTAGTAATAATTCAATAGATAGTGTACATGAGGGTCCTAGTTTAATTAATTTACGTGATCTTACAGCGTGGTATATGAATGGTTTAAAATGGTACATATAATATCACAATACATCACAATTATTTATCATACTTAAAAGCACATCTTCATTTAAACATCATTTTTGACTTGCTAGCAATTGTCAGTTTCCAAAAAAAAAATACAGCTGCTCTTTAAAATTCCTGTAACTTTTATACTATATCAGCCTTACATCCACAGCATTTCAATCGTTTCAATACACCATAAACCATGTCCCCAATTAATAATAATTATCGCCCTCGCTGTATGCTTCAATAGACACAATATTACCTGATGGCTTACAGTTGGGGACACAGGCGATACAGTATATTATTATAGAGAGCTGATAATACCGATAACATTCCCCGTACTGTCGACTATTTATGGGGGCCATAACATAATTATTAAGATGCCTACTCGAACAATGTTATGATATGAAAACGACCTGTTAATAATTAATACAAATCGATTTAGGACTTCAACAAGTTCTGAGCTCTTTGTTTGTAGTAGATATAACTATTTATGGGTATGTTTATATCATTTTTAAATAAATAAGATGTATATATTTATGAACGTAATTATATTATATGCAATAAACAATATGAATATGGTATGAATAATTATATTCGAAACCAATACCGCATAATCTATACCTACATGTGAATAAAATGGCATTTTCTTTTTGTAATATTTAAATAACCGAATTTTTACATGCATAATTGTGAATAATAATATGTATACAGTGTATACCTACACCAATTTTTTTTTTACAATTTGTCTATTTGCTTCTTTGTTATCGCTAATCTGTACAATGACTGGACCGATTTCGTTAAGACTTTTTTAGCAGGTACCTGATGTTAGGAGTAACTTGGGCTACTTTTATTTCAGAAAATAAACAAAAGTCACTGACTTTAAACTACTACTACTAACTGACTTTTTGAAATAAAAGTAGTTTAGTTTATTGACAGCTAATTGAAAACGTAATCTTTGGTGTCTGTTTCACAAGAAACTTTAAAGCTAAGGTTTTAAAAAATAATCACCCTTACATTTTTGAAACCTTCGTACATTTTTGTACCATAACGTAATTATCTTAACATAGAACATTAGAGACGTCTAAGAGCCTGGCTATGTAACAGATATCCTACATTACAGCTAATCTCTACCGTTATCTTTAAATTACTGTAATGGCGGACGGTGTCGTTCCATTCCATTAATTAGTAATTATCGATATCCCCAGTTCTTAGCCAGAGCACTCGTTACCAGCGTAATGACTTATTGGAGAATAAAGTAATGAAAGAATCAAGGGTCAATGGTCTTGGGACTTTCTTAAAAGTTTTCTATTCTTTTTTTCAATTTCTTTAATCGTTTACTGTAAGAGATTGTCTAGAATTGTACCTATGTTTTTAGTAGACTTTATTGTATTATTAAAGTTACTGGTATTACTATAAGTTGCGTGAATAATTGTTACTAATCTTGACAATATCATAAACGCGAAAGTTTGTTACTACACTAGGTATACTATCCATGGATGGATGAGTGTATGAATACTTTTTGCTTTTGCACGCTCAAACTATTTAAAGAATTTGGATTCAAAATTAGTGATGGATTTAGTTGACACCCTAGATTAACAGATAGTAATAATGATCAAAAGAGAAATGAAAAAGTAGTAGGTACCTCATATTGCTCCCACAACAGCTAAAGATTTATGTATTGGTCTTTAATTATATCTTGTAGGGGCCTAAGTTACAATATTAATATTATTACGAGAAGATAATTCAGACTTGAGGAGCCATCTAAGATAATAACTTTACTAGCTTTCTATTGTCTAAGTTTGTTAGCTTAATACCTCAAACAAACTTACCTAATAAGATAATTGTACAATTGTACTGCCAATTTAATATTAAAGTAGAGTTATTTTACTTACTTAACATTTTTAAATCAAAGCAATCAAACTGATTTTACGAAATCTGTCAACAAAATATTACAATTTCATTGATATTCTGCGAAGCGTTTGTCATGCACTTTACAATTAAACTATCAAATAATCGCTGAAATACTCATGTCTGTCTAACGCACTGTGCTATTACGAAAATATAGGTAAACACTAACAATAGGGTACAAGACACAGCTTTGTTACAGCTTAAGTGTAGAGTTAATGATCTTAATTGAGACCCTAGGGAGATAAAATTTATGTACACATATATTATGTTTAGGTTCCTAAGTTAATAGGTGACCTAGATGATATTAGATTCTTGTTTTAGTATCATACTATAAATAGGTATTTTTGAACGACTCCCGCACTAAAGATTTTTTCAAACTCATAAGGTTCGGCTAATAAAATTTGATAAGGAGTTAGCTGAAGAAGATTAACACATATAGGCTAGGCTATTTTATAATTGATTGCGTAAAAGTCGATCATGTTTTAGCAATTTGTAACCGACTACCACGCGGGCGAAGCCGCGGAAAAAAGTTAGTATATTATTTTTTCAATAGTTCAAGTCTCAATAACATTTTGTCCTTCACCTTTCATCACCTAAAAGTCTTTATACAAGTAATTATAGTTCTTTCGTGACATATGGCATTACTTTTAAGCTTTAAAACCATCGAAAGCTCAAAAAAAACTTTCACACTTTTATCATATCAACATTATATTCGTGAAACACTCTAATCAAAGTCTAAGCACTTATCACACGTCGATAAACAGTTCATTGATCGTTCAATAAACGTTATAAAAGACTGTTTGTAAAAGCGCAAATAAAGGGCCCATTTAGCAGCACCCACTTTATTTTCCATTCAGGCACGCGTCGTATCGTTGCGTGTTTTCTGAGTAACGAACCTTGCTTATATTAATAAAATATTTCAATCGTACTCTGCTTAAGTAGGTAGTTTTAATATACCGATAATGGATTTTCTTTGAGTGGAAATGACTTGTCGTTTTCTTTCTATGTTTGAGATTTATTTTCTAGTACTCTACAATTTTCATGAATACGAATTTTCATTTTCGCAAAAAAATAGTTGAATAGTTACTTTAAATAGCAATCTTAGTGATATTGAAAGCTGATCTCGACATGCTTTCCTAAAAAACAAGGTCGAATATATTAGGTCCCTACATATAAAACTGACGTTTTGTCTAAGTAGCCACTTTCTTATCAAATATTTGGTGTACGGTAAAGAATTTTAAATTATAATCCACATAAACTACAACGCTATACAGATGGTTTTGAGTGATATTAGCACGAGAAGCTAAGGCTGCAGTCGCTGTATATACCTAATACCGCGACATAAAATGTAGAGCACTCTCTCGCTTACAATAAATTATAAAAACACGTTTAACCTGTTCAAAGAGCCCTGAAACTAAAAAAAAAAACATTTACTTCATAAAAATACAGCATTAAAATGACAGTAATAGCTTAAACAATACACACAACCACTAATCAAACTATGAATACAAATAGCAGCATTTAGTTTTTCCAGTGCCCACTGTATCGATTATATACCTGTTGTTGAACAACAATGTCCGATGTAACGTGGGCACAAAGGCCGTCCATCGTAATTTATCACCCGTATTGATAACAGACATCTATGCCGTCAGACCATGAATTTGCCTATTTATTGTATTCGCAATTTTGTTGTTACGGACTGAATCGCTCCGGTAGTAATAGGGTTTCCATGAGCACGCAATTATTTATAGTCCAATACCTTTAGGAGTAATTTGGTGGCTGATAAAGTTCTTGTTTGGGTCGGAATTGATTTGGTTGTGTTAATTGAATTAAAACTGTTTTTGTAGAAAAAATAACTAGAATAACGACAGATTTTTAACTGAACTCCTTGCGTGAGTTTAAGCTCTAACTAATAATATGATAGACAAGTATATCTGTAGTATTTGCTATATTTACTCTTACAAGTGGTATAAGCAATTAATAAACAAAATAAGAAAACCTTAAAAAAGTATTTCTAAATCATTTCCAATCTCGCACATTTATGAACAGTGTTCATAACCACAGCCTTAATACCAAGCGCTTACAATCCAAAAAGAGCGCAAAACATAAAACGCTAACAAGATAACTATTCAATGCAAGAACATGTCGCAATTTATTCTAAATAGGAACAGAAATACATAAGGACATCTGCATATTCCTCCGAAGTTATGCCGCACATGAAATGCAAGACGTCTCCGCTCTCGTAATATGCAACGTACGGCCATCGCTAGACATGTAATTTATGTTCAATACCGGGAGACCAGACATCGCTGCCGCTTCTTGTGAATTTGATATCTTTATACGACAAAGGCGACAAATATGAAGGTATATTCCTATACAGGACAAATGTCGCAAAAGAGGTTTTATTGAAGATTATGTTTTGCTGTTAGGAACAACTACTTATATAGAATTGTATAAAGAATAAACAAAGGCACATAATGATAGTGGCAATATACAACCATTAGAGAAGCTTCCTTAAAAAAACAATAACCAAAATGATTGCATAGAAGCTAATGCCTGATATGAATGTACCTCACTAGCCTAAAGATTTTACCTGCCTTGTTTTTCACTAAATTCAGAGTTCCACTACTTAAATGCTATTTACAATTATTCATAGTTTTTAACTGATATGGACACATGGGACAATTACTAGCGAGAAGCTAGGAATTCTTGCGATTAGAGAATCCTAAACAACAAACTATTCTGCTTTAAAATAATTATAAGTATAGATTATTCAAAAAAGTGTCATACAATATACTAAACATTTAACCAATAGCTATAGTGAAGTAGTTAGGTATAGTACACAGTCGCGAGTGTAACATGTAAAAACATGAATACGACCAAACAGTTACAGAAGATTTCTTATGCGAAATTTCTGAAAAACAATTGTTATGGAATATTCCTGATATTGTAAGCTAAACATAAAAAGTTTATTTAAAAAAAATCCCTTTATAATCATTTTATAAATCATTCGACTAGAACCTAAACTTCAATTGTTTCGTTGTATATGCATGTATTTGCTCGTGACTGTACACTAGCTCATAACTTTGAGTATGATGACATCTATGATACAGCCCTAGTAACTCAAACCAAGCCTGGACAGTTAAAACTGGTCTAGTTCTAAATTGAAACACTATTGAGAAACCCCTAACGGTATCCCTGAAACAGCTAAAAACACACCAGTAACGCCACCTAGTGCCATTTAATGGAGTCTCACAAGTAGAGCAGTTGAACACATTAAATTTAGTGCATGAAAATTTACACAGATGTCGCTTTTATGACTGAGTGAATACAGTCGGTTTTTTGTTTTTTTGATAAAGTATATATCCATAATATGACCTCTCTTTTGGTTTTAGGTGAGTAATACAATATTCCATAGAATACAGAATCAAAAATCTGTAGCTCGAAGTGGGTTCTTTCTCCAAGGCTTAAAATAAAACTTTTTAAGGTCCTAACTTCATTATCCTGTCCTACATATTTTACAGACGACTTCGTTTGGACTGTTCCTGTGTTCTGAAGTATAACAGTGTTACCTTAGATATCCCAATTAGCCTTTTTCCATTTACCTCGATCTTTAACAAACCCTACATAAATAATAAAATTTATACGAAATTTCGCTCTCTAATCTAACAACCGAATGAATTTACAAGCAAATTTTCTTCCAAAGCAAGAAAAACATGTCGATACACGCTCCAAATTACCAGGAAAAAGGTACTATTAATTACAGTAAAATATTCTGTTACAAGTCACGTTTTCTTCCCTTATGTACCTACCCGAGGCTGTTGCTTAAACAACCGCCCACGGATCACGTGTTCAACAAACGTGGTACGTCCAGAACTTTCCCAAAGTTTTCCACCCTTTTCATACCTTTTTATATAAAGTTTCGTTGAGTAATATGTTCTGTATGGCCTCTCAATTCCGTATATTGAGATTTTGGGAAATTTGATTTCGAAGTTTTGCGTTTGAAGGATTTTTTCGATTGTTATCGTCATAAAATATGGACCTATTCAATTTATGCTACTTGTTATGTGGCTTGAACATTTCGAATTTTGTATATCGGAAAGAAATTTAATTCCAATATAATGAGTATGTAGTTGACTATTCTTTTATGTACAGTAGGGTTCGGGTAGATACTTAGAAGCTCTAACGAGAGCAAGTTGTGGTAACCTTTCTGGAACATCACAGAAACTGTAATATCCGTCTTTTAAAGGAACCTTACCACGTTAATTAAATCAACATAGACTAATAAAACTTTTTCTATGGCTTTCAGACAATTTGAAAAGTTTTCCATACTTCGAGAAGGTATAATAATGACAACCATACAATATCTCTAAGTAAAACCAAAGTTCTACATCATGAACAAAAAAAAACCAATAATTTTTCAATCAAAGTCTAATACAGCATCCTCAGACCTCCAGATATCAAAGTACCTAGAGATAGCGCGTCGGGAAAGCAAAATAGTACCTATACGTACATTTCCCGCTCCCCTCGATGTATACTTAGTAGATGTGTACAGTCGTGGTCGGAAATACCTGCGTAGTTAGCCAGGGCGCCTGCGCGGCGATATCGACCCGAGGCGACACAGTCTGGGGGCTCATTCGCCCGGTATCTACCAAATCGGTGAGTACGAAACAAATTTACCCGTGTACGGACTATGTGATCAATTTCCATTAACGAGTCGCTTGAAAACGAGTGCATGTATCTTGCAGTGGCGCTAATCATAATTATAGCAAGTTTGATCAGGCTACAAGTAAGTCACATTTACATTACCGCAAGTACCTTCCGCTCTTTGCTTATACTTTCTATTTTTTATGATCCCACTAAAGATCTAAGCACGCATTCATCCCTTCATGTACTAAATCAATCCATAAATCTGTGTTAGTATCTTGTCGCCGCGGTTTCACAAAACGATTTGCTACGCATTTATGGAACATCTTATGTACACGTCATTGGCAGAGTCCATCTTCTGAAAAGACAAGCCATTTCCCACTGATGCCAATTCATACAACTGTGGTCGTTTTCAGGCGTTTTGTGTCGTTATTTGAATGTATCTGTTGCATAACGTATAATATCGATCGGATTGTATGCAACAGGTACATTCATATATAGCCGGGTGTCATTTAGATATAAGCAACTTTCATTGTCTCTCCTTTTTTATTGTGTGAAGATTTTTTAAATCGCGTTACCTTTTGTGTTGGAATTATAATTATTTCACACATTACAAGTGAATCTAAGACGTACTTGCACATTTGTGCCACGGTGACTAAAACCACATGTTGCGCGCTTGCAAAGTTGCCACGTAAGCCGACTTTCAGCGGTACCACAAGCAACATATATTTTCATATACCTAATAGCAACCTATTTATACAAAAACCATTTCACGTTATTTTGAACTTAAAGCACGCGTATTTTTGTAAATTGCAATATTTAATAACAGTTACAAAAAACCTATTAGTCCCAAATACTAAAAAGTGATTTAAAATAACAATTTGCGTTCTTAAATCTTAACCGTTTACTCGCTTACGCCTTGATTTAACAAAAAAAGTATGACTTCGCGGTATTAACTCAATAGCGTTTTAATATTGGATAACAAATTTAAAATACAAAACGAACAACAATATCGGTACACAATTCTGTTTATCTAATCAGAACGATGTTCTAAATACTAAAGTTATATTTATTCCGCGATCAATAGGCACTTATCGACTTAAAATGGATAAGCCGATATACATAGCTATAGCGGATCGCGAGAACCTTCATAATACGATTCAGCACTTCCTGAGGCTTTAATGTCATTAATTTTAGAACTCTTGACTGTTCGAGGAGTAACGTTTTTGATAGGTCGTCAAATTGATTAAAAATGTGACACGTTACTGATTGTATTTTGAGTGAAATTCAGTTTTATGTTAAATTGTTTTTTGATTTATTGCATTAAAATGTATTTATTTATTTATATTTCCCTAAAACTAACAGCATTACAGTTTTCATCAAATCGATGCTACTTAAAATATTACTATAATGATTATGTAAGGACTAATACTTAATACAAAATAATAACAACAAAATTAAATTAAATTATGTTCGTTATTATGAAATACTGCTTGTTATTATAATTGGGAACAAGTCGTGGAGGGGTGGGGGGTGCCGCCATTTTAGTTTCACTAGTTGACTTGTCTTACAACGTAATCCTTGGATTTTTGGATGATTGTAATGTGAATTAAAATTTTCAATCAAATTACTTGCAAATAATATAATTTAAAAGAGTTATCGAAAGTCTTTTCATAACGAATTTGTAAATCAAATGAGCAATCGATCACATTGAATGGCTATATGGTTGTATGTCGTTATAAAACGTAACTATATTCATTAAGTAGAACTGTTACTTTTTATTTTGATGAAAACAATCTACATACGATATTCTAACGACTACTTACCGACTAGATATAACTCCATGAAGTCCAAATAGCTTTTCTATAATTTTTAAGATCACACATTTAAGAGACTGTTTTACGAAATTTGTGAAAAGGTTTGTTACGTCATATGGCAAAAAGTTACCTAAAATACTGACAACTTTAGGATAGTACTAAAATATACACTGATTTTTACCAATATGTTCGACAATCGTTTACCATCTTTTATTTTTACCGAGTACTCCTCAAAACACACTGTAAATCGACGTTTTAAACAGAACATACTTTTATTACTTTGTAAGAATACAACGTTGATAAAAGCGAGAGGCATTAAATGAAACCACATATTCTGTATATCATTATAAGGCTACACAACAAAAATCAAATCAATGTAAGCAATATTTTATAATAACTTTCGTGAGGATGATTCATACTTAAAACGTTATAACGGTTTACTCACGCGTATTTATCGGGATAGCCCGACTAGTTTCGGACCCAACCGGAGCCAACTAGATAACTATGCCTATAAAACTTAGTCACCTAATCAGGAAGATACAGCATGTTCAAACTAAAAAAAAACTAAAAAAATATCCTGTGACTAAACTATTGCTTACATTGATTTGATTTTTGTTGTGTAGCCTTATAATGATATACAGAATATGTGGTTTCATTTAATGCCTCTCGCTTTTATCAACGTTGTATAAAGTAATAAAAATTAGGTATTTAATGTTTTTCTGGAATTATTTTTTTCAACAAAGACTCAAATCGAATTAAAATTTTATTGATTTTAATAAATGGCGTACTAAGTTTTTAGGCTATTTTAAATAAACTTGCGTCTAAAAACTATTTGTCTAAACCTAAATTTTCGTCATAATTTACAGTTCTTTTATTAATTGCGTAACTTAGTTTCGAAGTATGAGCTCTGAAAAACATCATTTACTACGTAGTATAAAACAAATTCGCCGTATGTCGGTCGGTTTACTTAAAGCACGCTACAGACCGGTACGGTACGAAACTGACGGTCACGTGTCGGCACTGTTGTGTGCGGATAGGCCCTTAATCTTTAAGCCTACGAAACGGATTTTGTCACAGTTTTTAGGGTTCCGTACCCAAAGGGTAAAACGGAACCCTATTACTAAGCCTCCGCTGTCTGTGGTCAGTCTGTCTGTCTGTCTGTCTCCAGGCTGTATCTCATAAACCGTAATAGCTAGACAACTGAAATTTTCACAAAGGATGTTTTTCCGTTGCTGCTATAACAACAAATACTAAAACTTAAAAAAATAAAAGGGGTGTTCTAAAAACAATAAACGTGTTTTTTTTCGTATTTTTTTGCTCAATATTAAAAACGGTAACAGTTAGACTTTTCCAATTTTCACTGTGTATAGATGATAGTATGGAACCCTTCGTGCGCAAGTCTAACTCGCACTTGGCCGGTTTTTTTAATACATAGAGTGGTTCAAGAGGAATGTTTATACGTCAGTATTTCAACCGTGTGAAGCTGTGGCTCTAGTTATGTATCAAGCATACTAACGTTTAATACTGTAAATAATATTGAAATAATGGCAGTGTCCTAAGCTGTCCTCCTATATTAATAACTTTTCCACCCTTTGTCGACGTGACGTAAAACCATTATACAGTGATCTTCAGAATAATGTTTTACGTCATACGCTAGCATCAGTTACAGTATTTAATGTGTTGATAACATGATACAATATTTGTAAGTATTGAAAGCAATATAATACCTATATGTAAGTGGTTGGATTTTGTAATTCTGGGTGCCGTTGCATAGTATAAAATAAAGTCACTTTCCGCGTCTGGCCGTTTATTTCTGTTCTTATATCTTTAGAACTAAGCAATGGAATTTGATGCGGTTTGTATTAATAGGAAAAAAAATACAAATAAAGGATTATACAAAAAAAACTTTCGTAATGCACCGCTGCAAAGCTGGGGCGGATCGCTAGAATAGAATAAAGCAACGTCGCTTTCCGCTGTTTGTCTGTCCCTATGTATGCTTAGACCTTTAAAACAACGTAGGACGTACGTAACAAGGATTTTGATAGTGTTTTTTTTAATAGATAATGAGGGATGCATATTATTATGAATGATACATTCCATGCAGTATTGCACTCATTCGAAGCTTGGGCGGGTTGCTAGTTTGGTATTGTAAATTAATTGATCTATTAGTGTGATAGATTGGAAACAAATTCCTTAATGTTTTATTTCTAACATTCCGACTGGTTTCTGGAATATTTATCGTGCACTTTTAATCATAACCAAAAATATACAATAATACAATACACACATTAAAATATCATCATCTTCCTGCCCTTATCCCATTTCACTTTCAACACGTCTTCTAGACATGTTGCTTAAAGTTTTGGGTATGGTTTATAGTCGGCCGCCTGCCTGACACTAACCCTCCTTGGGAATGCGATTGTTGGTTGTTCCCGCCACCATTCGGGTGACCCAAGGTGCTTGGTATAGTGCACTGGGACTTTAGGTCCTTATTAGTCGCCTTTTACGGCACCCAGTGGAGGATATGGGGTGGTGCTATTCTTTATATCCGGACACCACACGGAAATTACACAGATATTAAAGTATCTTAAAAATTAATGAAAGCGGAATTATTGACGGATTCATATCGCAACTGTATTTTTGCTTTAATTTCTTAATTAATTATAATTATTCATTTGGCTGACGCAAGGGTTAAACCTAACCATGGGACATAAAAAAATCGGTTTATATGACTAAGTGTCAATTTACATACTTAACTACAAGAATCATTTATGGAGTTTCTTGCCGGTTCTTCTCCATAAGAATGACATTTTGGAACCGCGCAACTAGAGTCAGTAACGTTTTGAAAGTGCCTGAGAAGGCCTACTCGAAATAAATACCTTTTGTTTTTGATTTTGAATCCCATAAACATTATACTCTTTATTAAGGGCAGTCTCGTTAAAATAATTATTCAGATAATTACTTTAACAATAGCGGGCAGATGTATCGGGCAGGGACACTGACGCGACTAAATTCGTGACGTTAAACTATCCGAGGCAGGAAGGTTATTCACGTATTGAGGAAGTCTTCGGACCGATATTGTATGATCTCCCGTAACTGGGGGCCAGTTGGTAATAAGTAGTAATTGAACCACAACTAGAGTCAGTACCCTTTTTAAGGTGCCTGAAAAGGCCTACTCAAAATAAAAACCTTTTGATTTTGATTTGTTGATATTTTTTTTTTGAACTAGCCGGAATTTTGCTGTGTAAGTCAACATACTCGCATATGCGTAGCGTTACTCTGGAACTTCAACTATTATTTATTTTACTACAGATTGATTAGAACATTAATTCTTATGTCAATATGATAAAAATAACATCATAAAATATCATAAAAAGGCAAATTATTTAATGTTTTGTTTTAAATTAAGTAAATTAAGTTTTCTTTTTCTTATAAAATAAGTGGTACTAAACTTGTAAAAATGTATGTCAAAAGACGATGTCGAGTCCGACAAATTATAACCTTCATTATAAGCGTCTTTTGGAATAGAACTTTTATAAATCGTAATAGGTCACGAAAACGAAAAAAGCATTTTAAACTAACCAAGTTTCTTAGTCAATTTATCACAAAACCAAATAGCAATTACTAAATACAATAATAAAACTCTAATTTTCATAAGAATTTTCTGTCTGTCTCGGGAAATCTACCCTTGGCTTTTCCAATTCAATACACATTTTAATTAAATTCAATATTAGTTAGGTGATTAAGATTTCACTTCCCCTAAACGACCATAAATATGACAAAGACGTAAACAACGCCGCAGTTTACACTAAACACGAAGCTTGCGATTGTTTGCTGTTTCTACCGAGTGCTCCAAAACAAAGAAAAACAACAAATCATAATTCGGTATTGCGTAGGAAGCTTCGAGTGGGTGCAATCAATATTCCTGCAGGCTTTCATCGGGGCCCTAGACAGAGCTCAAAATAAATGCAACTCGCGCCTGCGCGATGCACACCGGCCTAACTAGGCAGCACTCAACACACGACTCTATGCTCTAGGCAATAACGTTCTCATTACTTACAATGGCTGCGATTCCAGGTTCCTGAAAGTTGTGAGGTAGACAGGCCGTGCAACAGTTCCGCCTCGGCCCTCGTTACGCGAAGTTCAGGCATTCTATATCGGTGGAAAAGTGTTAAACTATCATAACAAGGCATAAACCAATATAAATATCTATTTTCCTGATTTTTCTGAGTTTTTCGCCTGAACTCGAAATGATTACGAAAGCGAAAGCTTTATGTATTCTCAGTTTTTTGTTTATTTTAAATTGTGCTTTAGTTATTTGTATAGCAGTAATACATCATTTACATGATGAATGCTCCAAAGGGCTAGGCTCATGTCGGGCTAAGCGTGCTCATAGCCTGGTTAGCGGGGATTTCTCAGAAATTTGTGAGTATTAGTTCCATAATAACATTACTATTTTCTTTTCAATCGTTAAGATAATCAAATGTAAATTTCTTAATAACCTTTTCTGTACTTAATCTACATGACGTTAAATCATAAAACATTTACAACTTATCACACTAAACTTAATTGAACCTTTCCTCATTTTACAAGTCTACTACGCACTACAACACTAACCTACCTAAACACCGGAGCGAAATGGCTACCTTGCCCTTGAAACTCGCCCCTTAGAGTAAACACTTCGCGCGACCCCTAAACCTTTGGGACCAAACCAAACGGGACCTGTACAGAAGGCTTTTCGTATTACGTCACATAAGCATAAAAACTTTTCATTAATATTAAACGTTATATTGTGGAACATATTGATTTCAATAGTATGAAATAAGAAAGATGACAGGGTATAAAAAGGAATAATTTAATCTGTCACATACATAATTACTTTTTTTTAGATTTTGCTTTATCTGAACTATACAAAATGCCAAAATTAACCTTTAAAGTTTAGAAGGGGCTTGTGACGCGTAAGTTACATTGACTGTTGTTTGGTCGATTTGTGTTTACGGGACAAAAGAAAAATACTATCCAATACATGACGGACATTAAAAACAAGTTGTCATCATCATTATTGCATCGGCATTTTATTAAAGCCGAATCAGCTAAGATTATTATATTGTACAGCAACAAGATATTGCGTCGTAATTTCAGTTCAATCATATCAACTATCGATATCCCCTCAGGTACCCTAGACAAAGCTATAAATCAGGTATCCGCGGGGTGCAGTCCGCGCCTGCGCGGTACGCACGGGCCTCTAACAGCGTTGCAAGCGAAACACGACCTTATCGAACAGTGATAAAGTTCAGCTTTGTGAATTTGTTGCTGGATGCGCTTCCGAGCTTCTACAAAAGGCTTTGCACCAACCCCAAGCAACAGTTTCGCGGTAACCCTCCGTTTGTAGGCGCGTTGCATGTTGAAGCTGAAATTACTGATATTCAGTCTCAACGTTTAGTTTAAACTTCGATATTTAATTACGTGCAGTAGCGGTGGTGTGTTCATAGACTTTTTTTCTTCCAAAGTTGAAAACGTGACTTTAATGTTGAATATTAAAAACTAATGTATTTTGCTCTCTGCCTTATCGTGATTATTGCAAGTTTGCTTCGATTACGCGTAAGTAGCATTTTAAAGTTAAAGTCGAGATACGCGTTAAAAAGCTCTGATTCGATATTACACAGTGTTTTAATAAAAATTGAAAACTAGATAAAAAACCATTAAAATCAATAGTTAAAAAAACTCGTAGTAATCAAAAAGTTATTAAATTTTCATGAGATAAAAATAGGACCTTATATCGAGCATGCGCACTGGCCTCAGGCCTCTAACAAGCTCTTGAAAGAAGCCTCTCGAATCCTACGACGCAGTTTCGGAGCTAATTGACAAAAAAATATACAGTTGCTGAATATTAGATACTGAATGTTTAGAACGTTAAATAAGCTAGAACATATTTTTATTACAACTTTCGTGAGGATAATTCATACTTAAATGTTATAACGGTTTACTCACGCGTATTTATCGGGGGTCGCGAGTCGAACTTCGACTCGCGACCCCGCCGCCGCGTCAGCTCATGATTAAGGACTCCGGTTGGGTTCGAAACTAGTCGGGCTATCCCGATAAATACGCGTGAGTAAACCGTTATAACATTTAAGCTAGAAAATTTCGTTACAATTTCAGTTTGAATTAAAAAATGTAAAAGTTCAATCTGAAAAAGGTCTCAAACAAACGAAGTCCGCGCATGCGCTTTGCACACAGGCCTCTAACACAGCGTTACGCAACAAGCATCTGTATGCCCCAGCAATAAGGTTCATAATACTTTGACAATCGAATGATAGATGCGCTTTCAGGCTCTTGAAAGCAATCTTGTGTTCTGAAAGCAACAGTTCATTGCGAGACGTAGTAGCTTAACTTGATAGTTTTGTTATTATTATAATGGTCATCATCATCATTCCCCTGCCCTTTTCTCAATTATTATTATTTGGGGTCGGCGCAGCATGTCTTCTTCTTCCACACGTTCCTATCTGACGTCATCTCGCAAGTCACACTCTTTGCAGCCATATCATCTTTCACACAATCCATCCACCGTTTCTTTGGTCGTCCTCTTCCCCTATATCCATCCACACTCATGTCCATCATCTTCCTTACCACGTGATTCTCTTTCCTCCGCATGACATGTCCATACCATGACACATTATAATGGTCATAAAACCTGATAAAACGCATCACTCAATTTCTATAAAAGTATAAATCGTACGTGGATTACAAAAGGTTAAAATGTTAGCTTTCATAGCAAAATTCACTTTCATCGTATTCATTAATTAAGTATCAATTCTTAACTCGCAGTTGGCTTACCGTCTTCTATAATATTTGTAAAACATCGCAAAAACTCTTGCAAAAGCAACACGCGAAATCAAAAATCTAGCGCTCGCGCTTTGCGCTACATTTTAAACTTTGATATCATTGGGCATCATTCAAATTCTCAAAACCTTGTTTAAATTATCGATTTCATTAATTAGCTCATTTTTATTTAAGCTGCGCTGAGTAAAAACATTAGTCAATTGTTTTGTTATTTCGAGAAAAATAATTATTTTTACAAAGATTCAAATCGAATTGGAATTGATTTAAATTTGCGCACCTAGTTTTCAGGCAGAATTTGAATTGACCAATAAAAATAAGTTTTTTTCATATTTACAGTTCTTTTATCAATTGCGTAACTATCTTATTTTCGAAATATCAGTTAAAAAATAAATTATATATTTAAAATAATAATAACGTCTGATTCTGAAATAATAATATAATGCTGGCAGCGTCCTTAACTGTCCTCCTACATTAATTACTTTTCCACCCTTTGTCGACGTGACGTAAAACCATTATTCAGTGATCTTCGGAACAGTGCTCTACGTCATAAGTTGCAGTATTTAAAGTGTTGATCACAACATACATTTATAGGCATGAAAAGCAATAATAGTATACCTTTATGTAGGTGGTTGGATTTTGTAAAACCGAGTATCGTCTCTGCATATAATAAAACAATGTCGCTTCCCGCCGTTTGTCTGTACCTATGTATGCTTAGACCTTTAAAACTACGTGAAGGATTTTGATGCGGCTTTTGTTAATAGATAATGAGGAATGCTCATATGTGCACGCCATTGAGTTCTGCACTTTGATTACTTTATTGACTACAGATATTTATTAATTGGGTGACGCTAGGGCTAAATCTAAACCATGCGCCAAAAAAAACAAAATATTCGACATACATGTAGTACATACAAGATTTAAAGTTAATTTACACAACTACGAGAATCCTGTAGATATTGTGCCTACTCTATGGACAGTCTCGTAAAAATAATTATTCAGATAATTACTTTAACACTAGCGGGCAGCTGCACCGAGCACTGCCGGGGCTGCGGGATGTTCGTGAGAGTTACCGCGACCCGGCACACAAAGGGCTCCAGAAGGAACATAGTGGAGTTTAGTCAGTAAAAGCTGTACCGGGCAGAACACAGATGCAACTTTATTCGTGACGTTGAACTATCCGAGGCAGGAAGGATTTTCACGCATTGAGCACGGGAAGCGGCCAGCTATAGTTTATAAATCTTGTCATTCAAGAATTCTCTGTCTGTCTCGGGTAATCTGTCCAAGGTTTTTCCAATTCAATATTAGTTAGGAGGTTAAGATTTTACTCCCCGTAAACGACCATAAATATGTCAAAGACGTAAACAACGCCTTGCGATTGTTTGCTGTTTCTACAGAGTGCTCCAAAACAAAGAAAAACAACAAATCATTGTTCGGTATTGCAATCAATATTCCTGCAGGCTTTCATCGGGACCCTAGACAGAGCTCAAAATAAATGCAACTCGCGCCTGCGCGATGCACACCGGCCTAACTAGGCAGCACTCAACACACGACTCTATGCTCTAGGCAATAACGTTCTCATTACTTACAATGGCTGCGATTCCAGGTTCCTGAAAGTTGTGAGGTAGACAGGCCGTGCAACAGTTCCGCCTCGGCCCTCGTTACGCGAAGTTCAGGCATTCTATATCGGTGGAAAATGTTAAAGTATCATAACAAGGCATAAACCAATATAAATATCTATTTTCCTGATTTTTCTGAGTTTTTCGCCTGAACTCGAAATGATTACGAAAGTGAAAGCTATATGTATTCTCAGTTTTTTGTTTATTTTGAATTGTGCTTTAGTTATTTGTATAGCAGTAATACATCATTTACATGATGAATGCTCAAAAGGGCTAGGCTCATGTCGGGCTAAGCGTGCTCATAGCCTGGTTAGCAGGGATTTCTCAGAAATTTGTGAGTATTAGTTCCATAATAACATTACTATTTTCTTTTCAATCGTTAAGATAATCAAATGTAAATTTCTTAATAACCTTTTCTGTACATAATCTACATGGCGTTGAGTCATAAAACATTTACTAACTTATCACACTAAACTTTCCTCATTTTACAAGTCTACTACGCACTACAACACTAACCTACCTAAACACCGGAGCGAAATGGCTACCTTGCCCTTGAAACTCGCCCCTTAGAGTAAACACTTCGCGCGACCCCTAAACCTTTGGGACCAAACCAAAGGGGACCTGTACAGAAGGCTTTTCGTATTACGTCACTCATGCATAAAAACTTTATCATTAATATTAAACGTTATATTGTGGAACATATTGATTTCAATTGAATTAAATAAGAAAGATGACAGGGTATAAAAAGGAATAATTTAATTTGTCACATACATAATTACTTTTTTTTAGATTTTGCTTTATCTGAACTATACAAAATGCCAAAATTAACCTTTAAAGTTTAGAAGGGGCTTGTGACGCGTAAGTTACATTGACTGTTGTTTGGTCGATTTGTGTTTACGGGATAAAGGAAAAATACTATCCAATACATGACGGACATTAAAAAAAAGTTGTCATCATCATTATTGCATCGGCATTTTATCAAAGCCGAATCAGCTAAGATTATTATATCGTACAGCAACAAGACATTGCGTCGTAATTTCAGTTCAATCATATCGAGCTATCGATATCCCCTCAGGTACCCTAGACAAAGCTATAAATCAGGTATCCGCGGGGTGCAGTCCGCGCCTGCGCGGTACGCACAGGCCTCTAACAGCGTTGCAAGCGAAACACGACCTTATCGAACAGTGATAAAGTTCAGTTTTGTGAATTTGTTGCTGGATGCGCTTCCGAGCTTCTACAAAAGGCTTTGCACCAACCCCAAGCAACAGTTTCGCGGTAACCCTCCGTTTGTAGGCGCGTTGCATGTTGAAGCTGAAATTACTGATATTCAGTCTCAACGTTTAGTTTAAACTTCGATATTAAATTACGTGCAGTAGCGGTGGTGTGTTCACAGACTTTTTTTTCCAAAGTTGAAAACGTGACTTTAATGTTGAACATTAAAAACCAATGTATTTTGCTCTCTGCCTCATCGTGATTATTGCAAGTTTGCTTCGACTACGCGTAAGTAGCATTTTAAAGTTAAAGTCGAGATACGCGTTAGAAAAAGAAAAAAAATGAAAAAAAAAAGAAAGCTCTGATTCGATATTACACAGTGTTTTAATAAAAATTAAAATCTAGCTAAAAAACCATTAAAATCGACAGTTAAAAAAACTCGTAGTAATTGAAAAGTTATTTAATTTTCATGAGATAAAAATAGGACCTTATATCGAGCATGCGCACTGGCCTCAGGCCTCTAACAAGCTCTTGAAAGAAGCCTCTCGAATCCTACGACGCAGTTTTGGAGCTAATTGACAAAAAATTATACAGTTGCTATCACTGAATGTTTATAATGTTAAATAAGCTAGAATATTTCGTTACAATTTCGTTTTGAATTAAAAAAATGTGAAAGGTCAATCTGAAAGAGGTCTGACACAAACGCAGTCCGCGCCTGCGCTTTGCACACAGGCCTCTAACACAGCGTTACGCAACAAGCTTCTGTATGCCCCAGCAATAAGGTTCATAATACTTTGACAGTCGAATGATAGATGCGCTTTCAGGCTCATGAAAGCAATCTTGTGTACTGAAAGCAACAGTTCCGTGTTAACATTCATTGCGAGACGTTGTAGCTTAACTTGATAGTTTTATTATTATTATAATGGTCATAAAACCTGATAAAACGCATCACTCGAGTCCTATAAAAGTTTAAATCGCGCGTGGACTGTAAAAAGTTAAAATGTTAATTTTCATAGCTAAATTTGTTTGCACGTTTGTTTGTGAGATAATCTTTAAAATCGTTTGGGATAGACCTATGAATAGCAACCGAGTGACGTATAACAGTAGCCAAATTGTGGAATCACGTACGTACTTCATTCATAATCAGTTTATTGATTCACTTGTATCGTTTTCATTATTTATGTATCAATACTTGACGTATTAATTCTTTATTGGATTTCCGTCTGTCATAATATTATTAAAATATCACAAACACATCAAAAACCTCTTGCAAAAGCAACAAGCGAAATCAAACATCTTGCGCTCGCGCTTTGCGCAACATTTGAAAAATTTTATATTATTGCGCATCATTAAAATTATGAAAACATTGTATAAAGAATTATCGATTTCATTAATTAGCTTATTTTTATTTAAGCTGCGCTTAGTAAAAACATTAACATTCCACCAAACCAAAACTGCACGCTGCGGCTCATGATTTCATCAATTGTTTTATTGATTCGAAAATACTAATGATTATTATAAAAAGACGTCATTTTAATCCTTAATATATTTGCGGAACATCATTATTTTTCATCATCATTAGATTTTCACTTATTCAAAAACAAAATAGTGAACGAGTATTTCCTCATAGGCTTAGATTGAGAATCCAAAAAATCAAGACATTTCAACCCTTTGAAAGCTCATTGTTGCATATTTTTCAAGGAAATACTTATTGCGTCTGTAAATGATTACATAACGAGTCCGGTACTTAGCATGGTAGCATTTCAATCATTCGAGCTGCGATCGATATCCCCTCAGGTACCCTAGACAAGCTATAAATCAGGTATCCGCGGGGTGCAGTCCGCGCCTGCGCGCTACGCACAGGCCTCTAACAGCGTTGCAAGCGAAACACGACCTTATCGAACAGTGATAAAGTTCAGTTTTGAATTTTATTAATTTATTGCGCTTCGGAAGTTATGAAAAGCCTGCAGGCACCACCCCATGCAACAGTTCCGCGGCGGCTTTCGGTTAATGTACTACGTTAACTGTCTCGGTACTGAAATTCAGTGAAATAGTATTGACAGTCGGTTTTTTGTTAAAGATTTAAACCTTAATGTATTTTGCGCTCTGCCTCATAGTGATCATTGCGAGTTTGCTTCGTTTACGCGTAAGTTATTCATTTTATTACATACTTAGGTTTTACTAATTGCAATTATATGGCGTATTTTATTAGTTAAAAATATCATGAGCCTGCAACATGCTTTTTAAATAATAGTCGACTTTTCATAAAAGCTTTTTGAGAAATCGTACTAAATCTTACAATGGGAATACAGATTTCTAAAGTGTTAATTAGCTTAAGAAGCTAATTAACACTTTAGAAATCTGTAAGAGACTTTTTTATATGGCTGAAAAGGCTATCCTGCCTTAAAAACCTGTTTTCGGGAACATTTCAAGTAAATTTCCGGTTTATAGCCGCTTATTAGAATCGCATTCATAACCGTCTATTCTTGTGCTTACAAATTAATCATCATCGAACATGTTAACCGCTACCATATAAATTATAATAGTGAAAGAAGTAACCATTCGTCATAAAATTGCTATCCAATTGTATTTTTCAATAACTATTTAATAGTGTCTTTCGAGTCCTGAAATCGTTCTTTTCAAAATGGCTCCCAGAAGAAAATCTATAAAACATAATAGTGGAGATACGACAAGTTTTACTGCGTATCACATCGCGACCTTTCGGTTGGTTGCAATCAATATTTCCTGCAGGTTTCGAGGCTAGGGCTCGAGCTTAAAATAAATGCAGGCCGCGTCTGCGCACTGCACACCGGCCTAACTAGGAAGCACGCAACAAGCGGCCCTATGCCACAGGGATAAGGTTGAGAATTGTGTGCTTGAAGTAACCGGTAGATGCGCTTTCAGGCTCATGGAAATAATCCTTTTCTACTGAAAGCGTGCAACAGTTCCGTGTGAGCCTTCGGGTCGTGAAGTCGTTGTATTTAACTTAACTATTGAAAATCATTTATAATTTAATACAATAGTTTCACTCGGGGCGCGTGGCTGCCTAATGCAGTTTTCGGGAAAAGTATTGTTTTCGAAATTCGTTAAAAAGTAATTGATGTATTTTGCTCTGTGTCTCATCGTGATAATTGCCAGTTTGCTGAGAATTCATGTAAGCATATTTTTTAAATTTTTCCTTTGGTTTTCCATTTTCATTTTACCTAAATCATAACATTTCCTATATAAAGTCTCATTTACTCCGTGTATTTAAGGAATTAAAATCATAGTTTTCATATTCACATTCAACCTTTATTGAAGGTTCTAGATAAAGCTCCATATCCGGTATCCGTTCGATGCAGGTCTCCGCGCCTGCGCGTTGCGCTTAGGCCTCTAACAAGGCTACGCCCAACTTTCAACCTTACACAAAGGAGATACGGTTCAATATTCTGCGCAGTTTATAGATGCGCTTCCCGGTTCCTGAAATGAGCTTTGCAATTGGGAACGGGCTCCAGTTCCGGACCTACACTCGATGTAGGAAGTCGTTAATTATAATAAGTAATTAAAAACTTCTAAAATTCAGCATGTATTAAAGTAATTGTGCGTTTCAATTAAAATCAGATTCAAGTGAACACAAGTGATTGAAGTTGAACTTATCAAATTACTTTGGTTTTTAATTAGCTACATAAATCAATGTATTTTGCGGTCGCCCTCATCATAATCGTTGCAAGTTTAGTTAAATTACGTGTAAGTACCTAACTTAATAACACTTTTTTGTTTCAAATTTCAATACTATTTTGAATTATGGCTGTAAAAATGTTGAGTCTTGTATTTAAAAACGACTTCACTTTTTTGTGGAAATGGTATCGTAATAATCTCATGACGTCATATCCGACATTTTGTGGAGATTCATCTCGAACTCTCCCGCGCATGCGTGTTGCACATTGGCCTCTAACAAGGGTGTTACCCAATGTAGACTTTACGCAATAGCGATAGGGTTCACTTTAGCTTGATATCGGACAGTTTTAAAGCTTGAAAGGGCCTGAAAGAAGCCTGTGCGTAAATGTTTCATCATAGAACGCAACAAGTTTGAGATTTTTACTTGACTTTTGACTAATAATTGTATAATGCCGCCCTGTATACCACTGCTGGGCAAAGGTCTTCCGATGTATGAAAGGATTAAGCACCAATCATGCTTAAAAGTAATAATTACTCTAGTAATTTTAATGAAATAATTGACCCACAACTATTATTAAATATCTATTAACATAATCTTAAAGTAATTAAAATGACTTTATTATTCAATAATAAACAATCTAACGCTCTTGAAATTTATATTAATAAATTGCTAGCAAACCTTAATCAAACAGGATTACTTAATTATAGCAATTCAGTGACAATTTCAAACGGAGTACCTTGCATACATAATCATAATTGCTCAATCGCCAAGAAATTATGTCAATATTATGGGGCGTTTATCTTGTACAACCTATTATTAAATAGTAATAAAAATTAAACCTTCCTACGTAGATTAAATATAGTCTACAACATTGTCTTATCGGTTTGGTGACTAGATTTTATCAGCCTAAATCGCAAAATTTCCTATTCAAATTTACATTTCAGGTCTCAGTAACGAAATAAAATCTTAATTAGACCAAGCTCTCTATCGTACGTAACCTTTTTTTTTCTAGCCTATATTATCCCATTGCTTGGCAAAGGCCTCCCCCGATTTCTTCCACGATTCTCTAAATTATCATTAATTAGTAAAATAAAACATTCTAACATAACTACATAATATCTAAGTACTATTATAGTGTATAATTTAGTCTCTTCCACGATTCTATCGAAATTATCATTAATTAGTAAAATTAAAACTTTCCTACTTACATAATATTATGATACTATTATAACTTAGCCACGTCGGTTTGGTGCCTAGATTTTATCGATTCGGTCTAGACCTGCGCAGTTCCGGCCTCGGTATCGACGTGCGCGGCCTGAGCTAGCTTTTGTAGGGTTCCTAGGATATGAATGCGCGGAGTACCCCCTCCCCTCGCACCACCCACTTTGGATATCCTTGATGTAACAGCCCCCTGCCCCCCTTCGTCACTCAGTATTCAAATCGATAGAACTCCAATTACGTATCAATTTTTAAGCGATTGGGTTATTACGTTTGAATTTGTACTTACAAACGTTTTTAATGAATAAACGGTCTAAAGATAAGTTGATGGGACTTAATGATATGAAAGTTTTAAAAAGTTATTGGATAATGGTAGGTTCTTGTATATCATTGTTCCTGATAACTTGAGGTTTTTTTTAAATGAAATATAAGAAGAAAATTATAAATTATCATAAAACGACAACATTATCAACAGTTTTTAGAGTAGAGATTATTTGGAAACCGCAAAAACAATGGAAATTTAATATTTAGTAGTCAGTCATACACGTCATGAAGGTAGTTTTCACGAGTTAGATAAAATCTAAAACACCTTATACCAAAACCTAAACGTACAAAATTCTGCCATAATTCTTAAATTACTGTTGTTCAGTTTCACACTTTACTTGAATTTATTAACAATGACGTAACTCACTTAAATAGTGGTTTGTAATATAATTTCGTTCACAAAAGGCCTAATCATGGTTAGAAAGGCATTGATAAAATCCCCTGACGTCATGTAATTGTACCGCGGCTGTCAAATTGTGATAATTCGTGACTTTGTTCGCACGCAATAAACTTTAAGTAAACCTTAACAATCAGTAAAGTACTAAGTTAAACCAATATTAACTTTTAAAGACAATTTCAACTCTACCGAACTTTACTAATTATTGCTTTATTAGTATTCAATGTTAAAATAAAAGACAGTACAGAGCGGACGATGTATATAAAACGGTAGCAAATTACCAACGAGAATAGAATCCGTCAATCAGAATTGTTTCACATTCTTTGCCATCTATCCGTGAGTGATGACACTAATTAATGGCTCGTAGAAATAGTACAATGGACTGCGAAGTGTTTATAAATCACAATTAACTGGCACAATATTGTCCCTCCCTTTAATTTTCATATAACCGGCATAAGAACATTTATGTCACAACAAATTACGGTTTCAGGACGTAACGGCTATAAATATAGCGGCCATATTGTTTGTAAGTAAGTAATAAAAATGTTAGCTAAAATACAATGTTAGTTTTCGAATGCTAATAGATATTCAAATTACATAAACAGGTAAAAATATTCTTATTAGAAAATATAACTCACCCAAGTTTTTCTTTAAATATTTTCTAATAACAGTATTGTTCTTAATACCAAATCAAATCTGCTGTCGTTTTGTAGTGTTGACTTTTAAAGTTTTTTTTACGGTACGTCAACGTTCAGCCAGCAAAAAAATATTTTAAAAAGAGAACAAAGAATTACGACAAAACTTTTTTAATTACATAGACAAAAAGGAACAAATATTTTATTATTGAAATTTAAGCGTTATTATTTTGCGTATAAAAAAAAAACCAGTATAATTATTATTTATTTTCATATTCGTTTTAAGAGAGTTTATTATCCTGTTCAAATAAAACTAAGGACACCATTTTGAAAAACAAAAATAGAATACCAAAAATCTAATTAGATCAACTCAACTCCCATAACTTTTTTAGTTAACAAGAGAAATCTTATTAGTCCTAAACTTTTTAATTAGTGATGAGCGCTGTTGGGCAGACTTTATTTAACCCGGAACTTAATTTGATAAAATTAGAATAATCTGCTGCCTTACAGTGATTCCACCACGGATCCGTGGCGCGGGATGTAATACAAAGTAATTTTCTGTAGAACATTTTTCAGCTTCATTATTTAAAATCTGTATAGAGTAAGACAAAAAAAGAGTAAGAATAATTACGAAAGTACATATAACTTTGAAAAGGTCACATCGGTACTTGCCTGTACTGAGGATCGAACCTGCACCTTGTGCATACAAATCCATACATAGAACCGCAAAGCTACCACGACATCATCAAAGCTACCACCTCTTCAATTGTAGGTACCTACAATCAGTTTATTAACTTGATGTGGATAAGTCAAAATACTCATTGTTTACTATCGATCGGCATCAGGCAGCTCATCAGTATGCCGAGCGCGTTGTCCACGTCAGCACGTGTATACAGCTCCGGCTCTCGGATCCGGCACCAATTGTTGCTAACTTAATTTGTCATTTCTATTTTTATTTGAATGATGGTATCTGACTTTGATCGTAGTAGAGGTTGATATAAATAAGGGATGAGAAGTTTGGATATTTTAAAATGTTGATTCTTTAAAGCGAAGGCGAATCAATATATTTTTAAAATAATTGAAAAAAAATTGACACATTTTATTTCTGGATTCCTATCTTTGTCCTTAATTATTAACCGACTTCTGACAATGGTGGTAAATGCCCAAGCTCGAGTTAGAGTCAAGAGTTAGTTTACTATATTAGTACAACGTTTAATAGAAAAGATATTAAAGTCGAGGACTACGTCGACCAAACTTACTTTTTAACATCTTAATACTACGAGTACCTATGTTGAAATGCAAACTATGTTTATACAAAAATAATACTAATTTCTTTCTTCTTTTTTTTTCGTTCTTTAAACAAAAATGCAAAGAAAAAAGAAGTAGTAGTTTTTCTTTTTTTTTAATATGAACTGATTTTTTTTAATAATTTTATCTTATTTTACTTTCTTTTCAGGTTTTGGTTCTCTGAGTCATAAGGTATTTTTTATTTCAGTTCGGTTTAGTAAATGTTGCTAGATTTTTTATAATTTATACTGAATGTTTTCATCACCTTAGAAATGCTAGAGTGGCATTATAATAGTCAACACTCATTTGGCATGTATACTTTTCTTTAACGTTTAGACACATTTTGCTAGATGTAGTTTTAATAACAACCAATTGCAATTTCAGTTCATATCATTTTCAATTTTAATTCGCTTTCCTCTAATTTAAAAAAAAAAAATCCTGTCAAATTTAACAGCTGACTTATCAGTAGTATACAACATGTTATCATTATCAAACATCTGACGATAAATATCGATGCATTACGTCATCATACAGCCCTCTGACAAAGTAATATTCTGCTATCATTCAATCGATGCGCGGGACGAAAGCTGCAATCGTTTTATCGATTTGTCACTGCCTGTCGGCTTATCGATATGCTTTTAAAACTTTATTGTGTCTGACTAAAGTAATGGTATATGCACTTCGAAATACTTGGGATTTTTATGTTAGTATAGCGCTAAAGTTATTCCTTAATTTCTTGATGATGATTGCTGTCAAATCGAAATTTTCGTCATTAAACAGCAGAACTATTACTATTATATTAGAACTATTAGAATTCCAGAATGTTAATTGTCATTCGCTTTCTCTAACAAAATATTAATGCCGTAATATTTGCACCATAAACAAAAGAAGGCTAAATAGAAAAAAATATCAAATGTATAATAAGGTGTATAAAAAGACATTAAAAAGCTAATAAAACCTAATAACTTGCACCCACACAAACAACTCAGTAGCTAATTTCTAAAAAAACAATATAACATGCAGGTTTTATTATATTACATGCATAAATTAAAAAAGCAATAATGTCTTAAAACAATAAAAAGTTTATGCGATTTTTATGAACAATATTGTCTTGAATGTGATCATAACATTGTTCTTATTTGGTTGTTCAACTTTGACTTGAGGCTTTTATGTGCATAGCTTCTAGAATTACATACTTTTTGTATTACACTTATGTATGGGATAAAGTTTTATGGAGTTACCCAGTACTGGGAGTACAGGCCAGAAAAGAAAATCACGAACACAAAAAAAGTAATTTATTCAAATTAATCTACAATGTAGCTCTTTTTAAACATCAGTCATCAACGTAATACAGACGGCACTCCATTACATATCCTTCATGATGTGTTAAAACTACCAAATTAATTTAAACCAGTAGTTATTATAACGCAAATTGAAAAAAAAACATACTTTTTCAAAACGTAAAACCTTTTTGTTCAATCAATGTAATCAATAATGTCCACGTTTTTACTGAATAGTTTAACTAAATAAAAACATAGAAATAGAGTTCATTTTGATCTGTGATCCTGCTTAGTTAGTCCATGTCCAATGTTAGAGAAATGTAAAACAAAATGCAAGTATATGTTGACAATAACGAACGAATTGTATTATAAGAAACATTACAGAAGGTTAACTTTGCAATTACACACATTTCAAATGCGGTAACAATGCTAAAATAAGTGACTATCTGTCTATACGTCTTACAAATTTTCAAAATGACGCCATTATCGCATTTTTAATAGATGTCGTTAATCTTAATAAATGTAATAATGCAGACAGAGCCTTTGCATTTGCACAATTTATTGAATCACATCAAAAGTCAACATACCTAGTATTACACTCTAGAAGTACAACTACAAAACCAATTAGTTCTCATAAAATAGTTAATATCAGGCTATTAGGTAGTGCATTTTCCAGCCAGGGTAACGCGGGGCATGCGTGAACGATTCCGTTATGCTGGCTTAGGTAGTAGAATGGGGCCCGGGGTGTGTTTAGTAGGTGGAAGTCTGACATATCCCCACGCCGTGTCCTCGGCTTGGGTTGAAGTCATTAGCGTTTCAACACGAAAAAAAAAGGTATTACATGTTTGTAAATTGCAATAATTAACAATTTGTAAGCGGTTCTTCTGCATCACAACTGCATAGCTAGTGATGTCCGCGGGCGGGGGACCGCGGACGCGCCGACAGATCGTCCGCCCACGACCGGCGCCCGCGCAGGTGCCCCGCCCCCCACACCCGCCTGCCGCACAGACCTCATAGGCCACAGATTTTACTATATTTTTAAATAAATTTGCACAAAACGGAATTGATATTGAAAAGAAAATAATTCTGCTTCTTAATAATAATATAATACAACAATTAATGTATCTTAACCTATTTAATTTTAGACATTAACATGAACAATAAAAAAATTGTTAGCATAAATTAAATTACTATTCGATCATCTATATAAACAACAGGTTGTTAAAAAAAACCGTAGTAAATAAATATTTCTGTAGCGTCTAAGTATTTTCCAATCTGTGGTCTGTGGCAGTAGAAAGCTTGAATGAACACTAGTGAATGGACAGCGAGTACAGGCCTGATTCGAGCCTAGGCTATGTCTGGGCCATGTTCAGCCGACACGGGTCTGACCGGTACTTTATCTAGTCTCGGCCACTCTTGGCACTACTCAGGTACTCAAGCCATATGCATCGGATATTACCGGAGTTTCTAGGCCCCTAACGATGTTATACAATTACTGGTTTCATAAGCTGATTATTATGGGTGTGCGTTTCCGCCGATATATATGTTTGTTTACTTATATTTGTTGAACGTTTGACATTATTGTTCAGGTTAATGTAAAATAGTGGCACTTAATTCTACTCGATCTAAACACTTGTCATAATATCAAATGAAGATCCTATCTTTGCTATATTATAATTTAACATGTAATTTGTTTATGCTGGATATTAATTGCCGCAAAACGTCTGCATATTCAAATATGTCACGATCTTAAGATAAAGAGATTCAAGGCGATAACTTTATAAGTATTATCGTGGAATAAAATAAATAAACACATTACGGTTTATAAATTGATTTCATTAAGGTAATTGACTAGACTGATAGTCGGAAGACGAAACCAGAATGAGAATCAAGTCAGCAGGTCTCGGCGCTTGCATACTTAGTACTACGATGCGTTTTATACTCTACACAGGAATAAACAGCGTTTTATACGTAAACACGTAGAACTAGATAAACACGAATGGATTTGTCTACAATTTAAAAGAGCTAGAAATAAGCCACTTTGTCTCCAAATAGGTTATAACTTGTAGGAGTTTAAGAGCATAATTAAAAATCTAGAAATGTTAAATAATTTAATCGTATCCTATAATCTAATAACAATAAATTATGTTTTTCTAAGAATCCATAGTGACATTTACAAAGTTCTAATAACAGAACAATAAATCAATCAACAAATTAGTTTCGCACGTAACACGACCGGAGTCCAAAATGTTCCACGTTTTTAATTAAAACATAATTAAGTCAATTATGTACTTGACTCGTCGCGGATCAAAGAACGCCGGCGTATAAACATTTTGATAGCATCTTAATCTCGACGCCCACGCCACTTCGCACAATGGGACCGAACTCGATTTTTTATGAACAAAAACACCAAACAATAATGTTATGTCATGTATCGTTTGATTGATATGAATTGTACTGATGGGTTTTATAAAAACCTACCTAATTTGCATGATATGACTAATTGCCAGCATTGATGGATTTATGACTGACGTTTTGTATGATTTTTACATCATTCGGGTCATAATAGGACATAAATATAAATATATAATTAATTTTGCTTTAAGTGTAAAGTTTTAATTATTTCCCTTTGTCGACAGATTCGCAATGGGCCCACACGCAGTCTTAATTACGGTGATAAGCACCGCCGGGGTCATGGGCTTTATCCCCCATGGTTCTATTGGGGAAAAGGTACGTATCTCCCTAATTTCATCACCCGCATATCATAAACGTGAAAGTGTAGATGTATTACTTTATGTTTGTATCTAATTCACGTTCAAGCAAGTCGATCAATTAAAATAAAATTTGGGATTTAGGTAGCTGACATTTTGAATATGGAATATCCAAATGAAGCTGCGAAAAATAACTAGTAACAGAACAAAGAAAAATCGATTTTTTTTATCAATAGAATAGAGCTCAAATTCTACTACAAAGTGACATGAATTCTGCACAGGATCATATTCTAACGGAGGCTTTACTTCGTGAAGTCGTCGAGCGTATGGGCAAGGAGTTCAACGACGCTGCGTCCTCCTACCTCGAGTTCCCGTCGAGCGACCGCCACCTGGCGCTGATGGCTCGCGCCAACAAGGAGCTGGAGAACGAACAGCTGGACTACGACTCCCTCATCGACGGCAACCCGAACCCCAGCCTCCGCGACCAAGAGTACCTGCAGCACAGGTGAGTGGATGTAGTTGTAGGAGAAACTTTACGTGTATTATTTTTCTTAGGTGTGCCGTATGCAGCACAGGTCGGTGGAAGTTGCTCTAGGAAGAACTGTTCGTGTATTATTTTGTCTTAGGTGTAGAAGAGATTTGAGCCGCCGCTATAAGCCGTTGCTTTAACAACTGCAACACTTTGTCTTTGTGAGGTTGTTTTAGACCTTTTTGAAGATCTTTCTACTTTCCCAGTTTGTAAAGATTAAGATAATAGAGTATAAGATGTATAAGATAATTTTATAGAGTCGAACCATTCCCTCTTTTGAATTAGATAGTAAAATCAAGCAGTTTTAAGGAAATCGTGAAAATCAGAGTCAAACTTTACGCTTCGATTTTTTTCTCAGGCAACAATTCAAGCAACAAATAAATAGGTTTTTGTACCATACTAACACAGTACAACATCACATCTTAAATTGTCTTCGAGAACAATTGAAAACCAACAATTAATGTTCAAACATGCAATAACAATAGAAGTGGTCCATTGTCTACAATCGTTCTAATTCAAAAAGACAAATCAAGTCTAGACGAGAAATTAGGACGAATTAACAACATTAAGATTGACGGATAACACGATTAGACAATACGAGGTGGGGCTGTACCACAAACGAATTGTAGCTAGCAATTATCTCGTACATTTAAATCTATTAGCGCCAGGGTGTAATGAACTTAACACAAAGAATTGAAGAAACCAACGACTTTATAGAAATAATCTATTCCAATATTACGAAGCTGGAATTAGTTTGATCGGTAAGCCGCGGACACGACTTTTCAGTCTTAGATAGGTCATTTATTTGGAACATTATTATATCACGGTACCATCAATAGGAGCGTAACTGCTAGTAGTTGTAACGGATAACTTAAAACAATCAGAACTTGGCTTTTCTGAAAGTCTTAATTTTAATGTTGAAGGTACTTTCAAATGATTTTCAGTTGTAGAATGGTTTCGCAATTTTAATAAGATTAATATCAGTCAAATGGATTACAAAGTTCAAGGTATGATAAAAATGGTAACAAAAATGTATTTTCGTCATTGGCAGCTCCCTATGGGGCCATCAGTACGTAACCGGTGGTGCTGGCGAGGGTGAGCAGCGTCTCCAGCCATCTGGCGTGGTCCCCAACCGCCAGATGGTGAAGACCGACGCCGTGCTCCCGGCCTACTGCAACCCCCCCAACCCTTGCCCCGTTGGATACACAGGTAGGTTGACTTGAGTGGAAGAATTAATGGCTAGTTTAGTTGGTATGTCTTTGCTCTGGTTGGAAATTCAAGTTGAGGCTCTTAATGTTAAATAGTCTGGTGAAACAGTTGAAGTATGCGCTGAGGCTAAGGAAAATCTAAAAGTAAAATTAACGACGGAGTGACTATGGGTGACAAAAGTCATCAGAAACTTGTTGGTTACTTGTTGTCGATATTTTCTAGAAGTTGATCTTTAAGTACAAGATTGTGAAAGAAAAGTGTCTTAGATATTAGAACACATAAACGTGTAACAGCATTTATCTTAGCAATTCACACAACTGTAGTTAGCAAGTTTTAGATATTTCCTGCTAGAGCCTCACGTGTTGTTGTTTTACTGTCACATTGCAGACATCCTGCAAGATCAAAATACATACGCTTTTAAACTTACAACAGAGGATCAAGGATGCATCAGCGAGTTCGAGAACACTGCGGCGTTCAGCCGCGAGTACCAGCTCTCGCAGCGCTGCATGTGCGACGGCGAGCACATGTTCAGCTGCCCCGCCGACTCCTCCTCCGACCTCGACATCCCCTTCCCCGAGCACCACAAGAACCTCGTCGCCAAGAAGTATAAGCCGACAGTTAGTATTATGGGATCCATTCTCCCAGTATAATGGCTATATCAAAAATTTTGACCGATTTTTTTTTTATGACATCGTGTTGCCTTCGCATTTCTCTGCCAGGATGCTTTTCCGTTCACATAATACTAAAACCAAAATTTCCGTTTCCAGGTAGAAAATCCTTATTTGACGGGCGAACGCTTACCGATCGCAGCCAAAAAAGGTTTTGATGTCAATGCGTACTAAGTCTAGTCTTAAATAGGTGTATACTATATTAGTTAGTGTCTATTTTGTCGTACGTAATGTATCATCTTTAGCCCAAAAGTATTTGAGGCGTATTCTATATCTTTGTATAGCGGTTCTGTTACAACCTCATTTCTGGTAAGTGTCTTGAAGCTGCTTATAGGGCTAAAAGTCTTAGCAGAAAGCAAGAACATCCTCGCTTGACACAGACAAGGGTGGTGTGAAAAGGAAGGTAAGAGAATGTTGTTGAAAAGTTGGTAGCGATATATTTTTGTAATCCCGATAAAAACTGTCCCAATTTCCAATATTTTCTAATATCTTTGTATCGTATTTAAATACGGTGACGAACATTCCTTAGCATAGATTTAAAGCAAATTCAAGGAGTTTCATTAGCTGTAGTTTATTTAAAGTATATCATTATAAACGTTGAAGCTGTGAATTTCGTTAGTTGTACATAGTTACCGTTTAAACAATCTTCGTTGCATTTAAGTTTAATATTTATTTATATACATATACTTATAAATTTAAATTAAATTAATTTACTAACTTACCTCCTTACTTTTCTAGTATTTTTATTTTATCTCAATAGGTAAAAGTTTGAAGTAAGGGCTGTAAATATAAAAAGATGTAAAAGATGAAGTACCTACTGTAAAACGATAGCTGTAAAAATTAAGGTAAATAAATATTATGTATATATTTTATATATAATCATAGGTACCTGTTGACACATAACTGTAAATTAATATAAAAAAATACTGAGATCACGTTAAAACCTAGTTAAAATAGCCAGTTAAATATAGAGTACATATTTAGTGTTTAAACTGTAACATATTTTTTAGTATTCATTTAAACAATTTGTTTTCGTAACAACATTTTTAGACAGTCTGATTTTTCTAGTCATTTTTTTTAAACAAAAAGTTACTGAATGCAGAATAAGAGGAATTAACAACTTTTTAGCCAAATATCAAGACCGCAAAAACAATAATCCTCTTTCTGGCGCAGTCGGGTAAATTATAGGTACTTTTGAGTATTTTCATATTTATTTAATTTTAACAATATTTATACTCACAAACAGTATTGACAAGTATTCATAACGTGATACAAATACCTTGAAGATATTGAGTTTAAAACACCTTTCTCAATACAAATTTGCTTTAAGGGACGGCGTAAAGTTAGCACAGCGCAGCTGATTTCTCTATGACGATCGGAAACCGACTTTAACACTATCAGAATAAAGTTCATATTAGCATACTCGTCAACTGTATGCTGTATCCCTAGACCCATAGTTCGGTAAAGCAAAGTCTTCACTCAGAACAACTGCAGAGTTCTGTTACAAAAAGGTTCGATATAAATACTCATTCATACCGTTCGTGACAAAAGTACGGTTTTATAGGTTTTCAAAATAACTGTAAAAATGTAAGTCAAAAACTAGTTATTATTGCAATAAATGTCTTCCTTAGTATTTATATCTTGTAAAATATGTTCGAATATTGGTTAGCCCACGTCATTATAAATATATTTATCAATATTATCGTATTACATAAAATAAATATATATATTATAGTATATATTTACCGTATACATATATATTCGTCATAAATATTATTACTATTACTTATATGTATATAACAAGCGCCAAGTTCAGTCTTTTAATTTTTACGTAAATTAATACAATTTAATATAAAAATAAATAGTTATAGTAAGGGTAAAATGTTCCAACGATTCCCTCCTGAAAGTTTAACATCAGATTAGATCAGTAGTTGCGTGGGACAGAGATAGCGCACTACAATGCGTAGAGCGGCGTCTCTCTTTCACAATTTCTACTACTATACCACTCCACTATTTATTCCTAACAAGTGGATGAATGATGAAGGAAAAATACCAAAGAGAGAGGTAATCATGACAAGCATGGAGGGAAATCGTTTTCAAAATTCAAAAAGTAACATTCATTTGTTTCATTTCTTTCAATACTCTAAATTTAATTGTATAGGTGTAATAGTAATGTAAGGAATTAGGTATATCAATAGTAAGGTTTTAGTTATTTTCTCATTAAAAGTTATTTCAAAATAATAATAAAAACAGTTGAAGGAAAATAATGTTTAATATCATAATTCACAGACACATAAGTCCATGAAGGCGCTTATATTATTTAATATCTATTATATATTTAGCATATACGTTCATATTACTATACATAAAATATATAAGTATCGTATGTATGTTATATATTATATTGTACATGTATATAAAAAAAGAAATCTTAGGACCTACTTATTGATAGAAAATATAATATTAAGGAAAAACGCCGGACGGCCAACTGCGATGAGTTACTCTAGTCATTTGAGTAGTTGTACATACAGTTATAAGTTAGGGTAAAATAAAGAAGATAAATAGCCTAAAAAAATATTTTATTTTAATGTTTCTTATGAGATTAATATGAAAAAATTGCTAAAAGTGTTTCGTTACGATCCATTTTATCATTGATAGTGCCTCGTTGTATCCAGCGGGCTAAATGGCTACAGCAGTTGACAATGCAATTGGAATTCACTTGATACATCAAAGTTAATACACGCAAATTTTCTTACCAGCTACCCTTGGCCACCGTTAGACCTTACTGGTCAACTTTCTACACCAATAATTATAAAAATACCAGCCTTTAAATGCGTACTGCCAGGCAAAGTCCCCTGCTAACATTGAGGACTGAGCATTAACCACCACAAATGCTCACTGCAGTTTGACATCAATAATAATACCAGCCTGTAACTGTTCCACTGTCACCCCAAGGCCTCTTCTCACATAGAGGTCTGAGCATTGATCACCACATATGCTCATTGCAGTTTGACATCAATAACACCAGCCTGTGACTGCTCCACTGCGAGACCAAGGCCTCTTTTCACATAGAGGACTGAGCATTGACCACCACATATGCTCACTGCAGTTTGATATCAATAATAACACCAACCTGTAACTGTCTCAATGTCAGGCTAAATTCTCTTCCCACCTAGAGGATCACCACACGTGCTCACTGCAGTTCGATACCACTACGACAATTAAAAGCCTAAAACAGTTTGCGTGAAACCATCATAACTTGAGCTGATCCCATTTGTATTGTCAGCCCGTAGCCAATACGTCTGCTGGGATTCCACCACCAGCTTTTAACAACTGCAACAGTATAAGAGGAGGTGTCAGGACCCCTGGTTACAGCGGAGACGTACCACGCTTCCATTCAACAACAGGGCAAAACAGACCAAAGGTATCAACTATTCCCATCCTCGCCTTGGTCGATCTTATTGGAACAGCTGTCCATCCGGAATGATTTTCAAGTTTAAGTAAATGTGTCTTATTGCGGTTGATACATTATGGGCTTCTATGGGTAGGGAATTTGTGGGTTTAAATAACACCATATCAACATCGTAATATAAACATTTACTGAGTTTGGAAATCATTCTGCGTACTTAAGGAGTAATAAGATCACCAAGTGAGGTAACAACACAATAATTGACATTTCTAGGAGATAACAGATTGTCTGCCACCTATACACCGTTTTTTGAACTATTATTGCTGGAAATGAATAGGTTCTCATTGACCCCCAGGGTCTAACCATAACCAACCGAACTCGTTGGTAGATCTTATTGGAACAACTGTCCATCAGTACCGTACCGTGCTCCACTCAACACCATGGGGAAACAGACCAAAGGTATCAACTATTCCCATCCTCTCCTTGGTCGATCTTATTGGAACATCTGTCCTTCCGGAATGATTTTCAAGTTTTAGTAAATGTGTCTTATTGCGGTTGAAACATTATGGGCTTCAATGGGTAGGGAATTTGTGGGTTTAAATAACACCTTTTCAACACCGTAATATAAACATTTACTATGTTTGGAACTCATTCTGAGTACTTAAGGAGTAATAAGATCACCAAGTGAGGTAACAACGCCACAAAAATTTACATTTCTATGAGATAACAGATTGCATGCCATCTATACACCGTTTTTTGAACTATTATTGCTGGAAATTAATGGGTTCTCATTGACCCTCAGGGTCTAACCATAACCAACCGAACAACTGTCAATCCGTACCGTACCGTGCTCCACTCAACACCATGGGGAAACAGACCAAAGGTATCAACTATTCCCATCCTCTCCTTGGTCGATCTTATCGGAACAACTGTCAATCCGTACCGTACCGTGCTCCACTCAACACCATGGCGAAACTGACCAAAGGTATCAACTATTCCCATCCTCTGCTTGGTCGATCTTATTGGAACAACTGTCCTTCCGGAATGATTTTCAAGTTTTAGTAAATGTGTCTTATTGCGGTTGAAACATTATGGGCTTCTATGGGTAGGGAATTTGTGGGTTTAAATAACAACCTTAACAACACCGTAATATAAACATTTACTAGGCTTAAAGATTATGCTGAGTTCTTAAGGAGAAATAAGATTGCCAAGTGAGGTTACAACGCCACATTGTCATTTCAATGAGATTACCGGTAGCTTACCATCTATACAACTACTGTCGGTAGGAGAAATAGGGTACTAGGTTCATTGACCATCAAATAAACCTCTTCTTTGAAAAATGGGTCGTAAAAAGGAAAAGTTGAAATAAGATAGGTTATGTCATCTAGGTTAGTAGCGAGGTGACTTCCTAGGGTTATCCAGAAATTACTAAAATGGGGTAATTCAAGGAGGTTTCAATCTTACACTTTGGTATCGAAGCATTAACACCAGTTAGTCGGCACATTTTTAGCAATACCCATAATAATCTCATAAAAAATAAATATACGTTAACAGAAATATATTTTTATATAAAATACCAAAAAATACATAAACACAAGAAAGGAAATATATTTTTCTATAAATAGATATATTTTTACAATATTTCTGAATGGTGTCCCACAAGCCGCTATAAATATGCTATATATAAATATAAAATAAGTTGTAAATACTTTTCAGAGTCACCTAGTTCCTAGTTTTAATTTGAATAGGAAATTTAATTTATTAGAAAAAAAAAACGTGTAACACGCACTAATTTATTTAAGTAGTTAGTCATAAAATATATTTCACGAATATTATTTAAAAAAAAAATGTTGCTTGAAGATTTCTTTGGCGTAAATTTTCTAAAATTAAGTCAATATAAGTTGTAATATATAAAAAAATATACGTTCGGATGGCAGTAGAATTTATTAATCGTACGTTAACTGTTTTTCGTAATAATCTAAATTAATGTTATTTTTATTACGACTTACCTCTCGGCCCTTAAAGTAACAACTCAGATTCTACCTCAAACATTGTACAGTTTAGTTTTACCGCGTCTACACACTAATTCATAAAAATAATACATAGATAAAGCCGAAATTCAACAATTTCTAAGCTCCGGGAATATACCACCAATTAGTTATAAAGACGTGTAAGATAATGTTAATATAGGCAATAGTCATTTCGGAACGGGTCAAATATCAATATTTATAAATAACTAAAAAGAACCTCATTTAGATATAACCACAATACCTCTTAAAACAAAACATATTTTTTTTTACTAAATAAAATATTTTTTATTTAAAATTAAACTTTTGAATTAAGTTATCGTTAACGTATCTATATTACGCATTATTTTAAACCGGTACTAATTTAAATTAATTAATTTTTATGTTCAATAATTATTTATTTAAAAAATCACGCTATAGCCATAACAGACATGAGTACAAATAGAATTTCGAAAATCGAGTCATTTTTGTTTTATTCACTTACACAAAAGCATTCAAAAGGTAAAAAAAAATGAAATAACCAATGCAAGTATCATCAAATCTATTAAATTTAAGTAGTACGTAAGAGTCAAATGATTGTCAAAAGTATAATAAGAAAAAAATATAAAAACAAAAAAAAACCTTAAAACCAAAGAAAAATACAAAAAAAAGTCATGAAAAAAATAACGTGTTCATTATAGAAATATAAGTATCATTTTAACATCGTATATATTTGTATTTTTTTACAATGCTTTTAAAAGGTTAATTAAGATTTAAATTAATTTACAGCTGGAAACAGATCTAATTTATTTACGTGTATATATATTACTGTTTAATTACTTTATTGAGGTATATTAGTTTTAGGTGAACTAGCTATTAAGAAAAAGTACTCAGTAGTTTATTGGTACCACTACATTAGAAAATATTGCAATATTTATGTAAAGCTGCATAAAAAAACCCTATATAAATTCAACAGAAAACACAAAGTGAAAAAAAGATCTAAATCAAAAATCTTGGCAAAATAACAAAAAATTTCGGCATTGTCATCTAAATTCAGGATAGTCATTTAAAAAAGGCTTTTGTCCAACTGAAACTGAAAAACTAAAAGGGTTTCGTCACACATATTCAATATCAATATTATTGAAAAAAAATCTACCCGAAATTGACGCATATTCAGAAAACAAAAGCCGATTTCTAATACAAATTCTAACTGAAATGTAACTTCAAAAACAACCATTTTAAAGCCTATAAAGTCCATTAAAAATTAACAGACCAAACAAATAATTTCGTGCGCCATTTTATCCAGACAAAACACATCAATGTCCCTCAAATGCACAATGTTAAATCACTTTAAAGTGGTATAAATATTAAGGTCGTATATCTAAAAGAGACCTTTCCATAGTGGTAGTGCCACACTGCCACCAGGGGTCTACCACTGAATCTTGGAGTAGGACTGTTGCAGTTGCAGCAGGTAGACGCTTGTAACGACAACGCTTGCGCCTTCTTGCTGTGACGAATACAGTCTTACACTAAGATGAGGTGGTAGGCCTTTGGTTCGCAGCCGTCTGGCCGGCACGCCCGGGGAAGTACCACACTCCCACTTGGTGCCGACCGTGAAGCAGTCCTGCTGTGTTTCGGTCGAGTTAGTGGGAGGTCCGGAGGCCAAATCCCCTACCCCGCTTCGCTATCTTCAAAATTTTGTATAGGCAGTTATCGCTTGTCATCAGGCGAACAACTTGCCCAATTGGTCCCTTAATTGACAATAGTAAAGCTAACGCATTAAATGTCCTGAAATAATCCAATAGATAGAACGTGAAAAATTGCAAGATAAAGTTTACCATCTTAGGAAGTTAGGATTTTACATAAAACACACACGATTGTAACTCTTCTATGTTGCCCGATATCCACTAGTGTTTTAACTCGCATCGGAACTGATGTCTAGCTATCCACCCAAGTGAGGACTCCACATTCGATATGTCACGTGACTCAGTCTTTTATCCGCATGTAACTCCCATGCTACAAAGTTTTGTATCAACAATCGATAGCGGAATTATCACTGCTCTGTACATACATATGTATCATTGTCTGGTAAACACTAGTGTCCGTCGAGTGCCCGACACGGAGCGACGGCTGTTTACTCCACCTGATGATGGATTGTAGCTGCACAGATACTTTAACAGCTTCCAAATAAGCTGTTGCTATGCCCAACTATTATACACTGATGCACCTTCAATCGTCATTAGGTGAGGAGATCGAAAAAGATTTTAACATCTCGCCCAAGCTTTGTTCAAATAAGAGTTTTCAATCTTGTGACTTTATGTGAAATGATCAATGAGTGTGGATTAGACAGTTGTATAGACAGATAATTTATTTAGGTTGAATTTCATTAGAAACTATGTACCGGTTAAATGTAAAAAATAATTTTAGAACTAAATGCCAACACATGTGAGCTTTACAAAAATATTATGATTGTATATAATACTAGATAAGATTTAAGTACTGTACATATAGAAGTGAGTCTTGACATAAAAGCTACACTAAAAGATAATAGAGATTAGATACCGAGTGAAGTGACATAAGTATTGTAAAGTATAGGTCATCCCGCCAACCATCTTGTTAAGATGTGATTATACCGTAGACGTGTCTGAAAGACATAATAGCTAAGATAGGAAATAGGGCCCAAACGGCAAATGAAACAGTAAAACCAAAGATACATTATTATTTGCGAGGGTTGAACGAACGAAAGTATGTCTCTTATGATAATCGCCGAAAGTTCACTTTCGACTTTTATTAAGATGAAACGCTTATAACCTTTTGATTTTATTAAAACAAACACAACACTTTGAACAACAAACCAGCAATACTAAAACATCTGCCAAAGTACGAAGTCTAGTCAGTTCCATAAAAAAACAATAAGTCATTAATCAAGAGAGACAAACCAATCTAAGAAAATATGAAGTTTTAATGCATCTACATTGCCACAATTAATAACTGAGGAAACAAGTAATATCCAGTTGGCAACACAGAATACCTCATCATATGCAATCAATGGAAAGAACAACATCCATGCAATACAAGAAACTAACCAAATAAAAATATTTGACAAACATTTCTGGACCACAAATTATTATTCATTAAAATCAATAAAAAAGTTGCAATAGCTAACCTCTCTTGAAACAACTCAAAGACAATATCTCCATCACTAATTAATAAACAGCTCAAGGATCCTCTTACACCTAAAAATGGAACTACAGTCAACCCAGTAAAACACACACACAATTACTGACACCGAGACAACAATTACTTAACTCCGTAACAATAAATCCGACGAACAATGAAGGAAACTAATATCAATTCGCAATGCGTTAAGTTAATTTGACGGGTGCCAGTTGGCGATGCAGTGGGCGCTAATTGCCAGGTTTTTTCCTCAACAAGTGTTGTAAAACAATTGATTACACCTCCATTACTGGACTGCAGTGAACCACCACAATTGACCTATCAGTCACTTGATTAAAACACCAAGTGTTGGCCACTAATTTCGTATAATTCGTATTCGTGTGTTGGCTATTATTTAGCTGTAGTCTTTAGTATTATTTCGGGATTTGGGAACAATTTTTAATGCTTGGGAGCAAGTGAGTGTGTCAACAAGTGTAGGTGTATCTAATCGTGTATTCATTTTGTATCTTCTTTCATTTTTTTCTTGCCTTGTCGGAGCTGATTACTAAATACTCAATGATACTGTTAAGAGCTCTCAGAAAGAGACTGGGATTTTCATCTCGATCAGTTTCCTATGGGCATCTCTGGTCACTTTTCTTTAACTCTGTCTCTAAAATTATTTATATAAGTATCCTTCCCTGATCATGCTCTTGGGACTGTTAAGGTCCTCTGCTAGAAAGAAACTAGGGATCACAGCTTAATCAGTTTCCCATCATGATCTTTAAATCTTTGTCTTTATAAGTGTATTCGTTTTTATAAACGTTTTGCGATCATGCCTTATCGGGACTGTTAATAGCACTCCGTAAGTCCCAAGGAACAAAAAACACCTTTAAATTCCTACAGGCAATGATACTTATTTATCTAATGCATATATATTTTATCTCCATCTATAATTTTCATGTACAGCAATTACTTTTTCGGGTCTTCGAACAAGAAAACTTGCACTAACAAAATCCTAACCGGACTCCTTGGTCGATCTTATTGGAACATGTCCATCCGGAATGATTTTCAAGTTTTAGTAAATGTGTCTTATTGCGGTTGGAACATTATGGGCTTCAATGGGTAGGGGATTTGTGGGTTTAAATAACACCTTATCAACATCGTAATATTAACATTTACTAAGTTTGGAACTCATTCTGCGTTCTTGAGGAGAAATAAGATCACCAAGTGAGGTAACATGATGAAATCATAATTTTACCATAGTTGCCAGTCTACGACAACTGTATAACAATATACTCATTTCTATGAGATCACTGTTTCCCATAACTATCTTCAATTGTTTTCTTGTTCAAGCATTTCCAATATATGTTTTTACTATTTATATATCTTAAAATCCGCAAAACCTTATGCGTTAATAAAACAAATTCTAAATTAATTTAAGCTTAATATTATTCAGTTATCAGTATTGTAGAGTCATAACATGTATTAATAACGGTTTGGGCGTTTGTGAATACATATTTAAAATTGCGTAGTCGTCATTTATTACATTTGTAGTTATATTAAAGGCTTTTACGCTTTATAATTACGTCCTGTATTTGTTTATGTAACCTAATTCTTTATGTACCTATTTAATAATCCCTAATCATAATTTTAGAGGTTTCGCAAAAACGAAGGAGTTTATGAGAAGGTGCCAAAGGCATGTTATTTGTTGTCGTTATTTGTTTGTTGTGTTTTCTGATATGTTTAAATACAACACGTGTTTGCACGCGTTAATTAATTAATTTATATTAATATTTAAAATAAGAGCTGTACTTTTTGTAAAGCATCTCTTTCATCCCTCGTTATTATATGATTAATTTTGTGTTAGTATTGTAAAGTGGTTGAATGTTTAATATAGGCTTACGAGTAGGTTATAAGACCACTGTGAGGCACGCGTCATGAGTAAAACATATTATTATAATTATCTTAAATTATCTATTAATTGAGAAGGGAGGTGTTTATTGTATATATTATATTATTTTATCATTTTAAAGTTTATCTCTCATTGATTGCCTCATAAAACCTGAGAGCAGTAATTGGTAGGAATTCATTTACCTGGAGAGATATATATTATAGTATTTATATATTTATTATATTTATATACATATATATTACATACTATAACAACTAGTAAAACATCCAAAAGTTTGGGAAAGGTACAGCATCTGAATCCTATTAACATGACACGTGGCTTGCATTAGTTTAAAAATTGTACATTGTAGATGACCGTGAAAGCTAAGAGAAATAAAATAGTTTGTAAATATATGAGAAGGAAAACGCAAGATCAAGCCGCTGTATTATTAGGTCTAGACTTAAAACTACTGAAGAAGTAGTTAGTATTAAGCTTCACAATTAGGTCAAAAAATCTTAGACGCACTCATACAAAGCAATAGAGAAAATACCGAAAACAATGGAATAATAAGACAACAATCTAAATTAACACTGTGGCAGTGACGTCATCAAATATTCGATTCAATATACAGTAACAGACTTAACACATACAAACAAAAACATCAGAAGTGTACTACACAACTTTATAAGATCAAAATATAATTACACAGAGACACAAACTACCAAGACTAATATAATAATATTTAAATAGCAAGAAAGAGAAGAAGGATCAGTATACTACACTACTCCAAAACATCAAAAACTAAATCACACACACACAGACACACAATTACAAAACACACACATACAATAGCAAATGGGTAACCGATTCCCTATAAAATCCACCGAAAACGTCACAACAATCCCAAACACTTAAAAAAATTACAAACCAACTACATCTGGTGAAATATAAACAAACAGACTGAACATTGTAGTGCTAGTAGTAGCACCAGGTCACAATCGACGGGCAAAACCGGGGAAGTACCACTCACCTATTTGGTACCGATGAGAAACAATCTAGCATCTGTGCTTCTATCGGGCTGAGGGAGATCCCAAGGCCCGAATCTAGCAGCCAAATAAATAAAGCTACAGATAAACCAAGCAAATAAATTGCTCATCCATTGTCTTTGATACATTTTCCGTGTGGTGTCCGGATATAAAGAATAGCGCCACCCCATATCCTCCACTGGGTGTCGTAAAAGGCGACTAATGGACCTTAAGACCCAGTGCACTGTACCAAGCACCTTGGGTCACCCGAATGGTGGCGGGTAAACAACCAACAATCGCATTCCCAAAGAGGGTTAGTGTCAGGCAGGCGGCCGACTATAAAACCATAGCCAAAAATGTTCTACTCCACACACCTTTTGACGAAAAATAATAAGCAACCCATATCACCAACTTTCAAATAAATCGCTTACCCATTGTCTGTTATAAAACAATAATCTGTTACATAACTAAAACTTATCTACACACACACTTTTTAACAAAACCAAATATCACACACACATAACCACTTCACACACATACATGCAATAGTCACAAAATAGAATATCAAACTGCGCTGGCGCATACAAAACATTTCGGCTCAATCAATAAAATTTTCAAATAGTCACACACTCGCCTGAGATTTTTTGACCTAATTACTTTAATATAACTCTATCTCTTACTATTGTAAATATATTTCCTCCGACTCATCGACCATCTTCGATCAGTCGGATCAGGCGTTTTCGTGTGCTAAATTAGGCTAAGACAGTGGACAGTTGTCTGTATATATCCAATTGCTATACATTTTAAGCTTGGTACAGTACTTAATTATTTAACACTTACGCATATATCGCGGCTTCTAAAGCCTTATAAAACCAGTGGGCATTTCTGCGTTAAACGTAGTCGTAATATAAGTACCTACCTAACTAATATTTATTTAGAAAGAATGTAAATATATGAAAGTCGATGCGATGATCTCACAGCAAATGAAGTAGATGTAAATACTGTGTAGCTGTTCGAAATATATAAGATTAAGTACAGTCATAGTAACATTGTCAAATAGGATGATCTCAAGAATACCAAAACTGAAAACGATTCTAGTCATGAGAAAACAGGAACTAACTCAAACCAAAGTACCACAACAAGATACCAAGAATAATCCAAATTCACAATTTTACTGCGACATGTCTATAAATATTGATAAAGAAGTGTGAATGTTACTGTCCCTTGCCTTGCTCTCTTTTTAACCCTAATTAAAAAAAAACATGATAGATAACTAGAAACGGTATTGGAATGAGGTTAAGTAAAAAGAATGAAGAAATGAGGTTGTAACAGAACCATTTTATTGATGTCTTTGATATAAGGAATGCACGATAATGTTCTTTTTAGATGAACTAGATTAAAACATGATATACTATATTTATAATGTCAATATTTAATAAGGTTTGAAAACATTTATGTATGTAATGTGTAACGCAGATTAAGAAGGAAGGTATTAATATCAGAGATTTGTATGTTGACGGCATCATCAGGCAGTTTTCCAAATAGGATCTCTTTCGTTTTGGCTCAAGTTTGAAATCACATCTGTTTTGCACTTACATCGGCATGACATCATTTCAAACATCAATACTGCTGATAAACGCGTTTACTGTAATAGCAAGGAGAAAAAATAGTAAGGAAATCCCACAATTCATAATTATCCGGGATAGCTATGGAAAAATATCAGTTAAACACTTAACAAGGAAAATAACACAAGAAGGAAATTGATACACTGGATAGAGAAAATTTAAACAGGCATTACACACAAACATACAAAACTCGAATAAAGAAAGCACAAACAGTAAATTATTACTGAACAAATAAACAAAAAAATAGCAGATTGTAAAACCAACTACAGAACGAATTCAAACGAGCATTACAAAAACAAAACACTACTGGAACTACACGACACCTTGGACGACAAAGATCTGTCACAGATAAACCATTACAAAATTTCCAATTATCCGGTAAAGCCTAATTCCACCTTATAACATGACTAAACAATCAGTAACTAAACAGGCACATAAGCTATGAACATCCACTATACTCGGGCGATCACCTACTTGATGTCTGAGGAAATAAATAACTATATTGGACTTTAGCTCCCACTCGCATCTAGAGAAGCGATTTGCACTCGTTTGCAAATCTTTACTGACATTGGTATTTATGTTCTCAGGCATAAGTTGGTTCGGCCGACTTGCGCAGCTAAATTCTATAGCTGTGTGTCTAGACTAGTCCAAAACAGATTATCGGAATACCGATTTCTGGTTCAAATTGCTCATGTTAAATTCTTGCTGTAACAGACGATTTCAAATTCAAATAATTGAAATAGTAAAAGTAATAAAAAAAATACAGACCATACCAGTTCTGGCAAACATCTCTGATGAAACAAAAACAACACTTCAAAAATACTACCAAACAATTCACAATCACAATCATATCACAATTGTTCCAAATCTCAGCTGTTTATAAAGACCTATCAATATACTTGGGCTCAAACTTTCTTTTGTCTGAGGAAACGAATAATTTTATTGGACTTTAGCTTCAACCAACAACTTAGGAGCGATTCACATTTGTTTATAAACAAGAATATTTGCCACCGCAGACATTAGCTGGTATAAGCCTAACGCACAATGTGATATTTGATAAACACAGCTTCGAGATTTAAAGTTCCGTAACAAAAACTAACATAAAGCAGCAGACCGGGCTCTGTGCCTACCTTGGGAGAGACCTATGTCCAGCAGTGGACTGCAACGAGCTGATGATGATGATGAACAAAAACATAAAAAGGTTTCTACTCAACAAATAATGAAACAATCGAAGTAAAATTTAGTGCAATGACAACTACACACATTAACCTCACTCGAAGATAGAACATACAACCCGCTTTTGTCTGAGAAGTTGTATATTTTTATTAGACTTCAGCTCCATCAACAACTTAGGAGCTGTTCGCATTTGATAGTGACACACAAGAATATTTGCATCCGCAGACATTAGCTGGCATGATGTAATATTTTAGAACCACAGATTCGAGATTGTAAAGACAGTACACTAAAAAAAATAACACACTAAGCTACAAAACAACTGAAGTAATATTTTGAACAATAACATCCACAGTGATACATAAAAACCACACTCCAACATGATACAAAGATCAGGCAAAAATTGGATCATACAAATATTGGGTCATACAAATATTAGTCCATCCATACACTCCCAATACAGGTCGTTAACTTTCAGACGACAATGTCGATTTAGACCTGGATTCCAGACAAAGGTTCTATTGTTACTCAGCCTGCCTGAATGTTTTGGCATTCTTATCTCATAACACCGATACTCGACTTTTGATATTCTAATTTGAAAACGTATAGAATGCATTCCATGAAGAGTTGACCTAGATTCATAGAATATCTAAAAGAACAAATGAAAAAAAAATAGAGTCTCAAATACCTACCAGCCAGTTTAAAAATGCCGATATTGTAGTTCAGACGAAAATAAAACCTTTTTTCTGTCAATAATAAAAATAAACCTGTTTTTCATCTAAGTGGTTGAATCGAAGCTTAATCTGCGTTTATGAAATATAATATGTGTTTGAATTTTAAATACTAAACTTATATATCATGATATATAATTATGTACTTACGTATAATAATATGTGTCTATACTTAATTGTCTTGATGTAAACTGTATGTCTGTCTGAATACTGGAATTAGTTCATTGATGTTATAGTATTGTAAGGATTGGGTGTCTAGAAAAGTATAGGAAATAATCGAGAGGTGTTACCATCAGGATGTAGAATTACGGCAATATCTGAGAATTTTCACACAAAATAGCACAACAGTTCAGTGCAGGAACCAAACATGGACAAATGGTGCAAATAGACCATATTACAGCGTCTTTTACAAGTGCAAGGCCACTATTACAATATAGATCGGATGCCTAATATATAATTTAAGAAGAATAAATCAGTAACAGCGCAATTCCAACAGTTCTGTCACTAAAACACCTATAGTCAGCTAAATCCTGGCCACCGAAAAACAAATGAGCAACGACCTACACCCATTTGATCTAGACGCGGAAAGGTTATCGTGCATTATAAGTATTAAGCTTCTGTTTTAATAAAATAACAATATTATCTGTGTAATTCTTGTTGTTTTTTTTTATCTACCCCAAATAAGGCCCTCTTGTATTGTAGCACGCATTAAGGCAGTGCAAGGATATTAATAGTTTATCCCTATAATGATGATTGCTTGAATATCTTTCTACTAGTTTACTACTTGTAACTAATAATCGTCCGAGGCGAAGGTAGTGTGATGATCTTGTCAGATATGCAGGTCGCACGTGGCCAAAATTTGCAGAAGACAGGGAGGTTTGGAAGGAGAAAGGGGAGGCCTTTGCTCAGCAGTGAGATCTTAATCAGGCTTAAATAAATCTAATATTCAGAGGAACTAAAAACAGCTTTTAAAGTGACTGTTAACATTGTGTGAGTGAGATAGGACAATACAAGATGTAAAGCGGTGTCTCACTTCAACAACTGCAAATCTCACTGCGAAAGGTAGTAATAGGCTGTTTGATTTTAGGCTTAGTATTATCTTGATCTTCAGCCAAGGAATAAATATTTCGTTCAAGTACGAAATAGTTTATCACTCAATAGATCATGAGCTATTCATTTTTTTTTTAACTTTAATAACTGGCAAGGTGTGGAAATTGAAGTCTTTCGAAATTTAAGAGGAATGATAACTGAAAAAAGACAAAATTAAAAACGAACTATTGTTTATTTCGGAAAAAAAATGTGTTGAACAATACTTTTGTTTGACGACAACTTCGTAATTCTATTACATAACATAAAGCCGACCTTTTTACAGATTTACAACCGTATTAAATAATCACAACATGTTAACATGGCAATCAGGTGCTGGTTGAAGCTATTGTAGTCTTTAATCCTTTGAGATAAGGTCGACAATGGTTTGTACTATTTCGATAACTACTGCTAATTGTTAAATGTACTTTTCAAATGGCAAAACAGGTTTTAATTCAAAACATAGGCTTTGAGTCTAAGTCGAGTCTGAATTAAATACTGAATGATAAATGAGTATAATAACAATGAAGTTTAAATAAAATAATTTAAGTTAATACATTCTCATAGGCTTTGTAATAATAATTCAAAGTTAGACACAGAACAATTAAATTAGATAATTAAATGACTAATCTGAAACCCTGGCTGATTTAAATACAATGTTTTTGATATCAGACTGCTTATTTTAATACAATAAATTATTATGGAATGAAGGTAAAGGGTCCTCGATGTGATCAAACAGTTGACTTAAACGGTACATATTTATTTGAAACAGTTTGAAAGTCCTTGCAACCAAAAGCAAAATGCACCACAAAAAACAACATTATATATCAAGACACACGCTTGAAGCACAGGAAAGTTTGACAAAGTTTTCATGCCAGTTGAGTAAACAATTAACAAAGACACACGGTCGAATAGAAAAACCTCCTTTTTAGAATCTACCACATATAAGTTTAATATCCTCAAGGACCCTTAAAATCATGAATATTAATCAATAATAACAGAAAGTGAGTTTACAACAGTCACTGACATTTTGCCGAATAACAATTAGTACGTGAGATTCGAACTCAAACATAATTGCAAGTTTCTAATTGTTTGTGACTAATCATAGTACCGTATTGACACTATTCCTACTTTTATTCAAGAACAGTTTAGACATTTTTCAATTAATTTGACATACAGGCGATAGTAATTGCAATTAGCAAGACACGTGTATTTCTGACCAATTAATATTAAGTATTTTCTATTAATATAATTTTCACTTTGTAATCACACTACTTGAGAATGTCACGAGATACTTGTAAAATTAATAAATTGTCATCAATTCAATTTTACTATCAATGATTTGTTATACAGAATACACATTTAGTTTATTTTATTCCAAATTTGCAGTGTCTCGTGTTTCTCAAATAGAGTAATTTCAAGGCGTGTATCCAGCAACAAAATGCAATGGCAAGAATTTATACAACCTACAATATTAACAACTACTTCGAACAATACAATGCTACATTTAACATCTCTACCTCGTGATTTCAACAATCTATTCTACAATAAGTACGTGACATGTTTAGGTATAAACACTCGCCTAATGTTACAACAACTAGGAGTCTAGGATAGTAAGTACTTTCTATATTACCTGCACACTACGTGGGTACACGGCTCCCTATGTCAGATCATGTGAATGGATATATTATGTTAAATGTTATACATAAAAAACAAATGCATACGTCTTGAGAGCAAACAGAGATCATAATTTTGTTTCGAATTATCATAAAACCTAACGTTACTTTATACTGCGATGAAATATATTTAAATACATATCGTATACCACTACCTACTCATATTTTATAGCGAGATAACAAGATGAAACCACGATCAACATTAACTTAGTTATAAGCGTATTCTGTTTTAGCTACAATATCTTTATTACGATAGAATAAATAAAAACACTGGAGGACGAGACGTGAATTAAGTCGCTACATCTTTATCTCGTTTCATATTTCGTGTGACTCACCGATACGCGTAAAGAAACACAATTTACTGTCAAACTATAATCTAGTATCACACATTATTCTGCAGACATATTAAGAACGCAACTTAAACTCTCAGAATAATCACTTTTAGATAAACGGTCATCTTTCACAAGTTTTGTACCAAAACAAAATCCTAAATCGATTGGAAGGCCACCGCTATTCTCTAACACTAGCTAATTAGTTTCGCTACGAACAATTAAAGCTTTTGCTCGACGACTTGCAGTCGAAGCCGCTCTATTACAATGTAACTCTAAATAGGCATCTAATCTATGCATCACATTACGTCATTCGCATTGACGTATGAGAGCACGGCGTCTCAATTTATTTGACCAGTTCATACACAGTCTATACACTGGAACGTGATCGAAAACAATGAACGGTAACGATGTAGAACACCCGAGCTCCCCAGCGCTCTCCGATGCCTGTAGGTGATCCGGTCCGGGCTGGTGTCCCGGCACCGGCCGCGCACTGTCGCTCGCAAGCCTCGGCGGTCGCACCGCCTCTGGTACTGCAGGCTCCGTCACACTCTCAGCGTCAATTCACTCCGACCGGTAAACACTTGCACTGTTTAACCTTCTGCAACCGCTTGCGTTTGAACGGCGGGTTCTGCCCGGGGCAGCGCAGCGTCACTGTCACCCATGTGAACTTCTTAGGCCTACAAAACGAGCACGACTTGAAGGCAGGCTGCGGCCGGTCGGGGTTGTTGTCGCGTCGCCGCGGGCCCTTCGGTATATAAAACGAGTTGCACTGTCCATAGCAAAATTTGTTTATCACTGTGGTGGGCAGACAGCCAGGTTCACGGATCTTCTGAACCAAAGGTTCAGTTTTACACCAATCTTCTTTTAAATAATCTTTTTTCGTAACGACCAAGGCATTCTTCGACGATTTCAATATTTTTCGGAATTCAACACCAGGAGGCAGCTCTGTGTTGTCTTCTTGCTCCGGCATGGAGACTACCATGCCAGTCTCAGAGCTGCCATCTCCCAGTTCGTTCCTCTGCACAAAGGAGGTGGAGGCTGACGCAGTGGCCTGTTCCGCCCGCTGCCTCTCAGCCAGGAACCTCTGCACTTGCTCGGTGTCGATGATGTCCAGGATGGAGTCTGTCGGCGTGAAGGGCTTCCTGTTGCCCACACCGGCGCCGGCGCACACCCCGCAGGTCGCCAGGAGCGCCGCAGCCGCCAGCCAAATATGAGATTTCGATAAGTTCTCCATCTGCAACAATAAATTGGTCACTATTAAAAATATATTCAATTCACAGCAATTAAATTGCCGCCGTTCAAATAAGGCCTCGCGTTAATTTTAGTCCGTAGGCTTCGCTCGAACGGATGTCGTAGGCTAAACTCACGTTGTATCTAGAGATGGGAGCCAACATGTCGTAGGCAGTGCGTCGGTGTAGACGGTCCGCGAGCGGCGCGCTGTTTGCGTGTGCGCAGGGCCGGCCGGCGGAGCGGTAATGAGCGCAAGCGCGGCTCAATGGACCACCGCTCAATGAACGAGAGATGAGTCACGCACCGCGCCTCCGCCACAGAACCGTTACTACCAGCCGCCGCACGCAGACGCGACACCTTCGTGCACATGTGTTTAGGATTACTACGCTCGCTATAGAAATATTTACGACCCCTAACAAAAGCCGCTTACTGATAACGCAGATGTTTATTTGCAAACAATTGTTAAACTAGCCTTCTAGGTAAAATCGAAAACGAATGTAAGCCGATTATAGTATTTGCTGACTATTATAATTCAACTTTATTTAAATACATAATTTTTGTTATAGTATTTAAAATTTTAATCTTTTTCTAATAAAAAAAATACGTATTTTATTTTTACATTCGAACAATGTGAACCAGTCTAAAACCTCAGAGAGGGTGTTTACGTTTAGGCAGCAAAGGTAAGTCACGTGAGGCAGGTAATGTGGGAGAGATTTTCTCGGCGATCGGTGTGTTGCGGCGCCAGGCAGAGGCAGCGCAGGCGCCGGCGCACATGGTGCCCATCTCGAATCAACGCGCTTCCGCCCATTTGTGCGGCCCACAATACCCATACAAACTTGAGCGAGCGATGTAACCAGCCTTCTGCGAACCGTAGGCGACGTGTGGGTGCCCACTCTGTTCAATTACATTTTTAACAATATATTTCCAAAACCTCTGTGTACCGGCAAAGCATTCTTTAGTAAAATAGGCAGGAAGTCCGTTCGACTACGCCTGTCTTTTATGACATTATTGCAAATTAATACCCGTTTGTCACCCCAACCTGTCTGAAAATCATTTAAATTCATCTCTCAATATTTTAATTATACCTCTGTACACGTAATTGATTTTAAAGAAAATCTCAAAGTATTAGCTACCTACACTTTATTGGTTTCTGTGAAGGTTTAATTAGAGGTTTGATTTATAATCGAGGCAATCAATTCATTATATTAACATATAACTTGTGCAAATTGTACAGCGATTTTAACATGAATATACATGTCGAACACAGCGTGTGAGGTACTGGTATGTGTTAAATATAAATAAATCATTACATACATACTTAGGTAGATATAATTTCAAAGAAATATTTCGATATTACGGGGAGCTATTAATTCTAAAGGAACTCGCATTCCTGAGCGTAAAGGAAAAATTTTACGACAAAAGGAAGTCCTTTTTAAATGGTTGGTTTATTTTTTCTATTAGTACAGGGGCGCTTAGCATACCTCGGGCAAGGAATTTCATTCATTCATTCATTCAAGTGATCGTTTTGTACCCGTAGGGCTGTCAAAAAAATGAGGCCGTAATAGGCGTTAAGACGACCCTTAGCGACAGGCCGTCTGACTCGCCCACGCCTATACAGCGGGTTTCACCTACATTTAATGAGAAATATGGATACTTTTTTTACATTCTACTTTATTTACGCAATAGTCGGTATATACTTTACATTATTTAATCCTATCCTACTAATATTGTGAATGTGAATGTTTGTGAGTATGTATGTTTTTTACACTTTCACAGTCAACCGCTGCAGCAATTTTGATGTAATTTTGGTTTGGAGCTGGGACAGACCCCTTAGATTAACACATAGGCTACTTTATAACCGAATGCGTCAACAGGGGTAAGGGGATATTTGCGTGGACGAAGTCGCAGGCTACAGCTAGTTGGCTATAATTTGCAATAATTACATTTCTTAATACGTTTGTATTCAAAAGTCGCAGTTAACTTAATAAAATCACATCGAAACAAAAATCTTTCTTTTTTTATATTTAGACTACCATTAACTAACCATTAAAATACTTTGGAAATGTAAATAAACATCATGAATTTGCTCAGTTTTGCGATAATTACAGTCTTTTGTACGAAACTGTAATTAACAGACGAGTACCATTTCAATAAATAACATAGTAGTAATAAATTAAATCCACCTATTATTATTGGCGCTTGATAAACACAATTACAATATTCCACTGATTGAGTATTCAAAACAATTAGATTTACTATACATATCTATAATAAAACTTGCAAACAACACGTTTCTAAAGAAAATATAAAATTAAAACGTTTCAGAAAACTGATGAAACTTCAAAAGCTTTTTATTAAACGTAACAACAGATATTGGTTTTGATTATGTTTTCTAAAAACAATAAACGATCGAATTAAAGTAGTTGAAACGTTTTAACATCGATTAAGTTTTAGTAACAGCCTGTATATGTCGGCTAGTGATGTATGGAACACCTTTAGGTGTTTGTACCGCCGACTTCTAAGAAGAATCCCTGGAATCACACCATTTTAATGTTCCAAATGATGTCATAGATCAACATTGTTCAATCGTAATATTTTACGTGTGAACGGATGTTATTGTAAAATACGTGTCACTTAATTATTTTATAAATAAGTATGACTGAAGGTAAATACAGGATAGCGTATTTCAGAGTCGTTTACTCAAATATGTGGTGTCTATACAAATATTTATAGAAGATTTTTAGCTCTATAATATTTCGTTAAATTTTATTTGTACAACAGTCTGTCATGATTGTTTAATAGATCGGCAATCAACATTAATTTTAGCCTTTATTTTGTTCTAAAATTGTTTATTTTAACGTACCTACATTATTAATCTGAAGCTGACAATGTCTTAAACAAAAAACCCAAATAAAAATACGAGACATCCGAAATTCGGCGTACTTAGTCACAGACAAATTACAAGTTAAATTGCTTGTCGTTGTTAGCTAAACTGCACTTTAATTAATTTCATTCAGTCAACGGTTACATCATCTCATCGTTGATCCAAGTTCGCGTTTCGACAAAAATATCCGAAGTTGGCGTCGCAGTCAAATAAATAACGTTTTGTTGCGTTTGGTCTGATGCACAACAGGAATGCATTACAAGAAAACCATTTAATCAGTGTAGGAGCATTATTCGTCATTTGAAATGTGTACCGCGACTGTGAGGCGCCGCAGTGTATTGTTGACCATCTATATATCAACTAAGTTTAATCGTCTCCAATCGCTTTGATCAGCGGTCGTATCGCGGCGCCGGCGCGCGGCCCGCATTATGCCGCGCTCTTACAAAAAACGGGAACAGAAAAAGGTAAAGTTCCTCAAACGCCAGGTACAGGCGTTTAATGCGAGCAGACGTATAAATCAAACCGAGGGCTCTAACAACTTATGACATAAAATCCTTTATTATTCACACGGATTCGAATAAAAAAGCATCGACGGTGTATAGCGGAGCGCGGAGGGCGCGGGCTGCGCGGGCAGAGCCGGCGCGCCACGCATCGAATAACATTATAGGATTAAGAACACTTTTGATTTCTTTTTTGAATGGAACAATTAGAGACGGACGTGATAGGTGTGACAAAAAATATCTTAAACTTTTTGCTTTAGTATGGGATCGGCTTTACTCGCCTGCAAGCCTGCCTAAAATATGATTCTGGGAAATTGGATTAGGTGATGCGCGAAAACGTCTTTTGTTATTTTTTGTTAATTTGTGAGCGAATCGATTTAATATTATAATTAATTGAAAGTTATGTTACCTGCACATTGGGTAAAAATAATAAATACCTTAATTTATTTACATCAAACGATTTTATTGGTTTTATTTTCAGTCGATGCTTAAATATTGTTGACCTTCTCTTTTTTCCATCAATAAAGGTTTGTGTTGCCTTTGTGGTTACTAAATTGAAAACCATTTTAATTTAAAATCTGTTATATTTACCTATTAACATTTGAATGTTCCAGCCTAGATGTAAATTATCTATGCTCAATAACGTCTATTAAAGCTATATAAAAGCGATTATACACACTTGTTTCCTGAGATATTTGATATGGAAATACAGATTGCTTGGAGTCTAGACCGGTCATCTAGACAATAAGACGATACTGGCCAGTCATAACTACATAAATAACGTTTATTTTTAGTTACATGTGAACGCTCCAATTAGAACATAACCTACAAAAATAGTCATTAACAAACTACTCGACACGGTTTCACTTGGCTATACAAAGATTAATTCCTGATTTTGTTAAACTAAATTTTAGCAAAAAGGTTTTATACTCAAAAAATTTCAGATCGATGTTAACAATTTTTTTTGTTTTTATTTTAAAACATCTTAAATTGGTAGTATAATTGACAAATAAAGCGTGTTCTAAAAGCGTATTTTCTTTAATTAATATATCCTCCATACTCTTTGCATTTTAGCAGCGGCTCTACCTTTTTTATCGCTCTGAACAAAGTAACTCAATACTCGAGCCTCATACAAGTTGTTCGCAAACGGGTTATCGTAGTTTGTAGTGCTTCTCCAATAATAGGATCACAACACCTAAGCAGCGTTCTGATCTTCAAATCCAACACTTTATTGCCTGGTGTAACTTCCGTACTAAACTATGAGCGAATCTGTATAGATTTTGTTGGTAAAATGAGGTTATTTGGCTAACTAATTTTGTATATTATGCTCGTAGTGTTGAGTTAAATGAAGAACATATACTAAAAATGTCATAACAGTATTGAAGAGCCAATTTAGCATTCATTCATGTCAGAATCATTTCATATCAATTTTTAATAGTTTTTTTTACCAGTACGCAATTTGCGCATTTTTTAAACTAAGCAAATTTTGGTGAATTTATGGCCTACTATCAATTTTTAATTCATTACAGGGTAGAGCAATTTTTTCGGAAAAAAAAAATATATTATTTGTCTACATAATAGTATTCAAGGGACAAACCGACAGTATTATATATTCTACCCGATACATTGTAGTAATGACAATGAGTACTAGAATTAATTTACGTCCAAGATAAATGATATGAATTGAAGTATGTACCTACGCACTTTGACCGCGCCACAGACGGATCTAGCTAAAACTAGTTATTTGACTTCTCTGCGATTAATTAGCCAACTGCATATTGAATTTCATAATTATAGTATGCAACTATAGGATGATTTTTTATTCGTTTTCTTATATATTTTAATAATTACGTGCAAATTAAAAAACTCTACAAAATAAATCTGAAATTCCGGTTGGTACGAATAACAAAAAAACCCTTGTTAATTTTATTACATTATGTCAAAATGTAATCATCAAGCAAATACGTAATATGACAAATCAATTGGATAATTTGTACTTTTTCCTGCCGGATCTTCCTGTACGTCCCATGCCCATAAAGTATTACAATACGTTGTACGATGCACGGTGGCAAGCAATTATATTTGACGCACTCCGGTGGGCTAATACCGAACATAGAGTAGTGACGTACTGTTTGTCGATGTACGATACGTTGACTTTGTTATCGCTACAACACTATATAAGTGAGGAAAGGCATAGGAACACTGGCCTCTATTAGAATACTCTGAAGTGTTACTCTACTTTTCGTAACAAAATGATAGAAAATTTTGTAACGAAAGAGAAACGTAACTTTTCGCCTTGTAAAGCACCGTCTCACTCCTATAACGTAAGGCTAGATAAGCCTGGCCAATGAAGAATTTTGATTGCAAATAAAATTATTTACATGAACTTCTCGGTAGCTCTTTGTGCCACATGATGATTTTTTTTCAATAGGATCGAGAAATTAAAAAGCAAACAATAACGCTGCATATTATAATACAGGTCAATCCAAGTCAGTGCATGCATACTGTAGTAGAGGTCAGTGCATACGATAGCATTCGTGGGGTACACCTTGCATTAGTCATTTGTACTGACAAAGTACTGAAATGACATTTCTATCGCTACCTTTTAAGACGACAGTTAATTAGGACACAAGGAGTTTAGTCATCAAAATATTTACTGTCTTATACTAGAACATCAGCATTCGATTTCACATTAATACATAGATGAAACAAACTCCGTGTTCGTCTGTGGGTCCTTGCTAAGATCATTAAAATTACGCAAAAGAAATTGAGGCGGTTTTTAAAGGGTAGAATGTTGCAAGAGGAAGGTTTATGTGTATCATACATCAGTATTGCACCCGTGCGAAGCCGGGGCAACTCGCTAGTACGAGATAAATAATTATTTAGCTGTTATTGTTTGCTGTCTAGACAGCTTGCTGGATATTATATCGGTAGGTATATTTACATTCAAGGCCCAATAAATGATTTATTTTGATTTCTGATTTCAATTCGCAAGGGGTCAGACAGATTTGAACCGTCTATTTTAATTTAAAATAAACTGTAGGTATTAGAATATTGTGTTCGCTATTATTTTATGATGCAAAATTCATCATCAGCACAAAATGTAGAGATGGTTGTGAGAAGCTAGTAGTCGACCTTCTTTATTTGGAGTAGATTATACTCTACTTTTATGCAAAAAGAAAATACATAGCAAACACAGAGTTCTCTAGAACAAATAGAACGCTATTACTAGTGTTAACATTTTCATCCAGCAATGCATCTCTCATTTAAGCACAATAATGTTATCTGAAAAAGTTTTAAAATAAAAAGCCAAAAATATTTAGACACGTAATGCAACAATACTTCGGAAATGCCAAGAGAAATACTCAAAAATATTGAAGTGGATCTGAAACGATGAATGGGCTAGCTAATGAACTCCAACGGATACGAATACAAGGGGGCCTACCATCAACTCTTAACGTGGTTGTGAGAGAGAGACGATGCTCTACATTATGTAATGCGGTGTCTCTCTTTAACAATAGTCTTACAGTCTTACTTTGTGAAGACGGTAGAGCCCCAGTTCGACAAGCGAATTCATGGAAAACAAAATTAAATATGAAATGAGATCTAAATGATGAAGTATTGTCGGCGTCTAAAACGTCAATAAAAAAATACTTAGGTATGAAGTTTTGTCACGTTTCGTCATTCTATCTTAAATATTTGTCTCGTTTAAGTGAGAATTTCTAGTTAGAATTTAAAGGGTTTAAAAAATAGGTGTTATAAATAATTGGTCTTATTAGAAAAATACATATATTATGTTAAGTAGGTACAAGTTATTAATTTCGTGAATAATTTAAATCGTTCAAGAACCCTAGTTTTTGATAAGGCTACTTACTATATTGAATATTATTCAGAAAAGCTCCTTTCTCGGCTTAAATAATAATATGTTTTGTAAAAAACTACGAAATTGATTAATTTATAATTAACTAACTACATGTAGAATACAATACAATACACATGGATAATAATTAATAAATAATGCAGAAAACAAAATATTTACCTCAACCTATTTAGTTTCATCACCAGCTACCAAAACTTTGAGAACATTCCTAGTGAGCACATGTTAGATACATATGGTGCAATAACATTTATGTAAGTATTTACGTATTTACCTATAGCAAAGCAGGAAATAAATACTTAATTATTCATCCTTAAGTACGTCTAAGTTTGACATAATCTGCCTATTTTTAGACCGCCACAAATAAGCGGACATTTACACAATTTTATATTACACAAAACATTGGGAATTTCACACTAGGTCATGATTTATTTAGAACATAAATGTGTGTTAATTGTTGTCTTAGTCATGACTACATTAAGCAAGTTTTAAGTTGAACAAATTCTAACAAATTACTTCTATTAACAATTTTGTAGAGTTTAATAGTAGGTAGGAGGAAATAAACCAAATTCTTGTTAGATCAGTGTTGTCTGTCTGGTACAGTAGTAGTTCTCAGAAAGTAATACGTAGAAATTAGAGACAGTTTAAAAAGTATGTCAATTCGTTATGTCAATCTTGGTGATGCGCAAAAACTGTTATCACTATAAAGAGGTCGAACTTTTAAAGTTCAAAGGATTTATGTGTAAGTTATGACTCATAATATTGTTTTGATGACAAACCGGTAAAAGGAGTATCCGCCACCTTTTGTAGTTTCTTAACTATCCTATTTTGGTAGTACAAAAGTGACACATTAGGAGAGCTATAAGTGTTAAGAAATACTATAATGTCCTTTATGTTAACCTCTTGATATTTAAATATCAATTTAAACTATTCTGCAGCTTATTAGATCATAAACATTTAATATACAAGGCACCCCTAGACTCTACTCGATAACTACTCGCACTTGACCGGAATTTATTCTAAATATAGTGACTTGCCATATGGTGGACTAAATTAGCAGGAATACATGTCTTAGGCGACTTTATAGAAATTTAATACAGACAAACACCATCAAAATCAAAAAGTTTTTATTTCGAGTAGGCCTTTTCAGGCACTTAATCTCGTAATGCAAGTGATAAAAATAGTAGGAAAAACTGAAACGCATTTTTCAGGCCAGCAAAATGTTATCTGTTCAAAAACTGATCCATGGAATCCTAATCTATATCAAGAATATTTTGTTTTGTTTCTGTACACTATACTACCATAAATGAAACAAAAAATGACAAAATCAGTAAGCTTAATCGACCTTACAAGTTTCAAGAGTATGAGCACTTTATTATTTAATTAAAATACTACTTAGAATACGCCAAACAGCTTGCAAGAACATAAAAGTTCTACAGAGCTTAGCGCCACGTCCAGCAATAACAAAAGCTTGTGTTCGACACGATGAGGCAGTTTGATATTTACACGGGCGTCATAATATCTGCATAATTAACGCCTGCCGTCGCCCCACACATTAATTCATTATACACAGTTCTCGGTTAAATTGCACCTGTAATTTGTAGTGTTCAGTCAAGCGTTAACGTCGCCGTGTCATTATGTCAGGGCACTTAATACGCTAACTCACAGTTTAGCATAACAAATAATAGACGTGTTACATTCTTCTATAACGAATGCGTGCTATGGAATGTTTCCGGATGGATGTGGTTGGTGGTCATTATGGGCTTATTGCCTTAATCTAATAAACGGCGTTAGAGCAAATTAATTTTATGACAAAAAACCTCATTCACAATCTTTCTTTACAGTGTAAAAAAAAGAACGTCTTGGCGTGGGTTTTATTTTAGACTAGCTGGGGCAGGTCCCAAGTTCCCACGAGTGAAATACTGATGTATTACACTCACTCTATCTTTCAAAATTCGTTGCATTTAAAGATTTAAGCGAACAAACAGACAGGCAGACAGAGACAGCGATTTTGTTTTGTACTATGTAGTGATGAGATAGTCGCAAACTGTTTTCCGAAGAAATGAAATTGATTTGAAATTTTTGGATATTCTTAACTCAGTTTAATAAAAAAGTACTCTCACTAAATTACTGTTTTTTCGTTGTTCTAACAATTTGCCCTTTGAATCCTACCACAGTTTACAATTCTTTAAAATAAATATGTTTGTTCTTGTAATATAATATTTGCATACAAATTGATACAGGTAACAATATAAACAGCAGATACATGGCTGTAGAACAAGCTGACGACTTGATAAGTTGTTTGTAATACAATACAATATATTGTATAGTTAATTGTATAAATAAAACAAATCATGGTGTTGGCTTTGTTATGTGGAAAATGCATTAATTATGGTACTTTACACTGTTGTAACTTATGAGTGATATACAATGACAGTTTAGAATAGATAAGATAGAGAAAAATACATATTAATAAACACGATATGAAACTAGAAGACTAATTGGCATGTCGTCATTAATTATACTTATATCAACTTTACTATGATATTATAATTTACTTATATCAAACAAACATTTGCCTTACAGCTTCATGAACTTTCATACTGAAAAAAAACAATAACCTCCTTTCTGTGGCAGTCGGGTAAAAAGCCGCATATGCGGTATATTCTTCGAAGCAATTCTCAAGAGAGAATTACTATGATATGGTTCTAAAAAAAAACTATGCAAAAAGGTTTAGGAACAATAAACAAAGTACAAGACAACAAAAGACTGTTACTTTATAAATGTTTGTGTTATTTGTGTGTAATATGTGTTAATAACGAAGCAAACATGTTAATTACTTACAAGTATTTATGTTCCGCTAAAACGGATACGTAAATACTCTTTGCCTATAATATAATGACATAACATAATATATGTAGGATGAGACGGACAGGATAGGTATTGGCAGAGCGTTTAGATAGTCTTCATCAGCCATATTGAACGTCTTGTTGAAATAAAGTCTTCGTTACATCGCTTGATTATCGTTTATTACAATTACATGATTGGTTTTACAAACACGTGGAAGATGATAACAGATTATATTGTGAAACGCTGGCGAGTTCTGCACTTCCGTCCGTTCGCCTTCTGGGTTCATCTTCCAAGACTCCGCGGCTCCGCAGTACAGACCACACCCAAGTAATTCAGTCGCTAGACTCCAACTGTCTTACTTGACGTTCCACAGATAATCATCATAATTATTGTCACTGGCATCGGCGTTACACCACGCAGGTTGGATAGGTATACGAACTCTTCGACATATACCACCTCTCCGACACGGCCTTCCTGACGCATCACACGTCCTCGTGTGAATCTGTAAAGGAAAATACCACAAGTAGTATTTACCACCGCTCGGTCATCTCTGACCAACAAAACATCGCTTTAAGACAATCACGAGTACTAATCCAACTTATACCAGAAACAATTTTCTCTTACTGACTTGTAATCAATTAACTTAGAGGGATTTCTGAAGCTCTCTCTCACAATTTTTAACTCATCATTATCACATCTCAACACATATCGCGACCTCATTCATCTCGCCTTTGGCCTCCTTGCCTCTGGCCACCTTGCCTCAGGCCAGCTGCCTTTGGCCACCTCGCCTCGGGCCAGCTGCCTTTGGCCACCTCGCCTCGGGCCAGCTGCCTTTGGCCACCTCGCCTCAGGCCAGCTGCCTCTGGCCACCAAACTCAATCGCGCGATGTGTCAGATACCTGATCATTATCTTGATCAACCAATATGTTTACAACATTAAGAGCTTCAGGCGTCCTCCTCAATCTGACATGGGCAGAATCAATCTACCCGCTCGCCCAACCTGACAAGCTATGACTAGTAGTCGTAATGTTACTGTCATCAGTCATACAACTATAACTGTCTCAGAATAGAAAAAGCGTGTGTCCTTTCGACCACTCATGGACCGGACGGCACCTTTTTCTGATCACTTAACAACAATTTTTCACACAGTATCAATTTGGACCGGACGGGTGTGTCCTTTCGACCAGCCACACGTGCATGGCCCGGACGACACTGTCCCTTCGACCAATGAACACTTAAGGTTGGACCGGATGAATGTGTCCCTTCAACCAGCCGCTATCAGCTGCATGGCCCGGACGACATTATCCTTTCGACCACCTTCCACACACCACATTACTCGATGACTCTTCTCATTATTGAGCCCTCAGCACCCGAATCATAACGACATGAAAACTGCTCACCGGATGCATCAATGTACGCAGGTGTTGGTAACGTATCACACGTCGACCCTCCTCTCGGCAGCCGCTGTGACTGCAACACTCGTCGACTTCTCCATTCCCGTCGTAGCTTCTCGTGTAGTGCTCCTCGGCGCGGCGCTGCGGCGCGGCGCGGCACGGCGACTGCAGCAGACGAAAGCCGGACTCCTTGTAGGTTGACTCCTTCGATGTGCTCGTTTAACATTGTGACGCTCAGTTCTTCTTTTGTTTTCATGGCTTCTATAACTTGTCAAAATGTTTCGATTTTGCAGCTTCAACAAATTTCGTTGAATATCATCGTTGCTTCTATGTACGGGGCGGGCGAATCTCATTATTTCTCTGTGGGGAGTGGGCCGATCCCACTTCTGATGTAGGATGAGACGGACAGGATAGGTATTGGCAGAGCGTTTAGATAGTCTTCATCAGCCATATTGAACGTCTTGTTGAAATAAAGTCTTCGTTACATCGCTTGATTATCGTTTATTACAATTACATGATTGGTTTTACAAACACGTGGAAGATGATAACAGATTATATTGTGAAACGCTGGCGAGTTCTGCACTTCCGTCCGTTCGCCTTCTGGGTTCATCTTCCAAGACTCCACGGCTCCGCAGTACAGACCACACCCAAGTAATTCAGTCGCTAGACTCCAACTGTCATACTTGACGTTCCACAGATAATCATCATAATTACCGTCACTGGCATCGGCGTTACACCACGCAGGTTGGATAGGTATACGAACCCTTCGACATATACCACCTCCTCCGACACGGCCTTCCTGACGCATCACACGTCCTCGTGTGAATCTGTAAAGGAAAATACCACAAGTAGTATTTACCACCGCTCGGTCATCTCTGACCAACAAAACATCGCTTTAAGACAATCACGAGTACTAATCCAACTTATACCAGAAATAATTTTCTCTTACTGACTTGTAATCAATTAGCTTAGAGGGATTTCTGAAGCTCTCTCTCACAATTTTTAACTCATCATTATCACATCTCAACACATATCGCGACCTCATTCATCTCACCTTTGGCCTCCTTGCCTCCGGCCACCTCGCCTCAGGCCAGCTGCCTTTGGCCACCTCGCCTCGGGCCAGCTGCCTTTGGCCACCTCGCCTCGGGCCAGCTGCCTTTGGCCACCTCGCCTCGGGCCAGCTGCCTTTGGCCACCTCGCCTCAGGCCAGCTGCCTCTGGCCACCAAACTCAATCGCGCGATGTGTCAGATACCTGATCATTATCTTGATCAACCAATATGTTTACAACATTAAGAGCTTCAGGCGTCCTCCTCAATCTGACATGGGCAGAATCAATCTACCCGCTCGCCCAACCTGACAAGCTATGACTAGTAGTCGTAATGTTACTGTCATCAGTCATACAACTATAACTGTCTCGGAATAGAAAAAGCGTGTGTCCTTTCGACCACTCATGGACCGGACGGCACCTTTTTCTGATCACTTAACAACAATTTTTCACACAGTATCAATTTGGACCGGACGGGTGTGTCCTTTCGACCAGCCACACGTGCATGGCCCGGACGACACTGTCCCTTCGACCAATGAACACTTAAGGTTGGACCGGATGAATGTGTCCCTTCAACCAGCCGCTATCAGCTGCATGGCCCGGACGACATTATCCTTTCGACCACCTTCCACACACCACATTACTCGATGACTCTTCTCATTAGTGAGCCCTCAGCACCCGAATCATAACGACATGAAAACTGCTCACCGGATGCATCAATGTACGCAGGTGTTGGTAACGTATCACACGTCGACCCTCCTCTCGGCAGCCGCTGTGACTGCAACACTCGTCGACTTCTCCATTCCCGTCGTAGCTTCTCGTGTAGTGCTCCTCGGCGCGGCGCTGCGGCGCGGCGCGGCACGGCGACTGCAGCAGACAAAAGCCGGACTCCTTGTAGGTTGACTCCTTCGATGTGCTCGTTTAACATTGTGACGCTCAGTTCTTCTTTTGTTTTCATGGCTTCTATAACTTGTCAAAATGTTTCGATTTTGCAGCTTCAACAAATTTCGTTGAATATCATCGTTGCTTCTATGTACGGGGCGGGCGAATCTCATTATTTCTCTGTGGGGAGTGGGCCGATCCCACTTCTGATGTAGGATGAGACGGACAGGATAGGTATTGGCAGAGCGTTTAGATAGTCTTCATCAGCCATATTGAACGTCTTGTTGAAATAAAGTCTTCGTTACATCGCTTGATTATCGTTTATTACAATTACATGATTGGTTTTACAAACACGTGGAAGATGATAACAGATTATATTGTGAAACGCTGGCGAGTTCTGCACTTCCGTCCGTTCGCCTTCTGGGTTCATCTTCCAAGACTCCGCGGCTCCGCAGTACAGACGACACCCAAGTAATTCAGTCGCTAGACTCCAACTGTCTTACTTGACGTTCCACAGATAATCATCATAATTATTGTCACTGGCATCGGCGTTACACCACGCAGGTTGGATAGGTATACGAACTCTTCGACATATACCACCTCTCCGACATATATTTGAAAGTTGTTTTTATTATAAACTGTATGTACACAAGAAATTATTGTGTCTGAAGTTGTGGTACAGTCAGCAACGAACGTTTACGCCGTGGGCATACACGTACACGCCTTTTCGAATTCATGTTGCCATTTACAAATCAATTATAATTATCATTTGCTAAACCAATTATCTGTTTGTAAAAACGGCGAAGGAAAACTTCGAAAGAAAATCAGGACACCTAAAACGTTTTCAAAGGAGTCTTAAACCACATCAGAGGGCTACAGACAATTTAAACTCTGACACCAGCTTTAACATCAACCATATAAATTGAGAAACATTGATTTGCTGACCGTACTACAATAATAGCTGGCCCAGCCCTAATTACATGGGATGTAAGCGCAGCTAGCAGTAAGTACGATTTAGTTTTATCATAAACACATTATCTTAGCGATAGACTAGTGGACGGGCGCCAGTAATAGTTTACTAGTGAATATACCACCTAATATTATTTTGTTTTGATTTAGTAATAATGTCCGGACCGATTCCGGCCACGGCGGCTAGCGTTATTATCACACCAGCCAGCTACGTAGGACATATTATAGTGCACAAGCGTGTGCGCAAACACAGGTGCACTCTCTGTTCCTTTACTCTCATGGCCCGATGGGACGGCAATCCGACACGACCGGAGAGACATCAGTCGCGGGACCCACATTTTTACGTGCCTTCCGAAACATAGAAGGCATATTTATTTCTAAACCGCACACAACATTCGAAAAGTTGGTGCGCGCCGTGGGGATCGAACTCGAGACCTTTGACTTAGCAATCCTATGGTTTTACCATGAGGTAATCACAGCTTCAAATTTCTATGAATAAGATGCTCAAAACAGGAACCCTAAGCCGTAAATATTTTTCGTTTTGTAAACTCATAAGTAAAGTCCACAAAGTTTAACAACACGTAAAACCCACCATTTTTGAATAACAAAAATGAAATAAGCTTTAAAGCGTACTTAAATAACTTCCTGATTATAAAAGCTTAAAATGGCAGAGATAAGTTAAGAAATATCGACGTTTAGCATACGTTGCAGTTTTCGACTGAAACTTTTGACACCCACCGTAGAGTAACATTATAAATTATATAAATAATGTAACGGTTTCGTTCTATTTATCGCAACTTAAACACATAAAACAAATATTTCTAAACAGCATAAACCCACAATACTGAAAATAACTGAAGCAGTAATCAATTGCAGAGAGCATTCAAAATCCGCGCGCAGTGGGTGAGCTGTTGTCTATCCATACATTACTAGCCAATACCACAGTATAATAAATGAATACCGTATGTAATCTTCATATAAACGTGCACCGCAAGTTATGCCTACGCTATCGGATCGTGGCATAACCGTGGCATGATACAGTCGCAGTGACGAACGGGTGATGTGTTGTTGATGTGATTAAAATGCTGTAGGTGAGCAGCCCCATCGCTGTTACGTAACCGCGCGTCTGCAGGCATTTATTTTTTTTTAAATGGCGGAGGTACTACTGTATTTATTTATACTGTGCCAATACTATCCACCCGTCCGTCCGAGATCGCAGTAAAATGATGTCTGATAACCGAATAAACAGAGTGAATCATCGATCCATCGGATGTCGGTGTGCTACTAACATGTTATACAGTTCCATTGCTCTTGAGATTTGTAGATCCAGTCTGAATGCAACGATCGAGACCTGAAAGAACGTGAGTTGAGTTTTCATTCATTTTTATTTGGTGAAAATTTAATGATATTGGAAAGAGTGCAAAAACAATACTCTTCTTCATTACGTTTGAATTGTCGTACTTAACAGCTTCCATTCTTTTTTTGTTAGCTTTTCACCGACCAACTTGTAAAATTCTGTTAAAAATAGTAATTAAGTATAACTGATCTTCAAAACCTTTTTAATAAGTTTAAGCGAGACCACAAAGAACGAAAACATTATGTATTACAAAACTTGCCGCATCCTAAGTACACACAGGAGTTTGGAGGTGTAATCAATGCATTAAATCAATCAGTAGATATCAGAACCCAAAGCAAAAACTTGAAATAATCTGACCGTAGCTCACAACACAGTGGAGACACACGGCAGACACGCGTCATAATGCGCGCAGTGAAATTTGGCAGGAGAGCCGCTCTTATCTCTACCCGTACTACAAGCTCTGAAACCAGTCCTCCAACCAATGTGGAAGCGAGAACGCGCTCTACAAAATGTAGAGCGGCATCTCCCATCCACAACGATAACAGTTCTGGTTCAACATCTCATGGTACAGGGTGACAGTGTCTGTGCGATTTATACCACTAATCTGTGTTTCCGAACACACGCCGTTAGCGAGATACGCGCATACAGAACGTTAGTGCCGATTGTGTATTGCCATCGCCAGAGATTATGTGAAATATGGACCTGATTCACTAATTCCGGCTTTGAATGAGCAATCCATTAACCTGCTAGATGTTTCTAATACCATTGAATTTCGTAAATTAAATTTGATATTTTTTCAGTTTCTTATAGTTGATGTAGGTATTACCCGATGTCAGAGTTTAAACTCCCCGTAGACGTTACCCTAACAAAAATCTCAGATATGTTGGTTTCATTGCTATGTTTTTCTCCACCATTTTATCACGTAATAATTACTTTGCGTGTATTACACGCACATGTCTTCAAAACGGGACTTATTGCGTACGGAAGATTAAACCTACGACCTTAGATATCTCAGTCCAACGGTCACTTTTAATGCTTTTAAAGGACTTTCGAACAAAGATCTATCAGACCAAATCTAAAGATAGTTTTAAACTAAAAATTATCCAATGCTTTTAACCAACATCTTAAAGACAATTGGCAAAACTTGCGTCATTGCAGTTTAATTCCACCTAAGTACAAACGGACTCATCATTACAAATAGTAATCGTTCCACTTCTATTATTTAGAATGACATAGATATTTATATATCAGACTTTGTACTTAGCCCCAACAAATTCCATATAGGAAATCCCCTTGTTTCTAAGCCTTTTATTCTAGAGAACATTCAAAGGAGTATTGAAAGCAGTTCTGTGAAGTTCATACACTATTTATAAATAATAAGTAAAGACTAAGGCCGGTTAATGTATAAATAATGTATCATAATAACAACCGCCTTTGATTTTAATCTACACTTGTCGTACAATAAAATGTATTTATTCATGTCACCACATTTGTATTGATTGATCTATGTAATTGGATTTTTATTGCCTGCTAATTGTAAAGGAAAAATTCTTGGAACCTTTTTTTTAGTTTACTTTTCCGTATCTTTCCGATCCAAAGTCTATTGGTTCAGAACAGCTTGCAAGTTTTTAATCCGTGTCAAACGGTCTTGCTACGGAGACTCAGTACACATAATATAAAACATGTGTCCTTGATTGAAGTTGAGTTTTTACAATTGCATATTATTTATAAGCCATGGGCAAATAAAACAAACAAGAAAATATCTCTAAAACATAAACAAATTGATAGACATCACCTTAAACGATTAAACGACTTATAAAATAGCTTAACAAACGGTAAGAGAAAACATCGTGAGGAAACCTGAATGTCTAATACTGGAATCTGAAATCGGCAGAACCTTCCACCTTCCCTATACGGAAAAAGGCTTTTGCCCAGTAGTGAGACCTTTATAGACCTGTAAAAACCCTAATGATGGAAAGAAGCATTCTAACTTTCAAGTTCCATGAAATTTATTGTCACTAAAACAAATTCACAACAAAATCTAAATCCGAAACTCGATCAACAAATGTATCATTAGTCGATTATTCAATCGGTTCAGATAAAATCGATTGCGACATATCTGTCACTCAAACTGGATTGTTGAATGGTTCGGCACGTTTGTGGCTGGCAAGTTTTTGTGCAGTGAAGTCATAACCCATAATATCGTCCTTGTTAAGGGGACATCGCTAACTTGTATCAAATATATTTATACTAGAGAAGCGCCCCAGCTTCCCATGGGTGAAATATTGATGTACCTATCATACATATCGACGGGTCCTACGTATACTGGTGTAACCAGCAAAACACCAAAATACGTTTTTTTGCACCAAAAGCCTTAAAATTACCTTAACTTTATATCCTGTAAAAATTATATTATTTTATTCAGTAATTTCAGAGATACAAACCTGTAAACTAACATAAGTGACATGATTTTCGGCCACACGACCGTCTACACTGATGTAAGTCACTTGCACCAGTGTAGGTAGTCGCGTGCGCCGCGTCACGTACGCGCAAGTGCCATTTACTCCAGTATGCGCGCTGCGACGGAGTCGGGAGCACGTTAACACTGGTATAACTGCGTTAACTGCTAACATATTCTTCTGTATCAAAACTATTTCGTGCCCTGTTTTTAGGGGTTGTGTTACTTTTTTACATATTTAACAAGTTTTGTTTGCTTTGAGTAAGTAGTGGTGAGAATTCATAACAATTAAGGGCTCACGAGGTCAATTTTTAATAAATTTATGCGTTAAAAATTAACAAACAAATTATTAAGTTGACAGTACTAATATTTCTACAAAAGGGTTTAATTAATGTTCACCTAATGCAAGATACAGATTGTACTGCTTGTAGATTTGTTTGAGCCGCCTGCATTAATTTTTTACGTATAAATTATATAATGTAGACGCACGGTGTACTGCATACTCTTCACACTAAATTATAGAGTTTGTTTTTCCCTGTTTGGTTACTGGTTGTTTTTTTACAGTCGGGTTTTTTTGTTTTTTTATTATTATTTTATTCTTTCAATAAATTTTACACTTACATCAGTAGGAATACAAAGTAGTAGTATACGAAGTCACATGTGACTTTGTTTTATTTTCTTGTTATTGTTATCTGCCGTAACCTACATTATTTTAATAATAATATCTATTTACTAATAAAATAAATATCGATACTACTTTCAATACATTTTTTGCAGCAATTAACGTAAGTAGTTACCAAATTTTGCTACTTGGTAACTGACGAGACAATTTTTTTTTATGTACCTAAGTACATCATTTTTAAAGGTGTAGAAATATTCCAGAGGTAAACAATATAACAATATTCGCAACCTCAGTTTATTTTGGTAAAGTTGTAGTATTGAAAAAACAATTAAGTTCAATCAAAACTTAAGTATAGTAATACAAAAGACATTCAAATTAAACTTATAAAGGACTTAGTGGTCGCCCGCAACTTCGACCGCACGAATATCGGTTATAACTGCAAAACATTGCCCTCCTCTGACGCAGTCGGTTAAAAAGTCTAGGTTTTAATCCAGGTTGTCAGCTAAGTCCATACGAAATTTCTTCAAAATTGGTTAAATCGTTTGAGCGTCTAAGAGTAACAAACATCCAATCCATACTTATGCAACTTTCGCGTTAACTATATTAGCAGGATATTTTCAAATGTATGATATGCATATTTAAACAAGTATGACGAGTGTGGTGATGTGATGAGGCATTCGTATGAAGGGTGTCCTACACAAATCACCATTTAATACAAGTTGTAAAAATGTAATGAATTTTCCATAATCTGATTTAGACTTTAAGGTCTCATTGCCCTGTTTTTAGGGGTTGTGTTACTTTTTTATACATTTAACAAGTTATGTACTACTATACACTTAATAGAAGCACATAGTTCGAAAAGAGTTTCACAAAGGTTATACTAATTTCTTTAAAATACCTTTTCTAGCGGATCTGCAAAGGGAGAAATAAATTAGAAACATCAACGTACAAAAACTAGTGGACGTAACTGAACAGACGTAACTGACCTAACGTAACTGAAAAAAAAATAATGGAAATGCTATTTATAAGAATAATGACATAAAATTCAAGACAAGCTAGTCTTAAAAAAAAAAAAAAAAACAATTAGGTATTATCGTAAGAAAACCTCTTTAAAAATCAAACCCTTTTTTTACTTAAAATAAGAAGATTACATTTTTTTGTTTTATTATTTTTAAGATTGCAAGGCCAATGATTTTATTTTTCATTATTAAGAATGCTACTATCTAATAATAAAGTGTTATTTTGTATTTTAGATGTTTTTATTTAACTTCTTGCCACATTAATTTAAATACTCACAGTTAATAATAATACAGCAAACTGTTGCAAGTAGCTTTCCAGTACTGAGTAAACTGTTATAAGTGTTAAAAAGTCGATAAAAGTAGATAAAAGTATATATTATTTTTTATATTATAACCTCATATTGGTCAATTACACGGAAATACTATGTTTAAAGAGTAAAATCCTTCAGATTTCCTTTATTTTAAGTATAAGCAAGTACACTGTATACTGGTATAAGTGGCCACTTGTATCAGTTTACAGGTTCTACCGTAGTAAAAAAAACAAGCTACATCAATGCAAGTTAACCTATTTTCCAAAGTATCAAAAAAGAAGAAAAAACAAAAATGCAGTCTTATTCCTTAAGTATTAAAATATAACATACTAAAATTTCAAGTGTTTTTATTGATTTACGACAAAGTTACAAGCTTTAGAACCTTTAAACCGCTCTCTTGAAAAGTTGTGTTTTTGCACTTGCATTAGTCTACGTAGGACCCGTCGATATAAACCTTCTGCTTGAATCAATCTCATCATCATTCTCTATTAAAAAAAACTGCTTTAAAATCCGTTGCGTAGTTTTAAAGATTTAAGCGGACAAACAGACAGACAGCAACTGCAACTTTGTTTTTTACTATACAGTGATTACTTGTAATATGACTGGCGATTTTTGTATAAAGTCTCACTTTCAATTTATTTTCATTGTTGCTTGGATAAAGGTCATGTTTAAACCCTTTGCTAAACATGATCCTTTTGAAGTTCAAATAAAAAAGTCGAGTTACAGAATCTGTTTTAAAGGAGGTTAAACTTTATAATACATTGTTTGTAGTAAGTTATTCAGTCAGACTATTTTTATTTCATATGTGATCATTTACAGTTATAAAGTTAGGGATTGGTTGGTAATCAAGTAACAGTATATTTTTTAAATTATATATTTTTTTTCTTTTTTAGGTCACTCGCTAAATCAAAGAATTCGTTCTTCTATAATCTATTTCTCTTTTATTCGCCTTTTACAATATCAACCCAACCGACACTATAGCTACTGATAAAAATAATGTAAATGTCTTATGAATACTAATATTAACTTAGCCTTAAATAAAAACTAGTTTATTCCCTAACACAACAGTTAACCGATAGCAGTCAATAATAATTACCAGTTGATGCGAGATAAGGTGCGCGTGAGTGTCGGACACTGTCGGACACTGTCGGGCACCGTCGGGCACTCTCGGGCCTGCAACGCTTAGCTCAGCAAACATTACTAAGATTAACGCATTATCAGGACTATTATGTTATATATTTTTACGTTAGATACTTTTATGGTACCTGTACTTAGATTTTATGGGACTTTCTTAGATTAATGGGAACTGGATTAGAAATCTTTAGATGTATCTCAAGTAATTTTTGTCACGGGGAATCTGAAATTATATGACTTCAAACCTTGCCGAAGGGTCAAAGAGGGAATATGTTCGACTTGCTTTGACTAAAACCCCTCTTTGCCCGATTGCTTGCACGCGCTCTGCGGCTCTGGTGATCTTCTGCGTAATGGCGTAAAGTGACTATTAGGGACCAGAAGGAATCTTTTTAAGAGACCTTTTTTGGAACTTAATGGTATATTGGACGATATAGCTGTAATGATATCACGTTATAAGTGTAATGTAACCATTATCACCTATAAACATGAATGATTTTCTGAAAACTGGCCGAAACTTTTTCCTGGATAGACTGGTAAGTCGATCGCAACAACAAACCCAATCAGACAAAGCTTAAAGTAACTACTTACATATAGGTACCTTAGTTTAGATGTCTTGACCTGAAGATAAGTTGAACGCTATAATAGTAACACTTAAACATGTTGTAACATAACCTCTTTGAGGATAAATAAATCACCACAACAATAAAGTTAAAAGCTTTTAAGCATTCTTAGAATGTAATTCATCATTGTAGTATGCAAATACATGTTAATATTATGAATATGATCGTATCATCTTATTCAGTACAAAAACGTTACAATGACAATACATGACTAAGGTGATCCTATAACCGCCAAGTCATGGTTAATATGTACAATTCACATTGCCCTAGGTTATGAAAATATCGACCAAGATGCAGAACAAGGATTTTATAATGAGAAAACAATACAGAATGTCTGGCAATCATGATTGACATTTTCTCACAGCGACGTCATGTTATAGTGTCATTAGTTTGTAACGATCATGAAAAAGATTAAAGCAAACAAGCATATTATCACTAAGCTAAATCTCAAGACATATTTATTAGCACGTCGTTAAATAATCATAGACACAATATATTTGGGACTTGGCAACAGTCGCACGAATTCGCAAATGTCCTTATAAATCACGATCGAATCGAATTCTGCAGTAATTCCAACCCTCAAGTAAAATAAGTTCACGTTTCGTTAAAAGTGCGCAGCTGTGCCAAAACGCCCTCACCTAACTTAGATATAAGTACAATGTTAACATGCTGTAGAATACATGATAAATTAAAATTATCGACCCACTATACATCAAGTGTTACAAATCCGCCTACTACCTCCGCTGGAATCGAACCCACCGCCGCCACCTACATCGCGCTGAATGTTGATATCTCAAACTTGAAAACAAACAGGAAAACACTCGCGATAAGAAACTTCACGGTAAACAGAAACTCTCTCTGACGTATTTCTTATCCAAACTCTTTAAATCCTTGACCGCGCTGACCGACCGTTTTAGGTGTGACATCATAACATTGTTTTTCACCATAAATGACGGCATATTAAATTAACACGTGTACACAATCTAAAAGAGAGCACTTTAACTTTTTTGTTAGAGTTTTTACGATAAAATAATTTTGGAGGTACAAAAAATAATCGAATGTGGTTGTGTGAGGTGTGAGTCAACGTCGGGAATACTACTCGCCGGGCTTGTCGCCGTCCGCGGCGCGTCGCGAGGCACGCAGACAAAATACATTATTCCAACGGATTTTATTACCTAATCACGATGGCATAACGGTGAATTATGGAAGGCGGGCCATTAAACGATTCGGTTATAAAATGACATTCTGTACGACATTAGGTGTAGTAAAACATAAATATCACAATAAAACATTAGTATTACGATTATCGTTTTCCTGTTAACAATTTCTTGATTGCTGATTGTTGATGTGTATCTATGGAATGATAGATGCTACGTACGTGTGGTTATTCACGTACTACTTACTTGTAATGCTGTCATAGATCGCACTAATTGTAAGGTGACGTGCTTTAGATACGCCATGATGCCGTCAGATCCGTTTGCGGTTGTATATAATTTTGTAGAACTCTTTTATTAATTCAAATCGTACACAAAAGATCAACTAAATCCAGCTACTTTATACGTATACATAGTTAGCGCTTTAATTTGACAAATAAAAGTTTTGGAAAAAAAACTCCGAACTTATGAATAATTATCAATTTAGTGAAATGATTCCTTGCCTAGTAAACTATAGATAATAGAGTCAAGAAGTGTCTTAGAAAGTACGAAATATGTTAACGAAATTGCACAGTATAATGGAAATATGAGGCTTATGACATGTGTCTAAACACCTCTGTCTAAACATACCATCTCCGAACTACCTACCTAATTACTTATAGCCCACTGACACATCATAAATCAACAAATTAATTGTTTATCTCAATTATTGATTTATGGTAATTATTACTGAATAATGATTTAGACAAGCCTGTCGGTCGAGTAATTAATAGACCTTAATATTACGTAATTATACGCCCCACATCAAGAGAAGATGTTGAGGTATAGAGCGGCCGACGTAACTTGGCGCATCGGGAAAGAGCTGGGAGATACCTCCCTCTCTGTCTAACTCATCATGTTTGTATACTTCGATCTCGCTCTAAATATATTTTATCTCATTTCCGAAGTTCCAAGTTGTGTTGGTGGTGTAAGTGGTGGATGACGAGACGAAATTGTCAGAACAGGTGATTGACAGTGAATAGCCGAAGCTAAACAATGGATGTAAGATACCTTCGTACCTTCGGTTTGCAGAAAAAGGAATCAATTGTAGAAGTATTTTATGGGTCTCATATATTTGGAGACTAACCTTTTAGTGTCAAAAACAATTGTCGAAGGTTGTAGTGTTAGGGAGCTTATGTTTCAAGGCTGAAAAATATTGTGAAAGAAATCCCCGTTCCCCTGGCCCTAGATGAGAAGGATCAAGTTGTTTTAGCCGGTAAGAGTACGGTATGTTTTGTTGTTGACTGGAGATCGATGTCACTCGGGGATTCTTAGTACCTCTTGCTCTGGGAGAGCTATGATTGTCATCATCATCGCAGAGATTTTTAGAGCTACGGGGCATTTGGGGTCTGATACATAGTTGCTCTGTCATGGTTTGAAAGAAAGTCCACCGAGTCCACGCTAGTTCGATGCGGGTTTGGTGGATGCCACAGCCTCGCGTATACTTCAGCAGGTGTCGGCTTGGATCCATTACGATGGTGATAGGATCTCTTATATCCATTGGATATAAATAGTGGCCATAAAAGATTTAAACAATACTCGTTATCAGTAGACAGATCGTAAAAACTGTGTACTCAAACGTGGTTTATACAATTGCTGATACTCTCCGATAATTGAATAGTGTTAATGTTTTGACGTTGAAATATTTAGATGTCTGTCAATCCGCTCGGTACAGGAGCTTGGTTTAATATGAAGTTTGTTTGACAGACAAAATAAATTCTGGACAAAGCTGAATGAAAAACGTTTCAATCACGCAAAGCTAAAAGCATTTATCTAGTAAGATAATTAATTAATCTCCTAGATCGCAAGACCACTTACTGGAATTCTCCAATTATTTTCCTACAACGGATTCTTGTAATGGTCGGAATAAACAACGAAAACCGGGAGCCCGGCGCCTCGGAGTCAACAAAACAATAAATCCTTATAATTTGACATTAAACAGTGATCGCTGGTAATTTGACCCGTTTCACTGAGTGCTACTGCTTGTTACTGCCATGTTTGTAGGTCGGCAGTCTTGTAACATGCACTAAACATTCGAAATTATCATTGTCACTTTGCATATCAAGCGCCATTGTGCTTATCCGTCTACTTTATACGGCCAGTTACAAATGGGGTTAAAATAGACATTACGATAACAATAGCATCAGGATCAGGGCATAAATACCAGGGCAACACGTAATACGCACCTGACGTGTAAATTATTAATCGCGACTGTGTAACAGTTAATTTTATTCGTTATTAATTGAAGTGCGAGGTGCATAAATACGGCAAATTTATGTGCTCTGGTGGAACAGATACACGGCTAGATACGCACGAACACACCCACTATCCTGCTCTAGTGTAATTGGCTGTTTACTTAGCATTGCTATGGAGACATTTGCATATTACAAAAATGTGTAACCATTACGCCTTTTTATTATGTTAGCTCGTAGATCGGAATTGCCAATGGACTCGGCTTTAACTGCAGACAAAATATAGTTTCTAAACGCTAATAATAGAGTTGCTATTTTTTGATATATCATTTAAATATGGATTCCTACAAGAATTCCTAATAATACTCTTATTCATTTTTTTAATATTTCTAGTAGTTCAGTGTAAAAAAGTTATGTTCCGATTTCATAATAAAGCCTTATTGATACTCAAAATAATCCGTAAAAACTATCAATCATCTAGCCACCGAAAGCCTCCAAATGTGTGTATTTTTCCGCAATTTAAGCTTTAGTGAATAACAGAGCGATGTGTCACAGTGCGTGCCGCGCCTTATCTCCGCGATCTAGTCACGAAGATGACAGAGATACGCTCTCCTTTAACTCATTAATCAACTTACGGAACGATCTCGTCATAAAGACACACTGTTAAATAGACATGTAAATATGTAATACTTTGTAGCTTTCCTTATAAGGTATATATAGTATCTATTTTAGATGGGGATTATGGGTATGGGAATCATATAGACATTTTTCTCTTTCTCAACTTATGATCTATGGGTATACCCTTAAAGGCTCAAACCTGTGTGTAGTTAAAAAAACACTTTGGTTAGTGGTTTTCCTTACTATTTTGCTGGTGGTGAAAACGCAAGGGAATGGAGGCAACAATAAGCTGATCTAGTGACTTAAATTTCAGGTATATTTGAGAATTCATAACGCTGTTCACTAAAACTGCTGCAAAACAAAGCATTCAATGTTTAAGGGGTAAATATAATGGGAAATCTTTAGCGAAACTTAAATACTACATACACACCTACCCCTAAAAATATTTAAAGACTATTTACATACTACAACTTTACATAAAGACTCTTTCACATTCTCCTCATCTATAAGCCTCGTCAATATGAAGTCAAATAAACATGGAATTATTAATGAACTTACACCGAAAGCAATCCGAAACCCATACCTCCCGGTACACAATATGTTATGATGTCATTCCCTTATCTCCTTTAGTTATCTATTCACGACAATGACTAGGTGACTTGGATCAGCCTGTCAGATAATCATTAAAAGCCAATCACAATCTGTCATGGTGGTGAATGGGCGGCGTGGTGACGTCACAGTTCTTGAAGTATACGGGCCTACTATCACCTCTTAACGTAATATTACAGCAAATGTGGAAGCGTGATACCGCACTACAACGCATAGAGCGGCGTCTCTTTTCCACATCTGCGACTAATTTTCTTTAAGAGGTAGAGGTTCCCAAGCTACAATGCTATTCGGTTTATCGAGTCGGGGTGGTATTGCGGTTAAAAATATACGTATGGGAATATGCAATTGTAGACCAATTTGATAGAAGAGCTATCTAGAACTGTGGTTGTTTCTGGAGCATCATAGTGAGCTTGTATTTTAAGCCTTATTCGCAAAGCTCAGAACTGCCGTCAAAATTATAAGGATATCAAATAAAAACACAATCAAAATACTACTAGAAAGCGTTTGTAAGAAACAATGAATTTACTCATCTTAATTTAAAAGCATTTTATAAAGTACGTACATACTATTATCACCTTTAGTAAATGAGAACATACAATATCGCCACGAAGGTCTAAATAGTACTCCACTTAAACAGTTCCGAAAAACATTGTTAAATAAATCGGCAAAACACTTCAACGTTAAATAATGTCTAAACAGACCTCGAAGTTACTTATTATAGTTATTAGAAACGACTTAAACAAACAACAACTATCAGAGAACAAGAAAACTCAGCTATGGAAATAAATAACCAGCACAATCTGTCAATACAGACATGTATTGCCGGCAATTCACTGCGCAAATAGACATATTAAGTGACAAAGATAATTTACTCAATTAACTAGGCTACACTTTGCCAGGCCATTATTTATTACAAACAGCTATATTTACATACATCGCATTAACTAATTAATATTTAAGAGAATTAAAATTAATGTTGAAGTATGCAAAGTATGTTAAGTTGGAAGGAAGTGTTTAATTATACGTTGTAGTATGATTTAGTATCGTACTTGATCATATTTTACTGCGCCAAGTCTATGACAGTGAAGTACTAAAGTATGTCGTGTGCGAGAAACTGATTCACGCGGTGAAGAATTCCATGTCCAATTATCCCGGCAACTTCTGAATAAAACAATTCAGCCTGTATAAAACACAAAAAATAATAATCAAAAAACTTAAATCGCCAAAATATATGTAATTGACAGTTCTTTGACAGGTTTGATGGAATTGACATAAAACTGTCACTTCCATACAACACCGATTCAATGAACTTTAACACTCATAATTAAAAATGTCATTCGTCAAGGAAATCAATGCAGATTTCAATGACAAATGTAATCAACAATCATAACAGGTAATATTAAGACAGACATACAATTAAGTTAATTAACACATCAGTTCTAGGACTCTATGACAAATGACGCGACCTACTAGGCTATCAAATAAATACATAATACTGAATTAATTTAGAATATTAACACTGGACTAATAAAGTCCATTTGGTTAATGGTAAGCAACAAATTGTTGAGCAGTTAGCAGTAAACGCATGTCGGTAATATTTTAACATTGAGAGCTTGACAATCATTTACCTATTGAATATATTGTGGCTGTTTTAATTTAATGTGTTTTAGACTTTATGATGTCGTTGGTTTTATTTATTTTAATTTAAAAGCTCGTTAAAACGGTTACAATATTAACTTTTTTCTGAAAAAAAAAAGGAAATAAATTGTCGTGAAAACATCACGACTTGATTTAGATATGTATATGAATATATTTCGAGATAGTGATGTGTATTGTTTCAGTGGTTTTCAAATCTTGTAAGACTTTAGAGATAGTAAAAAATATTTTTGTGTAAAGCGTAATTTGCAGAATACCGACTAAAATTATTTTTCTAAGCAATTTCTTTGACAGAAATAGCAAAAAATAGAAAGCTTTAGAAGAAAATGGGAAGGCATTTGCCTAGCAGTGGGTTCTCAGACATGATACATAAAAGAAAAAAGCAACTTTTTTAAGTTTTATTTAAATGCATGCTGTAAATAGCAAAATATATTTATTTAAAGCCCTAATTTCTCTATTGCAGCGCAAAACCCTTCTTTTCTTCATTCTACATTTTTGTTGACTTACTTTCATTTCAATAAAAAGACTAATACCGATATTTTTATAAGTCGCGTGTTAAACACCAATAACTTCCACCTGTTAACAGGTCTCAATACAAAATATATCAACGTATTTAGAATGTAAACACGGTTGACGCGATTCGTGATGGCTTGAGGCGGTGCAATAAAATATTACAGTAATTAATGCGATAGGTATACAGATAAAACTGGGAAATACCGTAGACACCGTAGTACACCCTGGTTGTGTAGTACTTGGTCCTGGTTAGATCATCGTCAGTATTAAGTGTAGTGTCAGGCAATTAATTTATACGTCGATGATGTGTAATGGCGGTCGTGTCATCAAATGAGGTTGTATCACATACGTATTGTTTGTCAGTGTACGGGGATGTTTTTGTATAGGTAGGCAGTGTCAAAGGAACAATCTTGTCAATTTTTATATGGAAAGATTGACAGCTAACGAGCATTTGATTTTCATTTGTCATATAAATCGACTACGTAGATGAAAATATTTTGTAGAGATCCAGAAATATGGTTTTATTGTTACAACAATTGGTAGTTATTCTTACAAAATTGTTTGTTTTTGTGAAATATTTCCGTTCCAGAAAAGAATATCGTTTTATGGACTGAAGAGTAAGCTATAGTAAACCTTCTGCCTAGTAAAGTACCTATTGCCTAAACAGCAACGCAACTTGAGCGAAAAATACCAAAAACAGAACAAAAAAACGAACTACTCTAAAAACTACGTACTCAAATGCGTTATATATGATATCATATATAATGATACGTGCGGCATAGCTCATTGTGCACTACATAATCAGGGCACAATTTACTCACCGCATACATTTTATTAGACAATCATTATGTCACGCGAGACGCGATCGCGGCTTGTTTGTAACTCGCATCACACGATGACATTACGTCACCGCACTCTCGTCTAATGACGTTCTCGAGATAGTAAAAAGTAGAGATGGGCTGGTGAGATTTATCGATTAGAAGCATACCGAGTTTTATTCGATTCTGCCTTTGTAAAATTGTGTTGTGCTTTATGATTCGGTTCAGTAACGACATGAAAACTGTTTTGAACAAATACAAATAAGAGCTGATAGGTAGGTACGTGATCAAAATTTCCGCAGTCATTATTATATTAAACTTGAGTGTAATCAACATAAACATTATGAATGGAAACTATTTTTTTTAAGATGTAGAGTTATTACGTTATTTTACTATTTTTTTTTACTTAATTATACCTATTTACACCGAGTTATTTGGGAAATACATTTAAATGTCACCGAATATCGAGATAGACGTATACTCGGTACATCTCTACGAAAAAGTATCATAATAGTAACAATCGCGAATCGTGATCCACTTATCAACCGTTTAAAAAGTTATTTGACATAAAAAGTGAGGTGACATCATTATTATTTTTAATGATATGACGTTATGGTAATTATGAGGTTCCAACTTCCATTCATTATGAGCTCGGATTAATTACAGACTTGTTTTTTAGGATTTCTTTGATGCGCAAAAAACACAGCTTAAACGGTCCTCTTTTGTTTTTTGCTTGCAGCTTCTGTGAGGCATAACGTCGTAGGTATAATTTATGGAACAAAAATAACTTAACTACAATGAGGATTTATTAGTTAAGTTATCAATACATAGTATAAAATAAACGCTACTTGCGTTTCTATTCTTACGTATGTTTAGATCTATAAAAATCTACATAGAATGTTTCAACAACGACCGTGCTAAGCTAGGTTTATTTTATAGGTACGACTTGCACGTTATCACATAACCAGTATATTTGATATCTCTTTTATTTATCTGTAATTTCCAAAAACGTTTTTTATTACATTCTTCATTGGGGGTTTTTTCTATATTTTAAACCTAAAGAGGACACTTATATTTAATGATTATACTAGGTATAATATGACGAAAGCTGTTTCGTAATAATAGCCTGTTTTATCTTATACAGTGATGTCATCTTGTCAACCAAGGTTGGAGCAACCTATTAACGTACTAATTATGGGTAATATCTTATTATTAATATTTAAACAACATTTTATAATAAAGATCTTTATCTTACACAAGTATGTAAAGTGTTTTTACACTTTTGTAATGATGTTTAGGTAAATATAATTCACCCCTGATTTCTGGGACGGTGAATTATTGGATTGGCTTTCAAATCAACTGATCACGACTGTGATTGGCTGACTATCAAACTTACAATCAATTACAGAACTTAACATGGGATTTGACTGACGATTAACAAATTTTTGACACAAAAATGATTTAATCTTTGAACTTATTTTAATTTAAAATCATTATAAAACCGGGTCAAATTGACATTATCTATTTAAATACCATTCATCATACTAAAGTTCGTTAAGTCATAATAACATTCGGAATATTTTTCAAATGTGTAACACTGAATAAAAACTATATTGACTATACTTAACTGGCAATAGATAAGTTTATTATTTCCTTCATTTTCATCTTAGGGAAATAACTGAGTATTATACGTTTGATTGATAGATGTATGACTAACAAACAAATAGTATTTGTAATCTGTTTTCCCCTCGAGAGGAACCCGGTTACCATTCCTAATGTTATTTATCCTTATTATTATATTACATAACATTTACTGATTGACATCATTCACTATTGACTCTAGCTATGATAGAAGGTTTTGCATTATTTTTTTTGGGAAAAAGGTTTTAGTAAAAAGCAGTGTCGCATTTCTAATGTGCTTAACTTAATCAAATTAAATATACGAAAATACTATGTACAAGCTATTTTGACAGCGAGTAGGTAAGTCTGGAAAAAAATCCTGTGCGTCAATCAGTCCAGTATTGCTTCAATGAGAGAGAACGTAACCAGAAAAAAAAATAGGAAAAGGAATAAATAACAGGCATAATTATGCTCTATGTAAAATACTTTGCTCAGTATATCTAATGGGATTGGAAGTTGACCTGAATAGGTAAGAAAAAGCTACATAGAAGATTGGATTCTGGCAAACACATCCACAATAATAATACTCTTTTCAAATATTTACTGTAGAAGGAAACAATAGATAAAGCTTGACCTAAAAATAAAGAACAAGCGATACAAAAATAATATCAGATACTAGATAGTATACGACACGACAAGAATCTTCCAACAATCTTGAAACAACAAACAACTATTACACGCACCCGGTTTCTTCCGAATTTTAACTTCAAAACTAATAAAAGATGTCTTCTACAACTATTTACTGGGCACAGGTCCAATTTTAGAATGATATTTTGATATTTTTGACGGGAAAATCCAATTAACTTTGGCGACCTGGGGTTCACATTTAAGACCATAAAAGCATTAGCTCGACCACTCCTGGCGTTATGCCAATATTTGATATATAGCTGACATGTGCGTATAAGTACGCTCAAAACATTAGTGTAAGGATGCCTATATTATTGTATAAGGAAGTAGTAACTCGGCAGACAGGAAGAAGACTGGCTCTCGGCTTCCTACTTATTCACAACGACAAACAGAATATACGTTACCGCTATGTCTAGTCAGAAGACAACGTAAGTACTAGACTTGCCTGCCACGAAAATAAATAGAAAAGAGGCTTAGTGTGAAATGTACGAAAAATCTCCACTTCATAATGACGGTGAAAAACCTCGAGGTGCCATTAATGACTCAGTGCATTTAATTTACTGACTAGCTGTTGCCCGCTACTTCGCTTTAGCGAATGTTGGTTATAGCGGCAAAAACAATACCCCCGTCTGACTCTGTCTTTTAAAAAGAAGTCTATTTGTTAATCAGAGGTACCAACAACAAGAAACTCAGTTAAAATTTCTTCAGCAACAAACATCCACCCATCCATACTTTCAAACTTTTGCGTTTATAATATAGCTGACCAAATCAAACCAACATACTGGTTTAGTGTTTTATTACATTCATTTTAGGACCCATTACATAAACCACATGTAAAGAGCTCTAACCACGAAGTTTCTAAAAGAAAATTTGAATTAAACTGAACTGTACTAGTAACCTAGAAATTTAATCTTAGTCTATACTCGTCAACCGCTGCGATGATCTGTAAGCCATTGAGACTATTGCGTTCTGGGGGCTTACCACTATCTCTTAAAGAAATATTACTGCAGTTGTGGAAGAGGAACGCATTATGCTTTGGTAGAAAGCCATCTCGCTTTCCTAGCTGAAGTTTTATTTTATGAGGTGGTGATAGGTCCCCCAAATTCCACGTATGGGCAAGTTATTAAAATGTCAGAAATACGTGACCGTATTTTTTTAAACATCGCTTCAGAACTCGAAAATCATTCTATACAGTGAAGTTCACACAAAGAACTTCTTCAAGTAAGCGTTCTCTAAAAAAAAAATGGACTTGCCTGACTAGCAGGTGGCAATTTTCTACTGGCCGATGATAGAATAGAATAGAATACTCTTAATTGTACACCATAGTTATATCTGATGATGATGATCTCCTTGTGCGTCCAATAACTACTACATATAGTGCGTGGTTTTTAATATTGTTGGAAATTACTGGCGGACATCAAATATTATTTTAGTAATACCTACTCATCCTAAAAGTCACAAACCACGTAAAATAGGAAAATCTGACGTCTTTAACAATTTATGCCTAATTCCACTACCATATGTTCAAGTACTTTTCAATAGAATTGTGTTTTACCATTATTGATGGACTCCTTATGATTCATTGGGATTACCACACGTATACCGCAAGATTATCAGAAACTTCCTCACAAAAAACACTAATAGACTAAGTGCAGTCAATAATTGCTTTGTATGAGCAATTTAAGGAACCACAAATTAACTCTTTTTGATATTAATACATCATTACACCAGAAAAAGTTTCAAACTACGGATGGTCTAGGTATTGGTTAAATGGATTTCAATATTCGATATTATTCAGACTCTACATCTTTAAAATCATCATATAAATAACTATCCAACATTGACCAACTCTCCAATTGAAATCGCAAACGAACTATTTAGTATAGTTACGAAAGCCCTATGCTTTCGTAACTATACTAAATAACATAATCAAAACCAAAAACAAAATTAATTCTAAAACCTTATATCGTAAAAAGAACAAGTTCCCAAAGAAATTATATTACTAACTTAAGTCTCTAACTCTATAACACAAACATAAATGATATTACTAAGTCAACTCTACGCTATCTCACAAACATAAACATTCGAGCAAGCGCTACCAACAATAAAAAACTCGTTACAACCCATACAATGTAGTACAATAACGCTAACGGACAATAAAACGCTCTGATTTAAACACTAGGAGAGAAACACGATTAAAGGTTAATTAATCTGTTAAACAATCCATAAAACCCATTTCGCTGCGAACATCGCGAACAGTCACTGACAGAAATGTGTAACAACAATAAAGAAAACATAAATAACATGTTTGTATTAATTATCAAGGCGAAATCGTTTAGCAACATGCTGTGATTTTATGACTACTATGACTAGAACGCGAGATAAAACTTGTTCAACTAATTATTATGTTTATTGAAATGAGACAATAATAGTTGAAAGTTGATTGGATTGGCGCCGGGCATGAGAACTGCGAATGTAGGCACAGAAATAGAACGATCGTTAAACTCCGAGCAATCCTAGACATTTATCATAACACAATAAGGATGCTAGTTATGCGAGAAATTATTTTGACAATTTGAGCCAATCGCTAAGTGAAATACAAATGAGTGGCTTCGTTGTAAACACAGCAGCAGACATAAACAATATCAAACGGACTATATCCGATGTTTCCTACCCGTTTCACGTAATAAGATCAAACGACTTTATATCATATATAAAGGTTTATTTGCCAATACTTTACCGTATGCTTGTTTTCCTCCCTAAACTAAGTCATCTTCGAATTCAAAACAATTTATAAAATCAATCTCAGAAACTTTACGGCACTTAACATTTTGGCGGCAAACGTGCATTTTATAGCTCCGATCATAATCTGTGCAGCCTGTGACGACTCTCAATATTTGAAAATAGAACAGACTGATAATGGCGGCCATGATTTTGACAGTTAAATTAGGATTGTTGATTTTGGTGGCGCTCCGCGTCCTCACGACGCATCGTGAGTTACATCATCAGCAGTTGTTTGAAATATTCTTGATTTAGGTATTTGGATAACTCACTTATTTTATTATATGCAACTTGTGATTGAAATTCAAGCAATTCATGTAAGTACCTATATCAAAAAGTTATGTTGAAAATTTGCAGCAATGAAAAATTTTATTTGAGTGTTTACGAGGGAATCTTGAAACGATGACAATAATTAAAAAAAAAAAAAATTTCTTTTCAAACTTATCACAATTACTAGTAGGTTTACATTTGGTAATATTTGAGACCTGACAACAAACTTATTGACACAACCGATTAACTAAAAGCTGTTAATTTGTTGGTTGACGTTTACAGTTGTCCAAAAAGGTTCACAAAGACAATATTTACATGTTTCGTGACGCGAGAGCTTACGTTGTTGGCGGTTATTCCCTCAAATCATTACGAAATTATCATTTTAAGCTTTATAAAATCAATGAAATATCTACTTTATTTACGCTTAATTATTAGTAGTAACACAAGATACATAAGTAAACCTGAAAGAATATTCAATTTCATATCCGAACATTACGAATTTTTGACAGTTTTAAATCTAAAAAAAATAATTGTTTCGGTATTCACACTTACCTTCTAAATCATTACAAATCAGCACAGCACGTAACACGGCACATATTAATATAAACACAAAAAGTCCAAAACAACATGAATTCTCTTTGGTCCTAAGTTCGGAAGTATGTAAACAAGTGTTGGAGCAACGCGTTCGCTCCGCGGCGCAGACCGGCTCTTTTGACGAGCGACTCGCATTTCCTGAACGAGAAAGTTTCAGACGAACGAACATTACACAAGTTGGATAACGATAAGTTAAGATTTGCTAGGATAAGCGCGGGCTTTTGTGTTTTTTTTTTAATTATAGAAGTGGGCTTAGATGTTCTTGTATTAAGTAAATGAAGTAAGATTGGAAGATGCTAGTTAAACTTTTCATGAATTAGAAAGAGCAGCAAATATGTTTACAAAACGATTTTTCGTACATTTTTTGTGAAATTTATTGTTTTAAGTTAACATTGAAAGTTTGTAGAAAATTGACATCATAGTTGTTATAATTAAGTTAATTATTTTTTGTAAATATTAGATCTGATTTTCTTTTTTACTATGACTAAAAGAGGTTGTTTATGCACTCAAAAACGTATGTGTACATCCATTGCAGATTCCTTTTCTACCTCCTTAAATGGTAAACACATACAGCTTCCCACGTGGATAATTGTAGATATTATCTTTATTTACGACGCATATTAGCTTGAATATCAATGTAACAAATATTGGATTTGCAATACGTACCTTGTTTTGATGTTATGTGCATCCTACTTAAAGTAATAAAGTAAATATAATTTATTCATGGTAAATGTCAATATGTTCCTTGGCATGTATATTAAGGATTTTAGAATATAAACAACTAGCGGCCCGTCCCTTCGCAATATTGAGGTATCTTACTAATATAATTTAAACGCGAAAGTTTGTAAGTATGGATGGAGTGATATTCGTTACTCTTTCACGCTCTAACGCCTGGATCAAAGTTCATGAATTTTGATTCGGAGTTAGCTGACAACCTGGGTTAAAACATAGTCTCTTTAATTGACTACGTTAGAAACGAGTAATACCTACTATTAGAATAATATTATAGCTGTATCCGACTTTCGCGCGGGTGGATTTGCGGCAATTTAAATCTTCCTCTTAAGATATTTTATCTCTAAAAAAAATGCAATAAAACCCGATGCCCCAAAAATTGCGTATTTTTAAAGATTTAAGCATACATAGAGACAGGCCGATAGAGAGCGGGAAGCGATTTTGTCTTATACTATGTTGTGACAATATATATCGTAACTTACGTCTGTGCATATATGTTACGTCACAATAAACTAAACTTATCTAAATACCATGTAAAAATATGTTCATTTAAGTGAAATATTTTACATAAATGTCTGAACTCAAAGCGCTGTAACAAGCCAAGTGCGCTTGATCAAGCCGTATAACATAGCAAAATATGTATGAAGGGAAAACATTTGTCAAATTAACATAAAATAAGTAAATAGCATTAGAACTTTTGATCTGGGGCTCTACCACGACAATCTTCATATAAGACTATTGCAGATGCGGGAACGAGACAGTGCATTACAGGCGTAGAGTGTCATCTCTCTTTCACATTTGCTATAGTTCATTTCGTTCGTTCCTTTGGGAGTTAGTGGTAGGCCCCCTGTCCCACACTTTGTTTGTGCAATCATTTATCTATTTTAAAGCGTAAGTACGGAGCAATCCGCGACTGACGGTACTTAACTGAAGTTTATCGCGCTAACTACGATATTTTACAGTCTATTAACTGTGTGGTCAGTGTTGCCAGATTGCTGTAATTTTAAGCTTGTTGCTGGTAGTTAAACATGGGGTTGTTAACTACCATATTCTTGTACTACTGTCTTTTTTCTCGAATGCATTAGATGAGCCTCGTTGCACAAGAAGAACTTACCTACCTTAGTGCAAGAGGGCATTCCTTTAAAAAGATCTTTAATATGTAAGTAGGTATATAAAGGTACAATTCTTGGTTTCCATAGAAAACTTTTCCATAATCTGAAACGATTTGATCATCCACCCAAACAGCTTGTTTACCTCTACTTTTATCAAGGTATTTTCCAGTATTTTTATTTCGACGATAGATTGTATACGCTGGCAACCCGACGCTTGTCTTTTGGCGCCGTCTGAGCGCGCCGCCTCCCGTGCGCCGGCGCCTAGCACCAAATTATGTAATACTACTTACAATTAATTCTACTAGCGTTGGCGCCATTACATCGCCTTATCAGCATTATAATTAGCCCTAAACTGATTCTTTAAATTTATACTGTTTTTTGTGTGTTTAGGCGATGCTATATTAAGTGGGAATTAAAATGAAGCCTAGATGTCTAAGTTATGACCTAGAAAGTAAGCTTGATATAGACCGAGGACATTAAACGTAGGTCTCGTGTGGAGGTGCGTCTTTATGTGTATATCTATTTTAAGATCTCGAAGGTTTGTAGTAAATCAATGACATAATAGATTTTTCAGCTGATATCATCGCTGATGTATTCTATGAATGGGGATTTAAGACAAACTTGTTATTTGAGAAGTACTTAAAACCTGCTTTAATGCTAAAAAAGAGTCTTCATCTACTTAACAAAGTTAATATATCCTACGGATAAGTATAACCAAGAAAGTCTTTGCCTGTCCTGCTCACAACAAGATGAAATTGAACCTCGAATATATGTGCCTATTTTATTAACATCCCGATATATTTTCGATTTAACGGTACGGGTTATTCCAAACCGTAGTACCTATATTAAGTAACAAATCACATCCGTGACGTCATTTGGCAGTACATCCACACACCTGCGGTACATATCGAGTGGCAATCAACACTTCGATTCCGTATCGCGATTGTTAGTCGAGTTGAACGTTCGCACGGTGCTTTCTCTATTTTTACCCTGACCGCAAAATATCATCTCCACCCGACTAGCGTCTCGCCATAGCGACCATGTTTAAACCACAAGGGACCAAAGGACCAGCTCGCTTTTAATTTAATGCAAGAAACTTGCGAATAACAGTTCCCACGTCTTAAGCTTACATTATCAAGTTGTGGAAGTGTGACAGCGTAAACAAGGCATAGAGCGGCGTCTCTCTTTTACAACGGCATTGACATTACTGTAAGAAATGCTGGTAGGATGGTATTCTAAATTTGAAACTCCAAAGACACAGGTAATGAAAATTTTCTTCTTTGTTTAATGGCTTTTTAAATGCAGTCATAAACATCTTGTTTGTTAATAGATTTTACGGTGTAACCAACCTTTTTGTAGTTGTTTTACTAATTTTCATACAAACTTGTCATTGTGGGTGTAACCAAAACAAATGCTGTGAACATTAGAGACATGATATGTTATTTACTTACCTGTGTTTAGATTCTAATTTGCAGATTTATTTAGATTGCCAATTATATGTGTGCATTACATGTGTGTATAATTATTATCACTTAGGTAATCGATGACGGTCCTAACCTAATTTGGCAGAGTGGACTTGTTGAAAATTACTCAAACATTTAATGTAAATATTAGCGGATGATTCGTGTTATCCTTAATCAGTGTTCAGAGTCTCAGATTCTTTGTAATCGAGAATCCTTGGAGATGAAATTTTGAATCTTATATTTAATTATTCACGTATTTAATTATTTGCCAGTACACAATTTAAGACTGCAAAATCTTTAATTTTTTTTTAATAGAGTTTAAACAGTCCATAGTTAAATGTTATTTATTTATGAGTACTGATTAGCAGTTAGGCATTATATCGACAACAAGATTGTATCAACTCTACAAAGTTCAGCATAAAGTGAATAAAAACAAAAAAGTGCAGCAGTCAATGGCATTGTAGTGCATAACAGCATCAATGTAACGCGTCTGTCTGAGGGAACCGTATTAAATGGGTTGTGGTATGACGCACGGCCGTCAATGCGTGAGCCGCGAGGCAATACGAACGTTTCAGTGCCTATAAACTCCCTGTAGGTACCTACCTATAGGTATAGGACTATAGACACATCACTCAAGCGCCCCACATCTCCCGGGTAAACACTTTAACAACGCGATGCAAACGATCACAAAACTTTACCAAACACAACAAAGAATGGCATAAACGAATTATGACGAATATCTACATCGTCTAAACCGAATGTTTATGTTACCGCTGATAAATGTGCCAGATAACCTTTGGAACGAATCAGAATCAGAATTTATTGTATAATACCTGAATAATGTAGCTGTCATATCAATTTTAGCGCCGCCTCGATGTTTAAAATAACGTAACAGCACTTTATGATGGCGTTTATATGACGCAAGAATCTTTGAACAATAAACAAGATCTAAGTGGAATTTGGTTCACTTCGAAGCCCCTTTATCTGATCGTACATAAAGCGAAGCAGCTACACCCAATCCCTGATGTAGGTAAATATTGTTCGGTTCAACACAAAACCGAAAATACGAAAAAAACTGCCCTCGAACTCTTTTGATCACAATTTTGTATGGTAAGGCCAATTTCTTATTTAAAAATGTAGGTACTGGTTTTCATGACGAATGTTGTTATTTTTCATGCATAGAGCCTAGCTATGCTTTAAACTATTACCGCGATGTGTTAAAGCACCTTTAAATCAGCTAAGGGATGTAATACCTGAAATCATTAGATACTACATCAAAGTCAAAACAAGCAACTTCATAGTCGCATCACAAACCGAAAAATCCAATTGCTTAGCTTGGCGCCGATTCGTCAGCAAAAATTGAGACGTAATACAACCCGACAGTTGGCAAGACGAGGCGGTCTGCAATCATTATGTAAACCTGTGTCTACACGATCTGTGCACATCTGTAATCTGGGAGCATACCACCATGTCTTAAAGCGATATTTTTTGACTGGACGGCTTGGTCTAGTGGTTAGTGGGCCTGACTGCTTTACCGATTGGTTCGATTCCCACACAGGACAAATGTGTGCGTGATGAGCACGATCATTTTTTGTGTCTGAATGTATATGTTTATCAGTTGTCTAGTACTCATAACACAAGTTACTTTCGTATACTTAATTTGAGACTAGATTGTGTTGTGTTGTTCAGGAATATTTATTAATTTTATATTATTACAGTTGTGGAAGTGTGACAGTGCACTACATGATATAGAGCAGCGTCTCTCTTCCACAACTTCAATAATATTACTTTAAGATTCGGCAGTAACATCTGTACGTCTACAATGAGCTCATCCATCTCTGTCGACGACCGGGCCACTCAAAAAACTCAATGCGACACCCACCGAGATTACAATGCACCGTGACATTGAGCTTCAGAAATACAATGATCATTATTTAATTGGTTGCTATGGTAACAAAGTTTAAACAGCGGTGACGTACAGGCTGTGTTTTTAGAAGACTAATACGCAACGCAAATGTTATTAAAGTAAGTTTAAATTGCAGTAAGAAGCTATCGAAGTGTGTTTCTTTAATATAAAGAGCTGATAAGAGTATCTTCTCAAGTTCAGTCGATTACATGTGCTTACACATACAATTTTATTGTTAGATCAGCAATTAGTAAGTCAGTATCAACAACCTTTTAACACTCTACCTATAGCAGAGGAGCAAAGCCAAAGCAAAAGCCTTTTACAAAACAAACTTTTTTGTACAAGCTATAAAAATAATGGTGACAAAAGGCGTAACCGAATCCTAAAGTAAACTTACATACTAACATAGTTTTCATACACTTCAATAACAGTTCCGTCTTCCAAACTTTACCGATCAACGACAATAAAAACAACGCACGTCTACAATTGTCTATGTCTAATCGTGTCTATGTATTCTTTCTTCAGAGATAAAGATTCCACGAGGGAAATACAAATAGGATATGTGGATTTGTGTAAGCGTTATCTCCCAATAAAATTATATCACCTAGTTAGAGGGATGGGAATAAAAAAACATGTTTTCCTGCACTTTACTCATCCCATTCCAGTAATCTGCTTACCCTCTTTCTACTGTTACTGTAATGGTTAGGTTCAATGTTTGTGTAAGTTAAGTGTAAGTTTTGGACCTATTTGTGACTGCTTTTATTGTATGTAAACAGCCATTTACCTTTTTAGTTACGGCCAATTTCAATAATGTGTCCTTTCATCCGTAGATAGCTGTCCCTAAGTACAAGAGATAGGATTTCGACATAATTTGTGGGACCGCTGAGGATTTTTTTTTCTGTCTAATTGGCAATATTTACTAAATTCTTAGTTATCTAACTCTTAGTAAAGTTAGTTAATTCGTAGAGGAATTTTATGTGAATTTATTTTCTTAGGTAACCTTTAACTAACGTTCTCTTTACCAATTTTCAGTATTTAAAACGTCCAAATTAAGTCGCAACCTTCTCATATCACAATGGTCCACAACTTTCGCAAAAAGAAAGAAAAAAAAAACACAATCAAATAAAATTAACATCACAAATCTGACTCACTGTTCAACCCTACAATGGAGTGCAAAATTTTTAAATACAAAACCCTTTTCGTCATTTGTTATAAATATAAATATTCAGTGGTATGTCACATTAGCATGCGGTTGATGTGTGACGTAAGGAGTACGTGGGAGAAGCTTCTGACTGATGGGTCTGATGGCTCGCGGTATTGACATTCAACATATTGAAGATTCACGTTTGATGTTGGCCATAGGGTTCTTTAGGAAAATCGGGCATCTTATAATTTTAGATTTAAGTTTTATATTTACTAACAAAAAATGTTTTATTATTAGTATGTATGTTAGTCTGTAAGGTATATATCTATGGGCCATGGTTGCCTGAAAATAAAGATTTTATTATTTATTTATTTATTATTATTATAATAGTATATGGAATTGAAAATCTCCAGGTTAGTTACCAAACATAAAACAAAAGCTTAAAACTTCTCTCCGCGCTTCTTAAAAAAAACGGAAAGCGAAGGAGAACCCTTTACAAAAATATATTCTTGATTATTCGATTAATTACTCAAACGTATATTTAAAGGTAAAATTAAACATTTAATTTACCTAAGGTAAAAAATAAAAATACTTCGTGTCTAAAGTAAATATTACACATACGAAACCATAAGCGCGCGAATCGATCTCGCAACTGTCAACAAATTTTATTAGGCCAGGCAAATGTATTATGATATTCGGCCGGAAACATTAAAGACTTAAACTTTTTTGCGTTCAGCTTTTCGTTTCGCACCCTTAGTTTATCGATTACAGATTTATTTAAATACAGGTGTTATTGGATTAAACATTATTTAGAAGATTAAGGACAAACAGAAACTTTTTTAAGCTTAATGGAATTTGAAAAAAATAATACGCAAGAATTGCGATTCTAAAGTGATCTAAACATACATTTTTACGTAACCTAATATTTTTTTAAGATTGTTTATTGTTTTTTTTCCTAGCCCGACAGCTGGAGGCCTCCGTCCAGCCAGATGAGGTGTGCCGCAATTATTTTTTAATAATAAGCTTATTTTAATCGCTAATTACCATTCAGCCAAACCCTTAACGAATGATGCAAAAATCTCTCATAATAAACAATGCAACCTGGAAGAGCTGTTGTACATTGTATTTACATGTCTGACACCGACTTTGATTTATTTATACATTTATGATTGCACTTCGAAAATAAAGTTAAAACCTCTTACACTTTGGATAACGAATACTTACTCACCGAAATGGTTTTTCAAATATTTTATGGGCGTCGGACTAAATGGGTAATTGAAAGTACCTACTTTTCTTAGATCAAGGAGCGTAGGCAATGTTCCAAAAATTTTATAGACACCCAAGTTGGTAAGTACCGGCATAGTAACAAAAGTATCGGCTGCCATGCACACCGTGGGCTATAAATTTCTATCCTGCAATTGTTAATGTCAATTGATTTACGTATATTCAAATTGTGCCTTACCTTAATAAAATCTGTTGTTTCTTCCTGCCAAGCCATTCTCGCTATTTGGTGTCAACTTCTAGTCATCGGCATCCATCGGCGGATTCATAGGCAATTTTTTTACACTCCACCATGTTTCACCACAACCCATTTCACTTCCGTGTCTAATACAATTACTACTTATTATAATTAAATACTTATTATAGAAAAGTTACATGTGTCTACATAATTTGATCACAATAAATTAAAATCGACATCCGGATTAATCTCTACGTGATAAATTTACCAAAGCATTAAAGTGACATAATTTATCAAAGTTTAGGTAAGTACCTAAATGCTGAGATATGCAAAGGTAAGATAAAATCGTAAATTTACGCATACTATTTACACATGACGCCAGTTACCAGAAAAAAATACTTAAATATTTACAACAGTGCCAAATAAGGTTCCGTTTTACGCTAGTTGAATACCAAATGAGTGTAATCAATCCCGTTCACTAACACGTAACATAGGTGATAGATATAAACGTAGATTCTTAAATGATGTCATTTTCCATGTGTTACACGTATGTGTAATGTTTAGTTAATCACTGATATTGAGTAATAAATACTATAGCGCTACTATTAAAAACCGATATCTTAGTCACTGAGTAAGTGTATACTATAATAAAACATTATTTTATAAAGAAAAATAGACATCTTGGTTTTAAGTTAGGTACCTAACTTCTTTTTCTCGAGTTAAAACGTCAATACTAGTTAGAAGCATTCGAATTATCCAATAAGCAATTTGCAAATCACACTAACTCAATTCACCAAAAAACCTTGAAACATAAGTCAACGAACAGAAAAACAGCGAACATTTAGGAAAATTAACCTTATTCAGTATTCGATACGCGTGTGTGTGATAGGACGCCGGGCGCGACCCGCCGTCGCCGGCAGGTGAAATACGGCGGGCGCCGCCATCGTCGCGCGACGCCAAGCTCTTGTAAACATCCGTACTCCAACCGTACGCGTGCCCGGCTAGCTAAATTTGAAGACAACTGATATTCTTGAGGAATTTTCTATAGTTACTGCATTTTACAGCTCGTTTTAGAAGTGTGTGGGACTGTTGTTATGAGCGTGAAAAGTTGTAAATATTTGCAGATCTTAATTTATGGCTTACAAGCTGATGCCCGCGACTTGGCCCTAGTGAATGTCAGTAAATTCCATCGAAACATATTTCGAGGTTAAGTGTAAAAAAGTAACAAACATACATCCATCAAAACAAACTTTCGCGTTTATAATATTAATAGGATCATTTGAAAACACGTCATCTTGTCAGATAAGTAGGACGCAGTGGCAAGATATATAAAAAAAACGGATGTGCAAAACGAGGAGGTCTATGCCCATCAGTGGGATCTTACATAGCAAAACTTATATTACAAAAAAAAAAACAGTTTCGATAAAAAATATTTACGACATCTTCAGTTACATAGCTACGAGCTCCAGCTACGAGGGTAAAAACAACGACTTTACAAGTTATTGTAACTTGGAACAACATAAAAGATTTTCCTACAGATAAAAATAAAAATGTTGAGAAGTAACAAACTCTCAAATCAAGTGCCAGACAGAAAATGTGAGAAAACTTGTCCTGCACAATACGATTCTATCAAAGGTTGAACCAGCGAGAGAAATTGATAGAATTGCTTTGTGTCTTATGCCAAACACGACCATCATTTTAAGGGGTTTTGGCACCGAGTGTTACTGTAATTACCCCATCAAAGATCACACAGCATGATAACGGACGATCGTCTGACAAGTGTGCATTGCCATGTGAATAAAACTGGGGAATGTATTAAGAGAAATATCTACTGCCTTAAAATATTTCCTAAGTTTAGTCATGGTCATCTTTTTAATAAAAACTTATGAGTTCCCAATCGTAACTGTTACCTGCAATTTATAGGCCGCTATTATTCAATATTGGATGTAGGTACCTACCATAAATACCTTTGCCAAAATTCGTAATAAATCATAACGTCTCAAAAGTAAGGCCGCTTGTACACGCTAAAAAAAGATGCTAGGCCTACGCAAAAAATTGTTTTATTTTTTACGAAACCACTAGAACTTTGTAAAGTCTAGGTATCGTTGTGTAGCGCAGACAAACTTTTTATCAGCGCCAAGATACTAAACATTGATCTTTAGCCCAATCAGTTGTTGTTAAGTTTTGCAATTTCTTCTCCCGCTGCAAGCACATTGACGGAGCGGTGAAACCCGAGGGTGAATCTAAGTACACTTTATTATGTTTTTGACATTTAAAAATTGCGTTTCTAGTAGCCTACTTTGAATAAGTGATTTATATGTACATTAAAGTGTACAATCGGCCTAAGGTTAACTCAAACGATGGCGCCAAAAATCTCATTAAACTGGCCACTTTACAACTGGGATAAGTGTTCTAAGTTTATGCTCTATTTCAATTAGCATTGTTCGTTACCCACGAGTTCTTCCTCACAATGTTGTCACAATGCTTGCGAGGTTCGGATATAAAACGAAAGACGTAAAAGAGATATTACGAGGATGCTTTTACGGGATCGAGGACGTACTTTACGTTATTTTAATGTATTCGGTACTTACTCAATACTTCAGTTGCTTGAGTAACAATGTCGTAAGTGTTGTAATGTTTGTAGGTAGATGTATATAGATATATGTAATTCATTTTTCGTTTACGATTCTCTCAAATTTAAGCAGAATATAGGCATCTATTTATTACCGTGTTAAAAACAACGGAGAACTTCGATTACGGAAAACCGTAATCGAAGAAAATCTTTGCATATGTTAAGGCTACAATTTACTTCTGTACTAAAATAACTTAAAATCGATTACGTCGTTTTCCGTAGAGTAAAATTTATATCGTGAATGGCAAAGTCCCTTACTCGACGGTGGTACCAACTGGTGAGTTTAAATCGCACTAATATTATAAACCCGACAGTTTGTTAGAATGGGTGAATGGATGTGTAATCCTGTGTCAAGCTCAAACGGTTTAACCAATTTGGATGAAATTTAGTATACATTGAACTTTAATAAACTGCGAAAAAAAGGGTAATGTTTTACAGCTATACCGACTTGTACGCAGGCGAAACCACGGGGGAAAACCTAGTATGTACATTACGTTGTAGTCTGCTTAATGTAATAGGTGTTTCCTATTTCTGTTCAATGGAAATTAATTTCGGGAGCAACCTTATGTCATAACACAAGATTAGGGCTCTTACTCATGACAGTGTGGAAAGTGATGCAACAATCTAAAAAGAGAATAAGTTATGATTACCAGATATTGGTACTTGTCTGTACTTAAAATTATCTCATATCTTCATCTGTTTTCCAGATCTTCCTTGAAATAGCAAAATTACATTCTCGCTGGAATATTCCATGTGAATCAGATATTAGTATTTTGGGTAATATATTTGAATTAGTATGCTGTAATGTTCTATAATAATGCATGATATTAAGATAGGAATATCCGTACCAAATGTTCCTACCACATGTTATGATTGTATGGATGGATATAAATAATATTATTTTAGGTGACGTATTTAAATTACAGTGGTTTGTGATTATAAACTATAAAAACATGTAAAATGCATGGATAGAAGAGTGGTATAGGTCACCACGACAATTACCACAGTGCGCGACGTATCGCGGGTTCAATCCCTGTGTAGGACAAGTATTTGTTCGACCAGAGGCTTGTTCTGAGTCTGGGTGTCTTTGTGCATGTGAATTGAATGTCTGTAAAACCCTCCGTGAAACAAGGACGAAATTCCTTAGTTAAAAAAAAATAGGATTATAGGCGTTAATAAATGAAAATCAATGGACAAAAAATAAACAATGAATCAAAAAGTAATAATTTATATAATAATAAGAGTAAAGCTTACAACATGACAGCTCCAAATATTGGAAACGTATCACTAGACTTGCTTAATTTATACCTAAATCTATGTAGTAGGCCGCCCGCTACCACGACACCGCGGGTTGCAGACACAAAGTTTGTTGGGATAGTCCTCACTGTATTAGGTCTCGACACTTGTGTCCGGCAAGATTTGATTTTAATTCGAATACACTGATCACTTTGGAAGTTGCAGGGTTCGAAGACGGCCTCCCTGTGGTGGCCGTTACGTAGGCGGGGGGTGGTGGGGATCAGGCGCAGTTTCGGCCGCCTCATCACCGGCCTGATGGGTGTGTAGAAGTCGTCGTCTGTACTTTTATCAGGGACAGCGTCTTCATTTGTGACTTTATCTGGAAAATGTTTATGGGTTTAAAATGAGTTTTTATAACAACGATCACTGAAATATTAATATTGTTAAAATGTAAGCAGATTAATTTGAAACGCCATTTTGTAAATAGCTACTCTTCTCAGCATGTAGCGTGGCAACGCTTCGAAAGTCATTTTACATACATAGTTGTATTCTGCGCATCTCTCCTTTCGCTCTAACTCTTACCAAGTTACATGCCGGAAATAATATTATTGGTTAAGAATAAGACTTAAGTCAAAAGTAGCCAAAAAAACTAAATTAAAATGTCTTTAAAAACCTGGTTGTAATAAAAAGATTAAGGTAACGTCATTCTTTTATTAAGTTTAAATATTATACCTGCGATAGGGAAGACTATCCTCCTAGGCATGAGCGAGTCGCCGAGCATTTCATACAGCGTGTAGTCTGTGGTGACGTAGTCTTCTAGGAAGGTCGTGGGTTCAGATCTCAGCAGGCACGTCGACACGTCCTGGTAAAAAAACATTACAACATTATAAAAAAACAGGATTGTGCAAGTCGGACTCGAGCGACTGTACTAGCTGTTACTAAGGGTTCCGTATAATGCACAAAATATCAAAAGTCATTCATATATTATTTTGTGATGGGTATAGATTTTCGTGATTTTTGTAATTAAAAGTACGATTTTAGATTTATCTACGCTAAAGGAAAGTATCCTATTTTTTTTTTCAGCGAATGTACCTATGTACTTTCAAATGCGGCATAAACGGTCATATCTTTGATTTTATAGGCTTGATAACAACTCCAAAGGAATTTTCTAAACAACTACTGTCAAATAACTACAAGAATATTACCAGTATAGTCTCCCTAAGGTCTGTGTGTAGATGCGTCCTGCGCGGCGCGTGGATGGTGTTGTCCAGATGGTCCAGATGTTCGGCCAGACACTCCACGAGCGCGGCGCGACCCAGCGCTGTCACACACTTGATCATGGGCGCTGTGAGGCGCTCCTTAGTGCCTTGTGCTAGGTAGTCGAAGAGGATGCCTTTACCTGGAATTAATTAAATGTATGTAGTAGAATTATTTGGTTGCACATTTGCTTGTGTGAATGTAGGTTATAGCTGCAAAAACGTTACTCCCTCTAGGATGTCAGCTTACTCCATACAAAATTTTAACAAGATTGATATAGCCATTTTACCATGAAGACGTGACAAACATTCATTCATCCATACTCACAATCTTTATAGTACTGTATAACGGATGTATAACGCTGACTAACGACTGGTATACTTATTGTTTGAATATACTAGGGAAGTCAAGCAGGCGATGAGTTTTTTGAAAACTATACATGGTAGTTAAATTACTGAATTTTGTTTTTTTTTTTTTGAGGAGTATGTAAGAGTATCCAAAAAATGTTTCAAATATAATTAAATTACTTGATGATTCTGCTTTATAAAGTAAAATGATTGAAAAAATAACGTACCTATTGTAATAAAAGAAGGCCATGTCCTAGTAATTTTTGTGAGTATTGTAACCATTTTGTCTGAAAGTGATCCATTACCAAGTATATTTGAGACCATCACTGGGAATAACCTTTGAAACTGAAACAAAAATAGTAAAGTTTTAATTTATTGGCGTGAAAAAGCGCCGCAATGGTGAAGCTGCCGCGATTACGTCACAAAAATCCTTTAACATACCTGTTGCTCCTATTTTAGACGATAAACGGGTCTTATTCGCGATATAATCCGATATTTCTTTTCTCCCGACGTTTCGGTCGAGTTGCACCGACCACGGTCACGGATGGACTCGACTTATATCGCGAAGAAGACCCATTTGTCGTCTAAAATATGTGTACAAATCGCGAAAGTTTAATAACATACCTGTTGCTGTATATTAGTATCCAAACTACAGGGGTTCGAACAGAGAGCATCGACCATATCCAACACGTTAGACTGTAGTGGTTTCTTAGCTGGCACGTTCAGCGCGTTCAGGTTATCCTCGTTTAGCACCAGCACGGCCAGGTTGAAGAGGTTCGGGAATATAGGCCCGATGCGCGTGTTCGTCATTAGATCCTCTACTGCTATCTCTTTTGGTTTTCGTCTTAGGCTTAGCACCGCTGGGAATGTTAAAGGTTTTTAGTTAGTGGTTGTCTTGATTAAGATATTTTTTAACAGTTTTGGCCGCACTCTAATCACATGTACAGTATTGTACAGTCAGTCAAAGACTGATCGAGCGTAATGTAGTTTATTGTATTGCCATACAAATTCATTCTTTTTCCCGCTGTATGAACAAATTCACAAATTTAGCGTGTTGTTTCACATTTACAATAGGGATCACACTCACAGATGTGACCTCGCTCACAGACCTACTTATAGTCAACTGACTTTAGGTTTTTTTGTAACATGAATATCTAAATATGTAAGTACTAGCTGTGCCCGCGACTTCGTCCGCGTGGAATAATTATTTTGGGCTTCATTTATTTTTGCGGACAACCTCCTTAGCTTTTTAAATTATAGCTGTTACCCACGACTTTGTCCTCGTCATTTTCTGTTATTACTTTAGACAATTTAGTTTTTAAATTTTTAAAAGAACATAATTATTTTAAAGTACCTACTTCTGCGTAAATTATATTTTTAGTTTTATTTTCTTGTGGCAGAAGTACATATTGATTTTCTCCACAACCTGATACGTTGATACAACTCTTAACAAATGCATTAATTTCGACCGAATTTGATTACCATAAAAGCGGTTCTAGTGAGTTAATCTTAAAAGATAGACATATACTGCCCTGGACATTTTTTTAGATCATTTCAATAGGAATAATTCTTTTATACATATATTTCTGGTATCTTGAACCGTTTTCGGAGCGCACGCAACGGAAGCCCTCAAGGATGAATAATTTTCCCCGTTTTTTTCACATTTTCCATTATTTCTTCGCTCCTAATAGTTGCAACGTGATGTTATATAGCCTAAAGCCTTCCTCGATAAATGATCTATTCAACACAAAAAGAATTTTTCGATTCGACCCAGTAGTTCCTGAGATTAGCGCGTTCAAACAAACAAACAAACTCTTCAGCTTTATAATATTAGTATAGATTAATTGCAGTTTTATTTTTGAATCGTTATATAGTTAGTTACATGAATGACATGAAGGGGTAAGTTTCTTATCTACTCGTCTTAATAAAACTCTTCACTCACCTCTAGCGACTTTCGTATAATAATTATGAAGGTGGACACTTATATTACTAATGTTGTTGAGATTTTTGTCGTCCGTGATCCACTCCACGGCCATCGTGGGTACGGAGCCGTACACATAGGTCTGTGGCGTCAGCGCGAACTCTGATACGTTTAATAAATTGTCCTGGAAAGGTCATAACGTAAAATTAACAGCAGAATAATAATAAATAATAATTTCTTATTTAGTATTGTTTCTGTTCAATATAGAATATTACAAAAGTATTGATATTTCTTATATTTTTATAGGGAATAACAAGATTTTTTAAATCAAGTGATAATCACTAAGCTCTAAGTCAAGAGTAGCATCAACAAGGATGGCAATTGGTCTGATTGGATTTAATAAAAAAAAGCGAAATCCGTTTTTGAATCATTTATGATAAGCTCATAGAATCAAGGAATGTAGCAAGACCGCCATTACACAAGACAGAATTTCTAAACAAATTACAGTTGGACTTTCTATTTCATAAATCTTGTCGTTAAGATGAATAACAAAAGACAGTACGCTGCTGAGGAGTTAGTTGCACCGCTGCAGAAGCGGTGAAGGGTGGGCGATGAGGGGCTGTCTATTACAATTTTGACGTTCAAAAAGTGCTACGTTGTAGCCTAATTTGAATAAATATTACCGATAATAGTACTCACAAGGGGAACACAAAGTTTCTCTTCGCCAAATGGGGTATACTGCGTCACACATGCTCCGACAACAGGACTGGTGTCCGCAAGCATGAGCACTGTGTTTACATCCCAGCTGTCTACACATGTCTTCTTCATCATCTCACTATGTAGAGCAAGAGTCTGTAAATATAATAAAAAAAATCTAAAATGATCACATGTTAGTAAAAATGGATAGTCTTTTACTTATGCAATGTTAAGTTTATTTAATTGGAAACTATCACAATCATATTAGAGGTCTTGTTGTTGTTGATATAAATGTTCAGCGCATTAGCCTGTCGGTCTAGTGGTCAGTGGCCCTGACTGCTATACTGGAGGCTGTGGGTTTGATTCCCACCCAGGACAAATGTTTGTCTGATAAGCATGATTTGATGGCGCTGTGGGAATGCTGAGGGATATATTACTTTGATAAGCTTTTTTCAAGACTTAGCTACCACTGGGCATCCAGGGCAGATTAGGTATTAGTCCATAGTTTGTGTGACTTAAGAGATAATATTGTTATCATGCTACTCACACTAATTGTTTGCCTAAGTTTGTAGCTGACATCTTCAGCGAGATTGGTGATGGCCTCCGCATTGACTTCATAGCCAGCCTGCTCTGTCATGCATGTCACGGAGTCAGGGCTGATGCCTGCGAACCTGCCTTGTGATGAACAGCCATCCTGAAAGATATATATTGTTAGGTGCTTGCTAAAAATAGGTTTGGTTTCATGCTTTTATATGATAGTATGTTGTAGCTGTAATAATGTAAATACATGCTATAAGTTAAGCTGAAACTATTTTGTTTACCCTAAAACTCCACTTAATAAAATTGAGACTAGATCAAAATTAAAATGAGACTAGTTTACAAGGGGAAACAGAAATAATACTATTTAATAAGCACAAAGTATTTTTTTACACTCAAATTGTTATAAGTATGTACTAATATAATGTTAAAGTAATGTTTCTAGTGTGTCTAGTACTCTAGACTAGTCTAAATTTAAATTGACCTTCAATATGCATGTTATATCTATTAAACATGGTAGATATGTTTGCAATCATGACATGCACTCCTAGTGGCTTATCAGTTTCATTAGGTATGCAATAAGTTACAAACTTTCAGCTATTTGGTCTAGATTTTTCTATTATTTTAAACATTAAACATGATTATTTAAATTAACTTTACAAATAAATCATTTGTGATAAACTAAAGCGAGATATAATACTCAAAAATTTGTAAATTTGTCTAGTAATGGTAATTCGAGTGTTTTAATAATATAAGAAAATACTACTTGTAAACTACAAACCTACATGTTAAGTTATTATTGTGATAACCTCAACCACAGTAATGTTTTTACCTTTTCGTTGAGCGGCGGCGTGTCGCACTGGCTGGAGCCTCCAGATTCCGAAGCTACCGACTTATTTCTATCACGTTCTCTGCTGCTATTCGTCTTTTTCGTGTGAATTTTGTTACTCGAAAGTGAGTTAGACATTTTCGTTTATAACGAACACCCGGGTATATTCACAACATGATATTTGGCTATTAATTAACTAATGATTTTGGCTTAATACTTATTGTTATACTATTTTTTATAAAACATACAATCAAGTAAACAAATCGTCAAACAAATTGATAAAGAACGGTAACAAGAATGGCAAAGCGCGTATAATATTATTTCCCCGTAATTGACAGTTGGAGTTAACTAGTACCATAGAGTGTAGATTTCAACTTGTCAAAACTGACATTTATAATGAATAGTAGTGATGTCCTCTTACGTATTTGTCTCTGATAGGAGATTTTAAGAAGGTTAAGCTTTCATCCACGGTCATGGCTAGTCAACTTCTTTGTTAGTTTGTTCCGTGCAGTGCTATAAAACCCAGATAGTATTTTACTTGCCGTTACATGCTCGATACCATGAAAAGAATATTATTAAAGTACCTATAAACGATACACATTTTTACAATACTTAATGTAGAAAAATACTAGATTCAGCCAAGAAATCACTAAATGTAATATTCAGGGGCATTAATTTGTAAAATAATATTTGAGCACATTCTCAAAAAGTGCCTAACAGTTTCTCAGTTATCGCGAACGTAACATAAAATATGCAATGGACCACATCATCATTTCAATTGGTTTATAGTTAATTGAAAATTAGGCGTCATTTCGTATAAGCTGATTTTATCTAGGCACAGATATAATTACAGTTATATAATAAAAACATTGTTGATTCATACTATTATCTTATTTGCAAAACAAAAAATAAAGCGATGAACAAACATTTGTAATTAAGGATGCAACTGAAGTTTGGCTTTTGATTAGTGTTTACATAGGTACTACTTACCTTGCTGACACAAATAATACAAAAATATGATGATTTTTTATTCTGATTTAGTCAGGAGATGCTTTAATCGGAACTTAATGAGGCCATCACATACATACATACATAAACGTCACGCCTCTTTCCCTTGGGGGTAGGCAGAGATCACATCTTTCCATTTGCTACGATCCTGGCATACCACTTTAGCTTCATCCACACTCATCAATCGCTTCATACACGCCCGTCGGTTTAGGGTACTCCTGGCCATCACTCTTGTACAAATACTATCAATTACTGGTTAACCCCTAAAAGGGTCGTACCCACTACCCAGTACCTGAACGGACCATAACCCGTTAAGGTAAATAAAAAATGGGCTCTGTTGCCAATCCAGACATGGACGTGTGCGATTGCCCTCATATAAAATGTACACCACCCAAGTTTTTTTTAGCCCTTGACGGTCCACACAGGCCACGCATGTTGTGTGGGGACAACTACTGGCTATGAATGGACTTTAAAGGTCAAACATTCTTCAGGATTTAACTCAAATGACAGACTTCAGGGCCTACCACCTTTTCAACTAATACTATTGCAGTCATGAAGAAGTGACACTGCTTCACCCCGTTTCAGTCAGACCAATTCAGCGGCGCCCCCGTGACAATCATTTAAAGAACAAATTACGACCGACTGATCGTCATGACTTTTGAAAGGAACGACAAGATAGAATTAAAAAAACACGGTTTCATTTCATATTTTGTTTATATTCTCATAAGTAAAAAGAGCATGTGGACATAATTGGGTAGGTAACGTCTATTAATATTAGACAACGTAATGATCCAAAATAAATTAGCAATGTATTTTGCTGAAGGCACACAATTCCAGGTTTTGCGAGTTAACAACCACAACAACCGTATTATCATTAATATCATTAAGTTCTCTCATCTATGTACATACAAAACGATTTATATCTCTCGACAAACTATCATGTTCATCATATAATACAATATTTATTCTCGTAGTCTTCCTGTACAAAGGATTATTGCAACTTTTAGATACTGACTATATTTAAATAAATGAACATCGCGATAAATTATTATTATTACCAATCATTACGTACTTACTTAAATCTATCTTTTACAAATATTGGCATAAAATAAAATAAAATATCAATGTTCATATGAGGCACGTTACGATTATCTTTAATTATGTCAACAATGCATAACAATTAAGTTCATTTTACTTAAAAATTATGAATAAAATAAATCTGACATAAAAAATATTATACTTTAATGTACCATCTCTTACATTACAAAAATATTTCAAAACATGGCAAGTCAACATGTAACACTAGAGCGAGTGCCGGCGGGCGGCGAGCGCGCGGCCAGAGGGACTTGTGTCAGCTGGCACTGAGCAGTACTCAACTGGAGTAGCTATGGGCATCACGCATATTTCCAATTTTATTCCAGAAGCATGCGTATTTTCATACATCTCTCTCTATTTTATTACATTGGTGCGGTTTTAAGACACAAATCTTATTGCACGAACGTTAAGAACAAATACTAAGGTAAAACTAATATTTGTTCTGTGCTGGTCATAAGCCAGCGAGCTGAGAGCTCAAGCATTCCATTCGTTATCTACTCGGTGCGTATAGAGTAGAAAAGATAAGTGTCATAATACGTGACGTACACTTGCCAAGTTTGACGAGTAATCTGTTTTGTGAGGGCGAGTAGAGTATAACGTTAGAAATTAAGACACCCAAACCCGATGAAATAAAGAAGTTGTCGTGAGGTCAGTCGGAGTCGCTACCGGATTCGGACAGGCAGAGATCATCGTTGAGCACGTCACTAGGTAACGCTGGGTTCGGGGCCACGGTACCTGCAACACAACCGACACATTTTTAAGAATCTTCAAATTTTTTTTTGTTAAATTACTAAATCAAAATGATGTTTTGTTCCAGTAATTTAAGTAAGAATAAAGTGTGATACTGACCATTAGGTATAGGGTGGTGCGCGTTGGAATCGTTGTCGTCGCTATCGCTCCCGCTATCAGAGTCGCTGCCGCTTTCACTCGACGAACTTGATGAGCTGTCGTCTTGTTGCGGTGGCGGCTGTGAACATGCAAGCTCTTTAGTTATGTTAGTTTTGAAATGGTAATTTAGTTGAACATCAACTATAAAGGCGAATGTCAAATTCAGTGAAATACCGATTTTCATTTGTTATTGAATGTCCCCTTCCTCCGTAAAGGCACGTTGCGACATCGCAATCAATGGTAGGTCACCGAGGGTCACCTTTGCCACGCGTGCGGTATCTACTGGATCCTGTAGCTGAGGGTTTCTAGTGGATTGTGCTGAATGGCTTGGGAACCCTGCTCATGTAGGCAATTTAGATGCCTGACGCATTGCATATTTATCTAAGTGAACGTACGTATGGAATTGCGAGTGTGCTTATTGTGTATAAGTGTCAGTCAAGTGAGTCCTTGATGCGCACTGGGTGACTTTGGTGTGTCTATCTATGGGTGAAGCTGCATGTGCCGCAATACATACCTGGTGGTGTGGTGCGGGGGGCGGGTAGGCGCGCTCGGGCGGGGGCGCGGGCGCGGGCGCGGGGCGGTCGTAGGCGCGCGCGTAGCCGTTGTGCGCGGGCGCGGCCACCGGGGGCGCGCTGGCGGGGAGCGCGCCCAGCGACCCCAGCGACGGCGCGGCCGCGGGGGGCGCGCCCAGACCGCCCAGCGCGTCGTCCAGACCGATCATAGGCAACGACGCGAGCGTACTGTTGCCGCCGCCTGACCAACTGTACAACAACCAAAATTAATTGAGCCGTATTGCGTGGTTGTGACGCATACAACCCCCTCATGTAAGATTGTTTTTTTTTTAGATTTTATTTTAGCTCCTTTTTATTGTTTTAATTTAGTATTCACTCAAGATAATGTAACGTATCTATGTGTTTTCAATTACGCAATTAAATGTATTTTCTTTCAACTTCAATTCGAATATTACAAAGACAAGGATGAGACTCGATAACAAGTGAAGGATACTCACGGCGCGGCCTGTGGGGGTGAAGTCTTTTGCCGCGGTGGTGACCTCACCAGCGTCGGCTTTGTCATACTACTCGAGCCATTAAATCGTACCGGGTTGTTCGGCTGAGCGGCTCCAGGTGCTACGAACAAAAAATGAAACATAGCAATACTAGCACACTTTACTTACTCAAAAACTATGAATAAGTATTACACAAAATGATGGTAATATGACTATAGTCTGACGGGCCTCTGTTGGTCTTGTGTCTGGGTGTGATTTATCTATAATATGTAAATATTTAGAAACATATAAGTATGTTTATCAGCTATCTAATTACCATAACACAAGCTCTGCTTAGCTTGTGATCAGATGGCCGTGTGTGGATATTGTCCCAAGATATTGATTTATATTTATTTATAATGTATGAAGATTCGTGTATACCTGTGGCAGGATTGCTACGTCTGTTGGTGGCGACCCGCGTGCGGGACGTGGACCGCTGCGTCGTGTTGGTGAAGTCTGTGGTCACCGGCGTCAGCGGCCGCGGCTTCTGTGTCGTTTCTTGTCTGTGACAAATTTAACAATGGTTATAATTAAAACATGGATGAAAGAAGATAGACCTCTTTGATAAAGTTTGGTTTCGTTGAGTCAATGATCAAAAGTGATACATTGATGGAAAAGAATAGTTCATTGACCTGTAATAGCTAAAATTATAATAAAAACGAGAAGCATTACTTTGGTGACAATGAACATGACAATGATTGTATTCATTACACGAATGCAGAAAAAATTAAGCATAATTAACACTTTACACCGTCAATGCGAAAAACTTTGTTGAAGACTAATTTCCTACTTAGTTTTAAAAAGTCTAAAAAAACAAATCGGGTTTAAGGGTGTTTTCCAACACACGTTCTGAAGCGTAGCTAGAAGGGGCGAACCGTGAATTGGGCATTGGCCGTGGTGCTAGACTTTTTTATTTACTACGTCTCCTAGCGGAAATGCACCCTTAGTAAAAATATTCTTTAAACGTTTATCCTACACTTGTTTTTCACTGTTGCGTGAGTTACATGTATATTGGTATCAGCTCACGCAGAAGACTATTAAGAATTCCTAGTCTTCATATTAACGCGAGTTATACGCTATTGGATCATGGCATTACCATGGCATGATACATTGGCGAGCGTACCGCGGAGACAAATGCACGGTGAGCTGTTAAAGTAATTAAAATGCTGTAGATGGTCAGCTCTATCGCTGTTATGCGTCGCGCGGCTTTCGCGGTTTCTAAAAACTAAATAAAGATTTAGTTTTTAGAAACCGCCGAGAAGCAGAATTAGCTTCTGTATTTTATCTTAGATGTTTGTTTGTTTTCCTAAAATTACAGTTTACATTGATTAAAGATTCATAGATATCCTATCAATTTCGACATTGTGATGAGAACGAGATATAAGTAGGTCTTATCTAAACATAAACAGCGTTACGCTCATTACGTATCCATTATCAGTATTTTCGAAATATATCATCATCATGATGAAAGTAAATAATTTAATTACTATATCGTATAATTTTGAAAAAAAAAATCCGATATTAATTACTTTTTACACACGTACATAATGAAATGATTGATCATGTTGCATATTACGTAACTCCTAACGTGCATTGTATTGAATTTATTTATCAATTTATATCAATCAATACGGTCATCAAATATTTGTCTAAAACTCTAAAGCAACAGCATTCGTGTACAATGCATGCCGTTGAAGGTTCCTAAAAATCATTGTGCAATCAAATCCGTGAGGTTTTTTATTTTTTTAACAAGTTCAAATGACTCATGAAATTCCATTGTTGACTGTACATACTTTCTAACCTAACCTTCCATAAATGTACCAGATGTAGCCTTTCTATAACGGAACGCGAGACGTCTAATTGCCGCTAATTTAATATATTTGTATTTTAAAATAATTGTTTCATTTACACGAGAATATAAATAAAAATGCTAGTTGTTTTTGTGTTAGTTTGTTTGGTGAATTGGTCTAAATAATGCTAAATGCATATTTCAATAACGAGTTAGAAAAGTCTACGTAATGTCGTAATGTTTATTTTTGTGAAACTAAGACGCCTGTGTGCACTTAAACGCCGGTAGATTACTTAAATATGATATAATAATGTAATTTCTAGTTCGCAAACGGTAAGAGACCAAACAAAGAAAGCGATATATCCGGGTATGATTCTTAATTTCTCACCCAATATTTCAGTGTTAAGCATAAGTATGTTTTATATCTGGGTGATATTTATTTAAGTTTGTTAATTGTTTGTCAGTTGCCTGGTTATCCTAGTATAGGTTCTGCGTAGTTTAGGTCCGCATATGTGAATAAAAAAGACTGACAGCTGATTTGCCAAAATCCAAACAATTCGCATTATTTGCTTCGTATCGTAGAAAATTCGTTCTAGACCTTTGGGAGTACAATATCTCTTTGTTGTAAATGCCTTTAAACTTTTGCGACTTGTACACATATTTGAGACGTCAAACGGGACTTTTTCGTGTGGACTGATCGGTCCACCCGTGACTACGGTCGGCGCAACTCGACCGAAACGTCGGGAGAAAAGAAATATCGAATTATATCGCGAATAAGTCCCGTTTGTCGTCTTAAATATACCTTTGTTGAATTATAACTAAATATTGAACTGACCTTGTCTTTTTAACTTGAATATTACTAGAGAGCTTCTCCAGTGTAATCTCGCCGGTAACTCTGTCTATGATAAGCACACACTCCTTTGTGTAAGGCCTCTGGTTGCCTTTGAATACAGTCTGTGGGACGCCAGCACCATCTGTTGATGAACATGTGAAAACATTAATTAATATTATTGTTATGCAGGCAGCACGTAGCCAGAAATCGCAAAAGACAGGGAGGTTTGGAAGGAAAAAGGGGAGGCCGTTGTCGTAATTACACTTGAGTAATAATTATGGACTCGCGTTTTGATCGTGACTGGCTTGGGAAGAAGTGAATTCCTAGCTTATTTATGAAACAAGCCAGTCTTATTTTTTACAGGTTCTATACCTGTAAAAATTAATAGTGTCTGTCTGCATCAAAAAGATAATGAGTATGCCTAGAAGTTAAAGCCTGTTGCATTTGTAAATGATGTTAAGATTCTGTGAAATCAGTAGCAGTATTAATTGCAAACTTTATGTCTATTTTAATACTGGCAGTTATAATAAAACTCGATTTTAATTTAGAAAAAGAAAACAATATTGTAATTAGTTTTTAATTTATTTCAAGAATCTCTGGCATTGAAAAAAGTGGTCTTAAGTGGTCTAAACGTATTTCACTACTGTTTTTCCTCTTATTGTAATTAGGACTAACAAATTGCAGTAGTTAGTATGGAAAATCCTGAATACCAGTGGGGAATCCCTTAATAGGACATGAGTAACAGTTATTTCTAAAAGAAATGAGATTATAGTTATCAACAGAAACAAATTACGCCTACTGGACCAATTTGGTACGGGGCTTTTGACTTTGTAAAGCATAATAAGACTTATAATATGACACATACGAATGTGGTTAATTTATTACTTCACAAAAAATTGTAAACTGATCATTACCTTTTTCATCTTTGGTTACTTTTAGTTTAATGCTACCAAATATGTAAATTTTATCCCATGGCGACTAGAATAGCGTGTAAAATATATGAAGATGTTGAACAAGTTATTTTGATTCGAATTGCACAAAATCTTTATATAAAATTTGCATTAGAGAGAGTAAATTAAACGACAACAAGAAAGTGGCACACGTTTAGTCAAAAATTACGTGTAACTAAGTAAGAAAGACTGACATGTGTTTATACTAGCTGTTGCACGCGACAATGTCGGTTGTAGTTGCAATTCCATTATCCCTCTATCATAGTCTGTTAAAAAGTAGGCTTAGCCTAGGTAATCCAGAGTGTCAGAAAACTTCAAACCAAATTTCATCAAAACTGATCCAGCCATTTATAAAATTTCGCGTACATAATAATTATACTAGCGTCCCGCCTCAGCTTCGCGCCGGTGAAATACTATATATCGTATTATAAACCTTCCTCTTGAATCACTCTAAAAATAATTCTCTAAATTATTTAAAAAAAGCCGCTTTAAAATCTGTGGCATAATTCTAATGATTTAAGCGGATAGACAGCGACAGCGACTTTGTTTTATACTATGTTAAATGTGATGTAGGATACATTATGTTATAGTATTACTTAGAAAACCTAGCTCTTGAAAACTAGATGAGACTACTATAAATGCTAATTTGTTTGTAAACAATCTGGATGTTAGTCTTTTAGTATACAGTATGTATATTTGAACGACGGACTTATTGAAGGAGGGTGGTCAGTATTCGATTCTCGTCCCAAATATGTAAAAAAAACTATGACCTTAATTTTTCATACAACTATCCGATAAAATACAGTATTTATGAATACAGAGCGCAAAATGCCTAATATTACGCGCCAAACACGTGCCGCCGCTAAGGCAGCGAGCGCGCAAGCCCCCCCGCGCCCCTTGTGATGTCGACGACGAGTGCCGCGCAGTGAAATGCATTCATACCTACGTCGGCGTCGGTCATTGACCGCGCATATGTTCGATAAGCGCGAGGGTGTTAAAACGTTGCGAAGTTATTAGGACTTTTTTGGAACGATTTTGTTCGTCATTAATCAGGGTTTTTTTTATTGTTTATACGTTTATTGGTGAAGTCTATGCATAAACTATTGGTGGTTTGAATAAGTCCGTCGTTCAAATATACATACTGTATAGCTGTTTCCGCGATATTCGGATAGAAGCATAGATGGAAGTGATGGCACCATAGTTCAGTCACTGCCCCTACGAATGTGCGATGTACGACCACGATCAATCTTGCACTGTTACGTTAATATTCTTTAAGATAATCAAAACTGCTCTTACAAAGTCAGGATGATTAGCGTTTTGCATCAAATATCAATGAATACTATTAAACAAAGTCGTTTCCCACGTCTATCTGTTCTTATGAATCCTTAGATCTTTCACACTGCGCGACGGATTTTGATACGGTTTTTTTTATAGAAATAATGTTTTAAGGGGAAGAATTATATGTAAAACATATCAGTGTTACAACTAAGTAAAGTTTTCAATTAGTAAGATTTCAATTAGTCGACTATTAGTTATTAAAAAAATAAAGATTTAAGGAGTTTTAATTAATTGCTGTGACTTTTTACATATTTGGATTATTAAATTACGTAATAAATATATGATATGTCAACCTATGAGGCCATAAACGAAATAATGTTGTGGAGATAACATTGATTTACCATATTTGTGTTAATGAGAAATTTGCCCACACTAGGCACAGAAGTTCACAGAACTATTTAATGTTATATCGATGCTAATATGTGGGCTGGTTTTATTTAATTACTCTATAAGGATGAAAATTCAGTGTAATTTTTACCCGACTTCAAAAAGAAGGAAGTATTTCAATTCGTATTCGTAATATGTAATTGTATTATTTTTTTAATTTCGCCAAAGCATAAATAAAAAGCGACTATTGAAATTATTATATTTAAAACAAAAAAAATCTTACATTCTACATGCTGTTCTTACAGTTAAAGTTTGGTATAGTATTTTTTTCTTGATATTAAAACTCTTTTTAATCAATTCCTTAACATTAAACTAACAGACTAGGCTAATAGAAAACTGACCTTTTTACAGTTCCGTAACACATATTCTTAAGCTTCAAAAAATAAATACAAACCTAAATGTGGTACAGTGACAGTCACTTGATTATTTGTTCCAACATCCACCGTTGCCATTTTGTTAACGTCAACTGACGCCGGTTTGAAGTCATCTGCAAAATTTAAAAAAGAAAAATTAAAAAATAAGTTGCATAAGTTATAGGTCAATGACCTGTAATGTGAGGCAACGAGGTTGTAAGAGGAATAGTATCTGGCATAAAGCCAAGACTAGGACGAATGTTTCATATACTACTACCCCAATTTTGGTGTAATTTCAAAAGCTATTTGACTGTTACTATGGGATAAATTATTATTATGTTGGCAATGCAATTTTTCTGTATTTAGACTTTTTTATTAAAATATTAAAGTGTAATATTAAGACTAGTAGTCTCATTACTATTAATTAAGCCATAACTTCCTTCTAACTTTTGCTTGTTGGATATTGACTGTCCAATATTTGGATTTAAGTTAGTTACAATTAAAACTAAATTGGACACATAATTCACTACTATGTTTGAAATATAATTCAAGCTAGTCTATTCAAGTACTTAATAATGTTGTATTTTATGCCATATATTAAATTGCATAGAATTAAATGCTAGACAAATGATAACTCCATTACACTTTTTCATTGACAGTTACTAAAAAGTTAATCTAACTTTTTAGTAACTGTCATCAACATTGGTTAAAACTACACCTGTGTAAAGCACTTGAAAAGGTAAATTATTGACAACTACTAAACTATGAAAATAACAGATACTTACATTTGATTGTGTGATACTGTGATGCCTTATTGTTTGTAAAACTAGCACCCAACTTTAACTCTCTCACATCATAATTCAGGCTGTGATTATCGGCCATTATGACCCACTGATTATGCCATATATAATTATTTCCTAGAAAATAATAAACATACAGTTATATAAAATGCTGAAAATAATGTACATGTAATATTTTATACATAATCTCACACAAATTGCATGTGAGTGAGTCACATCATAGACTTTGTTAACTTTTTAAAGCCTATCTGTGCATAGAGTTCATTCTTGTTTTTTAATTAATTATCATACAAGATAAGCTTAATTAGTTCTCATATGATTCAAGTATTCTCAAGAATTAAAACTGTATAAACCTTGACAATATCTCACATTAAACCTTTCTCTTTACAAGCTTAAAAGTTTAAGTTGAAGAAGTTAGTGCAGTGGCAAAGTAATAATTATTTGGTATTTGCCTATGAATTTAAACATAGAACATTAACTTTTTTTAAAGTTTAGGGTGTGGCAATCAATAATGAGTAGTTTGTTTGATATAATTTATTCTGGTTATGTAAATATTACTGGAATATTACTAATTGACTTGTAATTGGCAGTGATTAAAATATGTTTCCTACTTAGCATAGTATAGGCCTTCCTTGGTTTTAATTGCTCTATTAAAAACTGTTTTCTACTAAACTATTCAACAAGCTCTAAATATTTTAAAGTAAATAAGAAATAAATGCATCTAAGGATAAATAATTAATAGATAAATCAGTTAGCATACAAAAAGTTAATATTTTCTGAGATTTCAGTTCTCTAAAAGAAGTATTTGCAGCTATGAACATACTAGCTACACATATGCCTAAAAATGTGAATTAAAATGTAAAATAACTGATCGAAAAATACAGTTTCGAGTTAGAATATTTTTAATTTCTTGTATTTTATTAAATGAATATGCATGTTTATAGCCTGTTTGGGTTATATTACGTGTTCACTACATATTTTCAATTCTACAACAAAACGTAAATTGTAAATACCTGCAGTACAAGTAAATACACCGACACAGGTACCTATTATGCATACGTATCTCTACATTCACTAACACAGCTGACAAACTAGGTCTAAATTTTTTTTCGCCACAACACAGTTTATTTCTCATAGTAAAGTAGATAAGAAATTGATCTTACATATAGTAACGTACTGCACATGTAGCAAAAATATAAAGTTAATTGCAACATAAACTCATAAAAGAAAGTTCAAATAGATAAAATATGGCAAACAATTTTAAAGACAGAATGATACCCTTACCTTCGATTTGTTCTCCACTGATGTTTTATGAAATCCAACTACCTATGTTTCAGAAATAAGTGTCATCGTCAGTACGATTTTTAGGCGCACTAATTAGATAATAATTTAATGGAGAAGGGCTCGCTAAAGTAATAAAATAGTCCAATAAGTTAGACATGGACTATTCCTTCGACCTAGTTCCCATGACGTTTAAATTAGAGATGGCGTGTTATCACTATCACTAATACTAATCGCATAGTGTAAAAATAACTTACTATTTAGAAATCAAACTAAAACTAGTGCTATGATCGACTACTGTTATGAGTGAGTGTTATTATTTTCGCATATTAAAGTCAGTATTATTAGTTACAATTAGTTGTTTATTTACTTGAGACTGTTAAAAGTTTACAACCATATATATTGGTACAGCCACGGTATAACCAGTATAACTATGGGAATAACCAACAAGGTTGATCCAAAAATAAATCAATTGCGATAAGGATTCGATTGTCTTTGATAAGGCAACAGATGTTTCTAATAAAGTTTTTATAATATTTTAAGAAATATCTGAAGAAATTATTGTGAATGTAGTTTTTTATTGGTCAGATTGATAGATTCCTTTTCCATTTTATCAGTTCATTGCATCTGTGGTGAATCCGCTGTTCTGCAGCTGTGAGCTGTCACTGTCACTCGGTCAATGAATGAACAAGTCACAAACAAAAGTTTATTTTTGAAAAGTGTGAGTGACACTCAAGTTTGATCAATTTAACATTTCTATAGATGCGATATTATTTTGTTTATTACGTTGCCATAGCGGAAGTTTCCTAGATACTAAACAAAATGACTAAAAAGTCAATAACTTTGGATGTCGACCCAACAATCATGGAGAAGAATATGAGAATTATAAAGGTAAGTGTTTTTGTCTTGTAGACATTACCAACATATTTTTCATTGACATATAATAAGATTAATTAAATAATTATATTTAAAAATGAATGTCGCTATAAATTTGTATTTATCTATAGGAAACCCCAGTCGAAGAAGAGTTTAATAAACTCATGGCTTCTGTCGATACTGTACCATCGAAACTAGTCAAACCAACGCCGGGTACGTATCAAACATATTATTATGATGCGTTGAAAACCATGCGTTATTGGAATAACTATAAACAGTTTTGGTTTTCACAGGTTTTTGTGTTAAATCCTACACAAAGAATGAGAACAAGAAGGTATTTGTGAATATTTGCCAAACTGACGCGATCCCGTGTCCTAGAGATATCACCAATGAAGAGCTCATGCAGATCTTAAGCTCTGAGGATCCCTCTAGCTACAGAGTGCCCATGAGCATTGGTGAGGGGAGAACTGAGCCAGACAAGTCTGGAGCCCCAGCCACCGTCTATGATGTAGCTGTAAATCCTGAATTCTTCAAGAAGATTGAAAAAGATGATCTGTTCCAAACCTTCTTCCTCACTGTGGTCTTTGAGGGTTTGCAGGACAAATACCAATTTGAGATGGACATGCAGAAGTACACTATATTGAAGAACAGGAAGTCTATTGGTACTCTACAGTCTCATAGAATACAGATAAGAGATATTAAGACCTTTGACAATAAGGTGAAGCCACCCCTTATTGAGGAGCTTGGTGATGATGGACTTGTTAAGAAGCCTTCAAAACCGGCTGCTAAGAAAGAAATTATATATAGACTGAGAAGGGAGCCACCTACTGGAGAGATTGAATACCTGTTAGCTGAGTTTAAAATACCTTCTTCTGTGAGTACCCTAAAATTATAATACTCAGTACTTGATGCAATGCTACTGACTTAATATTCTAAAAAAAAGACAAATTAATTACAATCTTCTTCAATTATAATCTCATTTACAGGCTTGTATTAACCGTTTCCGTGCGGATGATGCCGCACAGGCACCATGTAAATCTATTGCGTATGGCGTATGGTGCCCGAGAGGATACAAAACTAAATCATACAAAACTCGGCTTAAACGACATTCGTCAAAAGAGCCCCCTAAATAAAAGTGTCTTTATTTGTCACCCTTATCATGCCCACAGTGTTCGTTTTAAGTAATTTCGCAAATTAGCTGACATCAGGGGTTGTAAACCAAGTTGCCGACACATTTTATTATTGATTATAATTCTAACAGCCCACTTTCTGGAATGTTTCTCAAAAATCAAATGCTTTTGTCATAAGGTTCATTGTTGCCTAAAAACGTACAAAGAGTGCGCTGTTCGCCGGCCCTTCGCCTACGAAGTACCGTATTTCCTTGCGTATACGGTTGATTATTGTTTAGAGTGAAGTTAAAATTGTTTCCCTACAAAACACTGTATTATAAATAATAATAAATAAATATCACCTCGCGACAAACTCAAGTGGTACGTGTATAAATTCTTTACAACACTTGAATAAATAAATCCATGAAATAATGCAAAAAGGTTTACGACCCCTAATATAAATTAGTCACTTACCTTCCATTTCCATAAAAACACACAGATCGTCACTTTTAAACGCACTGAACGAATTTACTGACTGCCTACGTTAGATACACAATGTCAAATGATTATTTTAGCAAGTAGAAACACGAAAACAAGCTAAAAGTGACAATTCATGGCGGATGATTCCCCAGGGGAATCATCAAACTTTCTGGCGCTTGGTGCCTCAGAGGCATCACAGAATTTTTGTTTGACGCCAGGCACTAATGATTGCTAAAAAGACTTCCGCACGAATTGGTTAATAATAGTATACTTTATTTTTCACAGCAGTTCAGAAAGGTTGAAAGATCTTTATTTTCAATGTCTTTTTCTGCATACTTTAAATATCAGTGTACCCATTACTATCAACATTATACTATGAAACAGGGTACACAATATTGATAGTAATTTTACTCCAAGCTCAAAAAAGATTTATTTACAGGTTGATCTGAAAGACCTCAATTTGGAGGTTGGTGAAGACCGTCTGGTGCTGGATTCCAAAGGACTGTTTGAGCCGGTTGACTTCTTCCTGCCCTGCAGTGTTGACCAAGAGATATTAGATGCTCAACTGAATAGGAACAATGATGTAAGTTCTCTTTAGTGTTCTTTTTGTTATGAGGTTCAAGTGCAGGCATGGGGAACCAATGTCATGCAGCACAATATATGGGCGCACTATTGATTATTAAATGTGTTTGTTGATTATTAAATTGCACAGGTATGTTTTTGATTATTTTGGTATTAAAAAAAATGTCCTGTTGATCTGTAAAGGTTTTTGCCATCCCTTTGATCAACAGTGATAATAATTTGTAGTATAGTAAATTTAGTTTTTAGTAGGTAGGGCTTCAAAATAGAATATTACAAAAATAGAAGCAGTATGTGTTATAATAACTATTAATGATATTTTTATATTCTGTAATAATGGTGAATGCTTTATAGACGAGAGACGAGACTGTATTGTTATATTAGAGGTTCAAAAGGTTGTTTTCTCTTTCAGATGCTGATTGTGAAAATGCCAGTTATTCATTAAATTATATGTATGGAAATATGTTAACTATGCCATGAGTGGGTAAAATAAAATAATATTAAGACTGTATATGGTATGATTTATTTGTCAGTATGTTAAAGTATTTAGTTTAATTACAAAGTTAAATATTTTGACTAGTTCTATAACTATTGGAAAGTATTGGGTAAATGGAAGTAGGTATGTGTTTTTACTAGGATTTTACAGTGCTACAAGGATATTTTAGCATGTAGCCTAAATTGGAACTAATACTGTCATCCAGATTAAAATTTTCTGCTTTCTCGCTAATATCTAGATCTAAAAGTTTTTTTATAATAACTTTCGTGAGGATGATTCATACTTAAAACGTTATAACGGTTTACATACGCGTGAGTAAACCGTTATAACGTTTTAAGTAGATCTAAAAGTGTTTAATATTATCATTATATTAAGTTATAATATCACAATTGCATATTCTTTAGATCGTGGCATAACTCTAATGTGCAGATACTAAAAACTAACGAGATTAGAAAGAGATTATAGTTTTCATACAAATGCAACATTATACATTATTTAATCTGATATATTTCTTAAGATCCTCTCTCACTTGAAATGCTGTGGAAAATAAATAAAAGTATGACACATAATTACAATTTCTAGTAAAATAAACTTAATAAATATATTTTTAGTCGGGAATTTAATTTAGAAATCGTGGAACTTCAGGGATCATGTGTGATTTAGAGATAACTAAGTATAAAGGTCCCGACTTTTGTCACGCCTCATGCAAACCTATAAAAGCCTCACATATTTGCCAATTTATTATAGTAAATACCTATCTACGAAAGCTACCGTAAACTAAGATACTTAAGTAATTATTGAGATTTCTTGTTACAATATTTTTCTAATTAGGTGTATCAATTTAAACATTAATAGTTTGTAAGTAGGAAACATTTTAGTATTCTTTTTTATTGTGCAGTAATTTCAATTAAATTGAGTGCGATTAAATCAATTTTGTACTATACAAATAATAATTACCGACAACTCTTCCAAAAATATTTTGTAATAGGAACTTTATCGCTCTACTTATGAATTCATATTCGATTGATATTCCTATTTACAACAGCTGTCTTTACAAGGGGTGTTTAAAACTCATCATGTTTGATATCAAAACTTTTTCTAACACTGGGATCAAGTCCCGCTAAGAGACTCTCATCGTATCGCTTCAAAAGAGGTTTTATCTCTTGTAGTAAGCTCTCGTAGTCCTTCACTTGTATAGTTATGACGCTGCTAAATCTTTGGTGCTGATTCCTGTTGAGGTACAGCTTGAGGGACGGGTAGCTCATTATTTGCTCGTGTTGGCAGAGGTTGCGCTCGTTTACGCAGTTTACTTTGCCGAGTTGGACTGCGTTGTTTAGTAACTGGAAATAAGACGATTATGTTCAGATTAAAGAGTGAATATGATATAAGTAAAAGTTTAATCTAAAACGCTCCAGGTTTGAGAAATGAAATGTGACGCGATTTTATTACAACAATGAAAAAGTAACTTGAAAATTGTTCAAAATAAGACTAGGTTTTATCTAAACAGAGACACATAGGGTTAGTAAATACTAAGTAAGGTATAACATCGCTACATTATTATAAACATGTAACTTGATACTTACAAGACCCGCCACTGCGAAATCTGAATACTTTTCGTAACAGCTGTAACATCTCGGGGAGTGGAAGTACACGAGCCACGGCTTCTTGCCTCTGAAATAGACAACAAAGCTTATAAAATATTTAAATTATGGTAAGCGGTAGGTATTGTTTTTATACTTTCGCGACTTGTACACATATTTTAGACAACTAACGGGTCTTATTCCCGATGTAATTCGATATTTCTATTCTTCCGACGTTTTGGCCGAGTTGCACCGACCATCAGTCCACCCGTGACCATAATCGGTGCAACACGGCCGAAACGTCGGGACAAAAGAAATATCGTATTTCCACATGATGGAGAAGGTCTTATCTGTCACGCAATCACAGCTGTTTGTAGGATCTTTAGGAATTTGTTTTCTTCAAAGGTCTTAAGCTACCGCACCGTTGGAGAGACCGTTCAGTAAAACAGCTGTTCGTGGTTGTCAAACATGTGAGAAAATGTGTAAATTCGCAATGTTACCCGTCCATAACTACGCGTATATTTAACATTACTGTACGTGTAACATTACTGTAAAAATGTTTAGTAATGTTACGCCAGTATGTCAGAACATAAGGCGGCGCAGGGGACGACGAGGGCGTATGTATGACCGCCTCCAGCCTCCCGACGGCGGGCTAAGGGCGCTCTGATGCGCCCGAAACCTTCCCCTAACCTGGTGGACGGCGGGGGCGCAAACGCCCAATAAGCGGAACTCGCCGGAGAGGGTCTGGAAGTAAAGGTTCAACCAGTTTCCCAGGCCCTCTCCACAAAGGCGAAGCGGGCGTGACGCTGGAGGTTTTTAGTGGGTATACCGGGAGCCTGCTAGCTCCCGGGGAGCCCCACATACCCTCCGATTTAGAGGGGATGCGTAACGCATTTTGCCCCAGCGAAACCAAAAATAAGAAACGTATGTCAGAACATACTGTATGTTCAGCCGCTTACCTAGTAGGATTCAATTCTTCAGACACAACGTTTTTGGAGAATGTATGCCAGTTGAGTTTCTGCACTGAGTCGTCGATGTACCCGAGGGCCCACTCCAGTATGTATGGCGCTTGCGAGAGGTGCTGGAGGCTGACGCTGGAAAGATAACGAATAACTTTGAAATAAATACATTTTTGATGGAGACATTCGGCATATTGTTGTGCACACCTATATCTAAACTGTACATTTTCTTTGTCATGGACAAGGTATGAACCCATCTGAATTCTTATACATCTTTGTATAAAGTCATCGGTAGGATCACATAATAAGAAATTACATAGTTACGATACATTTTGTCAAGCTCAACATACGCGCGGATGTAAGCTATTACAAAGTAAATTTTAATATTTAAATAACATGTATCATCATCATACCCTGCCCTTATCCCAATTATTATTTGGAGTCGGCGCAGCTAGTGTTCTTCTTCCTATCAGACGTCGTTTTGCAAGTCACACTCTTTACAGCATGAATAACATGAAACAAGTATAACAACTTAATAATGTGCTACCTGTAGTGATGTCCAGAAGCGATAGGATAGAGCCTGGCCGTGGCTGCGCGGATGTTGTTACAGAACCCGCCCGGCCTGCGCGCGCAGTTCAGGATGCCCACGCGCACGAACTGCAGCGGCCGGAGCTGGGACATGTCAATATGATGTTATGTAGTAGGGAATCATCATCAGTGGCCTCTAACATCTATGACAAATGGTAGCTGAGAATGGTAATATGAAAAAGTCTTCTTTTGGTTTTGCTACTGATAGTAATTGGTGTAGTGTGTTTATAGTTGTTAATTTTAAATTTCTATGTGTATGAAATTGGAGAAGCCTCTGTCCAACAGTGGTCTACGATGGGCTCTTGATACCTAATGATGATGCGTATGCATTAAAACCGGAATTCAATTTCTCAGAATGAAGCAGAAAAAAATTTCATCAACTTTCACACTGAAGCCTACATCACTCAACCCTTATTACTATTAAACCTAGAGCATTACTCTTAAATTAAGAAGATGACAATGAAAACTTTTTTAAAAGAAATTGTAAAAAAGATAAAAATAAAAAAATGTACCTAATAACCTTCGTACCTTTTTAGCAACGACAGTAAACTCATACTCCAGATCGTCGCACAGTTCCCCGCAGCGCTCGGGCAGGAAGGCCACGAGCCACGCCTGCTCGCGGGACGACGGGTCTAGGATCTCCAGCACCTGCTTTTCCGTTAGCTCCAGATCTGGAAACGGTACATTTTGGTAGGTGAAGTATATTGCTGATTTTTTAAAATAAATATAAGTTTTAGGAGTTTTAAGCTACTAATGAAATGTTTAAATATTTCTTAAATTATGACAATAAGTCTTATGTCCTCTCCGAGTAATAGCTTAAAGTACTAGAGAGCTATTATCTTATGAAACATACTAGCTGTTGCCCGCGACTTCGTCTACGCGAATGTCGGTTATCGCTTAATTTTAATAATTGAGGAAATATGTTTTTTTTATTTCCTAGCCTATAGTGTCCCACTGCTGGGCAAAGGCCTCCCCCAAGTCCTTCCACGACTCTCTATCTTGCGCCGCTTCAAACCAAACCTCGCGTTGTACGGTTTTACGTATTTTTATTGCATTTAAACTATAAATACCTTCGCTATTAATAACCATGTCCAGAAACTCGAACATCTGTCGTTCATAGTCGCGGCCGTTGTAGATATGCTGGCGGTCACCATTCTGCACCATCACGACCGGCTGGTGGCGAGTCACTTGCCGACAGTACTTGTCTGTGTGCGCTGAGCAAATCATTATGCCGAACTAGAAGAGAAAGGGAGTTGACTTATAAGTATACTCAAATAATATAACGGTTTACTCACGCGTATTTATCGGAATAGCCCGACTAGTTTCGGACCCAATCGAAATCCTAACCTTAGTCTTAGTCGGGCGAAAGTTATGATTAAGTTATGATCCGATATCGGAAAAGGAAAATGTATGAAATATTTATCTATTTTAGACAAACAAACGGGTCTTACTCGCGATGTACCTAATTATAAAGGTTTACGATATATACTAATCTAACCATCTTTCACATTGTTCGACACGATACACTAACAATATCGAAGCTTTTCTCTATAATATACATTCTCCTTCCTCTGACATCGAATCGTCGTCCGATACCGTTATCATACTGGTTAATATAAAAACGCTCCAAAAATGTTTAAATACAATTATTTTGTAACTAATTCTATCATGTATACTATTCAGGAACCTAAAAATTTATAACCAGATCTGATGAATCTATTTTATTAACAACCTATACCATTATCAATACCCAAACTTTAATTAAAATATTAAGCAAGTTATGTACAAATCTGTAGGTTTTCCAGTCCGGGCTTCACACAAGCAACATATTACAATACTTACATTGATATTTTCATTGTCAGCATATTGTAAGCTGGCTCGTGTGAACGGTTCTGCGATATGGTCCCACGAGGCTTTATGTGGAACCACTAGGAGGACCCACACTTCGGTGTCTTCTGAAAATAAAAATATGTAATCATTGTAGGAAATATGCTAATAGCTAGTTACAGTAGATTAAAAAAAATCTTTTCCCCTATATCCATCCACATTCATGTCCACATACGAGACATTATAATTGGATGAAACATTACTTGGGTTATTTGGCCTAGAATCAGGTGATCCTTTTGTTTAACGGGGCGGTGGTAGGGACACAGAAAAATGGCAGCGCGCGCGCCGGGAAACAACACCAGTCGGCTGACAAGTAGCTATCTTACCGCAAGCGCCGCGACTTATATTTCTTCAATTATCGCTTGTGCTAACTAGTGTCTTGTATATGTAATTGCTAAAATATAATATTATTTCTCTCGTCTTTCGCACTAATTCTTCCCCCCACCCTGCAAGCTATTATCACTCTTAACGTCTTAGCAATACGGTTCAGATGAGTTCACTAACCTCCATCGAGTATCCTAAGCAAGTCAGACGCGGACAGTGTATGCAGGTTGAGTGCTTGCGAGGCGGTTTGTACGAAGTGCTTGACGTTGTCAGTTGAAGGCGCGCGTTGGTACCCGCCGCGACGCTTGAGCAGTCCCCAGGCCGGCGTCACCTCCACATGTAGAGAGGCACATAGCTCGCTCCATTTATCACAGTCAATCTCACCTAGAAATATAGAAATAATCATATAGTATAAATTCGATGCTATAAATATTTTACACAATTTCTTTGTAGACTTTGCGACCGGCGTTGTCGCTTCCATATAGGCCTTGTTAGCTACCAGCGCAAGCGCCAAAAGCAAATATTAACACGGCTGCTGTTTCAATCATCTGTCATAGATGCTAGCGGCCATTAATGATAAAGATTTTTATGTGCGAGTGGCGTCGAAGTTCACAAATATGACTACATTAGTTTTTATTTATGAAAATAGAGGCTGGATACAGATCTTAGTGGCATGCACTTGGAGAGCCCTATGTCCAGTAGTGGATGGTCATAGGCTGATGATGATGATGAGGCAGTGTCTGATTAATTTGAACAACATTGAAATAATAGGTAACTCCACAGTATTAGGAAACTAAACAATTATGTGACTTACCAAAATTCATGTTAGGGAACTCGTTTCGTATTTGATACAGCTGCAACCGATCTTCTCCTTTTGACGAGAAATATAAAACCCATGTACTTTGAGAGCCAGTACGTAAACTGTTTCTTATATCCTGCAAACGAAATTACAACCTTAAAACCATGTCCATAATGTTCAATTTAGAATGAAAGTGAACAAATGTCACGTGTCAAACAAGCCAGGTCACTCACCTTTAATTTATCAGGGTCAATGGCCTCGGTTTTCGGCAAAGCCTCCACAATTTCCTTCAGAATCTCCTTTTCGTCTGTGCTCTCAATCTCTTTGTTGATCTTATTGTATCTGAACACTACAGTCGTGTACTCGTCGCTGACTAGTTTACTTCGGAGGTCGTCGTCTTCGACGATCGCTACTGTTGCTATGCCGTTCTAGAAAAAATACAATTAATAAAATATAGCGACAATGCGACATTAATAGACAGGCCTATTGATCTAGCGGTTAGTGGCCCTGACTGCTATACCGGAGGTCGTGGGTTCAATTCCCACCCAGGACAAATGTTTATGTGATGAGCTCGATAATTTGTTCTGTGTCTGTTCATAATATGTATGTATTTAGTAATATACAAGTATGTTTATCAGTTGTCTAGTACTCATAACACAAGTTACTATCGTATTTTTAATTTGAGACTAGATGACATTGTGTAAATGTAAAAAAATATGAATTATGTACAACAGCAAAAAAGTATTTTTTTTTTTGTAGCTGACCAGTTCTCGCGACCTCGCCGACGCGTCAGCTCATGATTAAGGACTTTGGTTGGGTCGCAAACTATTCGGGCATTTCTGACAAACGCGTTAGTTCACCGTATAATTGAACAATAGTAAAGGTATATAAACACTAACAGATACACGATTACAAGGCTCTCCAGGTTGTTTCTTAGCTTTCGTCACAGACCGTAAAAATTTAACGGCCTGTTTTATTTGCTACTAGTAACCCTAGCTTTGCACGAGTGTAATTATATACTGCTGTATTTATACCCATAAACCTTCCTCTTGAAAAAAAAAAACAATCAAAATCCATTGTGATAACCGCGGGAAATTTTGTTTTATACTATGTATTGATTCTAATAGCTTGGGCAAAAACTTCTTTCCATAGAAGGGCTTGGCAATCTTACATTCAATTTCGCGATTTTCTTCCACCACTTTAGCCTAAGAATTAATACTAACCAATCTAAAAGCTATCCTAGTCAGTGCATTCTTGCCGATCCTGTTAGGTCCCAGTATGTACGCCATGGGTTTGTCTGTACTTCTGAGCTGGGATATAGTGGGCACGGGGACCTGCGTGCGAATGAACATCATCACGAACTCGTCCAAAGCGTCCAGGGTTCGTTCCCCGCTGTGGTATACGTAGCTGCCGCTGTTTCCCTGGAAATTGAGAAATATTGACATTAAACCTTCTTAAGTATCAAGAGTATTTTGTCATCATTGGAATAAAACTTTTTTTTTACACTATATCCGACCAAAACATTTAATACTTTTGTATGATAAAATTTCAGAAATAAAACGTTTGTAACGGTATCTAAGTCATCAAATCGTTTACAATGCCAATGGGCGTGGTGACCAACACCAGTGGTGTATACGAGCAATATCAATAAGAAAGTATACTATTATATTTGTATGCATATAATGTGATTTTCAGCTAGAAGTCATAATATTCATAAGTACGTCAACTTAATTACTTTTTTCTACCAAACACGTCAATAAAATTATAAATAAAAATAATTTCCAATAATCGCAGAACGAATGTAGCATAAAACTTGATAAGAAAGCAGTAAACACGATTACCACGTAGTCCACGGCGATAATTAAACATAGCTAATTTCTTCTAGCTATTATTTCTTCGAATGACTTTCAACTATAATGATTCACGATATACTTCTAAACTTACTTCAGTCTAACAAATAAGGGAATATAAACCTTATGTATATGCACTTAAAGTATAATCAATGATGTGCTGAAGGTGTGGATATTATGAAACAGATTTGAGCGCATCTACCTGTCGACCTTGATATTGAATAGTTGGTTTAGAATAATAAATAGTAAGCTTTTACCAAATCAATATTATTAGTCATCAACCGAATAAAATTCCGAACATCTGTACCAATAGAAATTTGTAATTTTCTAATGTACGTTTGCCCAGCACGGCCCCTCAGAATTTGCATTTATGGTGTACACCATTGCAATGTACTCGCCTCTAGCAGTATATGTACCGATTTCTTTTTCAATGTACCTCTATACTTTTGAAGAAATATGCAAAAAAAGGTGGCCGTGCCAGCCAAACGCTTTCAGCACGGCCTCCATGTAACTTGAATAATACATACCGTATTAACAAATGTCTATAACTCAAGAAATGTACTCTATTAATACGTTATATGTGCCGCAACAGTTATTGTGAATTCATAATAACAAATAATATATAGATGTGGATAAGGTCCACCCCATCAGTTTTAATGTATGTATATTTTAGATTGAATTTATCTTCTAAAGTATTGATACAGCAGAATTGCAATTTAGTTGAAAGGAATGTACTCCTATATATTATTCAGGAAGTCGAATTTTGTAAACATACACGGCTTATTTAAAAAGATATAGGCAACTATAGAGGGCCGTGCTGAATGAACTAAAATAGATTTATTTTTCACAATATAACAAGTTGTATGAGAAATCAATGCGGTACATATGTTACTTGCTAAACATCAATTATTTTTTAATAGTTTTTGGCTAAGTATGTTTTGTCTTTTTTAGATATTTCTTAAAATGATTTTTTCCAGCACGGCCCCTTATCCACATCTATATATTATTTGTTATTATGAATTCACAATAACTGTTGCGGCACATATAACGTATTAATAGAGTACATTTCTTGAGTTATAGACATTTGTTAATACGGTATGTATTATTCAAGTTACATGGAGGCCGTGCTGAAAGCGTTTGGCTGGCACGGCCACCTTTTTTTGCATATTTCTTCAAAAGTATAGAGGTACATTGAAAAAGAAATCGGTACATATACTGCTAGAGGCGAGTACATTGCAATGGTGTACACCATAAATGCAAATTCTGAGGGGCCGTGCTGGGCAAACGTACATATTTTCTATTATTTTTTGTTGATTGTTATATCTTTTTCTCCCATACTCTCAACGCGTGCAGAGGTCATTGGCCTGAGAACGGTACTTAATTATCATCCATGCAGTCAACTAATAATAAGATTAAAACAAATCCTTTTATATTATCTAGCTCTAGTCGTGGAATGGACCATTTATATGTATGTACTAATAGGTCAGGGAAAAAGTCCTTTCGCATTATAGTATGTATGATATTAGAGAGAGAAAGATTTTATTGCAAGTTCATACATAATATAATGCGAAAAAAAAATTCCCCGACCTAATATATGTATTTTTACCTCTTTAAATGATGTTAAACCAGTGTATAGCTTGTATTGTGTACTTAGGTACTTACATTAGGATAAAACAGCAATGTAGGATAACTGCCTATCCTCATATTGTTGTAGCAAAATGAGTTGTGATATTTGCAATTGACTGCTCCTATTTTTACCTGAAAATCATAAAAAAAAATCTTAATTCATACATAAATAAGCAGCTGTGATGTAATAAATAATTTCACACATTGTGATGAGGTTAAAACCTTTACATTTAAAATTATTTTTATGTATGTCTATTGTACTTTTGAAAAAAAAAAATCTCAACATCCAGTATAAGTATTTCGAGGACTCAAATATTTACTTTGAGATAAATACATTTGTGGTTTGCTATTCAAACTAAATCAAAGAAATATACTTACAATTCCTTTGTACATTTCAGCTAGCTTCTTCCAATGTTCAGCCACATTTTGGCAAGGCGGGCAGAACGGTGAATAGAAATTTATGAAATAGAAACCTTCCTTCATGTAATTCTCTGAAAGATTATAAACATACACACATTATTATGACCTTTATTTGAAGTTATTCCAAGATTTCTCCTAGATACTAAGTTTTGCCTTGTAAATGAAAAAGGACCTACATAAGGACAGATTACTTAAAATGTCTTCACATTTTAAGCAAAGCAGAAAATTAATTTTATACTCTACCTCTATAAGCAACCATTTAGAGACAGAACACATTTTTATTTAAATAATATCTGACAGTCTCTGGCAATAGAACTAAATAACCATTATTGAAATGGTGTGTTTGCCAGTAAAGAGCAAAATTGACAGCCATGTTCTCGAACAAAATATTCCTAGTGACATTCATTAATTTGCTTTCGAGAGGTGCAATACTGATGTATTTAACATAAGAACCTTTCTCTTGAAACATATTATCTATAAAAAAAAAAAACCTTCAAAATCTTTATTTTAATAGTTTTAAAAGTCTAAGCATACATAGAGACAGATGGATAGATATCGGGAAGCAATTTTGATTTAAACTATGTAGGGAATAGTAGGGATTTGTCACACCATTACTAATTACAGTGACCAACATCAAATGACACAGTTTTAAACTGTTTGTGAATGTGGTGGTAACTTGTATACAAAGTAAATTGACTTTTTTATCTCAGAGCTCTTAAATTTTTATTATTCAGGTTTGATGTACTACCATTGTATTAACAGCATGGTGTGTCTAATAGCATTTGATAAGGGTATTACTATGGTAGATTAGTTAAGACTAGTTAACCATTTAGGTCACTACAGTAGCCATTATAGTGAATATTATTTGCCTAAATGGATAATTTAATAGAATATATATCATGTCTTCCACTATAGTATGTAACATTATTAAAACAGGGCCACAGGTTGTTCATAACTTGGGCATGACTACAGTAATATTAGATGATACTTACTAAAGCTAGCTCCAGACAATGTATCCACATATGGATCATTATGATACAATCCATTGTAGAACAGGTTGTCATATTCAGACTGTGACCGATAGTCATATTTCCTAGAGTATGAGAATGACCCATACACATCATAATTCTTCCTTTTGTCAGGATCTTTTAGAGTCTCATAAGCTTCTGTTATTTTTAAAAACTTTTCTTGTTCATCTTCACCCTATAAAAAAGTTGTGGCTGTATGATTATGTTGGATTAGCATTTGAAAAAGATGTTTAAAAAATTAATGGGTCACTTGAAAACATTAAATCAGTTTTGTGGGAATGATGTGTGATAAATCACTTGTAGTTAATTACTTAAGCAGATAATGACTGATTATGTGTTGAGATCACTTACAATATAGAAACCACATTAAGCTTAGTAATGTGACCAAGTCATACATTTTATAAGACCCTTTGTAACTAGAATATTTCAAGGCAGATATTTATACTTACAGGGTTCTTATCTGGATGAAACTTCACAGCCAACTTTTTATAAGCCTGTCTAATTTCTTGCGCCGAAGCTTTTTTGGACACCCCTAATATTTCGTAATATGTAACATCTGTTAGGTTAACCGCACCGATCATTAAACAAGCAATAACTATGTGCCGTAACCTAAAACAAATAATTAATTATAGTTAAGGCTATATTGAGTTAAAATATTAAATGATTTTATCCGTAAAAACCAAGTTTCACTCACATTTTTTATTTAATAAACTTTAACTGACAACCGGTACTTTTCACTAGAAGATTTTGATGGTAAAACACATATCACAGATGTATTAACTAACTCACTCATAGAATAATTAGGCTACGATAGATAACACTGTCTAAACGAGAGAAAAATGATAAAATTTGAATTGTTTACTTTTTGTGTAGGTGTCAGATAAGAATGTTGAACTTCCTCAATTGAACTTTAGAGGGGAATGAAGAGGAGGGGGATCTTTACTAGTGACGTTACTTCGTTCGTCGTAAATCGAGTACTCGCCCGATGATTAATCGATTGCCGATAAACCGAATAATAAAATTAATGTTGTACCGAGAAAGCCTTGTCTTGCTTTTTTAATTTGAAAATTAAGTATAGAATCAATAGATTTTTTATGTGCGGTTAAGTAATGGTAAAATATTTAACTTCCGTGTAATGTGTACCATGTATCTATCATCAATTTCAACGTACAATCTAATTTAAGTTGTTAAAGCCTTTAGGACGTGTTGAAGCTTTTGGTTTTGGTTAAAGTTAGCAAAAACTTTCGAATCTCGTAATTGATGAGATTTGGATGATGAAACAACTGCAAAATTAGGTAATCTCTAAGAATGCGTTGGCGTTCAGCTGACGTGTCGACTAGCGGTTGTTAGATGAAAGTTTTTAATCGGCTACTCATCTTACAGTAATATTATAGAAAACCGGCTAAGTACGAGTTGGACTCGGGCACGAAGGGTATAATCGTCTATACACGTCCACCTGTTACCGTTTTTAGGGTTCTGTTTTACCCTTTGGGTAAGGAACCCTAAAAACGGTTATTATTTGTTGTTATAGCGGCAACGGAAATACATCATTTGTAAAAAAATAAGATTGTTAGGTATCACGGTTTATGAGATACAGCCTGGAGACAGACAGGCAGACAGACAACGGAGGCTTAGTAATAGGGTTCCTTATTACCCTTGGGGTACGGAACCCTCAAAAGTTAGTTGTTTGAGTAGCACTATTTTAAACATATATTTACTACGAGTTTAGATTAGACAGAGTTAGTTATTGCGAGCTACTTACTATACTCAGTAATTTAGTTTAACTGGCAGAAGTATGTTATCGGTATATAACGCCTACTCGGTAAATGCCGTTGTGAGAATTGCTTCTACCGTGGGTTGTGTAAATACAAAGAATATCCTTAGACAATATTTTCACTTATTGAAATATAAAAGACAGGCAATACATTTGTATAGAATAAAAATGAGGTTGAGACATTTAAACATTCTTTTAATTCATAAATATCTAACCTGGATATATTTACACTGATGTTTGCAAAGTAGTTTAAGAGGATGTGTCCCTCTTTAGCGTATCGATCAATGGCAATCATATTTTGATAGTCCAGTATCTACTCGGTCAGGTTTGTCGGTAGCTTTTATCAGGTCTTCGCGTGTGCAGGTAGGGCAGCTCATTTAAGTGTGCCATGGTTTAAGGAGCACACACACGCGCGTACTCAGGTCAGGCTTAGGTGGTCTGTAGTTCCACCTGCACACATTTTTCTTGCACCGGCTGACCTGGGTCCGGAGTCTATTCATGGACTTCCACAACGACCGCTGTAAAGTATAGCCAAAAGTGCGTCGTATTAGCTTAGCCATAGCCACAGCATTTATGTCGCAAAAGCTGACTTCAGCTGTGACTTTTACAGCTAAAGTCAATACTTAGGTGTCTGCCTGGCTTCTTTTAAGACTTCAGGAGGGGAGGGGAGTTACATCAGGGCTAGGAAATAGGGTTATTAGAAGCAAATAAAAACACAGATATATTATATTTCATGACAAAACTTGTTTATTAAAATATAATATCTTCATAATAATAACTTCTAACACGTGCTATAAAACATTGTGTTAAATTGTGCACAAAATTTACACAAACTCACTTGGCAAAACATTTTATTTATATTTAAGTACTTACACCTAAAAGAAAGCTTATCACAGGATGATATAGTTGCTAATTACTCTATTTGCAGAGGAAACTAGCGTAAAATAATTCATTAATACCTACATCTAACCAGATCATTTTGATCACACCATAATTAATTAATTTGAGGCATAATGGGGCTTAACATTTATCTAAGGCATACCTGCAACATTTTCCATGATATATTAAGAAACAGCCATTAAAAATCCTTTTGTCGATGGTTCATTTTTTTTAATACTGACCAGTGCTCAAGATATACTTAATTAATTATACTGATCTTTCTTAATATCAGGTGAAAACATTGTAGGATAGTTTAATTTATGATTGGTAAACCAGCTACCACGACATTTCTTAGACTAAGTGTACTTTTATTTTTAATTTTCAAAGTAATATTCTTATGATTATTTCCCAACCACGTAAATTATGGGATACAGTTTTTTTTATACACGTGAACGCAACGATACATGGCAATACTTCCATTTTTGAAATTACAGGTATTGTGTCCATCTTTTACATAATGTTGCTATGAACAATAAATGCATTTTTTCTATTCTATCAAAGCACAAAGTTATACAGCTCACGCTGTGCGAGCAAAGGTGGCTCACATATATTAGTCTTTTAAAACATGAGTCTAAAAGTCTAACAGACAGCTCCTGTTATAGAAATAAATTACATGCTAATTAAATGACTACCTAAAACCCATTAACGCTGTAATTGTTGCCGGTAACTTCACAGTCAACACAAATTAATTGTGCTTTGCTCACTCACTTAAATAAGTTTTATTTATAAAAGCGTAAATATAATAGTCTATCGATTATGCAGATAATGGGAGATTCATAAATTACTACAACTATGTGCTTGTTCCTGTAGCTATTTGCGATAATATTCGATAAAACGACGGCAAATTGTATCAATAACCTATTATTTAATAATGTTTTTACATTATCATAACATTTCTTTACTAAGGAGTTAGCAGCTCTTGTCTATGGAAACCTTCATGGAATACAAAAAAAAAACTTCTTTAAAAATCTTTCTTTAAAAGACATGGTTTTTCCTTTAAATTAAATCAGTTAAAACATAAATCTAATTCGACAAATTGTTTATTCGTTACGTGTTCAACATGCTACACCTTCTGAATAAACATTACAATGAGATTTATCGACTCCTTGGCAAGTGCCGGCTCAGCAACAGAATCACGTAACTTTGTGATCATTTAAAACACATTCCATAACTATTAAATTAGTTACAGTAACTCACACTTGTAAACCCATTTCCGAATTATATATTAATTAAATTCTCATTTTGATAATGAGTTTTAATAATTTGCTAGGTACCTATACAGCTGTAGGTATTGTTAGCCGGCTGACTTGACTGATCTTTTCATTGTGAAGTAGGCGAGTATTCTGACGACAATGATTTCGATTCCCATGATCAGGATGTCTGTCCAATAGTTGTCGGCTTTCAGACTGAACTCGTTTATCACCGCTGTTGGATGTCTGGAAAGAAAAACATATTGTTAACTCGAGAATTTACAAACTGCCTATTCGTTTCATGACCAGTGAAGGAGCGACTTTACCCTATGGGTTCTGAAAGGCTCAAAAAGATGTTTTTCATTCGGAAAACACGTATTAAGTAGCACGAAAAAATCAAACTTATCAGTTACTGAAAACTTGGTGAATTCACAAAAAAAGTTGTTCCATCCTCCTGTCTTTTTTCAAAATCATTTTGGATGTGTGCAATACGCTTTTTCCTTTAATCGGTTTCAACATTTTTTTCATCGACCCCCGCACTAAGGATCTTTTAATCCTTGTATCGCGGGTGGCTTCACAGTCACTCAATTCACATGCACAAAGGCACCCAGACTCAGAACAAGCATTTACGGAACGCACAAATTTTCGTCGTCGGGGATCGAACCCGCGACACGTCGCGTCCAGTGGTAATTGGGGTGGTGACCTATACCACTCGGTTAACGTGCAGTCGCAGCATTCATAATTTCTCTCATCATCTTACCATCTTAGCAAATACAAAAAGGACTTTAAACAGTTCCACTCACCTCAGATGGCAGTAGTTCATGGTCTCGGGACACAGTAGCGGCTGTCGGCCGCCGGCGTACAGACTGAGCACTAAGGCCTCGAAGGCGTACTTGAGGAAGGAGGCGTGCGCCACGGCGCGCATGAAGGGGCTCATGTGCGCCAGCAGCACCAGGTAGCCCGCGTACACTATCATGGCGCACGTCCACACCGCGCCCAGGAACGTGCCGTTCTAGGGGGGAATGGCACAATTTAATATTTCAAGACATTTATTGGTATTACATAGCAAGATGGACTGAAAAAGGGCTGGGACTGACTCGTCGCTAAGGATCAGAACGATGGAGCTTATGAAACCACACATTGAGAGAGGCGTATGTCCTGCAGTGGATTGCAGTAGGCTTGATTGTTTGGTACTAAGTATTTTCAGTTTGAAATATTTTTTTCATTGCATTTCGAACAAGTCTCTCTTCTGGAACAGCAAATACTAGTAAGAACTCTGCTCAATGTCAAGAAAACATTTTACATTGTAACAGTAGCACAAGGTACTACACCGAAAGTCCGAAACGAGTACATTTTACTTTAAAAACTTGGGATAGTCGACCGACATAATCAACCAACATCACCATTTAAATGTAGAGGATATTATTCTTTGTTTAGTAATTTTCGTGTAATGGAAATCTACCGGATATATACAGGAAATTACTTTCCTTATTGTATGTTTGTAATTAAATTATAGCCAACAAAGTAAAAAAAATAACTTCGCATTATCCTAACAGACCTGCGTGATGACTGTAGGAGTTGTTCAAAGATATTGGAAGGAAGTGTTAGAGCAATAATGTGTGTCAGGATATGAACATTAATTTAACACAGACCGTATCTCTTTTTATTTATATGTATTGCAAGTATGTAACAAAATATACATTAGCACGCGTACCCAACAATGTCTATCATATAGGGATATTTGCAAAACCAATATTGTCTGATATTTACTATGGGCATCACGTGTCTAGGAGACATGTGTCTGCGAACAAACACCAGTCACATGTTAAGAGATAACTGTGATTCACAAGTTCAGTAGGTGTAACCTCTATGAAGTAACACATCATTAGAACTGTTTAGACCTTAATTAAGTCATTCTGTGTTACGTAGCTATTACAGCGCAGATGGCAGATCAATTGATAACTTTGTACTTCTGTAGTTTATCACGCGACATTGCGTGTAGAATACAGTTGCTGAAGTCTTATTTATAGGCCATAGTCCTAAGTGTTTGCGGTTACTGCTAAAGATATTATTTGAAAGGTAGACTATGTTTACGATTTATCAAACGATGACGATTACCTAACTTTTTTATACAAGTTCATAATCCTGCAACGATTCCGTAGGTACTCTTTTTTCGTTTTTCAGATCCATAACATCTAATTACGTTTCTAACTTATGCCTTCCTACTGCTTGGCAGTATCCTAGCTCCAATTCTCCCATTGATTTTCCTAGCGCCTTTGCTTTCAATTCCCAAGGAAGTCATAGCCAGAACAAAATCATGCGCAACTAGAGTCAGTAACGTTTTGAAAATGCAAGAGAAGGCCTACTTGAAAAAAACCTTTTGACGATTTTAAACTTTCCCGACTTGTACACATATTTTAGACGACAAACGGGATATATTCATGATATAATACTTACGATATTTTTTTCTCCCGACGATTCGATCGAGTTGCACCGACCGTGGTCACGGGTGGACTGAAGAAATATCGTATTATATCGCGAATAAGTCCCGTTTGTCGCCTAAAACAACCTTTTGTTTTCCATTTTTGATGTTGAAGTTTACAAGATAAGTAACTTACCACAGGATTAAAGCAGGTCCCTATAACGTTGCCGGTGGCTTCGGCTAGTAGCGCGACGTTGGCGAGCGCGATCACGAACATGAGGAACCGGTGCGGCTCCGGCGGCTGCCCGGACAGGAAGTATGACGGTACGGAGTATACGAAGCTGTAGATTACCTGAAAGGTAATTAGGTGGTTAGTAGTTTATCTAACTTATCTCTTAACATGATGTAGTAAAACTGTATCTCCAATAGGCAAACTGGTAGCAGACTGAGTGTGTCACAAAAATGTGGCGAAATAAAATTTGAGTAGGCCCAAATCAATTTTCGTTTAGAGTCGTAAAATAATTTATCCTCCCATAAAAAATTTATTAGTTGAGAATAATTTAGTATAAGAAACCCAATTATTTTAAGGAAGTTTTTTACTTAGTTGCTCAAATCAGAAAGAAGGAACATAATTTCTCCCACATGTCCGAATCAACCAAAAAGTACCTATTGATTGACGTAATAATTACTCTTTATCCACGTGTCATATTAATTTCCCACTAACGATTGTTTTCTATAAATACATACTAAGTGATGAGTATGAATGTTGATGGATGGAGAGGAAGGGAACGACCAAAGAAAAGATGGATGGATTGTAAAAGGAATGATCTGAATGAAAAAGAAGTAAATGATAGTCTGACGTCTTATAAGGGAGAATGAGAGAAAAAACGTGTTGCGTCGACCCCACTGGGATAAGGTGAGGCAGATGATGATGACATGCCGTTAATACCTGTAAAGGCATGCCAGTGACGAGCAGTGCCGCGTAGTACGTCTTCAGATTGTACCAGTTGTTAAAGTTCTCTTTCTTCAATACTGACATCTCGGTGGGGACTGGAAACAAATAGCATACAAATTAATACAAGTATTCAAGTAGTAGTAAAAAAAAAATGAGAATACAATATGATGACTGGTGCGGTGGTCGGTAATTTATTATACCTAGATTTATAGGTAAGGTGCTAAAACTCTATTCGTAGAGTAAATTCTCATTCTAGAATTTGTGAAGTGTAGAAACTCTGTCCTTAAACACAAAAATAATTTAATGATCTGTGTATGAACAAAGTGGTCACATCGTAAAACAATAAATATTTAGGTATTTAATTCAAATGATATTTAATTTATAGTCTTAGTAAATAATCTATAGTAAATAAATGTCGCAATAAAATGATTTTTGATCATTAAGTTGGTAATTGCTTATTGTTGTTAATAGGTTATAAAAAAACGGGAAATAATACTGTATTTGCCATATTAACAATACGCAGTTCCGCTAATAGCTACAATAGTAAAACAATGACTATGTTCACATGTGAGTAAATTGTTTGTTGTTTTAGAAAAAAAAGGTATAAGCCTAAAAAAAGGTAGGTACCTAGTGGTAGAAACTCCATCTAATGCATTTATCATGTTGTTAAAGCTATAAATAAAGTAATTAAATTGACCAGAAACCTTTATTCAACGCAACTAAGAGATATTTTTATTAAGTGCTAATGGTTTCTTATAGGGCAATAAATTGAATTAATTATAAAGTTTTCTTATATTTATTTGACATTGTATAAACTTTAGGTCTAATGAATGGAAGTATTTTATGAAATTTTTTGCAGAACTAATCTGCACGATCTGGTGAATAAGAATCATAATTGTTGTTGAATCCGCGCAATAGTATCACTAAGGTATACGCAAAATTTAATTCTGCGTAGCTGGCTGGTGTCATAGTAACACTAGCCGTCGTGGCCGATATTGGTCCGGAGACATTATTATTATTACTGAACTGAATAGACTGCAGTGGCGAAGGGTGAATTTTCTTAAAAGGGAAGCCCGTCCAAAAATTGCATTGTTATCATGCAACGATAAACAACAAGTATGGATATGTTTTTTGTCTGAACATGTATTTTAGATGAATTAATAAGAGCATTAAACCCTGTGTAGCTCTATTCACTACTAATATTATAAACACCCTGAAAATTAAAAAAAAAATAAGAGAAATACAGTAATAATTTATTATTTAAAACCATTTCACAATCAAAATGCTACTATAAGTACAATAAATGAATATCTAACTGATAGACAAATTAAAATGTATACTATAAAATAAAATGCAACTAAATATTAGAATATTAAATATATAATAGTTGGTTGCCACATAAACATGGACTTAAGTGCATTATAATTAAAATATGAATATTTATATTGTTGTTAAGTTGCAAAACAACAATATACAACACTTCTAAATTACTTATATATTATCATATTTAGAAGATTGTAATGTTATAACAATAATACACAAATAGTATAAGTACATAAATATAGAAATTATAAACACAATATTTTAAGCCTTCCCACATATGTACTATGCTATGCTGTGCATATCTACTACTAACTTGTCCTACAGACAGGGTCCAAATTTTGATTTATATTACTATGTGGAATGAAATAAGATATTGAGTATTGGATCTGAGAATAACAAGCAAGGGAAACAAAACATTTAATTTAATTTAAAACTTCCTGTGAGCCAATGATATTTTGTTGTAGAAAGAACTGTTAAAATGTTTGATCGTCATTTGTAATTAATTCAAATCATGTCAGGTCTTTTTCAAAACTCTACTTTGAAAAAGATTTTTCCTCAGTCAGCAAATAATCTGTTAGACAGCATTCTACATTCACTAATGCCGCTATATTATCGAATTTACTTAATAATAACAAAAATAACTACTTTCTAATAGATCTACAAACTAAATCAACAATCTTAGTAATTCTGACTTACCTAAATATTTATTCGAATAGACGATAACCAAACAATAACACTGAACTGATGTAATTTTGTTTTTACTGCACAATCACTACACTGATCAATCACAAGTAATAATACTATAAGATTCTAAATTATGATACGAATACACCAAATCTAATGCAAATTAATCGGTGAAAATAACAAATAAAACTTTTATAATATTAGCGCGAACGTAAACGTCAGCTGTCATCTGTTCTGTTCAGTTGACGTACGAAGTTCATATTGCATCTCTTTCTGGCGTACGCATTTATTTTTTTCTGTCTTTGTCATAAGCCGAAAATCAACGGCTTCCCTAAGTCCTATTGGCCGCGGTTGTTCAATGTGTCAAACTACATAATGTGTCTCACTTTTACTCAATGGAGTAAAAGAGATCGCACTATGAAGTAGACGTACGCGATTCCCAAATCGCGTCCCGGCTTACCTTTTAACCGGTAAAGCGAATCGTGGGTTTACTCAATAAAAGTTGTAGGCCTTTATTGCATGCGTTTTGCTCAAAAAAAAAGTTTAGGCGTTTATTGTTATTTTCAAGCAAAGGCTATACACGTACATTATTATTTCGTAAATTATTATAATTATAGTTGATATTTTTAAATGATACTTAAATAAACAGAATCTTAGTATTTGCCATATTTCAAAAGGGAAGCCGGTAGGAATCGAGTTATATGGACCCTTCGCCACTGATAGACTGTGAAAGTATTTCCGTGGCCCACGACCGGAGAACAGAACTCTTTTATCTGTCCTGTACATTCAACAACAGGAAAAGTGTTCCAGTGGTTTTCAGTCACATTCGCGTTTTCCAGAGAAGGAAGTCCATAAGGATTTCCACCGAAGGAATAAAATGTATTAACTGAAATGCTGATTTGCTTCACTGGCTGACTTCTTGTGGATTCTCAGCTTTCGACTTAGAAAATGATGTTGTTAGTCTTGTCATGTATTGATTAGGTGTGATACTTTTAATTAATGATACTTACTTTTAAGTACGGCAGGCATGAGCGACGTATAGCAGAGGTAAACGACGCTGACCAGCAGGAAGCTGAGGTTGCTGAGGGTCTTGGAGCCGTCGTTACCGGCTCGCTCGTACAGCAGGCCTAACAGCACGCCGATCACCATGTGCATGAACAGCTTGAGGTGGGAAACTGTCTGTGGAGACAAAGAACCGCCGTCAATTATAATAATAATAGTATTTTCCTCGACTTTCACAACGCCATCTAGTCTCAAACTAGTTTTCTAAATACATACAATCATATTATAAAAACAAATTACATCCAGATGTAGAACAAATGATCGTGTTCAGCATACAAACATTTGTCCTGGGTGGAAATCAAACCCACGACCTCTGGTATAGCAGTTAGGGTCACTAACCACTGGACCAACAGGCCTGTCAATTACAGGGTTTAACCACCTAAACCCCACATTTAGGTACTATTTAAGAATAGTAAATGTGGAGTTTGGGTGATCAATATATCAAACGCAAATGTAAAACATACGCGACAAATAGTCCAAGCGATCCCAATAAGCCGATGCGTGGCGTGTTGTCAATAAGCCAAACTAAAGTTACATTTTCCAACCTCTTTACGCAACTTAAAGCCTTAACTCATGTTTTCTCCGAGGAAAACTGTAAAGACGCCTCATTAGTGCAAAGAGGTTGGTAATTACTGATCTAAATAAGGTTGTGTTACAAACTTGTTTTTCCACGTGACCTGCATGCCACGTTCCGCCTAGTTACTTGCGTGTCCGACGCACGTGAACGCGAAAATTATTGACTAAGGTAAATTAATTAGCCATGGAGTTTGTACTTAATGGTAGACGCTGGTACCCTATTGTGTTAATGGGTAGGTAATAAAGTCCCTGTCATTATTTCTAATACTTTAATGGGTACGTTTATTGAGATGGTACCTATTTGCAGAATCGATTCACGATGATGTGATGACAGTTTACTCGAGTGTAGGTATAAAAGTAGGTTTCTTATTATTTTTATATAACCAACGGATTTAGCTGCCTGCTGTGGGAGTGTAAGGTTCCTGAGAGTATCTGTAGTCCTACCATTCCCGAATAACAGCTAAGGCGGAGTTGATGCATATAGCTGAAAATCAGCACTGTGTCGAGTTATACTCATACCGATACTATCAGTTCTATTTATTTCGTTATTTTATCCTGCGCTGTCTTAGTATTTTTGCGTTACCGATTTTCTTTGGATTTCAAAAGTTCCAGTTACAGTATAAACACAAAGATCAGACGGACGCAAAGACTAGTTTGAGAGTCAGGAACTCCAATTAATATTTGACATTATAAGAACATTTCCGATAAACTTTCGTTGAGGATTGTCGCATTTAAGCACCTAATTAGCGATTTTGCGAATCATTCTCATGATCTTTATGAGACAGTTAAATTAACAATTTACCACGCAATTCGAAAATTATTTTAATAAGCATCTTGTGACTTTTTGAACTACGAAAATCAAATTTACATAAGTAGGTATTCAATTTGTTTGTGGAAAAAAAAATAATAAGGATAATGATGTAACAATGTGCCATAATTTCGTTGTTTTATTGTAACTCGTGTCATTCATATATTTTAATTACAATAAAAAAAATAGTTTGAACTGTTTTGCGTCGAACCTTGAATTCTTATAAAGCCTTTTGATCGTCAAAGTAAGCAATATCCATATAATTAAAACTCACCCAATCTCTATACTGTTGCAATATGCATCGTTTGAACAGTTTCCCGAACTTGTACAGTTCGTCCGGTGGGTTGACAATGACGGAGGTCTTGCCGAAGGCGATGGCTTCACTCCTCCTCTCTATGACCGGTAAAGGTGCAGTCTTCTCCGTCCACTCGTGTCGAGAACTCTTTTCTGCTAGCAACTCGTTGAACTTTCCGTATTCGCCTGTCGCTATTTCTAAAACTGTGGAATAAAAGTTGTTTGGTAGGTAAAAGTATGAAAGTTTTGTGTCTAAAATAGGATAACAATGTTTCTTAACTAAATTGATTACGTATCTATTAATTTTCTGCCAAACAAAAGTCAGTCAGTTATTTAATACAATAATTTATCAGCTTTCCTGTTTTTTTTTAGTATGTACGAAAAATTAACATACAATTTAGTAATTTGTTTTCGAAGTGCCAATGTTCGAAGAATGCATTATGGAGACAGGATCTCAATTCACAAAAAATATTCAAGCCTCGGTCGTTTACCCAAGTCATTGAACCTCAAGTGACATAATTTTACAAAACCTTTTATTCCATACAAACTAAAATAAAAACAATTATGACTAAGTAATGTTAAACGTTGAATCGTAACATTTAATTTATTGCCTGCGATTAAATGCACTACACGTGGCTTGCTGCCTACGTGTGGTGAATACAATATAATCTCAAATGATTTTGACGTAACGATAATAATATAATTACGTGAATACATTTAACATTTGTCATTTAAATGCTTTATTATTATGTTCTAGGTTTTGGTCCTGGCTCTGCCCGTGTGTAAATAGCTTATCGCGGTAACTTCATACGAAAACAATGTCTTTATGGTTTCGATTTTGGATATTGAAAAATGTCGTGCTCAGATTTCTAAATTATTTCTCAATGGTCCTATAGTACTCCAGGTGCTAGTAGGAGAACTGGCATTATGTTTAGCACCGTTCGCGGTAGTTTGCTCCTTGTTTTCGTAGATACTTCTCCACATTTCCCCGGGAAGAAAAGTCAATTAGGACTTTCCCGGATATCAAAAGTTACGTTTTTTACAATTCATAAAACATCAGTTATACTCGTTATCATAAGCAATTGACTAAAAATTAAAATGGAGAAAAAAAACAGTCAACTGACAAACGTTATTACGTGTTGAAATAAAAGTCAATTAGGACAAATTAATTGATATGCATCTTAATACTAGTACAATTACACCAGGAGTTACTATTTTAATTCGCCCATTTAGATTCTTCTATTACCTAAGCTCGTGTTTACTATAGTTTCCCGGATATCATTAGGTTAGTCATAGCATTCATGCACTTAAGACTAAATGGGTATGTAGACTCTTTGTGTATTATTAAATTAGTCTAGTGACTGTGATGGCTAGGACTATTAAAAGTGCACGACAAAATATATTTTCTCATTGTATGTTAGAAAAAAAAAGATTAAGCTCAATACTACTTACAAATTAAATTTATTAATCAGTAGCTCTTGAAAAGGTGTGTTAGTTTTGCTTTAATCGATCGACGTGCTACTTAAAAGCAAATCTGTATTACATTTGCAGATTTACGTAAGTCTAATAATAAGTAAGCAACTGTGTGGTAAAATCTTTTTTTGGTAATTCACACATAATTCATTATCGAAAGACGATAGTTGAATGGTATAAATTGTAGGTAATTCGCACGTCGTCGCTACGCCATGAGAATGATTGATAAGCTATTTGGTTCAATTCATTCAATGATTTAATGACCTTTTCAATAATTATGCAAAGCGCCATTGACGTTATCGTAAATTATCTGTATTCCATACACGATTCAATTAGCATAGGACATTCTTTAAGACGTTTCAATAAAAGAAAATCTTTTTGATGGTTATATTTGTAAAATATTGCTCCGAGTTGGTTATTTGAATATAAACTTCACATCTTTTAAGATTCTTGTTAACTTGTCTTAGGAATACTAGACAACTGATAAACATACTCATACATATAATAGTAAAAACATACATATCGTTGATAAATTACACCCAGATACAGAACAAATGATCGTGCTCATCACACAAACACTTACACTGGGTGGGAATCGAACCCACGACAGCAGTCAGGGTCACTAACCACTAGACCAACAGGCCCGTCAATTTGCAATAAACATTATATTTATATACGTACTGTAATCGGCGGGATTGTTGTACATCGGGCACTGCAGTCCTACGGACGCGAGGTAGGGCACCGTGTCCTCACTGGGGCCGTGGAATATGCACATACCCTCTGCCAGCATGTATACCTGTGTTAAAACGAGTAATTATTAAATATTGAACTTTTAAACATATCGCTTTTCCGATCATACTGTATATTTTCCGAAGATGAAGAAAATTGTAAACAAAAGATATTTTAATGAAAGGAATTCGCATCAATACGTGATTATAAAGTTATTAATAGACAAATATACGCTGCACTTTAATTACCAGAGTAGTTGAGTTTTGTTTCCAAACTGACTGGGGTATTTATTTAATTAGTTTATATTTCGAACAAAATTCACACATAATTTTATATCATCACTAGCTGTGCCCGCGACTTCGTCCGGAATAAATTTATTTTTTATTTTTTGAAATTTGAAATAAAAACTATCCTATGTCCTTTCTCAAGTTCCAAACTATGTCTGTACCAAATTTCACACAAATCGGTTCAGTAGTTTAGGCGTGAAGAAAAGACAGACAGAGTTACTTTCGCATTTATAATATTAGTTTGATTTGATAACAGTAATAGAAATATATTTTGAATCTTATTCTTCACTACTTATTATTTTCTGAAATAAGCCTCATGTCAAAAAAAGTCCCGTCAAAATCAGTCCAGCCATTTCAGATATTTGCGGAAACAAACAAACAGACAGTCAGACACATAATAGGGTTTAAATATGATTATTTATAAGAGAGCTTGTGATATTGAATCAATATGGAATTAATATTCAATATCACGAGCTCCCTATATCTGGTTCGAGTAGTCAATTATCTTGAATAGAATGAATAAATTCCAATGCTTAAAATTACCCCACTCGCCTTGTCACATATATTTGCAACCTTTTAAGTAAATACATACGTAGTTTGTATCCTTTGAGATAAGATAAAACGGTTAATATTATGGCATAATTCCGCTTTGTGTCGTGGTGGCCTTGTGGTTATATGTATGGGTTTGTGTGCACGTGGTGCAAGTTTGATCCCCAGAGCAGGCAAGTCAATCTGACTTGTTCAAATTTATTTGTACTTTCTTAATTGTTCTAAGACACTACTGACAAACGGTGAAGGTATACTATACATCATGAGGAAACCTGGATTCCAAATATTGGGTAGGTACTGAATAATCAGAAATCGTCAATCCGCAGTGAACAAGCGTGGCGATCAATGCTCAAACCTTCCCCATATGGGAAGAGGCCTGAGCCCAGCTGTGGGACGTGTATAGGCTGGTTCATCATCACTAAAGAATAACTTTAACCAATAGCTATGTGAAGTGAACTTTGATTTATCATTGTTAGACACCACTAGCGGTCCGGACCGATTTCGGCCACGGCGGCCAGTGTTACTATGACACCAGCCAGCTACGCAGGACATATTATAGTGCACAAGCGTGTGCGCAAACACAGGTGCACTCTCTATTCCTTTTACTCTCATAGCCCGATGGGACGGTAATCCGACACGACCGGAGAGAGATCAGGCGCAGGACCCACATTTTTACGTGCCTTCCGAATCATTAGACACCAATTCTTTGAACATAGAACACAAGCAGTATACTAAAAATAATTGTTCTTCAAATTGAAAATAATGTAAAACAAATGGTAAGAACTACTCAGCATAAAAAACGGAAGAAGAGTCGTAATTATACGAGGTACAGTCAGCATTTTAATTTCATTAATTCCACGACAATAAAGAAGACAATAAAAGAAAATAAAGTGACGTGAAAAAGTATTAAAACCATCTTTTTTCTGAGTTGCGTATCTCTCTTCCAAGTTCTAAGTCTTATGTAGTGCTACAAGGATCTATTGGCACGCGACCGAAATCGGAACTAACACCATCATGATTCACTTTTGACAGACAGTTAGGTAGATTTTTTTGCGAAGATGCATACCAGCAGCGCTTCTTGTTAATGTCATCCACGTGTTAAATCCTTGCAGCTCTTTAATACAGCTCCTACTTGTAAATTATTGTTATTCCCCTTGCGTCGTGCCTCTTACTACTATGCGAAGATATTTTGTAAATCTGATCGTGTTAATTAATCTTTTATACGGTTTTACTTTTAATAATTTTGTTCCCTTAATTATACCATTTTTTTTTGTTTTCTGTTTATGCATTGTTAAGGTAAGTAATTGTTTCTTATTTAATAATAATTGCCAGTCCGTTAGGTCCAATTATTGTACACGGATGTTCTATTTCAATATTTTCTAAGATATAGATTAAGATAAGATGCATCACTTACAAATATTTTTTACTCGATTTACAATTACGTTATAGGCAATATTTTATTTACGTCTTATATTTATTAAACCGCAAAATATTTATGGTGTAGACTTTGTTCCTACAAAATCCTTGTAAAGTTTCCATATCCAAGTTCCCGATAAAAAAATGTTTAATGCTTTATTTATTCATACGCATAGTTAATTAGTTTTAGCGACCATGTGTGACTCTGACAAATTATAAAATTATATGGTAAGCCATTTTTTGTCCAATGAGTTTTTTTGCATTTAATATTGACGTAGGGAAGTATTTAAATGTTACTTAAAATTATTGACTTCATAGTTTATTGCCTTCGTATTATTTTGTATTGTTTGTATTATTGCCATCAAATGTATTTGTAAAGATATTTACATAAGAGAATTATCGACAATTATCGTATACTTAATGCATATGTGTATCACTCTAATGACCAAGTTCTAAAATAAAAGTCCCCAGGCATTTTTGTCCCTTGAAAATACGAATGCTGGGACACAACTCATCTTACACCCTCTTTCGTTCTTTCTTTGTCTTCTTTCTACATCCCTCCTTTATCATTTAAAGAGAATAGGGTATCATTCGATTTGAAGTAATTTGACACTGATAAATAGATAAAACATTGTTTATAGCACACCACATGAAAAACAGATTTGACAAACGTAAAAGTTACTAACCACAATGGGTGATCTTACCGTATATTGGTTCTCCAAGGTGTAAATTAGCGATAGACTTACATAAAAGAAAACGTATTCTAAGTAAAGTTATCTTACCTGGTCAAACATAGAGTAGATGGATGCTGGAGGCTGGTGTATCGTGCAGACGATAGTGCGACCATTCTTAGCCAGGCTCTTTAGTAAACCCATGCATTGTGCTGACGTTCTGCTGTCCAGGCCACTGCGAATTAAATTGGAATTTATCAGTCGTTTTCTTTATTTATACTAATTAATTTTTAACAATTGCTTATTCAATAAATTCAGACTATCGCACATATATTTTGATAACGGTGACCCATGGCAAATTCAGCTCCTAGCATAAGTCCTGATGTGACTGGCTAAACCGAGTTTGGATTTAAAGACCCGGTCGCAGGCACTGCAGTATAACTAACCCGCATTATTGAGAGCATAGGTGTACGAAGGCGTTGGTCTCTCTTTTTGTAATTTGCGCTTTTCGTCTAAAGTTATTTTTCTTCGAATTGCTTGACGTTTTCGGTCAGTAGGTCATCGCACATAGGATTACTTTAAATGGTGCCAATATTTATCCAAATGCGATATTAGCACAGTTTGTACACATTATGGCTAAATTGTTAAACCGATTTCATTAAGACTTAGCGTGGTGTGAAATAAGCTTGAAGATTACAGGAGCTAAGGTTTTTTGCCGTGATTAAAGACATGAACGCGGGCAGAGGCGCGGTCATAAGCTAGTGTTATTGTACAAATACATTTACCTAATACAATGTATTTAATGTTAAGATTTATGAACGTTTGTTTTTGATATATGGGTTATTGTTATCTTGATTATAACACGGATAGCGTGAGATGAAATCAGTTTTTTATGATCTTAATAAGATCTTTAGCGTTAATTAATAGTCTGGGAAAAAAATAATTACAATTAATCTACAAGTCTACCTTATAACAATAGTATAGGAGTTAGATAATGGCCCGGGTATATAGGGCAAGAAGTAAACGATTGCATCCTGGTTCAGTTTATTACATAATAATTTATGATTAACGTAATTACAATTCAATTTCTCTTAATTACTGCTCATTAGTTAATGGACGCGTAATTGTGAGATGGATAACCTTCATACACATTAGATCATAAGAAGTAATAAATTATGATGAAGTGTTATCAACTTTGATTTCAAAAATTTATGTATTATACCTTCAGCTTAAACATGTTCGTTCGTATACCTATCATGATAAATTCATTTTTTTTGTAAAGATTACGAAACCTAATAAAAACGCGGAAAGGTTTTGTGTTGATCAGAGAATGTGTATCAAAGAACACTCGATACAAAAATAGAATAAATCGTGTTTTGTTTGTTAATAATTTCAATAACTTAGTTATTTAACGTATATAAGATCCCACTGTGGGGCAAAGGCCTTCCCTTTCTCCTTCTAGACCATCCTGTCTTCTGCAATATCCGGCCAAGTTCGACCCGCGTATCTGACAAGATCATCACATCACCTTCGCCACGGATGGTAATGATAAAAATATTGTAAATATTATTTGTGATTTTGTAATCGTTGTCATGTTTTGCAAATTTTATATTAATGTTAAAGTTTTTACCTCATGTTATTACTTCATCATAAGCTCATCGCTCATAATTTAGAATAGACACGGACGTATAACAAATTTAAAATGTCAGATTTAATTGTTGTATGTATGTGTTGTGTATGTCAAAAATAACATATAATTGTTGCTTGTTATAATCGTTTCAAGCAGTTTTTTTATTTCCGATGCCGAAACTTGGCGGTGCCAAATAGTAAATACTCATTCCATTGCTCAGTACCTATCCAAGTATTACGATTACACAAAACCTTATGTCAATATTGCTTACTTTAGACTTATTTAGACACAGACTAAGACTTTGTTAAGATTGTGAAAATTTGAAAATTGTGAGAACTTGGCATCTCGTTTCAACCTTAAAATTCTTAATGTTCACGTTCAAAATATGTTAAAAAAACCGATCTATCCGCATTATTTATGTCTGATGTTTTTTTTATCATGACTCTCATGTAACTTTACGACCCTTCTTTAGTGTTTTTAATACGTTACTACTACTACTTACGTGGTAGGTTCATCCAGGAACAATACAGGGGGGTTGTCTATCAGCTCCACGGCTATTGACAGTCTTTTCCTTTGCCCTCCTGAGAGATGTGAACACCTTGTGTTTTCTGATCCCGCCAAACCCAACGTGCAAAGGATGTCGTTTATCTAGAACAAATAAGGCTTATATTAATTTGCTGTTTAGGTTTGTTTACATACAGTCAGCCAAGAAAGTGGTCTACCAGTTTCCAAAAAAAATCATCTACCTATAAGTAGAGTAAACAAGTAATAACATTGTCATTAGTAGCTTTAAGAATAACTTTGCAAGGAAAAATCAACCTTGTAGTTCTATAACGCGCAAATGGTTTTCAAACAGGGTGATAGGCCACTTTCTTGGCCGTACCTTCCACCCACTAGTGTAACGGGAAAAATCATGATCAATGTTATTTTTGACATCGATACAATATCCCATCATTATTGTTAACGGTGTGGTAGAAATATTTTGTTGGGTATTAGGAGCATCTTTGACTGTTAATTTGTCAGACTTTTATACTAAAACCTCGATAAATATTTGTACAGTAAATATAACAGTAACATTAAATCAATTGCAAAAGTATTGATCGTTAACTCGTACTCTGTTTTAGGTAATTAAGGTGTTCTTATTCCTTGTCTTACATTTGGGGGTAACGACCGGACATCGACCTCTGAGAGCTTGGAACCGGAAAATGACGAAATACCAAACAGACTTAATTGGCAAAAGGACACCAGAAAAGGGCTTTTGGAATAAATTAGTGACTTTATATCCGATTACCGTTAACACGGTAAGTAGAACCTTTTGAGACGTTTCTTAACGAATATCAGTTTGTAAATGTGTCCCTATCGGTCACAGGGTTAGTTCTTATGATAGGTAAAATATGGTGTTAATACAATCTTGCAATACCTGTTAAAAATATTACATTTTTATCGCGGGAGCCACTATAATCAGACCATTCAAGTAATGTAGAATTAAATATTTCTATCTACTTACCACGCTCAACTTTAGTTTTTCCGTAAGAGTATCTCCTAGTTTCATATCAGCTGCGAACTTCATAAGTTCAGCGACCGTGAACAGTGGGTTCAGTCTGTCATCCTGTAGGATGTAGCAAGACTTCTTTCTGTATGCCTCTAACGACGCCATCGAGCTTTTGGCACTTAGCTCACATATCGTATCCCCTGCCCGAATTCTGCCTGTGACGCCTCGCGTTCTAAAAAAAGAATAGGAAATGTTAAACATATGAAAGGAATCGGAAGATTATATTATATATAATTAATAAGTGATCTATAAAAAGGAAATAGATCGACAAAGTTACATAAGGAAGTAACGAAACAATTTAGAGCATAATAAAGTTACACAAATAGATTTCCGTGACCTGGTGCTTATTTTCGATTTTATCTTTCCATTTCGATGTCTTGGCGGGCCTGTTGGTCTAGTGGTTAGTGACCCTGACTGCTAAGCCGGAGGTCGTGGGTTCGATTCCCACCCAGGACAAATGTTTGTGTGATGAGCACGATCATTTGTTCTGTGTCTGGGTGTAATTTATCTATAATATGTATGTATTTAGAAATATATAAGTATGTTTATCAGTTATCTAGTACTCATAACACAAGTTACTGTCGTATACTTAATTTGAGACTAGATGGCGTTGTGTGAATGTTGAGGAATATTTATTTATTTTATTTATTTATTAAGACTTAAGATATTAATTTATGCAAGCACAGACCAGTTTATTTAATAAATAAAACAATAATAATCTCGACTAGGTGCTATTCTAGAACTTATGTGTGTGTGTGAGTCTCCTGACCGATTTAAGCCACGGCGGCTAGTGATACTATGACACCGTCCAGCCATTACGCAGGACATCTTACAGTGCACAAGCATGTGTGCAAACACAGGTGCACTATCTGTTCCTTTAGTCTTATAGCCCGATGGGACGGTAATCCGACACGACCGGAGAGAAACCAGGCGCAGGACCCACATTTTTACGTGCCTTCCGAAATACGGAAGCTATGATATTTATATCTCAGCTAGAACTCATATCGGTATATCGTAGGACGGAGAAACGCAACGTCTTACTTCCATTGCAGCAGTATTACCGCAGCAGTATGTGTACACTTTAGAGCTTAATGCGCTAAATGTGTACATGATCATCCTAATACAATAATTAAGTTTCAAAGTGTTTACTTACGAGAAGCCAGTGAGTGCGTTCATGAGTGATGATTTCCCTGCACCAGAGGGTCCCATTATGGCTGTCAGCTGACCAGACTTGAAAAGTCCAGACACACCCTTTAGGATTGTCTTGGTCTCTGAAACAAGATTAATAGAAATAAATACAAATTCAGGTGATTTAATTATTGAGTTCGCTTTTGTCCATCTAAAAGACTTGTTGTTGTCATACTAATTAAGGTGTGGACTGTTTTCAATTACAATTATTTAAAATTTTTCTTTTTAATTATTATAGTAACTTAATACATTTTGAGACTGCCAAAAATAAAACTACGCAACCTTATTTTAAAATAAAAAGCCGGCCTACTGAGAGTCGGAATGGCGTACGAACGATTCACATACGTCACCTATAAAACGGCAAAAAAAAACATGTTTGTTATAAGGAAGCCTCTTTAATATGTTGTTTATTGTTATAACGGCTACAGGAATACATCATGTGCGAAAATTTCATGTTTAACTATAATGAATGTCTGGGGAGTCGGAGAGACAACAGAGACTTAAGATTTTCTCTTCAAGCTTTACGTGCGAAAAGCAAATAGACGTTTAAGCTAGTTTTTATGAAGCTAATAATATATTCAGATAATAATATAGCTAATGAATCATAATAACACGATTTGTTTTAGATATAAGCTCAACTTGACCTAAAAACTTGGCAATGAATGATGTCGGACTTAATTGGCAGTTACTGTTAGGAACTACGAGTAGTTAATGTATTAACGTCGAAGTTAAGATATTAACAGTTAGAGAAGTAACACACCTATGCATGTAAAACCTGTAATATTATGTGTAAGTATGTGTAATTAATATACCTACTGTATGCTACATAATTTAAGCTAGACAAGTATGTTGATAAGACTTTAGAAGGTAGCTGGGATAGACTGGATGCGGAAAGCGAAGGAAGAGCACATATGACGCAAATTGCTTTATAAAGGCATATGCCCAGCTCACAGCTGTGGACTGCAGTAGGCTAATTAAATGACAAGATTGAATGACTAGAGTAAGTATGTTAGTAATTTATCCAATATTATTATGTAACTGACGGATTAATAATATTGTTACATATGCCAAAAGATTCATTAAAAAATAACAATAGATTTAAATTTAAATGTTTCCCAAATATGTGCGTCGTGCGACATCGTAGAATAGGAAATAATGAATAGTATGTTAATTATATTATAATCATAATATTAATTTAGACTTGAAGGTCTATAAAACGCTTGGGAAGTAAATGCTAGTTGAGAGGTCAACCAGTTCCGTTTTACCTTAGGGCAGAGTACAACTACCAATGTATTTGCCAGAAAAAAAACTCAAATGTTATTTTGTTCTAGGACATAATACGAATATAGTGGATGTACTAAAGATTATACTAATTACCGAGCTACTTAGCAGGATAAATATATCTACTGTTACTGCTAGATGACCAACTTTTCTATTATTCATTAGTCAGCAAATTTATTTAATAGGGTCTAAATATCGCCTTCTGCGATTGCCATGCGGTAATTAAACGTCAATTAAGTAATAAATAATAAGGAAGATGAAAAAAAAATATTAGTCATTGTTTTAATAAAGGGTTTTACTCTTTGCAGAGAGAGACGAATTTCTTGAAAACAGCTTAGCCCTAGATGGATTTTTCTCTAGATTCTAGGAAATTTTATTGTTATAATATTAACCGTTTCCGTGCGGATGATGCCGCACAGGCACCATGTAAATCTATTGCGTATGGCGTATGGTGCCCGAGAGGATACAAAACTAAATCATACAAAACTCGGCTTAAACGACATTCGTCAAAAGAGCCCCCTAAATAAAAGTGTCTTTATTTGTCACCCTTATCATGCCCACAGTGTTCGTTTTAAGTAATTTCGCAAATTAGCTGACATCAGGGGTTGTAAACCAAGTTGCCGACACATTTATTATTGATTATAATTCTAACAGCCCACTTTCTGGAATGTTTCTCAAAAATCAAATGCTTTTGTCATAAGGTTCATTGTTGCCTAAAAACGTACAAAGAGTGCGCTGTTCGCCGGCCCTTCGCCTACGAAGTACCGTATTTCCTTGCGTATACGGTTGATTATTGTTTAAAACTACGCCGTTCATAATTGTTTGCGCCGGCGCACAGTATAATATTTTGATACGTACGTGGTACGTGTATAAATTCTTTACAACACTTGAATAAATAAATCCATGAAATAATGCAAAAAGGTTTACGACCCCTAATATAAATTAGTCACTTACCTTCCATTTCCATAAAAACACACAGATCGTCACTTTTAAACGCACTGAACGAATTTACTGACTGCCTACGTTAGATACACAATGTCAAATGATTATTTTAGCAAGTAGAAACACGAAAACAAGCTAAAAGTGACAATTCATGGCGGATGATTCCCCAGGGGAATCATCAAACTTTCTGGCGCTTGGTGCCTCAGAGGCATCACAGAATTTTTGTTTGACGCCAGGCACTAATGATTGCTAAAAAGACTTCCGCACGGAATCGGTTAACAGGGATTATAGATTTACCAACAGACTTCGTCGAGGGATTTCTACATATCGTGTACTAGCAGCGTCGCGCAGTTTCTTTAAATACTAATACCTTACCGTTGTTCAGGTATAAGGAAGCGTAACAAACAAAATCATATTCATGTTCATAATAATGGTTAAAATTTATAAATTTTTCGTTTAAAACCAATTTATCACTATACCAGTACCTCTGTATAGTAATAATAACATTGTTTTTAAGAAAGAATTGCACAACACTTTACCGAAACCTACCAAGGTTCAATTAAATTCCATCGAAGTGTTTTACAATGAAATCCGATCATAATAAGATTATTGCGTAATATTCGCATTAAAGGAAAGCAAGTTTAACAACTTCAAGTCCTTGTATTTATAACACCCTTTCAAAAAGTAATATGTAATTATATCAAGGATTTTTAAAGGAATTCGAGATGTTACTAATTCAAAGATTCAGGATGAAATAACTATAAAATATTCAGTAAGTAGATATGTTTAATTTATTATCCTCAGTGTTGTTGAGTACCTTTACATAAGTTTACCCTGTAGATGAGGAACGTCGTGGGCTCGTTCATATCGGTTTCGCTTGACTTTGTGAACATCTTCGTCACATACATTCAGAAGTCTTATAGTCAAAAACCAGGATTGCGAAAGTCAGACAACCACTTCGTACAAATATACAGTAAAATCTGGTTAGAAATTGAAACCTACCTCATTTGGGTTCGGTTCAAGTTTAAGTGAGTCCAACTGAGGTAAGTTAGGTAGGTAGTAGTAGGTAGGTATTCAAAGTTGATACCATGTATCTATAGCTTATTCAATAATTAAAAAAAAATGGACGCTGATTCATCAATGACTGCGGGACAAAGCAGCGAATACCTAATAGGCCGTGATATTAACCACAAATCTTTAAATTAATGTGACCAAACCACAAGCAATTTATTACTTAAATGTTGGCAGGTCGGTTCAGTTATTCGTGTTGTCATTAATCAGGATTTTATTCATATTTTTTATGACTTGGATATTCCCTGAAGAGTGAAGTGACAGGTATAAATAATGTCATAAAAGTTCAGTAACCGCACTTTTTTAATAAGAAGCTTTGCCGCAGGCTTTGACTTTTGTACCGTGCTATTGCAGCGTAGGTAGGTACTATAGACAAGCTTCAGTACGACTTTAAAGTTTTGTTTACGTTAGGTAACTGTAATAGCAGAAACTGTAACAGATGTGAAAATCATAAGTCGTTGTTTAAGGAAAATTGCATGAGGAAAACGAGGAAAACTTATTACCTCCGCGCAGTGAAAACCTAAGCGCACATAGCCATACACATAGCCTATACCTAATTTATCTCTGAAAACAGAGAACAGAATAACAGATGCTTTTCGACAAATTTTCCCAAACTGCAGTCATTAATTTAGCAAGCAACAGTCACATTTATAATAGGTTGTAACCGGGGTATACGTGCACATAGTTGTAGGTAGTTAGGCTAACAACTTATGTATATCTTTTTGCCAATCTAAAATAAATAATACCTGAAAATAATGACGATTTGTTTTTCGTCTCGCAACCTTCAAAACCAGCACCATGACGAGGATTTCGAGATAAGTGAACTATTATATTATTACTAAAGCACTAGCTGTATTGTACAATATATGTATTATATTTATTTTTATCCTGTAATTGTATAATTAGCGGAAACGCAATGTTTATCTATTCACGTTTTGTTATCATCACAACTATGTTGGCGTTTAAGTTTGTTTATTACTGTAGGTTATTAGGTGAAAGGTTTCTGGGTTGTTCTTTCTAAGAGGTAACAGAAATCCTCATTTGGTGCAGATGATGACAAATCGGGTGGTTTTAGTAAAGTAAAAATCCCATACTTGCCGGTCATATTAATCCCCATAAGTCGGAGCACCTTTTGAAGGTTTCAATCCGGAAAAGAGAAATTAGAAGCATTTTTTAAAGCGTCAGCCAGTCTTGTTGCTAACTTACAATACATAACAAACTTGCTGATTCATAAATAATTAGTATGCGCTACGATTCTTGCTCATTACAAGAAAAATGATAAAAAAAAAACAAATCTAGTCGCTGTATGTAACATATAAATTAAGATAAGAAAAAAGAACTGAAAAGGTACAAAAGGTGACTCCTTATAACGAATCCAAAGGTTTTTTGTGAAACGATTTTTTTCCTGGTTTACTAGTTGCTGCACATCATAATTTTGATTCTTCCGTGAACTCCGCAATAAGCTTGCATCAACGGTTTATAAAACAGTTGGAAAATATTGCTATTATCTGATAAATTGTCCTTATTGACAGTAAACCTTGGTTCACTTGAATTGTGTGAAACAATGCTATTGTTGCTGTTTCAGAAAGTAACACGTTGTTGTTGTTTTTTTAAATGATTACACATATTAATAACCTTGTTAAGCTCATAACATTGTTATTTCATTACTTTGTTTTTAATCTGTTCTATTCTTCAAATATATGTAACTGTAAAATAGGAATATTTACTAGTTTTATTAGTCTTTCTTAAAATGAAATTTAAGTGGAAAAGTATATGGCAATAAATACATAAAATTTAAATACTACGCTGTAAATATCTCACTGCTGGGCTAAGGTCTTTTCCATATAGAGAAGAATTGAGTAATCGAGTTACATATTTATTTTGAAATAACTATGCTTCAAAGATTATGATTGGAGTTTATTATTAAACATGTAGTTAAGAAAGTATAAAACATTTACGTTTTGTCGACACCTATTTTTTATCATAATACTAATGTTATTTCAAGATCGAGCCTTTCTTACAATTTGATTGGCATTATAGTTCTTCCAAGATTAAACCTTTTGCAGGTTGTTAAATTAACCGAAAAGTGACGGCAATACGTTACTTGGGAGTATTAGAGGCTGCGTGCAACTTTACCAATAGCCGCGTACTGACTGAGCGAGCAGCCTCGCGAGGCAGCCTCGGACGTTTGCTTCGCAACGTTTGCCGCGCGAGGCAGCCTCGGTCTGTAAGTTTTCTAATCCGAGGCTGCCTCGCGCGGCAAGTCCGAGCCATCGTGAGCATCGACGCTCAGTTTAACTTGAAGTCGAATGGAGACCGCGCGTGCGTATAGTTTGCCCGAGACCACCATGAGGCCGCACATTCGGAACGCTGTCGCTACCATTGCCTTTTTAATAATTCTAAGGCTTGCAAAAAAAAGAAAACAGAAATCTTTATCCATGACGCACAACTAACACGCAACGAATAAGCGAGGCAAGACACTACCGTCTTGAGTGAGCGCGGCAAACGTACTGAGGCGCCTTTGAGCATCGACAAAAACCGACAACGTTCGGCTCGGGCCGCGGCACGCTTGGGCGAGGCAGCGCGTGCGTTTGCCTCGGGCGAGGCACGTCTTGACCGACCGAGGATTTGTCCCGCGAGGCAGCCTCGCGAGGCTGCTCGCTCAGTCAGTACGCGGCTAATGACATACATAAACTTGGTAATGATCTAATGACACGATGACAGTGAATATAATCCAAGGAGTTCGAGTTCCAACGTGTATCGATCAATCGTGTCTGAGAAGTTTAGTAAATAATTGTAAACTCAATTCGTATACAGGTGATCTAATCGATTTGATTTAAGTGATGAAATACACACTTACCTACACGTGTGTATAATTTTAGAAATAATAGAATAATAAAAGTAATTGAAAACATAATGGATATCAATTTGACGACCATTTTATTGTAATGACAAATAAATGTCTATTGAACGGTTGTAAACATCGAATTCTATTAACCTTTGTGTCATTAAAGCGCTTTTGCGAATCTTCTATTTCTCATTGTTGATATCAATTTAATATCTTTAAATTTAATTTAAATAAATATATTTCTAGCTTTTGCCCGAGACTTCGCCTGCGCGAATGCCGGTTATAGCTGCAAAAACGTTACTCATTCCAACGCAGTCGGTTAAAAAGTAGCCTGTATGATAATCCAGGGTGTCAGCTAACTCCGTACCAAATTTCATCAAAATTGATCCAGCTGTTTAAGTGTGTAAAAGTAACAAACATCGATATTTGCAAATTTTACATTTTTAATATCAGTGGGATGTTCATGTTATGATGTTCAGATATTCGGTGGGCATTAACTTTGTATGGAGAAACAAAGTTTTGGCTGCAAGGGCCGCGAGTTTCCCAAGCTGAGCACAATGTTGGTGCTGGACGAAAAGAGTTAGGGCCAATGTTTGAGCGAATATAATATAGGTAATGATAGAGCTACGTGTTGTAAACTGTCTTGCCATTTGACACTCTAACTATGTTACTAGCCTAGTAAACAACCGAGTCACGGGTTATAAGCATAATTCCACATAATTATCGCGTTAACATCATGACAGGTTATACAAATGAAAAGAATATTGTTGTATCACTATTATACATTTTTTAATATTAAACGTACGTTTGCAACTCACTGATGCAATTATTTTGTAACCTGACACTTTAACACGTAATAATTTAATCGGCATATTGTTGGAAAATATAGCTTAGGTGCACATAGTAATAAGTCAACGTATTAGTAAATATGTGTTTGAATTGAATTTATTTCACACACGATAACAGCTACTATTTATTTAAATAAGCAAATGAGTAATTGTAAACGAAATATGGTTGCAAGCATCATTTTCCGCACTTATTGATAAAGTACGGGATCCTACCTCACCACCTCTTAAAGTAATATTATAGTGTGTATTATAGTAGGACAGCGCGCTACAAGGCGTAGACCTGTGTCTCGCTTCCACATTTGCAATAGATGTGGGTGGAAGGCCCTCTAGAGACCACTAGAGACCGCCTGTGTAACTACTGTAAAAGCCTGTTTGTGTTAGCATGGTGCATGAAATTTTCATATAACTTTAAATTGAAAAAGTAAGACCAAGAAGAACGTTCGAAAACGTTTGTTTACAGGAAGTAAGTAGAAAGGATGAAGGTGATTTAGGTATGTATTAGACTAATCTGACAAAAACCGTCAAGAAATACGAATTCATTAGATAACCCCTAGTAGGTACACCCCTAGTCATCTCATACCGTCATTACGTACCGTAACCTACGAGATACGCCAAGGTACTCAGAAAACAGTTTTCTTTCCAGCTTCACCGTTTTTAATCCTATTATTTATCAAGACCGCGCATAGGTTAATTGATCGTCTGTTGGCTATTAGATGCATACGTCGATGACACTAGAGGTTATGTTCTTGTAGAAGTGCAACTGGATAGTTTCCTTAATAACTGTTTATACAGGAAAACCGGTTCTTTACTCGATTTTATGATTTCAAATGTTTAATACTTACTTTATAGACAACAGCTACAGTACTGAGGTATTGAATTGTAAAAGTAGCTACATTTAAATGTAGCATCTTGCAGGTGCAGTTAATTTATATTTTAACATTATATTGTCCGGACCGATTTTAGCCACGGCGACCAGTGTTACTGTGACACCATGCGCGAAGCGTGTGCACAGACACAGCTTAGGTGCACTCCCTATTTTTTTACTCTCGTAGCCTGATGGGACGGCAAGAGACAGACCAGTGAGAGATCAGGCGCAGGACCTACATTTTTACGTGCTTTCCGAAACACGGAAGCTGTGATATTTGAATTGAATTAACTGTGAAGGGTGGGCGATGGGGTGCTGTCTATTTAAATTATTAAATTTTTGACGTTCGAAAAGTGCTACATTGTAGCCTAATTTGAATAAATGACTTTTGATTTTGATTTATTTCTAAAACGCACACAACATTAAAAAAGTCGGTGCACGCCTTGGGATCGAGACATTTGACTCTGTGTGGTAAGACCGCCGGACTAACAGTCCTGCGGTCTTGCCTAAGCCTATCATACATAAGAAACTTATCAAGTATTCTAGTTACACCTTTATATTTTTTTTTCATTCAAGTTTTTATATCTCTGACGTGGATAAAAAAAAAACGGCAGAAATTTCTGATAAACACAAAAACAGTAACCTGTAATTTCGTGCGTGTATATGTATGTACCTACATAACGTAGAAACATTATTGGTACACACAACTACATAATAGAATTAACGGATATTCGGTATTGTATACGTACGAACGTTCTTCGTTTGTCACGGACACATTTCCTTCCTCAGTACCTACAAAGTATCGGTGTAATAGTAGGTTATGGTGCATTTAACTACGCATAATGTTATTGTAGATTTCTACAACGTCATTACAAACAGATTACAGCTAACTGGACTAGAGTTCACGTGTGGTTCTACACGTGATCATGGTTAGCACAATAAATATCATAGTAACATAATAGGGAAGATAATGATAGCAAAATAAACTAGTGCAGCAGTTGGCATTGTTGATTATATTCTCTAGAGATTCAGTACCCTAGTGGCCTACCACAACTTCTTAAAGTAAGATTATTAGAAGTGTGTGCACTGTGCTTTTATGCTTCCACAACTGAAACAATCCTAATTTAAGAGGTGGTGGTAGATCACTAGACCCTCAGACCATTGGTGTGTACAGGAATTTTCGAGTGCTAGAGATCACAGAAAGATTATCACTAAATTTTTTACCTCTTCCCGCTCAAATGGCGAGATCAATTTTGATGTGGAATTATATTGCATTAAAGTGACACTTATACCCTGGATTAAAACATAGGTTAGTTTCAGCTGCTATAGAAGACATCCATACGGATAGATCGCGGTCCATAGCTGCTACCTTCTTTATGAATACTTACCATGTTGTACGGATAAAAAACAATTCATGTCAAAAAGATTTATTTTTTCTAGAAGATCTCAAAATACGCTTTAGAAACGTTCATTATAAATCACGCTGTGTCGTAAATTACAAAGCCCGCAGTTTTAAAATATCATTCCAATAAAGAAAAAATTTGCTAAATACTTCAGAGGTCACTTTTTCTAAATTAACGTTAGTAATTCATTACCTAACTAATTATTTTAAATTAATACTTATTATTAGGCAAACGATTTTTAGTTTTTTGCTCATACTGAAACGTTTATAAAAACAAAACTAGTAATAGATACAAGTTCTTAGAGTTCTGCAGCTGAATAGAAAATGTTGAAACCATTGTTGATCCACACTACTTAGTTTATTTACTGTTAGCCTATCTGCCCGCATGTCACAGACCCTTTTCAAAACTACTACAACTCATCATCCTCCCTTGCCCTAATCCCATTTTACCCATTTTTTTTCTTTCATTCTAATTCCCCTATTAGTCGTCACAGTATCATGTACTCCTTTTCATTCATACCATTATTTGACTAAAGGAAATAATATTAATAAGAGGCACATTCAAATTGCAACAACCATACGTACCCGTACGTGTCGGAGCTGTATCCCAATGTAAGCCATTAAAAAGAACCGGATTTCCCCCCCTGAAGATATCGCGTGGTTTCAAAGAGAGGTAGAATGCATAAGGAACTCAAATGACTTTTATGACTCTATTTTCGTCGCCGCTATAACAACAAATACTATAACTTAAAAAAATTAAAGGGTGGCCTAAAAACAATAAACTTTTTTTCGTTTTTTTTTTGCTTGGTAACAGGTACTTAGATGTTCCAAATTTTCGCTGTGTATTATAGATGATAGTACGCAACCCTTCGTGCGCGAGTCCAACTCGCACTTGGCCGGTTTTTTAATCAACAGTACCTAGATTTAAATTGTTGTGTATAATACAAGTATGTAATGAGTATCTATGCAAAAAATACAAAGCACAAAAAATATTCCGATAAATTGGCTATATATTTTATTGTATATGAAAAAGAATCATAAATATAAAATACCCATGGTTATATTACTTATACGTGATATGATCTATATAAAATTTATACCACACAATGATATGAAAACAATTTTGATTTGAAAATTTGGTAAAATCGATTGCCGGAAAAAATATCTACTATTTCGTCGTTTAGCGTGTGAGACAAGAAGATTTGCATTAGCCTGTACATATAATAACATTCAAACAATCTGATATATTATACATATGTATTCTCAGCATAAATGTTAATGGTTTTGTTTAGTCGCAGTGTTTGTACAGTGTTTGTAAATAGCTTTACTTAGATACTTCTCTGGCAGAAAGAGAAACTGCGTTGCCCTATTGTGTGTTTGTAAGTAACAAGCATATTATGTAACGTGAAGGTTAACATGATACCTGCTTGATTAAAAAGAAATATCGCTTAATACTGGTTCTAATTGAAATAAAAAACTTGTTATAGGTACTAGGGTAAGAAAAGACTGTGTTATATTTGTGCTGTGATTCAGAACTTGAACTTTAGACTTGTCTAAAAATATTTAGGAAAGTAGCTACGTCATTTGCATTTTTAAAGAGGACACCCAGTAAACTTTCAACTTCTTAAAAAGTAAATAAATAAAATTACAGTTTATTTGATAAATACGTACTTGTAATATACCGTTTATATTTGACAAATACACTAACGGTAAGTTGAAAGAACTCGTCACGAAATAGCACATGGAGAGGTGACTAATAACACAAATAGTGCCAATGGTAAGAAAAGAAGGCGAATCATTTAATATTTGTTTAAAGACGACCTTGATCAATAGTTTTTCGTAAGTGTGAATTTACAATGTAGGACTGTAGGTCAGTTATACAGTTTTAAATAAACTTATTTACAATTTTCTAAATGGTAGAGGAAAATCCCATTGCGTTTTCCATTCAGTAAATAATTGTCAACGATTAAGTCCAATTAACGAGTTGTTTCTTATAAAGCCGTTCATGACTAATCAATACTTGCAATAACAGGATGATACGCAAATCTGAAGTATCTTAGGTTTCAATAGTTTTGCTGCTTGTGTGGAGATTAAGTGGTTTCCTTAGTCAGTGTATTGAGAGCTACTTATGTTAAAATTGCATGAATCATAAAACTAACAGGAAGATCGCCATTGCCGACGATTTATTGATCATAAACTCTCAAGCTTAAATTTAAACTTATATTTCAAGCAGTACAGTTTCTAAAGTTAGGTACATTATCAAAAATAAAAGGTTTAACATATTTAGTCACATAAAAAAGGAAGAAAAATTAAAACCTTTTTAATACTATGTATACTTACGTAGTATGTAAACAAATATTTGCCTTTACAGATAACTTAAAGGTCGAACTGCAAAATGATGCTGCAAAAACTAGGTGTCAGTGTCATTGACCTTTTACGGACATATTGTATCTGTTCACGGTTATGGTACTTGTACTGCGATGTACGCATTTATCTAGAGCACAAAGATGAAGGTTAAGGCTTTCTAAAACCTTTATACATCCTTGCTATATTCATTTACTCTTTTTTCTTGTTCAATGTAGCCTTTTTCTAAACTGCGTTCTTTTCCGTCAAGTTTAGCATTTTTATCATAAGGCGTTTTTAGGCGTAGCAATCCACTAGGACACTTACCTCTTAGAATGAGGAAGAGGGTAGTGTCATAAAATAAGCCCTCCTAAAAGCTATGCTATCGAAATGTCCAAAAATAAAACAAATATGACGTTTAAAATAACTGTCTACTTGTAATTCTAATGATTATCAAATTGCGTAAAGAATGTGCCGATACCGCAAAGTATATTATGAATAGCATTATCATTAGTTTGATAATGTTTATGACATAATGTTTTTAATAGCCTGGCGAGGCTCTATCACGGCCGAGGTCTGTAGGTCTCGGTTTAGTCATATTTCTTCTAGATGACCTGAAAAAATGTACCGTATTCTAGCGGTTTATTTTGATACTTTCACAGACAATGTAGCTATAAAAGATCCGTTTGATACTGTGTAAAATGTTTTAGTGATTAATTATACTTGAACTCGTAGGAGCTAGCTTTTATAGATGAAGAAGTAAAGTTCTTTTTGTGTACAGCTTAGAAAACAATATGGAACGAAGTAGGAATGTAGAAGGAATAACCTTCTTATTTCCCTACGTATTTTAAATATTTTTCGAATTAGGTTTTCTATACATAATTGCCATCAGCTGTTATATCCAAGGACAGAATTGCTGCTATTGCTTTGAAAAAATTATCTATTTCCATGCATGAAAGCGGTACGTGACTGCGCTTCGCCAAAACAGGTTGTATCACATATTAAGACTAGTTCATTAATAAAACACACATTACTAAGACCACTAATATCATTATACTGTAATTAAACATACGTATTACATGAAGTTGTTATTCTGCTCAAGACATTTGATATCAAGGGACCGACGGGCTGGTGCTAAACCGGTAAAACTTGTTTTTTTCTTGGATACTTAGTTTCGGATCGTATCAGTTCAAGAAATCAATGGTTTTGTAGGAAGACTTCACTTTGTTACTTTCCGGTAATATCGACACTGGTTCTTGGTACTTAATGGTATTTGCACAGTATAGTAAGTGCATATCTCGACCTAAGTTCTGATACCTTTATGAAACAAAAGAATTTGAGCCAAAAGGTTGCATTTCTACCATATTTTAATAGCATATGAGTTTTTTTATTAATGTACCTAAACTATATTAAACATCTCAGTGGGTTTGTCAGCTAAGAGAACCAGATCCGTATTTTACAAAACAGTCATTATTTTAATAGTAAAAAATATAATGAGACTTTATTCCGGTAAAAAAAGAAACAAACAATGTTTTAATTAATGATAATTTGCGTAATATAATTATTATGTTCGTACAGTGATGCATAAACTCAAGGTCGTTGACTCCAAACAGGGATATTCGCTCTTTGTCAGCAATCAAAGCTCGTGCCAAAAAGCGTAACTACACATGTATCATACGTATATGTGTACTATGTTTGTATGTATGTACGTATGTATGCAACACCTATCCTCAGGTTACGTGACGGTCAAGGTGCGTGGTGCAATCTTTACTCATAATACTTCCTGTTTTAGTAATTAACTAAAGTACTTAAGACAATGATTATAGCTCAGTAATAGTAAAAAAACATTTATTAGCAAAACCTGTCCTGTTTGCGACACGATACCCTTAATGGATTAATGTTTGCAATAAACTAGGTTCGCAGAAAGGTATGGTTGTGTTAAAGATTAATTATTTATCATTATATCAGTCGTAAAAGAAGTTTTAGCTGCTCTGTCTCCGTTTGGAAATCATAGTTTATGAAAAGTGTTAAACTACGTACCTGAAATAAATTTATCATTTTATGGTGAAAAAAAACTCATTTGAGCCAAACGTGTCGAACGAATGTCGAAACGAATTATAGAATTCTATACAAACAAAATCTCTTATTCAGACGATTCGACTTGGAGAAGAGTGAGAGTTTTCCTAAAATTTCGGCTTTGATGTATCTGCGCGTGTACCTTTATCCTACAAAATGAGAGATTTCTGACACTCTTTTTAACGTACGATACTTAGCTTGCAAAAACACTGGGACCCGGATTCAATATCTAAGCAATATTTTCATAAAAAAGGCCTAGGCAGAAGATAACTACATGACGATATCGCCTGTTTCAAATATTTTATTATAATTTCATATTCAATTTCAAATTAAATTGGGCTAGCTGCTCAAACTACAGTGTAAACAAATGATTACTTAGAATATAAAATAGCGTAGTCATGTTGTTCATACTTATTTCTAATTCGTAAGCATTATTATTCGTATTACTAGATTACTACACAATCGTATGATTGTACAATGCTTGTAAAGTAATTAATTTAAATGAATGAAAATAAAGTATTCAGTCAAAGGGGCTGCTATACAAATAATTGGGTACTAAACTGATGTTATTCATGTAGATACTAAAAATAAAATTCTTGTAATACCTTTATAGGTATATTCATGTGAATTAATCCAGTTTACTTGTATATTTTACTACGAAAAAAAGTAATTTACGGTGTAATAATTCAGTACATGTGTGAAAAAAAAAACATTACATTGTGACTATTACGTCTGGCTGACAACTGCATTTTTTAAATAAATTACAGGTTATTGACTTATAATGAAGATAGTTAGGTAACAACCTAAAAATATATATTTTTAAATGAATATTGGTTGAAACTGACTCACCAAATAAGCTATATCGACTTCTTCGAAACACATCAAATTAAATTAAGTATTTATTAGCAGATCATGATAGCATCTATTCTATATTTTAAGTTAATTGACTTGTTTTTATTATTTGAATCTAAAATTCTTGGTATTTATATTCTAGATAGAAAAATATTATCGTATAGAAGTAACATTAAACCACGATAGTAAAAAAAAAGAGTTTTGCAGCGGGGTTCGTGTGAGGCAATTTGTGCATGTGTGTTTTGACTTTCCACCATAGCTTCTGGATGCCTTAATTGATTTAAATGACTAGGTACAGTAAAATCCCTAAATTACATGATGCCAGATAGTGTTAGTAAGGTAACCTACCCCTTAGAGGAGTCCAACTGGACTGTGGTATGCCAGAATCGCGCAGCTTCTGGTTTAGTGGCCTGAGATATTTTAGTCGATGGGAGTCCGCTATATCCCCACACCTTACCCTCGACGTGGGTGAAGTCATTAGCGTTTCACTCAAGATAAAAACGATGTTTATTTTGGAAAAATATATTGTTTTATTTTAGGAAGGAGAATAGATTTTACTGATTTTAGTAATATGTAAACTGTTACTGTAACTTTATCTTGTGCAATTAATTTGCCTGTGTCTGTGGCATTAAATTGACATATATGTATGTACACTTATCTTTTTTTTTTAAATTGAGTATTATTTCATTATTATTAAAATGAACTGCATGTTGAATATTAAATATGTAAGTATATCAAAATAGAGGGTACATGTAGCCCTATTGCACATATAACCCTCTCACGACAATTTCTATTTTATTTTTCGATCAAAAAGCTATCGGGATATCAATTATAATAATTGTTTCATATAGAGTCAATGTCAGGGCACGCTAGCATGCAGCACGCTAGCCCCTTATCGTTGATATGATTAAAACGCATAACTGAACGTTATAAAAAAATCATGTTAGTAACTCAAAATGTAAAAATCTAGTTGAAAAAAAAAGCATCGACCAAATGGTTATAATTTCATTATCTTGAAACATTTTGAAAGTTTATATTCTATTTAGATTTAGGAACAAAGTTTAATATAGTTAAAGTTTAAACTACCTGAGGACCTTTTACCGCCATCATTAATCAATCATTGTCGGGACTTTAAAAGACGCGATGACCCCTGAGTTTATTTCGACGTTTCTTCTCAGGGTAGCCAGTTAGGAAATGTCGAACCCAGCGAGCTAATATCACAAAAAAAGTCATGTTAAGCAAATAACATTTATCCTATTTGCAGAATAAACCATTTCATTTCATTATGCCTTTTTTTTAAGGTAAGACAGTTGCAGTTGTAAAAGAGAGACGCCGCCTTACATCTAAAATAAAGAGTATTTATATTTCAATAAAGAGTATTCTATTCAACATCGTGAATGCGCCAACTGCAACAGATTACTTAACTTTAAGACGTGGTTCCAGGTTTTGAAATAGTAGAGGCACGACTTCTAACGCGAATATGTTATCTCTTGCTTCCTGTGCAGTGCGCAAGAAACTTATTTATACCTGGTACCTTATTAACGCAATAAACTGAGCAACAGTGTAACTTGAGTAAAAGCCTTTCCGAGAACCAATATGCGATAGTACGTACGTTATAATGTAATACCAAGTAAGGCAGGATTACAAACTACTAAAATATCTTCGCAATCGACATAAAGTTTTGATAACTAAATTAATATTTTTTTATTACATAAGCATTTATGTTCGGGTATATGACTTACCGGTTATTCTTAGTTTGAGCTTCATGGTCTAGATATCTCTATAAGTTTAACTAGGTTAGATTTTTAAAAGAAAACCTATTAAAAAATATTATATTCATTCTAGACGTTCGGTATAATGGGAGCCTTTACTTTAGTAACATCGTGTGGGTGCTACATTACCTCCCAAGTATTTTACATCTTTTTGAAATGATAACGTACACACACGAAGATATCGATAACGACCGACTATTTTAGTTAGACTCAAACATACCCCGTAATTTTATTGACAAGTGTCAATTCCCACGCAATGTACGTATACCAAGACGTTTATGAACTTTCTCCATCATGAGCATGCTGGATATGGGACACATGTCGTATTCATACAGCTTCATTTCAAAAGATGTAGTAGAGATTATTTCATCTCCGGAAGAAGTGAATTACGGCTCTACTATAGTCTAATACATGGAGGCGTATTCATAAACGGTGATGTCACAATATTAATCCGAGTATAAAAGAAATGATCCTCCTTGACCCCCATATTAAGCCAGACCGCTTTCTAAATGCATCTCGACGCAGACTCAAATTATTTTGGAAATGAATAGATATCCATTCTAATTTGAGAAAGTTTAACATTCGTGTGATGGTTAGGTAATATTTTTCGTTTAGAACCATTAAGACAATTTAATATTATGTATATTCATTTCGTAATAAAAATAGCTGAATGCCGAAAATGAATAAAAGCAGGCATAACAGCAATATGTTTGACTTCTTTTAACAAGAATTAAAATGAAAAGCTGGGCTAAAGTAGATCTCTATTGTCAAAATTAAAACAACAAGTAAGCAGCTAAATAGATGACTTAAGGACAAAGGAACAATAGAATAGATTTAACAAACGGAATTGCAAAAAATGTTTAGTGCGTAGTAAATACCCATAAATATGAGTAGACAGTTAATGATGATTCATATTTACTGGTTTTCTTTTATTTAAGTAATTAACACAATTGTTCAATCAAAACCAGAATTTTATTAATGTTTCGGTTTGGCTTCACGTTAAAGAAATTATTTTTAACAGTTATAGCCTTAAGAACTCAAGAACGAGTATGGAAGTACAGTTACTTTTTCGTTATTCCAATTTCAAAATAATAAAAAAACGCTCGTGGTTTTTTGATTTATAATCTGCAAAGATTAATTTGCTAGGTTCCACAACTAAATCATAATATTATAATATGTGGGTTAAAAAGTATCAATGGTAGAATGTGTTCTAAATTCAAATTCTGAATTAGAATGCGACGCAATAAAAACGCGCCGGAATAATTTATATTTTGTTTTAAAATATTTAAATATAGTTTTTACTTTCGCATATTTATTATTCGTAAAAAGAAATATATTTATTTTAAACTAGAAATAAAAACGTGTTTTTTATTGTATTATAGCAAAGGAATATTGTCATAAATAAATAGGTATCTACACTAAAATGCATAATTGCGAGCTATGTAAAATGTTATCTGCGTTATTGATAATTGAAGAGGTATAATATTATTATATTTAGCTATGATAACAATGATATATGTAGATGAACAAGAACAACGAAACTATCCTTAATAGCTGGTAAACTATTACATCGATCGAGTTGTGATGCTTCGAACTTGATAAGACGAAGTACTAATCTGTAATATACCGCTTGATAGTCATAGTCATTAAAAAAACCACTCTATTAACAAATGCAACTAGAATTTGTATTGGACAAATTCTTTAAATAGTTTTTTTAATGCCATAATGGAAAGTTATGTTCTACTTAAAACTTACTTCGTGAGGTCAGTCCTTGGGTGACTGTTAGCGTAACATTGTTGAACTCAACGTCAACAGGGCACGGAGGGGGCATGTTAACCTGCAGGGTCCTACACTCCTGGTGCTCCTTCCCGCTCACTTTCTGGCCTAAGCCCTGAAGCATCGCTATAGCTTTTGCCATTTTTACAAAATTCACGCACACACTTTAACCGTTACACTTATTAATTATTTTATAAAATTAAATCACCACATAAATTATAACCAATCGCGGTTATTTTTATTAAATATTAATTCAATTTTTGAGTACGATAAATTTTATTTTTGTTTTATTCTACATGAGAATTTATTTGAATTTGAAATGTTTGAAATTGGAACACGAATATCTGCGGATATTGCGTGTGTTTGCGCGTCCGCGCAGTGCGAAACAACGCGAGGTCGTCAGCAGACTGCCACACGCCACACTCCGCCAGCGGCCAGTCAAGCTGCCAGGCAAAGGCAACACTCCTGACCGATGAGCGATATACTGGTTCACAGCGAGCATTACTTACTTGGCTACAATTTAAGCTGGTATCTTCATTATTTTGATGACTTTTGGGTCATAATACTTATATAAATTCCTTAAATGATCGATGTCATTTTTTATACATGTGAATAACCGTAGCTGACATCGATTCGAAGACAAAAATAAGTCCCACTAAAACCTGTAACCTATTTGGTCCCGTTCCGTCCCGAAGTGATAAGGGCCTTTTTGGTTTCTCTTTATCTGGAAGTAAAATTCTGATCAAAAAGTAAAATATTTTTTTTAAGCCTGTAATATTTTTACAGACGGTATAAAAACGACAGATGCTAATTAGGATGCTGCTCTTGTGAAAACAAAAAAGGTCTAACAAAAACGCCAACATAAAATTACTGCCAATCATAAACCAGTAAGTGCGTCATTGTTCATGATTGACAGATTTTTTACAATGGTCTATTTCCTAGGCTCATGATTAACTAAATACTCCTTTTTTAACATCCACTAACACATCGGTTATGTCTGCTTATCTACCGTAAAGTACGTCACGCCGTGAGAACACGGTGTTGACAACATACTGTGTATCAAGGCTATGAAGCGATCAATATAATTACCTACTTCCACTTTAATAGAAATGTTACTTACTAAAACTTTAATTAAGTTAACTTCCATTCGTTTTTAACCGACTTCTAATACAAGAAGGACGTTCTCAATTCTGATGATTCCATTTTTTTGTTTGTTCGCGCAAAACTTTGGGGCTTGCAAACGATTTTAAAATATTTACTGTTGGAAAGGATATACGTACCAAATTGTCCCATAATCGCCAAGTCTGGATCAAATGATGGACTCATGATGGATGAATCCAGGAAACTTCAAATTTTATAGAAAAACGTTCAGCGATTTTGATATCGAAAAAGCATTTGTGTTTAACAAAAACCGTACCTACTATTATCAGATTTGATGATGGACACCAAAAAAAAGGATGGAAAAGTTTTAAGGCCCGTTTTGTATTTTACCTATTGTAAAAAAAAAAGATCTATGTATGAATGTTTGACAAAGTCCGACTAAAGTAACTCGTAGCTAGATTCTCTCCAACAATTACCAAACAACCAATAGCCAACAATTTTTGGTTTGAGTAAATAATATTAAGAAAATATGTATGGTTTGTAAAAAAAAATAGTAAATATTACCGTGGTTTCAGTGCAATGCGGTCACCCTGACAGTAATCTTGCTAAGACTATATCCACTGGCCACTGCTATATATATCTTAAATTAGTCGCAAATTATCACTATAATTTCGTTTTAGGGTTCCTTAGTCAAATGTCAAAAAAACGAAACCCTTATAGGGTCATCATGTCTGTCTGTCAGTACGTCATCGCGTCAGTCACTTTTTTTCCGAAACAATAATTATAACCAAAAAGCTGATCTACTTAGATCAGATTTTATTTTTATCGAATCCTTGTGGATTATCTATGGATAAGGGACAATGACAGGATGTCTTCAAAAAAGGTATAAGTTCCTAATATATTATTATATTTTTTATAAACGGAATAGTTTGTGCGAGAGACACTTCCAAAGTGGCAAAATGTGTGTCCCACTCCGTAACTTCTAAAATGTGAAAAATGGAGTACATTACCATGGCTAACTTCCACTGAAAATTTGTTTGAACAAAATCTAGCCGAATCCTACACGCACTTGGCCGCTTAAAATTAATTATAAATGCATTGGAAAAAGCCACACAAAAATAATTACCATCATAAAACTTGGAAAGACAATTGTGTGGATCAGAATTTTTAATTTTGCTCGTATTTTTCGTTATTTACGACTTGATTCAGGTTTGCAACTTTGTATGCTATTTTTTTCCAACTTGACCTACGTCAATTGTTTCGAATGTTTTAGATACAACGCAGCGGTCCCGCAAAGGTTCAAGAACGTAGGTAGTCAGAATGACAAATTGGTGTCCGAAAAATCCTGACGCTACGTCAGATGTCAGAGCAAAGTTGGTAGAATATAGACAAATTGATATTTAACTGCTTAGTAGCTCGGATATAATGTCGACAACTATTGCGTAGGAGGTTAAACGATAGATATTGTTTTACATCGTCCAAGCCAGATTGCACATTTCCCTTCGGCGCGGGAAGTGCGGTCATGAACAACATTATGTATATTGTAAGGAGGTACGTTGTTGGTCTTTTTCTTCTTCTCGTACTAATGGTCCTACGCTTTCTGATAAAAAGTTTCTATATCCGTTCTAGGTCCGTTTGTTGCTTGATTTTTCTAATGTCATTTTTTAATGAGGGTAGGAGAACATATAAACCACGATATCCATTATTTTAAGTTAAGCACTCAGTGTCTGTAAGTATTTTATTCTAATGAAATTCATTGCTTTTTAGAAATATAAAAAAGTCGTGCCTAAATACCAGTATTAAAAATCGGAATCCTAAGCATAATTTTTATTTAAGTTGCGATTTGGTGGCTTTTTACCTAATACAAATTTGGCATATTTTGCCTTTCTATTCGTATGTTACAGTTTTCGTTTCTCTTCCTGCAAATACATATATTGGCCTAGATTATCTCACTCGGCATCTTATAGGTTACCGGTGTCACGTATAGAGTAAAGAGTTTATCAGTACAACTGTACTGACTCTTAACCCTGCAAGGGGATATAAATAATGTAAACGGCAGTTGTCAATTTTAAGCTCCTTTGGTATAAAATAAATTAGTAGATGTTATTAACACAACGAAAAAAAGACACAAATATTATTTTGCGCATTTACCTAGACCTACCTATTTTACACGTGTAGATTTTAGATATTATTGTAATTATCTATGTATTTAATAATTAATTAATTACAATTTTCCATGTAATGTATTAGTTTAATTACATAGACTGCCGATAGCAAAGTTAGCTAATAATATGGTACTCATATTATTATTTAACATTTAAACGATGATGTTCAATTCCATATATTACTTAAAAAATAATCTGACAGTATAAAACTCATTTAAAAAGAAAAACATGTATGTATGTACCGTAATTATTAATTTTTCTTTTCGAGTACTGGCTGGAAAGAAGAAAACATTTAAAAAAATATGTCCGATGAATTGGCAGAAAAAAAAATTACAATTCACAAAAAAAAAAAACAAATGATTATTGGTTAATGGCGGCTTAATTGGGCTTAATGCCGACATTGCAAGTGTTTATTAGAGTTTTGTTGATTAGTTTTAAATTATAAAAAAATGATTGTGTAGTACAAAGGTTACATTAAAAGGAAACTACAAGTGAGACAAGGTGAGACACATTTTTATATTAAGAAACATGTAAAATCGATTCTCCGTGTTATTTATAGCGTATAAGTATCGATATTTTAGAATTTGAAACAAAAATCTGTTATGTATGCGGAGACATTCTGACATTGGTGCGTGTAACGCATCTTGATTTTACGATGTCATTGCGTAATGCGTTGAATAGGAATTTAATAGCAGATTATTGATGATAAAATGTTGAGGATTTGAAGCAGATGAAAAGTAGAAATAATAAACATTTATAAACTGATTGAGCTTATACATATATCTAGAACTCGTCGAATGCAGTATCATAATTTTTTTTATATTTTTAATTAGTTTGATATTTTTTATAGTCTTAGGTGAAAAGATCATGAGCATCAAAGATAACATCCTTGTTTGCAGACTATTGCAGGTATTAAATGTTCATAAAATCTTTTACAGCAGAATAAAATAGTTTGTGCGATTACAAAACTTAGCTGGTTAATAGATTATGTCGGTATTAATGAGTGTAGTATTGTTCCAGCCAATGCACACACGTGAACGTAATAGCACATTACGTTGCTACTAGGAAAGTATGGATTGTATTTCAAGCGTTAGGCTAACTTTTAGTATCACATGTTGTTCATTGTATCTCTTGTCTGTCCTTATTACTACGGAAAGTACGGAAGTCGAAGGCATTTCCGTATTTTTCTTCGTGCACTTTTGCCAGACTTTTTAAGTCGTGCACTTTTGTCAGAGTGGTTGTGGTCATGTCTAGGTCGGGTTTCGCCACTGCTTCTTTCGTGATGCGACACCGGTCTCGTGATCCGTAGTTTTAGGATACCTTAAATAAAAAGGCCACTTTTTCAAAGACTTAAAATTGCATTCCTATCTACTTAGACAAATACACAACATTCATACACTTTGTTACTATGGCGTTAATAATAAATCGAATAAGTTTCAGTATACATCTAATATTTACATGGCTACAAGATTATTTAAAGGATCAGGGACATATTGCCTAAACAAAAAAATCAGAATGTCTGCAAACTATATGGAGTTCCAGGCTATCTTGATCATTCATTGAATGACTGAATAATATATTTAAAACCTAACCATATAAATGTTTGTAATAACTAACCGTCATGTGCAGAACAAATAAGTGATTACTCGTAATGTCCGTTACTAATTATGCATAGTTAATAGAAAATTTACTTATAATTAAATTGTGTTGTTTGATTCCTTATGTAATAATGTGATAAACGCATTATTTTAATAATATCCACGTGTATAAATTTAAAAGAATTTAAAACAAAATAGTTTCTGCTAGATAGCGCATGATATTACAACTGGCTCCTATTTCGTACTTTTAAGCCTTGTTGAAGTTTTTCAGTAGGTAATGTTAATATGACAGCACCGCATTTCTATTTGCATGAAAGTTCTAAATAAAAAAAATGTCCTCTAACGTCCAATTTACTAGTAGTTAGGTAAGTTACAAAAATTATAAAACTAAAACATTCACTAGCGAATAAAATAAGTATAGGAGTAATTAACATGGAACTAATGACGCAGTAATCAGTCGGACTGGTTTTCCTAAAACCAAAAACAGGAAATTTTAATTAATAAGATAGTGTATCAAGAAATGGCAAATTGCGCAGGTAACTTTTTTAGTTTGAATCTGTCTATAAATAAATTCACGCGAAACGGATTCATGTTGTACTAGACAATACTTTAAGGAAAAAGTAGGGTTTGAATCGAACCTTCACCTGTGTAACATAGTGCGTTTGCTTGCTATTGCAGGCTGGTCTGGTCCTACGAGCCACCAGTCGTAGGTATTACGGTATTCTTATTTCCACTCTTCACAAGCATTTTTGCTTTATTAGAAGCCTTATGAAGTTAGGGAAAGCATAGTCAAAACGTTTTAATTTTTTAACCATAATAGCTTAGGGAAAATTAGGCTGTTAGCCAATACCGCATAAAGAACCCAGCTAGGCATAATACCTATGCAAAATGTACGTAGATTTCTTAGTTTATATTCAACAGCATACACGCAACAATATTGATATAATAAGCATAAATAAAGGAAGTTGAACACGTAAATAAGGCTCTAAGTGACTATGTACAAGCTATGTAAATAACTGTGACACTAGCGTATAATTTTATTTCATCGTGCTTATGTCCCATATTTATGAACAATAGCGAATCGCACAGATGCAATACTAATGTATTAAACATGTAAACCTTCCTCTTGGAACATTCTGTCAAATAAAGAAAATGCATCAAAATTCAGTGTAATTTAAAGATCTAAGCATACATAAGGACAGACAGACACGCGGGAAGCGACTTTGTTTGAGACTATGTAGTGATTTTTGTAGACTAACAGTCTGTTTCACATAAACTGATCAGCACAATATATAGTTACGCTGTATTTAGATGTTCCTAGTAAAGTCGCTGTCAAAGTCATGATCAACTTAGTAGATTTAATCAACAACCTTCTAGTAACCTTAAAAATCTTTGTTTTAAACGAAATCTTAGAATAAAAATCTTAAACGAAAACATATTTTTAATGCCGAATTAATAGGTTTCCAGCTAAACGGAAGTAGCTAGCTAAAGTTGTAGGCCACAGTAATTAAGTTATCTACGTTCAAGATTTCATTAAAAAACAATAATAAACAAACATTTTTATTACTTAAACTGATCTCATCCAGATTTGGTCAAAACATTCGTGGGAATTGAAGTTGAAGTACTCCTAGTAATGTAATTTACTAAGTACCTACTGCGACATTTGATGAACGTTGATCTAAGATTTCGAGATCGGAGCATATCGTATACATACCAACATTAAATTACTAAAAATAATTTTAATCGGTAGCGGCTTACATTCAATTCGACTACTTATGAATGTATAGAAAAAAATATAAGGTGACCAGCGCCATCTATGTTTGCCGGTTCAAACTAACGAACACGAATACAAGTTGCGCTAGCTACCGCAATTCATACGTACTACTTTAACATATTATATGCTACTCATATATCTAACGAAATACTTTGTAAATGTTAACATAGATGTCGCTACGAGCGCTTACAATTAATCAAGTCATTTGTTATCACATTAGTGCCTCTCGTCGTTATCATAATGTATGAAAATTCTTATATAAATGCCATTAGCTTAATGTTTTTGATTAGGTTATAGTATTAGTTAAGTTTTATGGCCAGTCTTGTAGAGTTCTATAAATTTTGTTCATTAAGTCAGGTCAGATAGCTATGAAGAACAACAAACCTGAAATGTCAATAAACTGCATGTGCCTTTAATATTAAGTACAAAATATATAACTTGTGTTTACTCTTTTAAACAATTGTTTATAGTTAACAATTGGGAAAGGTTCAAAGAGCAATATCGGCTGCTCTACATTAGTAGCCAATCATTGTATTTTGTGTTAATCTTTAGTAGAACTTTTCCGTTTTATTTGCCTATCATAAATACCAGTTGCTTAATTTAATTGATTTATAATTACTAGTATTCATATCTAGAGTCTGTGGCCTTTCATGTTAGTAGAGTTCAAAACACCTCATAATAATGAACAACTTATTATTTTTGGCTAAAAACAGAAATGTGTATCTTTGTCTTCGCGTCCTTAACAAATAAGAGTAACGCAGTACTCTACAATAAAGGGTATTGTTCATCTCACAACGCACACTAACACACGCACTCACACAAACATGCTAATAGAGTGTCGTCCAACACTCATTTACAAATTAACGTGCAATGAAACAAATGCGTGTGCAATTATTTACCGGCTACGGACAAAGGGTTCCAATAGTCCACTTCGTGTTGGAGCGAAGCGCGCGCGCATTTGAACGCGCGACTCAACGTAGCGCGCACGCGCGGAATTCGAGTTGAGGAACAGTGTAGTTCGCGAACGAAATGATGCTTGCCGGGGCGCAGATAGTTGATGAAACTAGTGTAGCGTATTCGACGGGGAGTGCCGGGGCCAGTGTCACCATGTCCCCCGCCCAGGGCTCCTCCCGGGACGCGCAGCCGGCCGAGCCCGCGCAGGGACTCCACATGGTGCCCAAAGTGGACCCAGTGGACATAGCATTCAGCAACATCACATGCACAGTCAAGCTGGGAATTACTAAAGGTAAATAAACAAGATGATTATCATTTCCTAATACTACTAACTTAACGTATTCGTGATTTTGTATGAATTTCAGTGCTGAAATAAACATCAAAACTTTAGTAGTTACTTTAAGACGATGATTTGATTACCAACTGATCTAATTACGAGCAAGGTTTTGAACTGACTTTTTTATTTTTTGTTCTATTGGAAAAGTGCATTTTAAGTTATGAAAGAAATTTATAGAGCCAGTCATACCTTAAGATAGTGTTATCCGATACAAATACCTATGTATGAATGTTATGATTATATCATCGGCCTTACGATAAACGCCAATGGTTAGCTGAGCGAGAACATGTTTTTAATGGGCATAATAAATTTAATAACACAACAAGTTTCTGTAAACAATGCCCTTTAAATCGTTACATTTAATTGCTGGCATAAACCTTGAAAAAACAACAAGAAATATACTTAACATATTACGATTAGATAAATAGTGCCTTTGTTTTGAATTTCGCCGTTGACTTGTTGGAGTTTATGCGTAACATTGGCTTTGACAACGCCTTCGTTTTATACACACTTTAATATTGTTTAATAGTAATCTGTCTTACTTTACTTACCTCTGTATCGACGTAATACATGATATAAAAAGTTGTTTTTGTGTTCATTGAAGGATAACCTTAATACTCGTTCAATTAGCATGGCTGAATTCGTTGAATCCTTGGGTGTTAATATTAAACTGAAATGTATGCGGGAAAATACCAATAAATGTTAATATCATACCTGTTACTAAAAATATCTCACATCAATGGTCATATGGTGCATTAATTAACTCTTTTAATGTAGATACAAGTTATATTGTTCCTTCTTTAAAAACCTTATTAGATAATAATTTAATTGTATTGTTTTATTAGGAATAGGTTCGTGACAATAGGACACACATTACTCATCCTCTTATATTTTAACCTATACTTTGACCGTTGTACTTAGATAAAATATGTTCTAATTTTACCGACATACCTATATACTAGAGTCTAGAGTGCAATGAGTAATATTTCTGTAAATCACTACTTGATTTTAAATACTTATAAGTTAGTGAACTTCTGTGCAAGTATACATATTCGTTAATCGATAAGATACAGAAATATTTCAATTTTTACAGTAAAGCGGCGGAAATGCAAGTTTACCCAAGCCCTCATTAAAGTTGCAGTTTTCACCTCTCTAATTATCTCATTTAATCACAGTGCCGATAACCTTACTTGTCACATGTGCACATTGATTGTAAAGACTTAATTAATCTCCTGAAGATTACTAATAATGTGGTAATCAGTATAGCAATTATCACAAACAGGAAAGTATGGTTCAGTGCTGTTACTTATTACGAAACCTATTGCTATAATTCCTTGGTGTATCCTTATAGTAAAGGTCACTCCCTAGGGCCTTTAATTCAAGAATAAGGTTCGGAATTCAATAGGAGCTATTTCTATAAATCATAGAGATCGATCTATATTCTATATATTTCATCCAACATATTTAGGTATACGCTTAATTACAATCAAGTCTTGTAAGTACACCTTTAAGTGTACAAAACACTGAACAGGGGTTATAAAAGCGGTGTCAGACTTTTTAATCAGTAACACGTTTAACTAAGACGTTATCGAAACTGCTTCTCATTGAATCGTGTAAGAGTTTTAGACTCGACTAGATTAGAACATAGTGTTCTGAGTCTGACATGGAATACTTAGATAATTATTGTTGCTACATAGTAGTGAACTAATGAAAGATCTAATGCGCATATATGATGGGATATTATTATGTAAAGTGATACTAGATGAGAGCAATATTGTTGAGACGATTCTAGTCACGATGGCGACATATGGCGCCCAACGTAATTACGCATACTAAGATAAATAACATGTAGGTAGGTAATAGGTATCATAGTTTAAAATATGCATTTTAATGAATGTTAATTTGTTTCTTTTAAAAACTTCCTTAACAATGCATGTAGGCTTATAAAAGTTGTATTGTTCAATTATGCTTTACGATTGTTTTGAATTTCATGTACAATGTGTGCAATTCATTTCAATTCTGCACCTATCCATCATATTTACCTAGCAACGTTGTTATTTGCAAAACGATTTGAGAGTTCGGATGCAGTTGTTAGGACTGAAAACCAACCGTCTTTCTAAAGCCTAATTGCTACGGAGGTTAGTTCCTGGGAAGGCACGATTGTTTCATCTGTTAGCCAAACAACCGTGCAGTTCTATTGCAGTCGTGTTTTAGGCCTAATAAATAAATTATGATAATTTATTTTATGTTTATCAATAATTTCGGTAATAATACGTGAAATAAACTTAAGTTTAATTTAATTTAAAAGTAATATTCGAAAATATTTGACTACTGTATAAAAAAATACAAACACAATGCTTTGTGTTTTTGCAAATTCTGTAGGGTCACGATCTTCTTTGTAAAGGATGACTAACAAGAGGGACGAAAATCTGTTGGATAAGTACACAGCTGGCGTGATCTTGACTTTAACGGTACATTTGCATACAGGTTGTATAAGAGCCGGTATAAAGTTACCACTTAAAGTTGGAATCGAAGTTAAGCCTACATATAATATAAATTAATGTATTCCGAACATTAGGTATTGGTGTACAAATACTCGCTGCATACAGTCATACACCGTAAATTATAAAATAATTATGATTAACACAAATAGTCCAGTCATTTGGTAGTTTTACCTGGAAAGTTTTCCGGGATTTTGAAAATTGGGTATTTTATAGATTTGGATATGCTCTTTTCGAATTTTAACTTTGCCACCTCGTGCAACCGCCGCTTGCGCCGCCATTTCGAAAAAATGGCGCCCAAAAACGGATTTTTGGGAATATCTCCTTTCCGACGCATTTTACAAAAAAAATATTTTCTGCAAAATTTAACTAGGAAAAATTTCCTACACTTTATGTCTTATTCACTTTTTCATAAAATCAATAGTTTTGGACGTACGAGCGCCGCAAAGTGTTATTCAATTGCACCACTACGAGTGTTTCGTATATTTTTCTAAACTGTTCTATTACTGCCGCCGGTTTTCAAGAAGCAGGTATCAGAGGTAATATGTCCAGGTGAATCGGGCCCTTTCTCTCGACTATGAACGATACTTCAACGAAACATTTGTCGGTAGAAGCTATATTAAGAAAAATATTTAGTTTAGACTGAATCATCAATGTACGTTTATTGTCGTACAGTGTTGTTTATGTTCTTAGAGCTATGACTTCTTATACGGAAAATTGTTTTATTTGTGACAATTCACTTGAAAACCGGCGGCATTAATAGAACATTTTAGAAAAATATACGAAAAACAAGTGGTGGTGAAGATGAATAAGTTAAATACTTTGCGGCGTTCGTACATCCCAAACTATTGATTTTATGAAAAAGTGAATAAGACATAAAGGGTAGGAATTTTTTTCTAGTTTAATTTTGTAGAAGTTATTTTTTCGTAAAATGCCTCAGAAAGGAGATATTTCCAAAACACCGTTTTTGGGCGCCATTTTTTCAAAATGGCGGCGCGAGCGGCGGTGGTACGAGGTGGCAAAGTTAAAATTCGAAAAGAGCATATCCAAATCTATAAAATACCCAATTTTCAAAACTCCCGGAAAACTTTCCAGGTAACCCCCTTATTTTCTACCAAATGACTGGACTAAAAATGTAGAGCAAATCGTCTACTCAAGTATATTTATCAGAATTTCCACTCATGACTACCACTTATGGCCACTAAAAATGTTTAAATTAAAATATATTTTCATTAATTAAACAATTATTCATTTTCCTTCTTAAATTACATTCATATAAATTACAATCGTCTCTTGTTTACGTCAATATTTAACCTTTAACCTAACGTGAAAAAACATTGAACAAGAATACTATTAATAGTTACTTTGTAGTAAATAAGTAGTCTTTAACGTAGATATAGGTATTATTAATAATTACATATAATATTTATAAAAAAAGATAGATATTAATTACTGTTACTATGGGAACTAATTATAATTCGTTAATTTTAGTTAAATTTACTTCAAAACACTCTACAATTAAATTTGTTTATAATATTATATCACAACATCTAACATGTCTAATTAAAATGTATAATTCACTCTTGAAACATTGTTATATTCTCTCAAGTCCGTCATTAACTAAGCAAGTAATAACTAATTAACTACCTATTGTTTGAAAAGTATAATAAATTGATTACTGTTATAAATAACTAGGTCTCTGACTCACGTTTTCTTTAACATATTTTGCAACTTTTCATATTAATTTATAACACTTTTCAACTATGTTTAATCACCTTAATCTAATCCGTGGATTTGCAAAATTATCGTCACTTATCGACATTTTGATGACTGGATTAACACAGAATATATGAAGGCCGAATTGTAATATTTTTCTTAGGACTGTGTGAGAATATTATGTTTTCATTTTCTTAGTAAAATTGTTAAAATACCAAGGGTAATTATTATTTCACGAGTTAAAGAAGCTTAATTAATACTATTGTGATAATAGTATTATGTTTGTTTCAAAACAGTAACACGGCAAGAAAGTTAGTAGTATTTAAAATAATAATATAATCGAACTAATTAGGGTACTATGTAATAGGTAGACTGAAAAGAAAATATCTTTAAAAATATTTGCTGCTGTTTTAATTCATATTCAATTCCATCATTTATTCAATCGGTGACAAAATTTTACATGCTTAACACATGTTATTACTTCACTAATTTGTTACTATCCATTAGATTGCAAAATTTCACTATCTACATGACCTCTATAATTCCCGGACATCGATAAAAATCCACTTATCTAGATATGCCGAATACCAGATAACGCCACTTACTAGATCGCTGACAATCGAACAAGTATTGTTTGTGCGATGCATCGGGCAGTTCGTTCAACTCAATTGGCTGTCCAGTTTTTATGTTGCCCCCTTCAAACCTGAAGGATGTCGACAATTTGGTGTTAACTTCTCATGTGGGACAACGGACCCTAACAAATCATTGGGAGGAAAGGGAACTTGTATTTTCAAAGCTTTAATCTTATTGATATGTGAGGTCTAGATTTTGAGATTTAGTGGACTACTCAATGCTTAATACATCGATTAGAGTGATTGATGATAAACATTAGGCTGATAGGAATGATAGGACACTAATACTTACGTCATAGTTTATACGATGTCTTATAAACCTTAATTAAGTAGCGTACCTTTAGAGAAATCACGAAAAGAAAGTCGAAGACTAAAAAATCTCTTCTCATTCAATATCCTGGTAATTCAAGGAATTACTTGCAGGTTTCGTAAAATTAACGAAATTATCTATAAATTATTATGATCGACTATCGTTTCAGTTTAGTCCCTTAAAATAATTATCTCGGCTAAACTTCAAATATGTTTGGGCAGTATTCTTTAAACAGCCGTTCCCAGGAAGCGAACAGTCAATTATAAGAATAATAACACTAACAACGCTTAGCAAATAAACTAATTATGTGTGAGTTGTTGTTATTGAACTTAGAACTGTTTGTTTGATAAAATAGAAGCAAACTTTTGTCGATACCGCGACATTATCGTGGCAATTACACGATTTCCGAGAAATCGTTAGTGTGTTGAATTTGAGGGTTCCCTGAATATTTTAAAACAGACATAGTCTGTGCTTTAAAAGTCTAGTAACTATAAATCTTTGTGTTGATACAGCTGACATAAGTAAATACTGTAAATAGGCCTGTCACATGGATTTCAAAGACTATTTGTTTTACATTTCGCAAAACCAACAATGATTCATTACCTAAACATGTCATTAAGTTTATTATGTCTCTGAGCATATAAGCTTTTGTTTCCGAGTAGTTTTTAACGGAGTATTTATTTAACGAGATGAAAGTCATTAACTTTGTCTTTTATTAAAGCTTAATTAAGTACTCTAAAGGTTATCTATGCGTAAATAAACTACCAATTTCATCAAATTTGATTACGATATGTTTATGTGTCAATTTTATTTAATTGTGAAAAGCAAAGTCGTTTCCCGCGTCTATTTGTCGTCTCAATGAATGCTTACATTTTTAAAATTACGCAAACGTTTTTGATCTGTACTTTTAATACAATGTTTCACGAGGAAGGTTTATACATTAGCATTGCACTGGTGCAGAGCTAGAAAAATCTTGGCGTCACTAATTACATTTTTATATCAATGAAATAAAAAGTAATAAAGTTTGAAGCCTGACTTGATGTCAATTGTAAAGGCCTTTTATCTATATCAAACTAAATGAAACATTTAAACCACGTTGTTCACCAAATTCGACAGATATCTATACTAATATTATAAAGCTGAAGAGTTTGTTTGTTTGTTTGAACGCGCTAATCTCAGGAACTACTGGTCCGAATCGAAAAATTCTTTTAGTGTTGAATAGACCATTTATCGAGGAAGGCTTCTGAGGAGGAAGAAATAATGGATAATGTGAAAAAAACTGGGAAAATTGTTCATCCTTGAGGGCTTCCCTTGCGTGTGCTGCAAAAACGGTTCAAGATACACACAATATATGTATGTAAGATTATTCCTATTGAAATGATCTAAAAAAATGTCCGCGACAGTATATGTCTATCTTTTAAGATTAACTCACTAGAACCGTTTTTATGGTAATCAAATTCTATCGAAATTAATGCATCAACGCACAGCCCAAACTACTGGACGGATCGGGCTGAAATTTGGCATGCAGGTACATGTTATGACGTAGGTATCCGCTAAGAAAGGATTTTGATAAATTCTACCCCCAAGGGGATAAAATAGGGGATGAATTTTTTTATGAAATTTTGTCACTATTGAACCGATCGAGCTGAGACTTTACATGCACATAGGTACTATAACGTAGGCATCCGCTAAGAAAGATTTTGATAAATTCCACACATAAGGGGATGAAATAGGGGATGTTTGTAGAAATCTTCTTAGATTTTTGACTAGCCATGACTATAAACAAGTCTCAGGGGCAAACTCTCAAATTTGCGGGTATTGACTTGAGAGAACATTGCTTCTCTCATGGGCAGTTCTATGTTGCTTGCTCACGAGTAAGTTCTCCCAGTAGCTTGATAGGTTTAGCGCCAAATGACAAATTAGTTAAGAATATTGTGTACAAGGAAGTTTTGTAGGCCCTAATTTTTTACACTAACTTACTAAACAATAATACTTCTTAACGCGTGCGAAGCCGCGGGCAAAAGCTAGTTAATTATAAAAGAGACTTTCAGTGGTAATTGTTTCGATCTACATACCTAACAGTAGCAAGTGCTCAAACAACTAGGCGCCAGGAAACAAGTCACATTTCACCGATTGACCCATGTAGGTTAACAAGGTTAATAATAAATTTCCACTGCGTTATCTTAACTAGCTTTTCCAGATCATAAATAATGTTTATTGTGATTTATCTAGGAAGTAGATTAAGCCGCTTGTATCCGTTTATTAGTATTCACGTCATGATATGTAAAACAAACTATTATGTGTTTGACCTCTGGGCTTTGTTCAATCCGTATATTTCGCAGACAGTGCAAAATCTACAACATTAAAATATTTCCTTATTACGTATTTTTAGCAGGATGTTGTTCCGATTTGGAATCTGTCGTCATTGATACATGTAATTTGTGGTGATGTGACTTTAATTAAGTTGTTTACAGGTGTACTTATATCATTTACCCGTTACTAATTAATTATTAAAATTAAAATTAGTACAACATGAGTTTGGGCTATTAAGATATGCCAAATATATAAAATGTTTTACATTAGCCGAGCAATTTCATAGATTACTAGACTAACAACATACTGTTTTACAACAAGCCTATAATTTGCTAATTCTGAGTTAGTTACAAAAAATCTTGAAAGATCTACACGAACGGATATGATACCTACTTCACAAATACAAAGAAGACTTGTCTTGCAATACTGTTACATGATACCAAGCGATTTGCGTGAAATGAAGATTGACGTACAACTTACAAGTGATACAAGAATAATGGTAATTAATCCCACAAGTCAAGGATCTGTCAAGTGGTAGGCGTTATAATTGTGATAAGAGCAAAGTCCAGATAATACGTAATACGATGGTTTTTACACGTAGGCACGAGACGTGACTGGTTTTTTATTAAAATGACGTCAAAACCCAATGCGTTTAACGTGTTATTGGTTGTGTGTTAATTGCTTGAGATATTACCTTTACATTTAATACCATAAATTATAGATAATAAAATGAAGAGTCGATTTCCATAAACTGATAACTTAGGTAGGTACTCGTTTTTTCTGTCTTATGTGCTATGATTCTTTTGTAAATTTTATCTTTGACTAATTTACCGCAAAAATGCATATTGAAACTTTATTTAGTCAGATGATTAATTTTCGCATATTTAGTAAAGCGTCAATATTAATATTTAAATAAGTTCCGACTAAATAACCTGATTTACATACAGCATCTTTGCTTTGCGTGCTGCACAGCCTGCCTTTCCAAGAACGAACCAGTTTGGTTTAACGACTGCGTTCATTCTGCCACTGCGCCAGTAAAAACCCAGTCTAAGTCCGACCTTGATTATCTTTTAATATTATTATAATAACAATAGGATGGGAAATACAATTTTATCAGATGGTGTAATAATACTCAACGACAGTTATTTTATTGTTTAAATATTCTTAAGCATAAAATACACTTCTAAATTCTCTGAATTAAAATTAAGTTTAATAAAAAAATAATTTCTAGTTAAAATTACACGTAATAACTCCTTGATAAATGAATTTATACCATCTCAATGTATGGAGATGACTTAATAATCTACTTGCTTCACCAATGTTCATACCTGCGTCTTATTATTTATCCTCATGCAACTAATAACAAGCAGGAAACAAGTTGTTTTTACGAGCAATTAATAAAAATACCGGTGACATGTCTTCCGGATGGAGAATTATCATTTTAAGCTAAGATCACGCTTATTTTCGTAGTGCATTTTAAGTTTGTATTTCTTATCGCAGTTGACCTTCAGTTTTTATAATGTTATTGTAATTAAAATTGATTTATAATATGTTTAATTAATTAAGTAAATATGCATTTATCATTAGCGACAGTCTTAGTATTGGAAGCTACAATACCGTATTTATCGATTATTAAAAAAAAATATACCTAAATACCAAAGTAAATCAGACAGTCTATAAATGCGCCTGTACTTAACAACAATAATATTGTACATTGAATAAAATTTGGTAAACCTTGGTATGTAATAAGCTCACCTTCCGAGAAAACTTATAATAATAGGTTCTCACTGTTCGTTAGCTGTCAGTCATAGGGCTTAGCTTCAAGTGCTGCAACAGCTGGTTTATAATAATAGGGCGCATTTAGTCTGTGTTTAATTAAATCCACACACATACTCACTATTTAGGACCGCAGTAGGTCACCGCAAGCTCTTAAACAAAGAGACGCCCTTTGAACAAACAAAGACTATTCGTGTTAAAGTATTACCAATAGTCCAATACTCAAACACGTTTCATAAGATTTGTTTACACTTAAGTAGCACTCTGTGACTCTACCTTTATTTAAGGTAATTTATCTATTAGTTTATACAAATAACACTTCCGAGGGTCAACCGTGCGGTCATAATATTATATTGCAACTATTCAACTAATATGTTTAACATAGTATGCACTATGCACTAAACCCTTAGTTGGTTTTAGTAGCATCTGTTAATCTATTTACATATATTAAGTTTGTCGAAGTATCTGAGAATATATTTGTGACGAGAAAGTGTGGCTTCTTACTAGATATTAGCGATATAGGTATCAATTTAAATAGTAAAGTAGTTTATGATCAACTCGTAAAATTAACAGTCCTACTCAGTATAGAAAGTGTATTAGTAATGGCTAGGTGTTCTCAGCAACATCCTAACTTCAATTGAAATCATTGGCCTATAAATCTAACTTACATATTTTTCAGTTCAGTTTAAAGTTCAATAACACCGCTAGCTTAGAATAAATTACCGCTAATTGCGTTGCGCTCACATTGCCCGTGTAGTCTGTCTGTAGTCTGTATGACAAAACAGTTATACAGGATGTGCTCGTACATTAGATTATCCAGAGTAGCTCTGTAAATACAATAGCGGGGTATCTTGACAGGCCAATTACTACACGTCCGCGTTTTCATCCGCTGTGGACTTCAACACTTGCGGTCACCACGGACTTTGGACCTAACACATATGATTTCATCACGCCCGACCTTGCCCTTAAAGGTTGTTTAAGATAGATTATTCTAACCTTATCAATATGCTAATTACTTTGTTGCTGACCCTTTTAATGTTTAATATGAATTGAGTTAGAGACATTCAAAACATTCACAGAGTGACAAAGATTTTAAATTTAAGTAAGATCATGACATTATTAATCAACAACGAATGAGATAATAAAACATAGTTGTCAAGACTAATAAATATTAAAAAAGTATACAAAAACGTTCATGTGTATTAACATAATTTATTCATATTAATATGACTGGCTTATAGGAAATTGACGAGTAACTAGATAACCTTAGAACTGTGGTTAATTATATTTGCGGGTAACGATAGATTACAAGAAACCAAGGTTGTGAAGTCATGTCGTCGGTATGTAACGACCATAATCAAGTTACAAATACGTATTTAATAACTTAACCTCTAATCATACATTTTGACGATCTCTAAAAAAGTATATTCTAACACTGAATTGGGCATGTTACTATACTATGGATGTATGTACCATAGTACCTATAGATAAAAATTATATTGAAGTCATACCATCATGTCGTGATACGAAGCTATAGTTAGTTTAGACAAATCTCGATACAACGTAGAGCGAACTATAGATGTTAAATAACAAAATTCACGTCTCGTATGCAATTAAACAATTACAAGCCAAGCTTGACCGCTATGAATGTGAATTTCACTAATTGATATTGTGTAACAGAACTTCGTGTTAGATTCGACTAAACAATTGAAGATTAAGTCACATTCAAATGAATAATGAAATCGTGATCTTTTCTTTCAAACAAAACATTTTATTTTTAGCATTGTACGCTACGCTAATCAGGAATATTCCACAACAGCTTCAGAAGTTTCGCATAAAAAAATCTACTGCAACGGTTTGGTATACATGGTTTTTGCTCGTGACTCTACATTTCTGAACAATTATTTCTACATAGTTAATGTGGTAATTATTATCATTTTCTGAATCCTTATTCAGGCGTTGTCGTGTGGCAACGTTTGACCCACATTATTATCAAACTATTGTCACTATTGCACGTTACCATAGTACCATGCAAAGTGACAAATATATTGTTATCTAGCCTACATTAAAACTGACTTAAAATCAGCCTATCAGGTTGTAAATTAGATATATTTTAATCCACGTGTTGAAATCAATAATTTTCGACCGGTAGCATAGATCTTTTATGATATATGGCTGTTGAAAGTGTCGCAAACAGATTAAGACTGGAATTTTTATGCGGTTTAAGTTGTTTTGAATCAATATCAGTGAAAATCTATGTCAAATATGCTTACGTAATTGATATTGTTTGTTTAAATTAATAGACAGTAGTAATTTCCAACCTTTTATTAAAAAGTGTTTTGGTTTTGTACAATAACCTTTAAATGTCATAATTTTAGTCTAGTAGGTAATATAATCTTAGTTACTACAAAAGGGGATTACCCATTCTTCTTTCTCACGCTTTTTTGGCATAGTTCTGATAGCGTATTTAATAATGGTTAAAGTTAGTCATAGGTATATAAAAAAAATCCAAAGTTAAGAATATTTATCAATAACAAAAATGATAAGTGAATAATTTAGTTTAATTTCCTTGTAAAAGCTGTAAATTATGAAAATTAGGTACTATGACGCACATCAATTTACAACTAAATAATATAATAATAGTTATTTTATACCGGGGAAATAAAATAAGGAGTTTCCCATACAAAACTTGTCTAGACATGGATTAACCGAAAAGGTTTTAACCATTTTATGTTCATAACAAATAAAATCATTGCAAGATATCAACTCTGACTTAATACATAAACATATTATGCCTTTAGTTTCTCCACGGTAATCGGTCTTTTAAAAACATTTCTGTCATACAGAAGTTATTTGCGATTGGAGACATATTAGAGCATAACAGTACTCTATCTAGTCTTTACGATAAACAATAAAGAGAAGGCCACGTTATACCGCAAACACTACTAGCTGCGCAAACATTATCTGGCCGGTGTCAGCAACCTCGTGACGTCACCACAGCTGATACCTGCAATATGGGTCGTTGTATCAAACACCAGAGACTTGTGACGTAACAATGGGCGCGAATTTAACGCCTTTGTTGACACTTCAAGTACTCCTTTGTTATTGTTTGCCAGAAAAATGACGTTTAAAAAACAAAGTCGTCTCTGTTTTTTTAAGATAACATCAATGCATTGTTTTTCATATTGATACTTTTTAAATCAGGTGCGACAATTACTATTGTCTTGCATTATACTTTGTTTGCCTGTATTTCTTTCTTAGCAATGTAAGGAATGCAAATACATCAATCTAAGCATCCCAAGTACACACATTTTAAGAGATAATTTGCTTAAAGTGTTATTCTAAGATCTTTATTTGTTTACGTAAAGAATCACTCGGTTTATCGCCTACAAAATGGAACGCTCAAACGAATGGATACCACTTACTTTGTAAGAGCACAACCGTTTTCAAAATGTTTACGCTATATCGGTTGTATATTTGTAAAACCGATTTAATATGCTATTGGCAAGTAAAACCATTCGTCATTTGTTGTGAAAATTGCAATTTGTTTCACAGAATATAAAAATAAGTCTTTGTGCGCTTAAAGCCTGGTGTTAACTATTCTTGGTTTTACTTTAAAGTAATGAATTAAGTAACTGTCCAAATTTTGAATTATTTCATAGAAGAAAATAAACATGAACTTCTATTAAGTTCTATTAAGTAATCAAGTAATACTCAGGCGGCATTAATACGATGATGATAAAATGATATGAAATAAATTTTACTAAGCAGCTAAGAGACAGTATAACTTACAGATTTTCCTCTACAATATAACGATTTACAATATAAACATTGCACAGTCATTTGTTTTCAGAAGTCTTGACAGTTAGTCAGAAAGCTGTGTTATGTAGTCGTTTCCGTGAATCAGCTGTTAGCACGTGGGACAATAACATTCAACAAAGGTGTTTAACATCCTCGCATTCAGTGCCGAGAGACCGCTGTCTGTCTGTCACCAAACTATACGTAGTAACGTACCTATATGTAGGTAATCTACGTTATTATATATAGAATCTGTCACGCTCTTTGTCCACGTATTGTGAGGACAACGAATGTATAATATTTATGTAGATTGTGGAGTTTACCGGTTTACGTTATTGAAATTAAGATCTTGGTTTTGAAAATACACAATGACATATACTAGGTACAACAAATTACATAGTAAAGAGATTAACAAGTCATGCAATAATTTAGTCTAATTTTATTCTCAACAAAAAAGTTGAGTCAAAAATGGAGCAGACCAAATAGCACAAAAAAGAGTAACATCTGCATATCCAGATTATCCAGTAGTGAGATCACAAGTGTCGTGAATGATGGATTAAAGAGGTAATTATCACGCTAGATGCTAAAAGCACGATGCAGTGAAATAGATATCCACTATGCCTGTGAATTTATATTTTTATTATAGTGTTCATGTTCTGTACAACTTAAGTATTATACTAGATTTCCAGCATATGCAATATTCATCTTATCTGTACACATCTACATTTGAATTCTTAGAATGTAGAGACATGGTCACCACTTGACTTTTCCTAGAAGTCATTCACCTACCTACAACGATACAACACTAACATATAGGTTGTATCGAAAGTGAATAATACCAAATAATATTAAGTTTTTTTGTTATAGTGTAGGTACATAAGTATGAAGTGAATACCGAAAAATATTGATTTGCTTAGCCAATCACATAATTCGCGAGGATTCGCTTTGCTTCGCGTTAAACAAATGCTTACAATTTATAATTAACCGCGACTTTATAGCCGTTGGAATTTGAAAGCAATTATAAAATTAATATTATGCTGATTAATACTTAACTGTAATCGTTATCAATTAACATCATAAAAATATTACTATAAATTTATTGCCATTAGATACTTAGATTACCTACATTACGACATAATGATAAAACCGTTGCTCATAGAGTGAATTATTTTCAATTATCCTTATGTTATGTTCGCATTGTTTTACTGCTAATAAAATATTACATGATAACAAGAATTCACATCACCAAAGAAGTCTAATAAAACAAGGATTAAAGTCCACAAGAGCTATTGCGTCAATCCGCTAATTAAATAAAACAAAAACCAAAATCTATCTTCGTACATTAATTATAATCATTTATCAGAATTATAATTCGGCCTGCACAAAAACTTATCTTAATAGTAATGTTGTTCGAGTTCTTGTTTGTAAGTCAATCAAAACCAAAACAGTGAAGTAGTCACAGCATTTCAATTATTAAATAAACATCGTTATTGACCGTTTGAACTTATTTTTGTAGAATTAGGTATGTAGCCAAATATATACGTTTACGTTACATTTACGTTGGGATAAAAGTTTGTTTTGTTTTTCACTACATTTTAAAGCGCAATTCGTAACTTTGATAATATTTGTATGATATTATATACGATACCTAATACCTACAAAGTCCAAAGGCCAAACATTTTACCTATAAGATGAGATAATTTTTCACTTATTGAAAACCTATACCTATACACCTACCTAGTAATCTTGGTATTGTAGAGCAGGCAGCCTACCACCATCTTACATTAGCTGATGGTTGCCGATGCCCGAGTAATGTGTCGTCTCATCACCACAACGTCAACACTACTACGGTATTACTTAAATATATGGAGGTAGAAACCCCCCGCATTTGTACTAAATAAATGAGCAGCAATAACTGGTTGTCGGTTGCCGGTGAGGTTTAGTATTTACGTCGATATATATTTTTGTTGTTGACATAAGTTGTATTATAATTATCTATGTTCGAAGACACCTATTTTTCAGAGGAATGCGCTAATTATCGTAATGTATGATAATTTTATATTTGTGCAACTTAACAATAGTAGAACTTATCGATTAGATAAATGTTGGGGATTTATTGATAACATCTTTAAAGTGAATTAAATCGCAGGTGGCTAAGATTAACTGTAACTATCACATAAAAAGAATAATAATGTATCGTAACAATAAGTTCAAAGGCGCCACTTTTGCATCCTGGACCATTATTCTGCTTCTATCTATATAAAACATTAAAACAATAACAATAATATCGTATTCACGTTATACGGGTCAAAGATATTTCTGTAACAATTTAATATTCAATCACTTATTTGTACTTTATACCTACTATCTTACATGTTTATATAACGACTAAGAAGCTCACGATAAAGTCTCATTAAATCAAATAAATTATGCACGTTTAACTCGACACTAATCATAATGAAGGTCTTATAAAAAGTCGGTCACAAACCATATATCAACTGACGAAAGTATTTACAATAAATTTGTATCTATTGAGCCCAAAAGAAGTACAAATACTTACACGATAGTTTTATCCTAAGATAGAAATCTCTGATTAATTTTAAAAGATAGCTCGCAACCTTGAATATTGAACGACAGGATGTTACTAACTGCTAATTAATCTCACAACGCTTGGTCAGCTTCTCAAGTGCATCCGAACGCTCTGGACTTAATCTCTGACGTCAAAAGGGGTTATCAGGGTCGAGCCGGACCGCGGAAACTCAGCGACGACCATATAGGTCATACTGACAAGTAAATAGGTGCTGTTGTGCCACCAGCAACCCACCAACAGAGGTGGCTAGGTCAATAGCACGAATTATGGGAATTACGCTTTAAAGAAGTGAGAACTGATAAGATACTTATCCTACTGAATGAACTGCGAATGAGAATTAAGTATTGCAGTATCATAGTAGTGTATCTTCTTGGAGATGAAAAATTAATGGAGATCAGCTTAGTCTCAATAACAGTGAAGAATAAATTTAATTGACAGATACCACCTCCGTTGCCACTTGTACTTCATTGATCTATAACGATGTATTCATACGACTGGAAATTCTATCTGTTTCTAATTTCTTTCTTGATCAGGGGACTGTAATTATAGTAGAGCGGCGTCATGCCGCAATCGCAACTGGAGGTGGTGGTAGGCGAACTGAATCTGCATACATTTAATACCTTCTTCTAAATAACATAATTACCTTGTACGAAATTTTAACAAAATCTTTCCATTGTTCCAGGCAGCAAACAGATTCTCCATGGCGTGCACGGACGTCTCCGACCAAGGCAGCTGGTCGCCATCATGGGGCCCTCTGGTGCCGGCAAGTCCACCCTCCTCGATGTGCTGTCCGGGTACCGTATCACCGGTGTCGGTGGAGCCGTGTTCATCAACGGAAGAGGCAGGATCATGAGTAAGTGGCTTTTGAAATTATTTTGCTGCTATTTTTTGTAACCTTGCTTGCGGCTGGAGCCAATTAAATGTGCACGTGAGTTTGCTCACGTATAACAAAAAATCGAATAATCGTAAGGAATTTAATATTAAATTTGAATCTACGTAATTTTCGTTAAAATCCTCAGTTACAGTTTACTACAAGTTTTCCCCATACAATAAATTGATTTTTTTAAGGATGTGTTTTATTAAATATTTGTTTCCGTTGATTAGTTCGAATTTCATTAGTCATACCAGGAATTAAAGTCAATATACTTAGGTAAAATATATGACAACTGAAGACATGCTGCTAACAAATGTCTTTATGAATAACTCAAATGGCATCAATAAGCGATTAGATTGCACACTCGCGTTTGTTTATCAGTGAAAATAATTAGCTATGAACCAAGGACCCGGATTCTAGGCGCTAGATAAACTTGCTAGCCTAGAATTGCATTCATGATACAGACGTGATAAATTATGCACTCACGTGCTGCATTCTGTGTAAATATAGAATGAGAATGACGGAAACCTTATAGATATTTTAATTAACATAAGCGATATAACTTTACGGCCCAACTTTACCTTCAAGCGTAATGTTAAAAAACAAGATGTAACTCAAAGAACCAGCTTATAAAATCTCTTCAAAATAACCAAGTTGTTAATGATAAACAGAGAAAAAATAGCTTTTTATTTTGCTATGAACTGCGAATATTGACAATCACACCTCATTATTTCCAAAAGCCCAGAATTTAGGTTACTCACCAAAACGAACAACATTCACGGTGTAAATGACATTGCCTGTTCAACCGTGCGATGGTTGAGTGCAATGTCGTATACTGGTTTAAGTACCAAACCTGCCTTATCCACTAACCATGACCTAAGAATTCTCGGGTCCGGTCTCCAAGTGCAATTTGATTCACTCGATCATGTTACGTGTCACCCGTTGAAGCATGATTTCTAATCGAGTGACCGTATCGATACAGATACTAATTATAGTTGCCACACGATAGCTTATCGATTAATCTATTGAAAGATGTATTCGATCATTTTGATAGATACGTATGTCTTCGTTCATTTTATGTTACTTTAGGTATAGTTTCTAGCTCGATTCAAGGCTATCGGTTTTTATGAACTGTTAAGACTGGTATAAACACACCCAGTTCAGCAATCATCACATTTTTTACGGGTAATTTAGGACTGGACCCGAAAATAAAGTCGATGGAATGGGCATTTTTTCTTCATGATTAACAGTGTCATTATTTTGGGACAAAAAAAGACATCAAACGTTGACTTTTTTTACTGTTCTTAAAAAAGTTATTGACTTTGATACTACATTGTATAAAATCGTTTATCTATTTTGTATAATATGCTGATTGAAAAAAAAATACTAAATCGACATAATTTATAAAACAATTGACACTGCGTTTTCAAACAGTTCATTGATCGCTGAATATGATTTCATTGTAAATAACTAAACTTTTTCCTCGAACGCCGTGTAACTATATTAAACAAGGAAGATGGAGACTTTGTAATGTCTCGACAAAAGTGAAAACAGTGGAATCCCAATTGAGTATGAAGATATTGTAGGTAACTTTGTTCCCACAGGCAAAAGATTGTTTCAAATATTAAGGGAACTTTGTTTGAATTACAGAGAGGTTCAAGAGAATGTCGTGCTACATCCAGCAGGATGACAGACTGCAAGGCCTCCTCACGGTGGGAGAGAACATGGCGTTGGCCGCAGACCTCAAGCTGTCCACTAAACTCGACAAGTACGAGAAGGGAGAAGTTGTAAGTTATTATAAATTGGCTTTCTTCGCGACTTACTGTTCGCGAGCCTTAAGTTTATAACACAAAGTTTATCAACCACCTTTTCCACTCAGTGGAAATTCGGTGGAAAATATACCTATGTTCTTTATAATATGTTGTTGATACTTTGTAAATTATATCGCCAAAAGTCAAAATTTCTTTGTGGTTTTTCCAACTCAGCAATGAAATCACTGTGCTACTTATTGTTATTACGAGTTGTAATATAATACTTATTTGTTTGTGTCCAAAAAACTGACTTTGCAGTTGTCAATGAAAATGGGGTCACTTGAGTCATTTCTTCCGTGGCGAAATTTATAGCCTCCTTCAATAGAGATACTTTAGGAGTAGTATTTAGTTATCACGTTGAAGGCCTAAATTGAACAGGATAAAGATAATTTATTCTGCAAGCATGGGCACAAATTGTTGTCATAAATGTATTACAGGACTCTAGGAATGTTAGTCTTTTCTTAACAAAACTTTTTTTTACAAACCTTTATACCTTGTGTTTTAAATTTTAGATTGAAGATATTCTCACAAACCTGGGTCTGTACGAGCACATGAACACGCGTGGTGCTCAGTTGTCAGGAGGGCAGCGTAAGAGGCTCTCCATTGCTCTGGAACTCATCAACAACCCGCTTGTCATGTTCCTTGATGAACCTACCACGTAAGTTACACACTGAATAACAGAAACTATCGAAGATATTAATTGTTTGAAATTTTGTTATAAAAATGCCGCCATCTAAAGTTTTATTGGTAGAAATCGAAGTAAAATTTTCGAACAATTTATATGTCATAAATTTACGGTTTAATAATTATAGGGACGTATTGATGCTGATTTCCTGGTACTGACTCTTTGCTCTAACGATTACTAGGAAATAAGGATGTATGGTTGGTAGAGGGACCCTCTTGATATAAAATATTTTTCTTTCTAAATAGTAGCCATCACTTCTAAGTATTGTAAAAGCAAACAATCGCAGTGACCTACAAAAACTATTGATATATTTCTATTACGAAACATCGATTACAAAATGTATTTACATGCCAATTGCATTTGTTTTATGAGTACTTTGTATAAAAGGAGGTATTTATTGATTTCCGATCCAATCTAATAGTGTTTTTAATCGAATTTTATCGATGTCTACTCATGACCGTGACACCAAACCATATACCGATAGATTCTATTACAAAATAGTTTTTAGTTAAAAACAATTCAAATCTTTAATCTAAATAGTTCTTGCTTGGCCTTCCATGAAGTAATTTTGATAGGAATTCTAAATCAGGAGTTCAACATCAACCAAGACATTTAAGGAACTCTGTCGTAGAAAGAGAGTTAGAAGAGAGTCACTGCTCTATAAAGAGAATACCTAAAACTCTCACATTTATAATAGTCTTAATTAGTAGTGATTAACCCATAGAACACTTTTTTCACCCAACTAATAAATTAATATCATCTTCCAGTGGTCTAGACAGTTCATCATGCACACAAGTGGTCCAACTCTGCCGGAGTCTCGCTCATCAAGGCAGGACCATCGTCTGCACAGTGCATCAACCTTCCGCCTCACTGTTCGCTCTCTTCGACCACGTGTATGTGTTGGCAGCGGGAAGGTGCATGTACCAGGGGACTACGAAGAACCTGGTGCCGTATCTAGAGCAAGCCGGGATCCCCTGCCCGATATATCATAACCCTGCTGATTACAGTAAGTTGATTTTAAGTGTATGATTCGATAATGTTGTGAAATAAAATTGCTTTGGTAGAGTTAAGGCATGGTGAACAAGGCAAACAATGCTGAACAAAAAAGTTTTTACGACCTTGAAACTCGAAAAGGGATTTTTTTGTAGAAAACTCGTGTAATAATGTGGTTCCCACCCAGACAACCAAAATATACTGATTTAAACTTAAACGACTCTACAATTTAAAATATTATATTATGAACAATTAAAGCCAGCCACGAATTCTTATATTATTTTTGACTACGTTAACATATTGTGCTAATAGTGGGTATCTAACAATAAGATATTAATATATTGTCATTAATTAAATTGATTGGAAATCACAAGCGGCTGGAGTATTCTTCAATGTGTTTACACAGTACAATGATTTATTTGACTTGTCTTGATAAACAATAAATGTACACATAATTATTTAATTATCGACTAATTTATTGTTATTCAACTCAGGCTGAGTAAACTACGTAGTGTAATAAATAATCAATTAACTATCTGTAGCTGAGTACCAATAACAGCGGAACACATTACATGATGCTCTACCTAAGAATGTAAATGTAAACTCAATATGTACCTCCTATTCTTAAAAGACTCCAAGTAGAACGCATTAAAATCTTAAATAACCGTGGGAAATGCTTGATTCAAAGAAAAAAAGAATCACTGTCGTCTTAGAAAGAAAAAAAACACTACTTTTTAATCGGACCCCGAAAGATCACCACGACAACATTTATCTTGTAATATTTACAGCATTAAATTTTTATTTATTTGTGAACAAAGAAATAAAATCTCAAAATCTTTAAATTTCTCCATTCCAGTAATTGAGTTATCCTGCGGAGAATACGGACAAGACAAGATCAATATAATGAGCAACAAGTCCGAAAACGGTAGAGCTCTGGACTGGTTCGATGACTTCGAGAGCATCCCATCCATGGAGGGTCTTCGTAAGCTGGTCCCATTGAGTGTACTGCGAGACACAGAACCCACGGGAGGGGATGAGGAAACCAGCCAGTCTAACCAACTTAATGTGCTCATCAAACGAGGATTCATGAAGGCTAAGAGAGATGCAGTAAGTTGATTCTTCAATTCTGTATTTAGAAATGGAAAAAAATGCAGAGTAATATTTAACTACAAATAGGATGCTTGCTCGCATCGATTTGAGAACGCTATTTTTCGTGTTATTGCTAATAATGTCCTCCCTAACCGATTCCGGCCACGAAGGCTAGTGACCCTAGCTGACTGCACAAGACATGATATATTATAGTGCACAAGCGTGTGTGCAAAAACAGGTGCTCTCCCTGTTAAAGTACTTACTATAGAATAGCAGAATACAAGTCAGTATAAAGCAATCATATTGTTGTCCACTTCATAAGGACACTAGCAATGTGCATTGTTATTTAAGTGGTCGGTTTTACTCTAGTCTTGGTGACAAATTTTGTATAAAAGGGCTAAGCAAAAGATAAAACTCCATCTCGTAAATTTTTAGACGCACTGAATTCTGAGAAATATTTTGATGCAAAAATCGTGCATATTTAGGGCACTAGACAGTACGCCGACTGCAATTCAATTCAACTGCAATCGGACAGCACGTTTGATTTGCAGTTCTATTGCAGTCGTGTCACATGCATTCAAACTGCCCTTAAACTGCAATTTGCAGTTGTATTGCAGTTGTAATGCAGTCCGTCTGTCTAGAGCCTTACCAAACCAATAATCATCTTATTTCTCGTTTCCAGACGATGACTCACTTGCGTTTGATAGTGAACGTGGTGGTAGGCATAATGTTGGGGAGCCTGTTCATCAACGCCGGCAACGAGGGCTCGCGAGTGCTGGAGAACTACAACCTGCTGTTCGCCATCCTCATGCACCACATGATGTCTCCTATGATGCTTACCATCCTTACTTGTAAGTATATAAATTAATACTTTTAAATAAATCTCAATCGATTTTTTTAGTCTGCTGCATAATAATATAGACATTTAAGAAAAGTTTAATGTTTTTGGGAGTGAGTCTAATGTAAGGTATAGTTTATATTTTATTTTCTAAGTACTAAACAAGGTTGTAGAACTATTGTCAAAGTTCGTTTTTAAACTCTTTCTGATCAAATTGTGTGTATCTTTTCCAGTCCCCAATGAAATGTCAATATTATCCAAAGAACACTTCAATAGATGGTACTCGCTAGGGTCGTACTACGTATCCATAACAATTGTCGATCTACCTGTATCGGTAAGTTCATTTTATTTGATACTTGATCTAAAACTACAAAGTTGTTTTTAAATTACATTACTTAAGCCCTGATAAATCAAAATGGGACAAATTATACATTGAACTGGTATTTAATTATATCAGCCTGAAAATGTTTTAAAACTAGGAATTGGCCTCATCTGAAATGGAAAATATGAAGCAGTCATTTGATTTATTTAAATTAGGCAATAATTCAGTTTTCAACGTTAAATAAAAATAGACAGCATCCCACACTTCACCGCTTGTTATGCTATTACGGTGTGAGAAGAAATGGCGCAACAAACTCCCCAAATAGACCTCAATCAGACAAATTCTCTTCCTATTTTAGAAGATTATTTTTTATACTATATTAATAGAAAACGTCTTACGCCGACCCCAAGTAAAATGGGATAAGTGCAGGAAGATGATGACGATCTTAATATTATAGTTATAATTGTCCCTGTGTTAACAGATAGTAGCGTGTGCGATCTTCAGCGTGATAGTGTACACGATGTCGTCGCAGCCGCTGGACGCGGTGCGCTTCTGCATGTTCTTCGCCATCTCGCTCTACACCGTGCTCGTCGCGCAGAGCTTCGGCCTCATGATAGGGGCTGTCTTCAGTGTTGTTGTGAGTATTAGTCTAAACATAGTTATTGATATCGTGATGTGTACTTGGTTAAGCTAATAATATAGTATCAACGTCTGCAGGTCCTTGAAATGAAATAGTAATTTTCCCGGCCGGCAATGATGCGGACGAATTTTTTGATGCGATTTTTTAAGCCTTGTATATAATATCTTTGTATATATATGTTTGTAAATATTTTAATTTAAGTTTTATAAGTTTGTAAATAATACTCTTAATTTTAATTAGTTTGAATAAATAAAACAAGAAAAAAAAATAAATAAATAAACGTACATTTTCCCAGTAAATTAAGAAACTCCGCAATTTCGAAGACAAGAATTCTGTAGGTGATTTTGGATAGAAATGGTTCTTTCCAACGATATTGAAAGATTAGAAGTGGGTGAAAATTTTAAAACTAATAACTTTAAAGGAAACTACTCGGGAGCAAATTCTGAAGTAATTGTGAACCCTAGGGAAAGTACTGATTAATCGTTATGAAAATTACTTTAGACTATTTTGTTACCAAGTAGATATTACGTGTTGAAGTAAACTTTTGAAAGTTAAAGGTATCGTGTTTATTATTTTGGTACCATTTAGTTTGACGATACCACTGATGACTACCATTTCTATATACACTATAGAAATGGTAGTCATCAGTTGTAATTTCAAACAAAATTTTGGTCATCCCAAAAATTGTTCTCAACCCAAAATCATCCATACAACTTTGCATTCCAGAACGGCACATTCCTAGGCCCGACTCTCTCAGTCCCGATGATGATGTTCGCGGGGTTCGGCGTGACGCTGCGCGACCTGCCCGCCTACCTGCGCTGGGGCTCCTACGTGTCCTACCTGCGCTACGGACTCGAGGGCTTCATAGGCGCTATCTACGGGCTCGAGAGACCCATCCTGGACTGCAATGAAGCTTTGTATTGTCATTACAAGTGAGTTACTGGTTTTTATGGCTTTTGGGCCAGTCATATTTTAAATGTTTCTGAGCAATGAAGGAGCAATCTTGAATCAAATTGATTTATGTAATCATCATCATCTTCCTGCCCTTATCCCATTTATAAAATAAAATTGATTTACGTAATAATACGAATAAATGCTTTGGATATCAATGAATGATACCAATGTAAAATGATCGTAAACAAAGTGAGCTACGAGTACATATTAATTTTTCTTTCAATAGTGAGATTCAGGTGGGATTGAGGAATATTTTTTCTGTCACTTTTCCAACTGTACCTTTAAGATGGTTATGGAGCGGTATTCTGAACTAATCTTTTTATTTCCACCGTCCTCCTTAAAGTGAGCATTACCGGGAGCTTTTTGGACTGTTTTCCTTTTCCCGAAGCCATTGAATAAAACGCAAGCGGACGTACTTTTCGAATTTAGACTAAAAGCAATAACAACATGTATATCTGTATCCAGACACCCCCGCACGTTCCTGAACGAGGTGGCGATGTCCCCGGACGAGTTCTGGTGGGACGTGCTCGCGCTGTCCGTGTTCGTGCTCACGCTGCGCGCCGCCGCCTTCGTGCTGCTCAAGTGGAAACTGGATGCCGTGCGGTAATCTTGTCACTACAGGTGTTGCTGTATGTGTGACATGCCCTGATTCTGATTGTACTGTTCTTTCGTCTTGTCTTTATTCTTTTTCGGTCAGTTTAAAATTATACGGATTTTGAACTAAATTTTGAATTAACGTAAATGTTTTTAGCTTTAATTTTTTGGGGTTTATAGAAACCCCAAAAAATTTAAGCCAAAATTATATGGCTGGTGGTTGACCAAAAATTAAATCTCCAAGAATCTGGACCTCAAAATTTAAAAGACCAAAATTAAAATTGTATGACAAAAACTTTCTTTGCATAAGCAAACGCTCTATGTGATGTAAGATTTCTGTTTTCTAAATAATTTGTGACAGTTACAGCTACTTTAATTTTGTCAGAATCAGGGAACCTTTTTTATTAGGGCAGATTTAATTTCAGTGTGAATGTTTATGTCTACTAACGAGCATTTTTCGGGTACGCCCGTCTAGTTTCGGATTTAAACTGAGTCAGTACAGAGAGAATAATTTTGAGCTGATTCGTCCTAAATGCAGCCATATAAATTAGGAAAGTATGCATGAATATTTTATAGTTGAGTACAAAAATACGAAAATGAGAAAGTTTTATTTGGCATGAATGATTGTGATAAATCTTGAACAAAGACAAAAACGCAATTTATTTATATTTTTAGTAACATTATGACTGTAATTTAGTATACTTTTATAGTTGGGATAGGAAATGTTTTAAAAATTGTCTTCTAAAATATATGTAAATTAAAATATGTACCTAGGTTTAAGGGTCCAAAGGTAACAAAACTGTGATAAGTTTCCAAAATAATTTCAGACTTCAGATATTCCAGACCTCTTTTATTTCTAAGCTGTTTTTGTACCCATATTTCTAAGTACAAAAATTGCTTAGATTTTTTACAGTAACGAAAGTTCAAAAACACATTCAAGTTGAGGCTGTGAAGAAAATACAAAAAAAGAAATTGTCAAAAAAAATATTTTTTATTAATAACAATTTACAGTACAAAATTGCCTTTACATCTAAAATCTTCTTAAAAAATCAGAAAACCTTAGTCATTAGTGGCACCTTAGCCGGCCTTATTAATATAGGGTTATGTAGCGTATCTTGTTGTATGACATGTATCGTACCTACCAGTTAGTAGGAAATGTACACATATTACTGTGTTAGCATATACTTGCCTATCATTAGTTGCTCAATTAGGTATTTATTCGTTAATAGGCCTAGAACTATGAATACTGTACTGAACTATTATATGTAGCTAGTACATTAAGAATATACGGTGATAATTTTGTAAATATTTTTTTTAGTAATAAAGTTTTTAATTTTGGTATAAGTTGATGTATTTTTATTTTATTACACAATTTCTCGTTATTCCGAGTAGAATGAATCCCTTAAATCTTATATGTCACCTCACTATTAACCAAATAACTACGAGGATTTAGAAGAAGATTAAACCTCAAAACTTGTCCCTGTGAATGCTGGATAATTGAAACATTCGCTTTATCAACTAAGCCACCGAGGTCATTGAACGAGAGTTCAAATCTTTTCATTTCACTCGTTTGTATCAAATTGTTTGAGTCTTATGTTTGCGACATGCGATGAGACAGTATTAACGACATTATTTTAATTAATAAGAACGATACGTAATCTAACAGGTAAAACAACATTACATACCACACCCGGAAGACATTTATGACCTTACAATGTAGCGAATACAATTTACATTGTAAGAGCAAGTTCTCCAACCAACTACCAATAAAAAACTAACATATCCTCTACTTAACTTTGATTGACTTTTCTATCCTCGTTCCATAGTTTCCCCAAAAAAAGTGTATGAAATGCCATTGGGAGTAGTAAGTCACTAGTACTATCAAGAGGAATGCAAAATACATCGATATATCTGTGGTTAAGCTGGATGTCTCCAGAAACGCGTATACGTATTCACCATTTACCTTGCACGCGTATACCCTGAAAAGATAAATAAGTTGTCCTTAAAAAAGCTGAAAAACAAGCTTTTATTTATTTGAGTGCACTAAGCTACCATGTAGATACTTGAAGAGTGCTTGGCAAGACAATTCCAACGAGCTCAAACTCGACAGGGGTACGTTGTTTTGTCATAAGTCACCTTCCGTCATCATATCAGGTTTCTAATAATATTGCATTGTCACCCAATTTGCATATCTCTTTTAGATCAATCGGAAGTCGATAAATGGCGCAAATTTTGCTTTCAAGATTTGGTCCGTACAAACTAACCAACCAACCAATTTAACTAACGAACACAGCAAGTCAAATAAAAGCTTGTAAAAAATGGCATCACTTGTACAGTATCAACAAAGAGTTTATTTGATGTACAATTTTATTAAAGTTTCAATTCCTGTAACAAATTTTGATGTTTCAATTCCAATACTTTTTCGATTGCCATCCCGCTATGATCAATTCGTCTGTAAACAATAAAATTGACTTCTGTTTATTTGCACTTTTTACGTTATTTGCCTTCCATAAGCGGGAGCTGACATTCAGCACTTAAAATAAGAATTTTGGCGTTGTGGAGACCGGATGGCACAACACTCAACATAAAGTGGGATTTTTTTTCAGCAACTGGAACTCCTACTTCAAGGATTAAAATACTTCATTAAAATTTAAACTTAAGGCTAAACAAATACTTACAACAGAGAATAAAGTGTACCGACAAATACGAGTATGGCTGCCCGTTTCTCCAAATTGCCTGGTCTTCGTCTAGGTGTGAGCATGAGGTCCATAACGACGGTTACCATGGAAACGCTATGCAGTGAGTGCTGTGCCCAATAAGACAGGTACTTCAACAGCTGAGGCGGGGCTATTATATTGGGGTACGTGTAGTATAATATCCAGAATGTGACGTCTGAATACTGCAAAAGAACAATTGTAGTTATTTGATTAGATGATGATATAGATTGACCTGTTGCTCTACATCTTTTGAACACGTTAAATGAACAACATTGTAAGCAAGGTACCAATAATTATGATAATTTGCAAAGCTTGTTTTATTACGGTATGCGCAGCCAATAATTAACCTCAGCAGTTACGGACGTTCATTAAATGATAAATCTAACATAACCTTGCGATATAATAAGAGTTACCTTGATCTTAAATGTATATGTAGTATAAAAAGTTGTAACATACTATACGATTGAATAAATTTGATCAAACATTCAGTTCAAGACTTAAGATTGATTTACGCAAATCTCAATGCTATAATATATCATCATTAAGATTTTCGTAAATCTTAAGCAATTAACAACGATGGCACAAAATGTGAACAAAAGATGACTACATCAGGGGTTTCTTATGCCGAATGCCGAATAACCTTTGGGCAAAGGCTACACATTGTAAACGACACATTGGGTAGACAACAAAAACAGACATCACTGTAGGAGAAGGCTAAACGAACTCGATTCTTTGTCACACTGGCCGGTATCAGCCCATGTACATGTACAAAAATGAAAGAAGGAAAAAAGGCTTTCCCTTACAGTGGACGCAAATGTTTGGCAATAATAATATTGTTACCTTTCACAGAACTGAGTTGCACATAATTGTCTCAAGAATATTTGAAGGTCTTAAAAACATCGTGGAATCTATCTGTGGACCAGGTAAAATTAGGAGATAGAAGAAACATGACATTTTGGCTTTCAAATATGTTACTAGGTAGATTTAATTAATGTCTCAGTATTTTTGTTTTTGAAATAACTCACAGTGATCACAGGTACCAAAAAGATTGTCATGACTTCATCTAAAAGACTCCGCAGCTTTTCCACTCGCGGTGACACCTGCCCCAAATACTCTCGGACATCGCAGTACAAATACAGAGGCAAGTAGAATAGGAGCGTCACCTGGAATGAGAAGATATAACTTTAGTCTTCTTCCTTTGCTTTAACTATCTTTAATTATAAATCTTGGGAGTATAGTTTGAGTTACCAAACTTTTGGTAATTTGTGTTGCAGCTTTTGGTCAAATTAAAGAATAAACTTAGGTATACTATTATGAGTCTGCTAGTTTAGAACACTGCAGCCGCACCACATTTATATAAAATCTTTGATATTCCCTGATACCACTCATTATATGCTGTGGGGTTCGTGATAGGGCAATTAGAAAGAAATAATCTAGCTTTTACTAGACTACAAAAAGCCTCTCTACACAAGTATTATTATTATTCTCACATAATATATCCCTCTTGTAACAAAAACAACAAAAAAAGTCTTACAAATTTATCAAATAAAACTAATTACATTAAACACAAATGTGATCAGTTTCCATCGGACGTGGTTGTAGGCCCTGACCATGGGGTCCTCGTCCACAGTCACATCGATCGTCAGGGTCACCACAGCCGTCACCAGCAGATGGAGGAAGGACACACTGTACCAACACAGTCTAATATGCAGCAAGGAGAATCCACACACTTTGATGTCTTTGAGTTTAGCGGGCGTCGGCACAGACATGATGTCAATTTATTGCAAGCAATTGAAAACCACACACTGTTGATATCTAATACATCACACTAAAATTATAGTCGATACAAACTCACAATTATTTACACTCCTATTTCTTATGTGACACTTAAAATACAGTTTTAACTGAATATTTATTTCGGTTTAAAGTTGAGAGTGCGAGTGCACGCGTCGAGCTTACATTAATGTTGTCTATGTACTATTCTGCAAAGCGTTGATTTGCATGGCAACAATTAATATGCTTGTTATCAAATACAGTTCATATTTTGCCTTATATCAGGAAACTGATGTCCGAGAATTTATGAATAATATCAGAATTGTGATTGACAACAATGTATTGAGGGACTTAGATAATAATTGTAATTGTTTTATAAGCATGTTTACCACAGAAAATGTTGTGACTTCTAGTGTTTTTTGTTGTGAGACGTTAATAACTCCTCATAATACAGATGTTACAAGATAGGTATTTGATTTTCTTTCTAAGCGAGTGCCCCGTTTAGTTTTCTTATGAAACCACCTCGTAAAGTAAGGCTGCTTTGATTGTGAAAGTGAGACGATGCTCCACACCTTGTTATGCATCTTCTTGCTTACACAACTGCAATCAGTTTTACTTTAAGAAGTGGTTAACTTACTTAATCTCCTCAAGTGGCGCTATTTACTCCTCTGCCTTTCTATTGATGTACCTACATATAATAAGGAACCTATTGGTACGCGAGTACAGATTGTAACCATTTATTTACATTGATTTTCTTTGTTGCAGTTAACTTAAGCACATAAAATCTTGACGGTGTCGGTCGGCACCTTATGTCGTGCGGTGTTTAACAGGGGTCGGTCCCTCTTGTGGAACATCGGTAACGACTGGGTGCTGAGGGGCGAGCTCCTGTCGGGTTCTGACTTGACATGTTATGCGGACGACACGCTTGTCACCGCCGGGGGGAGCTCGCACAGGGAAGCGGCGTTGATAGCCACGGCTGCGGTGTCACAGGTGGTGAACCGCATCCGGCGCCTGGGCCTGGAGGTGGCCCTGAGCAAGTCGGAGGCCACGGTGTTTTATGGCCCCCGACGCGCGCCGCCGCCGGGGTCACACATTGTGGTCAGCAGGACCCGGATAGCAGTCGAGTCAACCATGAAGTACCTAGGTTTGGTTCTCGACAGTCGATGGGAATTCGGATCTTACTTCCGGCGGTTGGCAAACAAGCTTATGGGCACGGCTTTCAACGCTGCTTCCCAATTTGGAGGGTGACATAGATGCTGTCGGGACACGGTTGCTTCGGCAAGTACCTGTGCCGCATAGACAGGGAGCCTGACGCTCGGTGCTACCACTGCGTCCAATGCGGGGAGGACACGGCGCAACACACGCTCGCCGAGTGTGCAGCTTGGGAGGAGCAGTGTCGTGTCCTCACAAATGTAGAAGAAGGCGATCTGTCGCTGACAGAAGAACAGAGTTCCCGAGGGATAACCGAAACCTAACCAAAATTTAACCAAAACTTAACCAGAATCTTACCAAAACCTAACCTAAACGTAGACAATTATTTAATATTACTTCGTTGCAATCAGTTGCAAAAGTCACTTCTTACCGAAATAAAATTTCAATGTTCTATTCGACCCTTTGAAAGTCAATGACGCCGTGCAGATAAGTGCTAATATCTGACAAGCATCTTCTATACTCTATACATATAATAAAATTGTAACAAGCTCATGTCTGTACATTAAAGATATTAAAGAAAAACTTAGATGGGGGATCTTCATACAACCAACAGAAGCCAAAAGTATGAAAAAAAAAAATTTTGTCTGTCTGTCTGTTTGTTGTCCGCTTTTAACTCAAAAACTACTGGACGAATTTTGATGAAACTTTTTTTATTATGTAGCTATTAGTCCTCGCTAACATTTAAGCTATCTTTTTTTTGGAATTTTGCTCTTAAAGGGGGTAAACAGGGGCGGGTAAGATTGTATGAAACTCCGTCAGTTTTGAAGCTAATTCGATTAAAATTAATATTTGGCTATTTAGTTAGAAATTAAAAATGACGCAATAAGGATTTTTGAAAATTCTGCCTTAACGGGGGTAAAAAAGGGGGAGGTACGTTTCTATGAAACTCCGACTGTTTTGAAGCTAAGTCGATGAAAATTAAAGCTGTTTACGTGAGTACTAAGTTTTTCTGCCCATCGTTTTGTGACGGTTACCTGTTTAAAGAATTATTGTCATAAAATTGTTAAACTATCCATAAACATATGTCCGGGATAATCCCAAAAAAATAATGTAGAGATTTCATTTTCATTTCATTTCAGATTTTCAGAATATATTGACTAGAGGTCGTGACAACATAAATTCTACATATTATTGCGCTATTTGATATGGAGGGTGAGCAATCACGAATTTTATGACAATTACCGGCTAATTGAAAAAACTACTTAATATACATAAGTATATTGTTCAAATTTTGCATGAAGATTAAGGACCAGTCTAGACGACATATCGACGGGTCCTACGTAGACTGGTGTAACCCGCAAAACACCAAAATACGTTTTTTTGCACCAATAGCCTTAAAATTACCTTAACTTTATACCCTGAAAAAATTGTATTATTTTATTAAGTAATTTCAGAGATACAAACTTGTAAACTAATATAAGTGACATCATTTTCGGCCACACGACCATCTACACTGATGTAAGTCACTTGCACCAGTGTAGGTAGTCGCGTGCGCCGCGTCACGTAGGCGCAAGTGCCATTTACTCCAGTATGCGCGCTGTGACGGAGTTAGGAGCACGTTAACACTGGTATAACTGCGTTAACTGCTAACGTATTCATTTGTATCAAAACTATTCCGTGCCCTGTTTTTATAGGTTGTGTTACTTTTTTTATATATTTAACAAGTTCTGTTTGCTTTGTGTAAGTAGTGGTAAGAAGTAACAACAATTAAGGGCTCACGAGGTCAATGATTAATAAATTTATGCGTTAAAAATTGACATACAAATTACTAAATTGACAGTACTAAGATTTCTACAAAAGGGTTTAATTAATGTTAGACTAATGCTAGATACAGATTGTACTGATTGTAGATTTGTTTGTCCCGCCTGCATTAATTTTTAACGTATAAATTATATAAGGTAGACGCACGGTGTACTGTATACCTACTCTTCACACTAAACTATAGTTTGTTTTTCCCTTTTTAGTTAGTGTGTTTTTTACAGTCGGGTTTTTGTTTTTTTTTTAATTACTATTTTATTTTTTTCAATAAATTTTACATTTATATCAGTAGGTATACAAAGTAGTAGTATACAAAGTGACACGTGTGACTTTGTTTTATTTTTGTGATATTGTTATCTGACATAACTGACATTATTTTAATCATAATATCTATTTACTAATAAAATAAATAGCGATACTACTTTTAATACATTTTTTGCAGCAATTAACGTAAGGAGTTACCAAATTTTGCTACTTGGTAACTGACGAGACAATTTTTTTTTTTTATGTACCCAAGTTCATAATTTTTAAAGGTGTAAGTATATTCCAGAGGTAAACAATATTCGCAACCTCAGTTTATTTTGGTAAAGTATTAGTAAAGGTATTGTAGTATTGAAAAAACAATTAAGTTCAATCAAAACTTACGTGTAGTAATACAAAAACATTTAAGTAAAACTTATAAAGGACTTAGTGGTCGCCCGCAACTTCGACCGCACGAGTGTCGGTTATAGCTGCAAAAAATTGCCCTCCTCTGACGCAGTTGGTTAAAAAGTCTTTGTCTTAACCCAGGTTGTCAGCTAACTCTATACGAAATTTCTTCAAAATTGGTTAAGTCGTTTGAGCGTCAAAGAGTAACAAACATCCAATCCATACTTATACAACTTTCGCGTTAACTATATTAGCAGGATATTTTCAAATGTGTAATATGCATATTTAAACAAGTATGACGAGTGTGGTGATGTGATGAGGCATTCGTATGAAGGGTGTCCTACACAAATCACCATTTAATACAAGTTGCAAAAATGTAATGAATTTTCCATCATCTGATTTAGACTCTAAGGTCTCATTGCCCTGTTTTGTGTTACTTTTTTATACATTTAACAAGTTATTTACACAACTATACACTTAATAGAAGCACATACTTCGAAAAGAGTTGCACAAAGGTTATACTAATTTCTTTAAAATACCTTTTCTAGCGGATCTGCAAAGGGAGAAATAAATTAGAAACATCAACGTACAAGTAACTGAAAAAAATAGTGGAAATAGAATTTATAAGAAAAATGACATGAAATTCAAGACAAGCTAGTCTTAAAAATAAAAAAAAACAGTTAGGTATTATTGTAAGAAAACCTCTTTATAAATCAAACCTTTTTTTTTACTTAAATTAAGAAGATTACATTTTTTTTGTTTTATTATTTTTAAGATGGCAAGGCTAATGATTTTATTTTTCATTATTAAGAATGCTACTATCTAAAATAAAGTGTTATTTTGTATTTTAAATGTTTTTATTTAACTTCTTGCCACAATAATTTAAATATTTACAGTTAATAATAATACAGAAAACTGCTGCAAGTAGCTTTCCAGTACTGAGTAAACTGTTGTAAGTGTAAAAAAGTCGATAAAAGTAGATAAAATTAGATATTATTTTTTAATATTATAACCTCATATTGGTCAATAACACGGAAACACTATGTTTATAGAGTAAAATCCTTCAGATTTCCTTTATTATAAGTATAAGCAAGTACACTATATACTGGTATAAGTGGCCACTTGTATCAGTTTACAGGTTCTACCGTAGTAAAGAAAACAGGCTACATCAATGCAAGTTGACCTATTTTCCAAAGTATGAAAAAAAAAGAAAAACCAATAATGCAGTTTTATTTCTTAAATATTAAAATATAACATACTAAAATTTCAAGTGTTTTTATTGATTTACGACAAAGTTACAAGCTTTTGAACCTTTAAACCGCTCTCTTGAAAAGTTGTGTTTTTGCACTTGTACTAGTCTACGTAGGACCCGTCGATATAGGCTATTTATTATCAGGTTATTAACCATGGGGTCTTAGCAATAAACCTTTATTTTTAAAGAACACGTAACTGGTGTAACTGACAATGTCACCATAGCGACCAAAATACTGTTGCTACGGTTTTATGTTTTGACATTAATATTAACATGCTATTTGGCTTACAATATAGAAATTAAAATAGCGGGCTCAGGGAAGTACGAGCTTCGTGTTTTTTTCACTCTAAGTTCAAATTTCATTTCGACACATATTTTTTAAATTTATTTTTTAATAATTTTTGAGTACGAATCGAATCTCAGTCAAGCATAACATTTTTTTTCTTCTATCGTTTTTGGTAGTACAAAAGTATTGTAAGAAGCGCTTGGATTTTTTTACCATACCTAAAATTGATCTTTAAAACACTTTTATATGGTATCTACCTACTTACTGTTTAAGCTAGGACAGTCTTATCCAATTTAGGAGGAGCTGTGGATTTGAAGTGAAAGAAAACCAACTACACTAAAACAAAAAATAGTGTGGACGGTAAATTATTTACTATACCTACTTAAATAACTGCTTAGCTGTTGACTGCAGTTTTGGGTGTGTGTGACGCGTGGCTGTAAAGATTTGATAGTGCCTATACACTACCACAATTGTGCACCAATTGCGATGGCATAGGGTAGTTGCATAGGTAAGGTATTATAAAGATAGGCTGTTATTATTAATACTAGAATTAGAATGCTGGAATGCTGGAAATAGAACTTTGATAACCATGTAAGTAAGCACTACTTCATGATTTAAAAAAAAAAACATCTGTCAAGGGTAGAAAGAAAACGAAATAGAAGATGAATGGGGAGCAGCGCCTGCTGTTCTCCGCACTACAGCGCACAGTGCAAACGTGTCGAATAATATCTGGCTGTTTAAGACCAACCCCGCTCAATAAGTTCTCCTCCTGGTTGGCATTGCTCTACCTGACGTTAGAAGAGACTTAAATCGGGTAGACTTAAGAGCTAAAAGAGCTTCTTCCGATATACACTGACTACTATTGCAACTCTAACTCGAGCTCGGTGCAAGATCTGGGCAGATCGACAACTACCACCTACTACTTATGTCATACCTCAGGAACATCTGCCGCCCGGAGGTACCTTGCAGTAGCCTGGCCGGAAAGCATTCAACCGTCTCAGAACCCAAATTATAGGTAGGTAAACAAAATTTGACAAATTAGGGTATACAGACCCCTCTCACATCCAGTGAGAATGCGACATCTTCGTAACAACGATGTCACACCGCCTAGAGTGGCCAAAGTGTCCGCGGTTAGTTAGTGCGCCGTCACCAAGTTCTGCGAAGAAGTGATGACGCTCAAGGAAAAGTGGAAAGAGCACAGCAGGCTTATCCATGTTTGATGAGCAAGGGATAGAAGAAGGGCCTTATTTGCCCTCCTCCAACCACCATAAATAACTTACGCCAGCAGACTCAGGGCAGTCTACTGTACTGGATAAAAGCAAAGACGAAATGCGTGGTGCTTCCACGCGCCTCTTAATAAGGGATGGCAAAAGCTGGCTCCACGTTAACGAAGAAGCTCCCGTTAAAAAGAGCTCTCCTGTCGGGGCTTGCGGTAGATTGCGAAAGCGTTCCCGTGCCCCCCGACAGTAGGATACGGTGAAGCACTCCGGCGGTTTAGCCAGTAAGAGTCCAGTACACTTCTTTGTCATCGCCCGCTTTCAAGTCCTTCAATCCAAATTGTCAAATCAGTGCAAGATAGTGGCCACAGCAAAAAACTAGCAGTGTTAATTAACAGTCAAATATGTTTGTAAGACTAGAGGTTAGGATTAGGAAGTTAAGAAATTAGGTAGTTTGGAACGGAACAGGATTAGGGAGCTGGCATTAAACATTATTTAGCTTTACTTTTTGTACAGCACTATACATCTTGAATACCACGCAGACGAAGTCGCGGGCAGCAGCTAGTTGACAATAAAGCAGTAGCGTCACTAGTATATCGTTTGAGGCTTTCCCTTTTGTAAATATAACTTAACTCACCGAATGTAATGAATATTGCTTTTTAACAAATTACATAAAATAATATTTCTGAACAAGGTGACTTATTACGTCCATCATTTATTATTATTTATTTATTTATCTTTCTTCCTGACAGGTAAGGTTCTTCATCATCATCTTCCTGCTCCTATGCCAATTTACTTGGGGTCGGCGCAACGTTTTTTTCTCCTATCTCCCCTATCAGACATCACACTATCATGTACTCCTTTTTCATTCATATCATTCCTCATTAAAATGTTAAATGAACCACCTGTATAACATATGGAATGCTAATAAAGAATTGAGTATTATCGCAATCGCAAACCATCTTTGCCTTTACCCAGTACAGTAGACTGCCCCGAGACTACTGCCGCCATGCCGTAGACCTGTTAGGTTAGGTTAGGTTTGGTTTTTAGTTAGGTTAGGTTTGGTTTTTAGGTTAGGTTAGGTTTGGTTTTTAGTTAGGTTAGGTTTGGTTTTTAGTTAGGTTAGGTTAGGTATGGTTTTTAGTTAGGTTAGGTTCGGTTTGGTTTTTAGGTTAGGTTTGGTTTTTAGTTAGGTTAGGTTAGGTTCGGTTTTTAGTTAGGTTAGGTTTGGTTTTTAGTTAGGTTAGGTTAGGTTTGGTTTTTAGTTAGGTTAGGTTTGGTTTTTAGTTAGGTTAGGTTTGGTTTTGAGTTAGGTTAGGTTAGGTTTGGTTCTTAGTTAGGTTAGGTTAGGTTTGGTTTTTAGTTAGGTTAGGTTTTTGTTTTAAGTTAGGTTAGGTTTGGTTTTTAGTTAGGTTTGGTTTTTAGTTAGGTTAGGTTAGGTTTGGTTTTTAGTTAGGTTAGGTTAGGTTTGGTTTTTAGTTAGGTTAGGTTAGGTTTTTGGTTTAAGTTAGTTTTTGGTTAGGTTAGGTTTGGTTTTTAGTAAGGTAAGGTTAGGTTTGGTTTTTAGTTAGGTTAGGTTAGGTTTGGTTTTTAGTTAGGTTAGGTTAGGTTCGGTTTTTACTAAGGTTAGGTTTGGTATTTAGTTAGGTTAGGTTAGGTTTGGTTTTTAGTTAGGTTAGGTTAGGTTTGGTTTTGAGTTAGGATAGGTTAGGTTTGGTTCTTAGTTAGGTTAGGTTAGGTTTGGTTTTTAGTTAGGTTAGGTTAGGTTTGGTTTTTAGTTAGGTTAGGTTAGGTTCGGTTTTTACTAAGGTTAGGTTTGGTTTTTAGTTAGGTTAGGTTAGGTTAGGTTTGGTTTTGAGTTAGGTTAGGTTAGGTTTGGTTCTTAGTTAGGTTAGGTTAGGTTTGGTTTTTAGTTAGGTTAGGTTAGGTTTTTGTTTTAAGTTAGGTTAGGTTTGGTTTTTAGTTAGGTTAGGTGAGGTTTGGTTTTTAGTTAGGTTAGGTTAGGTTAGGTGAGGTTTTTAGTTACGTAAGTTTTGGTTTTTAGTTAGGTTAGGTTAGGTTTGGTTTTTAGTTAGGTTATTTTAGGTTTGGTTTTTAGTTAGGTTAGGTTAGGTTTTTGTTTTAAGTTAGTTTTAGTTAGGATAGGTTAGGTTTGGTTTTTAGTTAGGTTAGGTTTGGTTTTTAGTAAGGTAAGGTTGGGTTTGGTTTTTAGTTAGGTTAGGTTAGGTTCGGTTTTTATTCAGGTTAGGTTAGGTTCGGTTCTTAGTTAAGTTAGGTTAACTCTATCCTTAGGGAACTCTATCCCGGCTATCCCTCGGGATCTCTATCCCGGCTATCCCTAGGGAACTCTATCCCAGCTAGCCCTCGGGAACTCTATCCCGGCTATCCCTCGGGAACTCTATCCCGGCTATCCCTCGGGAACTCTATCCCGGCTATCCCTAGGGAACTCTATCCCAGCTATCCCGGCTATCCCTAGGTAAACCTAAAAACCAAACTTAACCAAACCTAGTTAAAAACCTAACCTAACCTAACTAAAAACCAAACCTAACCTAACCTAACTAAAAACCAAGCCTAACCTAACTAAAAACAAACCTAACCTAACTAAAAACAAACCTAACCTAACCTAACTAAAAACCAAACCTAACCTAACCTAACTAAAAACCAAAACTTACCTAACCTAACTAAAAACCAAACCTAACCTAACCTTTTTTTTTTTTTTTTTTTGGTAAAGCGGGGGAATCCTCATGGACACCTGCGACCCCGGGGGGAGCCGCGGGTAGTGTCAGACTCTTACTGACTAAACCTGAACCGCTGTGCTACGTCATCCGCGTTTTTTTGTGTCGGTGCATGGCAGTGCATGGTACTACTTCATGCACCGACCGCGGGCTTCCGCCGGCCAGTTGAGAGCCGGCGGGTTGCATTTCGCATTGTTGATGGAGGCCGACGTGTAAAGGGCGTCGGCCTCGTCGCCTCGTATTGGGACCACACCCATAGCACCGAATGTGGTCCCCCGTCGCGGGTCCTCTACTACGGACGATGGCACCCCCGTGCCACCGTCCGGACCCTGGTTAGGGCGGGAGGGCGCGCTCATGCGCGGCCCTTCGCCGCCCCACCCGACGTCGGCGTATTTGGGGCGCGCCCGGATCGTTTTCCCGGATGCGCTCCGCGGCCTCCTTCTGCGACATAACGGTTTCGCAGAAGGAGACCAACGCGTCCCACGCTGCGCGGCTGCTGAGCGCGGCTGCGACAACAGCCGGCAGCGCGGCGACATCCACCCCCCCTAGCGCAGACACCAGTTCGGCGCGAGGCTCTTCAAAGGCCGGACACAGGGCCATTGTGTGCAGTGCGGTGTCGTCTGGGTCACCGCACTGGTGACACTCCGTGGTGGCCTCACGTCGGGCCACCCGACACAGGTAGTGCCCGAAGGCCCCGTGTCCGGTCAACATCTGTGTGAGGCGGTACGTCAGTTTTCCGTACCGCCTCTCCGCCCACTGTTGTAGGTGTGGGCGGATAGCCTCGACCGTAGCCCGCCCCGCCGTCGGCCTGGAGAGCCGAAGTTCCCAATTTCGGAACACGACGAGGCGGGCTTGTCTGCGCCAGGTTTCGCGCTGCCCTGGCGAGGGCTCGATGCCCCGGGACCGGAGCGAGGTGCAGCGGGTGTAGAGGTCCGCTAGCACCTGCGCTTCCAAATCCCAAGGCGGGGTGCCCGCCAGGGCACACGCCGCCTCCTGCCCGACGGTGCGATACGCCCGAGCGGCCCTGTTTGCCATTACTCGTTGCGCACCAAGCAAGACCGCCCGGTTGTCACGTGACAGCGTATCGCACCATATGGGTGCGCCGTAGAGGGCCATAGATCGAATGACCCCCGTGTACAACCGGCGACACCCAACATCTGGGCCTCCGACATTTGGCAGCAGCCTTCCGAGAGCGGCTGCGGCGGCTTGCAGCCTTGGAGCCAGCCGCTTGAAGTGCTCCCGGAAGGTGAACCGCCCGTCGAGGACCAGGCCCAGATATTTCATCGTGCCCGACAGTGGGATTTGTGTGTCCTCCACCGTCAGGCACGAGTCGGGCAGGGGCCGGCGGCTCCGGGGACCGCGCAGAAAGATAGCTTCGGTCTTCCCCAAAACCTAACCTAACCTAACAAAAAACCAAACCTAACCTAACCAAACTAAAAACCTAACCTAACCTAACTAAAAACCAAACCTAACCTAACCTAACTAAAAACCTAACCTAACCTAACTAAAAACCAAACCTAACCTAACTAAAAACCAAACCTAACCTAACCTAACTAAAAACCAAACCTAACCTAACCTAACTAAAAACCGAACCTAACCTAACCTAACTAAAAACCAAACCTAACCTAACTAAAAACCAAACCTAACCTAACCTAACTAAAAACCAAACCTCACCTAACCTAACTAAAAACCAAACCTAACCTAACCTAACTAAAAACCAAACCCAACCTAACCTAACTAAAAACCAAACCTAACCCAATCTAACTAAAAACCAAACCTAACCTAACCTAACTAAAAACCAAACCTAATCTAACCTAACTTAAAACCAAACCTAACCTAATCTAACTAAAAACCGAACCTAACCTAACCTAACTTAAAATCAAACCTAACCTAACCTAAAAACCAAACCTAACCTAACCTAACTAAAAACCAAACCTAACCTAACCTAACTAAAAACCAAACCTAACCTAACAGGCCTACGGCAGTAGTCTCGGGGCAGTCTACTGTACTGGGTAAAGGCAAAGACGGTTTGCGCGGTATCTTTCATTCCGAGGTGAAACCCCTAATTTGACTGGGCTAAATGCTACAAAAAAAATATTGGTTAAGATAATGAGTTGCAGTGTGAGAGAGACTCCGCTTTTCAGCATTAAGTGCTTGTCTTTCTTTTACGATTGCTACACTATTTAGTCATCGCATAGTGATTCACATTTATTATTATATTGTAAGTAATAAACGAAAAGAACTCTTTATCATAAACATAATGATTAAGCACAATAATAAATTTTATTGGTCCCTATTAAGTTTCAGATAATGATTTGGTAATAATTCCTCTGAAATTAAGTATTTATAACTGTCCTTTAGTATTATATAGCATTAACTAATATCAACAATAACATCAACTTTTTTAGGTGAATGCACACCCTTATAACTCGTCAAATTTTGTAATTCTGTATATTTATATAATCTTCTTCAGATTTGGATATCGTTTGGCTAGGTTAGTCTAAATCGGAAACCATCAAACCGGCGACCAAGAGATAGTCGGCCGCTACCAAATCGGTTTAAAGTCCTTGCTTTCATACATACGTATTGACCGTTCAGTCTTAAATAATTTATATAATTTGTCTACGCTATTGCATTAGGATAAGTTCCTGTAATAATAGTCGTAAGTTGATAATAAATAAATAAATAAAAAAAAAAAAATAGTCTTATATAAAGTTTAATATACCTCAAGATTTCCGTGTGGTATCCGGATATAAAGAATAGCACCACCTCATATCCTCCACTGGGTGTCGTTAAAGGCGACTAATGGACCTTAAGACCCAGTGCACTGTACCAAGCACCTTGGATCACCCGAATGGTGGCGGGTAAACAACCAACAATCGCATTCCCAAAGAGGGTTAGTGTCAGGCAGGCGGCCGACTATAAAACCATAACATGTCTACAAGAAGTGTTGCGCCGACCCCAAGTGAAATGGGATAAGGGCAGGAAGATGATGATGATACCTCAAGATTCACACAACGCCATCTAGTCTCAATATCTGTTAGTAATTGTTTAATCCTGGTCAACTATCTTCTAGCACGGTTTACTGTGAGCTGTGACGCCCGAGTATTTGGTAAGAGCAATCTACTCGCAGTGCCACTTTGCTATATAAAGTCTGCACTGTCGAATGGAGCAGTTTAGTTACAGAATAGATTCGAATAGAGAAAAATAGTTATCTTTTGGTTTTCTTAGGATCCAATTTTAGTACGAATTAACCTTATGTATTCAGCTCTATTTTGAGCTTGAGACGTAACTAACAACATAGCTTAAAAAAAAGTTAGAGACTACAGGTAACATTAAAATCTTAAGCGAACGCCAGTTCCTGTTTAGTTTTAGCGTGAATTTTAAGTATAGGTTTATCGGTTAATATCTAAAAAAAAAATTAATTACATTTAGCCAAGTAGTATAATACAAGTTGACTTAACATTTTTTTAGCAATCTTCATGTAGTTTAATTAAAAATATTAGAGACGTATTTTTACTTTTGTACCACACACACAAATAGACTTAAGTACGGTATGTACATACGTATGTATGCACGAGGTGCGGGTTCGAATCCCAGTGTAGACAAGTACCAATGTGATTTTTTTTGCATTATCATACGATATTATAATAACGTTTCAATTTATTCGTTAAAAATATTGACGCCTAACAACAATCGTCGAAACGCCATCCGACGTGGTTTCTAAGGCATTCTAATATGTTACATGACAAACTATTCATCATCTTCCTGCCCTTATCCCATTTCACTTGGGGTCGGCGCAACACGTCTTCTAGACGTGTTGCTTAAAGTTTTGGCTATGGTTTTATAGTCGGCCGCCTGCCTGACACTAACCCTCTTTGGGAATGCGATTGTTGGTTGTTTACCCGCCACCATTCGGGTGACCCAAGGTGCTTGGTACAGTGCACGGGGTCTTAAGGTCCATTAGTCGCCTTTTACGACACCCAGTGGAGAATATGGGGTGGTGCTATTCTTTATATCCGGACACCACACGGACTTGATAAACACACACATGACAAACTATTCTATTAAGTTATTTAATAATGTTATTGTAAGTAAAACTTACGCAATACATAGTTTGTGTTACGTGAGTGATTAGAGTTCAATATTAATTGGAGAAAGTACTTTTATTAAAGATATCTATATAACATAAAAATGTATTTAGAATAACAAATATTAAAAACAATAACAAAAATAGTTTTATTACTTGTTTATATTTAAGATCCTTGACAAAAGTATAGTTATTTCTTTGCTCTCTTTTACGTTATTTTTTCTTATTAAAAACATGGACTAATAGAGTTAAAAGGATGTTGGAAATAACTCCTTTTGTGTATAAAGTATAATTAATGTTAAAAGAGAACATTTCGACTTTCTGTTACTTTAATTAAAACAGGTCACTTTTCATAAAGTAGGGCAAGTAAAAGACAACAATTGTTAACTGTGAAAGATTTCCTTTATTGCCAAGGTATTTATTGTAACGAAGCTGAAATTATAGAGAGTTTCCCTTTATTGCCTTTGTTTACAAATAGTAATACTTATTTGTATATTGTTACCATTTTTACCAAACATTAAAACAAAAGATATTTTAAACTTTAGACAGAAAACCTGACTAGCATAAAATCTCAGTTATAAATTAAGTTGAAATGAATCATAAAAAAATAATAAAATTAAGTAGAAAATATAATAAAATAAAAAATCTTAATTCAACCAATACCTACTTAAATAAACTAGCGATATTTTTTTATTATAGCAATCCAATTACAACACAAAACAATGAATAGTTAAGTTATAACACAATCCTAATTATAATTGATTGAATTATAATAAGCATATAACGTGACATTGTGTTCACGAGTCCGGGAGCCACGCGTCGCTCGATAGTTATCTGCCCCCGACCGATTACATCGAGTTCAATCCGATTTACTTTATAATACTTATTATTGACGCTCTGTAATGGTGTGTTCAAACATTTACTCGCGCGAGAACAGATTATGAATATTTAGGTCGAATTATACTTACAAGGAAATGTGGGCGTGTCACGTGCTAGTTTGCTTGAGAAAGATTATATTTTTTGATCTTCATTTGTTTTACAATGTAGAGTCGGATTTCTTTCGCAAAAGATTAATGGCCCTGGAATCGTAGGGAGCAATAAGTGGGCGCAAAAGACAAGGCATAAAGGTAAAGCATTTTACCACTGCCATTAAAATAGAGATTTTATTAATAAAATAAATGGATAAATAAAAAAAAAAAATAAATTAATTCTTCTCTCATAATAATGAAGACAGTGAGATCATTAAAGACAATTTTTCTCCGTTAGCGCTTTTCAATTTTGCTAATACCTACTTTTACATTAAATTAATGCCACATGAATCTCGAATCATGAATCTCGCAATTTAAAGCAGGCTTTATTAAGGCGCAGCTTATTAATCAAATCTTGGTTTTTAAGTCGCTGGCAGAATTAAGATACACTTATTTAAAAAGGTCGTTTATCAGTATGCATTTTGACCTAATTAAAAAGCGATAACGACAGTTATTTCTTAAGATTTAATAATACTAATCTTACTATCACAGAAGTAGCCAATATGAGGACAAAGTATTTAAAGCAAATGCTGAAGTCCTTTGTTCTAATTTCAACTCAGCTGGTTTATGAGTTCGACGACTTTTCATTTGCATTCGACACAATTCACAGCTCACAAAACTGTATAAATAAAATTGCCATTACATTCCATCGCAAACAAAGAATCTTTCCAAATTCCAATACAAATCGTGAGATTCAATTTTCGCGGGAAGCTTTACATGTGGCCTGAGTTAATACAATATTTTCATCGTTATAAATTAAAATCAAAAAGTTTTTATTTCGAGTAGGCCTTTCCAAGCACTTAACGCTCTAAACTAAACGCTCCAATCGAAAAAAGGCGGTAATTTAAACGTGTTCCTTATGATACATATTATGTCGTATCATAAGCACTTGGAGCACAAAAATGTTTCGGATCAAACGTCGATCCAAAACACTTTGAAGGGTTAAACGTTAATGACTTTATTAGTTGCACGGTTCCACAATGTCATTCCTATAAAGAAGCACCGGCAAGAAACTGCATAAATTACTCTTTTAATAACCGATAAATACAATTCATACTTTAATACAGTGAGTATGCAACAACAACGCAAATTAGCAAAATGTAGAAATTGCCAAATGGGGGAAAAAATATTCTTCAATGAAAGAGAATAAATTTATCGAAAAGAAGGTTTTATTCGTACTTAAGTGGTTGCACCTCTTTGGATACTTACCTCTATGTCTCCTCTTTTTTCTTGGCATTAGGGTCTAAAACTGTATTAGCTACCTGTTATAAACGCGTCCTAATCCGCCATAAATAACCGAGACATTATAAACATCATTAAGTTGATATCCGTTGTTTATAATAGGTTATTATCACATCTTAATGGCATCGTATCATGCAGGCGGCGATATTTGTGTTCGTGATTGTGAACGTCAATCATTATCGCGGTTATAATTAGATGGGCTCATCAAGGACCAGGTTATCTTATCTAGGGCGCTACGCACGAGTTGTAACGGATCAAGACTCCTATGTTTATCCTTGGGGTTGATTGAGTTTTTGAATGCAGGAGAAGAAAACTTCTACGCCACGTAATATGTGCTCATAGATACGCTGGAAAGCCTAAAGTGTTGCATCTTCATTTTGGAGGGAATAAACCGATTGAGTCAATGAACTGCAATATTCCAACTGAGAGCTGATGGTAGATTTCCTGAAGTAATTTCTTGAGTTGTACATAAACATAAAAACGTAAATAACACTTAAGTACTTATTTTTTATACTCAGTTAATTTCCTTACACTAGGCATAAGTTGATTAAAAATCACGTGATATCCAGATTATATTTTTCAATAATATCTAATTGAGTATCTATTTTTACTCGCCTATCTGGACTATCTATCAGGTAAACTTTTCTTATTAAATATCAACAGTAGACAGTTTGCAATGACTCTATCTTTAGTTTTCTTTTAATAGAAATTCTTTATCCATTTCAACGGATAACGTACTCTTGATATTCCTTTTTCGTTAGTTAGTGCCAGTAAAAGACGTCTGAAAAACTGGAAAATCTTAACTGAAATCATGCTTTCCAGATACTAATTTTCCTTTCACGAAGCTAGACAAAGCAATCACACAAATTGATGTCTATTATGCAGTTGCATATTCAAGGGGTCGATATTAATGTCTCGATCACGTCCGGACGCCAGAATCGCACGACAGTTGCCGAACTTTGCCGAACCCTGCCGACCACCAGTAGACTAAGAAAGACGTTAAAGACTCAATATTTACCAGTTTAAGTTTAACTCAATATTAACTTTCGTTAAAGTAAATAAACGAGTGTATTTTTACTAGAGGGACTTCGAAGAGATGCTTTTTCTTTTCAGCCATAACACTAGGATGTGGTGTAGAGTGAACGATTTTGGGTCGCTGTATTCTTATAACGTATGACGTGAAATTTCAATAAAACATTTTTACATGATTACACATGTTTCACTTAAACTATTAGTTTATAGTTTACACGCATGCATGTTGGGGAAATCTTTTGAAAGGATTTTCTTTCCAACATTCATGCGTTAGTAGCTCATTTTGTGACAGTTTTAAATTGTTCATTATGCACCAGTATCTAATTGGTACAAAATGAACAAACTTAGTCTCGTTGAAAAAACCTTCTGACGACCTTCCATCGATTTCAACAAACATGCAACATTTAAGACACATACAGTATGGTCATCTATGGCCTTAAGAACGTACTTGTACCTAGTGACGTCAAACTAGATCATTCCTCTAAGCGTGTAGCAAGCATAGCTTATCGATCTGTTCACGAGAGCATGCGGTGGTGTTTAATCGTAACGTAATCATTACCGGGAAGCGATACGCGGGTTAAGTTCATTCTGAAGACAAAACAAACCTAAATGTCGAAGCTTAAAGCCAAACGTTAGAACATTGTCATGAATGAGTCGCCGTCACGTCTGCGTGGTATAATCAGACCACCTATGTTTATTTTGTAAACACTAAATTTAAACCTCCTTTACCGTTTTAAAACAAGTGAGAAATTCAAGCAAATTTTTTTCTGTAAGCTCCCCGAGTTTTGGAGTGCTAATCGGTGTTCAATGCATGGATTTTACATATCTTCAAGTCAAGTCTTCTGATTGATTTTGACATAAAGCTTTATCTTTGGACTAGTCATACTCAAGAAATGTATTCTTAATCGCGACATTTACTCCCCATCCGTGTATATTGCTTTTATAATTTAAAATCATGATAACACTGGCACATCCTAGATATTATTTTAATCATTTATTGTTCACAGTTTCACACAATAAATACAAAACCTTTATTCATAAATTTAAGAATGATGACTGGACGTGACAAAAAAAGACAAAGTTTTGCACATATATATTGCTGACCCTTACCAAACGCAACTTCGACGTCATTATCTACTACAAACTATGCACATTGTTATATATGTATTACTAGCTGTGTCCCACGACTTCACCCGCGCAAATGTCAGTTACAGCTGCAAAAACAACACCCCCGTCTGACGCTGTCGGTTATAAAGTAGCAAATGTGCTATTTCAGGGTGTCAGCTAACTCTAAACCAAATTTGATTCAAATTTACTCCAGTCGTTTGAGCGTGAAAGAGTAACAAACATACATACATACTTACAAACTTTGGCATTTATAATATTAGTAGGAAGGATGATGATTGCAATTATACCCATACTCGTGCAGTACGCGGTAGCTACATAATATACTTATATGTATGTTGGCAAATTGTTCTCTACTTCCAATTATGCAAAGTTACACGCTCCAACGTTCCCTGGCTTAGTATAGAGTGTGTAAATAGCTCAAGCGCCGAGTTAATTTAGTTGAGCACAATAAAATCAATACTTCTACCTTCAACCTACCTATGCTGTTGTAGAATATGGAGTGGCGGTACGTTTACACAGGAACGGGTAATAAAAATGTGTTTAAATATCAGCGTCATCATACAAACCTCATCATATCTACTTAATTACAATTAGGTACATTATTATCTAGATGCAAAGCTCAGGTGTAATGATTTCCTTCATGAAAACTTGAAATAATATTCAAGTCTGAAATAGTGGGTCAAGGCGAGACAACAAGTATAAGATGAATATGATCTAATTCTAAAAAAAACAGATTACGGGGGGTCTTAGGCAGTATTCTAAAATCTGACAAATTCGATAGTCCGACATTGCGCAGCAAAACGTTTGTCGGATAACCGCAGTTTCACTGTAATTCAAAACCTATATTTTGTATAGAATATCCACATTAGAACATGTTTAGAAACGTATACACCCTGTACATAGTGACCAGAATGTTCAGATACCCTTGAGGCCCTTCGCAACACGTGAAGCTAGTTTTGACCCGCGTCGTCCCTTGCCCCCCATTATTTATTAACCTATTGCATTATCAACACTACAGAGCTCGACTTTACGTAATACGTAATAGATATGAGAATCCAATACATTTTTCTCTTGAACTAATGTTTTATAAACAATAATATTATTACAAGAGTCACGTGTTTGATGAAAACATTGTGTAAACATATAGGGCTGTTTTTTTAACAAATATTTCATTCGGACATTATTAGCAATAGAGGTCCTCACTATCGTTAAACTACACATTTATAAAATTTCATGACTACATTGTAAACGGTATCACACTTTTCTATACTTACACTTACAATGATGCTTCTTCATAAAATTTCTTCTTTTTCTGTAATTTGAGGACTAGGTATAATTGTTGAATGAAAGGCTTAGAAAGTAATTAATTGGTCACCAAATGTGAATAATAAAGAGAAAAATATAAAATAATTCGTGATTCCGAAAATCGTTTATTTGGTAATGTGACAAAAAAATATCTACATATTTATTTTTTTAACTTTAAATCGCATAGTAACGTTTGTAATTATTGTTATATCTGTCACTATAAGTAAGTTTTCAAGGTTCCCTCAAAATATTTTGAAATGTTTTTACCCCTTTTTAAGTCACGCGTAACTGGAGTTTCCGTAATCAAGTCTGACTCTTTAAGACTTATACTGAGAGAAATACTCTCTACCAAACACATTAACGTATTTAATAAATATGTAAATACAGATAAGGTCAATACTTCACGAGATTTTTATGAACAACAATATAAATTATGGTGCGATACCCCCCGTCCGAGGCTGCACGTGACCTACAGTCAATAAATATCACACATATCGTTGTAAGGACTTGATACGACTATAAATACATTGTGAATATACTTTCATATGTACCACACCTTCTCTTAGTAAGTACTTACGTAGCACACACAGGACTTTGAGTTTCTATTGCTACGAATTTTGCTAGTTTTTTTCTGTAGAGGTCTCTTGTAGCATTGTTTTAACGTAGATGGCTAACGTAGCTATTTTGACCATAAGTCTATTTTGTAGTTATGTATTGTTTATCGTGTACAAGAAGAAACTATTTCACGCAAAGCGTCTATATAAAAAATTAACAGTCAGGTAGCAGCTTTACTATACGACAGGGTTATATATATTATGTTTACTATATCAATGCCGCCAGTCTCCTGGGCACGTTTCCCGCTAATAACGGGGTGACTTTTAATAAAACTTTAACGTCATCATGATATTCAAGCAAATATCATCTCAATCAATTACTATAATGACTGGCCTGGCTTGTTGGTATAGTGGTTAGTGGCCCTGGCAACTATACCATATGGTCGTAGGTTCGATCCCCACCCAGGACAAATGTTTGTGTGATGAGTACTATCATTTGTTGTGTGTCTGGGTGCAATTTATCGATACTATTAATGTATTTAGAAGTTATATTATTTTAATAACTATCTACTAGTATTTAATTCTCATAGAATCCTTCAACCTCGGTCCTAATACGAAACAATCTACTCGCATGACATACTCGTACCTACGCGGTCCGCGGTAATCACACATACTTTGATGCTATCGTACAGAAGCCGCTGTTTTTATTATTTCCAGTATTGCTCGATAAAACGCCAAGTAAATGCTTTATACGGAACGCGAGTAATTTACTTCAGACGCAAACAATGATGATTTAAGTATTTTGTAAATATTATTCGAACGCACGTATGTATTGTTTACTCCAAAGGGTTGGTCATTGGTTAGTATGTTTTTGAAACTTTGCGTTATAAAAAAATTTTAAGTAAAAAAACTTTTTAAGAAAAAGCTTTTATTTAAACGCTCTAAAAAGAAGAAAATAAAATATTCCTTTTGGATTATACTAACAACTCCTCATTATACACAATTTATATATAATAATAAAAGCTTGTCGCTCGATTTACCACAAATTATTATGATATAAAGGAATGTTGATAGGTATGTAAACCTCGCGACAAGCTTTTATTATTATAATATATAAATTGTGTATAATGAGGAGTTGTTAGTATAATCCAAAAGGAATATTTTATTTTCTTCTTTTTAGAGCGTTTAAATAAAAGCTTTTTCTTAAAAAGTTTTTTTACTTAAAATTTTTTATTTTTTACTTTTTAGTTATCGCTGGCTAGGTTCCTCAGTCTGTTCAAGTTATTATTACTCTCAAAATGCCCTCTCATTTGATACCCATATTGTAGAAGTAGACTAAAGGTAACTATTCCGCCATCCTGCATGGTCCGCCATATTGGATTCAGAATGACGTCATATTCTTTTTCTAGTCACTCTTAACAAGCCCTTTCATTTGATACCCATATTGTAGAAGTAGACTAAAGGTAACTATTCCGCCATCCTGCATGGTCCGCCATATTGGATTCAGAATGACGTCATATTCTTTTTCTAGTCACTCTTAACAAGCCCTTTCATTTGATACCCATATTGTATAAGTGGATTAAATATAACTGTTCTGACATCTTGTATGATCCGCCATATTGAATTTAGAATGACGTCACATATCTTATCATATATTGTCATCCAAACAAAATGCGTCCACAAAATTTCAGCACAAACGGTTGAATATATCTACTTCAAAATTGAGTTCAAAGATTTCACCCGAACACACAAATATCCATACATTGCAAGTTAAATAAAAGCTTTTAATAATAGAAATAAGCAGCATGAAACTTAGGTAAACTTTTTGGTCACACTTCACACACTTCACTTAGAGTTGGTATATAAATAAGTTGTTATTTGTTTCGGTTAAACTGTTGAACAGATTTTTGGGGAGTCACAACTGACTGTTACAAACAAAAATCAAACTGTGATAATTGCATTTACTTGAAATCAAATACCTACATAGTATAAATGCACCGTTCAATTATTTTTGTTTTTCTGGACATCAACCCCCGTCATTTCACAAATAATAGATTTAAAATGAAACGTAAGGTTATTCGGAATTCCCAAATTACTTAAACAATTAGCAAGTAATAAGACCGTCCTAAGTAAATGTAAATACGAGTTCGAAGATTATCAACCAAAGTTACTCATAGTTTAAATACTTGTTATCACTTTTATAAGCCAGAAGTTACACACAGCTTTACTCAGGTTTAAGATTAAGTATTACAATAAATATGTCTCGCGGATATTAATTCTTGAGTTCCTATTTTTTTTACTTTAAAAGTTTTATCTTTATTTTTAAATCTTGATTTTATTAAAAAAAAAGTTATGATACAACCAGTTCTTAAGAAATTAATCTAAAATGTTGTAGAAGTAAATTTCGTATAGACAAATTTAAGCTCATATTCCTATACCTACCTAATGGTTTTTTAAACATGCAAATAATTACATTTTCTCTAAGCAGTTGAATACTCTAAAATAATGTGTCTTAACGGTTGGCAACTTTCTACATATGACGTCATGCAAAATATCCAGTCTAGGAACGAAATTTCCTTTAGAATATTCAGGAAAGGAAACTTCGTCAATAGCGTCATTTTTACCGTTAACGTCAATACTAACTACTGTTAAACACAAATAACCTTTCAATAGAATTTTACAAAGTCTTAACAGTGTTTAACTAACCTTAAGGTTAGTTAAGGTTAACTCTGTCTTAACACTCCCAATTCTCTCTACTTCAATGACGACAAAACAAAATTTCATTCATATAAAGTAGGGAGATAAAGCGATGTTGATATTTTGCGCATTATATAACACAGTTGAATAAATAAAACTAAAGTTCACAATCCACCAATTTATCAGTGCCAACAGTTATACATAACAATACACAGTTATATATAGTTAGATATACTAAATGATCGCGGTCACGTTTCGCTCCACACGCAGCGAATGGTGTATGATGTTAGTTTATTTTCCTTTATTACAGGAAATGCAGATATAATCAGTTTATCACTGTGAAGGCACAAACATTACGTCTGTGAATGAATTATAACATAAACATCTTGTAGGTCGTTAAATTATTGATATTTGCCGACTGGCAACGCCATCTTAGTTGATGAACTAGAAAGATAATAATTACTTTAAGACTGAGCCATCCTAAAGAAAAACATCTTTAAAAAGTGCATAATGGCATTTTTAAAGCATCAGTGAGCTTATAGCTACCTCTTAGGATAAGATTCTTGCAGTTAAGAAACGGGGTTTTCTAAGATAACTGCGACAGTTTTGTAAGAAAAGCATCTCCTATCTAGGCATAACACGTAATATAACATTTTCTATTTTCACGTGAAGTTTAAACAGTTTGGTTAAGTTCAAGCAAACTAAACACAGCCAGGACATCTGTAAGTTTCTACGTTCAACAAGCAACACATGACATTAGTAATATGTAAAGTATATGGACCAAAACCTTCGTGAAATAGGTGATCCAGCATTGACGGAATACCATTACTACCAGTATGGATTTTTCAGCTGATTATAAAGATGTACAGTCCGTTACTTGTTTTGATGAGTTTCTGTTGAACTTTTAATCTTTTCACATTTATCAGACTGTAGATTTCCATAGCTGTTTGTAAATATACCGAAAAAAAAGATAGTAATTTAATTGAGTTGCACGATCATTTTTACAGCTGTAACTAAGGTGTACAATGAAGAGTATTATATTATATTCTACACAACTATTGAATGCCATTTTTTTTATTAGCTCGGTCCTAAAGATTCATTTTTACTGCTCTAAACTCGAACTTTTATCAGACTAACAGCCTACACTCTCTTGACTATTGTGGGTCAAAAATATCACCAGAAACACCTAAAACAAGTAGAATCAACTATCCAACAAAATTTAAGGAACAATTATATTCTATGTATGCAGTGCCATTAAACATTCTACATAATAAATGAATATAAGTAAGTAAAATAATACTACACGTTGTCGACTGCACAATTGACAGGAAAACCTTTCAGCGTTTCGCTCCGTGGAAATCTACAATTACTTACAATAATGTAAACTTCCACTATCTAATGCGGAGCGGTTACTACAAAGGATTCATGTTGCTACCTTTCACTAGTTTCTACCTGTATGTATGCTTATGGTTATGTAAAGTGTTATGTAGTATTCACATACTAGGTATTATAGGTGCTGTAAGGTCAATGTTTCGCTTAAACATTTTGTGTTCAAGATCGTCTAAGAAAAGAAAAATTTGGAAGTTCTCTTAATAATCAACGAATTTATTTAAAAAAAAAACATGTATTTTCAAACATGAGCCTGTTTAATTGAGTATACGCAGTCTACATTTTTGTAGCCCATAACCCAAATCTTGGGGCACACTAACTGTATTATAATTATAGAATTCAAAGCATTGGTTAAATGCAAATACTATGGCTAGAGAATGAAAGGCTTTATGAGGGATATAAAATCAATGTAAATTGTCATAAAAGATGTGGTATGAGTCATATTCGAACGTAACTGACGAAATTTTCCGACATTTCCGACTGGGTCACTAGTAAGTATGGACCGAATAATTTAGTGACGACATATGAATAGGCCTTACTTCTTAATGCATTTAAATATGTAGCTCACAATATTCCGGAGCGTGTCAACGCATGTGTCGATCAGACTACGTGGTGCCATAAACAAGATGAGTTAGATGTCATTTGTTTATCAAATGTCAGAACTATGTAGCATAATGATGGCACGCGCTGTTCGCGTGAGATCGATAGTTATCAACACATCAATGTCGCGTTGCATTTACAGAAGCGAGACGATGCTCTACGCAGGGTAGTGCGCTATCTCACTTACACTACTGTAACAGGCTACTAAGAGATGATGGTAGACGTCCTAATCGGTACATGTAGGTCGCAATTACCTGCAAGCCCGCATCCCGAACTAATTTGCATGAATACGGCCGCTGCCTTTGATTCGCCGCCGCCAAGCCCAGCTCATTAAGAAAGGCCTCAGTACTTCCATTGATCAACTTGGCCTTACACATTCGTGTATTGAGTTATTGACATAACCGATCGTGGCCAGTCTGGCCTGACGACAATGTGGTCAGCTGGTAGCGTCGTTTACATTCATGTATAAACGGATTATTTAATAAAGAAGCGCAGTATGTGTATAAATAAAATGCAGATTTTGTTACTTAATACCAGTACGGTATTTTGTACAGGTTTTAAGATTTATTAATATGCTTATCGTGGTTATTAAAAGTGAACAGACAGAAGGATTTAGAAGAGATAAGGTTTATATTAGAATAGATAGGATAGAAAATCGTGGAAGGACTTGGGGGAGGCCTTTGCGCAGCAGAGGGACACTACAGGCTAGAAAAAAAAATCGTATTAAAGGATTTACTTTTTCCAGTTAGTGCACAATTTTCAATCATACACTAAAATAGAATGTAGTTTGTATTAAAGAGAAGTCAATCACTGCACTTTCCGTCCGATTGCAGATCTCTTACATATGCCTATACAACAGTCTCACCGTTCATTACATGTATGACCTTGTAACCCTTTCTTACCTTTGACTACCAAAGGCTCAAGACAAATACACCATCTGTAGATAAACAAACGAGACGTTAATGATAAACACACACACGTGGAGATTACAACACCTCTTACAAACAGACGTCTAGGTACTACGGGTAGCCGTTCATTGATAAAACATGCTTATCCATTATCCGAATTGATGACAAGGTATGAAGGAAAATACCTTTTATTTTTCCGTGCTGAAACGCTAATGACTTCAACCCATGCCGAGGGCACGGTGTGGGGATATGTCGGACTCCCACCGACTATAAACACCCCGGGCCCCTTCTACTACCTAAGCCAGCGTCACGGGATGAAGGGAAATACCTACTGCGGTTTAAGGAAACTGGCTTACGGATTGTGGAAAATTAAGGTTTGAGAGGGATTTGCTATCAGCTATAATTCGTTAAGTGTTTACGAGATTGTTTGGAAATGTGAGACTGTTGATATCTTTTTTTTTAATGTAAGAGTATGACTCATGGTGGCTCAGGACAGAAAGACGGAAGGATTTGGGGGAGGCCTTTGCTTAGCACAGGGGCATTATAGGCTAGGAAAAACAAGTTTGATCGTTTTAAGAATCTTTTTCTTCAGAGAAAAGATAAGTGTTTAATATCTTATATTGCAGCATTCTATTAAAAAAATTAAATTGTTTTGTATACCTTTCAGTAGAAAACTATTCTAACTGAAATATCAGACTTTCAGACGGGAGAAAAACCTCCAAAGTAAATTCTTAAAACATTGTTTTATTTAGAAAAAACCTTATAAAAATAGAACTGCAAATAGGTGCATAACAGTTACATGTAGCTAGGTAGCAGTTATTAGCATAGCAGCTCCACAGATAACTATCATGCATTGTTAATATTGATAATTGCTGCAAACACTCAGATTTTCCATACCAAGTTGATAACTATAATTGTTATATTTTCATCGTAACTAACATTTCCACTGTGTGACTATGGTTTTATTACAAGATGACTTAAACTTTTCAGACATCACAATGATTATCATTTCTGAGAGATGATAATTTATTTTTAAAGGTGATCTTGCAAACAATAATTCCGTACAAAAACGAACAAAGACATTCGAATTTTGATAATATAATGACCATAATAACTTCGTTAATTAACAGAAGACTAATGATTGAAGACTAGTTGAATCACTGTATTTTCCCGTAGTAAACTATATTTTTTTCTGAACAATAAGGAAATTGCGACAACACAACGTAGATGGAAAAGTTTGTGAGAGTTTTCCTTTCAATTTTATATTTACAATAAATGTTCCAACGATAGCCTATTCGATAAAGGTCATTGGGCGCAATCCGACCCAGTTAACGAAAGTTTTCCTACAAAAACCAAATTAGTTTTAAATTGTTAAGTATTAACCTACATTAAAATTTAGATAGTTATTTTTTTTTTAAACCATGGGAATAAAAAGTTATAAGTAAATAAAAAATAGGTAATAAATGTTTTTATAAAACAATTCCAGTGAAGTTTTCTGTTAAATAAACGTTGAGTGTGCGATTAGTGGCATGCATATGTCGTCTCACTCGCACTAAAGAGTAAAAACCGATTTTGACGATGCGCTCGCGTCGCGCGACCCGGCCAGGTCGCAATCGTTCGTCATTTATTGTCGTTGCGATCTGTGTGTTTCTTAGGCTTTTATTGTTTTTATCGATTACTTTGGCGTGTTTATTGGATTATTAGTTTGCATTTGGATTTTGAATTCTGGTTTTAGTTGATAATATGGAAAGACAAAATAGTTGTGTTTCATGTAGCCACGGTCGCCGCACTATTGGATGCTGTGCGCATATAGCCAGCATAGTATTTTTTTTGTCTTGGGCCCGATAATATATCAAAATCAAATTGATGCGCCTGCGGCGTTTTTAGACGACACAATTATTCCTATAGACATTGATCATGTCGAATAAAACTTATAAACTCTTCTATACTTGTTTTATTTCACTTATTTTATTTTTAAAATCATGTTTACTATCAAGAAACCAATAAAAATGTACTAAGCCTTGTTATAATTAACCTTATTATTGTATTTTTATTTTTTAGGTTTCTGTATTTTTCCCATTGTCTGCGTTAATGCGACATATATATTCGTAAACTAGAGACGTTTATCTAAACATACTACCTATTTTTTTTTCTGTAGGCCGTGGGTATAGTTTCCATACTTAGGTGCCCAATGACCTTTGTTGCATTGGGTATTTACCTGTAAAGATGGTGTTGTATATGAACCAAATAAACAATTAATATTGAAAGTGGGCTGTCCCGGCAAGCGTTTTTTGCCACAAACGAAGTTCTGGAGATGACCTCCCTTATCATTTTAGGGCATAAACAAGTCTAGCTAAGCTTGACCGATATGTGAAATATATCGGTCAAGCCGTTTCGAAATCGTTCGATGGTAAACACTAATACCTACCCGGGATTTTTAAATGTTATAAAATTAGATAATAGGTATGCCTACCAATCCAGATTAGTGTTTAAATACCCCTAATGATACTGTCCTAATTATTGTTATCTAAATCTCCTAACGGTTTCTTTAATTGTCGATCGAAGACTCATCTAAACTATGTACTTTTAGATTACTGGACAGGCCCCCGGGTAATTGACTTTAGCGGTCATTTAGTCATTGTGGTTGACGACACGTGGCTAAGTGCCATAAGCTCACGAACGTAATGATTTACTTAATTAAACTAATTTGCTATGCGCTTAAGATGTTATTATTGTTAGATAGATAGTTATAAAAAAATAACAAAAAAAAGAAGTTTTTCCAAAATTGCGAATAATTTTTCTTTTCTTTTAGATAATAGTAAATAATAGAGAAAAACAAATAAACAAAGTTCAGTATACCTATAGAGAAAAATGTGATCTAAGACAGTTGTGTCTTCCTGTGGTCTATGTAACTGTTACCGATACCGTATTACGTATTCACGTCATACATCCTAAACACGGGCATTATACAGATGCGTCACAAAAACAAATGCATGCGGCGAACAGCGGGCACTCCGTCTCATCACGGTACAGTCATTCATTCATTCGTTCGTCACAAGCCCGTGTTAACTCATGCACGGGATTCAGCGCCGCACGCGACTATCGCATGGCCAGCACGCACGCTACACGCAATCACCACACTTCCACACCATGTCATGAAAACACGGAAAAACAACACCGAAATAAAACCTCATTCCAAAATCAAATGCAGGATTTTTATGTCACACCCGTGCCTCAATATCAGCTGTTAAGAAAAGAAAATAGAACGTTCGATAATTGAATTCCATGCATTCTAGACCGTTTGTTATTGTGTCACAGATAATCGTGTTGTTTTTTACTACATTTTGACATAACATAAATATGTTTGTAATAAAAATAATCAGTAATCAGTAAGTATATAGTGTTTGTGTTTACTTAACTTGTATGTATGTGTGTATAATTCAAGGCCCAGTAACAATAAGTTAAGCGTTAACGCGGCGAGCATGCGTTCATGGACTTATAGTCGCATCTCCTGTTCAATCTTTTTTCATTCACAATTAATAAAGTAATTTATGAATTAATCCTTATGTCATCTTAAAGCTGATCCTTGGCCTAAAACTGGAAAAAGATCATCAATATAATATTAATTATTAGTCATGCTTTTCCATTGGCATTTTCCAGTCTGTTTAAAAAAATGCACTGCTATACAAATGCAATACAATATGGCAAATTCACCTAACCCTGAAATACATGCACTCCCACACCACACTAGAAATATAGGTTTTCCTTGGAAAAAACAAAATTTAAAAATGATTATCAGCAGTCCACTACTGGACATAGACTTCTTGCAAAGAGCGCCATACACACTTCTTTAAATGGTTTGTTGTTATTGTCTATCTTTACACAAAAAAACTGCTACGAACAACAAACCTGCTACCTGTGGATAGGTACCTAACCTAGCTATATTTTCACCCAAGTTCTCAGATTTCCTGATACATTTTTTTACTAAAATCGATCCAACCATTTTTACATGCGTGAACACGTATAAACACTTAAAAAATTAAATCGTCATGGTATTAGTATAAAGTATTGTACTAAAAGAAATGCATAAATAGTTTAGTAACATGGATACATCATCTTACAGCCTTGCTAATAAAGTAGGCATTGGCCTCTCAGCACATTCAGTCATAATAATTATAATGTGCATGATAAAGTATGTTGAACGCAGTCCGAGCCTGATTCTCGCTTGTTTGACAATGATACAAGTTATACCATCAATTACACACAGTAGAAGATTTAGAGGACCATTGTAGGACAATATAAGTATAATAAATATAGACTGGAAAATCGTTTTGAAACAGATTTTTAACCTAAAAATTAGTACTAAAGGCTTTCTGATTTTTCGGACAAGGCCTAATATAAACAAAACTTTAAAATATCCTTGCTGTATTACTTAATACGCAGAAAGGAAATAGCGTGTATTTAATTGCAAGTTTTCTTGTCGCTTACTTTAGAAGTCTTGACAAATCCACCTAAACTCCATAAATGTGTAGTTCGTTATTTTGTTTTGTTTAAACATTAAGCATAAAACTTATGTTTTATATTTCTTACAGAATTTGACATCGCAAATAAGTATAAGTAAGACGATACTACAATACATTTAACGACAGGCTATGAAGGATATTATAGCATTTGATAAAGTATTGTCGTTAAATCCCCGTTAAACCACATACAAAAGGAGAAGCTTAAAAGTGTGGCATTGCCCTAAATACGAAACCATTGGTAACCTGCATTAAGTGCCTGAGATTAGTTGAAACCGGAGCCCCCAGTCCAGTGCGGCCTGGGAGAGACCTGTGTCCAGCAGAGGATTGCGATAGGCTGACTAAATTGATTACAAATACCGAATTCGCAATTTCAGTCGGATAAGATGCGAGACAATTCTCCAGGGGTCAGTGTAGTGTGATAACCCTTACGACGACACCGCGGACCTCCGACGCACAGACGCAAGCAAGAACTTCGCCCTTTTGCGTCGCGACTCTTATAGTCTATAAAGGCACCCGACGCACACAAAAGAAACAGTACGTCTTCGATCTCCGTCGATGATGTCAATTTAGACATTCAGAACAACAGCGCGAGAATATCATACGTACCGATTACTTGCAATGACAAGAATAATATTAATTAAGTGTCGATTATAAACATTGCTTAAAAATCCCTCCGTTTGGGTCCGCGCATGCGTGCAGTCGACGTTGTGATTGGCCGTGTACAGTAACGTTCGCAAAGAAAGCAAAACATGAGTGGAACAGACAGCTGTAGTAGTGCCAGTCGATCTGCGTGCAACAGTAAAGGCAGCATGATTGTTGTTTCGAACCGGCTGCCTTTTATATTGAAGAGAAATGAGAAAACCGGCGATTTGGAGAGGAAGGCCAGGTACCGTAACATTTTATTATTATAACGAATCCTCGTACTGTGACCCCGTGTGAGTCTCGATTGTCATTGATAAATAACATGAATTTTAAGGCCGAGCGCAGTTTAAAATCATGGCAATTGTGTTTTTACCGGAGTTATTTATTTAAACAAAATGCAGTAAAATTCATTTTAGAACGGTTTAGTGTCGTGTGTGTGAACTAGAAAAAATCTGAAGAATGTACTTTCATTTCCAAAGTTATGAGTGTGGTAGTTTCTAGAAGCTCCGGGGCGATTCGGGCTCTGTTATGTTAAATCGGGAAGTTTCTACGCTGTCCAATAGAGGTATTTACGTAGCCACGCGTTATCAGATGCAAAAATATTGATTATTCTCTAAAAATACCCTACTATTTCATTGAAAATAATGTTGCTCTAAAATGTTTTTATTGTTTGTGTGATCTTATTCGTTATTCAAGGATTATTTTTTTAGTCAGGTGTTATTGTTACTGCACCTAATAACATTGCTAAATACGAAAAATGCGACTGAATTGAAAAGGTATATCTCAATGTCATATACCTAATGATGCAGTGAACCGTTCATGATGGTAGTATTATAGGCAAGCGTTTGTTTGTATTATGTATACAGGTACTTAGATTATATTGACATCGGAATTGTATAAAATACTAAACCTTGGACTTGAATGTGGATGCAAGGTCATTCAGGCACTAGTTAATTGATTCATAACGACCGAGCTGTGATGGTGTAACAACAATGCTATTCTGTGATTTATTTTTGCTACCAAACTCCTTAGATTGCAAACCTCTTTTGCGCCAGCTTTGGCATAGTAACTGGCTGGTATTTTATATCAATCTGGAGTAATGATAAAAGAAATTCATAATAAACATTAGCGGGAATCGCTTCATTAGATAACGAATGTCATTAGAAATAATATAACCTAATTACGACATAATTAGTGAGTAGTTCGTAGTTTTGCAGTGGTGTTGCATTGTGACGTTATTTTTAGTTGCTCACGGATCCTGAGTTAATTGAAAAGTATCTTACTCATAAAATAACTAGACTGTAACAAGCAAGTCTTTTCTTTTAAGACATTTTGACGCGAGGCAAAATATTTTTTACATAGCGCGTTATTTATTCTATAGTAAACTAGGCCAGTAAAAGTATAATGTCTAGAAACGCTAGAACTTCAATTCCTTGATCCCAAGATTAAAAGAAAACAATTTATTCAATCTGTCAGCTGACCAAGGTTTTTAAACAGTGCCTTGAAATATTGATTTATTATTTTGTACTAAATAAATAACAGCATATCAGTTACACAGTTTACTATAAACATAAGAATTATATCAATAAGGAAAACTGTTCAATGCAACAATTAGTATAATGTAGATGTATTAATATAGTTCAAGTAATCAACTTACGATACAAGACATATTTATTAAATAAATAGCAATGTGTCCATTATTTTGACAATAACATACTTAGATAAGACGACTGTTTCATTTAATTTGTCAAAGTTATAATAAACAAAAAATATATCGATTTAAATCAGCATTTTCTTGGCAGGGACATAACGATTTTAATTTTCTGCTTCGTGTAAATAAAACGTTTATACATGACAGAATAAATGCGAGAGTAAATGATATATAATTGGAATAAGTAGATAGTTTAATTAGGTCTCCAGATAGCAGTAATTAAGCACAAGACGAAGCTAAAATTAGAACGAAATGGGAAATGATAACCTACATAACACGACTCCTTGCTGACATGAAATGTTATGAACTGAGACTGGCCAGATGACCACACAACTGCTCTAGTAACAATAAAATCTTTTATTTTTATAAATTGATTAATTTTGCAACACTATTTTGGTTTAATGCCACGTTTAGGATTGAACATTTTTGTAAAGATCAATATTTTTTTCTTAAGCTCTGCTGCTACCTGTCCTTATGACATTCATTTTATTTTAAAAATTATGCTTAGGTACTTTATGTTTAACAAAACTTGTTCTATTATCTATACAAAACATTCAAATTACACGAAACTATCTATATCGAGTCACAGTTTCCAGTAAGCAGAATATTAAGGACTCTTTGATCAATAACGGCTGAGAAGTTAACTGACCTATTTGCAGATGCGATGGCCGAGTTCTAGTTAAAGAGTTTAAAAACCAGCTTACAGTCCTTGATACGTGCACTCAACCTACAGGGAGAACGTTGCACCCTGTCTTACCTACGATCGGATACACAGTGATTACTTACCCAAGAAACTTCTTTTCCCTATAATAATGATAATTTAACTGCTTCTGCGTAAAATTTGTAAAAGAAATAAGCTCATATGAAACATACTTTTGTTTGTCTATCTGTGATTCTGGTTTACATTCCAGCAAGTTAAATAACCACAATGAGCAATGTTTTTTTTTTATTTACATTAGAATTATCCAGTCCCTTTGAATTGATTTTAATTCTTTTTATTTTGTATTTCGTGTATGAATTGATCTATATCTAATCCATAAAATAAACAACTTTGAGCAACACAAAGGTGGATGCCGCGGCAGAATACAATAAACTAGTATCTACTCAAAAACCTTGCTTTTAAAATATAAATGGGTATTATGTAACAACAATCGACAGCACAAAAAATACTTTAATCAAACGGGTTACTTCATAAGTTAATTAATCTAGATAATAACAACAACACTGATAATGGGGCATTTTGGCGGCCGCATGAGTAGCAACAATATCTAATGTATCTAGTATATAGGGTATCTCGCCTTCTCGCTCTGCTAAACGTGACTTTTTGTAGACTATTAGATACACGTGCACGTGTATAGTTAGGAATGTTAAAATATATCTGATTGTCTTTATTGGTCGGGGCCGGTTCCGGGCGCTGAGCGCTGATTCTACGGGACTGGGGTGATGCGGTTGCAAACATAGAATTGGTGTCAGCTGAAATGTAACAGGGTCATTTAAATTAGTTTTGTAGAAAAAAGATTTTAATGTCTATGTTTCAGTGTTCAAAAATTGATTTTCACGTGGTTACTGAGGTCATAAAATTATTAAAATTAAGTTTTTCGTCAGCAGGAAACTTTTTCTTGAATATAGATATCGCGGTAAACATAATTTATCTACGAGGCTTATCTATTTTCTATTTTTTTTTCATTCATGTACATTGGATACATTCAGATGCACATAAACATTATTTCCCCACATACCATTCTCACTTACTTCCCTTATTTACCTAACAATATCATTGTTTATTGTCCACAGTGCCGGTGGGTTAGTAACAGCCGTCGCGCCGGTGGTGATCCGCGGCGCCGGTATCTGGGTGGGCTGGCCCGGCCTCCACCTGGACGACCCCAACGAGAAGATACCGGAGTCAGACCCTAAGGACAAGACACCTACAGCTGGCTTGCTCTCAGAGAAGGTAGGATATCCCTTTATTCAGGCTAGAGAAAGATGGAAAGAGAATAGAGATGCACCCTGCAGTGCGACAGAAACGACAAGAAAAAATCTGGATAGTCGTTGAAAACAAGTACACATAGATATTTATTTTAACGTTTAATAAGCGACTAGGTACAAATGTAAGGTTATAGAAGGTGGCTATTTCCGATCCTGAACGTAAAATATTCCTTTTTGCCGAACAGAAACAGTGTCAAGACTTAATGACAATCAAAGTAGCAATAAAATAGGTTACAATCTGTCGTTAAGAAATAATGAGTTGACCTTAATTTACCTACTTGTAGAAGTAATAAAATTATATCTCAACATATTGCTATTAGTTTTACATTACCTATTGCAAAACTATTTATAAAATTGGTACGTTAAACAAAATACAAGCTAAAATCAGTTCGGCCTTGCAAAAATAGCGACCGCATGTTCTAAGTAGTATACAAACAGTGGTAGCTCCGGTCACTTATTTTAGATCATCCAACTAAATATTCAAGCCTTTATTCTTGTACCTACAAAAAATCCGCTGATAAATTAGTTTCTTTCAACAAAACGCATTCACTGACGTCGGCAGTATCTAACAGGACAAAAAGAAACGCATGTAAACGATTTATCAACCTTATTAGGAAATTAACAACAAGGAAAACTGCATCACAGTTCAATAATGAGATCAAAGGTTGTCTCATTAAAGGAACGTTTCAGGAAGTAGAAATGCCGTTATTTTCCAATTAAACGTTTGCTAATTATAATAAATCAGATAAGTGATAACGTGACGTAGATAATTACAATAAATTAAATATTTACTGAGTAAGTAAATAATGCATAAAAGGCTTACTGTAAGACAATAAGTAAATGCGGAATCTTTTGTTACTGCCACTACTGTATCCACAATAAAACATTATTTGCAAGTACACATGTAACCTTTTCCATTACAGATAGTTCCAATCCACGCTGAACCAAAGCTCTTCGACAGCTACTACAATGGATGCTGTAACGGTACCTTCTGGCCTCTCTTCCACTCAATGCCGGACCGAGCTACTTTCATCGCCGATCACTGGAAGGCGTACATCAAGATTAATGAGGAATTTGCCGAAAAAACAGTCCGGGCTTTACACCTCCTGAAGCAACAAAAGGGAAAGAATGGAAGCTCCCCACCCATTGTATGGGTCCATGACTATCATCTTATGTTAGCTGCTAACTGGATTAGACAGGTTTGTTACACTCAATCTGATCTTCAAACTCTCAAAGCAGCCTACGTAGAATCTTTTCTTACTGGTGGTTTCTTTTACAGCGTATTGAAGAAGATGACATAAAATGTAAACTAGCATTCTTCCTGCACATTCCGTTCCCGCCATGGGATATTTTCAGGCTGTTCCCCTGGTCAGACGAGTTGTTGCAGGGTATTCTTGGTAAGTCTTATCTTAAAATCGAAAACTTTCACCAAGATTCTGTTTGAATGAAGTTCTTATTAAAATGTTGAATGTATTGCTTACAGGTTGTGATATGGTCGGATTCCACATTACGGACTATTGCCTGAACTTCATAGACTGTTGCCAAAGAAACTTGGGTTGTCGTGTGGACAGAAAGAATCTTCTCGTCGAGTTGGGAGGCCGCACCATTTGTGTGCGACCACTGCCCATCGGAGTGCCCTTCGACAGATTCGTGCAGCTGGCACAAAACGCGAAACCAGTGCTCTCTACAAGCCAGCAAATAATATTAGGAGTTGATAGACTGGATTATACCAAAGGATTAGTACATAGACTAAAAGCTTTCGAGAGGCTACTGGAGAAATATCCGGAACACATAGAGAAGGTGGTGTTACTCCAGATCTCAGTGCCGTCGCGGACGGATGTTAAGGAGTACCAAGACTTGAAGGAGGAGATGGACCAGCTTGTAGGGAGAATCAATGGAAGATTCACCACACCGAACTGGTCGCCAATTAGGTAAGCTTTACGAATATAATTTCTTTTTAATGTATTTTATTCTTCGCACTTATTTATTTTAAGGTTTTAAAGTTTTCAAAAAATGGTAAAACTATATGGTTCCTTCCATGTAACAGATATATCTATGGATGCGTGGGTCAAGATGAACTGGCAGCGTTCTACCGCGACGCAGCCGTCGCTTTGGTCACACCTCTGCGAGATGGCATGAACCTGGTCGCCAAGGAGTTCGTGGCTTGCCAGATCAACAAGACCCCTGGAGTGCTCATAGTGTCTCCGTTCGCTGGAGCAGGAGAAATGATGCACGAGGCCCTCATCTGCAATCCATACGAACTGGACGACGCTGCTGAAGTTATCCACAGGTATGACATATGTCACAGTACTATATTTGTAGGAATTTTAGTTTTGTGATAATGCCTCGGTCACTGACCTGCTTGACCAGCCTTCCCTTCAGAAGACATTGACAGGCCGTTGCTACTTAGGTATCTACATATTTCTGCTCGTTTATTACATGTATATATTGGCCTACAGCTAATTTTACTTGTTATCTTTGAACTGTGGCTGAGCTTCATGACGTCAATTGGAACGTTGTGAGATGATATGACGGCAGAAGTACAAGTTATTTATCGAGACATTTTTTACTCGGTCATCGGTTATCTTTGGTGCTGTAAGTCGTTAAACGGGTTTCGAAAGAATTCTTGTCAACAATGAGGCTCTGAGCGTGTGTTGCATTGACATAAACTCAGCAAAGATACAAATCAGCTGACAATTAGGTGTATTTTCGAAATTCCAGGGCCCTAATAATGCCCGAGGACGAGCGCATAGTTCGTATGAACCACTTGCGACGTCGCGAGCAGCTGAATGACGTCGATAGCTGGATGAAGGCCTTCTTGAAGGCGATGGACTCCTTGGAGGAAGAGGCTGATGACATCGGTGCCACGTCCATGCAGCCCGTCACCATTGATGACTTCGATGAATATCTATCAAAGTGAGTTCTGTGCTGATAATTGAGAATTGATCTTTTGAAGAACTTTACGATGAGGCGTCCTCCTAACTGGCAGCGATTGTTCTAAGCGAGGATGCTTATTATCGTACCCTGAGTTCAAATAAACAAATTTGCAGCTGGTAAATCGTCACACGATCATCATCCTTAAATCTAAATTAAAATTTGTTTATTCAAAATAGGCTACTAAGTAGCACTTTTTGAAGGTCAACATTTAATGGCCATCCCCATCGCCCACCCTGGGCTCATCACCTCTTCCTGTACCTACTCTTCCTATGGGAGAAGATACAATTATTTTATCGCACATCAAAAACATATCGTATCATCATACCAAAAGTGACGCCCAAGATGAAAACTCTCATTACTCTCATCGTAATTTTCCTAACACCTCCTTCCCTCCACAGATACATCGGCTACACGCAGAAGCTGGCCCTGCTCCTGGACTACGACGGCACGCTCGCGCCCATCGCGCCGCACCCCGACCTCGCGACACTCCCGCTCGAGACCAAGCACACGCTGCAGAGGCTCTCCAACATGTCCGACGTTTATATCGCCATCATCTCCGGCAGAAATGTCAACAATGTTAAGAATATGGTAAGTACATCTACCTATTACTGTTTTAAGGTTTCTGATGTACACACGTGTAGAAATTGACACTGCGAGAGGGCTTGGAATTAGTTTACGTCCTCTCGCCTTATATGGTAATGCCAAAAGGATGGTTACAAGTTTAGTAGGTATTGATGGCCACCATATACCATATTATTAAGATAATATTAGTTTAAACCTAACTCTGTTAGGCACCAAGTGGTACCTCAGACACAAAGTCCAAATAAATTTAATTTAAATTTAAAATTTACTCTTCGAAATGAAATGTAGGTAAATACCAACGCATATCTTAATGCAACCAGAATCAATAAGTCAATCAGATCCTGTTTATATTATCATAAGGTCAACAGATCGAAGAAATAAAAATCACATGGTTTGTTATGATGACAAACAGGTTTCGCGAAATATGCTCTTAATTCGATAACTCTTTTATATTTATTTACTTTAACTTTGATCTAATGACCTGTTTACCGTTAATTTGGTGATTGGAGATAATTATCGCGATCTTAATAGGCATCATGTCGGCGTCGTCTTTATTTCGTCATGCTTAACGTTATTAAAATTCTTGTTTACAGATAAGTGTGATTTTTTTTAATCATTATTGTTAGACTAGCATTTGGCTAGACAGGCCAATGTAGGCATAAAGAAGTCTCGCTTTTAACACGAAAAATCACTTTAAATATGGAGGTAGTCCCCAAGAATTATAAACCGCTCTGATACTTTGTTTGAATCATTTTATAAAATAGAACCATATTCACAGTAATTATCCGTTAGCCCCACATATACTATGTATAAGTACTAGCGACCCGCCCCGGCTTCGCACGGGTGCAATGCTGATATACTAAATACGCTACAGAAAAACTGTGAACGTTGTTTATAAAAAAACATAGCGGCCCGCTCCGGCTTTGCACGGGTTTAAAATATGTAACTCACTAAAAAAAAAGGTTAAAATCAATCCTAAATACGCTACAGAAAAACTGTGAACGTTGTTTATAAAAAAACATAGCGGCCCGCTCCGGCTTTGCACGGGTTTAAAATATGTAACTCACTAAAAAAAAAGGTTAAAATCAATCCAGTAGATTTGATTTATTCATTTACTGCCCGTAGCCCGCACGCGTTTTTGGAGTACTTAAAACAATTCCCCTTTCTTTATCTTTGGAATATCTTTTATACACAATATTTTCACTTTTTTTTACATTTTTCCTTTTTTTTTACATTTTTACAATTTTTTAACATTTTTACTTTTTTTTACATTTTTACTTTTTTTTACATTTACTTTTTTTTACATGTTTTTTACATTTACCTCCGACGCGCTATTTATAGGCACGCTGCCGCCGCGCCGCGTCGCCGTAAACGCTACGTTCCGCAATTTTTAAATCTGTACATCTTCAAAAATATTCATTTAAATCAGATACTGTAAAAGGCCAAATAGATCTATATTAAATCAACAATGTATTTAAGGTATTTAATTGGATAAGGATTAATGCTGTATTGGTTAAAATCGCTTCGAATATTAGTCATTATTTGTCGTAAAAAGTAAATGACAAAAAAATGTTATTGTGGGATATCCATAAGAGATAGACATATACCATCGCGGAGTTTTCTGTAGACCTTTTCATTGTGTACAATACTTAGTACATTATTTTGATAAATCTCGTAGGATTCAGCCTGCGTTTGCAATGTAAGCGGAAAAAATGTAATTATTTGCGACATCACATTAGAAACCTCAAAAATAACAGTATTTGTCCACTATTTAATGGATGATATTATACATAAAAACCTTCCTCATGAGTTACTCTATCTATTAAAAAAAACCGCATCAAAATCCGTTGCGTAGTTTTAAAGATTTGAGCGTTCATAGGGACATACAACAACATGACAGAAAAAGCGACTTTGTTTTATACTATGTAGTGAAGTGCAAGAATTCTGCGACTAAGTAGTCTCTGCAAATAAATAACAAGGTTTCCTCTATCACATGAACTTTAACAGCTGTTATCATTGTTTAAAACAAAAAATATAAATACATTGGTTGACGTAGCCCGGCTAGCACCCTTGATAATGTTATTACAACCGGGTTATGTACCCACTAGGTACTTATGTGTCATTTGTTTCAATATTACGTAATGTTTGCGTAGCAGACACGGCCATGTTTTTCGAACTGTTGATACCGTTGCATTCTAATGCTTAGTTATATTTATACGCACATTAGAAGATTAAATGTTTAATTAAGTAGTAAGACTAAGAAAATAGAAATGATACACAGAGGTCACAAATTTTAATGTGTTTGCTTGCACTAAGTAAGTAAATGCTCATATCGCAAGCGTGCGCAAATGTGCATTGATTTAACTTATCAGTGACAGCTGTATCTCAACGTAAATGAGAAGCTTCATTTATAATCTTTGTATATGTTTAAGATTTTAACTACCAAAAGTAAAACTCATGTTTTGTTTATGGTATTTCCCAAAGCGTACCTTCATATTCACGTTATTATCAAACGTCAAAAACGAACTAAGAAAACAACAAGAGAGACAAATAGTTTCAATACATATGAATTGGAGAGCTGAGATTGATCTTTAAGAGATTTGCTGCGTAGGTATGTTTTCTAGTAAACAATGAACCTCATAAAGCATTGACAATGATTCATTTACCTATGTAAATTTATGTAATACATAATTGGTATTACGTTACGATCGTGTAAAATAAATTATGCATAAAACGTGGCCAGTTCTCTGCTAGGATATCATTTGAATAATGAGTAAGATCCCTTGTCCTTTGTCAGCAGTTCATGGCATATAAGATATATTTTTCTTGTATCTACATTTTAAGTAGTGTTTTAGTATTCACTCGTTAAGAAAACTTTTATTTCGATACGTCAAAATCTACGTATGTACCTTTAATCTTAAGCATCATACGCTTGTCTAAGACGTAAAGAGCATAGTGTCTGGACGACTATCTTTAAAAAAAAATGTACTCTTACCTTTGATAAAAGTATCCTCTGCTGAATACGAGTAGAAAAATAATTTTCTTCTTCTGATATTGTTAGGTGGGAATCGAAGGCATCACGTACGCCGGTAACCACGGTCTGGAGATCCTGCACCCGGACGGCAGCAAGTTCGTGCACCCTATGCCCATGGAACTGCAGGACAAGGTCGTCGACCTGCTGAAAGCACTACAGGAACAGGTAAGAGGAAGCATGTTTTTTTTCCTAAAACAGAGACATTATCTTTAATCTACTTTGTGTGTGCACTGCGCTCAAGACTTTCTCTGTCCAATAATAAATTAGGAGGAAAAGAAACTTCGCAGTGCATGACGATCCTCATATGACTAAACGAACATTTTTTCAGCATTCAATTAAAGTCCAGTCATTTGGTAGTTTTACCTGGAAAGGTTTCCGGGAGTTTTGAAAATTGGGTATTTTATAGATTTTGATATGCTCTTTTCGAATGTCAACTTTGCCACCTCGTACCAACGCCGCTTGCGCCGCCATTTTGACAAAATGGCGCCCAAAAACGGTTTTTTGGGACTATGTCCTTTCCGAAGCATTTTAAGAAAAAAATATTTACTACAAAATTAAACTAGAAAAAAAATTCTACAGTTTATGTCCTATTAACTTTTTTCATAAAATCAATAGTTTTGGACGTACGAGCGCCGCAAAGTATTATTCATCTGCACCACCACGTGTTTTTCGTATATTTTTCTAAAATGTTCTATTACTGCCGCCGGTTTTCAAGAAACAACAGGGGACATCTGAAGGTATATTACCTTCAGATGTCCCCTTTTGTTTCATTCCTTCTGGGGGTCTCCTACCTACAAACACAAAGACTTGAATCCTCCAGTAAAGTCCAGTAATATTTACCTACCATGACTGTGTCCCTCAGGTGTGCAAGGACGGTGCGTGGGTGGAGAACAAGGGCGCGCTGTTAACGTTCCACTACCGCGAGACGCCGGTGGCGAAGCGCGCGGCGCTGGCGGAGCAGGCGCGCCGCCTCATCACGGCGGCCGGCTTCACGCCCGCGCCCGCGCACTGCGCGCTCGAGGCCCGCCCGCCCGTGCAGTGGGACAAGGGTATGTACCTCACTACACTACCGCGAGACGCCGGTGGCGAAGCGCGCGGCGCTGGCGGAGCAGGCGCGCCGCCTCATCACGGCGGCCGGCTTCACGCCCGCGCCCGCGCACTGCGCGCTCGAGGCCCGCCCGCCCGTGCAGTGGGACAAGGGTATGTACCTCACTACACTACCGCGAGACGCCGGTGGCGAAGCGCGCGGCGCTGGCGGAGCAGGCGCGCCGCCTCATCACGGCGGCCGGCTTCACGCCCGCGCCCGCGCACTGCGCGCTCGAGGCCCGCCCGCCCGTGCAGTGGGACAAGGGTATGTACCTCACTACACTACCGCGAGACGCCGGTGGCGAAGCGCGCGGCGCTGGCGGAGCAGGCGCGCCGCCTCATCACGGCGGCCGGCTTCACGCCCGCGCCCGCGCACTGCGCGCTCGAGGCCCGCCCGCCCGTGCAGTGGGACAAGGGTATGTACCTCACTACACTACCGCGAGACGCCGGTGGCGAAGCGCGCGGCGCTGGCGGAGCAGGCGCGCCGCCTCATCACGGCGGCCGGCTTCACGCCCGCGCCCGCGCACTGCGCGCTCGAGGCCCGCCCGCCCGTGCAGTGGGACAAGGGTATGTACCTCACTACACTACCGCGAGACGCCGGTGGCGAAGCGCGCGGCGCTGGCGGAGCAGGCGCGCCGCCTCATCACGGCGGCCGGCTTCACGCCCGCGCCCGCGCACTGCGCGCTCGAGGCCCGCCCGCCCGTGCAGTGGGACAAGGGTATGTACCTCACTACACTACCGCGAGACGCCGGTGGCGAAGCGCGCGGCGCTGGCGGAGCAGGCGCGCCGCCTCATCACGGCGGCCGGCTTCACGCCCGCGCCCGCGCACTGCGCGCTCGAGGCCCGCCCGCCCGTGCAGTGGGACAAGGGTATGTACCTCACTACACTACCGCGAGACGCCGGTGGCGAAGCGCGCGGCGCTGGCGGAGCAGGCGCGCCGCCTCATCACGGCGGCCGGCTTCACGCCCGCGCCCGCGCACTGCGCGCTCGAGGCCCGCCCGCCCGTGCAGTGGGACAAGGGTATGTACCTCACTACACTACCGCGAGACGCCGGTGGCGAAGTACACTAGTCTTCTGATAGATGGGGATGGTTAGGGCTCTGCGGTGCTACCTTCCCATTTTTGACAAATTATTGAGATTAAGGCCATTGGGGGCTGGTTAACGCTCTGCGGCTCTGCCACCATCCCGCTTTTGGCCAACTTTTGGGATCAAGGAGAAGACGTTGTCAAGAACAGGTAGATTTTTTTGGAGAGGGAACGTTTACAAAGTATTGCAACATTGAATACTCTTGGCCAATCAGCCGCTGAGTAATTTCTGATTTGATCAAACCACTAAAATCTTGTAAAGTGTACTTTCATAACGAAAATTTGTTCGGAGTGAAATGCGTAACTAATGTTACGTGTCTTCACCCACAGGTCGTGCATCCATTTACATCTTGAGGACAGCTTTCGGCTTGGACTGGAGTGAAAGGATTAGGATTATCTACGCTGGTGACGATGTTACCGACGAAGACGCTATGCTGGTAAGTGCCACTATTTGATTACCACTGACACAAAAATCATTACTGAAAAACTGTTTAAGAATAGCATTTTTCACTGGCCATCCATAAATTATCACTTGACAAAAATTTTGTAACCGGGTTTAAAATTAATATCTACAATTTTTTTTCACTTCTCCAGGCCCTGAAAGGTATGGCAGCAACATTCCGTATCGCATCCTCTCACATCACAAAGACCTCAGCCGAGCGCCGCCTCTCCTCCACGGACTCAGTGCTGGCCATGCTGAAGTGGGTGGAGCGTCACTTCTCGCGCCGCAAGCCGCGCGCCAACTCGCTGACGTACAAGTCCGCCCGCAAGGCGCGCGACACCATACAGATGCACATGTCGTACCAGCTGCCCCCGCGCACCTCCCCCCGCCACACCCCCCCCAGGACTCCCGACAAGCTGTCCAGCGGGTCCGACTCCAGCTAAACTCATTCCTTATATTTATTTAATTACGTCATCTCATGTCATGTGCCATTGGACTTTGTGGTACCTTAGTGTTCACGAGAGTTTACCCACTCCGCTTTTTGGTGGACTGCCCGGCGGCGGAGACGATTTTGGTGAACTCATTTTTTGTTTGGTTTTGTTTTATAGTTTTTTCAAATGTAACGGACAATGATGGTTTAACCATCAGATGTGTCGATGCAGTAGTTATAGCATGTTCTCGAAAATTTGTAAATTGATTAGTTTTAAAGAGATTGATCAGATGAGCAACGGTAACATAGTTCAATGGTTCATTCTGATATTTTAATACGCTGAAGCAAGCTGAGGCTTTTATTACATTGTCATTTCGATTTTTGTAGTAAGTTAGGGTTCTTGAAATTTGTTTATAAGACCTACTTGCCCTAAATTTAAATTAATGGTTCTTATTAATATTTGTGTGAGACGTGAGTGTATGAATCTCACTTTCCAACTTATAAACAATGCATCTAGTTAGTAGCCAGTATTTATAACTAATCGTTCCTGATGCTTTAAAAATGTAGAAATTAAATTCACTTCATGTTTCTTAAAGCAATGTCTACCAAATTACTTCATTCAGATACATATACAGATCTAAATATAGTAAAATTGACTGAATAGTATTTATAAATTATTTGTCTAAATTATACTTTCCAAAGACCTGTCATTACATGAAACTGTCGTAGTGTGAGGGCTCCACATATACTGGGCACCCTTACGTAACAAGTACTTCCGCGTCGTGTAGATATTCGTCGTGCAGCGCAACATTGCATGCCATGTAGTGGTTACAACTTATTTATGTGATAGATTAGTGATAATTCGCTTGTAAGGTTATCTAATGATTATATTTAAACGTAAATTATAACAAGATTTGTGCACAACTGTCTGTGGTCGCACCTTTAGTGATCGTTTTGCATGCGTCTTAAAGTTTGACTATGTAATATGGGAACTAAACATCTTATTGTGAATGTTCTGTAATAATGCATATCTGTGGAAATCAGTGTATCAAACCCTATATGCCTATCCTTCATTTCTTGACTATTGTAATCTGTGTTGAATGTCATGTGAACTTCGTAAATACCGACTTTATAATCAGTGCTAATATTGTAAATAATGTGATCTTTACATAATAATTGATAAAAATATTGTACTAGTCTAGAAGTGTAGTAGAATCAACATGTACTGAAACGTCTCGAATTTCTATAATCCGTGTATTTTTATATACATATTGATGTTTTTTAAGAATTCCAATAAAAATTACATGAGACGGAAAATAGTTTTTTAATTGATAATATATACAAAAATGTCATCTACAATCTTAGTTAAAAGTACTCACGTCGAAGAGGCTAAAACTGGAATGTTTACATTGTGCCATATACCATACAAGTAAGTGTATCAAAAACCGAACATCGATGACGTCACAATCGTTTCAATAAATACATAAACCCTGTGTCAATACAAGAAGTACAAAGCTTCTAACCTAAAACGAATACTAAAGAAACTGAAATAAATTGTGCAATAACAACACTGACTATTTTATGGCGTTGTCCTGGTTGTATTGGCACAGTCATTGATTAGTTAGTGGAAGTGATGCACTTATCAACATATTCACATTGCACTAGCAGTCAGTCACAGCGTGGGTACAGCTTACACGTTGCTGTGCGAGACGACGAGCCACGACAGGATGAAGTAGAACAGGCAGATGGGGTACACGGCCAGCGCCTTCTTGCCCTCCGGCTGGCTGTCGCCCAGGAACTTCGTGGCGGCTGTGAGAAACAGATACATTAGGCAATCACTACATGGTATAAGACAAAGTCGCTGTCGCTGTCTGAGTGCCCATTGAAATCTTCAAAACTACGCCACGGATTTTGAAGCAGTTTTATTTAAATTTAGCTGGGCCGAGTCGTCAGTAACAGAATATACTGGTCCAATCTAATATGTTATACTATTGGTCATCATCTTCCTGCCCTTATCCCATTTTACTTGGGGTCGGCGCAACATGTTTTTTTCTAAACATGTTGCTAATGGTTTTGGCTATGGTTTTATAGTCGGCCGCCTGCCTGACACTAACCCTCTTTGGGAATGCGATTGTTGGTTGTTTACCCGCCACCATTCGGGTGACCCAAGGTGCTTGGTACAGTACACTGGGTCTTAAGGTCCATTAGTCGCCTTTTACGACACCCAGTGGAGTATATGGGGTGGCGCTATTCTTTATATCCGGACGCCACACGGAATATGTTATACTATTGGTAAAGTTTGTAATTATGGAAGGATCAGTGCACATTTGTTACTCTTTCAGCTCAAACGAATAAATTTGGTAGGACACTCTGGATTAACACTAAGGCAATTTTTTACCGATTTCCTAAGTATATTTTTGCAACTATAAATAACATTCGCGCGGACAACAACAATAACAACAGCTAGTTCTACATAAATTTACATATATCTACTTTCTGTAAACAATGGAGCATGCATTAACCTGCATATCATGGTTTTCTTGAAATTGGAAACGGCCGCCCAATAACATAATAATACCTATATGACATGAGTTTTTTTTCACGGACCCATTGCTATCAATTTTACGTTAACTTGTAAACATAAAGGTTTTTTTTAAGAAAAGGACACGCAAAATATTGGGATAATATTTTCATCGCACATATTGTGTTGATGCGAAGGGCAAGCGACAGCGTAGTGAGTTATTCAGGGCTGTGATGATATTGCGTTCGATTTATTAACTGTTTTATGGCACTAAGCAGTTAACAATAGGAAGTATGAGTAGGTACATCTAACTGCCAGATGTTGTGTATAATATGCAAATAGCGTTATTAGAGTAACAATATAGGCATTATCATTCAAATGTATATGTAGGTGGAGGAATATATAGTGTTTACTGTATATTCTAAGAAAATGTGGATTTAAATCTAAACTTCTAAGGCATATCTCGCGCCCAAGAAAGTAGCCACTTTCTACGCTTGTAGATCTCAAAATTAAGTCCAGTATTATTAACTAGTGTCACGCACGTTTAATTTTGGATAAGAATGTACCAAAAAATACCATTGACCATTAAAGAATACTCATTTTTACAGATCTTACTTTTATACACAAGGCAAGAGGCAAAGAAATCTTTCTTTTTAAACATGAGATAGTCTTAAACCCATGTGACTATAAGAGTGATGAGTATGAATGTTGATGGATGGAGAGGAAGGGGAAAGCCAAAGAAAAATGGATGGTTTGTGTAAGGAATGATATGAATGAAAAATTAGGTAAATGATAGTGTGACGAAAAAAACGTGTTGCCGACCCCAAGTGAAATGGGATAAGGGCAAGAAGATGATGACATGAGATAGTCTTACCAAAAGTGGCCCACATGAACCCGGCCATGGATATGACGAGCCTCAAGAAGAACAGGAAGGTGGTCTGCGTGGTGAACAGGATGACGCGACACACCACCAGCGACAGCGCCACCGGGAACATGCAGTAGCCCAGCACACACACTGACTGGAAGAACGATCTGAGGATAGCAAGGGAAAATTGTTGTGATTAGTTTGTGGGAGAAATAAATTCTACACCGATTTTATATGTGTTACGAGGGGACGGGATTTTTTTAGAGGAATGTTCATGATAATTAGTTTGTGGTACAAATATAGTCTACAAATATCGAATGATACGAGGGGACGGATTTCAGATGACATTAAATGTTACGAGGGTACGGATTTTTACAATTTTGCAGAGGATTCAACTGTTTTTTTTTTATGAAGGTATAATAAAGTAGTTGGAGAATTTGACGTCTGAAGTGTGTTATCGTTGAAAAGGGAGATATTTAAAAGGAAAAATAATAAACGGCATTTAAAGTTATTATATTTTAACCTTCATTCCGCGAATTTAAAAACGAGCTTTCGTTATTTCACAGGAAAAATGAATGGTGTTGCTACATGGACGTAGCGTGGCCGTTCGTGATTGTAGCAATTTTCGTTCAGATTTTATATAGAACGAAGAAACGGTCAACGCAAGTAACTGTTTTGCTTGCTTATCTGTCCATAGACCTTGTATGTTACCCTTTTGGGTTTGAACCATTTAAACTGCATATAGTCATAATTTAAGGATATAATTATAATTTATGAAAACTGTCCATAGTATCTACTTTGTATAAGCTTATCTTCAAGTACCAAGAGTGTTATCTGTAAACTTTCACAATTATCTAATTAATAACTATCAATCACTTTACAAACGAAATTAAATGTTCAAGATATTTACTTTTTAGTTATTTCTGAAGTCATGTGGAACGCAACACCTTGTTTACACGCTGTATGTAATTCAATGAGCTAAGCGTAATAAAACTCTATTTTACGACATCGTACATAATTTAATTAAAACGTGGAAACATGTACAGCATTTTCAGTCTAGAAACACATTTCTTTCGTGACAGTAAAATGTGTGCAAAGATATGTTGAACAGGTCCGTTCACACAGACTAGCTCGGAGAGGAGAGCAGATTATTTACTAATTGTAGAAAGGATTATTTTTGCTTGAGCAATTTTTGTCTTTAAGAATGCTTGACTTCCCTTCGTGTGAAATGGCAACCATATATCTATCACTCCTAATATCAGAACTGCGGGATTCTGCAATGTATCGCAAGTAGCACGACATTTAATTAATTATTGAGTAGTGTTTATTTGTACCTAGAAAGTATTTCCTTACAGAGGCCAGCTTTTAGGCCAAAAAACTATAACATCTGCCATAATTCAAAAAGCAAAAAAAACTTACATATTGCCTCCCAAGAGTTTAGAGTTGATTGTGACGACGGCTGCTCCTATCCAGACCAGTACGAAGACTTCAGCGAACTCTGGGCCACCGTCATTGGTATTGTCAGCTGCCTCCGTGCCCTGCAGGATCGTGGCCATCAGCGTGCACAGCAGTAGGGGGCCCCATAAGTCCCCTGGAAACAGAGGGGACATTTTAAAACGACTGATTTAGTTGTGTGGTTTTGTCACTTGTTTTACATTTACAGTTACATAATCAAATAGCGATTTAAAAGGTTTTTTTTTTTTATTTCTTGATTGGGTTAAATATGGAGATTACTGTTTAGTATCCGATAAGACTGAAGAAGTACCCTAGCAGAGAATATAGGTACTTGATACACAATAACAGTAATGAATTTTACTTTAATTCACTATGTATGAATGATATACACCACTTGAGTAAATAAAATTGATAGAGTTATTATTTTAAGCATGCAACACCTAAAAATTATGGATGACACAGACAAAAGCGAAGCTGATTCTACGAAAAAGAAATACTTATAAACATTAATGTTTCTTCATTGATAACTAATGGAAAAGACTAATATTGGACACTGATACCCAAAGATAAGGATCTAAACATTCAACATTAGTGTAAGAACATTAATTTAATCTATGTTAAACAAAATAATATAAAATAACTCACATTCTTTTAACAAACTAGACTTCTCTCTAGGGATTAGTACATGGTAAAATTTATTTCCCACTGCTCTCAGATCTCGAAGCTAAAAATTATAAATAATGAGTATTAATGTGTGAATACTGTTTGTCTCTTATTAGGACTAACAATTACTATTGTATTATTACTTAAATAAATTACATTGGCTGGCTGATCTTTAAGCTGAATCTTTAAGATTGTAGCAATATGTATTCTAGTCAGAACTATTCTAATGAAAAAAATTTGCAGCTCATGCTGTTACAGACAAAATTGCTTTAATAATTTAATTTGTATAGAGTAAATATGGTTTGTTAGCCACGATACTACACTTAGTCGTCATAAAAGTATGATATAACACTATACTAGTAATAAATCTACAGAGGAGATATTTAATTTGTCTGTTTAGCTCCGGGATGGCGAACCTTTTAAACATCATGCCACTTTGCTAAAGAAAATATTATTGAAACCATGGATGTGCCCCTGTATCATGAAAAAGATTAACGAGAGAGCAGAGCAGTTTTTACATAGCCAGTTTACACATTTCATTTATAGCGTAATTAATTTAGTAATCAGTGACATGCCCGAAATATTGCGCAGAGAAAATTCGTTCACCACTCCTGGTCTAGCTTAACAGGACAGTGGCAGCTCTCACATTTGCTTTGCCAGAATGAGTTATCAACAAATTATTCTACAATTGTTAAGTGTAATGAATCCAATACTGAATTAAGGTTATACCTGCAACCTCATCCTAAACAGTAAACAGCCAACAAGTTCATGTCAAGTATTGAAAACTATGAAAGACCAAAAGTAAACTCTATAATTATGTCCAAAACTTTGAGTTATAACAAAGCAATAAATAGTTAGTCACATACCAAGTGCTGTGGGTTGTTATGTTTTTAATTCACCAAATATATGTGATCAAGTTTGATAACGTTAAATTGACCAGTTCGTAAATGTGGCAAACATATCTTATAAACACTAAGTTATAATTTGGATGTGTATTCTGTGTAGTTGTGGTGACAACATGCATTTGAAACAATAAACTAATCTGTATGAAGACAAAACAAATCCTACGCCTTAGTAATAGTAATCCTACAAAGCAGTTTAAATGAATTTGTACTCTACCGGCGCACACACTAGGGCTATATTTCTGGAATATAATTGAATATTCAGTCAGATTATGCTTGCTCTATTATTAAGTAGATAAATAATCATTAAAGGTACTTTACTAGCTTAATATCAACCTAATCCAAAACATATCAATAGCCTTGATTAATTGTAAATTAAAACCAAGGCAATAATCATAAGTTAAATCCTTGGTTTACTGTAGATTGAAAATAAACTTTTTCCATTTGATTTGTTCTTTAACTAAGATTAACTAATCACTTTGAAACTTATAAGTTAAATATGTGTATAAAAAGTTCTGGGAAGGATGTTAACTTTGTTTATCCATGTCACTATCAGTATTGTCAACACAACAAATTTAAGCCTATGTAAATAAAATAAAAATCTAATTCCATCTTACTACTACCGTGTATTGTACTTGAGTAATTGTTTTTAATCGCTGTTTGTAAATCACAACTTCATTTGAACTGTTATAGCAGTATTTCTTTACAACCATATTGTATATGTAAAGTCTGCCTAAGATTGTGCCATTTTTATACTTACGAAGGTTTCTTTAATAGGTTCATCAAGTGTGTTAAATTCCATACTGTCCCCTGAGGGCATACCCCGGGTGGGTATGTTCATCTCCCCCTCAACTACACCCACGTCCCCCGCAGGGTACATCTAAAATAAACATAAGTCGATAATGTTGATATATAGGTAACTTAGACCATACAGAAATGTAAAAAATACTAAGCTGTTACTCCACCTGTAAAATGTCACTTCAAAAATTCACATTTGAATACCTCTTACATTAAGTAGTCTTAACGATAACCGTGTTCTAGGTACCGTAATTAAAAAACAATCACAATTAATAACTGATGTTAAAAACTCATAGTTATCAGTGTGTAAACCTATGACTCATTGTTGAAAGGTATTGACATAGCAGTTGTAACTCAATATCTTGTTCTAATTACACGTTAATAACATTTTTCATGATCTAATTAGCGATTATATGTAGTAAAAAGGTGTTTCAGAATTGATTGAAGGTGGAATCGTTGTTTATCTGTAGATGAGGCATATAATTATTAATTGCCAAAGGTATATCATGAAACTTACATCATATTTTGTGTCGAACGAAGTCATAATTAATTTTAATTCTGCACTATTTTAACACAGTATAATAGGAATAAAATAAATAAACTCCAACACATCAAATACTATTGAAGAACAATTGACATTATTTGTCGGTATTGCCACAAGACATTATTTAAGATTGCGTTTAGAAACTCCATCGAAATATCTTTAGTTTAATGTTTAGCTATGTTTTGTTTAATGTTAATTTTAAATTAATGACTATAATAGTTTTACATGTTCGTCTAAACGCGGACACTTTTCATGAGTGATGCTTTTCAGATTTTCAGCAATATCTATGGTCTTCAGCGTAACGTTTTTTATATACGAGCTCTGTAGATAAAACGCAAAGATTGATGTTGTCTATACCTAGCCTACCATCTGTCAAATTCAGTATTATTATCGATTGTTTGGTTCTTGAGAAATAATTTAAATTTATTTTATTCAAACTAGCAACTTAATTGCATTATTTTCATTACTTTGACTTATCTCCAATACAAGTACAGTTAAAAATAACTTATCGTCCTAAGCCTACGGTTTTGTAAAATTGCGATATGCCAATTTAATGATATGAAAGTAACCGTTAAAAGTAAGTTTCTGTCATCTGTTGTTGCTATTATGATTCCTATACATTTCTATGTAATCGCCAATTGCGTAGGTTGGACGGGCGTCGCGACTTGGCGGTGGGTTGCCAACGACGACAACTGCGGTATTTGCCGTATGCCCTTCGACAGCTGTTGTCCGGACTGCAAGCTCCCCGGAGACGACTGCCCGCTGGTGTGGGGCGCGTGCTCACACTGCTTCCACATCCACTGCATCGTGAAGTGGCTCCACTCACAGCCCCAGCAGCAGTGCCCTATGTGCAGACAAGACTGGAAGTTCAATAACAAGTGAATTGCGAAATAATGTAAGTAGTAAACACACTATATCGCAAAATGATCACCATTGTTTTAAGTTCTTTTAATAGAGCTTTGGTTCTCACCAGTTAAAGTCGCACATTCTTTAAGTGTCTACTTAATAAGACAATGTAATATCTAGATAATGTTATAAACAATTACTTGTGTTTTTTGGTACTATATAGATTACTATTTACTATGAAGACCATGAATATGATGTTTATTTACATGATATAATTTATGTGTTCCATTTAAATTTAACTATGTCACTTTTTGCTATTAAAAAAGTATTTTAAAGTCATAACAAGGTGCAATAGTATTTTTCTGTACCGAAGAATACTGCTGTAAATTTGTAATTCTATTACTCCTACCAATTAGCAGCAAAAAGAAGTATTAAAATAAAAGTACATTTATTATATTTCATTATGATTATTATGAAATACAATTTCTTTATCATAATAACAGTCTGTAGCTGTAGGTAGGTCTTAATGTTTTTATGTAAGCAAACCAAAATAAAATGTATTAATAATATTACCGTCTTAATGATACATTTGCTAGTGAAAGTAATGGATCGTTTTATCACAATATTAGCCAATCATGTAGGACACTTAAGCCTTGCATAATGAATATATTATAAACAATAAAATTTACATAAATGTAACAAAGTGGTTAATACTTTGTTGAGACAGTAACTTATATAATCTCTATTACTTTTATATCGATGATCACAAATGGTTAGTATGTTATTTTCCTTGAATATTAAATGGTTACTACATAGTATGAAACATAGCAGCTTCCCGCTGTCTGTCCCTTTGTATGTTTAAGTTTTTATAACTATGCAATGGATTCTGATGATTTTCACCATATTAAATATAGGGTAAATGGTTTCAAGTAATTATTATTTTTAGCCTGCTATCCCACTACTGGACATAAGTCTGTCACAATTGTAACCAGCTCAGATCACTACACATGCATTGCTACTCACACTTGTGTTGCTACCTCACAATGTTTTCCTTTACCAAAATATTTCTGTAATACTTAAACCAAAGTTCCCTAAAAAACCAATATTAATTTATAAAAATATAAACAGAATTAAAATCTTGAGCAATTGGCAAAATAAAATTAACAAATAGTATTAGAGGGAATAAGTAATACAAAAATGTATTGAATGTTTACATGATAATGACCACCTCTTACAACTCGAAGTAAACAACAACTGTACTGTAACATTTAAATTGCCATGAAACAATAGGTCAGAGAGTGCTTTCGAAATCACCAACAATAGCAGAGTCGTGTGCGCCGCGGACCGCTAGCCACCGTTGCATTCATTCTCATAGTAAACAATCACTTTTACATTATTAAAAGTGTGGGTCAACTCATTGTTTGGCCTTATGGTGCTTACTGCATTAACTATACAATACGCAATAGCCATGGTAGAGCTACCAGCAAAGTCATTTACAAGTCGGGAGACAATAGTCACAGAGTAGCGTGCGGTTGTAGGCCGCACGTCGAGCTATAGGCGACGTAGAGTCCGAGCGACAGTGACGCTGACGTAGCGCTGAGCCGGCTCGCCGCACGCCGGCGGTCGTCAGTGAGTGCCGCGCGCTCGCGGGGACAGACGTGTGGCCCCGCGTACTGAGCGCTCTCGTGTTCTGTGAATTACGCGGTTCTTGTTGACGCGCTCCATCTACTATAGTACGCATATTATAGTGTTGCTCGAGTGACGCTTCGTTTAAGCATGCTGATGGTACAGACCAACACTCAACCGATGAAGACCAACAAAATTAAAGGACCACCTCCGGTGCCTCCGCGGCCTAACCAGAGCGTGGTGGCGGAGGCCCTGGCAAAAACAAGGAAAGCTGTGGCGGACTCTAAAGCGAGCTTTACTAAATCTCGCGCCTTCTCAAAGCAGGATAACCATTATACACCGAAGTCCAAAACTTTAGAGCGAGCGAACACAGTCAGTGAATCAACAGTATCACCCAAACAAAATGGTTTAGCTCGGGTTAAGTCCTTTATCCGAGATGTAATCAGCGATCGAAGCTCTTCGTCCGATGAAAGAAAATCGAGTGGCCAAAATTCCAGAAGGAGCTCTAGTGACAGTAGTTCTATTCCTACTCCGACGTCTAATAAAAGATCGAATGAATCACTTAATTCTAAAGCCGTTAAAACCTGTAGACAAATACTTGTGAGATCTCTGTCAACATCGAACAAATTAGATCAAGATACGAAATGTAAAGTATCGAAGTCTTCTAGTTTCGCTGAGAAGACTCTACCTTTACGCAAAGCACCACCGCCACCGTTATCACCGAAACCTAAGTTAAAACCAATGAAGCCTTTACCTGTACATAAAAGTCCTGTAGATAATAATAAACGTAAGGAATCGCCAGAAATAAGTCCGTATTCATCCCCTATAGATGCGAAACCTCCGAAGAGTCCTGTGGCAGAAGCACCCTATGCTTCTGTTGAAGAGGTGCAGGAATTCGACGATAGATTACGAAATAGTCCATCAAAACAAATCAGCCAACCACCGGAAACAAAAACAAACATACAAGCCGAGCCTCCAAGTCCAAAACCGGACGAAAATGAAAATAAAAACATCAATTCTTTGGAAAGAAAAACATCGCGAGTCACTGAAATGTTAATTTCTGAGATTCTTGCTAGTCGGAATAATAATAAGGACGAGGCGAACACAGTTATAGATAAAGGGAAAGATTCTGAGAAAATGACTAATGGCAACGAGAGTTCGGAAATGGAAATGATGAAGGACATGAACAACCATGAGATGTTGATATACGAGTTGCAGACGATGCGGTCACAGTCGAACGTGCCGGAAACCTTGGACACTGGGGAAGACGGGGAAACCAATGGGCAATGTGACTCTGAGGATTCCGAACATTCTGAACAAAACTACGCTATGTCGTCTGTTACTAGTGGAAACACTGACGACGATCAGGCTTACGCGTACATACTTGATGACGACCTTAAATCTAGGTAACGAAAAATTACATTAAATATTCATTGCCTCATTAATACAGCGTTACTGAGCTCTTCCGTGATCTTCGTTGTGTGAAAGGTCATATGTTCGGACTTCGGATCAAACAGTAAACATTTATATTCTCGTTAATGATCAGAACATTATGTTATGAGTAAAACACTAATTGTGCATAGCTATTTGTAATAGTGTTAATGTTGTAATAACCATTGCGGTTTCAGCTATACTTAGAAGTAAATCTTGAGTTTCAATAGTCATAATTAGTAATTTGTAAGTCATAAGAATTCATCACATTAGCAATTTATACCCATTGAAGATCATTAATGATGGACTTTTGGGGTTTTTAATATTACTGTATAATTAATATTAGCCTTGTAACAAAAAACAAGTCATTTTAAATTGGTTTTCTTTCTGTATGTATACGATATAACAAATAATGTTATATTATAGACTAGGATCCACTAAAGCACCAAGCAATCCGAATGAAAAATGCCTCCAATAGCTCAGACATAAAAATTTACTCTACAAAAGTAGTCTAGTCTTCCTAAACACGTTATTTTGTCTTTAGACTACGTAAGCAGTTCCGGGCGATCAGCACGATGTCTTTGCATGGACTGCCGCCATTACCGAAGAGCCTCAGCGGCTTCGCTGACGGCGAGCCTGACCTGCAGGAGACACCTTCACCACCCTCGGACAAGCCACCGACGGACCTTGACTCACAACTTGCTTACCTGAAGAAAGAAATGGTAAGTGGAAACTTTCGTAAACGTACATGGTTAAACGTGTCTATGATTACTCTATTATGTTATTTTCATAGTATTCTCATTTCGTAATATTCGTTTACGGTGTAATGTAAAAAGTTTTACGAGTACATTTCATGTAACCAAACTCAATTTCGTTGGTATTTTAAACAACGTTATAAAATTACCTTTTTGAGCAGTTGAAACACGGCTTTGCGATATGATGACAGGAAAAATGTGGGCTTTACATTCTCGAACCAAATAAGGAGACTTGGTTCGGCCGTACCGATATAAATGAAAGTTAACTTATCGATAGTACAACGATCCTAAAGACAGCAATTTTATAGATATTAGAAGTAGTGACACCGAAAATAGAATAGCTCCCCAGTGTTCCAATACAAACATGGCAACATAGAATAAATAATGTACACACAGCAGACACGAGCGCAGTTTAAAAAACAGATGTTGTTCATACATTTGGGCTTATCGGCCGTTTGCCGAACATGTAGGGAGAGCTCGAGCACGTTTACTTGTCTTACGCGCTTGTTTGGCAATATAGGAAATCGAAATCCAACCGTTTATCGCTACTTTTATTGCTACAAATTAAAAACAACGAGTAATGCATATCAAAGTAGGGCACAGATACAACTAATGGGCCGATTATGATAGGTAATATAACTTATCTGTGTCGCATGTAAGCAATGCACAATTGTTTCAGTCAATGCCGTTCTATCGACCGATATTTTGCTTAGAATATGTGTTTTATTAGCTGTACTTATTCTGCATGTCAAGATAAAATCGACAGAACTCATAATTCTAGTGTATGCAATAAAAACAATTTTGCTTTTTGTGATGCTTTATTACCATCTCATGTTTCTGTGCGCAATAATATTTATAAACTAAACCAGACACTATCCGTGCTTTATCTGCACGTCTCCATGTCATACCTATTACACTGAAAAAACTGACGCATCAATTTCCTTGCACCGATTAAGTACAATAAAAGCAATTGACGCTCTTTTTAGTTTGTGTAACAGAATGTTAACGTCAAAAGCAAAGTCACATAAATAAGGAACGTGCTACTAGCACCTGGTACACATGGAAGTCGTAGATAATAACACCTCATTATCGCATAGCGCGGCGCAGTGCATGACGCAAAAACTCGTAACATACAAGTTACTATCACGTATACTATGTAAGTCTATGTACCATTATGCAGTGTCACAGACCACAAGCTTGACAATGAGAAAGGTCTCGCCGAGACAACTCTGTTTGTGACGTAAACCATTCAATTGAATTGTCTACAAGTATTGCACTGGACTCGTTGTCCTTATAGGTCTTCATAATCGTTTACGCTTCGATTTTTTTCTTTTCTCGTCGTACTTAGTCTGTTCAGTGCGCAATTCGCTTATTGAAATCCTATTTCGTTCGATTTCATTTGATTTATAAAACGATTCTTGTTGAGATTGCAGGTTTCGAATATTTGTACGATTTCATAGAAAGATAAATTTCTTTTCGCAATAAAATGCCGTGTTAATTGTCGTCAGCAAAAACAATGTAGGTTGAAACATTACGTGTTTATTGTTGAGCACGATAGTGTTAATATTTCACAAAGTAGACAGATCGTAATTGATGTGGTTTCATGTACCAGGTGTATAATAACGGCTCTAATAGCAATTATCACTAGTCTTAAGACCTTGGAATAATTTGCATCCTACAACACGTTCACTGCGTAATCAATATTATGGTTGTTTATGTCTCGTTTTGGCAATTTTATCTTTTTATCGGCAGTAAAAATAAAAGAGTAAACCTTTCTAAAAAGGCAAAATACATTACTTTCACTAAAACAGTATCGTAAAGCTGTGATGAGGACTCGTAAGTTTCCCTTCACGTGTTCTTGGTATCGTAGCCGTAAGCTGTATTTTAACGTTGTATCGGTAATCTTATGGTCTCGATACACTTTAACATGTAATTCTTTGAATGATAATTATACGTCTTCGTAGAATACATTTAATTGTTTTCCTGATAGCACTGGTATGACAGGTTACACGTGTTTCTTTATTTATTGGAACTAAAATAGTTCTGCGTTACGAGTACATCCGTACAAAGAGATTTTATCATAGTCAGTGTATCTCTATAGCCCCCTAAACTCATCCAAACTGACAGATCAATACAGAATAACTCTCAGCCAATTCAGATGTCAAGATCTTTTGAAAGTCATTATCCAACGAGGTCAGAGTTTAAATTAATTGTCGTATTTGCAGGTGTTCTAGCGATTGTTAGGTAACCAATGAAGCTTTAGTGATGCACAGTGCAATTATATTCTTGGCATCCAACGAGCATACATTAACTCCTATCTACATTGCAGATTTTTACCGACCGTTACTTTGAATGGCCCTAGCATCTGTGTAATGCTGGTTGCACTGATTTAGAAGTTAATACACTTGCCTTTATTTAGGCGCCTTGTTAAGATTTAGATAAAAATAGATTTTAAAGCCTGGATTCTTCTTCTGAAGTAGATACGAAACACTTTTGAAAACGTTTAACATGCATGCACCATGTAAAAAAAAACTAATAATTACAAAAAACTTTGCCCAAAGTTATTGAAATTTTACCAAATAAAGCTTTTGGGTCAAAAATATAATACTCCAAAAACTCAAATTTTCTAAATTTCCACACAGCACCAAATAGCAACATCTACGTAACCATACGTAACGGCCTATATGAATAGTAAATTGTAATATTTTATAGAAATCGCCCCGATATGTGTAACTGCATGACAGATCCGGTTTGACACCGCACAAGTTACGTGCATGTCGTAATCTTGTTTGCATTTATATGTATCTTCGTTAGCATGTGCGTAGGTGGCACGTGGTAGCATGCTATCTGTTTGACACAATCTTAGAGATTCTAAACCTCATTTTTATTGTGTCATTAACCAAAATTTAAAATAAGTCTGCAAAATGTATAATAATACAGCAGTGTAAAAAATAGGTCTCATATTATAGGGTTCAGGTTATGAGTCATTTATCGTATGATTTAACAATCAGTTTACTATATTATTTTGTAGACACGAATCTGGCCAATGCTGTTCAAATATTTTTGGGTATTTGTAATACAGAACACCTTTTAACAGCTAATATCAAGGCGCATTGCACTGGCCTCAAGAGCTTAAGTAACTGTAGTCCATACACTCCAAGTACTTAAATAGCAGTGTGAGAAAAACGGCTAACAATCAAACAGTCGTACAAACACCATTACAGTACCATACTCGGACTAACAACCTGATATTAAGTTGGACCGGTTTCTAAATCACGGCGCGATTTTTTTACGTGTCATTAAAGAGCCCGCTAATGTTAGCCTACCTACGATATGCCATATCCTTGTAGGAACCCATCAACAAGCCGCCCGCAAAAAGTTTAGTCTAATTTGTATTCATACTTTTTATAATTACAACCTCCTTATGGAATAGCTGTCAACATTTTTATTTTTGAAATGTTGCCAACCAATTAAATGTTATATATTAATCTATTTAATTATCTCAATTATAATTAACATTTATCTGGTTTTAAATCTAGATTTAATTCTTGCCTTGCATTCTAATGCCTAAATACAAATTAGTATTTAACATTTGAACGTAATCAGAAGGTTTTTTTTTCGTTACCGGAAACATACCAATCTTGAACCCGATCAAATTGCGCAGAAGAAATTACCTTTCTTAAAATATAAAGAACCCAATTGGTAATTGACCTCGTAATTCAAGCTCCATACATTTTATGCCTGTGTACGCGAATTTAATTGATAAATGATCATGTGAGTAATTAACTGTAACGAAAAGTTATATTTATGTTCTCAGTTTTATCATTTTATTTTTTCGTTCTTGACATCAATATGGGTTGCATGTTCGTATAGAATAAAAATCAAAAGAATTTTTAAAATAAAGAAAAGAAGATGAATAATGACAACATTGCTGTAGACACCAAAACATCGTCAACAACTAAAAACGTTACTTTTATAGAAACTTGAAAGTACAGAATTCCCTGTAGGTACTTAAATAATCGAACCTACATCCGAGCAGTCAATACGCCGTTAGAAACATCTTCACGTTGGTCGTTGCCCACTTTAGACATATTATGAAAGCTTGTTATCTGGACATCCGAAAGAGATAGCGACTTTCTATGTCTTTGTACAACATCGTCTTCCCACGCAATTGTTTAAACGCACCCATAAACAGTTTGTTGTGCTTTTCCTTCGCTACTTAGAACATGTAATTGACCTGCGAATTATGCTTGTTAACTGATTTTGTCTGGACTAAAAAGGAGAGCAAACAACAACAAGTTTTAACTCACGTGCCTTGCGTATGAGTTCAGAAATATTCATCAAAAACGCTTGCACAAAAACTTGATTCGACCATTTCTGAACTGTTTGAACTGATCGATATCAGTGATGCCTTAAATGTTTCTTAATAAATATCGTCGAAAGAACTTTCTGACATTTTAATTGGCACTCATTTATCCATCAAATCTACGACAAACAATATACCGTCATCATTACAACCATTAGGAGCCCTACACATAGATGGAGAGTACTTTAAAAGCCTATAAATCGTTTAACTAATAATGCTCCATGAATGTTGCCTCCTGTACGCCCTCCCAAACGGCTGTAGAATGTGTTGGTGACGATTGACGGAACGGTATAACGATTAACCCTCTACCCGCATTGTCTCGCTCTGTATCCGCGTTGGCAAGCGCCAGGATGTTAACCCGTACTACGAGAATAACTCACTCAAATGACACTAGTTCATTGTCAACGTGTACTGAGATTTTTATTTCGAACAAAGTCATACAAATGTCACTTCTGGCCTAAAAGTGATAATTTCGATTTCGATCTCCAATAGCCCTGCTTGCCACCTTCATTGCACTCTAATTCGATCCCTAGTTTGCTCTTTAAACATTCTTAAATGCCAGTATGATTCAGGCAGTGTTCATTACACGAACGGGCTAGCAACTAACCCTCTTGGTATTGTCAAATGTCAAAGTTCTCCATCCGCGTTGGCAAGCGAAGCCAGGATGTTAACCAGAATAACTCGCTCAAAAGCCACCGGTTCATAATCGTCACCGGGTATTTTGATTCTTTGATCCAGTTTCAGTTTATCGGCATTATGACATTTATTGTTATTTGTAGATCGCCTTTCATGTTCCGATTAGATAGCTTCATGCTTGTTATTTCTACCGTTGGTTAATTAAAAACGATCGTACTTGATATCATTATAGCCAAGTGGTGACACACTTGGTTTTAGTGTACACTGGATAGTTCATACAAATAGTAGTTACTGTTGCTTTATTTAAGAAAACAACGTAAAATACCCACTCATAAATCAAACTAATAATGGCGTTAATAAATTAATCGTATAATATTTATTGATCACGCTAGACTAAAACAATACATCAAACATCTTTTAAGTAAACTAATTTATAATAAAAAATAAAATACTCAGAATTATTTGAGCAAAATTGCAGTAATTTTTAAGATGCAATGTTCTTGATTATAATTTATGATATGTAGTAGGAGACATCGTATATCGAGAGTATGTCGTGCCTGGAGGGACGCACGTGCCGGTATTTTTAGCACGAGCGACACCCGGGGGCGAGTTACGTCACAGCTGTAACCAGATTAGACAAAAATTATCAAATGCAATGGACAGCGCAGCGGCTGTGCCCCGTTAACGTCGGTAATGAGAAAATGATATACGTATTTTAAGGACAGACTATTTCCGGACTATGATCTCATTTCGGGTTAATTATTTCTGGATCCCTCCATGTCATTTACGATGATAAAGCTTTTAACTAATGCGTAACTTCTATAAAATGTCGCTTTTATTTCTAGTTTTACATCTCACCTAAAATATCACAGCGGTAGCGGTAGACAGCCTAGAAACAATGAGCCTATCCCGACCCTACTTAACGAGGTTTTAAGTGTATGCTATACTTAGCGTTACATTGTTCTTAAAACTTTCGTTCCATTACGGTCACGCCGGATTAGCCACCAGGGTACAAGAGTACCTACGGGAGCCGTGCCTTGTGACGCGAAGGACGTGCGCTATCGTGGAACCTAAATGGCTATTAAACGTACTGGCTACAGTAGCTACTGTAATTACCCTTCGCCAGCATATGTTTTGCTTAAAAGCCGGAATAATCATGTTCGAGTAATTAATACAAGCTAACATTAAATATACATAAGTAAGCAAGTAACATGTGAAAAAGTCTTAGGAGTCTAATATCACCGACATAATATCTTCGTCCAACATTTAGCCCCTCGTGCTTAATACGATTTGACAGACGTAATAAACCCCAATGACATCGTACAAAGATGTGATAAAATGTCAGTCGTCTGGTTTATTAAGCTATCAGATTATCTTTGACTTAGTAGACGCATGAAACATTGAGGGCAGCTCCAAACTCACTATACCGTCTATAAATAACAAAGTCAACAGGGCATTAAGCAAAACAAACTGTTTAAACTTATGTTTGATAGACGACACGGCTCGTTTACTCAAGCAAGCTCTTTCATTCGACGTTTTTTGTCGGCATTCTAATAGGACAGACGACATTAATTTACCGTTGTTTTAATAGTCGTCACACTTTGCTTCAGACTACATCGTAAAGCATTTTTTTCAAGGCACTGTAGGAATGTGACAAACAAAACAATCTGCCGCAATGGAAATCAAAACAACAAATCTCAGCTACAACCACTAATTGAACTAAATTGGCTAATGGGACCATTATATTATAGACTGCATCATAAAAATTCATGTCAACCATTGTCCACGGGGCATTTGATTGAAAGTCCGTCGACCCCACAACAACACTGACATAATGCCTCACGATTGGATTACTGACAACTTAACAACTCATCAATTACATGACCGACTCTGCCGACGATCGCTGACTAAACTAATATCCTACGTAATTGGATTCAACAGGCTACACCAATCTAATTTGAACTAATAATATGTATTGTTATTTAGTCAGATTATACGTATTTCGGTATTCCGAGACATGCTAAAAATAAAGTCAACAGTCTAGAAGTAGAGTCATTTAATTTCACTCCTGTCTGTTTCGTAATTTCTGTCGAAAAATTTATAGTTTTGTCTTCTAATGAAAGACATAACATGAAACTATTTATTATTTCTGTTAAAAACGTAGTGTTTGTCGTTAAACGTCATCATGTTACTGTAAATAATTTAGCATTTCTTCGTACGCGCAAATAAATGTACGAATAGTAATGTACTGGACGAATAGTTTTGAAAAGTAGAGTATTTTTTCGGGTAGAGTAGGCTGAGTATTTGTCGGTGTTATTTAGTACGTGTATTATAGCTACTAGTTTGGTTACACTTGAGTGATGGGTGCAGTAGTTTCTTCACACACCGTGGGTCGCGGAATCGTGGCACTAACCTGCATGCGACGCCTGCACCTGTGCGCCGAGCCTGCGCTCTCGACACGTGTTTATCTGTTCCATTAGTGATCCTGCGCCGCGCTCACGTGTCGTAATAGAACCTTATTCTTGTTTGCTCTCAGTGTATTTTCTTATCTATACCAACCTGTATTCTCGGAAACTACTAACTATCTCTCGAACTTTTAAGAAAGTTAATGTGATTATTTTATATGTTTATAACGGAAGCTAATTATAAAATATTGTTAATTACAACTTCTGCTGTCACGGAAACGTTTTACCGCTATTAGACATTTAATAACTAGTTACTTTTTCTGACATTCATCTTACTGGAGTTGTCGAAAGAGAAATCATGTTTTTAGGTAGATGAAACACCCAGTATTTTAATAGCGTTTTGGCATGATTACTCTCGAATTACTTACGTATCCCAGCCATTCATGATCGTGGAGCAATCGATAAAAATGTTATTAATTTCAGTTATAGACTCGCTACTGTCACTTTCTTTTACTAACGCCGATATTTATGTTTATGTTCAATTGGTTTCGTTTCAAAAAAAATGATAACACTTTGGATCTAATTTTATAGCGTATTCAAAAAATAATTATTTGTGTGTGATAAATGCTTTGTTGTAATATTTTTATTATGACTTGAAAACAAATAAACAATTATGGAAGTAGTACAATACAATAGAGATGCTGTCTAAACTGTTGTGGTATCAACTATAATTGCATTGTTCCCAAAGATTGAATGCATAGGTTTGTGATAAGGGACAGCTGATTGAATTACCGTGGCGCATCTGCGCGCGCGCAATGGCGCGTGTCGGTTGCGCATCATGGCCGCCGGACGCGCGCACACGCACGCTCCCGACTACTTTCACGTGTCATATTCGAACAAAATTTCACCTACATTTGGTTTAATCCTCATTGGGCCAAGCATGCAAGTCATTAATGTGCTGTCAATATCTCGATACAACCACTTTCTTTTAACTCGATGCACTCAACATGCAACTTGCAATAATATGGCCCTACAAGATTAATGCTCCTATATTTATGACATTCCGGATTGGAAAAGGTGGCAATCCGATATAAAGCCCTTGAACACGACAACATTAGCGATGTAGGCTAATGGTATGCACGAACACTTCTTGTGATGCTTATGGAGGTTGCATAATGCGCCGCAAATCTGAAGAGTCCGCTGCCGGCTACCGCAGCCATGTTTCCTTCGGTTTCTATCATTTTGTAATAGTTATGTAAAGGCCCTACTGGTGGGCACACGTTTGTAGAGCTTATATAACAGGATCAACGTATCCTGTTGTAATAAAGTGAGGGGATGCAAAATTATATCGTTTTCGCGATTAAACGCTAACTAGAGCTTAGCTCTTGGGAAAGGAAACGGGCTTCCTTTAATCCTTGGGAAGCCACAGGATCTTTACCATACAATCGAAGTATAGAAATAGCTATATTTTATGGTCCGGTTAAGCAGTCACTGTGAAAAAATATCATGCTTAGGCAAACAAGTTACAAAATTGCTCCTACGTTTAGTTTACGCTGTTACTTGTTCCGTAAAGTTATTGTTTGGTAAAAATATAACAATAGGCACTCGAGGCCTCGGCAACTAGACATAATACTATTCGCGTTGGTATTATTTTTAAATTCAATGAAATCAAGCTACATTTTATTTCTTTCGAGCGATATTTTCTTTTTTTTCTTTATCGGTTTATTTGCTGTTAAGTTCGTATAGTGGTGTCCCCCTGAAAAAGGGATTGGTTGTAACATTAGGGTAGCGGTTAACTGTTATCGAGGTGTGCCGGACGTTTTAAGTATCGCAGGATCGATTTGTAAACGACACTCGGAAAGGCTTCTTCGGAGTGTTGACCCTTCACACTTAACATTGTTTTGATTTTACCTACCTTTTGTATAAAGATCATTGTGGAAAACAGTCCAGTTATTTTGATTTTATATGTTTAATTCAAATGCGTCCTGTCAAGTTAAATCTTAAACGAGTTTGTTTTTTGCTGTTTGTCTGTGGCTTTTAAAGGTCAAGTAAATAAAAAAATATAATCTTATTATGTAATTTGACGTCGATGTCGTATAAAACAAGAAATACTTAAATAATATCAAGGTCGAGCGATTAGTGGAGCAAAATCAAAATTGTTTTATTTTTGTGGTTTTACGAAAAATAATTAATATGTTTCTATTGGTATAGATTTAAATGGTCCATGGTACAGATTTGAATTACTTTTGCAGTCATTTTATCAACTTAATACTGTTAGTAAGTGTGTATACCATTATATCGCATAAGCACTTAAATGAACCACTTATTAACTATCATTTGGGAGCTTGGTGAAGCAATTAACAAATTCAATATGATTAGCCACCCAACGCGTGAACATACTCGTAAAATATGGAACTGTTTTAAGATATTAATTATGATATCATTGTGCTTATTTATGACGATAGTAAAAAGAAGAGTATTATTCTGTAGTATTGTAATATTTTACGAGATGGGTATTATATTAATAGTTATTGTACTGAGAAACTGTAATAAAATGTATCACAAGCCTTGAAAAATATCTTTGAAACATGCTAGTAGAAGATACATTCTAGTAACGCATTTTCTCCGCTCTGGTAAAAAAATAAATAAATATTTTGACAAAATAGATTGTCAAAATATTAATTTATTTCGAGCGCTTAAATCAAATGTTCTCAAAATTCTGACATCAAAAAGTGCTTCTAAAGTTGTAAAATCGTACGTTAATTCGTATGATCGGCATAAAAGAAGTATAAACAAACATGTTCTTATTTATAAAATCAGAATTGATGCTCGGTCTGGGTGCCAACGGATTCGTAATAAATATTTTGACGTTACTATCCGAAACATCTTCTGATCTGAGCCGTATTTTAGGTTATAATAAATTGTATAATAAGCTTTGAAGTTCCAAAAAATGTTCGTTACTCAGTATTAAAGTGACTAACACGGTATTAAGGATTCCCAAAAAAGCATCTATGCAACACGGCCGAAAGGCATTTGTAACGTTGCCGTCGTCTTCGACACTACATTAATGTTATGCGATCATTGTTCCATTGATTTCCCTTTTTTCTTCTCTGTTTAATAAACAATCAATCTCGTGTCACTACAACCAGTTCGTTTAGCAACACTTTTACTGTCCAACACACCGTCACGCTTTCTTCTGTGATTTGGGAAACGTGCTCTCCAAAACCAATATTTAAACTTCGCAAAAATGTATCCAGTAGTATTTTGTGTCCTAAAGTAATCTTGATTATATAATAATTACTTAATACTCTTTTAATCAGGCTGTTTATGTAAACTTTACGTTTAATCGAATTTAACGATACCACTTAATTCGTAACGGCAAATTATGGGTTTTACAAAAAATGTCTGCTATCGAGGTGAAGACAGTGAGTGCGCAAGAAAAACGTGACGCTTGTCATTTCCTGCACTAGATTGTATGGATTTTGTAACTTGGATCGTAATACATCAACGTCGCAGTGAGCAACGTTTAGGCTGCGCTTCCCTAATGACCCATTCATGTGCTCTCTTTCATAAGGCGGGTCGACCGCTCGCGTGCCGTGACTCACGACTCCATCAGACACCATTAAACTGCATGTACGATGCTAATAGCAGATCATTTTTATTGATATGTATAACTATATTATTATCCCCAATGATCTAGCATAAGATACTGTTTTTTAAACACTACTCATCTCATCGAGATGTCCACAGATAATATTTTGAAGATTATCTCAAACAATTCTGTAACAGACTTTGTTAGACTATCAAACATAATGGAAATGATGATCTTGAATAGAATGCGTTTTTAAAACTTGTGAAATTTAAAGCACAAAGAAACATGCCAAAAGCATATTGTTAAACCTGCAAGAACAACAGATTGTTTTTGCAAGAACAATTTAGGCCGATCTTAATAACACTTAGGCCATTGTCGACTGTGCTCGAAATTCGTTCACTTACACATTCAGAGTATCAGTGGAAGTGCGCCGGCACGTGAATGGAACCAGGTCGAGAAGACGAAGCCTACTTGTCACTGATTCCCACGTCGCGATGTTATTGAACAACCGCCTCCGGAATTCAGGAAGTACTTATGTACGCGTACTACAAAAGGGAAAGGCTTTGTTCCATCAACGATTTGTAAGGGTCAAAAGTTATATCAGAAACCAGTCGAACTCAAAAGATTTTTCATTGAGATAATTTCATTATAAAGGAACCAACTTTTTTTTGTAACAAAGCTTGAATTGAACCTTAACATTTAAAACATTCACAATACGTTCCCCGCGGCACACGTGATCAATGTGCTGACCAAGGAAACGTAATTACTGCATCCGAATGTATATCCGTTACCAATATAATGTGGAACGAGCTGCTATTTGTTTACGTTCGGTGTTCTGAATAACGACCATGAGATGTTATTTTATTGGCGGTTCCTACTTTGTTCATCTCATAACGTTACATCAGAAGTAACAATACGCCATTACATTGTTAGGATAATGCTATACTTTGAGTTACCATTCAAAACATCCTTTCGCAATACTCCACGTTTGGAGAGGAAAGTGCAGTTTTCGTGAGCTTCGAGCATGGCTGGAAGCGATCACTGATCCAATATTAATTGTACAGGAAATAATATTAACAGTATTATTCAACGTAAAGTCCCCAGTAAGATGGTGAAATATAATGTGCGGCGTGAGAAGGCTATTGTTTCTATTCCGTCATAGTGCTCACCGGAGCGCGACTAAAGACCTCGATGCCTAAGGCGTTTGTGACTCAGTCGGCATTTAAACGGCTGTACGACGCTGAATAAAACTTTTTCTAGGTGTTTTTGTCCTATTCGCCGAGGGAAGCCTTTCTTGAGTCATACAAAAATCTTTTAATTCGGAAAACCCATACAAATAACTGTTCATAATTCCTAACTCAGAAGTCACTCTTGACTTTGATTTGATACTAGTGTTATTAGAAATAAACCAGTATAAGTAAATGTGAAAAGTTACGTAATATTATATGAAAGTACCTATAAAAAGTTCGCAATGAATTTTATGATGCATTGTTCAGAACCAACAAGGCACCACAAACTCGTTCTCGGGGATCGTATTTCGTCCGCGCATCTAAACCGCGACAACGTTCGCCGCCCTCGGCCATATTATAAAGAGGTTATAGAAGTTGATTGTATGCCGAGTATTAGAACGAATAGGCCGGAAATTTTACAGAGGAAATATATTTCCTGGTTGTAAATATCAAAGATGAATATATAAAAGAACTTTGGATGTTTGTCGATCTCGCCTTAACGCTTGGACGGTGTTAGATAAAGTTTTGTGAATTATAAAGTTTAAATTAAATTAAGATTTAAGGTGATTAAGATTTTGGCTTCTCTTCTTTTATGTTCGAGGGTAGGCATTGCCTTCATTTTGAGCTAGCGATGGTAATGTTTCTGGCAGAAATTCAAAGTCGTTGCCGAAGTTATAAGGAAACGTGTCATTGCTGCAATAACTGTTTTACTAATGTTATGTGTATATTCAGCAATCAGGAAACAAAAAAAAAAACAAAAAAGTATGTAATCATCTATAACAAGGTGAACGAAATGTGTGTTATTATAATCCGTTATGAATATAAATCAATTGATTGAGCCCAGCATTGGTTTCATTGTGTTATGTGCGCTTGCGAAAGCTCACCCGTGGCTTTACGGTTGTAAGATAATCTCCGCGAAATCTTATCACAACAAATCTGCGGCTGTTCAATTTCATTTTCTCGCCAATACTGTACTTGTATTATGAGATCTTAAAGTTCAACTTTTGTCGTTGCGGAAGCGAGATGGCACCTTACACTTACTATGTCGCCGTCTTACTTTCACAACGCCAGTTATCCTGTTTTTTTAAGCTCTAGTAGTACCGGTGTCTTCGAATATCAGGTCAAACTCATTGAAAATGAAAAATGTTATATAAATAGAGTAAATATTCCTTATGACAACATTTCTGAGGCCAATATTATTGGTGTTTTCCTTACGAAGACCTTGAAGATACTATTTACAACAGCGATTTCACTATTTCGTTTGTAAACATTGAATGTTACATTTACATGAATAAAGTCATGCCTTTTCTCGATAGGGATAGGCAGGTTTAAAGGACTACTAGATGTATTTTGTCATCATATTATTTGTACCATAATGTGTCTTCTCTTTTTGTGTTAGTGGTTTAAACAACATTTGATATCAAAACTGACTTAATTATTTAAAGGCAAAAAGCATGCATTTTGTACATAAAAAAATATAAAAAGGAGTCAATTTAAACAGATGGTTGATTATTTATCAGCTTCATTTAAATGCATAATACCTATTGTTTTTTTCCTGAACTGATAACCAAAATAATGAACCATTGAATTTCAACATCAAAAATAATTGTTAATATACATAAAAAAACGAATTTAATTGCGTATGTAGCCAAAACTTAAGCTAAAATTTAATAGGTAGTGTGTTAATAAATGAAAAATAAAAGATTACGTTCATAATTCGTTAATTAATTGTAAGTAGATAAAAATATAGTTAGTATTAAAACACCTCATAAAACGACATGAAGGTGATTTCTTTCACATTACGTACTTATTTTTAAGTCAAGATTTATGCTCAGGCGCATCCATCCATATTTTATGTGTGTCCACGTGACTGTCCGTGTGCTACACGAATCATATTGTGAGTCATTGTCGACCTTTTCGACGTCTAAATTCGCACTGCCAACGACCGGCGCATGCGGCGTCCGCGGCAAGGATCCACGCCCGCTAATTGATCATTAAGATCGCATTAATTTAGCTTGATTATGTTAGTCCTCTACACATTTCACTTTCCTAATCTTTTATGTAACTTATTATCTATTTTTGAGCTCTGTAGTGCATTCTTGTCCTAAAATTCAGTTTACAAGTTCGGCGACATATCTTTTAAAGGAAACCAAATACATAATATTATGCTAAATATTTTCATGTTTTCATATAACTTTTGACTTACAACAACAAATGTTTATTTGTAAAACATCGCAGTAGTACTACTGGTATTTACTAAATACCAATAAATATTATATGGAAGTTTATGAATCTACACTAAATACTATTTAGTGTAGATTCATAAACTTCCATAAAATGCAATTCATACTAACTCGCCGCGATTCTTTTTGTAAATATCTATCTCTTGTAAAAGTTTTTTTGCGACCTCGTAAAAAGGTCACGGCATCCATGCTAAATGCTTGGTTTTCTTGCCAAGGTGGTTAGAATTTCCATGAATGATCATTAATCGTATTCCGATTAATATTAATATTGTTATTTTTTCCTCGAGTTCACGCTGAATAAGGCCTTCAGGATCTCCAAAAACATTCCAAAATTATATTTTGATGTTGTTTTACGCCACACTTTATATTTAGTTGTGCCCTTTACGATTTGGACAGCATTCTGTTTATTGAATTTAATCACTCGATGAAACTGCGTAGTGCGTCGGCATGCCTTGTGCCACATAGCTTAAGGTCGGCTCACCAGCGGACGGCCGACCAAATCTGAGACGAGCGTGTGCCGCATGTAAAGTTATCAGGATTGTTTATTTATGCCGCTCTTGTACGCCATTCATGCTCCAGCTTTCATATGATGCGGCCAAAGCTGACGAGCACGTGACCAAGAAATTTCTAAAAAAAGTTATTGTTTCCTCAACGCTTTGTGCCCAAAAAATAAGTGAAGAAGCTGTTATAAAGCACCAAAACGATTTAGATACCTCGGGATCTCTGACCATAACGGAACGATAACCGTGATGGATTACACCATGAATAAAAAAATCTATTGTGTTATAGACAACGGTGTCCTAAAATAATAACATTTTCCTTGGAACGTTGTTGGTATCGCAACAGTCGAAGTCGTGTGTTTCACAATTGCCTTGAGTTACTTTTGGGTATTTTTTTATATCTTTGGCAAGTAATTAAATAATTTACTTGACACGCATGTCTATTGTCCCTGGCTCCGGCGTGTCTGACGCGGTCTATTCAATACATCACTATCCTGCGTCCATATTGTGTCATTGTCTACTTTCGTAGACAGTGTGGCTCTTTATGTTCCGTAATGGAGACACAATGCATTGTTTTACTATTTACTTCGGTTGTGCGGATGTCCCGCTCTGTGTACCTAAATATAAACAAAAGAATGGGCTGAATCACGTAACTTTAAATTAAGGTTGTATTAGTATTTGTATCACATGTATTAACTATGTCTGGTTAAAAACGTAAGTGGTCTTCTTTGAAGGATACTCTCAAATTTATTTGTTCAGTAGTACAGTCCTGGTTAATACAACGTCGCGTGTTAGATCACCCCATGGATTGATCGATGAGCTTTGTAAACACACACCTTCGCTCGGCCATTGACTCCGCCGTTTGGGGTCTCACTTCCTACATCGGTAACGTGGGTGGGTGAAGTTTTTACACTAGCCTACGCGTTGCTTGCTCGACAAATGTTTATGTAAATTTTTTCGCTTAAATGCTGTTTGGTCTTCATACCATTATTCAAAAATTTCCAATATAAATAAAACTATATTTATATGACCCGTCAATATAAGATGTAATAAAACTCCCACGCATGATTTCTCCATGCCTAAATAAAGCATCAATAAACCTAATTTGAAAAAACGTACGCCTAACAGTAGTAGCGCGTATCGCAAAATACTTAATAACCCATGCGTCACTGCATCAGGTAGGAACAGGTACAATTAGCTAGCAGCTACGGAACCGTTACTGAAATAACCCTGATTCATATTTCGTATTGAATCATTTGAGTTACACGAAGCAAAGCAAAATGTTCAGCGATTTGCTTCAACAACAAAGATACGTGAGTGATGGGATAATGTGCTTTATTTACTGCCCACGCGCATTATCTGTTCGCGATACGAGGACATCCTTCTCAAGGTTAAATATGTTCTGTTGTTATTATAATTTAATTCACACTTGTTTTAATTACAACAACAAGTATAATATACTTATTTGTGTGACATGCATCGAAATTCTCGTTGCCTTCAACAAATCCATGATAAATACATGAGCACAGTCTTGGTTATGTAAATACTCAGTTTCTCTGAGGCCTAAACGACTTTTGCTTCAGCGTTTAATTAAAAACTTAGGCATTGATATTGCCAGTATTTGTTGTGTAAGAAAGAATCGATTATAATTAATTAATATCGATTAGCTCCGTGACCGAGCTTCCAAAATATTAAAACTGGTTTTTATGTTAATTAGGAATATTTTCGATCTATTCCGGTCCAATCTCAAAAACTAATACCACTTGTATTTATTTCTTATCGCAGTTAATTGCTATTCCGAACGAATCCCACTCATAAACGAATCCCAAAATTAGTAAAATGGTTTGAAGGTACAGTCAGTAATAAAGGCTTAAGGCGCTTCGTTTGCTCAACGCTTGGCTGTGATTGGTTGATTAGGATTTTTAAACAATAAGATTCTCGATAAGACAAAATGTGTTTGTAAAGATTTAGGATTGAATTACGATCATTATATTAAATTATTAAAAAGCAAAATAAACTTTTTTCTGTGACTGTACCAAAAGTTATGTTTTGGGATTCGTTGGGAATAGATTAAGTACTTCATTTAAATATTTGAAATATGGTCTTCGTTTCAAGCAAAATAATAATTTAATTTCCGAACTAATACCAGTGGTATTAGTTTTTGGGATTGGATCGGAATAGATCGTATTTTCGGTGTCAAAACTAAATTCCATTATCCAAGTGAGCAGATTTCGTGATAGCAACATTACAAATTGATGATGCGATGATTCATTTGCACCGCGTTTGTTTACTAATAGCAGTGCGGGTCTGGCCAATGTGATTCAGCGATTGCAGATAGCAAGCTATGTGCCACTGTTGACCGCTAAATAGGTACATCATTGATTCTAAAGAAACTTGTTTAGTAATTACATCTTTTTAATTAAAATAATAGAGTTTAATTAGAAAAGGATAATTAGTTAAATATCAATTATTGGTCACTTTTGTGTTCAGAAAATACTTATAGAACTGATAAATCTTTTAGTTTCTCTTGTCAATAATCACACTGACTTTACGATCGGATTTCACCACGAAAGCAAATTATTGTAGTCTAATCGAGTATTTTAAAATATTAATGCAGCAGTGCAACGGACAAGTAAACTAGGGGTTATACAAGTAGCAGTCATAGATAATCGTTATGTTATCTCACTTTATCGCACAAATACAATGGTTTATAAAAGTTATCGTTAAGTACATAGGTGCTTAGTCAATACTAATATGTTTATTTATTTTATCTATGCTACTCGTTCGTCTAATAGCTAATGCTATACACTCATGTCTTACACATATTTTTGAGATAGTCTGTCCTGTGACTAAAACTTCAAAAACTCTTTATTTTAGCAGTACGTAATAGGTTTTTCTCTATTTTACTTCTTAAATATACGTAGCAGTGACTAAAACATTGAGCTAGAAAATTGTGTAATTCTATTACCAGTTTTTGCGTCAATTTTATGATATATTATGTAGATTAGACTTGTTTTAATTTAATGACCGTCTTAGAAACTGACAGATCATGATTACTAATTGCCAAGTCTTTGAAAGTGTTTTTATTTTACAGGTACTTACATATTTTAAGTTTTTGTTTACTATAAAATATTATATAGACGTATGCAGTTCAAGCCAGTTGAACTATGTTGGTGTATTGTTTCTATTTGCTATTCTGACCTTCGCGATACTATCTAGCCGGCACTCGGCACGGCACTTGACTGGTCAAACCACTATTGTTGTTTGTCATTGAAGTATGTTTAGAGCAATTGACGGCTCTTTATAACATTTTGTTTTCATATAAGAATGTAATTGCTGATATAGAATCACAAAATGTTACGCAACGAACAAAAATATTAAATGCTGTAATTATCAAATCTAAGAAAAGTGCTAATATGCTTACAATTCAAGTACATATAATGTGGTCCGTGATTCCATACTTACAATAATTGTAGATTCTTATCTCTTTACTAAAACTTTTAGATACTGCGATACTGAGTTAGTAAATGCTTATAAATGTAATTATTACGTTAGGTACGACCGTTTTCAATAATTGTTTGTAAATTACGAATATTGGAATGCTATTGTACAACACAGCTGATGAAAGATTGTCTCACATTACTAGCATTATACCACATAATTGCATTTATAAATATGTACTAAATGGGTAAATAAATAATGCGTCATTATGTTTATCAGTACATACCTAACTTCCATCGTTTGTTTGCAAGCACGACACGAAACGATATTTATCTTAATTGACGAGTTCTGCTTATCAACTATAAAACCAACCATTTCACAACATTACTTTATAATCTTAGCCTTAAGCTGAGGTTTTTGCAGTTAAAAATGTCGGTTACCTGTCCATTTCTTCTATGTAATCGAAAGGACGGAATAGCTGCCATTCTAGTAAAATGGATTAACCGTAAGGCGCACCTTTATTGATAGGTACTACTATTATATTAACGGTGGTCTGCAGACTTCCGCTACGTTGGCAGAACAACCTGCTGCTCGACGACCTTGTAAGGAGACTGGCCACTTGCGACGCACCTACATGCATCTGGGTACTAAACTATTGATAGTTGATACTGCATTTGCCACAAAACACCTTGAGGTCCTTAAAACGTCCTACGACGCACCTGTCGGTTGAGCGCGCCGAAACTGGTCGAACTGCATTGCAAAAATGGTCGTGTTTCTGCCCATTGTTTAGGAAGCATTCGATGCCTTATGACGTCACCCCTTTTTCAAGAACACTTCAGATTAATGACCAGTTTTGCTAGGTATGAAATGACTAAACGAACCATAAAGACGCTTGTATTGTGGTGAGTACATACTATTTGAAAAGGATCCTAGCGCAGTAAAAAATGTGATGTGCAGCTGCGGACATGTTGTTAATTGCGTCGGCACGCGTGCAACCTGCGACTTGAGCTCAGGGCGGGGCAACCTGCTAGTGTACACCAAAGTGAGTCGTAAAGCGAATACCATATGGATACTCACAGAGCAACCAAAACTACTAATGAGCTCGACAATTTTCATGTGTTACTTGGAACTGTATGAAATATTGCCACGATCTTCTTTTCTGTGTCTCATTCATATCGCTTGAATACACGTCGATAGGAAAAAGAAATATTAGCAACTGAGAATTTGGAAAATATATTCTGCAATAATAATTTGATTAATAAACGTCTTAAAATAAAAATGTAAAAATGTGGGTTTGAAACCGGATTTCGTATATCCTCTACAAAACACGTGCGCGTATACCTGCGACAAACTTAAATTCCATTCAACAATTATTAAGGTGAACAACTTGACGAGTAGTAAATGTAACTCAAATAATGTTTACTATATTTTCTCACTTTATTTGGATCGACGCAACTTCTAAAAGCTTGAGACATGTTAATTTACCGGTAACCGTCTTAAGTGTTCATTTAAAGTCAACACTATGTGATCATTCACAGCAAGTGTACTAACTTAGGGAAAAATACGAGGACTGGATCGAGCAGGCAGTGGGTGGACTGGTCCCACGAGGTCGATTCGTTTTTCTAAGGCGTACTTGCGCTAACTGTACCCAATAGTTAAACATACATGTTGGCACGATGACAGCACCCACCAGTGCAACGCCACCGGTCGGTGCACTACACTGACCTACTGGTACTAACTACTAGATAGCATTTGTTATCAATAGATACATTCACTGTCCTTCACTTTTCAGGGTTGTTGTTCCTACACTTGAACTTTCAGTTGTTGGCATTTCTTCAAAGCGTTACAAAAACTTTATGAATCTACTTTCTGAAATGTATATAAAAGAAACATCAGCTCTGTTATTAAATCACTCTAAATATCAAATTGAAAAAAATATATGAAAGTTTGTATAATAAATTACGTAATCTAGACCAAGTTGCACCTTACAAAACTAGTTTCTATTGAGTTTTCGAAACTAAACCGTCATTTAGTTTACGTTTTGGAAGTTTGATGGTATAGAATGACTAGAAAACAAGCTGTGGGCACACCATAAATGGGTGGCACGGCGTACGATAATAATACTTTCTTCCGGTCCTCCAAAGTATTATCATAAGCATCTCGACGCGATGTATTGAATTCAAATTACATGGGACACACGTGGGTGCTCCGGTGGCGCCGGCGCCGGCACCCGGTACATGCTTACAAACAAGAGAAATAGCAACTACCATACAACATAACGGTAATTTGTACAATTTATGCCCTATCATGTTCGGTTCATGGGTTCTTAATGTTGTATTTATTCCGTCTGGCCAGAAATCCCATCGTGGCAATAAATACGTGTATGATATCATGTCGAGATAACTTTAATGTTCTCTAGGTTTCGGACGATAAACAGTGATGCATATGATCCAATTCAGTTTTCCCTCATCTCTGTGCTATTTCCGTTTCATATGAAATATTAATGTCGAATGTGTGCATGTCGAAATTGAAACCCAGCCAATTAGGGATCATTGGCATCATCCGACTGGTGCAATATAACCTTTACCAATCTGTACATTAAAAATAACTGTGTGTACATTGCGCAGTTCAATACAAAAGTATAGATATAAGTACTATTAAAACCGCAAAGTTGCTGATTACTGATCAGATTACTTGTTGTGAAGAAAGTTTGCGTAAATAAAACTGAGCCTTGGGGCTTGGACACTACCGGAACCTACCAGCTATTAGGTTACACTTGATCGCAGCAAGATCTTTGTGGGATAATTTTCACTTACACAGTTTTTATATTTATTGATAACTAGCTGCTGCCCGCAACTTCGTCTGCGTGGTATTCCAGATGTGTGTTATGATTTTGAATTAGCTTCAAAACTGACGGAGTTTCATACAAACTTACCCACCCCTTTTTACCCCTTAAAGAGCAAATTTCCAAAAAAAATATAGCTTAAATGTTAGCGAGGACTAATAGCTACATAATAAAAAAAGTTTCATCAAAATCCGTCCAGTAGTTTTTGCGTGAAAAGCGGACAACAAACAGACAGACAAAAATTTTTTTAATCATATTTTTGGCTTCTATTGGTTGTATGAAGATCCCCCATCTGAGTTTTTCTTTAATATCTTTAATGTACAGACATGAGCTTGTTACAATTTTATTATATGTATAGATTATTAACCGGTGAATATAATTGGTATACATTTGTAATGAAAATAATTTAACAAATAACAGGCCGTAATTTTATATTACTGTACTTTCTATACCTACTTAATTTGAGATTTCCTTAAGCCCAACAACGTAAAGTAGAAAAGCAATTTTCTCTAGATAGCCTTTCCATATTATTTAAACATTAAATTTATAAGCTAACACAGGTATGAGTCAAGTTTTTAAACAAGTTATTTGTTTTGATAAATATTCTTTTAACCGATTCCGTGCGGAAGTCTTTTTAGCAATCATTAGTGCCTGGCGTCAAACAAAAATTCTGTGATGCCTCTGAGGCACCAAGCGCCAGAAAGTTTGATGATTCCCCTGGGGAATCATCCGCCATGAATTGTCACTTTTAGCTTGTTTTCGTGTTTCTACTTGCTAAAATAATCATTTGACATTGTGTATCTAACGTAGGCAGTCAGTAAATTCGTTCAGTGCGTTTAAAAGTGACGATCTGTGTGTTTTTATGGAAATGGAAGGTAAATGACTAATTTATATTAGGGGTCGTAAACCTTTTTGCATTATTTCATGGATTTATTTATTCAAGTGTTGTAAAGAATTTATACACGTACCACTTGAGTTTGTCGCGAGGTGATATTTATTTATTATTATTTATAATACAGTGTTTTGTAGGGAAACAATTTTAACTTCACTATTTTGATGATAAAATTGTTTCTCTACAAAATACTGGATTACTGTAGAACATTTAACTGAATGGGAAGTCCGATTCTAATGAATCAAAAATATTGTACTCGTAGGTACAAGTAGGTACAAGTTTTAAACAATAATCAACCGTATACGCAAGGAAATACGGTACTTCGTAGGCGAAGGGCCGGCGAACAGCGCACTCTTTGTACGTTTTTAGGCAACAATGAACCTTATGACAAAAGCATTTGATTTTTGAGAAACATTCCAGAAAGTGGGCTGTTAGAATTATAATCAATAATAAAATGTGTCGGCAACTTGGTTTACAACCCCTGATGTCAGCTAATTTGCGAAATTACTTAAAACGAACACTGTGGGCATGATAAGGGTGACAAATAAAGACACTTTTATTTAGGGGGCTTTTTTGACGAATGTCGTTTAAGCCGAGTTTTGTATGATTTAGTTTTGTATCCTCTCGGGCACCATACGCCATACGCAATAGATTTACATGGTGCCTGTGCGGCATCATCCGCACGGAAACGGTTAACCACCTCTGCAGCTGTGGCCAGACTTGCAATTCAGACACTCATGCAAATATGGACGTATTACCATTTCTTTAACTGCCAAAACCTTTTAAGTTATCGTTAGCTAATCGTTTACGAGTAAGGCTATAATAGTACCTTTAAATAAATAAAGTCCAACTATAGCTGCGTTTGTACACAATACACCGGACGCAGCGCCGCACAAATAGGAGTTTCCTTTGAACTAGTTGTTGTTACAACAACTCGCCACAATTGTTAATGTAACCGCTTGCTTTCCTTCTCAGAACTATTAAGAATCTTTTACAGTTCTCTAGGTGCTCGACGCAGGCCCTTTGATGCAACTTAGAAAGAATTTATCGAGTGTTGAAAATTTAACGAGATCCTATCAAAGTTTTTAAGTTAGTTTCTTTTATGTCCTCACTTGCGTCGAAAAGAAAATAAATTTCCTTTTGTAGCCTTTTTAATGGCCAGCCCCATGAAGGGGTGTGGAAAAGCTAATTGAATTACCAGTCTACCCCTCTGTCTGCCGTATTTTTACTTATATTTTCAAGGGCTATTAAGGGGCTATCGCAGTATAGATTGCTATGCAGCGTTAGATTACATTTTTAACTATGATTTGTCACGAACAATTTCACTTACCTAATGAAATGTACGCAACAGTATACTCCTCCTACGATCTATGAGAATCAAGCTATATGTTGAAAAATGTTAACCGCGTTCCGATAAAATCTGTAGGTTAAAAACACCATCAATTGTCAAACTATTTCATTCAGCTCATAAAATCGATTATTTTTTTTATGCCTGGCATAATTATTTAACCTTCAGTATGTTTACATGAAAAACATTTGGCAAAGCTGGCGGATACAAATGTTTACCCAACATTTCAACTACATGTCTCCTTTGCGTCCATTTATAATTACAAATTCCATAAGACCATGTGTTTTCTTCGTACATACTACATATGCTATCAATATATTTGCCGCGACCTAATATGTTTTAAGAACTCGATTGTAGAAATGTATTTTCTACTTACGGCAAATTACATTCTATTGTACCACTTGTCGTGCTCTTCACAATCTGAATACAAAGTGGTTGAAATTGGTTCCCGGCATTCATACACTTGCTGAGGACAAATAATCAATTTATTTCAACGTCCAAAGACTATCATTGTGTCAAACAGTCATGAGCAAATCTCGTAGTTAAATCGATTACGTCACCGTTGATTTGATTAACAGCAGTAGTAAAGGAAAATCTTGTGATTAATTCGTGATGTTAAATTGAACACCAATCAAGTTTCTCTTTACGCCTTTCATCTCGTCAGCGTATGATTTGAGCTGACGAGTGCATGCTAATTACTCAGGCGGCTGGGGCAGGCTTGCTTGGTCGCGCGTCTCCGGCGAAGCGTGAACCACAACTCGATGGGTACTTTCCCTCTTTTCCGAAACATTCTCATCGGGACTGCAACCACGTTAATTTTCTCTCGTGTTGCATTGATTTTCATGCAATAATTCATTACATTTCTATTTCAAATCTCTTCGAATGCATTACTGTGATAGTGAATTAATTGTTCGTTGAATAATAGATGTAACATCGTTATTATGGCGATGCTGACGCTCAACTTTATGACGTGATCCAAATAAATTGTTGCCGAGAGTAATTTAATTTACTTTCGTAGATAATTATTATATAACTACGGTTAAGTAATGAAAGTAATAAAACGTCGCTGACTCTGAATTTGACGTTATTTGAAAATAAATGCTGTAATTTCTTTCAATGAGTTTTCAACTGAAGCTAGAAAGACTGTCTGCTTAGTGAGTGTGTCAGTCTTAAAACTCCGGAGCGATAAAAAGATCTAACGGTTTCGCTAAACATACTTCGAGGTGGACCTAAATATTTTATTAGACAATAACGTTACGGCTAATTAGGTACCTATTTCAGTCCTAGATAGAGTTGTCGCCGGGCGCTGCGGCGCTGCGTCGTGAACGTGTCGGCTGTTGTGTCGGTAATATCAATAAGTTGTTCGGTTATTTCTGCGTCCCACATACAGTCGTGATCGTGCTGCATTCCTATCTAACGCAATCGACCAGAACGCTCGCGGAAGGTCGCCTCGAACACACTGTTGTCATTCATTTTATATGGAAATTGTTCTGTGTATGATTCTCAAATCCAACTAAGATTTACGGTATCTTTGGTGACTAAAGTTTTTAAACAGTGTATGGCAGTCCAAATGATTTACAAGTAATTTCATTAATGTCTATTCATTTCATTTTATGAAAAGTCATTATTTACTAACTTTTTTAATTTATAATTTATGGGTGATTTACGTTATACACCGCATAATTACGTCAAAAAATAAGCCTAATTAAATCTTTGATTAATTACAAAATGCGTTCCGAATAGATAAATCGGCCCACGTGTTACATTATAGGTTGATCAGTCGATAACTAACCAATGTTTACATTAACCGGAGTCTACAGTATTTAAATAACGTACCTGTTTATCAGGTCATGGTAATAAACACCTAAACTGAACGCGCCTAGTTCTTATTCAACATACAACTATTACTGCGGTTCTGTTGCGTTTTGTTTCATACATGTAGGTACCTACGTATACGCCCCTTCGTATGTAAACTAGGATCCTGATAATTTCTTTACTTTCTCTGACCGACTCTCGGTACCCAGCACTTGAGAAATTAAGTTAACTGTTGATGCATGAATTCCCATATTTATGTTGTCATGATTGCTTTTACTGTTAGTAGGTATTAATTGAATCTTATACTTTGTTGTTCAATAGTAATTTGCGTTAATTTCCTGTAACTTCACACAGACATCTGTGGGAAAATTCTTAATGATTTAACATGAAAGCTGAGCTTTTTAAGAGAGTAAAAGTTTGATTTTTAGGTTAAGATCTAATATGGTTATCATCATCATTTCATCATTCCCCTGCCCTTATCCCAATTATTATGATTTGGGGTCGGCGCAACACGTCTTCTAGACGTGTTGCTTAAAGTTTTGGCTATGGTTATCTGATATGGTTATCATTACACCTAAACCTGAAGAACCTGAATCCGCGTAATTAATAGTATAATGGTTATTTTACGACAGCTTAGGAACCCCAAAAGTATCCATCCTAATGAACAACTTCAGTTAACATTTAATTATTAATATACGTTTTTGCCATTCAACTAGATAAACTAAATAATCATATTTAACAATACCTTTATCTCGTTCCAGGCTAGTCTACGGCAGCTGGACCTATCCCTCCTCTCTGAGCTGTGGACGCTGAGCGAGGCCATGGCGTCTTGGCGGCGGCAGCTCGAGCGGGGCCCGCGCCTGCGACCCGCGCCCCCGCCTCCCCCGCCACCGCACTACCTCCGGACATAATAACAAACAGATCATAAACACCTGATGTAATAATATCGCCATCGCCATTGTAAGACCAGAAATAGTAGATGAGCAAACGAATGGCGAAATGACACGAAGTCCCTGACAGGATTTGTACCTATTAAAAAAACAAGAAGAAAAAAAGTAAAATTTTCAGTTTTGAAGATCGAACGTAAACAAAAAAATAAAACACGATTTGAATATTGGTATTTTCGTTTTTTGAGCTCGATTCCACGTGTTCATTTTTTTCTGGTCTTTGCCAAACAACTACACAAAAAAATACAAATTACATGAGCACACAAGCATGTCCATTTCACTTTGTGTAATTAATTGTGTATTTGTTCGGTAAGCGATACTTTAGGAAGTACCTGTACTATTTGATTCTATGTGTAGTGATTATGAGAAAGTTTTCAGTCGCCTTTGCGTAAAAATAACAGACTTGGGTTGCCAAAGCCAACCCTAGTTACGTTTTAAAAATATATCGTCAAACAGATTTCACAAAGAAGGTTGGCTCCCAAAATTCATAACCTACTCATCTATTTTTGTGTACCAGAGTTAGGCTGAACATCATTATACGGCGTTTTTTATCTCTGGTAGAAGAAAAAAACATAGATAAGCATTTAATATTGAGCCTTAGAGATTATTTTGCCTTTAGCAGCTGACTTGAGAGACCCTGATACATAATATACTAGGTAAACCCGTTGTAAAAATGTAGAGTACTCTATACACCTCCCTGGTAACATCTTGCTATACCAAACTCGTCCTAGACATGCTATATCAATGTATTACCACTGACGTAAAATCGACTGTACAGCGATAAGTTAATTCGGGATAGTCATTGTAATTTAACAATCTAAAACGTAAATTAGTTATAGCAGCAAACTACGAATTATTTTAAGATAATGGCAACCCCAACAGTGATGTTAAGTAGTGGTTATACCAATGTATTACTAATGAAGTTGATTGAGGAATTAACTGTATTTATTAAGTTTAAATAAAACTTTTGTAAATAAACTGATGCTTTTTTTCATTAACAAACCAACCGACCTGTCATAAAATTCGTACCGTATAGATATTATTTCTGCCGTACATTTTTTATCACGAAGTAAGTACGAATGTTTGCACAATCATTGGAGTCATCATTGGAACAGTATCAAATTACTATAAAAACACATACGTGTCTGCTAATGCGAGACATTCGTGTCACCTCAAATTATAATACGGTACACTGTTCATGGAAGTAATTGCAATAACACAAAACTAGTTTATTTTAAAGTTTAAAGTAATATTATATACCTATTATAAATATTTTGTATGATTCAGATAAGTAAAATTGATAAAAAAGCAACAAAAGTTGTTTTAAATGAAAAAGGTAACATTACTACCTTCTATTATAAAGAAAACATGAAAAAACGAATCTATTCTTACACTAGGTATTTACTTACATGCAAGTACTAGGTAACTTCGTAAACTGTTCCTTTTATTGGTTTTTCATGTAAGTTAATTTGAAACATTTTTTATGGCTGTAATTGATTGTGTTTGGCAGTTTAACACGTGGTAAGAATCAATAGGATAGTCTGAAAGTAGGAACTGAAAACATAAATCAAACAACTGTTAGGTGTTTGTTTCTACTTCGATTTTCTCTTTCACGTACCTATCCACTATGTTAAAATAATGTTTTCTATAAACCTAAAAACCTACATATTGTTAGGTTTTTGCGAATTGCATGCCTAAAAAGTGTGTCATGCATGACAAGCTCATGTTGTTGCATGTAATGAGGTACCACAAAATCCTTGACGCTCTACTGAAAATATGAAATTGGAACACGAACCTACGTGATGTTTTTTGTATTTCCTAAGTAATTTGGATTACTTATTTGTTGATAAGAAATTTAAAGTTTAGTGACTCACCAGTATCCATTATTCACAACTGCATTTGCTGACTGCAAATTAAAGAGTACCAAGTTATTAATTTTAAGCTACACAACAAATAAATTTCATTGAGATTGGAAGAAACAAAAATTGATCGAGTTAGACAACATACAGTTGCAGGGGCAGAGCAAAGGAAAAGTTATCAAATTACAAAAGTTCTATCATAAATTGAGACTAAAATGCTTGATAAAATGTAGAAAAATTCCAAGTTTGGTTTTTGTTATTACATGATTTGAAAATCCTACTTTGAAATGGTCCCACGCTGACAATAAAACTATACTCCATTTGTTTAGGTAATTAACTAAATGTAAACAATTTTGGTATGTCTTTTAAACAAAATGTGATCTTAAAAAATGTAAAATACGTTTTACAACTTGAAATACATTCAGATTTTCTCAAACTATAGCTAATTGATTTATAAGCAGTAATATCCAAATTAAAAATTATTTTTTTGGTTAAAAAGTAACGCCAAGATTGTTTACATTTAGTTAACTACCTAAACAAATGGAGTATAGTCTTAAATTTAGATAATTTTAAATTTTAACCGACCAGTGCTGCCATCTTACGTTCCATAACGCATTTTGTTTCATACAAAAAAAAAGAATTTTTAAATATTCTTCCAATAACTACACAATATTTAAATATACTTTTAATTCAACAAATATTTAACAATAAATTAACTTTTCTTTTGTTACTTCAAGTCAGTCCAAAAAGGCACGTATTCGAACTGGTTTCCATGACAAATAACGATAAAAATGTATCGCTTGACATTTCATTCTGAAAATAAACATCTCGGCTTTGATTGTTCTTCGTGTGTGTCTACGTATGTGCTTTTATTCAAAGTAATAAGTAAAGTTATAGATTAATTAAATTATATAATAATTTGATGACGTTTTGTTAGTTACAACCGATGTCCGATACCTCATTACAAGCAAACCAAGCCCCCAAGGAAGAGCAACCGCCGTCCAAGGTACCTGAATCCGTAAGGGTTAGTAACAACGTCTATAACTATAAACACAAAAAACTATTAAGTCATGCAATAAATGGCGTACCAACAAACTTGTTATCAAAGTACTTGCTGATTTAAATACTAAAACGCTTGAGTTCCATTCATATTTTTTAATGTTTTCAGAAAATAATATCAATGGAAAAAGAGAATGAATCAAACGCCAACCGAAAATCCAGAATTGATCTCAACGCGCTTCCTACACGCCAGTATCTCGACCAGACTGTTGTGCCAATACTCTTGCAGGGGCTCTCAGCACTCGCCAAGGAGAGGCCGCCAGACCCCATCAACTACTTAGCGGCATATTTATTGAAGAATAAGAGTACTTTCGAGACCAACACCTCTGCCAATAACAACCCACCTCCAAACCCTCAACCATAATACTCCGTTAGATACAAAATTTACAGCGGGCACAAGCTGTATAGTAATAATATGCATATTGTAATAGAATCCCATTACTGGTTAATATGTTTGTGACAAAGACTAATCTACTTAATAAAGTATGTCAACAACAAGACTTAAATAGAAATATAATATTTGTTACAACTGTAATTAGTTATTTAAACATGTTCATTATAGTTAAGGTGATTGGATTGCAGTATGGTGATCTTATCTTTAGGCATTTGCCTGATTACTGTGTGACTAGCAATAATTAATGATGTTTGTATGTTTGTTAGTGTCATAATGTGCAATACTGTGACAGGCTAACATTTTACTGATTACATGAAGTGTCCTTGCTCAACCAAGTAAAATATATTTGTCTATATCTCACAAGAGAAACAATTGTTTCAATATTCATATTCATCCTGCCCTAAACGTGATGATAGCATAGTTTGAATAAACTACGAAAGTTATAATAATAGTTTTTATATTATGAACTATATGCATGTTATTACTGGTTAACATAGTCTTATGAAATAGCAGTGTACACAGACATGAGCCTTGTAAAACAATACTATAGTCATTTAATGTTCTCAATGATGCACAAGATGAATGAGTTGAATGTAGAAGTAATTTTATTTTGCTATTTAAAATAAATAATGTAAGACTTAAATTGTAGTTTTATTTAAAATTTCAATACCTTGCAGAGACCTGAGAGTAACAATTAACCGTTTCTTTTTTTTTTGAGGTGAAACCTGTAAGGCAAATCTCTTTCAAACAAATTTGGTGCAACTTGTTGATTGCAGCCTGCAAGTTATACTTAATTCTCATGATGATGATGATAATCACAATTGTCGCGATGGCTTAGTAGTTCAGTGACTGGTTTCAAATTATACTTGTGTCTTCTGTCCAAGTTATAAGTTACTGTTACTGAGTGACTTTATTAATGAGGATTACCACCAAAAAACGCGAAGGTACCTGGTTCCCAAATATTAGAAATTGAAACAACAAATGGGACGTCAGCAAGCGTGGTGATTAATGCTCGTTTCTTCTAATAAAAAAAAAACGGGAGCGGGAAGCGGCTTTTACCGATAAAAAGCGACAATTGGGGGGTAAAGTGATAAAATCCGGGTGTGTCCTAAAGCCTTTGATACAAAAGCATCACTAAATTTAAAAAAAGAATGTATGTTTCGGAATCAACATTGAATTTATTAAAAAAAAACGAAACCTACGATTTTGAAACAAGAACTACGAAAACCAATCAGATTAGTATCTACATATTAAAATAAAACCGCCAAAATAGAAAGAAAATTTAATAGACATAAATTCATGTTTCTTTTTGTTCAGATTCTTCCAAGAACTGTTGTCTATGCAACAGCCAGGAGTCGTTATCATCGCCTCCTTCGTCTTCAGGTACGACTGAAGGCAGTTCGAACTGCATAACGCTCTCCACGCAGCTCTCGTCGGTCAGGGACGGCACGGAGTCGTGGACAGGCAGCGGGACGGGCTCCGGCGGTAGGAACTCCGCCATATAAGCGGTGACGTTGCGGGCCCGCCATGTTGCTATTTTACCTGCAGTTGGAATAAAGTACCTACGTAAGCGAATTTTCATTTCTTTTTTTTATTATAATTCATTCCTATTTTTGCTATTTAGATCTCAGTGTTCGTACCTACATAAAACAATTTCGTGCTGCCTTTGGTTTGTTTCAGACACTAGTATTCTCATTTAAGTTTGATCTTCCAATTAGTTGTAGGAAGGTATTCAGAGTGTCTTTAAAATATATTAGTCCAAGGTCTATCTCGTTCGATGACCTCAATGAAAAATGTGACTAGCGAGAACTTGTTTAAGATTTTGCATATTAGGTAACTAATTCTGAATTATGAATCAGTTAAGCTAGGAACGAAACCCACACGTTGCAATTCATTTGAACAGTTCTCAAACATATTGTAACGAGTTATGTAGTCTGACCTGCTGTTTCGTCAATCGATTGTTCCTCTTCTTCCTCAACGTTTGTCTTGACATCCTTTTCATCTTTTTCTTCCTCGCCTTCACCGAGCTCTTCTGTATTAGGATCCTTTATAAGCAGGTAAAAGCCATGCTGCATACAATTGGTATCAAACACGAAGCATCCCGTGCCTTTTGGTTTTCCCCTTAGCCAGGAGCCGTGATATCGGTAGCGAGGGTAAATTATTTGTCCGGGGCCTTGTATGGCGCCCTCGACCCATGTTCCCATGAATTTTATTTGGTACTCTTCGAAGAAGTAGGTTCCTAGTCCGTGGCGTTTGCCTTTGAACCAAGCTCCTTCGTAAATGTCGCCGTTGGGGTAGTAGTAGGCGCCAAACCCTTGCTTTTGGTCATGTCTCCAGTCTCCCTCATAACGGGATCCGTCAGGGTACACCATGCGGCCCACTCCGTATTTCATAGCTCGACGCCATTCACCTGAAAATAAAAACATCGACCTATAGATTTGCAGTGTATTGAAGTATTGTGCAATTGTGTAATTTGATTCTCTTTGTGTGTATTGCTTAGGCACTTGTAATGTGAGAACAGTTCGCAACTTTTTGTTGCAAAATTTTATCCAAATTCAACATTACGTACAAGTAGTATAGCACTACTTAGATATGAAATGTATTCATTCGCGGACTCAAAGTTAATCATGGAATGTAAAAGGAAGCTACGGAAAAATATGGGCAGTTACACTTAACTATAAATCAAAAATTCCTTAAGTAAAATCTCCCAAATGCCTTTCAAATTCTCAAGCAGAAAAAAAGAGCCCATAGTTCACATACTTCTCATAATTTTATTATATGCTGATTGATACTTCCTCACATACCTTCATACCGGGCGGCGTTTTTGAAGACGTACAAGCCTTTTCCATTCCGCATGCCGCGGCAGTAGCAGCCGGTGTAATAGTCCCCATTGGGCAGGACGGCCCAGCCCTCGCCATGGCGCTCTCCGTCGGCGTTGCGTTTACCCACATAGATCTTGGAACAATTTTGATCATATGTTTTTTTAAATATTTTTTTTTAGCTGATACTGAGGCGTAATGTTAGGGTTGATTGGGGCATACTGCGAGGGAGGTTTGGTCGTGCTTCCGTCTCTTTTCTATCTAGGGCTGTAGTGTGTAAAGTTTCTTGGAGACGTCAAGAAATATTTATTAAATTTATATTTATTACACACCAAATTTGGTGTACCATAATTATCTTCTATATCCCATAAGTGAAGACAGTTATTTGAACCGCCTTATAGTTAAAATTTTAGGATTTAATGCAGTTAGTCTGAGCTCAGACTTACACAGTTTAATCTAATTACGCCCATAATTATTTCTGGTAAGGTGTCCATTATGTACTTATATTTATTAGTACGTCGTGGTTAAATTCGATTACATATAATAGGAAGTAAAACCACAAACTTGTAGTTACTACCTATACTTAAGTAGGAAATCAACACTACCGCGTATGCACCTGTGAAATATGATATACCTACCTATCGACCTGTGATAGTTAATATTACGTTTAAGCAAAGAGATTGTATTAAAGACGTCTGAAAGAAATACATTAGTATCTATTGGAGTAATTGCTAGAAATGCTCGAAAATATTCTTAGCTCTCCTTTTTAGCAAATTTGCGTGCGTCTTGGACGATTTCTGTGATGTTAGCTTGAGCGTTGGCAAGCAGATAGTATATACTACGACGGTATAGACTATATACTTTGTGTGTCACTGTTTTAGATTACATTAGATTTAATAAAGATTGGGTTCCGTCAACTTGGTGTCGTTGTATGTATTAGGTCCTGGTGGTCTACCTCCGGCTCCAGAAGTAATAATATTGCGCGTTTGAGGCGTTTTTCTTCCACAACTGCAATAATATTACTCAAAACGGGGACGAATGGCCCTCTGAACTTGTTACAAAGGTACCTAGGACTATGTACCTATGTCTTAGTAACGTTACTTCGGTTGTAGTTTAGTAAAGGTGTAAGTATTACCCCGATGGTATCAACATCCTCTGGTCCTTCCCCCTTTTCCTCACCAGCCATTGTTGTTGTTTATTATGCAAACACCAATTAACATTTACAGCTATTTGACATTAAAAATGCCATCCAACCAAAGGCCAGTTCTAAAACAGGATAAGATGAAAGTAGTAGAAACTCCTTTCACGAAAATTAAATCATAAAATAAAAATAAACAGAAATATCTTTATTTCTCACACACCCATGTTTGAATAAATTAATAACACATTAAACTCAAAACTGAAGCAAGCTATGCAAATGGAACGAGTTGAGTGAGCTGGAATATCTTAAATAACTACAGTAAAAACCGTGTGAATCAAACGCTGACTAGATGCAAGGCAATAGTTATACAGAACACACAAGTTATAGTTTTAATATGCTAATGACAAATTTATGTCACTGGATCAAGTATTTAATGTCTTAAGTTCCTGTGCATTGGTAAGAATCCTTGTCATTAAAACATTCCAAAATAAATTCGAGTTATATCTAACCTGTGGATGTGTCCAAACATTATACCAGCCCACAAAAGATCACAGACCAATTTATTATGTCGATATTATTATAGCCTCATCATAATTAACCAATATCTCAAACATTTTACATAAATTATTTTATAAAACTATGATTTTTAACAAGACAAGTACTGAAGCAAGAGAAACAATTTATTTTAAACGATTGAAGATTTTTTATGAGAGATACGAAAATTACTCCTAAATCTAATGCACTAAAGTTACATTTCGTAAGGTAAATTTTGTACTTTTCGGTTTCTTGCTACACCGTTTTGTTGTGGCAAGTAATGCATCTCTTAAATAAACGTCTCTAAGGGCCTTAACGCTAACTAAATTCATTTGCTTTATACTTAGGTCGACACAGATCTCTTTAGGTCACGAGACGCAGCGGCTGCGATGACCTCGTTCGAGTCGGATTCCATCTGCATTGATTTTGAACAACTTTTTATTCACTCGTTCACCTTATTCCGAGGGAACCCACTTTAACACTAAACTAGAAACCGTTTGTTTATTGTTTATGTTTATTATTAGCGCGGAGGCGCCTGCGGTGGCGCGTCTTCGAGCTTGCCCCACACTACGTTACACATTTCCCGCACTAGAGCTTGCTCTCCCGAATCTAGGTCTGGCGCTGGTCTTCTTCGTTCACGTTCTACACGCTCTCTGACCTCCAAAACTTGTAAGGCACGTACAACGGCTTCTGGACGCTCGTTTCCTACAGTTCCAAGGCCTTTTTCCGCCTCTAATCGCCGAACTTTTTGCTCTAAGTCTTTAACATATTGTACGGTTCGTTCAGCAAGCTGCGGATGTGCGATGGGTACCGGCGGCGCACTACGGGAGCCTTCCTCAGCATTGGTCCCGCTACTGCTTCCGTCGCCATCGTCCCTCTCTCGACCTGCCGCTCGCCCGCAGTTAACACAAGTACTTCTCTCACGCTCTTCATCAAGATATAAACACAACTCTTTTAACTCTAAGTTGTCCCGAATTAATTCTTGCTGCTTGTCGTCCAACTGCCTCAGTTTATTTTGATATGCAGACACTTCCTGTCTCATTACAGATGCTGTATAGCGTCCAAATCGTTGCCATTCACGAGCAAGTTTTCGTCCTTTTTGACGATCATCATCCAAAAAGCAACATAAATCCCGAAGTTCCTGATTGTCCTCGCTTAAACGGCGGTTAGCTTCTTTTAACGCTTTTATCTGTGCTAAAAGCGCTTGAATCTGTCGTTTCTGGTCAGTCGATGCTCGAGGTCCCTCGGGTTCAACGCGTTTAGTAAACTTGAGCATATCCGCGGATCGTCTGTGTATTTGCTCCTCTTCAATGTTCCGCTGCGCTCGCTGTATGTCGTCTGCGCTTCTCGCTCGGGTGGTGGGTTCCACAGGTTCGTGAATAACTGCTTTCGTTACTATTTCAGCAGAGGGTCGTTGTTGCATACGAAGTGCTCCAGAAGGTTGAGGATATCCTGGAGGATAGCCTTGGGGATACTTCATCAATTGTATCGGACCTCCACTGTAAGAGCCCGGTACTGCACCATGCGCCAGCAGGGGATACTGCAGTTTGCTAGGATCGATAGGTTTCCCAGCGTAAGGTGGTTTGTACTCTTTGACGGACGCGTCGATAGTGGCTAGTTTCGGGCCGCTCGCGGCAAGCGGAGGCGGATGATAACGCGGTGGAAAGTTGACCGGTTCTGGACCTTGTTTACCTAGTTGCTGCTTCTGTTTATTAAATTGGCCTGTGTTCTGATTGATTGACATTGTAGTTAAAACCGTCTCGTTTTCGGCTTTAAGCACTGTCAAAGCAAGCCTTTGTGTTTACGGAGTTCATTTCCAAATCGGCAGATCACGTAGCTGCGAAAGCTGAGACGGCATGAGTTCAACGATTGGTCCTTGAATGAACAGAGGTGGGGAACGCCGCCGGCTGCGTAGGCTGTAGAGCGTGGCATTCGCGCAATTAACTCTATCGTAGTTCGTTTTATTCACCAAAACACTGGATAAACACTGTTCAAAAACACGATAGGCTGTCTCGTGTCAACATGTGTGACCACAAGAGGCGGAAATCTGCGTTTATGTGATGTTGTTTTTAAAAAGCAGGTTATGCGTGACCGTATGTACGACGGCACAACGCGGGCGCGCGCGGGGCGCATGTCTCGGACTGGCTGCGCGGCGCGCGCTACCTGCGGCCCGCGGAGGCTCTCGTGGCGCTCCGTCCCGCTCTGGCGCCGCCGTCTCACCTGCGCACACGCACACTGCCACACCTTCGTATTTACGAGCTATCATTGTCTTATAGAGCCCACAGACATGCTATACTACGCACACTTGTCCCGCATCAACTACTCACTTTTGTTGGCGACTCGCAGTCCACAGAGTGCTTTGTTTGCGCAGACGCAGCTGCTAAGGTTGCTCTCATCTATTCATACTTTTGATAATATCGCATTCCGAGCCTTTCATAATGCTCTTCAACGCAATCCTTTAGATTCTGACTACACAAGCGTTTTGCTCTACAAGTACAATGGGTCTTGAAATGAAAATCGTCGACAGAATTAATTATTATTGCGTATGGATTAAAAAAAATACAACTGTTTATGCCAACAGACTATTGTCTGCGTATTTTCTTTTATTACTTATTTTGTTTTAATTTTTAATTGTCTTTTGTGATTTTTGTAACGATTTTTCAATGCTAGGAGCGGCGGCAGCATTATATTAACGGTTCCCTAAATTATAATCTTTAATCATCATATTATATCATAGTTGTTCAACTTATATTTAGGTTATGTTGTAAGTGATTATCTGCACATCGTTTATTTCATTTAATGGCGAGTTGGCACAATATTAAACTATTATTCGTGCGCCTTTCATGGTATAATAGTAAGTAAATAAAACAAGAGTTAAGTCGTAGCAAAATGGTAGGCGTTTCATACCGTCTAGCGCCGCGCCTGAAACTTCGCTCTCCAACATGGTATGTAGAATAACAAGGTATTTTTCTATGTGAAAAATTGTGTTTTATTTGCTCTTTGTCACTAGCTAAAAAGGTTAGTGATACATTCAAAATAACAGACAATTTTGCGCAAATGTAGAGCGCCATTATTGATATGGTAGAGTCATATTTCAGTGGTATTCGCATGATTTTTTTAAGGTATTATTTTTAATGATTTGTAAGTCTTAAAGAAGTGCTTCAATTCGACTGACAAAAACCAATCGCTAATGGACAATTAAACAGCTTATTGATAGCGGTAATATATGACAAAAGCAACATTAAGTAGCAAATAGTATGCGGCAATATTACTAAATAATTAAGTAACGTTTTATTTACAAACATCGCGGAAGATGTATAATTTGTAAGATAGTGCATTTCACTCGGCTATCACCATTCTACTCATGATTTGGTAAGCATATGCAAAGAGTTTCGATATCAGGGGTCGAGTGTACCCCCACCGGTGGCGGCGCTCAGTGCCGCGGCGTTCGGTGTGCAGCAAGGATGGCTCCATACACACGCCTCGCAATCCTCGCGTTTATACTTATACTACAACTATTACGAGGTACGTACGTAAACATGTGCTTGCAAAATTCATACGTTTTTGTTATTTTTATTTGGCTGCTCCACTTTGACAGGGTTTGAGAAATTCGTGTTTATTTTGTGGTAATTTATTGAGTTTTAGCAATATTTTGGTAATTGCTCCAATGGTATGTACAATTGTGCAGTGTGTTGATACTGGCGTGTAACAAAAGTAAAGTTTATTTTACAGTAATAAATGAGCATTAATGTAAGTTTTTTAATAATTTATGAATAGAGCTAGACCGCTTTTGAATTTTCAATAGAGCCGACGAGCAACAGCATCGAATACGTAATTATCCGCACTATCTTGCCGGTATTGAACCTGTACGCAAATAATCATCGGGAATAGTAGTTTTCTCAATCAACATAATTATGGCTAAATCTTTATCCCTATGATTATAATATACCTTGGTAAATATACACACAAGCCTCCTATACCCATACTTTCAGAGGATAAATAATCTAGAACTCACGATAACATGTTACATCAGAAGTACAGCATAGTTTAAGTGCATTGTCAGATAATTAGTAAATGTCCAAAGTAGAGTCAGTAACGTTTTGAAAGTACCTGAGAAGGCCTACTCGAAATAAAAACTCTTTGATTTTGATACAACTAGGCACTGTTTACGCTACCTGTCGTTAATTTTATCATTTGAATTCTACCTGTTCCAGTGACTACGGTTTCTCTCAATACTTTACATAAACATGTAATTGCCAATAAATATGCGCCATACTCCTCAATTGCGTAATTTGTGCGTTTTTCTGTGATTTATTTCTATCGCACTTTTTGCGTACCTACTTTGCGTCTTTTACACAATCGTCTTCAAAAACTCAAAAAGAAAACTATTGCAATTCATTCGAATAGCTCTACATTTCTCGAAATATTACACCTTATTGGAACGCAATATACGAGTATTATTATGCATGTGTCTTTTAATACTTAATTACAGTTTATAAATAAGATTTTAACGATCAAACCGGTAAAACAGTTAAAGCCCTGCCCTTAAGTTAACTGTATGTACCTAGTACCTACCAAACTAATTTGCACTTTTATAACGTACTGTAATTACCTTTTATCTGTCCAGGTGTGTTAGCACAGCGACATCCAATCAAGGAGGCTCTACTTCTGCACAGTGACAATTTCATGAATGCCACATTTGAGGACTGCCTATGGCGACGAGACAAGGAAGTCTGCCCCGATCCCGATGTGAACTTACACTTGTATACTCAAACTGATCCTGTGAAAAATGTGGTAAGTGCTATATGATATAAGTTACCTGCAACGAAACGTAACGATTCTACGATAAAACAAATACCACAACAGTTGCTTTAATTAAATACCTGCAAATTAGAAGCTAGAACAAGAATATTGAGATAGTTCTGCTATCTGTCTTCATATCTCTACTTCATCGATTGAGATTTAAGTTATTTATTATTCTAACATGCATTCTTCAGTCTTTCTCTTCTCCGTAATACGATCAATCTCCGTCTTCTCAATATTATGAGAAAGGCCCTTGACCCGATGAGGCATTAGCAAACTATAGGTATGCGTAGATTAATTTACTGCAATTAAATTGCATAATTAATTAAATAATACACGCTTACAACAAACTTTGCGTTTACCTACTTCACCAACGTGTAATGTACAATAGAAAGGAAGATTGCTAATTTCTTGTAGCATTGTACGATGCATTGTGATCTTAGTCAAAGTTCTCACGGGTGTAATTAACGTTGACAGTTCAATATTCGAATAAAACATGTAAAAAAATATTTTCGACATCCTGTTAGACATAGATATCTACGCGTAGATACCTACGCGTTGAGTTAACACAGAAAACAATTGGTGGGTTATTTATAGAAACTTGACTGTAAATATTTTTTTGTTTCTTATGGACGCTTCTCTGGTATAAAAAAAATACTAACTGCTGCAGCAGACCTGGGTCTGGATATATCCTTGAACGCGAGCATACATTAGAAAAAAAAATACAAATATTTGTGCAAAATTTTAGTTTTCCCACTGACATTTTGAAAAAAATTGAAAACTTACAAAAGCTTTTTCAAGTATAAAAAGCTTGGGATCGAGACATGGTTTCAGTAGCAGTTCATATGTAACTTCATACCATTCAGTTATCTCGTTTAATTACAAGTAAACCTAAGATTGAACATTGGTAAATTTGAGAAAAAAATTAGTCCCTTTAGAACCTCTTTTCTTTTAACGTAAACTTGAAAGAAATTATTCACGCGTAATAATAATGAATTTAAATTAGTTCAGTGTCGTGTTTCATCAGGTGTGACCAATGTATTGCCTGTTAGTTTTCAATTGAGTAATCTTCAATGGTCATGCGAAATGTTCATTATTTTTTCGCCAACTCTAGAACATTACCGGCATTTTGAGATAACATGGGTATTGGGTAATATTTGCATAGACATAAATTTTGACGTGCCAAAAATAGCAAGGTTTTTATGGGAAAATTTCTGCGTAGGTAATCATTTACTAGATATTTCTACCCTATAATGTGTACCTGTGAATGCGGGTGCGATACCCGCGTACCTGTGTGAGCCACAGACAAAAGTTTCACTTTTTTTCTCATTATGATGTAGGAAGTGCGACGGTAACAAAGAATGCGTCCAAAATACCGCTAGTTGTCCTCACGGGGACTGTCACTGCGGTCTCCTTTACGGGGACTCATATATTATTGCGATCACACTCTGCCCATTCATAGAACTGTATCTACAAGCTCCTAACATGAATCGTGTTACCTACTTACTATTTGGCTCGCGATTGTGTCGTAAACAGCAAACTAAGACAGGACCTGTTTGAGTTCACTCTCGCCTTACTTCAGGCAAAAGTTGCAGATTCTATTTTGCCACTAATCACTTAAGTGCTCCATGGATTCTTGATTTTACTTGAACCCTTGTGCGTTTTATACACCATTAAAATTGCCAAATTGGATGTGTTATAATTATATTCACTCGGTGCGCTGCTGGGAATGAACTTTTGATAGGCCTATAAGTCTAGTGGTTAGTGGTTCTGACTACTACACCAGAGGTCGTGGGTGTGATGCCCGCCCAGGACAAATGTTTGTGTGATGATCACGATCATTTATCCTGTGTATTGGTGTAAATAACTATAGTAGGTATGTAGGTATGCATTTAGAAGTATGTAATTATGTTTATCAGTTGTCTTGTACTCATAACACAAGCTCTGCATAGTTTGAGACTACATGGCGTCGTGTGAAAGTTGAGGAATATTGATATATTATTTCTTAAATAACAACTTTGCTGACTTAATCATGTCGTCATACATAACATTTGAAAGTAAGCAAAAAGGAGAGTTCTAGATCTCAATTAACGACCACGTACATAAACCCTTGTTTTACGTAATTAGAAAATTCCCTGCAATCGCGCTCTAACTCAATTACAGAGTGCATGCTCTGTGCACTGAGCACAATCGTATTTTCTTGCGACATCTTTATGCAAGGCCCGCATGACAGACAACTATATGGTGATTAGTGGCGCAACTAAAAATACTATGACTACCTGAATCAACAAATACCTTAAAGGAACGTCTTTAAGAAAGATTATTAAAAATAATTGGTAGTTAAACCTCGATGGTTCGTTAAAGGCAAGGCTGTTGCATACAAACACAGTACAAAGGTCGGGGGTCAGATTAACGAATAGATAAATGCGTAGATATTCCATAGAAATGTATGTTTATGAAGATAATTTGTGTCAAACATAATTACGTGTCTGCATAGGTAGTGGAGAGCAGCACTTCCTTAATGTTGTTAAAGTCGTAACCAGCAACCACTATTTTCCATAATGAATAAATACATCGGAAGACATTCTCGTGTAAAGTCGCTGAGAAATACAAAAACACATAATCCCCTGTACGTCAAACAGTCGGTGTTAACGATTGACTGACAAAACGTGTTAGAAATATGACTATATTGCCCTAAAATGCCTGATACCTGGCCCTCGCCCTCGCCTTTAAAACGAAAAGTTTTGCTTTTCGTTTTAAAGGCGAGGGATTCCTCATAGGCACCAACGTGCGTTCATTTTCTCGGGGAAGTAAGTTACCGACTACCGACCGGCGCGTGGTTTTGCGTAACAATTGATTTATGGTCTATGTATTTGTGGTCTCCTGATTCCAGGTGGATCTCAGCAGCCAGGACTGGCTCCGGCAGAGTGGCTGGGACCCTGCTCACGAGAACATCCTCCTGGTGCATGGTTACGCGGGAGGAGACGAGACACTGCCCATCGTGGTGCTCAGGGATGGTGAGGATCTTATTAACATCAGTTGTTGTGTAGTTGTGATGTCTTTATATTTATAGCGTGTAGATATTACACAGAAGCAGTATTTAAATTATGAGGGGGTAACTCGTCTGTGTAAGAAGGTAAGTATTTCTCTAAAGAAAAAATAATAGTCATTTTCAAAAAGAAATTTCGGTCTTCCCATAAAATTTTGATCAGCTGATGTAAATTTTGTATGCTAAGACCAATTTTTATTGTTATTTAATTTTTGGAAGAAAGTTGCTCATTTTCATGCATAGAATTTAAATGCAGTCTGCTTAAACTCGTTGTATAACCGCGGAGTGATCTTGTGATGTTTTTACATACGTAACGTAACATTATACTAGAGTATGAACTGCTTTATGTTGAGTTAGACCTCAGATCAATCTCCTTCTCAGATCAATCTTGATTTGCATTTACTAAACTAACAATATTAATACCAGCCAGTGGACTCATAAAACGTTATCATGTGACTCTACATTGAAAGAATCTTATACGACATTCGACGGCATACAATGGCCCGATACCTAATTTCATCAAACTTGGTAAAGTTAGGTATCGCACGTATATCTATGGTCTAAACACACCTGCATATAGACCATAAAGTCTCTTTATAAATGGCGCAGCGATTGCATAGCGTGCACTACCAGTTTTAGGTGTGAATGCAACGATCGCTCCGGTGCGTTTACTTCCGTAGTAGCCGTTATATTTAAATGATGACCTAATAATTAAAAAGATGTAGTATATAACATAAATATGAAAAGAGAAAAATTGCACTACTAACTACACCACACATGATTGCATGAGGATTTCTATCCTACTAGTACCAGAAACAGCTATCACTTACAACCTTTTAAGGCTTCAAAGAAACAGTGCTACAGTGTTATGGTAAACCGCAGCTAACAAAAAGGTGCGACCATCAATTACCATGATTAGATTCTCCTGGAACACCGCCAGAGGTGAAAGTGTCAGCTCGTTCAGTGGCTTACCACGTTATAGCAGGAACAGTGAGGCACGCGCCGCATAACAATGCGAACTCGGCAGCTCCCACGGCTTTCTCTGCTGCACTTTTACAGTTCAATAACCTAATCAACTGAATCGTAAAATGTTAATTTATTAATCATCTTTCAAGCAAAGAGGATGTAGATGTAAATGAAATATGTACGTATGTGAAACCTGAAGCGGGACTCGCACTTGTAGTATACCAAATAATTTGAAAAGGGGACTTACTGACAACTCAATTCCTTACGTTTCGGCTACGACTTCTAAACCTTTAAGTATTATTAGTCATAACACATTCATCTACGATTACTAATTGCACGTTAGATCGACCATGGTTTGTGATGATAGCGTGTTTCGTCAAAAGCGCCAGCCTTTTATACAGGGCTACAAACTAACTTTTTTTAACAAGGTCTAAATAGTTTTCTTTCTTCTTCGCAGCATACCTCCGCCGCGGCGGCTACAACGTGTTCATGTTAGACTGGGGCGCCCTCTGCCAGCCCCCTTGCTACGTAGCAGCCGTGCACAATCTGCGGCCCGTCGCGCGCTGCGTGGCTGAAGCTCTCTCCGTACTCCGCCGCGCCGGCCTCCGCACTGACAACCTCACCTGCGTGGGCCACTCGCTAGGAGCACACTTGTGTGGAATCATCGCGAACTTCTTGACGTTCAGGCTTAACAGGATCATAGGTAATGTAACATAACATATGTGGCTGAAAACAGATCTGAGTGGCGTGCACTTGGAGAGGCCTTTGTTCAGCAGCGGATTGCTGTAGGCTGATCTTGATGAAGATGTAACATAACCGTTCTACCAACCTGACACAAACTTCGGTTGATTCTCTTGCCGATATATGGGGGATGTGAAAGAATTTATCAGAGAGACAAAGATACACCAGCTTATCAGTGTGTAGGATATTATCAGCCATTTTCCCTTAGCATTTTAACTTCTTTACCTTTTCCTATTCTTAGCGTAACCCTTGACATACTCAGTTCTCTTTGAGACCTTTTCGATTATAATAGGATTTGCCAGAGGTCACCCATTACCTATGTTGAGTATAGCTCAATTTATAATCCGTTCATCTTTATAACCTTCCCTTTTCTACTTTCTCCAGGTTTAGACCCCGCCCGTCCTCTGATCCGTTCAGCGCCGGCTCTCCGCTTGGACCCGGGCGACGCGCGCGCAGTGCACGTGCTGCACACTAACGCCGGCCGCTACGGCGAGGCCGCGAGGCTGGGACACGCAGACTTCTGCCTCAATGGCGGACGCAGTCAGCCTTACTGTGAAGATACGCCCAGTGAGTACATAGCCTTTTTGCTTAAGGTTGGCCGCTTGCGTTTTTAGAGTATTTGTAGAATCAATAAAAATCTAGGAATTTAGAATATAAGATCCTACCAAAAACATTGTATAGACACTCAATACGGCTCGCACGAGCAAAAAATTATCAGATCTTGATGTAGAGTCAGATTCTCATTACTTCCGAAATTCATAAAATCTACTCCTTCGACAAAAAATCCGTGTCTCCAAATATTCAAATCCCCGGAACACTTATTGAAAAAAATACCCAGAGGATCTGTATCATCTTTTAAGCTTAAGATCACAACATTAATGCCGTTTTTCTCCTCTAGACGAAGCCCTCTGCAGCCACATCTGGTCGATCTGCTACCAGGCGGAGAGCCTGTTCCGCGCGCGCGACGCGGCCCCGTGCGGCCGGCGCTGCTCCGTGCGCGTGCCGCCCTCGCGAGCGTCAGCTCTGCCTGTGCCGATAGGACAGCCCGCGCCTATGACGTAAGAAGACTGATTCATGTTCATGTTGTACTATGTTCAAAATCAAGTTGAAGGTGTTTATTTTGAGTAGGCCTTTTCAGGCACTTTCAAAACATTACTGACTCTACTTGCGCGTTCAAATAGGTGTGTCCAATTTCTTTTTTAATCAGCATCTGAATTAGAACTCAGCGATGTTTAGCTGTCCTAGACTATTGACTACTGCAATTTCTGAACTATTGGGTCTAATTTCAATTTTTCCCGTACCAATTCCCATAACTTACAAACAATAAATTTCATTCGTTTCCGAAGCTCACATACACCGAACGAGCCTGTCCAAACTCGATAAAAACTTAGTTTAAATTAGAGGTTGGGGTAAAACTTTATTTTACTTATTATGTAAGAATATCCGTGCTGGCTAATTTTATTAAATAATATCACTACTTATTAACAATTAATGACACTTTCCAGTGCATCAGGCGCTTATTGCTTAGAAGACTTCGCGACACCATTCTGCCCTCACACTTCGGGCCTGCAGGAGGGCGACCCGCGTTGCTGCCTGGACGAGCTGTACGCAGCCGCCGCCACGGCCAACAGCGTCACCCCGCCACGCAAGCGGCCCCGCCCTGTGCGGCTAAGGGGGCCTCGGTATTATAGACATAACGATACTGACAATTATAATATCGTATAGGAAGTAGGGTTCAGGATTTATGAAAGCATTTGTCCGCAACTATTTAAATACTGTCTATTTATAATAATTAAAAAGTTACCTAATAGTGAAGATTAATTTATAATCTGTGGTTGTGTTTGACGTATTAGGCCCAACATTTTTTTTTATTTTGTCTTATTTCGCGACTTTAAAATTGGTTTAAATGTTTGAAAACTATTGAATGAGTAAAACTTAATTTATACCTTGAACCGAGGTATAGAGTAACGAGGATCTTTTGGCAGCTAAATGTTAGGGCATTGGTGAGTCTTTCAAAAGTTTTTCATGTATGACAGCATAGGTTCCAATTTTGTCCAAAAAATCCTTGTAGCAATAAGTATATTGCAGTCATAATGTACTTTCTTCTCTAAACTGTTTCTTGCTGAGACAGTGCCCTACAATTTATTTTGTACAATTAACTATTCAATGATAAAAATAATGTTTATTTATTGATATAGCGTAGGTGATAGCTTTAAACCTTTGTACAAACGAACAATTTGTAATTACTTTTTTAACTATTTTTTTTACTATTCTTTTTAAAAAGTATTATTTAAGACATGAAATAAGTTTAATTTAGATAACGGGCGCGTATCTGTATGTACAACTTTTTAAAAATATGTATTGTTAAACGAATTTGTCGATGTGTAGAAATCGTAAAAAAAGAACTATAAAGTATTTATGTTTTGTATAAAATGAGTAGATTGGAGTTTAGCCAAAGAAAATCTTACCATTTAGTAGTATGGAGTAAATTAATACTATCAAATAAAGTTGTTATTGTACGAAACTTTGTTTTATTAACGTACCTTCATATATACTTATTAAGTTATAAATGTTATAGTTGCTGTTCAAGGGGGTTTTGAAAATAAAAAAACAGCAATTATATTACACCTATTTATTATAATAAAATATAGCCTAACTTTATACCTAAGGTTTACAATGTTCAAGATATTATTGGGAACACAAAACTAATGGGGTTGAACTCAAAATGAGTATTCAATCAATACATTTCAATTAGTTTATTACAGCTAACAAAATATTAAAAAAAAATTGAAACCGAAACTTCATAAATACTAGATTTAATGGAAGGAACGATATATAGATACCGTCGTTACTAGCCAATGCTATAGCAATATTTTTTTATGTCAATAATATCCTACATATATCTACATTTGAACCTAAATTTCATATAAGTATTGCCAGTTATAATAATGAATGGATATTTTTCTACGGCAACCCCAATGTTTATATTGACAGGTGACATTGACTAGGGTTGTCAGCTCTTGTTACCGGACATGAGTAGAGAGAGAAGAGCCGCCTTTTCTTTCTCCTTCTTCCTTACAACATCGAGGGATCTAGTTCGCCACGTACTCTTCCTGAGCTTGATCGGGCGACTGCCAACGTAACGACCTACAACAAAAAATATTATTTTTATCAAAATTTTAAGCTAACAGTAGACAGCTAAATAAACTTTGCAGTTATTTTCAGTTTCAAAAATCAAAATTAAAAGTCATTTCTTCAAATTAGGCTACAATGTAGAACTTTCCGAACGTCAAAATCATAATAGACAGCACCCCATCGCCCACCCTTCACCGTTTGACACTTGTATTCAGATTTACTGAAATAAATAAAAGGTTCAGAGTTTAACTGAAGTCCCAACACCGACTGGTAATTGTAATAGTACAAAATAATAAGCTTACCATCCATTTCCTTCATAGCCTTAATAAAATCTCCGGGATCCTTAAAGCTGACAAACCCAAATCCTTTGCTCTTGTTCGTCCGTTTGTCGCGAATCACTTTCGCTCTTTGAAACGAACTGTATTTGCTGAATGTCCGCGTCTGAAATCAGAAGATATAAACTTATTATTTACACTGTAAATATGTTAGTTCTTTATCTACAAAAGCTTTTCCCATATCAAAGAATTTATTACTGTAGTTTCCAAAGTTGAAATACTTTGGAAACTACATTAATAAATTCTAAATAAGAATTTCTGGATTAAATATATAATTCACGCGCAAAATGGCATTATGAACTATTTAGAAAATGTATCTAATTAAACAGAAAATCGTGTAAAAGTCTAAGTCTAATTTCGGAATAAAGTCGAGCCTTCTACTGACCTTCCTAAAACAAAGAAAAAAGAGCAGCTACTCACAAGTAGTTCATCTGTGACGTCATTGCCGAGGTCTCCGCAGAACAAGCGGAAGTCATCATCGGGCCAGTCTAAGAGAGTCACGTCCTCCCAAACTTGTCCGCCTGCTGTTCTTACTACCTGTGACACGAGATAAATAAGTTACGTTTATTACTTGATTATTTTAGTAGATTTTTTCCTTGCTTCAGCAGACTAGGAGGATATGTTGATTTATTTTGAAATATTCTTTTATTTTTTACATTATCATTGTGGATATGCAAATTCTATTTCGGTATCGGCTAACCTGGACCCAAATTCACAATAAATAATACGTTTTTTTTGACAGGTTTTAAAATTATTTTTCCAATAGATATATTTCAAATAACTAGAAAATGCCTGCCTTTACTATACTGCCTTTACTAAAATATATTATAATTATGTAATATGCCAAAGCAATCATGTGAAATTTCATTGTAGTAATATTCAAGTAATGTATATTATGTACCTTCCTGTTCTTCTTCTCCTTCTTGGGCTTGGCGAGCGTGTCGGGCAGGCTGATGGCGGGCGGCGGCGGCGGCAGCACCACCGGCGCCTCCACCACCGGCTCCGGCCGCGGCGGCGGCGGCGGCGGGCTGCGCTTCTGGATCAGAAAACAGAATGTACTGGTAGTGGGAAGTTTGGTAACACCGTATATCGTAACTACGATATTTAGAATTTGGATGCTTCACGGTTATTGTACAGTAAAGGAAGAGGGTCACATTTGACTGTTGAACTAACTCAATTTCTAAAGGATCTGAATAAATATATGATGAAAGTATCACTTCATATACACCAATTCAAGACATTTATTAGACTATCCTATCAATAATCCGTAATATTTCTCCTATCTGGAAAATAATAAATAATTATTCGATCATAATTTGCACACCTGGATACCTTACGAATAGGATATCTTACGAATTAGTAAGCAACATAATTTACCCTCTTTCGACTTTCTTTTTCTTTCTTCTCCTCTTCTTCCTTAGGCTGCTTGTACAGTTTGGGTGCAGCAGACAGGACTACAGGCTGTGGCTTGGGCGGTGGCGGCGGGATGAGCTGCGGGCCCGGCAACCCCGGCCGTAAGTACGGCAATGCAGGCGGGAAACCGCCATCGCTCGCCCCACCGGGCCGCATACGCACCTGAGAACACAAGATACACTATGTTTAGGCAACATTTGGTTGGATTTGAACCCTTTTTAGCCATTAGTAGGACATCAATTGAGTTATGATGTGGTTTTTGTGTGGTTGCCTGGTCATCCAAGACAGGCACTGCTCATACCAGGTTATGGAAGAAGCAGAATAGATACTGGCCTGTCAACAGAAACATGACATGAACAGATCAAGATCTTGCATTCTATGCCTAAATGTATTACCATGAAATGCAATGAAACATTTATACTTACTGTAAATCAAACAAATTATACATACAAATCCAAATAGCATTTTATTAAATATACATAAGTCACTCCATCCATGTGAAGCACTGATATTTATTTGCCTTTAGACTTGAAGCTTACTAAAACATAGTCCAGAAAAGACTAAGAAAATGATGATACTAAGAACAGAAAAGTCATTTAAGCAATATAGAGGTATGACAGTTCAGTTATTTACCTGTGAAGGCACCATAATGGAAGGCGGTGGTGGTGGCGGTGGCACTGTGGGATACATCATACTCATGTCGAAAGCCGGCATGACGGGCGCGGCGGCGCGTTCTAACTGCTGCTGCACGGCGCCGAACGTGGCCGCGCCGATCACCGCCCGGGAAACCGCGGCCGACACCGGGTCGCCGCCCGAGATCTCTGCCTCAAACCTAGGTAAATATAGGAAGAAGGTTTTAACTGAAGTGTTATTGTTTTTGTTGAGAATAGCTCTGTGTAACTTAAGTTAAGATTTTTTCTAAATTTAAATCTGCCAATAAGGTTAAAAAGGTCAGAAATTACTAGTAGGTGACTACATAGGTAAAATAGCTTAACGCATCTTATCAAACAAAACAAAATAATGATAGAATAAGTTTTGATGAAATAAAAAAAAATAGAATTCTGTTTATGAAATCTTTCAATTCTGACAAAAAACAGCAAAGAAGTGTGCAAAAGTTTATGAGATTTAACAAATTTTAGAATTCTGTATATGTATACAGCATTCTAAAATTTGATTCATTCAATGCTTTCGGCTCTGACATAAATATGTGCATTCACCTTAAAACAATACTTGTTTTTCACTGAACATTTTTTAAATGTCCAAGCTAAAAAGTAAAGTAAACATTCTTAAAAGTTTTTCCTTTTCCTTAACTAATTCACTTTTATCACAATGTTTAATAGTAGACTTTACTATTAGAAGAACAATGATTCTATTAATATGTAGACAATCTGCCCTTGATCAAATAAAACAACAGTCAATTTATTGACGTTTCTTCTATCTCTCTTGATCACACCAATGTTAAATGCATTCATCATAAAGCCAATCCTTTTATTTTTGGAGCTCAGTGTTATTTTAGACAAATGGATATAATCGACCTATTTACAATGAATAAATGATCAGCCTCAAGCTTGTATTCTCAGCTTGACACTTTATTTTACCTATTGCTGAAAATTACTATAGTATTTATTTCTATATAATCTACGCTTTTCAAATTCCATCTGGTAATTAAGGTTCATTATGAATGCTGATAATGAACTATCATTAATAGCACCAATAGACTTTCACTAAGAAGAGCTATTATAGGTACCAACTCAGCAGTATTTTTTATATAGATTTCAAAGGGAAAACCACAACTGACCTGGACATTTCATCTTGCATTTGTTGATATTTACTGGAGTCTTCCATGTTGCCGCTCGGAGTTTAACCTTAAAGCAGTCCAAAACGTTTACGTAGTAACAAGAAAAAAATGTTACGCGACTAATTACAACTCTTGATACATACAGATCCACACATTGTCGGGATTGTTAGTAATGAACTGAATTAAATTCTTAAAGACAATTATGCACAGCCCAGCAGACCAGCCAAGCCAGCAATAATTTTCTGTGTATGACAATTGGAATTGACAGTTAGTAGTGACAGATAAATCAAAAATGTCACAGACAGAGATCAGAGACTGCTCCCACAGAGTATGTTGCATTATCAAATCATAAAAGATTAACCTATATTATTATTTGTGTATCGTAGTCCAATATTTAATCTAGTTGTAGATATTTAAAAATTAAATAATCGTCGTCAAATTATATGATTTAAGTTTTCATCAAACTTGTTTCGTTTTTTTGTAATTTGAATGGTTCACGTTTCGTTTGTATCTAATTGACAGAAAGCACCCGAAAGTGTCAGAAAGTCTAATTAAAATTTGTCGATTTGTGTTGATTCTGTTTGAGATTTGCAGCAATATTGAAACAAAATGATAGATGACGATAATAAAACCCTTTGGTGTGGTAACTTACCAGAACAAGCCACTGAAGAACTATTATACGAATTGTTTTTACAGGTTCGTACCGACGACGCTCAAGGATTGAAATCAGTAAACAATGTCATTCCAACCTATTTAATATGATTATTATTTGTTACATGAACAGGCAGGACCACTGGAAAAAGTGAGGATACCAAGGGACCGAGACAGACGTCAAAAGAACTTTGCATTTATCACCTATTGCCATGAAGTGTCTGTGCCGTACGCGATAAATTTATTTCGAGGTACTTCACTATTTCATAGGACACTATCCCTACAAAGTAGAGGACGCATGGCTATGCTGCCACCGCCTATCAGATGTTACGGACTAGAACCGCCAATAGAATTTCCTCAACAAGCTAATATAGCACAACAGTTTGCTGATATGACTGAGCTTTTGAAGGAAGAAGACTTCAGATCCGTCAATATGTCCCGGCCTCCAACTGACCCTAATGACAGATTAACAATAGCCAGCTTACAAGGCAACTGGACCCATCGGCACCATCCATATAGACCCAAAGACAAGGGTCATAGAGATGACTATCGGCCAATGGACCAGCATGCTGAGAATCATAATAGAAATAAAGATAATAGGAACAAAAATTCAGGAAACTGGAGAGAAAGAAGGAATCATGGGAAAAAAGGAGGCTACCACAGATAATTCACTTATGTTATTAAGACCTTTTAAGTACTGTTGGTAAAATTTAAGACTATAATACAACTGAGTATGACCTACATCTACTTACTACCAAGTAGCATATTATTATAAGAGTAACCAGCAAAGAGTTTCATTGCATATTTTTTTGCTAGCCAGATTGGGTACTAAATTTATTCAAGATAATTTAACTTTTTATGTCATAAATACTTTTTGTAATAAAAAACGTTTGCTAAACACTGGTAAATAATACCAAAACAATCTGTTACATTTTTTTTTATTAAAAACCAGAATAACTTATCAAAATTAATAAAGCTACTTTGAATTGCGGCATGAATACTGTGTTCCACAAGAGTGTATGTCAGGAATTCATACATAAAAATATTTTTTATTGGACTAATCATTTCACTAACACTCTTTGGTGTTCATCGCAATATTGACTTAAAATTATGTTTTGTAACTTTAAGATTTAATTTAAATAAAGATTTATTTAATATTCTGTATCTTTTTCTGTTGACAGAAACTTGCGAATTTTTGCTATTTAATTATGGTATGGAGTAGTGTTTGCCTAGCAAAGATTTTTGCTATTTATTTGTTGAACCATATATCTAGCAAAAACGAAATCGTGCTTTATCTTTATCTTTGTCATTATCATCTTTTATATATAAGCCTTGTTTACGGCGGACTGATGCTGGCCCTTTATTAAATATGTCATCGGGGAGACAGGTTGCATACAAAAAACCCTTGCAATCAACCTGAAAACAAGAAACCCCTTTTAGTGTAAACTTAGAAAGTAGGTCATAGCATTATGGGGACATAAAAAAAAGATGATTGTTTTTGAATTTGTTTTTACTTATTATCATAAATATTGCTAATTTTCACACTTCCAAGATATCTACTTTTAAGAAATATATACAGGCAAAGCAAAGAGCTACTATGCTATTGATGCTATATGGCTGGCACATACCGTCGAGCGGAACGAGAGATGATTTTTATACTATGAACAGTTCAATCGAAATAAAGTACATATATCAAAGATTTGGTGCAGCAGATAAATGCGGTGCACTGCTCCAAGAATGATCACCAAGCGTTGAAATATATACCTTATATCAATGGCACAATTATTAAATTGAAATTACAAATTCAAACTCTTCAGCCAATAGACTCACAGCCAGCGAGGATGCAATAATTCTTGAAAACTTACGATTTCATTTTTGTATCTGTGGCGGACGTAGCCAGCAATGTCGTGCACGAAAATCAGTGAGATGACATAGAATGTAAGGCAGTATATGCGCTCCTCCCAATCAAAATTGTTGCTGCCAAAGACCCATAACAGCAGTAATGTACCCAGGAATCCACGTAGGAAGAGGAACAAAACCAGGTAAGCCACTTCCACTGCGAAATAGGCTTTGGATTTACTGTAACCATGGTACTTGAGGAACCTGAAGTAAGTAAAATGCAGTTTACGTACGTACCGAATTAAGTATGAGCCTAATCGCTACTATTTAAAATCTAGTATGGAACTACGCCGACTACGCGCCAACAAGTTTAATAAGGAACGTGCGCGGCATATGCATAAAAGTATTAGGTGCACTTTATTAATCTGAAATTGCATCAGTCAAAAAGTACCTAGTCCTTTCACTCCATCACAAGCTTGACCTTTAAAAGGACATACCTACTTCAGGTCAAAGAATCCCTCATAAAATGTTATTGACTTTACATTCATCTATATCTACCTAATATGATTATGACCACGTGAATAAACCATTAGCCCTTCAAACTTAATATACAAATAGTTATTGCTACGGGGCAACCTACTTTTAAGTCCCTACGGATACTTAAAACGCGATAAATTAAGTAATTGGTAATTAGTTTTCTTCCAGGACTAATTAAATGAGCTCTTAGCAGTTACTTACCTACTTTTTTTATAGCCAAAAGTAGAAAAAGAACGTAGGTAACTAGGGCTCTCAAGAAAAGAAGTACAAGTACAGTCGCGATAAAACGTCTTACCAAAAACTAACAATATTTTCTTTCAAGGACTCGTAAAATATATATCCCTCAAAGTGTCTAACAATGGGAAAGCTATTCATTGAAAAGGACTAAGTAACGAATTTTAAAATTTCGTGATAAAAAAACATGTTTCTGTCTACCTACCTACTTGCGTCATTCCTAAGAATACTACAACATTACTTATTGTTTTCTTTATTGATAGTGGAATTGATATTTAAAAAAGTAGAAATTATTTTCAAGGCTATGCATAAAAACTAACAGTGTCTAAGCCAAAAGTAGGTAGGTTACTATACCTACCTAATAGATTTATAACAAACAATAAGTAATATAAAGCTCGCGACATCAGGATAAATAAAGTTCAAGGGCTCAATATGACTTTAGGTATTAGTTTTTGTAACATTAGGGTAGTTAGTTAATTAATAGCGTTAGTTTTCGTCTACTTAGTAAGTTAGTACTTAAGTAAATTAATTTTCATTTGAAGGACAGATAAATGTTATTTATTATGTATAAGTAGGTAAGCTACCTACATCTACTCTAAGTAGGTAATAAGAAGGTAGTGCTCAAACCGAAATGGAAAAATAAAAATATGAGAATGTACTCACCATCTTATTTGCAGCAGGGGATTGGTGATTTCCAAAAGGACAAGTGTGCAAGCATACGTGCAGCCCGAGTGTCCCTTCTGCATATATCTAGTTATCGCGAAGAGGGCGCATATGTGGTGACTCAGCATCAAGACGCTGTCGGACCAGTACGCCAGGCACCACAGCAGGTCGAAAGCGAAGTAGCCCCATGACCACACCATCAACATGTACTGGCATGGCAATATTATTCCTACAATGTTTCAAAACTGTTAACCGGTCCCAAAAATGTTTTTCATTAAGTTTTATTCAAAAGTTATGAGTTTGCTTATAACGTTCTCGGAGAAGGTAAAATGTTTGATGGAGAGCTTATAATCAAATAGCTATATATGTATATAACTATGTCCGCTATCGCCAGCATCATCGTAGCACTAAGCACATAAAATACTTCATCTACACGGTAAAGGTGCTTTCGTGTGAGGTTTGTTTGTTCGCTTGTATTTGAAGCTATTTTCTATTAGAATTCGTGGAACTTACTGGTTAAACGCCACGGTAATGACTTGCATCTGCATTGTGTCAGTCCTCCCAAAGTGGCGATGCTGCCGTGCAGTAGCGTGACTACTCTCGAGCACCACTCGGGGCTCTCTCCGTGTGAGTTCTCTACAGTCTCGAAGTACACCCAGTTCCAGAACAGAAATGAGAGCAGCTTCACCAGAGACGCGGTCGACAGCTCGTGTCTCATAGCTGGTTACGGTTTACGGTGTGCCGGTAATTTTGGTGCCCCATCAGAATTATGGAGTAAAAAACATATTTGTCTGTTGTCTGTTTTCAGCTTTGACTGATTTTTATTTGAAGTTGTCAATTGTCAGAATAGTGGGGAATGAAGATTGGTGCGTCTGATTTTTTTATGTTAATTTACTTTTAATCAGATGGTCTGTGTTTAACTTTAGCGGGTAAGTTTTTATATTATAGTGAACTAGATGAACGTGATGGTATTATAGTCAGTAGCTAAAAGCAAACAAATTAGTTTATTTTAAGAATATTTATTTTTCTAATAAAAGTTTATAAATTAATAGCCGTTCATATATTATAATAAAGTTCGCTCCATTGGAGGATAACAATTTAACTTTATGTGCCTACATTGCCACATAGTAGGTCAGTATATTTATTTAGTTTTACTACAAAAATACCTTTCGCATATTTCAGTCAGATTCACATATTTCATTTTATATTCCACGTAACCTCTGAAGGAGTTTGATTTTTGGGAGGAACTTATAATAACTTCAGAAGATCGGTAAGTCATTTCATGAATGTTATTGGACGGATACGTGTAAGCTCTCTTACCCCTTGCTAAGTTGCTATCGGTAACGCAACTTGTCGACATATTTTTCAATGGCGCGATAGCGAGACGGTGGCATCGCCTCCTTGAGCATCTGTTTGAAGCGCATATCCTCGCCCAGCGCCTGACAGAGCTGCCGCGCGTGCAGCCGGGTGTCGGCGCTGGCGTCGGCCAGCAGCTCGCCCGCCGCCCGCAGCAGCGCGCCGCGCGGCTCTGCGGGCAGCGCGAGCGCGCGCGCGGCCCCCGCGTGGCGCACCAGCCGCGCCAGCGCCGCCGCCGCCGCCGCGCGCACCGGCCCCGCGCGGTGGGCCGCCCCGCGCCGCGTCAGGGCCAGCACCGCCCGCACCTCGCTGCCGCCGCACGCTAGCCGCACCAGCGCACTGGCAGCGTCTGCCCGTAGAAATCTATTGACGTCGGCGCATCGCTCCAGCAATGCACTGGCCGCTTCCTCCAGCTCGGGATCGAGCGCACGTCCGCGGTGTTCGTACAGCGCGCCCAGCGTGCAGCAGGCGGCGCGAGCGACCCGCGACCGCAGCGAGCGGACGTGCGTGGCGGCCGAGCGCGCCGCCCCGCGCCAGCTGGCGGCGGGCGCGCGCGCCGAGGGGTCGGCGGCGAGGCGCTCGGTCTCCACGAGCCCGCTGACGATGACCTCCCAGTCCTCGTGGCGCGCGGGCACGATGCACTCGGCCAGCGCGGTGCGCACGTCGCGCTCGCTGGCCTGCGGCTGCTCCTCGTACACGTCGCTGCTGGGCTCCGGCGACTGGTTCCTGCTCCGAGCAGGAGTGGCGGCGTGACTCCGGGGCGGCGTAGGTGTGGGTCGAGTGCTCTCGGCCTTTCGTACCGGGGAAACCTCGACAACAGTACTGGTAGATTCGAGAGATTCATGTCCAGTAGAGGCCCCGTCGCTTCCTGTCACCGGCGGGGGTGGTGATGGTTCAGCTTTCAATGATAGTCTTCCACTACGCGGTGAAGGGTTTGATTTTTCAGAATAGTCTTCAACCTGGATGGAGGGTGAGCGTGGTGGAGTCGGTAGAGTATCCCGTACCTCATTTTCTACGAAGTTAACTTCTTTAGAGCCGTTAGTTAGTTTAGCATCAGTTTCGTCTTTGAACGACTTTTTCTCCGCTTCTACTTCGTCGTAGCTGGTAAGCGCGCTCGAGTCTCTGTGAACAAAAACAAATTAATACAAATGCAACACGGGTCACGGGGTTTGTTTGTTTACGTGCGGGTCGGCGATCGGGTCGTAAATTACCGCGTGTGCAGGGGTAGGTCGGCGACGAGGTCTAGCGCGAGGGCGGGGGGCGAGGGCTGCACGGCGGGGCGGGGGCAGCAGCAGCGCAACATGGCGCCGGGCGCGTGCCGCCGCGGCGTCTCCGCGACTGCCGCGCGCCGCGGCCCGCGCCTCGCCCGCCGCCGCTACCACGCGTTACGTCCATGTACGTACACCCTACCACCCGCGATCAATTGGCCCTATGTTGATGAACTCACTATACCTGCATATTATGCAGATTAACTCCACGGAACTTAGCCGCTCGGTAAAGGAGCCATTAGTCAACTACTCATAGTTCGTGATATGAGTAAGTCTCAATTAGTCAGCGCCTGCTGAAGTGATATTTTCAGAAAACCTAAATTACATATTGCAGTAGGTTTACATGCCTGAGTACATTATTTCATCATATAAAGGCAGTGGTGCCTGTATGTACGAAGTAGTAATTTAATAACATTAATTGACGTTTAAGGACTGTTAGCCGGTGTTTGCTGGGCACGAATGTAGAGCGATCACTCGATAACGTAAATAGGTCGTCTTGTCGGTGGTTCATAAACGCTCTGAATGAAAGTGGGACAATAATTTAACTACAAAATGTAGGTTAGTGGTAGCACGCTATTACATCCATTACTCTGGACTGTGCGTTGTAAGGGCTGAGGGCGTTTAACTAAGAACATAATCACACGTCTAACCTCCATTTAATACCTAATGAACCGTCTCATTTGATAAGGGTTAGGCTGATTTAGCTTTAATCATTAAATATTAAGCGGGCTGGTATGTTGGGGTACTTACCTAATCAATTTTCCCGATTAGGTACTTCAATTCGATAAATTGATAAGCTTACACGCTAAGTGGGGTAAAATACTCTGACATTTGTATCGTGAAGCCTTGGAATAGGTAAAGTTCTGATGTAATGGACAATGACGGTGGTTAGAAGGAGTGTTCTACTAGTAAATAGATATTTACAATTCGCAAATAAAATAAATACACATCATAATGGTAACCTATATAGGACTATAACTAATAGTATTTCAGTCAAAAAAGTTATCGAAACAGAAGTTTCGCACCTAGTACAAGTAGACGCTCTAAATTCTTAACTTATTGTCTCTACAGTCTTCAAGGGTGCCACAACATTGCGTCGCGTCATGACATCCCGTTGCCACGCGACCACAACTCACACCCTAACACCCTAAACTGTTCTAGACTTTTGTCCTGGAGTTCAAATTCTCCGTAAAATGTTCGTCGGTTGACATTTTGTTCGAGGTCGTATGAGTTTCTCGAAAGGTGTGAGCTACGCGCTGAATGTTTCACCCCGTAATTCTTTAATATCGATTGCTAGATTTGTTAGTCAGACTACAGAGAAGGGGTGAGTGACTCTACAGTGTAATTGGCGGGAACATTTACATAGATAACATCGCGCGCTGCCGGTCAGCTGGTTGTCAGAAATCACAACTGCTAGAAATCCTGAATACGAAATTGGGGTACGAATTAACATGATTTTATTGATAATGTGGCCTCAATCGCTCCTGCTCAAGGTTTACTGAATTAAGGTGTTTTGATTGTTGTCAACACTAATAAACCTTGGCACTATACCGTGATAACACCTAATATTTCACTGGTCATAACTTATAGTTTTTATGTTCAAGTGGAGGGCCAATTTTTTTCTTATTACTGTTATCAGCACATATTGTTCTAATAGTTGGTAAAAACCACTCTCCTCTCATTCCATTTTTGAGGCATGTTTGAGCCATTCCTTTATAGGAACCGAAGTCATCTGGTCATCTACCCTTGAGTATACCACGTGGTCGACTGTCATTTAGAGGAATATATTGAGATGTTACGATGCTCAAAAATTTTAAAGAATCGAGCATTATGTTTGGTCTTTTAAATTGCAGTGGCCAGAGAAAGTTGAGAGTAGGTAAGTAGTAGGAGTATTTTCAAAAAAATTTTCCCGTGATATAACCACAAGACGCTCTATGTAGGTTCTGATATTGCTGTAGTAATAGCTTCCAACCTACAATAATTTATTCAGTACAATTCTAAGTCTAGAGCCCTAGAATGATAAAATAATTGCTGTAGATACTACCTAAGCATTAAAAATGTATACGTAATTGCTTTGGAAGGTGAGGTGTTAAATGCGAAGATTCTGACTGACCTATCGTTGTATGGCGATAACATATACCGCAATAACTTTCAACAAAAACAGACGATTAAAAAAAAATACAAAATAATCATAACCCGATTCTTTTTTATTATGAGTGCATTGTTTTTATTCCGTAACTGTCAATTTATTTATTGGAGTTGGTTGTTTATGACTATGCACAAGAGCTATGGCCGGGGTTCACCGAAATACGTTGTTTACATGTGTATTATAAGTAGTAGATATCGCAATCTAAGTGATTAGATTAGGTAATTATAATTTGCCATAATAAAAAGCTCGCTCAAGTTTGCGAGGAATTCATATATGTGTGCCAATTTGGACCATCTAATGCACGTTGTATTGACAATTTTGCTGACAAAAATGAGACTATACTTTACTTTATAAAAGTAAATTGGTAAACCTAGTCTTAACTTATTGAGGTAGAGTTTGACGACCACAAAGTCCAATAATATCTCCTTGACAATTTCACTTGTACCCAATTAGTAACGTTGTCCGGGAGGTCACACCGGACATTGAGTCTTAACCCCGGAAAATCAATTCATTACATCCATTACAGGGCTAAAGGCATTGTTTAATTATGCAGGGTTTCTTCGAGCGAACCTCACAACTTATAAGCGGAACTCCAGTTGTATTAGTTCTCACAATTTGAAGGTCACCGGTCTGAATGGCACTCGACTTAGGGGTAAAACTTTGTTCATACTTTCATAGTTATTGCTTGTTAAGTAATTTTGTAGTTTTGATGTTTAATTTTGCTATGGAGTTCGTTATTAAGTTATTGTATGCTATTCTACAACTTTATTTTCGGGGTTTTATGATTTAATTTGTTGAAAATGCCGGTATCCGACTAAAAACGGAATTGGGTAGAGAAGCTTTCAAGCAATTTGTGATGTAAATGCGCAAAAATACATTTGGTAATTTGAAGTTTACATATCGGTAAATCAAATAGGTGCAAATTTTTCTAAGTGAATCAAACATTACAGGTACAGGGTCAGGCTAAAAAATGTGTTAAGTTGCGACTAAGTCACATAATGTTTTCTGTTTCTTAATTGAAGCAAAAAAAACTGGACATCACAGCAGACAAGTCCCGGACCCAGGCAAAAATAGAGCTTCACCTAAACCTTCGTAGGTAATTAAATAGGTATACAATACATATCTAATAGTAAATACAAGGAAACAAATAATATTTTAGGTACTGACCTGTCGCTTAGTGGAATCGGAGACAGTGGCTTCAGAATGTAGTCTCTACCAGGCTGCGACGCACCTGTGGAATTACATCGGTAAGAAGTCAACCTTATTACTGCCTACCTATTTGACAACAATGATAAAAATATCGATTAACTATTACGTAAAGTTATAGATATGATTGTTTTCATAAAACAAACGTCCAAGTGTTTATTATTCTGTAGTCCTGCAAAGTCATGTCAATTACTTAAAAACTTTACCGCCAAAGTACAACGTACTTTATTTCTATTTACAAAACGATCGAAACCAATTACAATTTGATTGAAATCCACAATAATTACAGTTCGCTGGCATTCAAAACACACAAAGTCGGCCTCATTAGTTTTCTTCCATTTTGCCTCTGTTCGTAATTGGGGTGGCCAGTCAACTCTATTACTTTTTACTATACCTACCGAGATGAAATTGTTAGGCCCTTCGTGATTGAGGCAAAGCAATTTTTCAAAACCAGGCGACTAAATTTCTAACGTATTTTGGGTACGCACACTTTATAAGTTAACATGTCGATAGTCGCTTGAAGGAAATGCTTGAGTACCGGGGACCAGACGCATCCAAATTCGAGCTCACGTTCTAAAATTCTGTCACCTATTGTTCACTTCATGGATTCAAAGCTGTTAGATTTTGATTATTTATATCGTGGCGATTTCGGCCATGGCGACCGCTTTAACTTCTATTCGGTATTTTGGCGTTCATGCGCTCGAAGATGGCTTACGTATCCTATCTTTGCTAAGAAAGTTTGAACAAATTGAGGGCAGGCCCGTCCTGCTGCTAACTCCTACCATTTATAACGTTACCTTGGGCACGAAAATCAAGAACCGTATCTCTTCATCTTACCGGGTAGGGGTGCGGAATCCGGTAGAGGTCTCAATCTCCTCGGGGGAAGCGGCGCGGCGGGGGGAGGTGTGGACCGAGCACGACGTCTCACTGGTACTGGTAATTGAGAGCTCCTAGACCAAAAACAATATGATTAAATAGAGTTTGATGATGATGATGATGGGGTGATGGGTATTGAATTTGAGTGACGAGTATCCTATATTCTTATTGCAAAGTAACGTTATGAATCTTACCTAGTGACGTGACTGGGTCTGATGTTCTCAACTGGTCGACTTAGCCGTTCTCTTAACTGCAACAAAAATATATAGAGAAATAACTGCAATTCTTCCATATTATCCGAAAACTACTTAATCTTTTCGTAATATTTGTAAATTCTCTGTGCTTGTACACGTTGCTACGCGCGGGCGCGGGCGCGTGCGCGGGCGCGGGAGACGTGGCGGGCTCGTGTTCACATTAAACGCCAGGCGTTCGCGCGATAAAAACGCGCTATCGCATCTAGCGATAAGTTCAAACTGGTTGAACTGACCTGACGTCGCGAGTGAAACGCGCGCGCCGCCGCTAGTTCGACGTGAACACACACACAGGTCTCAAGCGTTTGAAATTGTCGCGAGCTCGCCGCGCGCGCCAGTCGCTAGTTAGCCCGCTAGTTGGACCGCACGTGCGTTTTGAACGTGAACACTCGGAAGCACCTCATATGTTTGATATTTCGTGACATAGCCCGCCACCGCGCCCGCGAGTCAACGTGTACAAGCACTAAAAATTATAAATTAACAGTTGTTGTATGGCTCATACATTTTTTCATGCTGTGGTCTCCTATAGTTGGCATACCCCTATCCTTGATTTTGAGCGTTTAATGTGTACAGCCTTTGTTGGAGGCCCATACACAAATAAATAAATAAACAAATCATATAAGATTCATACCTTAACTACAGTTCACGATTGCCTCAAATAAATAACACCAGACTGATTTCATATGTGATTGAACCAAATTGACCGGTCAAAGACACCAAAAGGACACGGCCGAATCCAAAAATAAATCCTTTGCTACGTGATTATTATACCTACACTTCCACAACAGTCTACGCTCCACTTAAACACCCAGTATGACAGTATGATGAGTGATTTTTAACTTTGCGGCTCTCGAAGTCACTGTAAATGCATCTACTTACTAACTAACCTACTACTACTTACTAACCTTATTACAAAAGACGTCTGCTCTTGCTGTGCCTGCCAGTCTCCTCCTGACTGCTGACAGCACGGCGGCCGGGCCAGCTGCCCGCGCCAGGCAGAGCGTCGCTCGCAGCTGAGCGCTCTGAATCTCTTCCGTGTCTCCGGATACCTAGGATAGTATGGTAATTTGGATTTGAACAACAATATTATGAATTGACAGAATTATAGAAAGATTTTTGGGGACATAGATGGGTAATTTTGTAGGTAGTTTATTTTTTCAAGATAAAGCTAGCAGTATTTGTAATTCTTTAAATTTAATTGTTAGCAAAGTCGACGTATATCAACATCTTTCTTTTTCTTGTTCGTGAGAATAGATCTTTAACTTTTTTTTCCGGAACACGCTAGGGTTATTTTCTGGCAAAGCGACTTAAACGTATAATGACTAAAAGATTATCTACTTACACCAATCATACTCGGATCAAATATCAAGTCAACGATGTGGTGCAGGGCCAGCCTCTGCAGCAGCGCATGTGGCAGGGCTGCAGGCAGAGGCTCCCTGGCCATCCGCGAGATCAGCGCAGGCAAGAGCTGGCGCGCGCAGTCGCTGCTGGCGCCCCGCACTAGCGCACACACTGCACCCTCTGCTGGGGCTCGCGCTGCTGCTACCTGTTGGAAAAAACGGAAAAACCGTGGTCTTTAATATTTGTCAGCTTTTCTTTTTGTTACTTGGTTTGAAAAGATTTCGCGGTAGGATAGATGTGAACAATATCTTGTCCACATCTATCCGACCGCGTTCAAAGTGTATCGCGGTGTGATGTCAGTTGGAGAGACACAACTTTTACTTTTTCTAGCAAAACAACGCAGCAATCTTTTTGCATGCTTTCCGGCAGTTTGAAGTCCCACGGTGGGCAACAAAAGTAAACATTTCAGATTTTTTTAATAAATCTTGGTAAAAATCAGCGTTTTACTTTACTTCACCGCAAATACACTTACTCGAACAGATATTATACCAACCCACTTATCCGTGGTATTCGAAAAGTCTAGACATTATATGTGGTGCCGGTGTATTTATAATAGCTACCTGCACATAATACGTGATACTGGTAGGTAAAGTACTGTATTTTTATCAGCAACTTAGACACGCGAAGCGAATAGGGTTCGTCCCTATTAAAGCAGATTCATAAAACAAATTTAACGATGACAATTATAGTGGTAGGCAGGTCGTTAACACACAAAAACTACTAAAATAATTACACTACATTGTTTTTAGTGCCCATATGCTATTAGGCGCCCAAATATTTTTTATAGGTTTGGCCTGGCGTTTAATTGGCCAAGCATTCGAGCACTGAATATTTTGAACGTTTAAACTAAATACTTTGACCGGTCTAAATAACTGTAAAATCTTAAAATCTTATTCACTTTTTTAGTCTGGACTCGGACTTTGAGACAACTTAAGATAATTTTTGGTTTGATAAGACTACAGTTATGAGCTTTAGTGCGAAAAACTTTAATTTCACATATGAGGACCTTCCCTAACCCTCCCTCATGTGTATTCTACTTATGAATTATCATAAATATTTGTTTTAGTTTATCATGTAAGCTGTACAGTGTACACAGGGAATGAAAAGCATAACAAACGAAGCTAAAATGCGGGCAAACAGGATTTGGTTTGCACTTCGAATTCTTTCACCAAACGTCAACTCACTTATTTGTAAAGTATTTAACTTAGATATAACTCAGATTTTATAAAAACGCTTTTTTGAAAACTTGAGAACCCAGTGTCATCTAAAATATCTTACAAATTAGGTATGAAATCCTCTTCCTTACTTCACCAGGGTTAACAGTTATGAAACTCGAATCTACTTAGGTACTTCAGTAATCAAGCATGCTTCGTCAAGATAATGCCACAGCATTCTGGTCCTTAATGCTATAATACATTAGTTCTAATTTTAGTTTTATAATTATATGTATTAGTTTATAGATATTGTTATGTTTTAATTGTAAGTATAAGTATTGTATTTTCTATGGGCCCTAGTTGCCTGAATTAAATAAATAAAAATAATTTATGAGTCTGTCTGCTTTGACTCAATTTCTCATACCTCATCGCTAAGCGCCCACATGTGCTGCACGAGGGAATACGCCGCAGGCTCCACCTTCCTCACGCTGCTGGTCTCCAGTAACGTGCTGTGGAGCTGGTCTGCTGCCCTCACCGCTGCTATCCAGTTCTCCTAAAGATCAACAAAGTAATAGACTCGACATCTCCTGTACAGTCACGAGCAAAAACATGTAAACACGACCAAATAATTGAAGTATAAGTCCCAGTCAAATGATTTATGAAATCGTGAAATTCTCTTTCAAATGAGACATTTTATGTTTAGCTTATATTCCATAGCAGCTTTAGAAATTTCTCATAAGAAATCTACTGCAACTGTTTGGTCGTGTATACACGTACCTTTGCTCGGGACTGTACATCGAGTAACTACTTTTAGGTCTTCTAAGATTAAGACAAATCTATACGATTATCTTGTCTTAGCACACGACAACGTACGGTAAAAAGCTTCAATTTACTTTAATAAAAATTTCAACGTCTAATTAAGGACGTAGTTAGTAAATCTTTCGTGCGAAGCTCAACAAGTTGTGGCATTTTTTATAACACGGTCATTATAATGATTAGTGCCTAATTAACTTGTTACCGTATTGTGCAGCTGATCAGACACGTGTTGCGGCACGACGCCCAGCTCTTCCCAGTCGTAGTGAGCCCGAAGTGGAGTTGGAGTTCGTGGAGTTAGAATGTCGGTCTCCTTTGGCGGTGATGATGCCAGGAGACTTAACACGAACCTATTTACACCATAATATTGCAACACCTGTATTTTAAGTAACCAATCGACATATAAAGGCTAAATTACGATAATCTGACTCACCCGTCGCGTTCCAACTCAACCCGTGTTTGATGACGCCGTGGCGAGACTGAAGGACTTCTCTGCAAGTTGTGAAGAACCTCTACCTCCTTGTGTGGCTCGACAGGGCTACGAGAACTTCGCCCCGACTTCTCCGGAGACCGCACTTCAGCCAGCGACAACGCGAGTCCCGACATTTTTTGGGATTTCCCGTCTGGCTCATCATTCTTGGATCTGAAGTAATCATACAACTCGCTCAAAGACTTTGACTTTAATTTAACCCCGTTGTATTTAGCTACTTGAACTTGGGTTTGCGCTTTATTCGGAATAACTGGTAACGGGATACCACTCTTTTTTGCTTGCTTCATCTGAGACTCTCGTTCTAATGCTTCGCGTCTTATTTCGTTCATTCTGTTCACTATGACAGGCGTTACTGAAGACGTGATTTCTTTAAAGTTGTCTTTTCTCAAAGGTTTACTATCCTGAATGTTGTTATCATCCTCGCTTGTTATTAGGTTGTCGCTATCAGGTGTCCTTATTTTCACACTTTCACCGCCGAAACGCACTTTTTTAACCACAACGTCCGTGTCCTCGGAGTCACCATCACTATACTTCAACATGTTTCTGTCTGAACTATCGTAATCGTCTTCACTACCAATATTCTTATCAGATTCAGTCTCACTCTCTTCCAAAACGGTCATTGTTATAGCAGTATCAGAATCAAACTTTATCTCAGTTTCAATAATAACTTTCGCAAAATTGTTATTGTAAAAAGGTATAGATCCAAAAGAATCTTCTGATGATGAATCTGTTGACACCCGAATAGGCCCAGTGTGGGAATTGTTGAAAACATGATTTATTTTGACTAAAGGTTGATTATTGGTATTCCTGTAGGCAGATTTTCTCGGGGCGTAATATACATCCATAGAATCTTCATCATAAGTTTCACACAAATGTCGAAATTTATCTTGTATCTTGGGATCTAATTGAGAAAGATAAATCATGTAATCCCGCGGCCCACATGCTCTTCGCAGCTTTAGCAGAGAACGCTGCGCTACATCTCTGTGGATGTGATCAAATAACTTTTCTCCTAAAACTTGAAATATTGGAAACATATCTAAGTGCGCGTGTCTTCTTTTAAGGATGCCCATCACAGAGGGAATTGATAAAATCAAACCAGTAATAACGTTCACTTTTGTGTCAATGTTAGCGGAGTGAGGTCTTATGTTGTGATAGGAACATTTATCTAAGATCGCCCTCGCTGCGCATTCTACGTCTTCGCAATGTGTGCAGAAAACTTTTAGAGCGTCCAGTGCAGCTTTTCGAACGTTGGGTGAGTTGTGTCCCAAGTTGTCGACCACCTGATCGAACGGAAAGGACAGAGCGTTTCCGGAGAGCGGCAGAAGATCGGCTAAAACTCGGAGTGCATGTAGACGCACTTCCCACTCGGGATGTGTGAGGCGGTCGCGGATGGCCACATAGAGCAGCTGCACGTCGAGGTCGGGCGGCAGCGCGCGCGCCCGCAGCACGCGGTCCCACAGCGGAGCGAGCGGCGGCGGCGGTGTTTCGGGCAGTTGCATGGTGTTGGACTGACGGCGACGGCTCGCGTGCCCGGCCGGGCCGCGTCGCGACACACAACTGGGTTAATGGTCGGACGGTAAGCCACGCCGCCCCTGACCAATCGATGGAAACACATACCTACGTGCAACGGCTACGGGTATACGCGAACATGTATACATGTGGTTACTTTAACATAATAATACTTGCCGATTACCATAATACTAATTTGCATAAAAATATACCCTCTAAAGCCAGCGAAACTGTTCCACTTACAATATGTTTACAGGCAATTCATAATAAAGTCGCGGTAATCTGTCATTTCGAACTGAGAAGTTGTAAACGCCAACAAAAGTTTTTGCAAAGAAAGTAGGTAACTACTTAAGCAGGTATGGAATATAATTAAATATTGAGTAATGCAACGCGAGCATGTGATTAGAACTATAAATAAGTGTAACTTAACTAGGGTGTTATGACAATAAGTAGGTTCCAAGGAACACCTACTTACTTAATTAATGTGTTTTATTGCATAAGTAGAGTAACAAGGTAAGTGGGTAATAACGTTATTATGTAGGGTATAAAGAATGCCTCGAGTGCCACAATTATTGGGTTTACCTAGATTCCGATCCCATTATTCGCATTTCTCAATCACGCATTGACCCTTTTTTGTGAAAATGGAATCTATAAAACCGTATTACTTTTTATAGCTAAGCGGTACCTACATCAAAGAAGGCTCTATATCAATGGCCATTTTGACACCAAGGCCGGGACCTTCAAATGAAAAGCCAAAAGGAAACCTTGGGAAGGCCTTGGGGTGCGTTACAAAACAATGCAGAACAACTTGCTAAATAATTCTTTGTCGCTGATAGCGTTGAAAACTTATTTATAACAACATTTTTGGCAAGTTCACGGTTTTTTGCACCTTCGAAATAATTTGTTTAATATAATGTTACGTAAGTATTCGCTTGATTTGTTTTTTTAAACTATTTCAAACTTGATTTACTTTTTTGATGTACAGTACAGGTGTATTTTATACTGGCGTGTTTCATACGTTTTTGATTGTCGTAGTCAAGTATTTCTAGTAAAAGATAAACATATTTCTTCTTTACGAATGGCATACGATTTTAAATTGATTCGTAGTTGGCCTATAGATAATAGTCTCACAAGTCAGCGAAATATAACATAGTTACATGAGTAATCATTGAGGGAGAGAAAGAAAAGCCCTATAGCTTGGATCTTACTTGTCTGAAGACTGATTACGCATACAAAAATACTAAAAATCTGTCCCAGTTAGTTTTCATAATCTTAATTCTTGAACTTTATAATCTGGTAGCGAATAATAAACTGTTCTTCTACACTTAAATATTTTCAAAGAATCTGGAAAATGTACCAAGAAAGAAGAAGCTTACTTTGCAGTTAAGTTTGATTATTCATCTATTATTACGAAATTAAAACATAAAGTAAAAAAAGGTTTTTTACGCAAAATTAAACGTACAAAGCGCGATGATAAGATAGACGAAACTAAGCAGTAACTAAACGTGTTACAGCGCCATGTTTATTTTGTTAAATGTCAATTTTACTCAGCTTGTGAGACGTGTGGAGGACGAACCGTGTATTGTTTTTTTTTTATCTAAACAATTATTTCTAAATTCATCGATGAAGTCTTTTAAAGTAAATCATGTGAATATTTTAGTGATAAAAATACGAAGGACATCTTATTACAGAAATATGCATCCGTGATGACAATTTATTATAGTGTGAGTGCGGATCAAAGATAATGCCGACAAGATGAAGCTTTTATCGTTGTTATTTATGATTACGACGAGTTTCGGCGTGCGTGTGATCCTTGCTCAAAGCGATAACTGTACTAGAACTAACAGTCGCGGTGATTACAAATTATGTGTTCGCAAGCTATCAGATACTTTAGCGAGTAAGTTCAGTGAAATTGTGGTGAAGGAACTCGGCAGCGAGTATACGGCGCATTTCGAGATCCGAACCGCGTACAAAGTGAGCCGCTATCAAACAACTGACGATGAGGTCCTCAACAGCATCGCGGAGAAGCTCAGCTACAAGCTATCGTCGGCCACGAACATACTTCGCGACATGAACAATGTAATAAACGATAACAGTACTCCGTCCTTCACGCATCCCTGTCCATTCAACTCTATTCGTAAGTCTGTATTTATTAAGAGTTTCAATGTATACGAGAATTTGCCTTCTCAGGATCCTAAAAATAAAATTATGGGTCGTTTTAAGGATTTAAAAGTTAAGAGACAATATTTCCTATCTCACATGGACTATGCTACTGATAAGGATTGTACAACAATGCCACACTCTAACTTGAGGTACTTGTATCATAAGATAGTGCATCCCGATCCTAAATTGGTTGTGTTTATAATTGATAACAATATGAGAGAGGACTCATTGCAGCATGCTGTGCATGTTGCCAAAGAGACAGCTTACGCTCTGCAGGACTCGGATATGATTGCTCTCAAGATGACAAACATGACAGAATTCCTTAAATTTGAAGATACATGCAGCAGTGATGGAATGTCAGACTTAGGAAATGCCACAGAAAATAATAAGTTGTTGTTTAGAGAATACTTGTCTTCCCTAGACGTGGCTTCCACTAATGTATCTCCTCTGGCATTAAACAAAGAGCTTAAAAAGATGTTAGCACAAAGAGATTTACCTGATCGCAAACTATTCATTTTCTTGACAGACACAAAGGTTATGAAGAATGAAACATGGCTCAAAATATTCCCATACTCTGCAAACAAGGAAGATAACTTAAAGTTTGCTATTGGATTGATTTATGAGAATCAAGCGGACAAGAACAGTTCATTGGGTATATTGCATATTGACAAGTGGCACACTCATACCAACAACCATTCTGTTATGAGGCTACATATCAATGATAGTGGTGTTGTTGGGCAGGTAGCTTCTGCATTCATTTCTCTGTTACCGGGACATTATGGCAGCAAAGAAATTAAGATAGAAGGCCCAATATGGGAGGCCACAGAAAGAGACTTCATGATATCATTAGTGTTACCTACAACTGGTGGAGTGCTTGGTTTAGATTTATACTGGTCAGACCTTGCAGAAGATATTGTTTACTTCAAGGGTACAAATGAAAGGAAAAGAGCGTTTGTTATGGACTTTTCTGGCATTGTTCTAATGCATACTTTCTTTCCTAGGCCAGAATCAGCTTCAGATAAAATTAAGTTTACTAAATTGGAAAATGTTGAGACATACTCATTCATATCAAGTGTAAAAGAAGAAATGTTATCAAATAATGTTGGCAATTTAACCATGTCAGAACAAAACTCTACTAAATCAATTATTTACTCTTGGAAATGGATAGGGAATCTGTACATAGTTTGTATTGTATCTGAAAGGTTAGAACCAGCAGTCTTTAACAAAACTAACATATTTTTTACTAGGAGTAATAAGGAGATATTGTTCCATAGGTTGGATTTGTTTCCTCCCAAGGCAGGTAAAATGTGCAGGCATTTCAAACAGATAGCCACTATTGATCAAGGTACTGTGTATTTAAGTCCATCAAGCTTCCAATCCCCTTTCACTTATTTATATGATATGGGTGATGGACAGGAAGCTGTCACATACATGCAAAACTATCTAGCTTACTTAAAGAGTGTAGCTCATGGCCTTCTGTCCAATCCAGGTCTTAAAAACGAGATTCAGCAAGATGTTGGTTTTCTCAACTCTATTCTGTCATACTACAAAAGACAACACTTGCATGGACCTTACTCTAAATACATAGTCAGAAGGTATGCAGTTACAGAGAGCGGAGTCCTGGTGATGTTCCCTGGAACTGTATTGGAGTATGACTATGAGCCAGTAAGGAGGCCATGGTATACATATGCTTTAGAGAACCCTGACAAAATCATTCTCACACCTCCCAACCTAGATGTTGGTGGAGCTGGCTATGTAGTGTCCATATCATATGCAGTAAAAAGTTCCTTCTACCCAACTATGGTTGTTTCAATGGATGTTACTATGGGATTTTTATATAAACTTCTTATTGATAGTTTACCTCTCTGTGCCATGTCTTACGTTAAATGTTTTATAATGAACAATAGGGGATATCTAGTATCACATCCTGGGTTAATGGATCCTAATAGCTCTGGTCCTATAGAACAACAGCATATCACTCACAAGGAATCCATGATCGCTATTGACATGTTGAATCATAAGGGTTTTGTTACAAAAAGACTGTGTAATAATTTTTATGACAAAACTATTCAGCGGTTTTACGAATTTAATACTTCTCTGCCTAATGTGCTCTCTAATGTAGTGTCAGGAGACCATTGTGTTCATTATTATATAGCTGCCATCCCTGGCACCAATGCGTTCATTGGCCTAGTCAACGCGTCCTGCAGCGTCGGGGCCTTCTGTCCGTGCAGTATGGTAGACCGCCTGTGTCTCAACTGCAATCGTATGGAACAAACAGAGTGCGAGTGCCCATGTGAATGTAGTTCAGAACTTTACGAGTGTCCAAACTCTAATGTTTCACGATTTAATCAAGATATAGCACTTTGTGGGATGATGCTAGAAAACAATAACCACAAATCGCATTACTTTCATAATTTCGCAGAGAACTTAAAATCATGTTTCGATTTTCAATGCGAAACTTATTTGACACATTCGTCCTGCTTAGGTGTTTTGGGTTGCGAATGGTGTCAGATAGACGCTGACGGCAGAACTACGCTATCGGCGCCGTTCTGTACTTCACAATCAACTTGTTTCAATGGCGTCTTAGGTGCCGTCACTCCTTACGGGGAGGGTACTTTGGGGCATGTGAATAGAGACGCCTTTGGTAACTACTCTGCGATTGGTCCGATCGCAGGATGCATAGTAACTGTAAGCTTAGTTATTGCCGTTGCCATATATTGTTATAGGCAAAATGTCACCACTGCCAGTTGCCATAACTTGTATGTCGATGGCCCGGCTGAGACTTGGCACGATGCTGATGTCCAAATGAGTCACTTGCAATCGGATGATATGCATGACCAGTCTGGTCAGGACAAGTTGTTGCCTGCCATGGAGATAGAAGCCCCTATATCCCCGTACCGAGTGGTGACGGGGTACAGGAGGCCCCACACGGCTGGCGGCTCAGATCATGGATATTCAACCATGACGCCTCATGAAGATTCTGAGGCTACTGGGTTCTCAGTAAATGAGCCAATCGTTCTATCAGACGACACAAAATCCGACGTAAGCTGTCCTTTACCAGCAAAAATAAAACCTAGGTTAAAAGCTGGTGATTTGAATATAACTGTTCTGCCGTGCGGCAAGAACAGTATTATAGCCCCTGTCACAGTGCATAGACATATGGAAGCGTCGTAGTATATAAGTGATAAAATAAATCTACCTCTGTGTATATAATAATAATTAATGTTGTGTTATTTTTGTATAATGTGATACAATTAATTTGCTAACAGTTTTAATTTGTTGTTCTATTTATGTCTGATCAGTACTTAGATAACAGTTCAATATCATACAGTAACTAATTTTACTTAAACATTTGGTGCTCTTTATGTACTTTGTTATAAGAATTATTTTATAATTTTATGATGGTATTTAATATTGATGTTCCATAATTATCTCAATCAGAATGTGTATAAAATGATTTTGGTCTATATAGATAATTTGTTAAATACTTGGTACTTAATCTAATCTATATCAAGATAATCTTAAAACATGTTTATAATGGCCTCAATTAGATCGAACAAGGAGTCTTTAAGTTAGTACATTTAACTGGTGTAAGCAACGGCATTGTATCCTAACACTGGCAGCTTATTTTAAATGATAAGGATAATAAAATCAGGTTGTATCATACAGGTCTTTAGCATTACGTAAGTTTTATATGTTGTATTCAATGTGTTAGCTTGTAAGATATATAAATTAATTTTTGATAAAACTAAAGTGCCAGTGCCTCCTGTATTATTAAGATATAAGCAAACTTATTTTTAAGACTGAACTTGATGTTGGCATTTATTTAATGTACCTATTAAACTTCCTTTTATAAAACACAGTATTTTATTTATTTATCCTTGGATATTTTTGAACCTTCTCTAATCACTAGATTGATATGTCAAGGTTGCACTGTTGGAAAAATATATTTCTTGGAAATTATTTCGCATGAATTGATTTTCAAAGTACAGTTTCAATTCATCAATTGATAATTAATGTTACTTTAGTGTACAACCATAACACTATCAATTGATTATATAGGATTATACACATTTATTTCTTAAAATAAAGAGTGGTACATAAACAAACATGTAAAGTATACGCAATTTCTTTTATGTTATTTTATTACATTTGCTGTACACATGAATATAAAACTATGAGTCCCTCTTCTATAGATATTCACAAGGAATTCAACTTTTACTAATTTGGCGATTAATTGTAGTGCTATTAAACTATTTAAATAGTAAATACCTATACAAAATATCTCAAAAATTGTGCTTGCACGGGTTAAGCTACGTTTAATTCTCACAATTATAATCCTAAAGGCGAGTTACACTGGTATAAAATGTATCAGGTTAGGCACTATTCGTCTTCGAAGCGTATGTGCGTGTGTGTGGGTTGTGGCGAGGCGGGTGCCAGCGCGGCTGGTGCGGGCCTCGCGTCGCGCTCGCCGTGTGCTAGCAGCCGGCAGCGCCCGCGCGGCCGCCGCGCTGATAACGCACTCTCTGCACGAGACCACTGCTCCTGTTCCTCCGGGCCTGATAACACGCGTGCGATACGGGTGCTGTCCGCGCAGTACTGTGAAAACCATCATAATTATTAAGAGTTATGTAATTGATTAAGGCGAAATTGTACCAGTAACAAAAGTATGGAATACAAAAGCTGCTACAGTAGTTTAATTATTAAATTATCTTTACAAAAATCAAGCATATACAACGTTGATAAAAGCGAGAGGCATTAAATGAAACCACATATTCTGTATATCATTATAAGGCTACACAACAAAAATCAAATCAATGTAAGCAATATTTTTATAATAACTTTCGTGAGGATGATTCATACTTAAAACGTTATAACGGTTTACTCACGCGTATTTATCGGGATAGCCCGACTAGTTTCGGACCCAACCGGAGCCAACTAGATAACTATGCCTATAAAACTTAGTCACCTAATCAGGAAGATACAGCATGTTCAAACTAAAAAAAAACTAAAAAAATATCCTGTGACTAAACTATTGCTTACATTGATTTGATTTTTGTTGTGTAGCCTTATAATGATATACAGAATATGTGGTTTCATTTAATGCCTCTCGCTTTTATCAACGTTGTAGAGTTATCGATTCTTAACACATTGACTGCCGAGCAAAAAAATATGTATTGTTTGTCGGTCACCTGGTGATCCCCACGGCGTACAAAGGATTAAATATTATCACTGATGTACGGTTAAAACTCGGCAAAGAGTAATGACCATCAGTTGTAAACCAAAAAATCATCGAGAATAGTACTCTCTAATTTTAAAGTTTTTTGCAGTTTGTAAAATCAATATAGCTACCTCTTCTGCCGCTTTTGGAGTGTCGAACCTGATGATCGCTTCCGATTGGCCTTCTTTTACATCGACGTGTAAGGCGTGAATGTTGCTTCTTATCTGTAATATCAAATAATATTAATGTAACATAATCTTTATAATACATATTTAAATCATTTATTTATTACAACATGGAAAACTTATAGCTATATAAAAACTAACAATAAAAAGAAGTTATAGCCAACAGAAAGCCAATTAGAAGTCTTCGCTTATAAAGATAGCCTAGAAGTAATGTGAACAAACAACAGTACACCCTTTTTAATAAGTAAAATGATTAAGTATAATATTAAGAGAGTAATTAATAGTTTCTCCACTGACCGTTCTTTTAGTGAGCCTCACATCCAAACATGGTTCGGGAAGCATTTCTTTCACAAATAGCCCTGGGACTTTCTCTACGGAGGCTATGCCTTTTGAACCCTCCGCTGGAGCTGAAGGTAGACCTGGAATAAATAAAGAAAACCACATTTATATTACACACATTAATCTAAGTGATTGATAGCTGATGACGAGATGATAAAGTGACTTAGATGTGTACTGCAAGGACTGGTATTACGTCAAAATAATAAGGGCAGGATTTTTCCCCAGTAGTGTGACTATATTATTATATGGATAGCTATGTCTACAGATACAAATCTTTCAGAGGTAATACTGTCCTCTACCCAAGAAACGTGGTACCCAAAATTTTGACGTTCGAAAAGTGACTGATTTGAATAAATTGTTATTTTTGAATAATTTGTCGCAAACTTTTGATTGTGAAACACTATTATCCCATGACACGTATATGTGTTATTCAAATTTAGGGTACTTGAGAAATACATTTCAGTTTTACTTAACAGGTAAACATTATTACCAGGATCGACTTCAACAGATGCCGCCGCCGGCGCAGGTATACTAGAATACTGATGCTTCTTATTATGCAGATTCATCTTCATTTCCTTCATGTATTTCCTCTGTAGATTCAAGTATTTGTTCCTTAGGGCTTTCCATTCTGACTTGGATAGTACTTGTAGGCCCCACAAAGCTCCTCTTGGTGCTTCATTCTTGGTCAGATTGTTCTTGGCCTTGCTTCGCTCTTTGGCAGTACGTTTTCTAGCTTTTTTCTTCCTAGGAGTGTCACCCTCTTTGCCTTCATCATGACTTGTCAACTCGTCTTTGGATTCTAGATCTAGTAGCTTGTTCTCCTGAAATTAAATGATGAATTTTTAATTTTGACTACAGATTATTATTTTGTGAATGTTATGAGTGGGCTAGTCATGTCGCGAGAATGCAGCCTGACCGGCGGGCAGAGTCATTCACCGGGGGCCATGGGGGGAATGTTGTTGTGAAGGTTGACCATGGCGAAGGTGGTGTAATGTTCTTCAGATATGTGGGACAGCTATAGTCAGAAACCATGATGATGTATAGAGAGGTGTGGAAGAAAAATGGGCAGGTCTTTGCCTAGCAGTGTGATCAAAATAGGTTTTAAAAAAATCTATAAGGCAGTAAATAATTACCTCTGTTGGTGTTGTCACACTTGTTATGCTTTTGTTTTCATCCTGAAATAAGAAATAAAAGTAATCACAAAACCATTCAGTTCATGCAACTCCAGGGCAGAATCTAACATGTCTTAAAACATCAGAAAGTAGGACTCAGAACTTTTAGGGTTTTATTATTTTCAAGTTAAATTTCTGTACCTAATCTCAATCAAACAGCAGGGTTATAGAAAACTTACAGATTGGAGGACCACAGGTAAATAGCATGGATTTAATGAATATATTGTTTGACTACCCGTCAAATCATATTTTAGACGACAAACGGGACTTATTCGCGACATAATTCGATATTTCTTTTCTCCCGACATTTTAGTCAAGTTGCACCAACCGTGGTCACGTGTGGACTGTCAGTTGTCTATAGTATGTGTACAAGTTGCCAAAGTTTGAAAACATTAACCAGTCAAATCACTCAAGTAAACTTACAGTAGGTGTAGGAGTCTCAACTCTTTTCTCACTATCAGACTCACTTCCAAGCTTCAACTCCAGGCTCTTCTGAGGTAACTTCTTGTCCTTCTTCTTCTTCTTTTTAGGAGGCTCATATTCCTCTTTAACCTCCTTCTCTAGGACCTCATCAGCAGGCTCATCAACCGAGAACATCTTTATAGAGGATAAGTCTTCTGGAGGCATGCATGTAGGTAGTTTGCATCCCATTTTAGTGAATGTGTTTATACATTTTTGAGCATCTTCCGGTTTATCAAATTCTATGAAGGCGAAACCCTGTAATTTTAAATTTAAAATATTAGGAATGATAAGAAAGAGAAGCCACTAGTTGGGAATTTGTTGAACTAATAATAATGTAATTGTTGCTTTCCCTCAAATTCTTATTTGTATATTTTTATTTTTAGATAGATGTTTATTTTTAATAACGTCAGCTCATGATTAAGGACTCCGGTTGGGTCCGAAACTAGTCGGGCTATCCCGATAAATACGCGTGAGTAAACCGTTATATATCTCTTAAATATCTTATTTGTATGCAATAAAGTTGAATTATTTTTTTTTTGCGTGCCATAAGATAGAATGTGTGTTATTTTTAACCATATTCTTTGCAAAATCAACGATTTGATTTAACTAATGATTTTTGATAATAGTGAAAATATTAACATCAGGCTGTAACAGACTTTGCCTAAGGTCTAATTTTTGTTGATAGTAATTTTTTTGTTGATAGAAACTTTTACCTAAATGATTAAAATGATGATATAATTAGAACCCTACATACCTTAATTTTCTGTGAATTTTTAAACTTTGGCAATGAGATGTAGGCTACATGACCATAATCAGAGAAGACTCGCTGCAGCCATTCCCTGCTTGCCGTCACGGGAATGGACTCCACATATACAGTCCTAGAGTCAGCATCATATGGTGCTACTGCAGTTTTCCTTTTCACCTGAAACATAAGAGTTGTTTGTTTAAAGTTACACTGCAACTACTTTTTGAAACCTTGAGTAATAGACTGTTTTTGTAAATATTTGACCAAAATGTATGCATACACAAATATTTACCTTCAATTTATCTTCAGTTAGTTCCAATAATGTAGAATTCTTCATAGCTTTTGCTATATCACTAACATCTTGAGTCAGATTACGAATTTTGTTGAATTTTAGAAACATGTCTAAAGGCACGTAAGGATTCCTTTTGACTAAGTCTGCGAGAAACCTATCCTTTGTTAAGTTAGCGTCGCTAAAGTAGAACTCCATTTGTTTGAGAATATTTTCATAAAGCTGTTTCTTGCGATGTCTAATTCGCTTTCGAGGACTGTGATCATGTTTGACTTCTTGGTCAACGACTTCGGCGCTCTCAGACTCCGACATTTTGGAAAGCAACCTGAAATTATTTACATTTAACTTTTATAGAGTTTTAGTACTGTAACAAATCGAAATTATTCATAAAATTACTAATGTAAACCTTTCAGCAAGCCGTTTACGAAGTATAACCGCTTAATTACTAATGTCACAGTGACATTGACATTTCAGGGAATAGTTTCGTACCAAAAAAAATATGAATGAATGGTAAAAATAGTCGATTACTGATCCTGGACAGAATAAAACTTTAGGCGATTAACAGAATTTTCTTGATGCTTGAATTTCATATCGCATATTCACCACCAACGTATTGTGGTTAAATAGTTTGTGTTTGTTAAGTAGTCGATATACATTATCGACAATTTTAAAAAGCCGTACAATCTATATATATAAAAATGAAACCCGTTTTCCTTGGTCACGGCATCACGCGTGAATGGCTGGACCGATTTCACTAATTCTTTTTTTGTTGTATTTGTTATTATTAGGAGAAGGTTCTTACGGAAAAAAAATATTAAGAAAAGACCTTGGTTATTTTGTCCCGCGGGCAGAAGCTAGTACTTTATAAATGCGTTTTTGTTCCCTCCTTTATTAGGTTTTATAAAAAATAATGAGTAGAAATAATACAATTTTGTATTTATACAAATAATATCGAAGTAAATAAAGTCACGTATCAGGTATGAGAATATTTCATCAAAAATAGTTTTCATGCCAGTCTATTTTCATACGCTTAGACGATTTTATTAAATCTTGGTTTTGACCAATGGCAATGAAATAGATTTACTCAGCCTAAGCAGCTGTGTAGTGATGTTCCTGATATCATTAAACAAATATCGATAACACTGATTTTGTTACTGAAATATAAATTAAGTTCATTGCACACCAGTTGTTTTAAATATTGAGGTCAATTATATTTGTATTATATTACTGAATGGTACAAAACTTAGTAAATTACAGCTATTCAATCAATAAAATTATGACTATAACCAGAATAAAAATGGTTTTATACATTTAACGCGTTTATGGGTTAATATAAATAATATGATAGCTTTTAAACGAATCTGCAATCTACTTTGCGATTTCTGAGATGAATTGTTGAGGTAATAATTTAAGTTCAAGATAAGAATTATTTTGAACATAAAATAATACTTCTCTTATGGCTATCGGTCATGAAGTCCTGTTCTGACATCTGGCGTGTGACATTTTTTTTTTTCTAACAAACACGTAGGAGTTCAGTTGCTTTAAAAAAAAGCATTTGCTGAACTATAAAATTTTACAACTATTCGATTGAAGTTGATTCCTACTCGATTTTCGATTCAGTTATCGAGAACTTCGTTCACCTCACTATGGTGCTTAGTACATTTTGACACTCTGGATTTTTGGTGGTCTCGTCGAGATAGAGTATGTGGGAAAAATCATTGTTTGTTAGTAATTAGGCAGGTGTTATTTATCGCGGATAATGTTCTAATATGTTAGTAGTTATTGATTTAATATCGAATAGTAGTTTGTCTGTATTCACTAAGTGTTCGTCTGTTGAGCGTGCCATTCATAGATTTCTCAGATAGATCTGTGCTCGAGAGGAAGATGATGGTTTTGATCTACAATAGTGATATTATTTTCGCATAATTGTGTTTATTATTCACGATGAGTACGATAACGAGATCTGCTAGAGTCAGTTTAAAGCCGATTGAAGTGCCGAAGGCTTTACAGGAGGGAGAAAAATTCATCAAGTGGGATGAGGTATTCTATATTTTTTTTTGTATACTTTTTATTTCAGATCTTTGTTACTTTGTATTTTATTATTTGTTCTATTGTATTGAGTTCGTATTGTATTTAAATTGTAAATGGCATTTTTTATTAATTAATTAGTGAGTAGTTTCTCTAATAAGAATCTGCTAATGCACTTATATTCAATTTATATATTTTACATAAATTAAAACTTATATTTATGGGGGCAAGACTTTTAAAGTATTTTGGTTTGTATTTTTGGATTGAGGTGTTTTAATAAGTTTATATTCAGTTTTATTGCTGTATTTGTTGCTAAACAGTGATTAATTGTAAATTTTATTTGTATTACAAACCTTAAAAGTTTTTTTTTCTGAAAGTTAGCAGTAAAAGTTCTTAGTCTAAAATATTTAAAGTTATAGAAAAATGTTTAACCAATAAAATAATATAGAAAATGTTATATTAATTTAAGCTAAAACATTTTTTTTGCAAATAGACCAATTTTTTTCTAGTTAGTCAGCTTGTATTTTTTTGTCAAATCTCTTAAATTAGTTTCTAATTAAAAAATTAGTTACTTCTTAGGGGACAGTAATTAATCTATATAAAGTCCTGTATTTATTTTGGCTTTTCTCTAATAAGAATCTAAGTTAACAGCAGTAATAAACAAAATCAAACTAAAGCACACCCTGTATCTACATAAAAAAAAATACAACAGTTAATTTTTTTTTGTCTTAACTTTAAATTGCTCTATCCTCACAGGACTCTGGAACAGGTCTGCCTGTTACCCTGCGGGTGGACCCTAAGGGTTACTTCCTATACTGGACCGACCAGAACATGGAGGTGGAAATGCTGGACATAGCCACCATCAGGGATGTCAGGACCGGAGGACATGCTAAAGTACCAAAAGTAAGTACAAATCATTGTTATAATTAAGTGCTACTATAAAGACACCAATTTTTACGTAATTTATTTCAGGAAACAAAAGAGTTATTGTTTTTTAAATTTTAATAAATACAAAATTGACGAAATTTTTGTATTCACATGTAAAAACAAAAAATAACATTTAATTATCTCAATAACGTATGACTACTTATTACAGTTATAATAAAAAAGATTAATAACGAATTACTACGTGTTATTACACTTACAATAAGAAAAAAGAGATATATAACGGTTTACTCACGCGTATTTATCGGGATAGCCCGACTAGTTTCGGACCGAACCAGTTCGACTCGCGACCCCGCCGCCGCGTCAGCTCATGATTAAGGACTCCGGTTGGGTCCGAAACTAGTCGGGCTATCCCGATAAATACGCGTGAGTAAACCGTTATATATCTCTTAAATATGAATCATTCTCACGAAAGTTATTATAAAAAAAATAAGAAAAAACATTGAAAATTAATCAAATAGTTCTAAAGTGATAAAAAAAATAAAGACTATAGAAGAAATAAGAATTTGCTACCATATCGCTCATAACCACTACGTTAGTCTATTTATTTATTAGTCTTTTCCCTAAAATCACGCAGAACATCGGAAATTCCAACCAAATATGACGATTTTTTTCGAATACGAAGTTACGTATTTGATTACGCGTTCTATTCCGAATTTCCCATAGCGATGTAAATAAAGCAATATTCAACTATAGAAATCGTAGTATTTGTACGGAAATCGAAGTTCAAATAAGATTTCGCCGTGTGGCCTGAGATAAAGAACGGGCGAACATCCTTTTCAATTAGGGATGCCACGAAAGTGGTTTTATTGGAACCAAAGTCGACAGTCACAAGGGCGATGATCAGAGATTAGATCTTCCGATAGAATCCAATTTCATAGGTGTAGCATCTCTCGTCCCTCCGATAGATAAGGGGCGACACAATGATTTTTAAATGAAGAGGTAAGATTCTCTTTCCATATATTCAAACGGTCCTCCGTCGTAAATGTTTTGATTTCAATACGATCTTTATCGAAGGCACGAGGCAAAGGTTTCCAACAAATGTTGACTCGGTCCTCGCAGTTTATACTGTCGACAATAACTTTGATAGTTCGGTATAACGGTAGAACGTTTGCTTTTCATACCCGGATTGATTCTTCGTAAATTTGTAATTTCGGTCGCCCGGTTACTTCCGATGAATATTGGCTTCTGCGAATTGCCGTAAAACTCACAAGACAAAGAAGATGACGAAGGAGACCAAATAAGATTTACTTTACTTATTACCGTTGTCCTGGCCTAGTGCCAGGGCCCGCTTTGCACTAAAACTTTGAGCCGCTGAGTATATCCCCATCCTGCCGTTTCGTTAGATCACAAAGCGCTCCACTGGTAAACTTAAGATTTAGCTGCTCGTTAACGAGTGGTCGTAACAAACCTGTTGATACAAATACAAAAACAAACAACACTTGCCACCAACGTTTGGCTCCTGAAAATGTAATTCAATATTAACTTACGACACTAAACTCTGCTACATTAATGTTTTGTATGAAGTTCATATTGGATCCGTATCTTTCTTTGTAAGTCGATCAGCCAAACCTGGCAAATGCTCACACAAGTACTCCGATTTCAAATTCAGCCAGATTTAAATGCGATAAAGTCGAGAAAACCCGGTCCGCGGCCGCCTAGAAATTTACAAAAATAATTACAGTCTTGAAACTTTGTCAAGTGTTGCAATTATATTCACGTTAGTCTTTATTATTTTCGAATCAAACTATTTTTTTCGGAATAAACAAACTGCTTTTCACACTATAATAATATGTAGTAAGAATGATCTGAATAGTATTTATAAAAAGCAGGAAACTAAGTAAAACTGAAAATAGAACGGAAAACTGTTTCAATTAATTGTGTTTAGCATTCTACCCAGACAATTATTTAATTTTAGTCTCTCAGTATTGATCATCGTGAAAATAGCAACGACACGCGGCCCGCTCGGTTGGCCAATGTCTAACTTCTTCCTATATCTGCCGTTCATAAAAGTTTCTGAACGGTCGAAAGTTTAGATTTTTTAAAGTTCCGAGGCGAGGATGACGCAGGAGGAACAGGGTATTGGTCGTGAAGATTTAACGTCGTCATCAATGCTCGTTTACTACAGGTCGTAGTCCGCAATGTAATTTCTTTTTAGTGCCTCACCGGCCAGCCAGTGTTCACTTTGACGTAATTAAGTTGATTACTGTCAGGTGTATTTTTCCTTCGAACTAGGTTTATACGTTTTAGCTGGTCCCTTAAATCCGCGAATGTCTTTCCAACCAGGTTGACAAGCTCATTGTTCTGCATCTTAAATGTGTTTGAATAATCCAAGTTACCTCTACGTAGCGTGTTGAAAGTTTAGTTTAACTTGGTATACACAGAAGTATTGTCTGCAGTTGGTACTTTAAACTTTCCCTGTTTGTCTTCTGTAAGAGCAATTTACACCCTATATAATACGGAATTAATGAACTAGATATCGAATAGGCTGTTTGCGTAAATATTGTCAGTTTTATTAAGACGTTTCATGTTATGGAACCATAAAGTGTCAATATCGTGTACATTGCTAAGGCCGGCGTGGCCTGTGATTCCATGACGGGACATAAAATTATAGGGCGCGGTAACTTGTAATTTCACTAATACTAATGCGGCCCAACTATACTTCCTCGACCAAATGACGGCCCTACAGAAAGCGTGAATGTCAGTTGACTAATTACAGACCACTGGAATCATAAGGGACCACATTTAGTTTTAATTACGTGAAGTGTTAAGTGTATAGCAACATACTTTTAATGAAAATTATTAACTGCCTATTACGAAATTGGGCACAAAGCCTGCCTAAGAACGCAATATTGTTTTCTTTCATTTCTAGATCCCGATGTCGGCAGTATCCATGTTGCCCTTTTCAATATTGTACTTAAAATCTCATCCCATTTTCCTAATATGAATCTGAACTACAAAAAGAGGTCACAATATGGACAGTTTCTTTACCCGCGGGGCGTTTTGTAGCTGTACCGAGTTTTGGTCCGGTACCTACTATATCTGTAGATACTATGTATATTTATATGAATTCTTAAAAAAAAATGCAACAGGTTTTCCTATAACAGTTTAGTTCGTCGATCGAATTCCTGGACACGAGCTTTATATCCTTAAAGAATTCTCATGAATTATCACTTCCGTCGGCTGTCTAATTCTCAAATTCTTTTTCGTAATTACACACATTACGTGTCAAACTGTCTAATTAAGAAAAAAAATGTTGACAAAATCAGATCATTAATATCACTTAATATCATTCGCTTATCGCTTGTGCTAGTAATTAATTACATAGTGGCGTTGGCATATCACATTATGTGTATAGCTTATGTGGCCTGTAAGCTATTTTTTAAACTTAATTAATGGTTATTAACGTGTATGTTCTGCCTTATTAATTATAAAGTAAGTAATTAGGTACTATTTGTTCATATTCGTGTTTATTACCTGAGTGTTTGAAATTGTTACGAGAGAAATCTGTTTTAAATCTATCAAATTAAGTTCGTTATCTCGTGAAAATTTACGACTGTTTTCTTGTGAAAGTTATTGAACAGTGATTATATTTTAATAGTTTCCTTTGCAATGTAAAAATATCGTAGTCATTGACATTTCTATTTCCGTTTGTTTTTCTAATGTCATTAAGGCCCAGTTATCGATATGCGATGAAATTTTTGCCATGAAGTTATAAAGCAATCGCTCTTTTGAAATCGATTAAAATTCTCATCAGATAAATGAAATCATCAGTTTTATCGTTATTTGATTAATCAATCCTTTATGATAGTTTCAAGATTTTTGCATGATTTATACGAACGTAATTTATAGAACAGTTTACGTTTAATGCTATGTACTGAAAGTACGTAATTGAAAAGGCAGAAACTACAAAGACATATTTGTCAGGCAGATGTCAAAGATATTATTTATTGGTGCAATAAATTCCGTTTAGCTTATGCTCAAAACGGAGTCTTAACAAATAGAACACATTTAGTTGCCAAGTATCAACAAACAAGTAGGCTAATAATTTTAGTTCAGGAATATGGGGCTGTGTGCCTCGATCAGCCGGGCTACCAAATTGTCCCCTTTTTATATGTACGAGTAGTTTATGTCTGAGGGGATACCCATTCAGTGCTCTACATTAGTCATCTACGGATGTTATGATAGTTAAATTTGAGTGAACTTGCATGCAGAAATATTTAGAAACCGATAATGTTATGTTAAAACATTTTTGCTCCCACAATACGTACAATAAAAGCCTAGAATGGGGTTGACGACAAGAAACCCACCCTAATCCCTAAAGTTTAACTACAATGGAAGGTGCCGTTTCAAAGGTGTGGAATGTAGACATTGTCCGGTCAACATTATATAAGGTACCCAAAGCAAACACCGGTGGAGTGGTTGGCCCGATATTTTACCTATAACGAGCACTCACATGTGCTTTACCCAGCTTTAGCCTACACTTAGGTTCTCTTGTAAAATTCCTGAAGTATTTTAGTGCAAGTAAAATTCACGTTTCCTGCATTCGTCCACTCTGACGACATTTAAATGGGCAAGTTAACGTTGCGGAGAGAAACAAGTTTTACGACAACATAAGTTTGTCACTCTATACTACGCTAACGTTACCAGTAGATTTAAATTATACATTATGTTTTCCATTTATTCTGAATGTTGTTAGCATAATTTTGGTGCGATCAACATTAGTATATTTTAGCATTTTAATAACTCCGTCGCTAAGAGTCTGTGTTTTGGGGTTGACAGTATTGGTAGCTCCGCTTCGCCTTAATTGCCAGCTTTCCGTACCGTACAATGGATGGATATCTAATATACATTCAGATCTCGCTCAAGCCGCTGTTAGATTAAAGCTGAAAGGTCAGGAAGCCTTTCATTACATAATATACAACGATGCAAACAAATACCGATGTTTTAAACTTGTAAGATACGAAATGATGTAATTTCTCTTATCGGTATATCCAATGGATTTTCCAGTCTATTTTCATGAAATCCGCTAGAAGTATTAGAATGACCCATTTTAGCCGGAGGACAGACATTATGGATGCATTATGCAGTAGAAATAAATTATCTCATATTTAAAAGTTTTATATCAGGGATCGTTCGAGTATTTCAATTTGCATTTTGACATTCTGATGTAGATTGCAGATGCAAATGACACTATGATATGATCTATATCGTGGTATAATTGAATATTTCTCATTGTTCTTATGTGTACGTGCGCGTTCGTGATACGAATATATTGGTATCATTTCTCTTATCATCGTACGTATTGCCGCGTTTTTTGTCAGTTATTGTCTTAATTTTGTTTAACTTGCCCATAATTTGAAAATTGAGAAGATAATTTGTAGTTACTTATTTAATTTCTCAACATTCCCACAACGCCATCTAGTCTTAAATTAATCATATGATTTTTTGCACGCTACTTGTATTCCAAGAACCTCCTATATAGCAGTCTGTAATCCAAGTTTCTAGTACCTATTTAACTCCTTATCGATGGAATAAATCATAAATACTAGTAATAAACATACTACATTATATCTGAACTACAATGTTCTAAGAATTCGTATGCTAAAGCTTCAAAAGCATCAGCGCCTAAACCGCTTCAGAATCCATATTTACGTCATAATACCACGTATTATCTGTTTGTTGTTCAAAACTTTTTAAAGTATCAAAACTACTTTCTCTAAAAGGTTCTGTCCTCTTAAATGTGTCATGTAAGACACCATTGTTTCTAAAACATTAGAATAACCGGCCTTAAAATATGACCGTTGGCTGTCGCAGTCTACTTGTGTAAATAAACCTTTCTTATACGACAAAGGTTGTCTGGAAGAGATCGCCGATTGCGATAACACAAATGTATGTGTGCAATAAAGAGTATTTGTATGACTCGTCTCAGGCGACATCGGATAGAATCTGGCTATTTCAGAATTAACTAAGCCTGTCCTACTTTCCACAGTAAAATGTCTACACAAAAATATCCAATTGGACTCGGCATTTTTGGATACATTTGACCTCACCTCGTCTCGCCTATAATAAGATAACTGTGTCGTTTTGCCGTGGACTCGCTTTATAGAGGCAATTCGGAGTATTACCTACGCTATGCCCCAGTATGTTATAACATTTTCGCTTCATTACGAATTGAGTGTATTTCATACGTTTCTGTAAGTACGCAGTTAAATATTGGTAGAAGATCCCTCTACACATCTCTAAAATAAATAGACGGATCTTAATATCGGAATATAGTAGGGCATATCCTTAAGCTGTGTTCGCTGGGACGTGTGGTGTGGTAGTACGCGCCCCACGTACAAGTTAATCCTCGCATGTTCTATATTCCTGTCAGTATATCATGAGTTTCGGTTCAAGAGATTAACCTATACAGTGCTCCATTAATAATTTCTACTTTAGAAATCACATCTTATAATTTGTGTTTATTTAACTGTTAATTCAATCTAACACGATTTAAAGTGTAACTAATGAGCGTTAATATTTTTGTTGAGTTAGTGCTGAGCTGTAAGCGTCGCCGTTATATACAATTTTTGTTTAAAATCTGTCAGCGGCTTGTGATATGGCCAGGCCGTGTGGCGGTGCGCTAACATTACCGCCTGACCGATCGTTATCGATTCCGTGTCATGCACTAATTTTAGAAAAATCTATGTTAACTATAAATTATGGCTTCGACACCGACGCCACCAGATCCATTGCTTTGTATTTATAAACTGATTTTATTATCGAGGACAGTTGGAGTATCGAAAACATTTGCTGTTTATATGTTTAAAGCAAATCTCTTTACTTGTTTATCTTTAAAATTCCATTCGAGCTTCTTCCTGCATATTTTAAGAGCAGTCAATTTGCTTGCGAATTTCTGGAAATGTGAATACATTTCAATAAAGCTAATTGTGGAAATGTTTACTGGGAATAAAACAAAGAGTTCTACTACAATCCAAGAAGATTCTACTTTTAGTTTTGTGCGCTGGTATGATTGACGCGTTAAAAACCATTTGGATTAAAAGCGCTGTATGCTCTTGTCCAAATATTAACGTTACATACGAGAGTGGCTCTATCAAACATTCAATTGAAAAACTAATTCCATAAAAACTCTTGTTAATTTCACTGACCTAATAACCGGATAGACACTGTTGAATGGGTCGCAAACATAGCCCTGATGTCATTATCACAACCCTTGACGGACGGACTGTTTATCGCTCTTAAATTATGTGTATGGGATTCACGTGGATGCTGTTAGAACTAACACAAGGCAAGCGTTAGGAGCCATACCTATAGGATGGTAATAGTCAGTTAAATTATTTGCGTAGGTTTTTATATCGTTCTATATTAATGCGACATACCCGCTAGTTGTGGTTAATTGTATGATTATGAGTTTCCGTTGTTCCCACGCCTGGCAGAAAGTACAAGCTGTGATACGCCCCAGATCGCGGCTGCTTTTTTAGCTAACTTCCTTTAATCTGGTTTGCAAAAAGAGCAAATTGCAATCGCCGACACATGTAGCTGGCTATTCGTCATCACCCGCATATACATACGATTTTGGTGTACATAATTTTATGATAATCATGATAGGTTAGGTATCATGTTAGGTAACGTATGTTATGAGGTAAGACAAAAAATTTAGCATTTTGCCACATGTTTTACTCTTTACTTTATCAGTGCAACCGAGCAATGAACATCTCACATATTTTTGTGCTTATTGGAGTGATCGAAAAGATGACGATCCAATGAGAGTACAAGAGTGAATGGTGTCACAATTGAAAATGCAGAATGTATTATTCAAAAGTCCCGACTAGAGCGCTAATGATGCGAGCTGGCAGAGCCCAGCAGACACGGTAAACGTATTTAAGCTGCAATCTATTACTTTTTGCAGTCCACAATATCGATCTCCAGAGTTGCAACAGCACTATGTGGGCTAACAAAGCTACGTGAATATAGTCAGCGAAAACTGTAACCGGGCCATTAGTCACTCGGAATTTAGCGAAAAGTTTCAAATATTTTTGTTCTGACTTGCTCATAACAGAAGTTTGAAAACTAAAAAATATTGCATGAAACACGGTGCATCCTCAGAAGTCATATTTAGTTTCAATAATTAAGAATGAGCGCGTTTTTATAATCATTAAAGTTGGTGTTCGTTGGCTCGCGCCCTGCTTCGAGTAATGAGCATCTCATTTTGTCTGCCGCCTCAAGCCGTCAGATAATCAGCGCATAAATATTTCAAAATGTAATATCTCCCGATCCTAACTCGTGACCTACTTTACTGGGCACGTTGTACCGTTACTGTCACGTCATTTTAATTGACGTCTACGGCGCGGACCAATGGGGACTCCGGACTCAGGTATCGATACTCCCGATCTAAACAATTCTAAAAGATTGTTTCTATTATTATTTTATTTCATTGTCCTCAATTTGTTTCTAAAATAATTTTGATTGAACTCTACTTACTTATGTATTTATAATACACGGCCTGAGTTGCCGACTGCCCTTTTCAACCCAATTATTGGGGATATCCAAACGAAACATCGGTTGTCAGACCTTTTCGCTCAGTAACAACTGTCATACGTTTTTGCATGACAACTGGGACAGTTGCTTTTACATATTACAGAGCATATAGCATTGCTGGGAACTTCAAAGCCCACATTTAAGACATGCCTGCGGCGAGCGCTGCCTCGCCTCATTGTAACCGCTTCACTGGTAAACCTAAACATATAACCACGAGCCATAACAACAATAAATACGTTAAATGTTTAACCTTTACGTTCAGCTGCCATTTGTAATTCCGGTATAGTTTACATTCTTTTGAATTCGTCTGTACGATTGTAGTATGATAACATGCCATAGTTCGTTAGTTTTTTATTCAACATCATTATGATATTGGTGTTCGATCTCTTAAGTTTGAGTAAAAATGATATCCTTATTGAAGAATTTACTAACTTTTTGCCTTGTTGCTCCCGGTTTATGTACAGCTCCGTCAGATTTTAATTAAACTTTATTGTTTTAAACTACAAACTTTGGAACAACCTGCTAGATACTTTTTCTTATTGATAAACTCGTTCGAGCTACATCTTGATAACGGGCGAAAACACGGGAAACGCTCCGGGGCATGTTGCTACCATCGCTACTATGAATAAAAATAAACGTGAATGAACGAGACGTGGGAATATAAATATATTTGTTTAAACACAAACTTACAATTACATATCACGTGCTCGCATTATAAAATGTTTATATTATGTCATTGTTATTGTTTTAAAAATGCAGCTTTGATATCTAATTATTCCAAACATTTATATATTTTTTCTGCACTCGGTGTACAGAAACCTTTTAAATTCAATTACCTTTGTTAGTTGTGGTAGATTTTGGTCTCGTAAACCTAGATCTGTAGATACCTGCCATGAGTTCCATTCGTTGTAAAAATCTCGGTTGTATGACCCATACCGTTGTACCTACAACGTAGTCAATAGTATATTGCTGGAATCAATAAAGTATTAAATAATGCTTAAATGACATATTTTTTATCATTTATGCGCAACACAAATATTTACAGTATTTTTGGGGAAAATTGTGTTACATAATTCCTAGTAATTATTGTTGAGTCTACTCGAATCCTTATTGATTTTAATTTAAGATTTTATTACATTCAGTTAAAAGTAAGTTTGTTTTCAGGATCCCAAAATACGTAATGTAGTGCTGATCGGGTCTCAAGGATCTCTAGAGGAAAAGACTGTCACCGTATGTCATGGCGCCGATTTCGTCAACGTTACGTTCATAAATTTCTGCTGCACTAGAAAGGAAATTGCACAGGTAAGTTGCTGACTGACACAGTTAATACATTAGAAACCCCCAGCGCTATTAACCACTCCAATCTGCTAATTGCTTTGAATGTGTTTGCACGTGATGCTTCCACTAACAGATTTCTCTGTTAGTTGAAAAGCTTTGCACAATTTATTCTAAGCGGCAAGCAGCATTTTGTTAACGTAGTATGATGAAAAGTCTTGATGGGTGTTTTTAACGTAGCATAGGACAATGTCGCTGGAATAACAAACAGTCTCACGTAGGCGAGTCCGGGTGGAGGTAGCCACACAATACTATGGCTTGTACGGTTTTGATATCTGTGCTCAACAGAGTGAACCAAATCCTCGTCGTAGGCGTAACGCTGCGCTCGAAGGGAACTTTTCTCTATTGCTTTGTATTCGACGAAGCTGTATTGTGTTAGTACGTTAGTAGTTGTGCGCTCGCATACTTTGCAGTTTGCACTAATTCCCTGATTGAATTCAATTTCATTAGTTGCGGAAAGCTACAGGCTATCTAGCTACAGATGTGTGACGGCTGGTAACCTTTTTTGTTAGATTAAATGGATTGACTTCGTATTCAGTACAATTTATAAGCTTTACGTGTTTGAGATTTTGATCGAACAAGTTGACTAGACCTAGAAAATAGACTAGTTATTTACAGAAAAATCTATTCAAATACATTACTAGCCTATTTTTGTAGAAGTCACAAATTCTTGAGTTTTAACTTTTGATAATTTACAGAATGATGAGCGATCCGTTTAGCTATCAAAGAAAGGCATCATAATTAGGAAAATATACGAAAAGTCTAGATAAAACGCTGTCTTTCTGTCTAACTTATCTTTAGGTACTGCCGCAGAATAAAATGTGGAATAAAAGTAGGAAAGACTGGTGTTATGTAATTTGGGAATAAAGAGATGTCGAATAATCTGCAAACACGGTAGGTAGTATAACGTATATTGATGTGTTTTATACATCATAATCAAGCTCGCTGCCGGAGATTCGGCATCTATTATACATACCATGCATTAATTAATGAATGCATTCGGCAAACAGACCTGTTTCATAATATATTGCCTTTCGCTAGTTTTATTTATAACAAGGCTATAGATATTCAATCAATTGAAATTCCATTATATTACACGTGTCGTTACCGATGAGCATTCTTTAGAAAAATAGATTCTCTGTGAGTGTTTCTCGACGACCGCGACACAGACAGTGATAAATTTTGTGCACTTGTATGTGTAGCCAAGTAGGTGTGAAGACGTGTGGTGATGCCACAATATACCACCAGAGAGGACCAGGGCAAATGCTTACAGAATGTTCAATTATAAATATTTATTTTTACAAAGCATTGTTTCCTTTTTAAACGTATTAATCATCGTGACGGGCCGGCTGTTAAGTTAATCCGGTAATGTGTGAGCTTTTGAGCGGCAAATTAATGTGAAATGAAGCCGAACATATTCTTTTACATGAATAAATGATTATATTAATTAAAGTCTCGCTCGTGATATAATAACATTAGATATGAATCGGAGACTGTATATGTAGGCATAAGGCACTCGGTTTCTATGATTTGCTTAGTATTATTAATAATGCACGATTATAATCCACAAGGAAACTTTGTTTGATACAAGAGTTCTGTTTAACATAATACACTGTTAGTCGATTGTTACCCTTTCGTGTATGAATACATGTTGAATGTTTTGACAATGTAATTAAAATTGTACCTTACTTTAAAAGCACTTAGGTGACTATGTCACGTTCCATGCCATGTTTATTTGCTGTCACACTTACTTACATTTTATCAGAGGAGACGTTTCATGCGGTGCCCCTCTGACACATAACAGCTTTTAAATTTATGACCACTTACTTAATGTAGCGTGCTATGTAAATGTAGCCCTACCGATACATGAAATTTTACTTCTTAACATTCCTATCTAATGTCCCTGAATTAAACGTTAACGGTATCTTTATGTGACGATTGCGGATAAAGTTATTTACAGATGTCTTCAATAATTAATGACCGATTTCGGGCAAGATTTAAGTTTTAGCTGACTTTTATGTCGGAGCACGGTAAAGACTTTCTTTGATTCAGTTATTAATAGGTTCGCGAATACAGGTTAAAGTGCGGATTTTATACCGTTTTATATTGTTGACAGCTATGGACAGAAGGCTTGTTCACAATGGCGTACAACTTGAACCAACTAAACAACCCGACGATCAAGTTTCTGGAGAAGTTACACACGAAGATCACACTTAAGGCGGACAAGTCGGGGAAAATTCTCGTTAAAAAGTAAGTACTCGAAACTTACGTCTTCTCACTTTATGTCAAATATTTATAGTTTTTTAACGTTCCCCGATAAGGGCCGTATCATTTTATTACATACGAGTGTCTACTGTCTATGTAACATCCTTATCATTATCCAGCGTTTAATGGGATGTGGGGGTCAATAAATACCATTACAACTTTAGAATGAGGCATTCTAAACAGCACTTACGACAACGCACTCGTTTGCTTTTGTTGGCTAGACTCAAATAGTTGTTGCACTCAGAGCCAACATGTTTAATTACGACTCAGCTAAAATATCTGTATTTGAATGATAACGATGTTGCATTAATAGACCTGGTTAAACAGTTTAGCAATATAGTAACCCTTTGACTTTTACGACTTGTGCGCGAGGAGATAAACAGCTGATTTAATGTATTTATGCCGTGCTCAGCCGGACTCGCCGTAAATCGCACCGCGGCTGTTAAATTATCTCATCTTAAAACGCAGCGGTGTAAATCATTAGTGATGTTAATGAATATTGTAATGATTACCTATTACCGCCGCGTATACTTCAATGTTAAGATCGTCGAACGGTAACTGTTTTCCTTGAGTTCTTTCGGATGTTAAGGCGTGAGAGATTCCGTACATAATATTTTATTCTCGCACCATTTATTAATCAAACAATTTTATTCTTCGCCGTCTTTGTTTTCACAGTGTCGCTAGCGGTGTGTTATGATAGCTGTACCGACACTTATTGTTATCTCCACGTGAGAAATTGATTAGGAAGCGTTGGCCCACACCGTCGTCAAACTTAAGTTGACACGTCTGTGTCAAACTTATTGGACGTTGATGTATTTACCTTGACAATTATGTGTTTGTTACCTATGACTTTGAAGTTACGTATTGATATAAAAGAATTTGTCCTATGTTCTGTAACCTTAAGATTGATGACTTAAGATACTTTTGTCATAAACGTAAAAAATACCTGTGAAAAGTACCCGCTAGGGGTGATGGTAATGTAGTGTTTACGAGGCGTTTTGTCTTAAAAAACATGAACGTGAAGTAAACACATAAATTTCTTCGCGTTGTGTTTTGGTGTTGTTTGTAGGGAACCCTAAAGTGGGAGATTCTCACTGTTCATGCATAACAAACGCATGAAGGTTGTCGACTCGCCCGTTGTTCGCCGCCTCGTAAAGCCACGTTTTCACTCACCGTTCCCAGCAATTCTGAGGGAGCAAATGTTCGTTCATCCGATGAATGAAAACCCGCCAAACGATAATTTCGTTCTTTTTTCAGAACGAGTGCCCGTAGTCACGTTGTAGTGAAACCAGTTTTGTTCTTTTACGGCGAATGTTGGGAAGCGAATGAACATTTCGGTCTTAGCAAAACGTTGCTTGGTACGATGGTGGAACCGTAGCTTTGTTGAACTTGTATTGTTTATTTACGCGGACGCGACGTGTTTACTTGTATTCTTTGCCGCGCGTGTCGTGACGCCGGCACTTACGTGAGCTATGCCGGTTATTACACTAAAACACATCTTGAGAGGTTATTATTCTTATGTAACGTGTGCTTATATTAAAATTCAAAAATTTGAAGCTGTTTACCTTGAATGGAGCAGACATCTTTTAATATCGGTAGTTATGTGTTTTTTGTTTGCCTTTGTTCGATTTCGTTTTCGAAGTGATATTTGTGCTGCAAGGCTCTATGGCTAGTTATGATATTAAAGAACTTAATAATTAACTGAGTTCGCTAGTAATAATAAATAAATAAATTAGTTTGCATAAGGATAGTAAAGACTATGATTGGGTGAAGATTACAATCTACTTAGAAATAAGTGTCATAACCCAAAAAAATAAATGATAAAGACGGAACGAATGTATCCCGCTAACATAACACTTCAATGAAAGTATTTGATTATTACAAAACATTACGATGTTGACCTTCACAATATTGTTTATTTTGTCAGTAAAGAGATGCGCATGTTGCCTTGGGAATTAATGAATCATGGGTATCGCCGGCTGATTATTTTCTCGCTAAAACAATGGCTGCATTATTGAAACATTGTACATGTTAAATTATCCAATGTTTTGTAGATTTAATTAGACAGTATGTATTGTTTTTCACACAAGCAATTGTATTGCTACAATATCTTGGGCTTAATATTTTTAATAGCGATCCTAATTTAGTAAAGTGCTTTTGGCATTGTCTGTATATTTGCGAGTTAAGATTTCTGTTAAGAAATTTGTTGGAGAGTTTGGCATTGTATCCAAGAAATAGCAGTCTTTTAGTTGTAAAACGCTTAGTTTATTAATCCTTTCTATTTACATTTACTGCTATCTAGTAAGTACAATGAATTAGTAAGTTAACCTTCAACATCGGAATCTCTCTAATGAGCCATGTAGACGGATGAACAAACCACTTTATTATGTCAAGGGGCAACTGTTATTTGTAGTCAAAACAAGTATAGTTACGAGTGTTACGTCGCTACGTCGCGCACACTTGACATTTGACATTAACCACCATGAGTCTGTCGTCAACCGCTCTCCTAAAACACTGATCGATAAAAATCCTTATAAATAATACAACAACCTTATAACTTACAAACGTATGTATTTTTTACAAGCTAAGTCTCCGGTTTACTTAGAAACGGAGACTGGATACTGTAGACTGTTTTGTTTTCATTAGCTGTTGTTTGATATTGTCAACAAAGTACCAAACATAGTTGGGACAGCAAGTTTGATATAAAAACTAAATTATACTTTTCTCAATCTGAGAATTGATGATATTTTAACTCTACCATCGGGTGCCATAATTACACTAATGTCCTTTTTGTGATACAATTTCGGTACCGTAAAATTCAACTTTTTCAGTCCTTTAACTAATAACGTTTTAAATTCGAAATCTCCACTTGATAATATGGATTTCGTATTATCCAAATAACGTAGTAGATACTAATTCCTTCCTATTTCCTACGGTTCGCAAAGCTTGTAAATATTTTAGTCACGACCTTTCGATTACCAGCCCGATTACGTAGTAGACAGTGGATATCTTTACTCTCTTAGGCGTAGTGAGCTAACAGGCGATTAAGGACAGTATTCATTACAGTTAATAAATGTAGGCGTACCCACTTTTCACATTAGTCTAGATTTACCCTTTATGAGCTTAAATACATGATATTTTAGATTGACCGGGATTCTTTTCTCCGTCAAATACTACCATACTGTAAATACAGTTTCGTTGTTTTTACAATGTGTATCCAAATGAAATAAAAAAACGCTCTACACTCTATTATTTTTAATCGTTTTAAGAATAATATTCAAAATTAACTGAAATGGCTGTGATTTCAGTTGATTTTGTATATTATTCTTATTCGTAGCTAAACATTTACACGACAAAAAGGAGTATAAATTAATGTAATATTTTTCTCGACCCAGCATCGTGAAGCTGCTAGCACAGAACAAAGAAGACAAGAAACGCGTAGAGAAGGCACTCAGCGAGTCTGGTCTCCCGACGGGGAAGAATGACACCATCAGCCAGTGCAAGTTCCAGTTCGAAGACTTCTTTGCCTTCTACAAGAACCTCACGCAGAGGACAGAAGTGCAGAAGATATTCAACAATCTGTAAGTGACACTACCTTTTTTTCATAATCTTTTTTATTTTTATGGGTTTTAGACCAAAAGGCTATGTCAGCCCCATCGTAACTTAATCTTACATACAGCTACATTCGTAATATCAATAAATAATCTATTATTTGATCTCTTTTAATTCACGGGCTAACTTCTAGGAAAGAAACCCGGTCCTTTTTAAAGGCTTACCTTGATTTTTTTTTTTTTCACTAGCCTATAGTGTCCCACTGATGGGCGAAGACCTAATATTATTCAATTGAATTATTGTTTGTCTAAAATTGAATAAGTCAAATTTTTATATTTAATATGGATATGTTTTTTTTTGTGTCCCGCAAACATAAATTATCTAGCCACTGAATGGAAATTTCAGGCCACTCTTTGCTATAATTTATGGCACGCTGTTACGTCATCAGCTCTCTTGAACTTTAAAATACTTTCTTATAATTACATTTATAAGAAAGTATTTTAAAGTGCAAGAGAGCTGATTAGAGATTAGAATTTATAGTGAGACGTTATACCGGAGAATTTGCAGTGAGACTTTATATCGGCACCTTATAAAGTTATAAGTAAGTAACAGTCATCCGATTTTTTACTACAATGACGTACCGATGTAAAAAGCAAATTCCATAGTTCATAAAATCTTGAACAATTCGTATTAAAAGTTTGCAACAATCAGACATAGATACAACATATTCAACCTTGTACGTTGTACATGATATCTAATTAGTAAATACTTATTACCTTTTTACATGAGAAATTAACATTTGTGTGCTAATGATCATGTTGACATATTTCGGTGATCACGATTCTTATGTTGACTGTTTAGGCTCGATATTAGCGGTGTTGTAGAGTTTGATATTTATATCATAGTAATTTTCGTTTGTAATTAATATTAATAATACTTGAACACGATGCGTCGAGTGCCTATACTATGCTTAAATCTCGATAGCTCTTACGGTGAGATGTTGTGGAAGAGAGAGAGACTACGTGCTGTATAGTGTTGTCTCGTTTCAACAATATCAAAAATTCTGCTTGAAGCGCTCATATAAAGCGCGCTCAGTCTCCGTAAAATCTCCTTTCGTAACGATGTTTAGGATAAACTACTACGGGGGATACGCTAAGCGTTTTAAGAAACAGAATCGATTTATCCCCGTCCCTAGAGAGAGTCTTGCAGAGTTCTCATTATTAAACGAAACACTTTAATAACTTATTTAAGCTGGGTAATAGAATATTATATGACGTTGCAAAATAAATGGACCGTTTATTATTACGTTTATCCTTTCAATTGTTATTATAATTGTTTTGATTGGATATTATATTGTCGATTCAAACTATTCATTTGAACATAAGAGAAAAATGTCGAATCATGATCATTGTTGCGTTATTTTTAAGCATAATTGTATATGATAGTACTTTGCAAATGGAAATATACTTCGCTATACCTTATTAAATAAAAAGAGAATATGGAACAGTCATTTCATGTCACTTACGGATGAAAAGGGATGATCTATTCTTAGCCGGGATTCGGGAACCACAATTTGATTACTAGTATACGAATATTAAACAACATATAATACAAACGGTCTTTGTTATACGCCCATATGCATTCATAGTTTGGCAAACTCAATTAAAAATTGCTTTCCACCCTTGAATAGCTGTTCTAGTTGAATGTTTCGAAGTTAATCACAATTTGAGAAACTTTGGAACGGGTTGCGACTAACTCATGACCTTTAAATCAATACCAGCAGTTAGCTTGTTGCCGATTCGGTTAATATTGTCTGGATTTCTAGAAATTACGTTTTAGATTCGCTTTTGTTCCCTAATATAGTTTCGATTGCTATAATAGTAATGTTTATACTGTATTGTACTATCCGTGTGGTGTCCGGATATAAAGAATAGCGCCACCCCATATCCTCCACTGGGTGTCGTAAAAGGCGACTAATGGATTAAGACCCAGTGCACTGTACCAAGCACCTTGGGTCACCCGAATGGTGGCGGGTAAACCACCAACAATCGCATTCCCAAAGAGGGTTAGTGTCAGGCAGGCGGCCGACTATAAAACCATAGCCAAATCCATTTGCAACATGTTTAGAAAAAAAACATGTTGCGCCGACCCCAAATAAATGGGATAAGGGCAGGAAGATGATGATGATGATACTGTATTGTACTACTAGATCCCTGCTGTTTCTCCCGCGTTCTTACCGCTCCAACTGGTAATAGCGTGCTGTTATAATATAACCTATAGCTTTCCTCGATAAATCCGCTATCCGACACTTAAATATGTTTCCAATTAAACTCAGTATTTCCAGAGAATAGCGAGTTCAAACAAACAAAGTCTTCAGCTTTACAATATAAGTATAGATTGCTGCTGATTTCAAGGTTTAGCATTCTCGTTAACTATTGTCTGTAGGTAGCTATTCAGTATTTAATGTGACAGACAAATGCCACACAGAAATAAATCTTTTATAATAATATCTTTTGTACTAAGCAGCTGGTTGGTAGCTCTTGTATGTTTAGATCATATTCGTAGAATGTATGGCCGTTCTTTATTTGGTACTTGATCTAGCCTTGACTTTGAATTGATATATTTTAATAGCACTTTATTTCTCGTTTAACAGTTGAATCATCATATTTTGTTGCGACTTGTTTTATTTTTATACTTGCTCAATTTTTTTATTCGTATTCTTGTAATTATAAAACGTTTCTTCCAAGTTCCCAACGTTAGTAGATCCCTATTTTATTTACACACAATCTTGTGAGATGAAGCAAGTAATTTGTGTTTCAGCATTTCGCTATACGAAGCATTTAGCGCTCCATTAGTTCTCTTCAGTGCTCCGAAAAGAAAACTTGCGTATTCATTATAAAAAAACTATAATTGCTACCGTCTTAATACTTGTCACGATTTGTATACTCACGCCTCGTTTCGTGAATCGTTCGTCTATTTTAGGATATGTTGTTCATCTATAAAGACATTTCGGATGTAGGAACATGGAGACTGTAGCTAGGGTAAAAACGTTTTTCTTTCCGTCACACATGTTTGTACTTTTGTACATATTCCTGTTTGTTACTTCGCTAAGTATGTAGTGTACATTAGGGTTTAGATGAACTGACTAAGTGCACAGTATGAGTGTTTGAGAGATAGAGCTATTATAGATGTTACATCTGTTATGTGGATTTGTCCGTGTGGATTTTAATGCGGCAAAAACAAATTTTTGGTGCTGCTCTTATGATTCAAAATTATGAACTGACTACAGACTGATAGACATAATTTATGTTTTTTAATATGCAGTGAGGATCATTTTCGTCGTAAAGTTTTTACCTACTTTATATCGGACTACTATACAAATACTATTTACTGTGTATAAAGTAGATGTTTTAAATGGAAGCTATTTCTATCCATTTAACAAGACGGAACTTCATTAGAACCAAAGCAACTACTCGAGCTCACGTTAACTGAAGTGCTAGTTTATCAGACAATATAATTGCAATGTGTACGGACAGGCTGAAGTCGACGCTTCGCTGAGCCACTACTATAATAACCCTTTTCCTTTATTTGTTATACCAGCACATAAATAACTATGTAACCTCATTATAGAACATAAATACATACAGCACTAAATACTATCTAAATTATCTACGTACTTTATTTGGGATAGCTAATATTTAATTGTGTAGGACTGTAGCCGCTGTCTCTTATTTTCCCCTTGGGCCTTTTTTGAAAATTAATTAGTTAAAACGTAAATTAAATCTTATATTCCTAATTTCAATTTAAACAGTAAATGAAAGGTCAACACAAGAGTATTTTTATTCAAAAGAGGTCTTTTTCGATTCGAATAATTAATATCAATATTCAGACAATTTATGGGTGTCTGTATATTATTAACAGTAATTATGAAGATACATTTTTATAAGGAAATCAGGATTTTTTGTGCATAAAAATAAATTTCTAATTTGATAATACCTCTGATGTTATTCTAGTCCGAGATTAGCGTTGCACAGGTAAATATATATATAGAGCGGGTAAATACCGTGTACTATAAATAGAATGAATCAGCTCCCGTGAGAGGTGTTTTAAAAAGGTCGCGGGTGAGCCGGCGGGCGACAATTAGTTATAATTGTTCGGGTTGCCGGGTCGCGTTAACCTCATCAACCATTTGACTCGGACATAAATCACAATTGTACAGCACGTACGACGACGATACATACCTACACCAAATACTATACTACATAGGTTATCAATGTTATGATTTACATAATTGTAATTTGTTAAGTCGCTTGATTAATGCGATGCGGTTTTTATTTCATGCTTTGGTAGTTTATACATTGTTGCAAGATACAAATAGATTCAGATAAAACAGTCATGTGTGCCAATATGATAGGCCGATGACTCAAGATACATTCATAATTCGTGGAGGAAAACCGACAAAAACCAGGTTATGTTTTCGTAAAATGTTATTTGCATATTATGATAAAATATAACCCATTGATGGAAAGATATTGGTAATTCGCCGTATGAGAATGTGTGTGCTGCCATGTTTATGTATATTCCGCATTATACTAATGACCATTCGTTAGATGGTTGGAATTACCGGCCATTTCATCTCTTTTCTTTTTCCTTGTAGAAATTGGCTACACTTTCGACCTATATTTGTGTTTCATGAATATAAATATACGGAAATGTAAGAGTGTTTATACTTACGGTTTGTGGTGTACCTACCTTAGATTTACCCCTACCACCTGACTCAAGACGAGCTATACGTCTCATTCATTATAAAAAGATACAAGAATAAAAAAAAAACTATTTAAACGTAGCAAGACGTATATGAGTCAGTAGTCGTAGTAATACAAGAATATACCTTTTTAAATGTAGGCTAATTAATGTTACAAATCTAAGCGTAAGTACATACACTATATACCTATAACACTGAAAAAGGTCACTCATCTCTACCCTATACCTACATTAAAACAAAAAAGAACAACCTAAAAACCTTGAAAGGGCAAACCACAGGAAATTCGCTCGTAGCTGATAACATCAGCTGGTTCAAGGCAAGTCTGATAACCGAGAATTTGTTTTCAGTACCGACGGGAAACCGCATCTGTCTGCCAACCAACTGGTGGAGTTCCTCAACGTGGTTCAGCGGGACCCGAGACTGAACGAGATCCTACACCCTTACGCCGACCTGCAACGTGCCAAAGACCTGATAAAAACTTATGAACATAATAAATACCATCAACAACGCTCGCAGCTCACTTTCGATGGATTCTTAAGGTTAGTCAAACTTGTTATTTAAATGAAGACGTAATATGTATTTACATAAACTGGATTGTTAGATAATGAAGAATCTTTGTATTATAGGCAAATTTTTGATGCGGATGTGTTATTAATTGTTATGCGGTTTTTTTATGTTTAAACATTAAACCGCAGCCTACTGTTAAAATAACAATCTACCCAATAGTCTTTATGGTTTACATATTTTTACTGCTATCTTTAGTGGTTATGTTTGGTTGTGTATAATATCTAAGTTTAGGTCGGGTTTTATTGATTTATGAGGGTAGGTTGTGTTATTTCCGATAGGTATATCTTAAAATGTAGAAATTACAAAATTCAGATAAACAGGAAAAAGGTAATCATTTCTTAGGATTTGACAGGTACCTAACTTTCAAACTGTTTTTCTTATACATAAACAGACTTAAAGTAGAGTTCTCGAAGTGATACCGAACACAATGAGGAAAAAAATGTTATTGACTCCATCTGAAGTGAAAAATGAATCACTTGCTTGTTTTTACCCTAAAGGAGTTTTGAGAAAAATCATTGCGAAAGGTCAAGAAGATACCGTTATTGGGAAATTATAATTTAGTTATTATATAGCAATTTACCTCTTTTGATCTTATCAAACAGAAAAAAACACAATCTATTTAAATTCCTGTAAAATAGATTCGAAACCAATTTACAAACTATAACACAATGAGTAAACAATAAACATGTTATCATTGAAATAAAAGCTATCAATAATATAGTAATAACAACAGGTGATTCACAAAGTACTCCAAACTAACAATTCTAACGATTATCCACCACTTAGTAGCCGTGTAAACAAATGAAACTATGATAGCCTAGTGGTAAGACCGTAGGACTGCTAAGTCAGAGGTCTTGAGTTCGATCCCCACGGCATGCACCGACTTTTCTAATGTTGTGTGCGTTTTAGAATTAAATATCGCAGCCTCCGTGTTTCGGAAGGCACGTAAAAATGTGGGTCCTGCGCCTAATCTCTTTTCGATCCTGTCGGATTGCCGTCCCACCGGACTATGAAAGTATAGGAACAGAGAGTGCAGTTGTTTGCGCACACGCTTGTGCACTACAATATGTCCTGCGTAGCTGGCTGGTGTCATAGTATTACTGACCGCCATGGCCGAAATCGGTCCGGAGATTATTAAACAAATGAATGTAGGAATAATCTCCTTTACACTTTCAGGTTTCTGATGTCGGAAGACAATCCTATAGTGGCGCCGAACAAGCTGGATCTATGCGATGATATGGAGCAGCCTCTAGCGCATTACTTCATCAACAGCTCCCATAATACGTATCTAACTGGTCATCAGATCACCGGCAAGTCTAGCGTCGAGATATACAGGCAGAGCTTGCTGGCTGGATGCAGGTTGGTAACATTGAATTTCTGGAATTGTTTTCGGCTGAAATATGTAATAATGTGATATATCGCGCTGACAAAATAAATGACATGAAGTAGTTTGGCACAATGAATCGTGTTCAGATCGCTCTTGAAATTTGTTGGGGCTTTAAAAAGAGTATTGCGACATCTTTGCCAAAAGTTAGATGGGTGGTTTTAGTTAGTCAATATATGCGATTATTTAACAATTATATTAATTATCCCCCTTAGAGGGAAAAGTGAAATTCGACATGGATTGCACAAAGTAGTACATGGCTATTCTATATTTTCCCTTAATAAAACTAGTGAACGTGCAAATACATCTTTGATAAATATTAGTGTGATTTATGGACATAATAGGTACGGTAACAATCATAATTTGTTTTAAGGGGCGTGGTTGTGACGTTTAGTACTTTGACTGTTCTATTTCTCGAAGTTTGAGTAGGTTATTGCAATATGTACCTTATGCTAATGATTTAAGAATCACATGACCCGTCTAAATGATAGAATGCGAAGGCCATGAGACCGCTTCCTTGTATTTGTTATAAACGGTCTAGACTGTTCGAAAACTATCCGAGTGATAGTTAGAGCTTAGAGCATTAGGTATGTTTTGATAAGGGTATTATTATTTTCTATTGCATCGCCCATTATAGCAACCATCGGCGTACTCTTAGCCATCCACACAATCGCACGCTCGCTTGTGTCTTGTAACAAGCTATTATTATGTATTCTTCTTAATATTTACTTTCAATCTATTTGCTATAATCAAAATATCCGCATACTCCTCATAGCTCAGTACAATTTTATCAAACGATGCAATTCCATTGGCAACTAGGAAATTCCATTTCCGCAGATTTCTCGATTTGTTGTACAATTTCGTTGATAGAGAACGCCAGTTGGCAACAAATTGGCTTGACCTTATTGTTACATTTTATCTACCGATATTTCCGAACGGTAATGTTGATCCGTACTTTTCTAAACATTTACGCGATTGTTTGATGGTACTCTAAGATCAGGAATCATCACGAACGTAAGCTTCTTTATCTAACAAATTATATTCCAAACAGGTTGTTAAAAAAAGTATTGTGTATAAACCTGATTGATTAGTGTTTGTGTATAAGTTAATCCGCCGTTCGAACTTGTAGCACTAATTACGTTGCTATCGAATCTAATTTGTTTATAAAAATATATCGACATATAATATTTCCAATGCGTTTTTAATAATAAATCCAATTAGAGCTTTATCGAACGGCGGGCTATCGATATTATCGGTGTGAATCGACCTTAATTATCATGTTAGCTTATGAAAATGTATGTTAATATTTAGATACAGGTTTTACATACGCAACTAATATTTTTGTTCGAAGCTAACTAATTTTACTTTCAAGTATTTTTTGCTATTTTTAAAATAATACCGACTAGTTTTCAAAATCTAATTATGTAGTTTATTTATTTGTATAACCTCCTTTTAATCTTCTGAATAGGCACATTTTTGTGATTAAGATAATATTACTATATAATTAATTATTTTTATTTCGAAATGTTTTTAAATGTGCCATATCCTTTAGATAAGTATCATACTTAGTGTCAATGGTAACATAAAACGACAGTTAGATTAATTGAAATTGTTTCTTTAATACTTTCTGTAACACGTGTATGTATTTTATGATCGCAATGTTGGTACTTTTAATATTAGATAGTCTTACGATATAATGATAGGCCTGTTGGTCTAGTGGTTAGTGGCCCAGACTGCTATACCAGGGGTCGTGTGTTCGATCCCCACTCAGGACAAATGTTTGTGTGATGAGCACTATCATTTGTTCTGAGTTCTGGGTATAATTTATTTATAATATGTATGTATTTAGAAATATATAAGTATGCTTATCAGTTGTCTAGTACTCATAATCCAAGCTCTACTTAGTTTGACACTAGATGGCGCTGTGTGAAATGCGAGAAATATTTATTTATTTAATGATAACAACCATTGCCAACAGATGCGTAGAACTGGATTTCTGGAACGGGCGCACGGACGAGCCGGTCATCGTACACGGATACACATTCGTTCCCGAGATCAGCGCTAAGGAAGTACTGGAAGCGATAGCGGAGAGCGCTTTCAAGACGTCAGACTACCCTGTTATATTGAGCTTTGAGAACCATTGTAACCCGCGACAGCAAGCCAAGATCGCGAACTACTGTAGAGAGATTTTCGGAGATATGTTGCTTGATAAACCCCTTGATTCACACCAACTTGAACCTGGTAAGTCACTAGCTATCCTTCCATTAATATAGTCCTCCTTATCGATTTGGATAACGGCGACCCATGGTAAATTCACCTCCTAGCGTGAGTTCGATGTGACTGGCTAAACTGAGTTTGGATTTAAAGACCCGGTCGCAGGCACTGCAGTACAACTGACCCGCATTATTGAGAGTATAGGTGTACGAAGGCTTAGGTCTCTCTTTTTGTAATTGGTGCTTTAATAGTTCCCTATTAGAAATCATGTTTTTATTTATATAAATTTAATCCTTAATTCTACCCCTCGTAGAAAATAAATTGACAGTTGTGAATATTATCGGTTAGCTACTCACAGTAATGAGTAAAATGTGTAAAACACGTGGTGGAGGAAATAATTTATGATGCTACAGTACAGAACAAGTAAATATGTCTATATTTACTTTATTAATTGCGTTGACGGAATGTATTAAATATTCGTCTCATTTTATCTTAGTTAAGATTTGTACAAATAATACTGAATTACAGCTGTCATGATATTGTTGACTAGTCTTATAATATACTTTTTTTTTATTATCTAGGTAAACGATTTCTTTTTAGAATTTACATTCACGTGAGGTATCTATTATGATGATCACATGCGGTAAGTACGTCGGGTAGTACAAAGCACTCGCATAAAAGAAAAATAAAACAATAATAAGTATGCATTAATGTTTTACAACATAATGTCCCTGTTTTAATAAATACAGTTATGTTTACTCAAGGACCGTGCGACGTGTCCGAGCTCCTATAGAAACTAATCTATCTTCATCTAGGTATATGAGTAATAATAAAGATTTACGAGTTTACGCCAGACGAAATATAAGCCTTTAAATTAATATTTAGTCTAGCTTTCATAGAGTGAAAATAACGGTGTTTGTTTTGGATTAGATTTATCAATAGGAGTAGTTACACGAGACGTGTTATTTGACTGCATTGTGCGGGAAGTTGTAAAGCTGGCACGCGCGCGTAACGCGGCGCGGGCGGGGAGGCGGCTCGTAAGGTAAACGCTCAGCGCCGCTTACCTCTCATATTAAAGATGGTGTTTAAGATTGGATAGAGTGTTTGCGTTCAACGCCCATTAATCTTTCAGCCGCACCGTCCAAACATTATAAGGTGTGCATCAAATTTATTGAATGATTATGAAGAGCAATTGATTTTGATTTGATTTTATCGAAGGAAATGACGTATTACGTATCTTTCGACAGGCTTTTATTCATGGCTTTGATTAAGCACAAGGATTTTTAACACATTGACCTTTATTTAGCATATTGATGACGCAAATCGGATTGTCAGTTATTTCTAAAGTTCCTAGTATTAGAATAATTAATGTGATAGTGTATTCGGTCCCATTGACGCAGCGCGCGCGGCCGGCTCGGCACTTTGAAGTAGGTCCACCTGCAGTATTTAGGTTGGCGATCAACCAAGCATCTGCCGCCTCATGCCGTGTAAACACTATGAGACAGTTTGTTTTCTCTGTATCGCGGACTGCTGCCGGCTCAAACGTCTACTCTGTATGTTGTTTTAATCGGTCCTTGACTTTTAAGGCGTGCTTACGTTTATTAGGTTGAACTGATCGAGTAAATATATTACTATTTAAAACGTACATCGACAGACATGCGTATTTTGGGCGTCGCATTTAAGCGTATAGCGCTCTGGTGTGAACAGATATAAATCATTAGTCAATAAACGTGTCCGTTAAACTGGGGTTTTAGGATACTGAAATTTTATTACCGAGTATAGGTTTTTAAAACAAAGCTTGGTGTTTACGAGTACGTATTTAAGAACTGTGTCAGAAACCTATTGTTTGGTAGAAACTATACTATTTAGATTGGTGGTAATAAAACAAATAAGTTTTATGACCTTAAATTAAATATCTATTTGTGGTCTCAACAATCATCAACAGTCATTAGTTGATTGGAAAAGTTTCGACCTCAACACTTGTCGGTTAATGTGATTAGATGTTGTTTTTTGATAATTGATTATTTGCGTCTACTCTATACTTTTCAAATATCAATTTTATTTTATATGGTAGTTTTATCAAAACCTGCTGTTGCAAAAAATGTTACTGTATACTTAATATTGTTTGTATTTTTTTAAATAAGCGAATTGTAATTCTTATTAAAAAAAAAGATATCTTAATCCTCATTTTGTGGAACAATCCCGCTGCTAAGTCAACTCATGATTAAGGACCATCCCGTCTGAAACTAGTCGTGCGATCTCGATAAATACACATGAATTAACAATTATTTTTTGTTATAGGAGGGGAACTGCCTCCGCCTTCAATGCTTCGCAACAAGATCATCATAAAGAACAAGAAGAAGCATCATCATCACCACAAGAAGGATGACTCGGTCGCGTCGGAGGAGAGCGAGCCGCGCCCCGAAGTACCACAGGGGAACGGAGACGTTATTGCCGCTGCTGTTAGTATCTTTACATATAATAAAATCGTTAAAATGTTAGATGTATGTCCGGGATAATCTCCGAAAATACTGGATAGATTTGATTCAAATTTTCAAGTCGGGCTAATATACCGAAATGTTTACTGAATTCCCCTATTTCCCCTCCCTTTTTCCATTTACCACACGAACATGGGAACAGAGAGGGAATTCATTACTAAACACTAGGATAGACTAGAAAATATATTAATACAAATACATTAATTACGTTGTCCTATTAGGCAAAGGTCAGCATCAAACTTGAACACTATCAAATTTACAAAATATCTTGACACAATAATCGATTTTAGGTCAAATCAAGGGTGAATATAGAATTTCTATAAAATACATTTGATACCATTCGCAGCTTTGAAATTATAATTATCTATCTGCCAAAATTAAAAAATAATATCTTTCCATTAGTCTGTGTTTCAGCTAAAAGTCTCAAGAAATAAAACAATGAACATCTATGTATCTATGTAGAAATTGGTTTAAATACAAGATAAAAAACTAGGCGCAGTATTTAGTTGTTTTATCGTCACAATTTATCGTGTTTGTTAGAAATATTTATCGTATGATAATAAACCATGCCAGCTGTATCCTACTTACACGTCGATTTATGATTTCGGCAGTTAATCTAAAAGAAAATATTATCGATTTCCTTCCTGCTGTACTCCGTACTCTACAACCACGGCTTTGCGTGAGAAATAAATCCTGTTTTCTTTACTAATTAGCTGATATATAAGCGGCATATTTTTTGCCTCTGCGAACCTTTGAAATTCTTTCTATATTTAGATTGGAATCGTAATTGTAATATATTTTGTAAACAGTCGTTACATTTACATTAAAAATTATAGCTATAAATTAATTGAAGTAATTACTGCTATTGATCGTAAAATAAATATTAGACAAGTGTTTTGCCTGAAATAGGCCTAAGACTTGGTTAGATGAAGTCACACTGAGTTTGAAGTCGCATTTAATGGTCATACTCTCTTTGTCATGGTGAAGTTGCTATAGAGACAAATAGATGTATTCATATTTTTTTCTTGAAATTTTCACAATATATTATGGATTAGGACACAGTGACAGAATAGATTATCACTATTTAAAGTACCTAAATGATATAATGGTTTACTCATGCGTATTTATCGGGATAGACTGACTATTTTCGGACCCAACCCCAACTCCGGTTGGGTCCAAAACATGAGCTGACGCGGCGGCGGGGTCGCGAGTCGAACTGTCTAACTAAACTAGTCGGGCTCTCCCGATAAATACGCGTAAGTAAACCGTTCTATCATTTAAATATGAATCATCCTAACGAAAGTTTTTTTTTTTTTTTCTAGCCTATTGTGTCCCACTGCCAAAGGCCTCCCCCAAGTCTTTCCACGTTTTTCTGTCCTGCGCCACCTCGAACCAGTCCTCACGATGTACGGAAGTTATTATAAAAAAAAAACACAAAAAATGACCGAAAGTGTATTAAACTCACTACTCCCACTTAATAACCCGACTCTTTCTCCAGCTAACACGTCAAGGCTCATCAGAGTCTTCAGACTCGGAGAGTTCGTCCGGCGAGGAGGAGGCGGGCGGCGTGGACAGCGCGGTGGGGGAGGACGCGCGCGAGACGCACGCCGGCGCCGAGATCTCCGCGCTTGTTAACTACGTGCAGCCCGTGCATTTCAGCTCATTCGAGAACTCGGAAAGTAAGTAGTAGATGGGGGTTTTTATTCGTGGGACATTAAAAATTCTCGCCAGCTGTGGGTGCAGCGGGAGGTAATATCAGACTTTTACTGACTGAAACCCACTATGTTCCTTCTGGAGCCCTTTGGGTGCCGGCGAGCGGTTACTCTCACGAACATCCCGTAGCCCCGGCAGGGTAGATGGGGTGCCTGGTGATATACATTGTACGGTCAGCATCAAAAGTCGATTAACACATTTAGATTTTCAAACGAACTGTACACAATCGAATTAAATGAATTACTGTTGTGCTATTAGGTAATATCGCTATGCTATAACAAAATAGGCTACACACCTGGTACAGTTAAAATATACTAAGCACCAATTTCTACATGACAGAAAAATAATGACACAGAGTAAATCGGTTTGTTAATAGACTTCTGATGTTGACTGTACATAAGGAGCAAGTATCATTTAAATCTATTTATATCGTGTAATCAATGTATCGTAGGTATCAAGTTTTCAGGTAATCTAAATATAAATCTAAATATTGTAGCATACTAAATCGGCATATAAAGGTATCTAAGATGCACGGTCAATCATGTATTATATCTGAAAACATGGAAACATGTAGGCAGGATGTCTATTGTCTATGTGACCGAGTATTAATTGTAGATTTAAATATTATTATTCACATTGCTAGTCTATTGTGTCAGAACCCAACGAAGTATCTTATATAGTTTCTTACCTACAAATTTATATTTATACTTATTTAGAAAAGAACCGTTTCTACGAGATGTCTTCGTTCGACGAGAAGCAAGCGACGACTCTGCTGAAGGAGCGGCCGATAGAGTTTGTGAACTACAACAAGCACCAGTTGTCGCGAGTCTACCCCGCGGGAACTCGCTTCGACTCCTCTAATTTTATGCCGCAGGTAAGGCAGTACCATACATTAAATATACAAGTAGTTCATTTTTTTTGTATAGCCTAATAAGATCCCACTGCTGGGCAAAAGCCTCCCCACTTTCCTTCCAATTCAACAATTATTGGTTTGTTATTGGAGCCAATAATATCAATATTTTTTTACAGTTTTGTATTTAAAATTAAATGTTCAGTTCAGTTTTCTCCCTAAGAATGAATTTACTAGTAACTTATTTGCTTTCCGAATTCCTCAAAAGCAATTTTTAATGAATCAATTTATTATTTAGGTCCCATTTGCTGTATGACTTAGTTAATAATTCACTATAAGATAATGGGATGATTTTTTATAATTCCATAGTACGTTTGATCAATACGTATACAATCATCATTTAAAATAAACGTTACCTGATGGTTTGTTTGCACACACATCATACATTGAGTACTTAGTAGTAATAACCTTTTAGTACGATTAATATATTGATTGTTAACCAGTTACTATTTGTACAGATATGGGAAACAAACTTATTGAATATGTTCTAAGAGATTGTGAATTACCTATTTTAGTATATTAGAAGTAGGTAATAAAGATCATTAACATAGATTATATGAGTTTACGGATATAGGTTACCAAGCCTATTATGACTGAGCGCGACGGGTCGCGGGTTCGATCTCCGCGTCGGACAAAAAATTGTGCAATCCACAGATTCTTGTTCTGAGTCTGATTTGCATTAAATGATTAAATTGATGTGAATTAAATGTCTGATTTAATTCCTTGGTGTGGGAGTCGTTAAAAAAATGCTTGTTACTTGTACATATTCATGTACCTAATGATAAACATCCGATTCTTAAAGCTGATCAATTTAATTTGGTGTGATCAGAACACTTATTTTATTATAACGATGCCCAAACACAGCGCTGAACGTAAAACTTGATAAACAATTATCTAATTTGTTGTCTCTTGAAACTGGCTGGTTGTTTATCAAATTCGGCAAAAATACATGTTTATTTTACATATGCAATTTGTACAAATTGTTTGTGTTGACAGGTATTCTGGAACGCCGGGTGCCAATTAGTAGCGCTCAACTATCAGACGCTGGATCTGGCGATGCAGCTCAACCTCGGCACGTACGAGTACAATAGGCGCTGCGGGTATCTACTCAAGCCAGAGTTTATGCGGAGAAAGGTGAGATACTGATGTCTGTTTATGTTTTATTTTTTGTCTAAATATAAAAAAGTAGGTATTTTAGGTTATGTTGCTGAGTAGTAATGTGTTCTACACAGGTGTTTTTTTTTATTTTAAATTACATAAATTATTTTCTGGACAAATGTTAATGCCTAGTCGTATTATAATACAGGATGATGCAAAAAAAAACAACAAAAAAATCTCGACATCATTATACGCCAAAAAACAGTTTATCTTTGCCCAACACACGAAATTCGATAAATTTTTGTCTAATTGTCGATCAGAGTCATCAATGTACTTAAATAATTTATGGTACTTGTACTTATCAAAAATCGTGCATCGCAATAAAGTAATAATTCCGTTATCGATACCCCCAAATCGTATCGCATATCAAATAGAAGTGAAATCGTGTTTACATAACATCAGTGTTTGATTCATTTCCACGTGTTATTTACTCCGATTTGGTCCATTTTCACTGTTTACGTGATACTCAACTCCTAGTGTAAAATGTTTCATCTATTTTGGAACATTTGCCAAAATCAAACGAAATGATTTAATTCAGATTACACTTAGTAACATGTAATGAAATTGTGTAAACATCTGATCTTTGTTGGCTTGTTTGTTAATCCGCGGATGATGGATTGCGTGAAAGATGACTTAAGGAACAAAGGAGTAACTGAATAACGAGTAGTGGAGATGAATGGAATTAAAGTACGCGTTTCGTCGACCCCATAGTAACGCTTGGGAACAAATTGAGGAAATGTATATTTCTTAATCTTCGAGTGTCGAATAATAGAAACAATAAAAATGGCAAATAGAAACAAGTCGCTTATATAAATGCTTTTTTGTGTCCGTGTATTGTATCTTATCAATTCTCTTGAAATTTTATGTTATTATTTTTATTTTTCATCCCTATATTTTTTTGCGAACGAAGTCGCGGGCAACAGCTAGTATATCTATAACTTCATTCACCATTCCAGGACCGTCGTCTCGACCCGTTCGCGGAAAGCACAGTAGACGGCATCATAGCGGGTACACTATCCGTCACGGTACTCTCCGGTCAGCTGTTGACTGACAAGCGTTGTGGTACTTACGTAGAAGTTGACATGTTCGGTCTACCAGCTGATACCGTGCGCAAGAAGTTCAGGACGAGGGTCGCGCCTAACAACGGGATCAATCCCGTCTACGGAGAGGAACCTTTCGTGTTTAAAAAGGTAAGAACACTGTGAAATTGAATATGAACCGTAATGTTTTATCAATAAGGTTGGTATTTAATAGGCAATGTTTGTGTTTAAAAAGCACGGAAATGTGTGAACTACGTTGTGATAGTAATTAGGAATATCAATCGTACTGCTTTGCAAATAGAGGCTAGTGTCGTACTTAAGGTAGTGAGCCAACTTTCTAGCATTACTGAAATTGTCGTCGTAATAATTCGACCTTATTGTTACTGCAATAAAAGTCAAATTCAAATATTTTTGGACATGGACTATGTAAGCCTAGTTGTTAATATAATTATCGTTATGCCTTTTTTAAATGAAGATTAATGTTTACCTTTCATTTGTACTAATGTTATTGGTGATAAAGAAAATTACTCTTACTTGTTTGAAAATAAAGGTCAATGTCAAACTTCCGGCTATAGCGTTCAATGGGGCCAAATATACTGTGGGGATTCCTTTCTATTTTGATATAAATTAGTTATTATTCGTGTGCTCATTATGTTATAAAGTCCCATAGGCTTTGTATTGAAACTTTGTTTAAATAAAGGTTGAACCCTGTGTCATTGTAAAGTACCAAAGATGATGTCATGATGACACAATAGACTCGCTATTTTGAAACCTCTAAAGCCACAACATTCGTCTTTCATAACCTTTTAGTTCCCTGATTGTTTTATTTCTCGCACCTTTATTTCAGTTCTAGGTATTGATAATCATACACAATCAAAAGATTAGATTAGGAACTCGTGACTCGTGACATCTGGAGATATTAATTTTGGGTTGTTTTGTGTCATTTCCGCCATGCCGATACGAACCCACACACCACTGAATGTGTTATTCGATAATTCCAAATTTCTTTTTGTCTTATGATTGACTGGAATTTCCGATGATCCGGCTAAAAAATTGCATGTGCGTCAAATGTCCATTATTGCAAAAGTAAACGTTCAAAAAGAAGAAAAAATAAAATCGACGATCTCATTTGTGTCCGAAGAAAGTGACTTTACTATCAACAAAATTAAGTAATGAAATTATTTATCATTTCCTTCTTTGCTAGCATTGTTTCACAGCGATATCCGTTTTTTTCCTAGCCTTTACTGTCCCACTGCTGGGCAAAGGCCTCCCCCAAGTCCTTTCACGATTCTCTATCCTGCGCCGCTTCGAACCAGTCCTCGCGGTGTACGTTTAATTCGTCCCGCCACCATTTCCGTTTATCAGACTTAAAAGCCCGTATTTTGCCTGTCCATATTGGGAAAATACAGAACGAAATAGAAATAATAATTCAGCGAATCATTTCAGTCCAATTAAAGCACCGTAAATTTTCTAACAAAAGGCATTCCAAAAATACATTTTTTGCAATAATATTGGAATTCCCAACATTGGGTATGCGTGGACGGTTTCTCTCGCATCTCTTTGAGCCGCCACATGGCTCGCGTCACTGCCACTCGTGTTTACACGTCAATCGAAGCGGCGCCGACATAATGCCATCGGACTTTAGTACTGTAGTAGCTCCGCTGATGACTTTATACCTATTACGAATTGTTTGAAATGTTATTCCTAGTTGTAGTAAACGGATAATTAGCTTGTAAGTGTTATGGAAATAGGAAAATAAGTATTTTATTAGGGTTGGATTTTATGATTAAATAAGGATTTCGATAAATTTGGAATTCCCAAAATTTTACTTTCCCATTTTAAATGAAGTAGTTAGAGGTTTCCATTTTCAGTAGATATTTGTATAAAAAATATTTCGGGCGTTTTTGCAAAAGATACAAACTAACAAGCCTTAGTTTCCAATTACAGTTGTTCGGATCGATGCACGAGATAGAAATTAACTATTTATTGCCCAGTAAACCCAAATTCCCTTTAATTGAACTCTGAATCCAATACTGTAAACCTTTCAAAGTTTCCAAATAAACAGTTCTAATTTACAACTATGCTCATTTGACAAGGTATAGTCAATATAAAGTGCATATAAACAATTCTATTGCTAGTCTAGTTAATACCAATGCACTAAGGAAAGCGATAATTCAAGTATAGACATAAATTACCATGATAAATATCATATTTACGATTCGAATTCAAATTTCTATTATATGACAGCGCATAAATCTCGGACCGGTACTCTGTACGACTTTAATGTACAGACATCTATTCACGTGCACAAACACTGTCTAGACATCTATGACAAGTGGATATTTACTTCGTTGTATCAAGTTTACTATAAAATATGAGTAAGGAAATTGTTCTAATTAAAAAAAGTGACTAAAGTAAGTAATTTGTGACTTTACACGAATATAATGCGGCTGTAATTGAAATGTCGGCGCCAATCAAAGTGGAAAAATCTGTCAATGACAACGTTTTTGTAACAAGCGTGTAATACGGTATTTCACAGCCATTTACTTAGTGATTCAGTTTTTCTACAATAGGCCATTAACCTTGATTCCGTTTGTTGTTGCTACCGATTCTGTTTAATAGACAAAAACCGTTTAAAACCTTTTAAACGGAGGGCGCGAAGCAACGGATCCCGTATGGTTTACACTGGAAACTTTTTATGAAATGAATTGATGGTCTTTTAGTGTGTTAGTCATCGTTTTGGCAAAGATGCTAATAAATATGTAGATGTATGAGGTTTAGTTTTCCTTGTTAATGACTCACTAACGCTTTCTTGTTTTAATGAATAAATATTAATAAATGTATTTACTATTATTATTGTGTGTTTGTTACCTTGTTCATTTAATTCGCCTTTTAATTTGATTTATTTTTTTTCAGTAAATTAAACATTAAGCAATATGTCCTTGTCCAATCTCCAATTTTCATGTCTGATAATTAAAATGGGCATGATCACCTTTTTGTTAAAGTGTTTTTGATATCCATACTTATTTAAAATTTTTGTTCCTTTATTTATTTCTGAATCTCTAAAGTATCTAAATCAGGTACAAAGTCCTCATGCAAGTACATAATTTTTTTTCAATAACTACCATTAATTCTAACACCTTCCACAGGTGGTACTACCAGAGCTAGCGATGATCCGTATAGCGGCTCATGAAGAGAGCGGCCGCTTAGTTGGGCACCGCGTCCTGCCGGTCCTGGGGCTGTGTCCGGGCTACCGTCACGTCAACCTGCGCACAGAACTGGGACTGCCACTGCCTGCTAGTCTGCTGCTACTTGTTGTTGTCAAGGTAATGTGTGTATTGAGCGGATTTCGGTGTTAAACTCTTAGAAGGTGGTGAGAAATAGCAATATAATCCCATATAGGACCCAAAAAATGCTATGGATCGAAAGTTTTTTTTTTAAATTGAAAGATTTCTAGAAATAGAATTTCAGCAAGTAATCAAAATATGTTAATGCTTGCGTCATAAATTACTATAACTACACATTAATGTAGCATTTGAAGCTACTGAAATCAGGCAGTTGTAAGATTGTATATACTTTTTGGAACTAGAAGTTGCCAGCCACCATTTGTAGTGAACAAGCAACATGTTTTTATTTTCAGTGAACGTATTATAGGCGTTTTAGAAATAACGTAACTACACATGATTCCACAATGTCGTTACTAAGAAGAAAACCTGCCATCAGACAAGGGAAGATGAAACAATTCCGAGTTTGGCGTTACTTGTAAAGTCCAGTCAAGGCATTTCACAATTTTTCATATTAGAAAACTTTTGGATGTCTGTACTGGCCTTTAGAAGAAACAACAACGGCAGATTCGAACAGATATTGCATGATTTAGTGCTAGGATCAATTAAAAATAAGGCAAGGATAAATGAACGTTTATTTCGTGTTGTGTTATTTATTAACCATTGTCCGTCTCGTCTAATATGGAATCTGTGCTTCGAACTTCGGGGAACGTGCACTTTACTGTCGTATTTTTGGGCTGAAAGTAAAATAGGTTTGAGACCCGTTCTCGCTTTATGTATGTGTTAGTAATTTAGAAAAATATGTGAGAATTCTTCAGAATTATTGTGTGCCTAAAATAACTTCTTTCCCCTGGGATTTTCCCGCACTTATGGGAGTTGGTTGGTTAATGGTATCGGCGGGTTCTATTTTGTCATTTTGCCTCATTGGGATAAAAAAACACCCTAGATAAACAATTTCGAACAAAAGTCTCACCGATACATTTCTATAGTTGCGAATACAATTTCTTTCCAAATTAAACCTTAGAAATTAACAACTTAAAGGCAATTTTCCAAGCCACACAACTTCAAGACACGGGGTACACGTTTTTGGAACATTAAATGTGCATCTTAATACCTACTCTAACACCAATTATTAATCCCACATTTGTACCACCAGGATTACGTACCGGACCGGCTGTCGGAGCTGGCCGAAGCCCTAGCGAACCCCATAAAGTACCAGAGCGAGCTGGACAAGCGCGAGCACCAGCTGGCCAAGCTCACGGAGGACACGGACGTGCCGAGCGACGCGCGCCCCGAGCGGCCCGAGCGACACGAGCGGCAGGAGCGACACGATGCCAAGCGGAACAACGCGCATCCGGTATGGACTGGCTAAAATAGCTTAATACTACCAGTCATAAAATAAATAATACTACTTTAAATTTACTCCAGACAGATAAATGAATTTTAGATAGAAATTAACTTCTATAGTTTGGCCATTACCGCTGTATCGCTCCTTAGAAAGGTGCGCGGCGAGACGGGGGGGAGCATCGGCCGATGCGATTTGTCAGCTCACCGTCAACAGTCGTGGCGGTCGCTAGTGTCAAATTCAGATTCAGACCTTTCTGTCACGAGAACATGAGATTAATATTCAAAGATGGGTCATGCGATATCTCGTGATGTACAGCGGTTTTTGTCAAATAATACATAAAATGTTTGTTGAATGTAAATTGGATAGAAAAAAAAAATAAGTTGACTGTGTCATGTTAAAGCTGTAGTGTCTTTTTTATCGACAATATTATTTTCCTTTTCTGTATGGTATTTGCATTTATTTTCTAGATAAGGGCAGAAGATGCTCCCGAAGGTAGTCCTCTAAAGGAAGCCGTGTCGGAAACTAAGAAACTGATTGAGAACGAAATAGTCGCGTCACCTGTACCGGTCAACGATAAGAATTCTCATGGTAAGTGCAAGTTATGTAGAATTATTATATAATCAGGATTAATACCAATACATTGTAAAAGTGGTGGTTATTTGACCCGTCTTTCACTCACTCACTGAGAAACATAATTTTTTTTAAGATACAGTGAATGAAACTTTCTGCGTGACGTTACGTTTAAGTACGATTTTTATCAAGTCGTCATACTTGCCACTTTATTTAACTTTGAATAAGCTACATTTTTAATCAATTTCCAACTCTAATTTTTCCCTATAATCTAAGAAACGGAGGGCAAAACCAACGGCACATCGGACGAGTCGCTAGCTGAGACGCTTGAGGCTCTCCTCTCACTGAAGGTAGTTCGCAATAAGCAGGAAGACTTGGCGCGCAAACTGGACGCTCTCCGACGCAAATACGACAAAGAAAAGAAACCCGCCACGTCCAAGTTCTACGTCAGCAACGCTAAGAAACAACTCCAGAAACGACTGTCCACTAAGAATATGTGAGTTTTGTGATTTGTTTGAATTGGTTAAGTAAAAGAAAGTGTCGCAAGTAGTAAACTACTTGATTGAAGGTTCGTTTTGTGTTAAAATCGTGTGATGTTTAGTTTTTAGTAGAATTTAGATTGATACAGTTAATTCATATCTAGATGACGTTTTTTACGTTTCGAGTTTGCTTTTTTATTTTGATAGCAAATCAGAATAGGTACCGATCTTAACCCACTTTTCGGAATACTTTGCGAACCTGGACATTTCCAGGTTCGCAAAGTATTCAGAAAATTCTGTTACCACACATGTGTAGTAACAGAGTTTTTTTTTATATTGTTTACTTTTATTAAGAACAGTTTTCTTCTGGAAAGTTTATTGTGCCGTTTCCGCCACAAACGCCACAACTGCCGTTCCGCCGTTTACGCCGGGTGGGTGATGGGTGCTGCCTATTGACTTTAAAAAAGTGCTTCCTTGTAGCTTAATTTGAATAAGTGTGTATGACTTGGGTTCTTATTGAAGTATTCTGTGCTTAGTACGGAGAGCCAGCTGAGCACGGATGAAGGCAGTAGTACAGCGGCGGGTGTGTGTGGGGGCGGTAGCGGCGGCGCGGAGTTCCTGTCGCTGGAGCGCGAGCTGCGCGTCAAGTGCCACCACGCCGTGTACGCCGCGCTCGAGAAGCACGTGCGCAACGACCAGCACGCGCAGATGAAGGCGCTCGCGGTACGTACACACACACCTACACTCTGTACGATATACACACACTGACATCAACTGAGATCACTAAGAGCTCTTACATACGAGGAGCATGATCCCAACTGGAAAGATATTAGCATTTAATTTCAATTTAATTATCCGTCAATTATTGAAGGTCTGAAGTTAAAACTTTATTAATCATTCTCAGGATGCACTAGAAGTGGACAAGAAAGAAATATTAACAAGATTAGCGAATTCACGAAAGGAAGACGTAAAAGCATTAGCTAAGAAGACTAACAGGGATAAAGATGAAGTCAACAGAATAAAGCGGGAGATACATGCTCAGGTAAGTCTTACTATAGATAAACTATTGTGACTGGTCTGTTGTAAAAAAGTGACAAGTGTTGCGTATATCTGAAAATGGCGCTGCGTCGCCGGTGTTGTTCACAAAAAACGTTGAACTAACGCCGCAGCGACGCGTAGCCAGCGCCGCACATGCTCGGCGTTCGTTCGGCGGCCAGCGCTGTCGTCGCGTCGCCGCGGCAAAGACGTCAGGTGGACGTTGCGCGGACGCTGGCACGACGACGACGCTTGAAAGACGCTAGGGTGGGGGTCACTAATATAAGCCGTAGCTGCAATCTGCACGTCCTGCCTTGTCGGGGCCATTTTTATACTGGCGAACGCCGTGCGTAGTGGTTTGCGTGCTCAGCCTGAGCATGTGTCGTTCAGGACGCACGCACAAATGTACCGTCGTATGCCTCAGGTTGAAGCATGCGGGCCCATTCGTGACGAACCATTCGCGGCGCATGCTTAGCGATGTCTGGACGCGGCTTTATTATGTTGTATTGTGCTTTGTTATGTTGAAACCTCTCATCACGTATGTTTGTGTATCAGAGCGTGGAGCGTGGCGTGGCGGAATGCTGCCGGCTGGAACAAAAGTACGCGGCCAAGCGCGAGCAGCTGGCGCGCGCGCACGACCGCCTGCTGCAGCTGCTGCTCAAGCGACGCGAACAGGTACACAACCAATGATAGGGCTCAAGCGCGAGCAGCTGGCGCGCGCGCACGACCGCCTGCTGCAGCTGCTGCTCAAGCGACGCGAACAGGTACACAACCAATGATAGGGCTCAAGCGCGAGCAGCTGGCGCGCGCGCACGACCGCCTGCTGCAGCTGCTGCTCAAGCGACGCGAACAGGTACACAACCAATGATAGGGCTCAAGCGCGAGCAGCTGGCGCGCGCGCACGACCGCCTGCTGCAGCTGCTGCTCAAGCGACGCGAACAGGTACACAACCAATGATAGGGCTCAAGCGCGAGCAGCTGGCGCGCGCGCACGACCGCCTGCTGCAGCTGCTGCTCAAGCGACGCGAACAGGTACACAACCAATGATAGGGCTCAAGCGCGAGCAGCTGGCGCGCGCGCACGACCGCCTGCTGCAGCTGCTGCTCAAGCGACGCGAACAGGTACACAACCAATGATAGGGCTCAAGCGCGAGCAGCTGGCGCGCGCGCACGACCGCCTGCTGCAGCTGCTGCTCAAGCGACGCGAACAGGTACACAACCAATGATAGGGCTCAAGCGCGAGCAGCTGGCGCGCGCGCACGACCGCCTGCTGCAGCTGCTGCTCAAGCGACGCGAACAGGTACACAACCAATGATAGGGCTCAAGCGCGAGCAGCTGGCGCGCGCGCACGACCGCCTGCTGCAGCTGCTGCTCAAGCGACGCGAACAGGTACACAACCAATGATAGGGCTCAAGCGCGAGCAGCTGGCGCGCGCGCACGACCGCCTGCTGCAGCTGCTGCTCAAGCGACGCGAACAGGTACACAACCAATGATAGGGCTCAAGCGCGAGCAGCTGGCGCGCGCGCACGACCGCCTGCTGCAGCTGCTGCTCAAGCGACGCGAACAGGTACACAACCAATGATAGGGCTCAAGCGCGAGCAGCTGGCGCGCGCGCACGACCGCCTGCTGCAGCTGCTGCTCAAGCGACGCGAACAGGTACACAACCAATGATAGGGCTCAAGCGCGAGCAGCTGGCGCGCGCGCACGACCGCCTGCTGCAGCTGCTGCTCAAGCGACGCGAACAGGTACACAACCAATGATAGGGCTCAAGCGCGAGCAGCTGGCGCGCGCGCACGACCGCCTGCTGCAGCTGCTGCTCAAGCGACGCGAACAGGTACACAACCAATGATAGGGCTCAAGCGCGAGCAGCTGGCGCGCGCGCACGACCGCCTGCTGCAGCTGCTGCTCAAGCGACGCGAACAGGTACACAACCAATGATAGGGCTCAAGCGCGAGCAGCTGGCGCGCGCGCACGACCGCCTGCTGCAGCTGCTGCTCAAGCGACGCGAACAGGTACACAACCAATGATAGGGCTCAAGCGCGAGCAGCTGGCGCGCGCGCACGACCGCCTGCTGCAGCTGCTGCTCAAGCGACGCGAACAGGTACACAACCAATGATAGGGCTCAAGCGCGAGCAGCTGGCGCGCGCGCACGACCGCCTGCTGCAGCTGCTGCTCAAGCGACGCGAACAGGTACACAACCAATGATAGGGCTCAAGCGCGAGCAGCTGGCGCGCGCGCACGACCGCCTGCTGCAGCTGCTGCTCAAGCGACGCGAACAGGTACACAACCAATGATAGGGCTCAAGCGCGAGCAGCTGGCGCGCGCGCACGACCGCCTGCTGCAGCTGCTGCTCAAGCGACGCGAACAGGTACACAACCAATGATAGGGCTCAAGCGCGAGCAGCTGGCGCGCGCGCACGACCGCCTGCTGCAGCTGCTGCTCAAGCGACGCGAACAGGTACACAACCAATGATAGGGCTCAAGCGCGAGCAGCTGGCGCGCGCGCACGACCGCCTGCTGCAGCTGCTGCTCAAGCGACGCGAACAGGTACACAACCAATGATAGGGCTCAAGCGCGAGCAGCTGGCGCGCGCGCACGACCGCCTGCTGCAGCTGCTGCTCAAGCGACGCGAACAGGTACACAACCAATGATAGGGCTCAAGCGCGAGCAGCTGGCGCGCGCGCACGACCGCCTGCTGCAGCTGCTGCTCAAGCGACGCGAACAGGTACACAACCAATGATAGGGCTCAAGCGCGAGCAGCTGGCGCGCGCGCACGACCGCCTGCTGCAGCTGCTGCTCAAGCGACGCGAACAGGTACACAACCAATGATAGGGCTCAAGCGCGAGCAGCTGGCGCGCGCGCACGACCGCCTGCTGCAGCTGCTGCTCAAGCGACGCGAACAGGTACACAACCAATGATAGGGCTCAAGCGCGAGCAGCTGGCGCGCGCGCACGACCGCCTGCTGCAGCTGCTGCTCAAGCGACGCGAACAGGTACACAACCAATGATAGGGATGCTCTCGGTGAGGGAGCGCCTTTACGCATCACTCAGCGATTGTCCATTGTTACTCCTCTCGTTTCTTTCGGTTTTGCCTCTGGTTCTTATCTACGCACTGTGTGTGTTGCAGGACCTGCTGGAGCTAGAGCGCATGTGCGGCGAGGCGGGCGAGGGCTAGCGTGTGGTGGTGCGGCGGCAGGAATCTGTGATATTATCGCCTAAGGAGCTGCGGGCACAGCGCCCGGCACGTCGCTCCCGCACTGAGGGACCGCGCACACGGACCACGACCCGAGCTCCCGATTAGCGCGAATACTTCTCGTCTAACGTTAAGATTGTTCTCGTAATGTACCTATTTTATCATAAGAATTGTGTCTTGGAAATCTTTATATTACTGCATTTAATTGAATTAGTCGATAGCGGTTTGCATGATGTACTAACGCTTCCCCGAGTCGCCGCGCCGCGGTCCGGACGACCGGCCGCTCTATACATATCTAATGCACAACATACTGGTTTTCAGAGGGTAATTTATCTCGTACCTAATTATTTCGTACAATCTCACTAATAGATCTTCCTTTATATACATGTATGTAGGTGTAACTAATAATAATTCCATATACAGTAAAATTTAAATTATTATGAAATTGATTCTTATGATGGTTATTCCAATATTTTCTGGTTAGTGAATGCGTTTCGAAAGGCGAGAGTTTAAAAATCTATTGTTTATTATATTCAAAATACTTATAAAGTTTATTAATTGATTTATTGGAATTGATATAAATGTTTTGTAATGCACTCGTTACAAATTAGGTACGGACATAATGCAACACGTGCGTTTTACATTTTGATTGTCACGTTTTAATATATTAATGTAGGAAAGTACTCTGAGTAGTTTAGTGACGGTTCATACATTTCGGGTTGAGTAAAGAAGTAATGAACCGATTTTTAATCTGTAATTTGTCGTGAAGACTAGAGATTAGCCATACGCACTAACTTCAATGTATTTACCTAGTCACTAAACTATCCAGTGTATATCCGTGTAGTGTTTATAAGTATCATATATTATGTATAACGGCTTATTTTGCATTGTTTAATCGTACTAACAGATGTCAGTAACAGTAGGTTGTAGAATTAACATTCCATTTTTTCGCTTAGTCATTATATGCCGGTAAGTCTGCCTTCCACTTGAGATGCGTAGCGTGGGATGTGACCAAGAACTAATAGATTTGCTTCATCGATACAGTTCTGTAGAAAGCTAATAATATGAAGCAAATCGTCAATTTTTCAAAATATGTCTCACTCTACGCACTTTTGGTGAGAAAGCAGTTTTATATAGGTATTAGTTATTATGGGCCATTGCACTGATATCTGATCTAGTGGTGAAACTCCAAATATGTTTAGTCAGTCTCGAAAGACAAGTTTCAAACACAACTATTATAGACAATACAATTTAGAATTTAATAGATAGTTTAATATCACAAGCAATAGTCGGTAAAACAGTTAACCTTTGAACTGTAGAAAAGAGTTTGTAGTTGGTGGCAAACTTCTTGAAAAATCGTTGCTCGTCTGCGCAAGAGTTGATTCTTTGTTCTCATTGGTCGACTATATAGGGTGTGGTTATTATCCAACGATGCGATTGGTTGAATACTCGCCGTTACATTTGTGCCTGTGTGTATCTAGATCGTCAAGTTGTTTGCCAATGACTGTATAAACTAAATACAAACAATAATCACTATGATTCCAAAAAAATATATAATATCGTGCCAATAACAAAACCATCTAAGATATCTAAGTTACAATTCACTGCCAATAGTATTATCAAAGGTTTGTGTCTTGTACTAGCAGCCTTAGACGAGCCTCTAGTAGTTAGTAGCTCCGGTCGATGGTTTAACGCAGATCTTATGTACTTCCAAACGTATTGATAAGGATTTTAATATTAATAATGAAATTTTAATATCATATTTCGTTAAATAAGTCTTCCTTTTTTCCGTACGGCCCACATTCTGTTCAAACTAAATTAATAATGTCTTTTTTTCTGAACGTGAACAGTGATCAGCTGTCTTGTCTCAAGCATTTATCATTAATGAGAAATAATAAAAACTGTATGATGATAAAATAGTAAGTTACAGTGACAGGACGAAATATTACCAATTTTCAGATAAAAAAATGTTGTAACAAGACAAAATTGATTTAGTTTGTGGGCAACAGAATTGTAGCAATATCAATAGTAATCAGAATAGAACGCTTCGAATAGTTTACGAGTCACGTGGCTTCTTAGTGGAATATGTAACTGTATTACGGGTTTTATTTATAATATAGGGTGTTTTATTCAATGGTGCTTCTTCATAGGCTCAAAGTACTTAAATGTTACTGAACATTACCACTTAAACTTGGTAGCGAGTAAGGTTTTGAATCGTCACAATTTCGTTTCTTGTTAACGTTAAAATTCGTTCTCATAGTTAGAGTAGATTAGATGCAGATGTAATAATAATAATAATTTTGAATAATATAGTCTCCCCTGTAGTGTTTCCTAAATGTTTAATTTCTGCGAGTCGTATTGTTCAATAAGTACCAGCAATAATATAGTATAAATAGTGTTTACATCCGTCTCCTCTAAACGAAGATTGCAATAAATAATATTATGATATTCACTACTTTACATAGGTTTAAGGAGATCGCGCACTTGGGCACGTTGTCGTGTCCCTTTTCATTGTAGCACTGCCTCAAGTCTTGTGTTCGTAACGTCACAGATGTGCCCAAGTGAGCGGATCATGTAACTTGATAGTGCAATATTAACTTATGACTCGGCTGTTGCTAATACACTGACTTATGCACTTTCCGGACCGATTTTTAGGGGATATCTATATTTAGTAGTTGCCAAAATTTAGGTAATTTTCAATTAGTATGTAAAGTTACGGCGATCTTGCAGTGCAATAGTTTCGTGCGATTTTCGATTTTGGTCCATTGATCGATATTTAGATTTCGAGTCTTGACTATACTTGCCTTGTCATCCATTTTTGAAGTTTGTCGTGCCGTGGGTGCCTTTCTAAACGATAAAAGTCACTTTGCTTTTTATTTAAGCAGATAACACAACATATAATAAACTTTTAGTGTTGTTTTGTCTAAGTGTCAAGTACATGAGCACGCTCACGGCACGGAGCACACGATATATTTTTATCACTGGTGGTCAGTGACAAAGAGAGTGGCCATTATTTTTATTATATTTATCAAAATGTTTTCTGTACAAAAATACTAGTTATCGAATAAGTGCCATGAATGTAATGATTTTTCGGTCCCATGTATTTATTAACTTTTAAACCTACTTTATAATACATTTATTATTGTTAAAATTAAATTTTAGATACTGTTAGGATTATTTGTGGCGTGGTATGGAGATGATTATTGCAAGAGATTAAGAAAGAAGCATTTAAAGACAAACGTAACATTAACTATAAGAGAACTGATTGTACTAGTGTGAGGCCCCCGGGCGTCGGTATCGGTACCACTGCTACAAATAATCCTAATTTAAAACAAGAAAGTAAAAAATGGAAACAGGGAACCTCTACTATCTCTCGACTATATTTATTGATCTGTCTATGCTGTAACGTATGTATTTGACACAATAGATGCTAAATTTAATATAGAGAATTGTGAGGTTATATCAATGTGTTTAGATGTAATACTATGGATGTAATATAGATTCCCATTGGAAACTTGTGATGATTAGGTTCGTAATGTATAGGCACTTCACCGGTAGCAAGGAGATGGCTGAGTGTGACCTAGCTTGGTAGCATTTGTTTAGATCGACAACCTGATGAGCTTATACGCGGCACTACGTCGCTTTATATGAATTAACTGTTATATCGGAAATGCACGAGTAAGGATACACACTGTGAGTTGATAGCTAGTCTAGATTCTGTGGTTAATACACGTGTTTGTTTAGTGTTCAGCTGTAGGCACATGGGATTATTTAGAGTTCACATATTGTCAGAAACAGTTGGCTGTAGTGTTGTTGTCTCAGCACCTCGTTCGTAAGTGATTGTGCCATGATGCAGTGTGATCGCAGAATACACCTGGTCCTGCATTCACACTGTAAAGGTCAATGGCATTATAAGGTTAGAAATCAATAGATCTTATAAATGGTTCACGTAAAGGCAGCGTTTTGAATTAATCTCGATTTTACCGTTCTCCCGACGTCCACAACTATTTTAGCGAGTATATCTCTTCTAATGACCCGTTTTTGGCATTGTTATTCCCGTTCGTTAACACAAATGATTGAATTAGACGTAGATAGAATAATACCAGTGTAACGAGTAGATATACGGATGTTTAAAGTGAAACACGACTTGTTCTTGCCTTGTGTAATTATATTATTGTCTTTAGGTAAGATGTAGGTCACGTATGTTATGAATTATAACCACAGCATCTTCGCACTTGTATTGACCCTTATTTCACGAAAGGCCTAAGCTTTTTGTTACATTTAAATTTCTAAAGGTTTATTCGCAATCGTTAGCGTATTTTTCGATTCGTCTCGTCTAATCGCCCTCGTAAAGTCAAACTCCCGTAACTTGGGTTGGACGACGTGCCCCAAAATTGCCCTAATATTTTTATATAAAATATTTATTGTCTATTTAAGAGTATATTGATATATTTTATTCTAAATTATATTATCTGTCCTGCTTTAAATATTTATTCGTGTAGTAATCGCTGTGGTCTCGATGTTTGGCTACATTGTATAATTAATACCTATTCAAAGTTCGTGTGATTCTGCCAACTAGACGTAAGGGTTATCTCGTAGTATGTAATATGTAATCCGACTGCAGCTTCGACGGCGTGATGTTTGGTACACATGATTCTATGTAGGATAATCTTGGAAGCTAGGTTACACTAAAACTTAGTTGTTAAGTGAAACTCGTATACTTGTTACATTTTATATTGACTATTTATTTATTGAAGAGTTATCTGATTATATTTATTGTAATACTATATCTCTTAGACTATTCTTGTTATACTTCGAGTGATGTTAGTTCGCGAGCCAAGCTGCGATGTGAATTATATTTAGTGTTCTGTAGCTGTTGTCACCTGGTCTGTACAGTGAGCCAGTGCGTGCGTGTGTCGTGTGTAGTTGTGTTCCTATACTCGCATTGCGCTCACTATCACACCGAAGGACCTCTCTTCAATTGCTTCGAATTGTTTGTGGACAGTATGTTCGTCTTATTTGCTCATACTTTGTACTGAATCTACTCTCATTGATCCTTCCTGCTTAATGCTTTTTATACTTCTTATAGTTTTCGATGTTATACATTGACGATTTTTAGACGTGTTTACATAGTTCTCGTACGGTTGCGGTTTGTTTTTGTATTAACGCTTTATTTATACAAGACTTTATTAACTATATTTTTATTTTCGCTTCTTTCTTACTGTTATGCAGATTACAGACTAACCTATATTTTTCAAGCTGATTTTAGAAGGTATATTTTTGATGTCGTTTCCTACATGTTTACAAATTTTAATTATAACTACTGTAATGTGTTGACTGTGTAATGTCTTGTCTAACGCATTATGGAGTCATGCCGTTGTAACATTAATATACCTAGCTAGTTACTAAGGATAGGTATGTACTACGACTCCGCTTGAAATGTTTTTTGTACTGAAACAACCAAGTTTTAATTGTCTGGCCAGAACATCACCCACTTTTAACAGAATTTCTAAAATATAGCAAGCCGAGTATAACGAATCCATCTTGTTTTACTCCGCAATTAATGTCTTGTTCACAGAACAATTTGTAATACCCGTAAACGTTGTACGGTGGACCACCAATTACACACAACAAGTGGCAACAAGTCTTCAAAAATAAACCTTAACACTTTGACATAAAGTCGATATTCGATCTAACAATAGTGTACAGACATGTTCAAGCGGAGCCAGTTGAAGTGATCGGCACATTTCTTATGATCTACTTAATAAGCGACGCTAGTAGCGGGTTGTGAATATTATGAGAGCTAGTTGTAAATGTTTTACGTTCGGAGCTGCAGTGGATGTCTGTAGGGAACCTGTGTCGCTTCCCGATGGAGAGCCGCCCGTAGCCGTGACTTACTTGGATATAGCATTACAAACTGTTTGTTGAATCCTACTAAATTTACAGTACGAAGGTAATCAATGTGACTATTTTGCCATAGCTTTCTGATGCAGTGTTCATACAGAAGTTGTACACATTATTGGTAATTTCTTAATGACGTTTAAGCATATGAAAATGTAAGTGTGTTTTTGAATTAATGGTATGAAAATGATTAGAATAGAATCTTAAAAACCGATTAACCATAGACAGTCTCTAATAAAGAATTTAATCATTCAGTGTGTATATTGTAGAGATTTTCTTCACAAAAGTTTGTAATGCTATAGTATAAAGGTGATTTCGGTGTTTTCGAAAATATACAGTAACTGTTACAAAAAACTATATTGCTTGATTGGAAATACTAAATAGATCGAATCGATATATTTTTGGCTCGTAAAGTTTTATTTAACTTTTAATCTAATTTGTGATACGAAAGAACATTAATTATATTTCTGTTATCTTAACAAAAAATATTTTACATGAATTATATAATTATCGTACAAAATCAATAACAATGAACACAAATTATTTATTTTATGATGTTGACGCATTTGTTAATTGTAAAGAGTCATGTTTTGGGCTGAGACCTAAAATAGATTTTAAGTAGAAAACAAGGGATTTATTTATCCACTTCATTATAGGTACCGTTTTGTGATCTTAGGTTTTTAATTATAAGTGGTTTTTGCGTTTATAGTAAGTTGGTAGCTATATTTTTGAAAGTTGTAATATTCTGCCATTAATGTTTGTTTGGCCGTTATAAGCTTTTCCGTTGCACTAAGCTTGTGTCATAATTGCTTTATTCACATTCGGAAATAACAGGTTTATCGCCATTTGAAATTTTAAGACATTTATTAGTTAGATATAGTTATGTAAAGTGTTTGATTGTGAATTTTTGAAACGCCACAAGGATTATCTCATTGTTTTATCACCGACTGAAATGTCGCGGGCATTTTTAAGTAACCATAAAATAATGTTTTGTGAATATAATTTTTAATATAAGAGTGTTTTAAAGTATGTTGTTATTTTGTTGATTAAATATTTTCCTAGATTTTAGTAGCACCTATTGAATCTTAGCAAAGATCTGTTTAATCATAAGTTTGTTTTTGTAAATTGTGTGCCAGAGAATATCAGTAATTTTTATATTAGAATGTTTGTTTATTAAAGTTTTTTATAGATCCAATAATGGTATTAAATTGCATGCCATGTTTATAATTATTGTTACATATTATTAGTTTTCTTTATTCAATTATTTTGTAATACGATGTCCCATTTGCGTTTATTTATTACAAGTATATTATTACTGAAGTGATTATAATCAACATATTGTATTGTAATGAAGCAATAGATTATTTGAGGTGTGTCCTATGTACCTACGATTGGATTTGATATCACAATGTTGTATTTATTAGGTAATATTACTTCTAAATGGTATATGATATTGTGGTACATAGCCCTAAACAACAGTAAAAATAAATCAATTAAGTTGGAGACAGACTTATCCCATGGAAAACAAACAGAAGAATCATACTTATCGATGTGATGCAATCACGTTGCATACGTTATGTATGTGGGTCTGTGGGACCAGTTTGTCTCTACATTTATTGTCATCTTTTCTTCTGTCAAAAAACCGAAAACTACTGGTGATATGTTTCCATTATCATGTGTAATGTAAAGCTACCTCTATTGTACCATTTAGAAGTCCAGCACAGTCGTAGGTACTCGTACGAGCCGTGTATCTAGCTCCACATACAGTAAGATAACAAAGTTGTCTGGGCGGCTTCCACTCTCTATAGTTCTAGTCATTTTTAATTCCTCCGTGTTGTATCTATACATAAACAAGTATGCCTGTATATGGGTAGACAATATAATAATAATCAATATGAATGTTAAACATAATATATAGGTGAAACTTATATCTATTAAATTGATGTCTGTTCTATTTGTTGTTTTATTGGACTCTCTCCTATATTTGACTTCCAAAGTTCCATTACATTATGTGTACCTACACTCATTGGCATCAAGTGATGTGTGAAAACACAGAGAAACTGTGCAAACAGTTTTGTAAGGCTTAAAGTAATAGCTATAAGGATAAATGTAACATTTTAATAAATAAAATAAAAATAGTATCCTGAATACATTAACAGAGTATACTATAAAAAAAAATACAAAATAACATAATATCACTACCAAATAGCAGAGTTAAATTGATAACAAGAAGCTGATACAATTGGGATTTAGTATTGTCTAACACCAAAATCATTTTCGTGAACTGATGGATGTGGAAACTAGAACTAGACTGTGGACACTTTCCACAACAGGCCAGATGCCATCTGATAATTATAGCGAACAATAAAAACTACGTGCAGTCGTGCACACAAAAACAATATATTCTTCTGTGCCATATTTGTCTATACCTGCTTTGGTCCTGTCAGTAATTATTTTGTCAGTGTAATAAACAATGCGAAAATAAATTAAAATCCCAAGAGTAAATATTTTTTTAATATAAATGTACAAGAAACGTTGGGAAAATCTCATCGTTACAAAAACGAATTAGTTCTTTTAACAAGATGCTACCGCGTTGCCCTGGCTCTTGTGCAAGGCAGGTTTTACAGGGCTGGCCTAGGCGCGGCCTGCTGTCGCCGGGCCAGCCCCGCCGTGCCTACCAGAACTTCGTGATGTCGAAGGCACTAGCTCAGATAGAGAAGGAATGCGAGAGGTTCTGTCCCGTGCCTAAGGTGCCGCCGCAGAAGGTCTGTGGTTGATAAATGATAGTTTGTTCACGTAATACTGCGGTTTGCCATGTTATGTATATTTACTTATTGTAAGTGATATTAGTAGGTAAATGAGATGCCTACTTAGGTCAAGATAGAAGGACGGTGTAGACTGAGTGATTTTACCTAGGATAAAAATCACATGTAGTGCACGAATATGTGTATAAAAACACCCCTGTTCTAATAAACTAGTGCTCTTTTGATGTTATTTGTCGTTAACGATCTTTTTTCTAAACTATGCACAATAATATACATACCAACCACACATGGCAATAGACACGCAAAATTCAACTGTAGAATTTGTCACAACCAGGCTAACATAAGCTCTACATCCAGGTGGCAGTAATAGGAGCTGGCAGCGACGTAGGCCGCATCGCCTGCTTGTTCCTGAAGCAACAGAAGGTGATCCAAACCCTGGCCATGTATGACGACATCCCAGACCGAAACGTCCTGGGCGTGGCTAACGACCTCGCGCACATCGACACCAGCCCCGAAGTCGAGGCCTACCAGGGACGCATGTTCCTTAGGGATGCGCTGCATGTAAGATACACGTTTGAGTATATAATGTTTATTAGTATGAATAGTATGGTCATTGTAAATGCTTAAAAAGTGCTGCATGGATAGCCGAGTGGTATAGGTCAAGGTGTCACGGGTTCGATCCCCGCGTAGTACAAGAATTTGTGCAATCCACAAAGGCTTGTTCTGAGTCTTGGTGTCTTTGTGCATGTGAATTGAATGTCTGGGAAACCTTCCGCGATACAAGGAATTCCTTAGCGGGAGTATAAACAAAAAATTTGGACAGATCGACCGTTTTGGAATAATACTATATCCACTTGGGATGAAAGATCAAAATACGATAAATGACGCATATCAATTTAGACTATCTAATGGAAAGTATTTAGACCTCTTACAGGAAACGTTCACCGTCAGGTACACCATTTACCTACCTATTGACCTAACGTACCAGTAGATGGTACGTTCAAAATGACTATCGAATCCTACGTCTAATTAATTGTTTAACAGACAACGTCCACTTTTGATGACGTATAATAAGTGATGCAAATAGATGTGATATTACAACACCACCACCGGCACCAGTGTTCTACATGCCAATAACTATAACGAAACATCTTCGACAATACACTAAAACCCTATTCCCTTCAGGACGCGGACGTGGTCCTGATCTGCGGCGGCTGCTACCCGCTCCCGCCGTGCTGCAACTCGCCGGACCGCGAGCTGTTCTTCTACAACATGCAGTTCGTGCGCACCATCACCCTCGCCGTCGCGCAGTTCTGTCCAGAGGCCATTGTTGCGCTGCAGACCCCGCCCGTCGACTGTAACTTTGCGTTATGCTTATATGTCAGTACCTTTCCAATGTTCTTCCTATCATATTATGTGGTTATCAAATTGAGAGTAATTCAAAACTACTCCACCATCTATTCTCAAAATAAGCAGCTTACCAATATTCTTCTTATCATATTAAGTGGTTATCAAATTGAGAATTATTCAAAACTAATTCGAAATCTAGTCTCAAACTAAGCAGGGATTCGAACCCACGACCTCTGGTATAGCAGTCAGAGCCACGAACCACTAACCCAACAGGCCAGTCAAATTGGTCGAAGACTTATGTTTTTCAGAGGGCCTCTCGCTACCTCATGAAGTATTATAGCTGAAGTCTTAGAAGCGTGACAGCACACTACATAGTATAGATCAGCGTCTTTTTTCTACAACTGTAATAATATTATTAGAAGACATGGTGGTAGGCCCCCTTGACTAGACTCCAATATTTCTATAAATATTTAAGTGAAATTTGCATAATCAGCTCAATTTGATTACGCAAAGGTAAATGTTATTGTATCGCCCACTAATGATATTATTGTGTAAACATCTACCGTAAAGATTCTCACATCTTATAGATTTTTCTAGATTTTTATTGCTTGATATAATTTTATTACAGTGGCATTATAATATGTCATAATACCACTTGCATGTAAATAAATACATAATTATCTGTCATTTACTGACTTATTATATATTTTAATTAAAAATACAAACGATAAACGTAATTCTGTTGAGAATAAGTAAGACGAGTAACCTTTCACCTGATTGTTTTGTTTGTCTTTTTGAAAAAGATAAAAATGTAGCAAAAGTAAGCGACTTCAAAAACAAAATAAAAAACACACACGTCACTATTGTTATTCCAAACGGTACCTACCTACTTTCTTTCATATCAGCATGATTCGCAGAAAAATCGGTGTCCTATAAAAATTTAATTATGCAAAGGATCTATTGGCAAACATATAGCCGTGACAAAAGATGTCTTGAAATATTAGTCTTTACATCATAGCAATTGATCCGAAACACTTAGGTATATTGATTAATGTTGAACTTACTTCATAATTGTAATCTATCAAAACCTCGCCCTTTGGATGATGCTGCTACACTCAGCATAGTGTGCCGCTTCGCTGTCCCGATGATAGCTGTCTACAACCATTTTAAAGTAGGAATATAAATTACTGTTTTCTGCTGTTGATCAAGAAGAAGGCAGCGATAGACCTATTTCTGGTTCAGTAGACTTATCAAGTCCATCCCAAGGTTATCTGTAATAGATCGCTCTTAGCGATAAGACCACCCATTGTGGCACCATGAAACTTTTACGTTTGTCAAATCTGTTTCTCATGTGGTGTGCAATAAAGAATATTCTATCTAGGTATCTTATAGACTTAGGACTAGATCAATGAAGTTCGTTACCATCCAATCATCCATAGACCTTGAAGATGGCTGGTGTATACAACCGGCGTCGCGTGCTCGGTGTGAACGCGATCAACGCCATGCGCGCCAACCAGCTGTTCTGCTCCGTGACGGGATCCGACCCTGCCCAGAGCTCTCTGCCGGTCATCTGCGGCACCGGCCGCTGCACCAGGGTGCCTGTCTTCTCAGCTGGTAAAGCTGGGAACTTTCCGCAAGTAAGTTAAACCTAAACCTTTGTCTTTTCAAAAATATAACAAGTACTGCGTAGAAATAGCTGTATCTAAGCTTGTTTTTTTGGTATTATAACTAGAATTATTTTCGTAAGTGATGATGCCGATGTTTTAATTTAGAGAATCCTGGGCGATCCGTCTCACTACGATCGCCAATGACCATTATATCCGACGTATTGCGGGTTGTAGTATTTGTATGATTGACAAACACTTGTTCTTACTCATGTGTGTGTATGTAAATTGAATGCTTAAAAACCCCCGTGACACCAGAATTCAATTCATTAGTGTGAGACTCATTTAACGCTTTTCAAATGAAACCAAGCTTGTAACTATAGCTTTAAACTTCTTACCTCTATCTTTTTAACTGGTATTGTAAATATAACAGACGCAAACGGATTGCTTGACGCGTCTGGTGCGTGAAGCAGATGAGATCATCGGTAAGGTGAAGTGTAACAACGAACAGGGGCATCTATCCATCGGCTTCTCTACCGCGAGATTCGTCGTTAATATCATGAAAGGTATAGTACTAACTTGTGGAGAACTATGCGAGTGTATTGATGTCTCTATATCTGTGACCTTGTTATAAGCTTTTAAAGCAGATCTGCTGTTATTGTAGACGGAAGATGTCGATTTTATGAGCTCGAATAGTGAGTAAGCGCGCTAATTTGCTTTTTCACGATTTTTAACCGACTTCGAAAAGGAGGTTTCTCAATTTGACCGTATATATGCCTTTTTCTCACTCTTAAGACCAGTTTAACTGTCCCACTTTCAAACGTTCAATTTTAAAACGCAAGCCCTTTCACCTTCTTTCTTTCTTAATAGGTCTATTCGAGAAACCTACGTTTATAGACAGTGCTCTGGTGGAGCAAGAGAACCCGGAGAAGTGTTACAACATGCAGATCTGCGCGTCGCCGGTCACCGTGGGCAAGGGCGGGATCGTGGAGTACGCCGTGCCGACACTCAACGAGGCTGAGAATAGACTGCTACAGGATAGCAAGTATGTATGCCAATAACACCGGCAACCTTGACTTTTTTGAAGGGTTAATTAAACCCTTTAATTCACAGCATGAAGACGATAATAATATTGTTGAAATACGTATTTTGAATATTGATTGAGGCGGCGGAATCCTTACGCACACCTGTTTCCTTAATTAGTGTCAGACTTTTACTGACTAAACCTAAACCGCTGAGCTATGCCATCTGCAATTTTGGGTCGGTGTACGGAAATTTGTTACAATTCTTCGTGGGCTTCCATCGGTTAGCACGGGGCCTAACGGGTCCCTTTTTTGCGATACTGTTGAGGGCAGCCATTGCAGCTTCGGCGGAAGGCGCCATGCGCGCTCTTCGGTTGCTTGGCGGGCGATCTCAGCGGCTGTTAACGCGGCTTAGATTTCTATGCAAAGAGAGCAACGGGCCAACGCTGCGTGGCACAAACTTCCGTCGCCACAAAGACAGGACAGGTGGCCAGTGTGTCAAGATCAACGCATTGATGGCACATGACAAACATCGTGGTGAGGCTCTCTTCTGGCCCGAAACAAGTTGTGCCCGAAGACCCGTGTCCGGTCAACACCTGCGTTGATTAATTATAACCTACTTTAATATCTTATCCGTTTTTGGCGTTTCTTTGTTACTTAATGCAATTCCTCCTGATATGCAAATTGAAATAAACAGATTATAGTTAATTACGCTTGGATTTAATGCATGAACTCTTCTGTATCTTCGTGACAGATAATATATCTAACAAATTGAAGGATGCTATATATCACCTAGTTAGGTATAGTATAAAGGATGTCAATCATATATTTCCCGAGCGCAATGTAGTTTTAGCTAACTTTAAACAGTAATTCGATTTAATAAACAGATAGCTTATTATATCGTATTACAGTTTCAATCTTGAGATGTATTAAAAAAAATGAAACTTGATATGATCTTTGTTGGTCATTGTATATTATATATGTACATATTTCAGTGTGTAATTATATGCAAATATTGTTCTCAAGGGTAATTTAAATCGGTTACTAACTAAGCGCTAAACAAAAAATGCAAATTTGATTAGATTAGATTATAAGGTATAATCGTTCTTTATTGCATGTAGTTATAATTTATTTAATTACAACACGGTATGTATTGTAATTAAATGTAGCTACACTTAGATTTAGCACACAGGCCATCTATTTATTTATTATTCTAAGCTTTACAAAAACTTGAGTAACGCTGAGTAACTTTAAAGCTAGAAAATTACCTAGACTTTTTGAACTACTCTATAACAGTCATCGAAATGTACCGTTTTTCAATCAATTCAAGATCATAATCAAAATCACTTATTATTTGTAAAACAAAAATTATGATAAATAATTTCGATTCATCGCTTTTAAGTAAGAGTCAAAAATTGTGTCAGTATAATTTTGACTCTAGAAATCTTTGACTTAGCACTAATCCGAATTATTTCGTTATCATCAGATGTGATTTGGAAGATATGCTGAACCTCGGGCGTTGCTATGCGTGCGGCGACGAGTACTACCTCCACCCGTGCAAGGTTCCCCCCTGTATCCCTTGCCCAACCTGCAGGGCAAGGAAAGCAGAGAGCAAGTCGTACTAAAGCAAAGTAACTAGGACTAAACACAACCTAGGAACAAGATAATCCAAGAAGAATACTACAGTAGGACATAAAACGTCGCCTATTGTAAACAGCTCTGTTACAGTATAGCTCGACAGTTTGGGCTCGCCCCATAGTTTACGATCAATTTAAAGCAGGCACAGGGTCCCCCCTAGTTTAGGAGTCAGGAGCCATTGTATTTAAGCCTTTCTTAAAATAAGAAAACTCTGTAGCCTACTCTCTTTTACCGTACGTATGCAAAGGTATCTATGACAGCAGTCCTGTGTAGCAGAAAACGTGTGTGAGATATTTGTATCGTATAACCATTGTTGTACCCCATCACATTATTGATAGGTTCAAATTTTACCAAAGATCAATCGGTAAATTTTTCTTCAATAGTCAGTAGCATCTTGGAAAAAGTTTTGTTTTCGAGGAAATTATAAGTGTCTTTTAAATTTTTTGTATTGTAAAACTGAAATAATGATTTCTTTGTTAGTTTACACGTTTCCATCATAATTTCGATAAATTTTAACTGACCTTTGTTTCTATAAGCGAATGAAATATTTTTATAGTTTTGTACAAATATAAAATTTTACAAAAAAGCAATCAGGACTGTAAAAAATATTTAAACCGTTTATGATAATTAACTGACAAAAAGAAAGGAAATAAAACACATGTTATAAATTATTGAACTAAAAATTGTATAATATAAACTAAGACAATTACTGATAAAATGTAAACATTTGTGTTTAAAATTGAATTAATAAAAAGTACCTATACTTTTATATTTGTTTCATTTTACCAGCCTAAACATCAAAATAATTAATATTAAGTACTAACTAATCATTTGTTTTAAATAGGTTCGCTTTAAGCTCAATCACACACACAGAAAAAATAGCGACGTATTTACGTGAATATAAATAACCTCATTACAACGTTTACCCACGTTTTTACAAATGCTTCTATAAAAAGTCCCCACGTTACTACTCACGAGTCACGTGAATTGAAACGCCAGACGAACATGTTTCCTAGCACGAGTCTTGCCACCGCGTGGTTCGACAGCTCTATGGATTCTATGTACCAGAATTATGTATGAAACTGGATAGGACAAGCTTAGCCATAGATTCCATAGGCGTAGCTTGATACTGAGCGTAGTCTGTATAGTACTTGGGTGTAGCTTATGCTCATAGCTGTAGCAACTTACCTAGGTTTGTAGATGGTCACCTTTTTATAAGAGAAATGACTGATTGGCCAAATAAATTTGTATGAAAAGTAAAACCAAAACTAAATGAAGTTAGAAGCAGATAAAGAAATATGTTATAAAAAAATGGAATATCCAGCCTCATTTTATATCATTGGTGACGAATTAAAGAGTTAAAATAGCAACGAAGTTGAGTGTTTCATCATTTGCTTGTGAACGTTTTTAGATCGCGTGGTTGTTTGTTTATATAAGTCATTAGAAGTAATCCAATTGATTAATAAGCTAGTGATTTGATTTGATGATAATATCTGGTCTCTGGTGTCGCCGATGCGGTGTCGCTGTGACGTCTGGCATAGTAACATCTTTGACATGTCACATGATGAGCTGCGGCGTCGCATCGGGCTTGCAACTACCGAGACGAGGTGGATAGGAGTAAAGGGTGGGGGTTGAAGAGGTGTGGCGACAGCGAAGTAGCACCACTTCAAGCCCTTAGAGTTCAACGCTGCTTGGTGCCAGCGACGCCGTTGCGACGTGACAACTTAACAAACCTCTGCGATGCGGCACCGCAACGCATCGTGTGCCTCGCTTGCACTAATCCTGTCTACACCTACAATCTTAGCTCATATGCGGATCTAGACACCCAGGGGCTGATAACACATTGTTTTCTTTTTTTTGATAATTTTGTTTATATGACGTATATTGTTGTTATCGCCTGTGCCCAGACTCAGATACAATCACAATTTTGGAGCAGACAAATTGAAGCTACCTATTTAATTGCTCTTGATTATGAGAATATTTCGGATAATTTTATACTTTGTTTCTGTTATTTAATTACGTCAATTTTTGCCGTTGACGTTAATGTTAGATGAGAATAGAGTGTAAATACTGCAATAGCCGATACCGAGAAAGACTAGTGAACCGAAAAGTATGCAGAAGAAAGAACCTAGAAACTAGTTTGCAACGTGTTCCTGCCTGCCCTGTAGTAAAGGGGGACTAAGGACTACTCCGTTGGGTTTTATTCCTTAACTGGTGACAGTAGGATGAATCTTTCCGTTTTGAGAAGACATTGTAACGGTTTGAACTCTCAAGTGTTTATTAGAATATAAAAACAGCTGTTTTGTAATACCACAAAAGCTAGGTATTATTTTGTGTATATCCACTCCATCTTACCGTTAGTCAGTTAAACTTTTTTTTATGTGAGAACGAGATATAAAATCACGTGTATTTTTGTTATTGTCTACTGAATGAGTCAGTTAAACAAAAGACTAACACATTTTTCATTAAGTGTGGATCACCTTCTATACATAAAGGACGAAAAATACACATTTCTGATAATGAACTCATTTTGAAATAATTTATCTATCGCTTAAGTTCAGGTTGTGATGACGAACATTGCTTTGTTTAAATAACAATTTGTCATGTCTTGACATGTGATGTTTTGGGAAGGGACCCGGACCCTCTGGAAACCCTGGGCTACCACCAACCACATCTTAATGTGTGGATGTTGCTGTTGGGAATGCAAGACGGCTGTGCGGTTTACAGAGACCTCATTTCCACAACTGCTATAGTCTTACTTAAAGCACTTAAAGGGGGTGGGTATGTTACAGTGTGTTTATTTGTTTATTAGGGGATAAAAACAGTTGCATGGTAGATAAAATACAAGAAATCACAAAACATAAATGACAACCATGTGACCCACACCATTGTCCACATATTAACATAAAAAATAAAAGAGGAGAAAAAATGAGTATGTATTTGTGATGCCTTTAATGTACTTTATGAAAAAGGAAAACATCATTTCATATTGTTAATCTCAGATAACATTAATCATGCAGTTGCAAAGTAGGTACTTATCCAAAAAGAAACAGCTAGATATAGTTATAGTCAGATAACGTTGCATTTTGCACGTCCCATTTTTATTTTAAGAGTTCATTCACCTTGTTTTCTTTGTTTTGTCTGGCAAACAAAGTCTGCGTATTCCGTGACAATGATAATGTGTTTCTGTATCGAATCGTAATCCCCTTTTTCCAATATTTTGTATTTTTGATATCGGTTTTCAGACTTCGGGTTTATTTGTTAAGTCTGGTCGTCGACATAGTTTACGGAATCCTATTTGGTGACAGAACCTTCTAGATTCTAAAATAAATTTTACTCAGGTTCAAAAATAAGGTTTCAAGCTTAAGCATGCAAATGATAAAGTTATATGTCACGTAACCGAACGCTGAGAAAAACATTACAATATTGTTTTCAGCGTTTGTTTACGATTACAATAATACACGTAATATTTTTTCCAAGTAATAATTTACTTGATTTTTTTTTCTGACGAATTATTCAAAACATTTAGCTTATGTTTATTATAGGTTCTATTTCACACAAGTGAAGTCTTCCGCGGTGTGAACGTTTTGAGGCTAAGTCAATTAACCTACACCCACGTAGTATAAAAATCGTTTTGCTCATTCTAGTTAATCCAACACCCATTACGGACCTTTCTAGTATTGTTTTTTAATTATTATAGCTTCTTTATTTAATTGTTTTTTTTTCTTTTTCACTTTACCACGTTTTTTGTCCAGCGTTTTTAGGTATCTGCAAAATAGCATTGCAAATGTTCTTCCCATTCATCCATATATGATTCAGCATAAGTGTTCAGGTTTGCGTCTCTAACCAAACAAATAAAATTATACGAGTGAATATGTAAGCAAAATCGTATACATAATCTAACACTGCCAATTTCCATGAAGCAGCCATAACGGGTGCAACCAACTGCGAACTTTCTAGAAAATTGCTGAAACACTTTGGAAAATGAAGGGTAATCCAATCGATGGCCAATTTGTAACATTGACCGTTGCGAAGGCAAAGGTCGGTGGCGTGGTGGAAGTAACGAAGCATAAGTAAGGAGGTATCATATGTCAGTGTGCCGGAGCGAAGGGCGAGGCTAAATAAAAGGGACTAGAAAATAATTCATTGATTGAGTTGGTAGTAGTTGAATAATTGTTTGTTTAGGATAATGGATGTCTCTATATTGTTGGCTTTTAGTATTAGTATGAGGACTATATTAGACCTTTCGCAGTACAATAGATTCTAACAACCAGGACAAAAATATTGTATCGGGTCCTTTAGAAAATGAATATCGAGGATGGCTATCATATAATTATTTGGACGCATACTCTCTATTAAGCTTAAGTGCAGTGTAATCATGGACTAACGTTAAGCGAAAAGCAAAGCCTACAGGATCGGTACATAGCACAAGAGGGAATACGAATGAGGGAACACCCCACTGCAGCTTGCCCCTTGTCTCCCTGCCAAGATTTCTTCAGATATGTATTATGTACTTATATACCTACCTAGTATTTCAATACTAGGTAGGTACATGCGTCTGAAAGCAAAAATACAGATAGAAGATAGTTGGTTCAATATAATATTCACATGTCTGTTTTAGATTGCCCATTCTCGACTCTCACATATTTGGATAATCGCCAAGTTTGTTATTACAGTTATTTATGATAGTTGATAAATTACTGAGAATATATACCATACTTTGTATATTCCAAGAGCTGGAAAAGCTCACGGTTACGATCATTAAATTCAAGTATGTACCATTATGTAAGTCGATTACTCGAGTAGATCAAAAATCTACCATTACTGTAATTGCCATAATATAAAGTATCCTTGTATTGTACCTAGAATGTAGACACTACCGCTCTTTACTGCAAACTGCACTGTCTCTCTTCTACTACTGCTACTACTGCAGCTGTCTTACTTTAAGTGATTTGAAAAGGATACAGGTAAAAATCCTTAACGCCTAAACAAAAATACGTATTAACGCATAAATTATTTCTGTTAACCCTTATTTTGAAATGATCAAGACGTTATCTTAATACATGTCGTTACAACTATTTCTATAGAGCGTTGTTTCCCGTGCGAGTGTTCCCTCCGCGATGTGAATGCCTGGACTTGAGCGTGGCCTTGTGCGGGGGAAGGTCGGCGGGGGCAAGGCCACTCTCTCCGGGAGATTATCCTCCCACGTGGCAGCTAGGAGTGGTGCAAGTGACGTAGCTCGGAACAGGAGAGATATGACGATAAAATTGAATTGAATATTGCTTTTATCGGTTTAGACTGTACGGATAGCCGAGTGGTATAGGTCACCAATATATTTTTATGTGTAATATTGTATCATTTATTAGTTCAGAAGTCATCATCAATCAATCAATAAAAAAAAAACCATAGGAGTCAATAGAGTAAATGAAAACCTTTAAGTTATACTCTATTTGAATAAGAAAAAAAGGAGAGAAATTTGTGGTAGTTTCCTCAGCATTTTCGTTTAGGGATCAATGTGTTCGGGTGACATTTTTTTTTTTAATTTACCGTGTGTAAAACAAATTATAAAGTGTTTGTTAGTTTACTGATAAAAAATTAACCACTTTTCTCGTTTTTTTTTTATTAACTTAAAAAAAAGTTATTCTACCTGTACCTACTGGAAAAAGTAAAATAAGGACTTTCTTCGTACATTTAGTATAAATCGCTATTCGCTACAGCATATGTTTGCTCCATGCGCGGGTACTATACTACGCAACCCGGAACTTGAGTTTCAATGTCAGGATCGATCTCCGTCCGCGCCGCTACACTCTCGTATAATTTATAGAGGGTTACACTGGGGAAAATCTATGAAGCGATATTGTTGGAGACTATACATTTTTCATTTCCTAGATGCTGGAGGCATTTGAAAGCTCTCGAGATAATTAAGCCATTTGACTGATAGTTTGAGGTTTGACACCAAAATAAAAATACATTATTGTTTTATTTTTAGGTCTGGGCGGTTGTCTCTGTTAAGGTTTGACTGAAATCTGAAGATTGATCAGTATGACTGATCAATCTTCAGATTTCAGTCAAACCTTTTCGATGCACGACGTTTGTATGACGATATTAAAATAAAAAAATTGAAGTCATAAAATAATAGTGGACTGCCAATAAAAATTAATATGAACCGGTGTTACGGCAACATTCTCATAAATAATATATTATTATTGTGTTTTTAAATACGAGCCTTGTTATAAAAATTGGGATGTCCCATTTTTGTGGTTTTGACGCCAATAAATTCATATTTTATTTGGACCCAAAAATTAAATTGGGCTTTTCGTTATTTTATGGATTTTAGTAATTTATGTCAACATTTGTGATATTCATGTTGAGGTAAAGAAGCCCATAAAAAAACAGGGGAATTAAACAAACATAAATATTTTTTCAATGTAGAGGTTTTTAACTATAGCATCGACCTATTATAATTTCTTTTACTAATATATCTAAGAACAACCTTAGCACGTTTCAGAGTAGCTTTATTTTCTTTACGGCGTAATTACAGAAGCCGTATAGAGTAAGTTAACCCCACTTAAATAAAATGAAAGGGGTTGCGAAGTACCTACTGTTCAATCAATAACAGGTACTTATATTAATATTTTAGATTAAATCAAAATGTTCTACGTGTAAGAGAAAAATATGAAGAGGTTCCTCTTTAGCTGGTTGATGATTTTAGGTTCTGCATTTTGGTAATAAGTAGGTTATTAAAAAAGAGTACCTACCTATTAGTTGAGAATCGTGAAAAGACTTAGAGGAGGCCTTTGCCCAGCAGTGGGACACTACAGGACAGGCAAAAAAATTGTAGATGTTATTTACCATCATAATGTAGTGACCCCAAGTAAAATGGGATAAGGGCAGGAAGATGATGATGATGATGATACAAAGTGTTAGAATTCTGTGTTTTTAGTGTATAAACATGTCATTGTACTACTGTTTTTTATCCTTAAATAAATATTTATGTGGTCATATGAAAATTTAATTAATATTTATCACGTATTCTATCTAGAGCCGTTTCAATAACGTTAGTAAACTCTCGCGAGAATTATTCCTTATTAATAAGTACTAGTGAGTAAAATTATAATTAATTATTGTACGGGATATGCGAGTGCACCAAACTTGGTAGTCGAATCGATTATAATTTCGGATTATCCCTTATCGCACATTGCTCTTACAGATTATGTTGTTCATTTTGGAACAAATGAAATTGAAAGCCGACAAGATACAGAGTTTTTCAAACACAAAAAGCGATTTTCTTTAACAGAGCTATTCAGCTATTTTCTCAATTGCACAGCATATAAACAGGCATTAAACATGTATAAATATTTACAACGGATGATGATAAAAAACCCGCAAAAATACTGTTTAATTTTTGCATGTTTTTATCTGAGATAGCAACACGCCTTTGCAACAACCTTGTTTAATAACAAACACAGCGTTGCCTAGCAACCATCAATGTTAAATTAAATTGTTTGGTTTAAATCTTATCAAAGCGAATTTTTATCACAAAAAGGTAGTTTTTATCGCTTAAGATGATTGATTTTGAATCAAGATGTTTAGAAGTGCATAGTCACTTGTAATCGTTTGTGATAATGCAATCATGATGTCTACGTGCAATAAGCAACGTTAGGTAATGTTTTTTCATTATTCTGCCTTCTTAAAATCGCAATCTTTTTATATTGAGGCCATAGGTATATTTAAAAACGATTAATTGAAATTATTGTTTAATCCGTAGATATTTAGAACTTTTTATATGACTCAAAGGTTATTGCCATCTATCACTGCAATTCAATTTTGTGGATTACATTGTTATTTATCTCAGATTACGTCAACCCATCCCAGTTTCGCACTTATGCAATACTGACGTACCATAAATACTAATCATCCTACCTTGTAAATAAAACTGCATCAAAATCCCTTGCGTAGTTTTAAAGATCTAAGCATACATAGAGACAGACATTTAGCAGAAAGTGATTTTGTTTTATACTATGTATTGGTTTGAAAAATTATAGAGTAGCAATAAATATTAGTATTTTTAAGAATAGAGCCATCGTCTAAGAAAACGTTCTTATCTTAATCAAGACATAAATTAATCGTTTTAATAACATTTATTTCTATTATATTTTGTTTACATATCGCGTATCTAATAGGCCGTTAATGCTCGACTCTATTTTGGTAACCCTTTACCTTGAGCAAGTTTTCCATAGTTATTTTGTAAATATTTAGTTTTATGATTTGTATAATAAATAATATAGATTTAGATCTATAAATAATAGACTATCTTTAGAAATTAACCGGCTAACAAAAGTGTGAAAAGCCCTACCAAACATCGCTATTATTTAAAATTACGAACTATTTAATAAACAAATAAGCAAAACCTTTAATTTATTTAAATGTTTCTGGAAAGATTTGAGCTAAATTACATAATAAATTTGAATTATTATGTCATAATTACATATTATTAATTTACTAAATTCCGCTCAAAACAGTATTATTTACCCTATATTGGAGTAAAGGCCTTCTTTCCTTACTTCCACCAACATACAGACTACAAAAAAATACAAAACAACTACCAAATACTGATATAAAAAAAAATCTCAACAAGCAACACCGCGCAAAATCACAAGCGTGCGATAATCTTTTTCGGTAATTGTGTTTATATAAATTGCGGCGTGGTATCTTCATGCAGTGTTGTCTTACCGCGCCGCCAACGAAGGTCGTCTGCGTGACCGTGACAGGGCGCCGCCACCCCTACGCTACGTACCTACAGAGCTACAGCGCTACACAGCTACGTCCTACAGTCTAACGCACCTCGGCTAGCGAACGCAACGCGTCTTGACTTGCGATACTAAAATCTAAGGCAACTGTGATTGTTTAGTGTTTTTTAACATTTTCCCATAAAATACAAAGGTAAGCCGCGTTAGAAGAGTTTTCGTTCAAGGTCGTGGTTGTTGTGGTGCGAAAATTATTGAACCGTTCGTCCGATTTGGCAAAAGTGTTTGTTGAATTTTACTGAAAAAAACCTTATTGCAAGCTCGATAGAGCTTTTAATCGATATTTCTGTAGAACGAACTCGATTGATATTTTCATCACGCAAACATTGTGTTTAACGAAAATTTTGGTTGTTAATTTTACCGGTGATAAAAAAATGTAGAGGCGTTATATTAGAGTCCTGAAAATCAAATAAAAAAGGACTATAAAAAACATTTTACATGTCATAACTAAGAAAAAATTACTTACTTATTAACCGGTTAATTTACAAAGAACATAACGTGATGAAAATTTAGATCGTAGAGTTTAAAATGAATGTATAGTTTTAGCGAAATGGCAGCTATTGAAGAAAAGTTGTATCCAAACTGCGACGCAACAGTTTGGCTTCGATCCTGCGAGGAGGAGGTCTCAGAGCCCTTGGAAGGGTCCATTACAGGTATGTTAGAGACCTTAGAAATTATCTAAATTCTTATAAATACTATAAAAAAGTAAAATTTGTGATGTTGTAGGGAGTAATATCAAAATCTATAGAATCGATTTACGAAATTCTTTCACTAATAAATAGCCATGTTATTTGTGAAAGTTATAGGTTTTTCTATATTAACTCGAAACATACTGCTAATAATGATGATTTAAAAAAGCATAATATAGTTCGTGATAGTAGTGCAGGTAAATTGGGATATTGATTAATGTAGAGTTTTATAGAGAGTGAAACTGAAAATAGAGGAGCAAGTAGGACAATTTTTTTCTGATATAGTGCACTTGAGATGCATAGTTGGAAATCGAATGTTGAATATTATGTAAATAAGTGCGTACAAAATATTGCAGGGTTTTTTTTAATGAGGATAATGATTATTATAATAATCCTGAAAAGAATTATAATTTTAGGTTATTTATAAAACTAAAACAATATATAATAATATTATCAACGGCTCAAATAATGGCATAATATTAAATTGATACAAGCACGTTTTTAGTTTCGATGTTTCTCAACAGAATAAAACTAAACATTCAGAATATATTAGTTGTAAATAATTTCTTAAAAATACAATTAACATATGGGTAAAGTCTAAAATTTTACTTGCTATGACTGTGATGGGTAATTCTCATGGGAAACTGCACTGTGCTAGGGTAATCCCAGAGGTAAAACGTGCAAATTATAATAAACAAACACATTTCTACGTAAGTATCCCTATCGGATATGTTGCGGATTTCAATAACATAAATGAACTATTTTCACATTTTGAATTTCATTCTTCCTACACACTAAACTTTAAATTTAAAATATCTTAAAACATGTTAATTATTTATGTGTGAATAAGTCTATACTAGACGCTAATTTTCTACAGTTTGTGAATCTTATTTCAAAGCATCTTTTTGTTTGCGCTGATCTTTGATCAGACATCTATTAAACACCATTTTTTGCTCATTTCGTGTATGTTAAAGTAAACATAACTCCGATTTGCACTTATAAATAGTTTGACTGCACATACCTTTAACACAGGCTTTGCTATATTTAGAATACTTGCGATTTTATTTGGTAACTGATTTTAGTTTGTTTTTTACTTCGCTTAATTGCTTTTTTTGCTAACAGTATTTCATTCATGTTTATTTACACACGTCGCGTATTAAATGTGCAGTTGAAAAAAACCTGACACAAAACGAAAAATATGTATTTCTACAGTTATTCAGTATGAGTCACAGGTATATTTGATTAATTAAAATAATTATTTGTTTTACAAATATTACTTGAACTGGGCAAAGAAAATTCACCGTTTATCTACGAGTTGCGCAGTCTTTTGTTTTAACATACATACATATGTATATTGGTCTGGATGTCGATCAATACTCGAGTCGTATATGAGATAGTGTTTTTATTTCAGGTGAGGTACCATCGTGGCTTCGCGGCACCTTACTCCGCAATGGACCAGGGTGTCTCAACGTTGGCACCATGCGGTTTGAGCATCTCTTTGACAGTTCTGCATTGCTGCACAGGTAATTATTTAAATTATTACATAAGTAAAAAAAAATATGATGACGTTTCGGAAGACTTTTTAAATTTTGATTAACTTTATTGGGGCTTCCAAGGCAGACAATGCTTTCCCTAGGACCATTGCACTGTCTAGAAGTTTTAGTGCTAGGTAGTATGCGTTGGTTATCATTTTAGATATCGGTTTACAAGCGTTGCAATAATGGGCATGTGTGGTGAGTTTGTATCTATCAATCATTCAATTATCGTTTTTGCAAATAATATATTAGATACTTGACTCTATTATGCATTTTTTAAAATACCTAAGGACCAGTGAAATCTAAATAATTTGGTACATACCTATGACACAGCAATATTTGCTTAGAAGTCGTTACAATGTCGTGAGCACACATAAAACAAACGTTGTATTTGCATAAAATTGATATAAATATCGTCTTTGTTTTTATTGTTGCATCTAATACGATAAGCTATCAAATTTGGTTATCATCCGTCACGAGGATATTTTAATAGGTTTTCTGCACGTGAATACGTATTACAATGATCAATTGTATTTCTAAATTATTTTGTTGCTATGTAGGTTTTAACATAACTAGATAGTAGATACACATGTTTTGTTACTATTCTTTTTAGTTTTATGTCTACAAGATTTTTCTCGCGGCTTCGCCCGCGATGTTAGCTAATAGCTGATTAACCTCCTTATTAGCTATACTTAGTTGATTTGCTATCTGTAAATCCCGGGTGTTAGTTGACTCCAAACCAAATTTTATTTTAATTGGCTTAGCCGTTTAAGCGTGAAAGAGTAACAAACATCCTTCCATACTTACGAACTTTCGAGTTTGGAATATTAGTAGGATTTCATGATACAAATTTACAAAAAAGAAAGGCACGTTGGGCTTACACGTAATTTTTTTAAATAGTATACAAAAGAGATTTTTAGAAATTGTTGTTGTTTTTAGAATTGTTGGCTCATTAAATTTAAGTCTAGTGGAATTAGATGTCTTATGGATAAAGATATTTAATTGTCATATCTATGACAGCAATAAACGTGATCTTCTTTAACAATGCAGCACGTTGTCACAATAGGGCATTGACATTACTTAGATAAGCAATATCTTAAACAAAACCATATTTTTAATATGTCAATGAAGGAGAAAGATAATTTTGATGTAAATTTTGAGTTTGCTTTTTGATTTTCTTATCGTACTTAATTACACTTACGTCAACTGTAGCAGTGTCTTTTTGCCATTTGACGTGTGTTTTAGAATGAGTTATAAATCCGGGTTTAATGGTCAAATACCTAGATTTTTGGATATGAAAGATCTTTGCCCTGCACCGGGAAAATTATCTCAAATATACTGCTTTATAACTAACGTAGAATTCTGGCATTAAACCAATATTAGTCGTTATTAGTATATCTATGTGATTAGTAGATGTGAATATTACAAGCTTAAGAAAAACATATAGGAATAAAAGGAGTTTTGATGAAATTGAATGAATATTAGAATCGAAAATTGTGAATGAATATGTTTTTTTAATAGAATAATAGAGAGATCTTAATAACTTGGAATAAAGAAATAGCTTCTATTGCTTCAATTTAATCCAAGCACTGAAAAAAGGTTTGACCCACATCGTTATGATTCCATTACTGCAAACCATTTCCTGTCATTATTGCAACTGTAGGGAGAGAGTGAAGGGGGAGAGCTCGGCTGATTTTTATACTCTCATCTGGTGCTAGGGTCATCGACCTTTGACACTTACAATGATTAATTTTGCCACTGGACACAACTTCTTATAGTTTTCTCATAGTTGGAACTATTCCATAAAGTGTTATATGATATTGTTATTAGGAAAAGTATTTGTATCCGGACATTAATCCGGTAGATACCTGATTTTGAGAATAAGAGTCAAGTATAAAAACAAAATATTTATTACCCTTTTCCTTTCCCTTATGTACTACTTAATTTCGAAGAAATTTTGGTAGTAATATTTAAAACGTTGTCGCTCCCGTATAGGCCTTGTTGTCAGTGCAAGTGCCAAAATTGCAACCAACTATCATAGATGTTATAGACCACTGATGATGATGGTCATAACCAATACTTCTATGTCCATTCCCAGATTCGCGATCGACGATGGCACGGTGACGTACCAGTGCCGCTTCCTGCGCACCAACACGCTGAGGAAGAACCGTGCCGCGAACCGCATCGTCGTCACCGAGTTCGGCACCAAGTCCGCGCCAGATCCGTGCCATACCATCTTTGACAGGTATGAAACATCGCTAAATGGTTGACAGGTTTAAACAGGCCTGTTGGTCTAGTGGTTAGTGGCCCTGTCTGCTATACCAGAGGTCGTGAACCTTTGAAGCTGTGATAGCCTAGAGGTAAGACCACAAGACTGCCAAGTCAAAGGTCTCGAGTTCGATCCCCATGGCGCGCACCGACTTTTCGAATGTTGTGTGCGGTTTAGATATAAATATCACATTATTTATATTATATTTATTGTGACGTAGAGATGTCAGCACAGCACGGCATGTAAATAATTTATTTTTCTGCGAGTGCTAAGGCTGACGTAATCTCTTATGTATTGAACTTATAAAGTTTCCGAAAGTAATGTTCTTTCTATAAAATTTGCATTTTTGTATACAATTGCTGTGCCTTCGACAGCTATTTATTTCTATTGATTGATTCTTTAAGAAATTTTCGACTCATCACCATTTTCCTACGATATTTTATTCAACAAATTGCAAATAAGTATCCGAAAATTCAGGACATACCGATGTCAGTAAAGATTAAGTATAATTACGCGCTTACTAATTAATTTATCGAAATAAATGATTATGCAATAAATGAGCATACTGATGCTTAAAATGCATCGGAATACAAGGATCATAAGTACAAATTAGTAGTGCTTTAGATAAGATAAACGTATCACTTGCTACTGTATTATACATATATAATCTTATCAATATTGCTAACTACAATTATAATAATCGATAATACAATCGATGCATTGAAGATACGTCGTAATCCGATTGGATATCTTTGGTCCTTTTTTGCCCCCTGCCTGCAGTTGACTCTAAGGACAGATATCCATGGAGCTATCATCTGATTATTATCATTCAAAGCCGTTGCCTTCTTACTTTTTGTGCGTGATAAACTGCAACGCAGTGTCGTGCACCGACCAAACGTGAAAGACGTTGTACGGCGGTTCACGTTTAGTCAGTAAGAGTCTGATACTACCTACTTACTTACTCCCCCGAGGAGGTGGATGTCCATGAGGATTCCTCCACCTTACCAAAAAAAAGCTGCCTTCCTATTCTCTTTCTACTTGTCTCAACTACTTAAGCCAAGGAACAAATCTAAGAATCAGAATTCAGCTTAAACGTTTCTTTTATGATCTGGTTTCCAGGGTAGCAGCATTCTTCAACCCAGGCGAGCACATGTCGGACAACGCTATGATATCTCTGTACCCTTTCGGTGATGAAGTTTATGCGTTTACTGAAGGGCCTATCATTCACAGGTAACTACAAAAATGTATATACATTCACACTTAACTAACAACAATTATTGTCTGGAATTTAAAAGAGACAAGGGCGGGGTGTTTGTTTCGACATTTCTTTTCAGGGTAGTCAGTTAAGAAATGTCGAATCCAGCGAGCTCGAAATATATTTATGACATGTAAAAGTGATAAAATTATCCTACTTACAAAATAAACGATTTCAATCCATAGTTTGAAGCGCAAACTAAATTCCGTGTATTTGTTGAATTTCGTGCCCTTAAAATGTACGAAGGACCAAAAAGATTGCAAATGAGGAAAATATAAGACCCTTGTTCATTAACTTAAACAAGTTTGGAACTCGGAATGTATCAGAAATCATTAAACATTTGGCACTAATTGGAGGTTTGAAAACGAATCACAAAATTTACGACCTACTGAAAAACATTGCAATTTATGTATTCAATTAAAAATCTACAACATCTAAATCAGGTTTAAAAAGGGCGAGGTCTTTTTTTGGGAAATCCAAAAAGCCTAAACGAGACGCACATTTTTCTTCTTTTTTGTTCGTTTAAAAATACCCAATAAAGATACCTTCGCATGTGTTTACGTTAAGCGGGCAGTAATAAAAAGGACAGTAAAAAAAAGGAAAAATATATTTTATCTTTAAACCAGATCTTAAACGCACTGTACATTGTTTAGAAGATATTCGGAGATCATCGACCTTTGGTTATATTATTGTTTATAAGCTCATGTCTAACGTGCGACGTTATTTTGTTTTGTTTAATTAATTTTCATATAGCTGTCATTTTTATGACGTCAATTTAAAGGTTATTTACATTAACAGTAAAAACATGGTTTTACCGCAATTTTGCGCCACCTGCAGTTTTTTCTGATACGATACCTACTTAAAGCTTTTGAAGTTTTCTGGGAATCTACTTTCTTTAGCATTATAAGCGATTATAAAGCAGCAATTATTATAATATATTGTCCAAATAAAATAAAGTTTATCATCATCATCTCAGCCGTATCCCGTAGGACGTCTGACTGTAAACGGCTGCTGGCCTGCTCAAAGATTTCCAAAAGAAAACGAAAATGAGATAAACATTTTTAAGTAACTACTTAATATATAAACAGCTTTGGGCCTAAACGCTTTATCAAATCCCTTAAAATAAAGTAGGTATACTTTAGTAAATGGCGCATGAATGTGAAGGAAGCCGTACATAAATCCATTCGTACGATCCACGTGCGAATTCCGAATTAAGCCTCATTTCATAACATCGCCAAAAATATCACACAACTATAGGTATCATATGTCAAACATGATCGGGTCGTTCACTCACCTTTTTTTTTAAGCCAGTCGGAATGCGTTTGATGCACTGCCAGAAAAAATCCGGCCAAGTGTGAATCGGACACGCGTATGAAAGACTCCGTACGATTAATTATAATAAAGGCATAACAAAAAATCATAGCTGTTATACCTGTCCCTCTTTTTTTTATTGTATGATGGCAAAACATCAACAGAAATCTGAAAATCACAACTGCCTGACTTTCCAACAGACGGACAGCCGAAAAAAGTGGTCTCAGTAATATATGATTTACTCTTTGACTATGGAACTCTAAAAAAATTGTTGAAAAAGAACCAAAAAAGTTTTTTTTGCGGTTTGCTTTTTTACCATGAATCACTTGCCAAGTTCAAGATTCGTTCTATTTTTAGAAGATGCGTTTCGTTTTCCTGCTGCTGCCATTGCCTTTTTTGAGTCATCATTTTATATAAACCCCTAAGTCATAAAATCTGATACGAAATTATATTAGTAATATTATTTTTAATTGCGCATAAATATTTTATTACTTGTTTATCCATGTTTTTGAATTTGAGAACTCTTTAAGGGCAGGACAAAAACATGATACGAAGTCTCATAAATCAAGAAGGCCATCATTAGTTTTATACAAACTTGTTACTTTAATATTATCATGCTGTCTTTTCCAGGGTGGATACTGTGACCTTAGACACTCTAGAACAGAAGAATATGACTGACTGTGTGGCACTCGTCAACCACACGTCACACCCTCACGTTATGCCCAATGGTGAGTACACACTAGTCCCTGAATATTTAATTTTATTCATTTTACTAGCTGTCGCCCACGACTTCGTTTGCGAAAAAAAAAAAGTTGATGTTGGCTCATTCTCAGACCTACTCTTGAAATTTTGTATATGCATTCTTATACAAAATTTTAAGAGAATCGGTCCAGCCGTTTTGAAGGAGTACGGTAACTAACATTGTGACATGGAAATTTTATATATTAAACTAGCTGTCACCCGCGGTTTCACCCGCGGATCATCTTAAGTTATTATACATAGCTGTGCCCGCGACTCCGTCCGCGTGGAATTTGGAAAATATCATTGTTTCATATTAACTACATAGTACTCATTGTATTACACTCATTGTATTACAACATTTTGCTTTTTAGTAATTTTACATTATCTCCGAAACTGTATGACCTATTGATATACTGTAAATGGCAAATCATATCTGTATGATGTCGTTGTGATACTGAAATAATTTATTTTGATCATAATTAATATTTTATTGCTTAAATAATCAACCAAAGTAAGTAAGCCGACTTTTTTTTTACGTTTAAAGACATATAAAAGGTAAAATATAAAAGATAGAGATATGGTGTCGCGGACTTTTTTGTAGAAATCATTAAGACAAATCAGATTGCCATACATTGTTTTCAATATTAAGCAACTGTTTAGGCAGCGCATGCATATGTTTCTGTTTTATGAGCAATTTTTCTCCGACTTGCTAGACAAAAGTTGTGATATCTCGGTTAATATACATGTTATAAAAATAATTTATAGCCTATAGCACTCAGGAATAATGTAGCTTTCTACCAGTGAAAACATTTTTAGGATTGGATCATTAGTTCCAGAGATTACCCCCTACATACAAACTTACAAATTTTACCTCTTTATAATATTAGTATAGATAATGCGATACGAACATAACCATACTTACTACCAAGAGACTTCTTATAAAATATTTCATTATGCATATTCACATTGCTTTAATTCTTATTAATCACAATTACTTCTACATCATTTCAGGGGACGTCTACAATGTAGGAATGTCAGTTGTTAAGGGCAGAATAAGACACGTCGTTGCCAAATTCCCGTTCACAGAAAAAGGTGATTATTCCTCTTAACTTTTATAAAGCAAAAAAAAATCTGGTTTAAATAAAGACAAAGCTAAATGGCATGTTATGATAATTTTCAGGTGATATGTTCAAAAAAGCTCACATTGTAGCCACAATGTCCCCACGCTGGACACTTCATCCTGCTTACATGCATACCTTTGGTGAGTAGAAACTTCTTGACAAGAACCAAATAGATGGCCGTTGGTCTAGTGGTTAGTGGCCCTGACTGCTATAACTAAGGTCGTGGGTTCGATTCTCACCCAGGACAGGTATTTGTGTGATGCACACGATCATTAGTTCTGTGTCTGTAGAAACATCTAAGTAGGTATGTTTATCTGTTGTCTAGTACTCATAACATATTATAAGTTACTTAATTTGAAACTATAGATGGCATTTTGTGAATGTTGTGAAATATTAATTTACCTAGTTGCTTTGCAATAAAAATACTTCCGTCATCTATCAGGACGTCGAACTCTTTTGCAATATCTTAATCTGTTTCATTTATATTTTGGATGGGTCAAGCCTAACATGTACTTAATTAGTTTTACCTTCTAAAGTAAAGTTCTCTGTTTGTAATTTCAGGTATAACTGAGAACTACTTTGTGATCGTGGAGCAGCCGCTGTCCATCTCCGTGTACGGGCTGATGGCGAACCTCATCAACAACAACAAGCTCGCAGCCAGCCTCAAATGGTATCCTGAATATGAGGTGCGTATATTTAACGTTATTTAAGTTTATTTTAATAGCCGTCAGCTACATTTCTGTAAAGGTGTTTTTGTGAGTTATCCGTTTCACTTTTAATTGTTTTATTCTTACAGTTGTGGTTGTATTTACATAAAGCTACTAGATCAGTATCTGGCAAGCAAAGCTCAATTTATTCTTTAATGAATTTATGTCGTCAATTCCGTCTATCTAATAATAATATGGTTCTACAAAAACGGTCGCCTAAAACCGTAACTTACGTCTTTATTTTGTTTACTTTTAATACCAATTGTGATTAATTACAGACCAATCTCTTAATGCAATTTCAACCTCAGTTAAAAAGAATTTCTGTAAATAATATCTGTCTCGATTCATCATCATCACCTTCCTGCCCTTATCCCATTTTACTTAGGGTCGGCGCAACGCTTTTTTTCATTCTCTCTTATGAGACGTCACACTATCTTATCTCTATTCGTTAGCCTCACTTAGTATGTCGCACTACTTCCAGACACACATAGTCCTCTTAAGCAGGAAGACAGGCAAGGAGGTGAAGCGGTTCCGCACAGACACGCTGTTCTTCCTGCACATCATCAATTGTTACGAGCATGAGGGTGAACTGGTAGTAGACCTCTGCACCTACAAGGATGCTAAGGTCGTCGACGCCATGTATGTTCATGCGATTGAGGTGAGTAGTGTTTTGAGTGATATCATCTTTTATTTCTTAAATACCTACTTAGACTATATGAATTTGTTTTTTGAAAAAAAGGGAGAAGTAAAAACAAAAAACAATTTGCAAAAAATAATTTTACTTTGCTTCCAAAACGTCAGTCGTCAGGCATTCGTGGTAAATAATCTTGAATGTTACTATTTGAGTTTGGATGCGAACATTTTTAGCGCCTGATAAATTACCAATAAGTACGATACTAAATTAATAAAACACACTTACAAATCCTATTCATCATTCACATCAACCATTAAATTAAATCTTACAGACGATGCAAAGCAATGCAGACTATGCCGAATGGTTCCGAGCCAAGCCGAAGCGGCTGCAGGTATCACTGGACGCTCCTAACTTGACCAAGATGGATGCAAGCATTCTGGCTGATATCGGCTGTGAGACGCCTAGGATACACTACGATCTGCATAATGGTATGTAACTCTATGATACACGACGGAATCATGTCTTATATAAGATCTTTTTGTACCCACTACATAATTAGCTTAGACGTAAATGTTGGTACGTTATCAACGGCTCAATCTCTTTGGTGAGAATGGGTGTCTTTCATTGACTTCTATGGTTTTTTTTCTTCCTGGGAAATCATCAAATGACCCCACCCGCTGTAGGTGCAGCGAGAGGGAGTGTCCGACTTTTACTGACCAAAACCCACTATGTTCCTCCTGGAGTCCTTTGAGTGCTAGGGTCATGGTAACTCTTACGGACATCCCGCAGCCCCGGGAGACCTCTACGGTCGAGTGGCAATCATCTCACCTGGATATAATAACTTCGTTCTTTGAAGGGACTAACTAAAGTTAATTTTATTTATTTAAATAAACTATTTTTGCTTACAGCTAAATACTACCGATATTTCTACGCCATAAGCTCAGATGTCGATGCTGAGAATCCTGGAACCGTAAGACTAAGTTCCTTTTTTTCTTCGTTATTCCGGTTATATAAATCAAAGGTTTTCGATCTGTGACTTTTGGAAATCTAACGATGGTTCTATTACTCTGTGAAATGTGGTATACCCATGGTATATCATGAGCGCATAGTTATCAGATTTTTATTTCATTCTTAAAATCTGATTTAGAATCTGCAAATTTGATTCATAGCGTAGTGATAGGTATAGAGCTATTAGTATCTATTGACACCTGAAAAATCAACTCAACAATAGTTTTTCATACTGCACGGATAGCCGAGTGGTATAGGTCACCACGCCAATTCCCACTGGGCGCGACGTGTCGCGGGTTCGATCCCCGCATAGGACAAGAATTTGTGAGTTTCACAAATGCTTGTGCATGTGAATTTAATGTCTGTGAAACCCCTCGCGATACAAGGATTATTTTTTTTAGTGTGGGGAGTCGTTTAAAAAAAACAGTCTTTAAAGTCTTTACACATGGCGGCATTAGTTCCAATTTCGGCTACATGCCAAATGATGTTTGTAGCACTATAGTGGCACAGGGGTGTCAGATTTGAAAACAAAAATAATTGTCGTTTTGTTTTCTTGGCAAAAAACGACAAAAATATTGTCAAGTTACTGATCGGCAATAACTGTGTCTTAATTAAGTCATACTGTTTTGCAGGTTATAAAGGTGGACACAAAAACCGGTGAAACAAAAACGTGGTGCCGACCAAATTGTTATCCCAGCGAACCGATATTTGTCCCTTCACCTAACGCTAAGGTAAGTCTGAAAGACATGCCTAATTACTATTTAATGCCAAAAAACGCACACGTACAAACATACATTTCTATTTTTGCGTAACTAAATAAAGAAAAAAAATATCTATAGACTTCAAAGTCCTCGTTATTATTAATTAATTCCTCAATGTATAGACTTCTTATATGTATATATTTAAGGTATTTAATTCTTATTTCAGAGTGAAGACGACGGAATTCTTCTAAGCGCTCTCGTATGGGGCGGTGAGATGAATCAAACAGTGGCATTACTGGTCCTGGATGCGAAGACAATGGAGGAAATAGCGCGGGCGACGTTCAACACTCCGTCACCAGCCCCCAAGTGTTTACACGGCTGGTTCTTACCTACAAACAGCTAAAGAGAACGTACTGATGGTAGATTTAGGTCGAAACATGTCTAATAGTTTCATATCCCAGTAAAACATCGCTGTAATGTCTCGCTCAAGAATTTAGAAGGTCATTGATACCGGTAAAGATATGAAAGAAGTTTGGCAATGATAAATGTATTCGAAAATCGCTGTAATACTCAAAATAAAATTTAAGAAATTGGTGTGCCTGTTGTATAAAAAATAGATACTCAAAAGGGGAATTGCAGACCGTTGTACTTTCGAACCAATACGATGCAACGTTCGTTATTTTTAATTAAAAAAGGAGAGTTAATCCAGATTGACTGATATTAGTAAAATGAATGGATTCAAATCATCTATGAAGATGTACAAGTAATATAGAAGTATGTCATGACGACTGCTAAGCGGGATCTGTTTGAGTTTTTGTTATTACGATATTCAAGCATTTGCAGCAAGCATTTTAGCAGTTGATTAGTTTAGTTACTCTTTTGTGAATGTTTCGATGTCGAAAAGGCTCTATCGGAGAAAATATGAAGAGAACATTGTCTGAATGTTATGCAAATGTATTTTAATACATACTTACTGTTTAAGTAAATGCAGCTGTATGTTTTTGTTTGTTTAAGAACTAGTTGTAAGGAGAGGTCCAAAGAATGTGATTGCTTGTGCAAAATTTACGTATAGCAATCGGTGGAAAAGCGTAATGTTGATACAATTTATGCAGTGTTAGGCTTGTAAATAAACTTGTAAATTTTTATATGTTTAATAAATAAGTTCATACTCTAATGTTTACTTTATTTTCCACTTGCTGCTATTTATTCTCCCTTTTTTCTAATTCCGTAAGAGATAATTTCATCAAATAAGGAAATTTATTTCAGTTTTCACTACAGTAGATATTTAATTAAAATCTAATCGTAATGCTCATAGTTCTTGTCTAATATATAAAATTCTCGTGTCACAGTTTTCGTTGCCATACTCCTCCGAAACGGCTGTACCGATTCTCTTGAAATTTTGTATATGCATTCAGTAGGTCTGAGAATCGGCCAACATCTATTTTTCATTCCATTTTTTGTTTTCGCGAACGAAGTCGCGGGCGACAGCTAGTATTTTATAAATAAGTGTTTTGAAAGTTGACCATATTTCTGAATATTTAATATTTTTCAGTAAATAAATGTAAAATGTCATTTAATTTCACTTTTTAAACCTATACCTTGAATTTAAGTGTCGATCAGAAGTGATGCTGAAAAGTATATTATATAAAAAAATGTCATGTCTGCCACTGAAAGTATGGAATTAAATTCCAGATATTATGGGTATACGGTTCACTCATAGTCTCCGTATTCTTCAGTATACAATATAAATGGGGCCAAGTATCAAGTAATTCATACAATTTTAAACGCCAACGATGAAAAATAACGTATCCGATAAAACGGACCAGTAAATCGGAGAACACGAGTGAACCTACTCCAATTAGCACTTTTACCACTCCCTTGGTACGTTTGTAATCGGTAACAATAATATATATTTTTTTATTTCACGACTTTCACACAACGTCATCTAGTCTCAAACTAAGCAGAGCTTGTATTATGAGTAAGAGATAACTGATAAACATACTTATTATACACTTCTAAATACACACATAATTATTATTATAGATAAATTACACCCAGACACAGATCTTATGATCGTACTCATCACACAAATATTTGTCCTGGGTGAGGATCGAACCCACAACCTCTGGTGTACCTAAAAGTCAATGCCACTAACCAATAGACCAACAGGCCCGTCTCAAAATATCCCGTCACCTGTATGATCGGAACATAGAAGTAATTGACCAAATGTAGACATGCTTAGATGCCTAGATATTACAGTCACACGTTTGACCCGTGGCGCCCGCGCCATTGGAATGGGTTCATTAACAAAAACCCAATATGTTACTAACGCGGTCATTCAGGTCATGTTGTTAGCACAATTTGGAAGGTCACAAAATGTATCAAACACAATTAGGAACAGTTTTGAAAGAAAAGATAATTGAGTAAGTAGTAGGTATTGTGAGTATCGGCAATCGTTCATCCCTCAAGGCAATTACTTTTTCGGGCCCGAATTAATAGTTCAGCGTACGAAAGCCTATACGTCAGGTCGAGAAATTAATCTAGTTAATCGTTTGTGGACATTGTTGAGCAAACTACTTCGTTGATAAAACGTAATATCACTAAGGTGTTATACAAACATTGACCATCACGCTTACTATTAGCCAGTCCGTTACAAGCCACACGGAAAACTGGTAATTAGTTCCATGTGCAAGTTGCAAAGATGCATACTAAAATACCTGATAACTTTAAAATGGTGAATGAAACAAGTGTGAATGCGTCAGGAGACGGACACGGCTTTACCAAAATTGCCTACTTCGATGAACCGTATTACCTTTTAGTGATATACTGTGTCGCGTTGTTCTTGATCTTCATCGCCAGCCTCGTGGGCAACATCCTCACGTGCATCGTCATCTACTCCGACAGGTCCATGCACACCGCCACCAACTACTACCTCTTCAACTTGGCCGTGTCAGACCTGTTGGTAACCTTTCCCATTCTAATATTCATCTACCAAATTCTGAGTCAAGGTGCTGGATTGCTAGAGTTCGAGTATGGAAAGATGACGTGCAAATTTATAATATGCATCCATTTTATGGTGGTCACAGTCCTTTGGAACAACGGCATTCTAGTGATGACAGCTCTGTCCATAGAACGATACATAGCTATATGCTACCCAATGATGTTACAAGGCACACCTGTGTGGCGAAGAGTAATGAAAATCATTGGAATTATCTGGGTGGTAGCTCTGCTGGAGGCAACACCATCATTTTATACGATAGATGTCTTCGATACTGGAACTAATTTGATTTGTTTTTTTAATCCGACTGCCTTGGCAAAGCTCCTGACGGCAATAATGGCAGTAGTTACATTCATCGTGCCTCTGGCTGTGATGATGTTTGTCTACACTATGATAGCCTTTAAAGTAAATGATAACAACCCAAAATATAACTTTAAAGACACAGTGCTTAACAATGGAAGCAACAGGAATAAGGTTAATAAACTGATCAGTAAGTAAGGTTTTCTATTTGAAATAATCGACTGTCCAGATTTTGTGTGTGTTTTTAATACGAGTTTTTCTTGTTTAGTAGCTCTGACAGTATCATTCGTAATCTGCTGGCTTCCGTACTTCCTTTTAAGAATACTTACAGTAACATTTGATGCAGAGGAGTTTGCAAGAACTCAGAAGGTGAGCTCATTATGTATAAGTATTGATTAATATTTTATTTTATTTATATAATTAAGACTTTCGAATTTAAAAATTATTATTTTATTTCATTTGACTTCTTTTGAGCACTTGACTTCTAAACATACTGTAAATAAGTTTCTAGACTCTTTATATTGGTACCTAGTAATGTAGATAGGTAATGCTCCATATTTACACGAACATGTAACTCGCCATCAGTTTATGAAAGTACAACGCCATCTATCGGGTAAACTTTCTTACGACACTGAGTTTAGCACAATTGCATCACATTGTACAATTCTTTCAGTTGTGGGGTCCCGCGCATAAGGTCGCGATGTTCAACTGCTGGTTCACGGCGGCCCTCAACCCACTGCTGTTCAGTGTCATGTCCACTAAGTTCCGGAACGCGCTTAAGGTGAGGTTTATTTCTATTTGTTATATCAGTAAAATGATGATACATTTTTTTTTAATGAACCATGGGCATGCTGTCATTTTGATAACATTTCACCCGCCCATTTGTCTACTGTGGCAAAAAGTGGCTGTCTTTTGATGGCATAGAATTGAAAGCGAACCAGACATTCTTAAAACAAATCAAAATAAATATGTATCAAGCTAAATATATGTACTGAACATCACTAACACTTACTTCTTTAAAAATATCTTAACAAACGGTTTCAATTATTGTTGCAGAAACTCTGGAATAAGAAAATCAAGAAAAACAATGTTCTTACTGATAAGTCGTTTTCAAACACACTGCAAACAAGTCGTATCACCAAAATGGATATCTAAATATTAACCAAACACGGAATCTCAAACAAATGTGACGTCTTAGATATAATGTGGTAGTATACGTAATCTGTGTGTTGTGTGTGTAAAGGAATTCAATAACTGTGTGAAAGTTACAGTCAACTTCTAGCAAAAAAATAGGACTTTATGCCAATGACTTTTACGGATATTTTCCACTGCCTGCTTGGCGGTCCAGAAGGACATCAAACAGGCCCTGACGCAGCACGAGCGCAAGATAGAGGGAGATAGAGAGGGATATGGAAGAGGCAGACAAGCTGACTCTTTTAATACTTCTTGTTAAGGATACAACAAGAATCATTTGTTTCTAATACAACACAGGAGATAAAAAAGATCCTTTGGCTTCTTGACAGATCCAATATGTACTCAGGAGAACAGATGATCTAATAATGTCTCCTGACCGATTTCTACCACGGCGGCTACTGTTACTATGACACCAGCCAACTACGTAGGACATATGTCAGAAGCGTGTGCGCAAACACAGGTGCACTCTCATAGCCCGATGGGACGGTAATCCGACCGGAGAGAGATCATGCACATGACCCACATTTTTACGTGCCTTCCGAAACACGGAATGATCTGCCATTTCCTTCTAAAACAAGGTTACTCAAGTCGTGAAAGCAAGACAGCGTACTAAAATGCTAGAGGTATCTCATCCACAAAGGCAATCTGCGTTGAAAAATGGTAGACCCCCACCGGTGGCAGATAAGTTTTAACAAGGTGGCTATTTCTGTTCTAAAACAAATGAATAATGTTGACTTTAGAATATTGTAGGCTTAGCTGTAAAACCGAAACATTATAACTTTTAACGCTGTAAGCTCTTTGTAAACATATGATTATACGCATTGTAAACGTTATAAAAGTGTTTTTCGAAGAATTTTCTTAGTCACTTGGTATTGTTTTATAAGTTTATAGGATACCATAATATAAAATTGTTACTTAAGCAGTATGTAGAAGTACCTAGTTTAAATATTTATATTAGGTAAATTCCTTTGTTTTTTTTTGTATTTCTAGATTTATCCATCCAAAAAGTTAAAGACACACAATAAGTTTTACTAAAATACAGATTTTATTAAACTTTCAATTCTGGAATCTATAGCAACAATTCAAAATTCGTTTTCTAATTAAATATCATTTCTATCAAACCGAAAGTGATTCGAAAGTAAGAAAGATGTAATAATAATTATTAATCATAATAGCAATATATAATAAAACAAGAGAAAACTTTAATTATTATTTATTGACTAAGTTATGTAATGTATTTTAAGATACCTACACGAAACAAAAGAATAAATTTTAATAGGCATTAATAATTAGTATTCGAATTAGGTAAGTGCATTGCATGTGGTACAATAAAACCTTACAAACAATAGTATGAGGCAGAAAGCCTGATGCATTAATTTAAAATGTAAATTATTAGAAAGTTATGTCTCCAAGCTTCTGCAATGTTTTGAACTTATTGTAAGACTTTCTTTTATGTCTTTGTTTCACAATGTCAATGTACAGTTCCTATTTTCCATCAAATGCCGTGATCTAATGATATAAAGCTACAAGGACCTTTTGGCACGTGGCTGATGACGGAACTAATGCCGTCGTTTATGAAAAACCATGACATTTGAGTGACAGTTGAGTCGATGCACACTTACGCCCTCATGTTAATGACATCCACGTTCAAAAATACCCTTGTAGCTTTTTAGAACTAAATAGCCAATCATTTCACGTCATTTCGATTGAAAATTAAAAAATGAATTTGATTATACAGTTTTTGTGACTGCTTTGATTGTCCTCAATAATTCAAACCCCAGACAAGACTCTAACCTGTGACTCCTGTCTAAGGTTTGAAAATATTATTTATTTATTATTGATTTCTATTAATTAATTATCATCCAGAAATCGCACGTTTCAAATGTGTCTGATATTATTCGATTTACCTCCAAAATTTGTTATTGAAGTATTAATAAAGTTATGTTCAGTTGACATCAGTTCTTTTACAAAACTTGACATACACCGGATCTCTGGTTCTTAAGACTAGATCGGGCATGAAGACTAGATCCTCAGGCTTTGTGATGGCTTTCATATGGAACTTACGGAGAAGACTCGATATTACAGTCTTGAGTTCCATCATCGCGAATTTTTGTCCTGCAATCAAAGATAGGGTAGAGTCATGAACTCAATTGTAACAAAATGACGTTTAGGTATACAATAGATGGTTTGTTACGTGTATAGCGGTGCTATTGTCGTGCTTGCAAAGTAAGTCAACATCTTAAAACACTAATAACGTAAAGTGGACGGAGACTGCATTGCTAATTTTGAAATCAAGAGTGGATACTCAAATCGTCTATTAAGAGTGAATAAGCGTCAAAAAGCTTTAACTCCTCCTTTATTTACGAAGGGGCCCTTGTCCTTTTTACATCCCAGTGGAAATCCTCATGGACTTTCTCTCTTCAAGCGGTTGACGAGGGGGTGTGCCGGACTTTTACCGGCTAAAGCCACAGGAGCGTCCACATCTGCACATTCACGCGCAGCGGCCTTTGCCCTTTAGTGTTATTTATGTTTTTGTAGTTGTAACAGGTTGGTATTGTTAAATTAATTCTACTTACCAATACAGTTTCTAGGGCCAGCACTGAAGGGTATATACGCATACGGGTGACGGTTTGCACAATTCTCCGGTAGGAATCGCTCCGGGATGAACACTTCAGGATCCGGGAATACATCCGGATTCCGGTGAATATCAAACACGTTGAAATTACATATCGTGTTAGCTGGTATGATGTTGTCATCTGAAAAGTTCAACAGTTTTAGGCACATCTTGTCTTTGTAGATGAATAAATGATTTCTGAACTACATGAAAATCTATGACCCTTAATGAAGAAATAAAATATTACTTATTTCAGAATCTTAGCCCATTCAAAATTGTGTAGTATGTTACGTTTAGGTAATAGGGTCCCTTTACTCTTCTAGTATTTGTCATTATACATATAGTTCTCAATTCTTTATTGCGTACCCTAATGTATAGAGGGTGTTGGTATATAAATAATTTAGTCACATTTATGGACCCTGTCAGGCATAGCATATAACAGTAGTAGGAGATAAGAGGAAAAGCATTGAGTTTTGATAATACATACCAACTTTTACATCTTCCGTTAACAACCTTGCCATGAAATGCACGCTCGGATACAGGCGTAAGGACTCCTTGATACAGCACTCCAAATACTTCATCTTAGATAGGTCTTCGATGGTCGGCGTTCTTTGGGAATCGCCGAAAATATCTAGCATCTCCTCCCTTGCTTTGTCCTGAAATATGCCCAAATTAATGTAATAATTAATTTAATATTACATTTAAAATTACAAAATAATATTATTTTAGAAAGCAAAGTTTAAAAATCAAAAATAAATTATTTAAAAAAAGGCTAAAATGTGGCATCTTTGAACGTCAAACTTGTAATAGACAGCATGAAAGCATAGGAAACGGTGAAGGGTAGGTGATGGTTCACCTTTACCGTTTCCTATGTTTTCGCTACGGGAGAAGAAACGGCGCAACAAACTCCCTAGTAACACGCTGTCTTTCTTTTACATTATAAAAAATGTAATAGGGTAGGAACCGTGCCAGTGTAGTGTTTTTCTGTGTCTTTTGTTAAAACTTACTAAATGTATAACAATATTAGATAACACGCGGGTACCTGTATCTCTTGTTCGTTCGCCAAACTCATTATCACGAAACAAAGAGCTGTTGCTGTTGTGTCGTGACCCTTAAGATTAAAAAAAAGAACAATCGTTATACAATATTACATTATCACAATTATTATCATAGTTTATTATATTCGTTCATTAGGCGGTAAACCATCGAAAATGTTCCTTCTGCTTAAGTATTATTAAAAAAATAATCAATCAAATCATATGCGCAAATTAACATTTGACCAATGCGGAGAGTAAAAATAAAGTCCGAAGAATAACTCACTTCAAACATGAACGTATCAACTTCCTCTCGAATTCCCTTCTCATCAATCCTGCCATTCTTCTCCTCATCGAGCAACATATCCAACATCGCCAGCTTCGCTTTCTTCCCATAGACATCACTACTTTCTTCACCAAACGCGACAGGGACAGGCATATCATTCCTACTCTTTCTTCTGTACTGGATAATTTGAGTAGTGAAGTTGTTTAATGACTTTAGTGCGATGTTCTGCATCTTAAAAACTTTGCTGAATCGGAAGAGGAACTCGGTGTACAGCCAGAGCCTGGTGATGCGGTAGATGATAACGCTGGATAAGGTGTGGACGGGTTTGAAATACTTGTTCGTTAGAGTTTCTATGTCTTCTTGTGGTGTTGTGCCCATTGAGGTTTCTGAGGAAGAAGTTTTATGTAATATCGATATCGATAAATTTAAATATCGATGCAAATTTGACTTCAGTACTCACACTTGAAAGAAGGACTTTTGTGTCCATAGCAGTATTGCATTGGATTACCTAATCTTATTTACAAAGTGTCTTTGGGATATTTTGCTAAGGTTTTTATTGATCGCTGCTAAAAACCTTTATTTTTAGTCCGACACGCGAGCCCAGCCGCCGCGTTAGCTCATGATTAGGAATTCTGGTTGGGACCGAAACTAGTCGGGCAATCTCGATAAATACACGTGAGTAAATCGTAAAACTTAACAATTACAAATCCGCGTAACGAAAGTTATTATAATAAATTTTTTTTGCAATCCAAGAGATATTAGGTTACAATAAAAAATCAACGATTGTGTATTAAGTTTGCCACAGAGTCCACAATTTATTGACGATCTATTAGTATTAACTATTTACCTACCACACATAATACTAAGAGTAGACTTGCTCAGCAATGGGAACAGCTCCGTCTTATCATTATCGGTTTCCCTTTCAATAGTTTTCATCAACTCCTGGGATCTCTCGCAAAATGTTACGAAGAACTTCTTTAAAATCAGAAAATGGAAAGCAGGGGTCAGAAGTTTCCGACGGTGTTGCCATTTTTCTCCTGAAAAATATTTGTTGATCAAGTGGTTTGAATTACGGAATATTGTCAATTTGAATACAATAAAGCAGTTTACCATAATTTTAATCAAATCCAAAGATGTTTCGAGTATTGTTTATAACTTTAGGTTTTTAAAAGGTTTCTTTTATGCAGAAAAAAATATTTACTACTTCATATCCTGATTTTTTTTTCACAATGAACAGTTTTTTAAGTGATAATTTATAGCTTTTTTAATTAAACAACTATTTTTATCTAATTTTTTAATTGTTTACAATCATGCAATCATAGCCGTGGGAATTAAAAACCAGGAACGATTGAATTCGATCAATCTTTTACTTTAAAGACAACATAATAGGTAATTAATAATAAAATTATCGAGAAAAAATAGCTATTATTATCGTCGGACTAGATAATAATAGCTATTTTTTTTAGTACTGTTTAATTAAGTTTACCTGCGCTTGTGAGTAATCCTTCGCCAAGCCACGGGTACAAAAAGGTGTACGGCATTCCCTTTTGTATGTAGCGTGTCGATGATAGGACAACCTGTTTATGATAATTTAAATATAATATAAATTAAATAAGAGACAGGATACATAAATATACGTAATAGATGTAGGTATTTAAGAGCAATTACTAGGAAACTTGCATTAAACGCACTTGGCGAAAGGGCACGTGCACACTTATACTTGCACTTGCAACACTCTTATATCTAAGATGAATATGTTAATTATATTAACGATTAGTATAAACAACGATTAACATAAATAATATAAAAACCTATTTTTTTTTCAGAATGTTTGAGATAGAATGTGCCAGGGTAACCCGTTGTACAATACTTATTGTGTTAAATTGTGTATAAAATAACTAAAATAATTATTGTAATCAGTTTTGACTGTCTCTATATAATATGGTTTCCGCTACAAAAATAAAATTATCAGTCTACACATTTATGAACATTTGCTGTGATGATTTATTTCATGCCATCGCGTTACACAAATAATTAATCTAAGATGCTTTCGAAATTGCCTAAAACTTTGATAAAAATTGACCTATTAATGGGTCATTGGAGATAAAACATAACATTAAGTGTTAGAACGTGTTACGTATGTCGGTTGTTAGTTCTAATGGCCTACTGGACATCTTATGAAGTGAGACGTAGCGCTACACCGTGTGGTACGTTGTCACATTTCCACAACTGATTTAAAATTATTTAAAGACAAGACGGCTTCCTGGTTTAAATTATATTACACTAAAAATGTTTTCGTTTTCAAATAGATTTGCAGTAGTGTTTTTCATCTAACTGTAGAATAATGCGAAACACCAATACGTATAAAAATCCTGTTTTTAATATCTTGTACTATTTATAGTCAAAGTTTTTTAAGGCACTCTGAGGATCTCTAAGGCCCTACAAATAATAAATACTTATATATTTCTAAATACACACATACTACAAATGATCGTGACATCACACAAATATTTAACCTGGGTGGGAATCGAAATCCTCCGGTAGGTATAGCAATCTTTAACCTGACCAACAGGCCCGTCATAAACCTTCCTTTGCCGGCACATATGTTTGCGTAGAAAAACATATGTTGTATACTAACCTCAATGTACTCTGGCTTATACAAGTATACTGCTCGGTAGTGCAGACCGTGCAACTTAAAGATGTCTCCGTAAGTCTTGCGCCATCTTATTTGAGTCGTGAATATCTCTTCTGTAAATCGATTGAATATTATTAAAAGGAAAGGCGTAATAGTCCAATATAACCAATGTCTGCTTTAATGAAAAGATGGACATCTGAGAAATATAGGCATTATAAGGACGAAATAAAGTACTTAATAGAATAAAAAACCAAAGAAAACAAAACATAATTCCTTTTTTTTTATAAGAAAAAAAACAAAGCCACTTCCCGCTGTCTGTCCCTATGTATGCCTAGATCTTGAAACCTACGCAATAAATTTGGATGCAATATTTACGAATAATATTTCAAGACTTCAAGAGGTAGTAAGGAAAAATACTACAGTGAAGCTAAAGTTAAGAAACTAATAATGGGGATTCGTAGCTTATTGCTTAGCAATAAGTAATAACATATGCACGAAGTATTAATACGCTGGTAATAGAATAGTCTCTTTCATATGATCTCAGATTGGTATCTTTTACGATAGAGCATGTATCAACAATATCATACATCGTTATCCAGATTAAACGGAACAAGAGACTAATAATAAATTCCGATGCGGACCTCGGAATAGGTCACTGCTAATACACTCATAACTCTATTAATTGCACACAATAATCTTGTACACGATAACGATTATCCGGTGTCTTGGGTGGTTAATTAAAGTTCACATTATTTACAATTTAAACTTCTTAAAAACATCGTGCAAAACATCTCAGTCATATATCAAAAAAATCGTTTACATTATGTTCACATAATTAACAATGATAATAAACGTGGTAAGTCAAAAAAGTTTATCAAAATACACATTGTTTAGACATTCACACGTATAACAATAATATCTACTTGTTAAAATATTTTTTTACATATTCTACGACTCTACCCCATATATACTCAATTCTTTATTTCTTTATTTTCATTTATTTATCTTTATTTCTTAAAGGTATCTATATGCCATAAGCTAAGCCCCACAAAACCGTATATACTTATACTTGTTTTAGATATATGGGTCACAATTGTGAACCCTGTCGGGCACGGCAAAAGTAGGACATTTGCGACTAGTTTGTAAATAATCATAATGCTATAACTCTAAAAAGGCTAGTGTTCACACAAAACAATACAACTGAAATAAAAATTAAATAAAACTACTACTCACCCGGAGTAATAAATATATCCAATATATTTCCAAAGAGAAATATTCCCGGTGGTCCTTTTAACTTATGAAGAAGTGTCCCGCCATTACAGTACCGAAAGTAAGCATGTAAACAAATGGCTATCGTAATAACTAATAACAGCGTGTGTATGAGCATCCTGGATGTGTTACGGGCGACCACTGAACGACAACTGATTAAAAATTTACGTGACTAATCGATTTATTGATTCGCATGAAATGAGCATTTGAAGTCGATTGTACACAGTACAGAGAACGATTATTTCATGATGGGATGTGTCGCTTTTTACACGCGTGCTGCGGTTGATGACAAAAAAATTAAGTAGTAGTGATTTCTTTAAATCAAACTAAAAAAATAAAATTAATCTTTAAACTACATTCCAAAAAAAGAAAATTGTTTGTGTAAAATGAAAATGTGATCTAGGAACGTTAATGGGTAGGTTGCGAATGGGGTTCTAAATCATTTTCTTATTTTTATATCAATTCACAGTAAAAAATATTGAAAAATTGTATTTAAGTGTGTAATAAATATCAAATAAAAATTAAATGCCAGCGATACAAAAAAAACAACAAAATAAAAAATAAATATCAATTTTATTACACTACAATTTCCCGGAGACGACTAAATTTCTAAGTTGGTACTTCTGTATTTTGCCCGAAGCAGTCTTGGGGAACTCCTCGGCGATCTTCAATTTTTTTGGGATCTTGAACCTTGCGATATGACCAGTGCAGTGGTTCTTGATATCATCTGCAGCGATTTTAGCCCCTTCTTTGACTCTTAGGACGGCACAAAGATCCTCGCCTAGCCTCTCGCAGGGCACCCCAATGACCTGTGTAATAATAGTTCGAGATAAATACGTATCTTTAAACAGTTGTAGGTTAAGGCACTTTATCGTAACAACTTTTTTTTAAACCCCGGGGTTCAATGTCTAGTTTCACACGTGTTCTCCTCCAGTTGTAAGTCATAGCGTAATATTTCATGGTCTATCTAGCTAGATATGAACTATTTTTTTATAGCAAAAATATTTTTTTTAATTCGAATCAGTACCTCCTAACTCCTAAAACAATATAAAATAATGTCCTGACCAATTTCGTCCTCGGCGGCTGGTGTTACCATGACACCAGCCAGTTACGCGGGACGTATTATAGTGCAGAATCATGTGCGCAAACACAAATGCACTCTCTATTCCTTTACTCTCGTAACCCGATAGGACAGTAATCCGACACGACCGGAAAGAGATAACGCTTATTTCCAAACAATAAAAGCGCTTTAGCTTTCTACTATACTAGTGAGGGCATTGTACTAAGGTATCATGCGATGATGCGTCGGTTATACAATATATTGTTAGGATAAAACCTTATTAGGTAAAACCTATTAGGATAAAACCTCCCGATTGCAAATAGTAACGTCTGCTGTCAAAACTAAAAAATATAATGTTCTGTCATGGAATCGGCCATTTTTGAGCGGCATCGCTCGGTAAAGTGAAGTTGTCGGCACTATTTGCAAGCAGTATACTTTTTGTAGTTTTTGTTAATTAAATTTGGTGTGTTAACTAATTCCATTATTGGCTGTTTGTGGCTATTTTGTGTAAATGTAAATTTGATTTGTTGGCAAGTAAAATTGAAAAAGCATCTCTTCTTCTGAACCTTAAGAATATTAAATCCTGCATGAAGTTTGAATAGGTTTAATTTGCAAATTTCATTTATTTTCTATCAGTGAAAGTACGTATTTGTAAATATCCTGCATGTTGAATTTTCGTTCATCATTAATTGAATTTACTCTTTTCTAAGGATATCTTACCTGACTTTCAATAATATCTGGATGAGTGTTGAGTAAGTCTTCGATCTCCTTTGGCGCGATATTTTCTCCTCCACGTATGATAATGTCCTTCAGCCGACCGACAATACGACCGTAGCCATCTTCACTGATCGTAAATTTGTCTCTAAAAATAAATACATTATAAAATGCATTACTATAAATCTTTTGTTGTAAAATGCAAGGACAATGCAGTCATTGTCCTCCAACTAAATGTAATCAATCATTTTAATGTAACCACATTACTTTTTTTGACTAAAGAATTTTGTTCCATGAATAAAAAATAAACATACTCATGTTATTTTAGCACAGAGAGTGTGTCATGATGTTATTGGTATCACAGAGATTAAAAGAGTCAAACAAGCAATTTGCCGAGAGCAACAATTCATTGACTTAATAACACAAAATGTTAAGCCATAACAAGATATCAAACGTACTACTTGTCTCATGCGGGTATCGAACCCGCAGTATATCATCATTATCATCATCATTCCCCTGCCCTTATCCCAATTTTTACTTGGGGTCGGCGCAGCATGTCTTCTTCTTCCATACATTCCTATCTGACGTCATCTCGCAAGCAACACCCTTTGCATCCATATCATTTTTCACACAATCCACCCATCGTTTCTTTGGTCGTCCTCTTCCTCTATATCCATCCACATTCATGTCCAGCACCCGAACCCGCATTATAATCCTATCACAATTCATAAACATAGTCAAGAATAACACTGAGCAAAATATCGCTCGTACGGAACGTAAAGGCGAATGCACATTTTAAAACGTTACTTGTCTAAGTATTGTACAGGGATATGGCTAAGTGGTAATTGACGTGGTAATCTACACCTCTCGGCTATCCGTACAAACAAACTGTTCTTCAGCTTCAAAGCTATATTTACCCAGTTTTAAGCCACCCATCTTTATCGATGGTCTGTCGTGTCTTCTCGGGCTCGTCCCAGTAGCATATCATGGTGTTGTAGCCCCGCACCACTAGCTCGCCGGGGCTGCCGAACGGTACTATATTGTCTTCTTCGTCTACCACCTGGTAAATAACAAAGAATTACAAATCGACCTTGGTACGGGGGTACTTGTGGGATGCACTTTATCCTTTGCTATTTCAAAAGCGCAATGGTCTCCACAAGGACAACTTAAACAATTATGTATATTTTGTTTACAGAATAAACCCTTTCTCAAAACGCTTAATGATCTTCTTTAGTTTAGAAGTTACGGTATACAAGTATTAGTTTTGAGTACATTTTGTGAAAAATAGACTCAGTCAGTGAGTCATACAGTAACTCTAATATTTACGAACGCCTGCAAGTCTACTCAATATTCAGCTGTGTTAGAAAAAAAAAACAAAATAACATACGGCGCACAAGTCATAATATTCTACAATCTCCTGCAGAATGTGAATGTATTTTCATCTTGTAAGGACAGAACATAATATTTACCTTGACTTCTACATGGTCCTGTATGTAGCCAACAGTTTCTGCCACCAAGTCTGTGCTGTCACCGGCAATACTTTGGAAGACGCTCGCCGTCGTCTCCGTCATGCCGTATAGACCCTGTTAGTTGAAAAAAAGTTAATGCGTTTCATTAATTACAAACTTAGATATTTAAGTTTCGGTGACTTTTTAGGTATTTAAATTATTTCTAATGTGAAATAACGACATCTGTTGTAGGTCTCATAGTACCCATAAAATAGTGAATAGCTTATTACGTAAAAAATCTCACCTAATCTCACCTTTGGAGTTTTTTTTATAGCTTTAATAGTAGTAAGATTTAGTTGTCCCGCAAATTGCATTGTTGGAGAAACGAGAAACTACGAGAATGGCATTGTTAGACTAGAGGGATTGCCATACAAAAATCTAAGATTTGTCTAAAATGATAAGGTACCTGTCGAAATCACTACATAGTATAAAATAGTCATGGCCGCTGTCTGTTCACAATCTGTAAATATTTAAAACTACGCAACGGATTTTAAAGCTGTTTTTTTAATAGATAAAGTTATTTAAGAGGGAGATTTATAAGTTTAATACATCAGTATTTCACCCATGCGAAGCTGGCTGCCCCAGCTTTGCATGGGTGAAATCGTTAGTAAAGAATAACTGCATGAACCTTAACTTCATTTTTATAGTAGGTCACTTGCGAAACTTAAAACTTTGACTCGCGATCCAGCCGACCGCGTCAGCTAGTCGGGCTATCCCGATAAATACGCGTGAGTAAACCGTTATAACATTTAAGTATGAACCTTGACTGATTCAGTTTTGAGGTACTTCTCGAGGTCTCGGATGAGGGTTGGGCTGCAGGGCGCTCCGGCCGCCAGCGCCACGCGCAGCTTGGACGGCACATCTCCCATCGTCTTCACTTTGGCTAGCATGTCCACGAACATTGTGGGAGTACCTGTGATGACTGTGCATCTGGGGAAATGTAAACATGTTAGTTCCAGTTTCTGTTGTTACTGAAGCTTTGCTAAGAAACTATTGGAAAGCATAAAAAGAGGCTATTAATTAAGTCCAGTTAAGCAGTGAAATCCGGCGCTCAGGATAGATAGCCTAAATAAATATGTAAAAAAAAGGAAGTGAGTTATTCAAACTTTTTTGTGGGATTTTGGCTATACCGAATCGTAGGTAGACGTATTAAAATGATTATAATTGATTAACGTGAAAACCCAACTTTCGTATCATCCAACGTCAGTGATCAACTGGATTTACGAAGACATCATTGGTTTATGGTGAATTGGTATCAACTTTTGGTTGATATGAAATTTGCTTCGTCATAGTTGGTTTTCACCAAAAAAATATTAAGCTAGTTATCAACTGCTTTATTCAATTATCCTACAGTGGGAGTTTTACACTCGTCATTAATGATGTACAAAAAAAAATATATATTTTTTAAATCGGTAATTAAATACCTATAGCTTAAGCCAATTTTGGAATGTTAGTTTAGACTTATTCTTCGTAGAACTTGAACTTACTTTTCATCAAACATTGCTTTAAGGTTAGCATTGATGTCGTAGGTCGGAGACGGTAGCACTAAAGTGCAGCCGTGCCTGAGCCCGGCCTGGATGGTTACTATTGAGCCCAGAGCGTGGAACAGAGGTACCTGAAATGTTTCAACATGTAAGTTGGTGTGGCTGGGACCCACCGTCACCGTCTGGCCTAGCTACCATTTTCATCTAAGAGGATGTGAAAAAAGTGGCTGGCCGTGTTACTAGTAAAGTATATCTTTTTGCAGTGACAGCCGAACTCTAGCATATAAGTAGATAATATGCGATCGTCATACTTTATACTGATCTATAGGTGAATATTTTCACTCAAGAATTATATCGATGCTCTGCCAGCTTTTGGAGTTAACATACATCTTGGGATCAACAGTATTTTTCTTTCAGTTGACAATATAGTACCGAAATCTCGCGGCCACAAGCTGGAACTACAAACTTAAGGGCTTTTCAGTAACTGTACGCTATAGCAGTACCAGCTACGTTTACTAGATGGCGCACATTGTCCATAAAATATTACAGTCAAATTTCCGTTTCAGTAAACTGTGTAGGGGGTAAACAAGGGTTATTTTTCATTATTCTTTGCGATAGGTACTATTTTATCAAAGATGATAACTATGGCATACATACCTGCACACAAATGTTATGTCGTCCTTCATGAAATGTCATTCTCTTGCCGATAAAGTATGTGTTGTTTACTACCCCCTTATGTGAGTCCAAAGCCGCTTTTGGGTCACCTGTAAATTAACGAGTAGGTTCATTCAGGACGAAAAGAAAATACATTTGTAGCTATTATAAATTATTGGTAACTAAACCTTATAAAAGTACTCGTATTTAGATAATTTATTTTTGTAGAGTAAGGACCTTCATCGCTATGTACTTTTTGAAGAAGCGAAAATACTGTAGGTACAGGCTATTTTAAAATTTGCGAATTTTGCGAAGTTTTAAGATTTAAGCGAACAGACAGACAGAAAGACAACGACAGCGACTTTGTTTTAATACCATGCAGTCATAGTGATTTTCAACAAAATCCACCTGAATGATAGCTTATCGGAATTAGTCGGTTTCATTATATTTTTATCAGTAGATTACTTAAATTATTATTTTTTATTGTAATTATTGGTATTTAGTTATTATATCACTGTCATAATAACATTGACCTTCAAAATTAATCAAAACCTTGCCCATGTACTTTTCATTAATAAAACTACAAGGATCTTTTGTTAAGAGGATGATTTTATCGGGCATTGATCTGCAAATGCGCAACAAAAATCAACTTAACTGTCTAGATGTTTTTATTTTATATGGCGGCATTAGTTCCGATTTTGGACACGTGCCAAAAGATCCTTATAGTACAAAGTGTTTCAACTTGACGGCAAAAGCGCCTCTTTGCTTATATCATTCTAAGTTCTCTCTCTATATTCTATTCTATTCTAATCTAATGTTGTATTGTATTGGAGGTCACTAGATGCTATCTAAGGAAGTACCTCCAAGCCTCACCAGTGGTACCGGACGTGAAGTGTATGATGCAGCCGTCGCTGGACTGCACCTCACTGCCGTACGGCGATATCTGGCTGCCAGACCCGCCTGTCAGAGAGTCTAACCGTATTGTACCACTGAAACACAGAAAATGGTGAAATTAGGAGAAAAAATTGATTGTCCACAAACATATTTCCTCAACTACAATCAATTCAAGGTTGTTTAATTTATTTTCCTCTGTCTCCTTATCGGCTTTTTGTTATTGTTATAACGTATCTAAAAATTTCAATTTTAATCAGCTTTAAAGTTACCTTCATGATCATCATCATCTTCCTGCCCTTATCTGTTTTCACTTAGAGTCGGCGCAACATATTTTTTTCTTCCATTCTACCCTGTCAGACGTCACACTATCATTTACTCCTTTTTCATTCATATCATTCCTTATACCATCCATCCATCTTTTTTTTTGCCTAAATTTGAAGTTACCTTGTAATAAATAAACATATTACAAAGCTGATACAACTTACGCCAATTTGTGACTTCCCGCAGTAATAATAGAGTTCAAACTCGGAGCTCCGGCAGACTTTAAGGAGCCAGGTGTGCTGTTCTGTATTTCAGGTATGACTTGAGCGAGAGTTCCGTAGTAATTCCTGTTCGGTAGCTCTTCTCCGATGAGCAAACTCTTCATTTGAGTCTTGTTGATGCAGTAGCTGAGCTCGCTCTTTTCGTATACTGGATTAATGAGAACCTGAGAGAGAATGTAGAGTTGAGGTTAATTACATTGTTAAAGGAGTTATTGACTCTTTACTGTATAAAGAATGGCTTGGATCTGAAATACGAGTAGATGCGTATCTGGCATACAAGGCAATTACGGCAGTTTTGAAAGATGTTTCAAAGACATCAACGATAAAAAATTACGATGTTTTTCCAGTTATTGACGATAAATAATCGAATGTGTTACATAATTGTCCGTGTGGTGTCCGGATATAAAGAATAGCACCTCCCCATATCCTCCACTGGGTGTCGTAAAAGGCGACTAATGGACCTTAAGACCCAGTGCACTGTACCAAGCACCTTGGGTCACCCGAATGGTGGCGGGTAAACAACCAACAATCGCATTCCCAAAGAGGGTTAGTGTCAGGCAGGCGGCCGACTATAAAACCATAGCCAAAACTTTAAGCAACATGTCTAGAAGACGTGTTGCGCCGACCCCAAGTAAAAATTGGGATAAGGGCAGGGGTATGATGATGTTACATAATTGTTAAGGAGTGGAATCTACATAATATGTAGAACCTTAAATCTACGCTACAATACGTCATACATGATGTGACGTATAAAACGACACGTCAAACGTCCTTTGATAAAATATCCTTCGACATAGAATTGTCCCAAAATTAAAAATCTACTGATTATAACTATATCAACTTACAGAGATAAGGCCGGCCCTGGCGGCGGCGACTACTGCCACTATCCAGGCCGTGTTGTTGTGCGTCCATATTCCCAATCTGTCACCTTTCTCTAAACCCTGAGCTCGTAGGGCACATCCTAGTGAATCAGCCTGCAATAAAGATAGAAATAAAACCATTCAGTCGTATTTATATCATATCGTCTTTAATATCTTTATAGCATTATGCTCCGATAAAACTAGCTGCAGGGGATAAGACAAGTAAAGGCGATAAAAGATAATTCAGATAAGATTTAAATGTTCAAAAAGTGCTACTTTTTTTCGGCAATTTGCTCAGATCATGCTAGAGCATACATTAATAATTAATGAGTAACGTTTACAGACTTTACTGACGGCGCTACCGTATCTAAAACTACTTACTTTTTATCTCAAACAAACATGAGTTATCTTAGAAAACACAGCTTTAAAATGTTTACCATTTACCTACAGGATAAATTTATTTTAAAAAATCCTACGTATTTAAGACCGACACTTGGGTAGGAACGTGTGGAAGAAGAAGACATGCTGCGCCGACCCCAAGTAATAATTGAGATAAGGGCAGGGGAATGATGACGATGATTTGAGAGCGACACTTAGGCAAGCATTCTAAGCTGTCTGTTTCTTTCTACAATGCTCTTAATAATAAGAAAGACAGTTATCGAGTGATTTTTTGTTCAGTACCGTCCCTTAAACACGGTAGTAACACTGACCTGCCGCAACAACTCCTCGTAAGTCAGTGACACATTCTCGTGCAGCGATGTGACGGCGATACGCTCCGGATGCTTGCTGGCAGCCTGGTAGAGCACCTCGCCCAGCGTGGCGTCTGAGAGCGGCTCCGAGCCCGGGTTGTGGAGGTAGCTCGGACCAGCCGCTGACTGCAGCTGACGAGCCCATCTGGGAAATGATCAATTCATTAAAAGACTCTTAGGAGAGAAATAATTGGAGGGAGGGTTACAGGGTTCCTGCCGGGGCTGCGAGATGTTCGTAAGAGTTACCGCGACCCTGGCACTCAAAGGGCTCTAGAAGGAACATAGTGGGTTTTAGTCAGTTAAGGTCTGACACTCCCTCCCGCTGCGACCACAGCGAGCGAGATCATTTGATGATTTCCCATAGAAAAGCAAAAAAAGGGATACAGGGTTCTGTCCATTTGTGTGACATTCAAAAAGTACTACTTGGTAGCCTATCCTGTATATGTGACTTTTGATTTGTTATGTTAAAAGGGCCACTTCCACGTTGAAAACGAAAACTTTCATTTTGAGAAGCTATAGAACGCTACTCTCTACCTCTAATTGTCCTCTACCACTGGACACTCGAACGTCCATATTTCCTCGGATACCTTGTATATTAAATAGGACGACTTGTGGTCGTGAGTCCAAAAAATATAACAATAATTACAATTATCATTATAATGCCTTATTATCTTTATCAATACTAATACAAGATATCAATCGAGCTAATAAAACAGATACAAGGCGATATCTTTGGTTACATTGACAACATAGATTGTGTTGCAAATTCATAGAAATTCCTGGGCACATTTCCCGCCATTGGAAAAGACGACTACTTATATTTTTGGCGCTTAGTAAATATATTATTTTATAGGTACCTATATAAGCTTACTTTTAAATGTAGATATTTTTTTTAGTATAGTTTTGTAGAAATTAAACATCTTTTGCAGGTCATTGTCATCCAGTATAGAGTTCTTATCAAATTATAACTGAATTAATATGTGCGTTACTTAATTATTGCATGGTAATTCTGACATATTTACCCAATTTGAAGTACTTACTTTGGTGTTATTGAAAATAAGTCTTTATTTTTGTGATACCTACATTTCATTATAATTATAGCAGACCCCTACAGTAAGACTCAAAGAGGAAAAAAATAATGGAAGATATCTTAAATTAAGGTAAAGTAAAAAATAGGTTTGGTTATTAGAATGGAGAAATGAGTCTTGTACGACTAGGTTTAAACACTTTTGTCTTATGCAGTAGAGGAACCTGGTGGAGTTATAAGGTTCTTTAAAAGTGCTTGCTTGACCTAGAATCGGCTTACCACTACCACTAGCTTCAACACCACACCGTAAAGCCATGTAGCGGTAATAGTGTTTTGTTTAGTATGTAGATGTCGCTTTCATTAGTCTGTAGATGACTTCAATGCTTTAATTAAATTATTATAACTGGCTAGCGACCTGCCCCAGCTTCGGACGACTGAAATACTGATATATTATACATATAAACCTTCCTCTTGAATCACTCCATCTAAAACCACTTCAAAAGAAGATTTAAGCAAACAGACAGCAAAGGCGACTTTGTTTTATACTATGTAGTGATATATGCTACATTATATTCTTAATCCGAACTCCAAAATAGCGTACTGTGTTAGCATAGGTAAATATCACTGGTAAATACGTACGTAGCAGTATGTATTATTGTGTGATTATTGTAGGCAATAGGTAATGCAAGGAATTGTAACCACAAACATTATCTGCGTCAAAAGCATTTATAACGTAAATAATATCATTATTGTAATTGTAATATCAGCTGATAATCGGATAATACGAAAGTAGACTCTAGTTTTTTCTTGTTTCCTCGAACAAGTTTTGACTCGTTTTATCTTATCCCTTACCTAACAGCGGGGCTGCTGCCGATGTAAAATAAAAACCGACCAAGTGTGAGTTGGACTCGCACACGAAGGGTTCTGTACTATCATCTATACCATTACCGGTTGCCGTTTTTGATATTGAGCAAAAAAATACAAAAAATCACGTTTATTATTTTTAGACACCCCTTGACATTTTTTTTTTTAGTATTTGTTGTTATAGCAGCATCGGAAATTGTAGCTATTACGGTTTATGAGATACAGCCTGAAGACAGACAGACAGCGCAGGCTTAGTAATAGGGTTCCGTTTTACTCTTTGGGTACGGAACCCTATAATACAAAATCATTTATTCAAATTAGGCTACAATGAAGCACTTTTTAAACGTGAAAAGCGAGACACAACTACGTGATGGATTTCGTTGTTTTGCTTACAGTTAGCACGCAGTTAAAGAAAAAGGTTGCACTGCTTTAAGAATGAGAGATGTCGTAGGAATACTGCTAATATAATTTATGACACGAATGTGTTATAAATGAATGTGTTACTAAGCAGGAAAATAATATAAACTCCAATTTAAAGTAAACAAAGGGCGGAAGAAAATATTTTCCTTGCAGGAAAAACGAACAAATTAATTGTTCTACCTGCACAGATAAGTAGTCTAGAATGTATAATCCTACAATGACTTGACAATCAAAATTAAATCTTGGTGCCTATAAAATAAAGTTGAAAAGCAATTTGCTGCCTCCTTTACTTACTGTGATAAATGCAAAATCTAAAGATAGGTTTTAAATTATCCATTTATAGTTTAGTTTATCCTTATCCTCGTCCTGCCCATTGTCCTTTTTGAATCACATGACCAACTTCACACGTCCTGCCCAAGCTTAAAAAAATAAAAATGGAAATTCTGCCCAGTGTCAATTTGAAAGGACATTTTCGAAATTCGGGCCTAAAATTCGTAGTTGCCGCTTTATTTAAATTTTACTACTTTTTTTTTTTTTTTTTTTTTTATCTTTTTTATTATAAGGGCTTTTAGGCCATATGGCCATGTCAGCCCCATCGTGCCTAAACTTACATACAGCTACCTAATACATAAAATCAATAAAGAAAACTACTTCTATTACAAAAACATATTTACAACAAATTGTGCTGCCTTGCTTAGAGGTTCAGCCAATATCGCACTAAAAGTTCCCAAATCATAAGCATTTAATTTAAAATTTTGCACCAATAACTCCCTTGCCACTCTGTATCGGACACACTCTGCAAGAATGTGCTGGACATCATCCAACCTGCCACAAACTTCGCAGTTAGGTGAGCTTACTTTTTTCATAAGGAATGCAAAGCTTCTGGTTGGATAATGCCCAGCACGCAATCGAAGTAGCGTTGTGATACTTATCCTATTTAACTTGCATTCAAAGCCAAACCATGGAATATGAGGAGGCTGACATTGCAGCGTTTTATACCAGATACCCTTTTCCTTACTTCTTTCGTCAAAGTATTCCTTGAAGCGCATGTAACACTTTTTTTTTAATGTTGATAAAATTTCCGTATAAAAAGGTAAAATGACAAAAATTGATCCCTCTGTAGTCGCTAATTTGGCTAATCTGTCAGCCTCCTCATTACCCCTTAATCCTATATGCGATGGAACCCATTGCAACCTTAGATACACATTACTAACACTTAATTCATAAAATAATTTTAAAATCATGTAGGCTATCGGTACACCTCTGCCATAACCAGAGGCACATCGAGCCAAATGTTGCAGGGCACTCTTGCTGTCTGTAATTATAACAGTTTTTATATAATTTTGATTTATAATATACTTCAGAGCCTCTAAGATTGCAATGAGCTCCAACGTCATAATTGATATATCAACCTCTACTTTGAACATGGCTGATCTGTCCATCCGTTGGTCATAATATGCAGCTCCCAAACCTGAATTACTTTTTGAGCCATCAGTAAACACCTTTGACCAACCGGCATATTCTATGTTTAATTCTCTAATAACATCAAATTGCATTGTTGATATATCTTGATCACGTTTAGAGCCTTGAATGCAATCCATACTAATATTAATAATACTATTTATATTTATATAACTGACCCAAACATCTAAGTTAAACATCTCAAGTGGATTTGACGCATGTATACTATATTGCCTACACTCACTATATACAGGCAACAGTACAGGTTTCTTAACTCTCTGCCAGTATCTCTCATTATGTATGGAACTTAGTTCATTCATAATGTTCACCGTTATGTTATTCGACCAGGACAAACTTTTGACACAGAATTTATACGCAAGGTAAAACCTCCTCAGGAACAGTGGTGGGACGCACAGCTCACTCTCCATCACATGTATGGGTGTGCTTTTAATATATCCTCCAATAATACGCAAAGCTTGGTTTTGTATCTTATCGATTTTGAATAAATGCGTCTTTGCACTGTTGTCGTAAAGAAAGCAGGCAAAATCCAATCTGCTTCGTACCAGAGATATATAAAGTGTGCGTAAATGCTTGGGGTGCACTCCCCACCCAGAACCCGCTAAACATCTTAAAAGGTTTAAAAATTTTAAGCTTTTCTCCGAAATCTCATTTATGTGCTTGCTCCATCTGAGAGATCCATCTAGCCATAAGCCCAAGTATTTAATAACCTTTACCGATTCAACTACAGAATTGTTAATTTTTAAATTTACTTGGTTATTTCTACGACCTCTACTAAAGATACAAGTTTTTGACTTTCCTAGAGATAACTGAAGACCAATATTATCTAACATTATAACCATGTTATCTAACGCCTTCTGCAATTGGACTTCGCAGAAATTTATATTCCTGTCGCTCACATATAAAGCAAAGTCATCTGCGTACTGCGCAATAGATACGTTATTAATTTTGTGACATATTTCAAAAGTGGCTATGTTGAAAAGCAACGGAGACAAAGGGTCCCCTTGTGCAAGTTCTCTATTCGTGCATCTAACTTCAGAGTTAATCATGTTTTCTCGTCTAATCATCAGCTGCCTGTCACTCAAGAAATTCCAAATATATGCGCATATCCTTTTACCAACACCCAGGTCATCCAAAGTTTTAACTACTTTATCCGTCAAAACATTGTTGTACGCGTTTTCAATGTCAAGGAAGCAGGCTACAGTAGGGGAGTTCATTGTGAACCCGAGTTGTATATAACTAACCAGCCTAGTCAAACCACTCACACATGACTGAGATCTCCTAAAGCCACATGTATTCTGCGCTAAGATTAACTTATTTTCAATATACCACTCTAATCGCTTGGATATCATAATGTGGAATATTTTGCATAAACATGATATAAGCGATATTGGTCTTATTTTGCCCTCTACATTCCTTTCGAAACCAGCTTTAGGTATAGGGACAATCAAAATTTTACGCCATTGATTAGGTATTACGCCCAATCTAAAAATTGCATTATAAATATCTAACAAAAACTTTTTACCCGATAGTGGTAAATGGTAAACCATTGAATACGTAATTCCGTCACTACCGGGCGCTGTGTCTTTTTTTTTAATACAAACATCCAGCTCTTGTAATTTAAAATCTGAACTAAGACGACTATTGTCTGATACAAAAACGGGTGGGCATATCCCTACTGAGTCAGGTGTTAGGGAACGTAGCAATTCATTTTGTTTGTCATCAGGAATACTAAATTTAGATTTACAATATCCCTTATACCAGCGCATTTTGCCCCACATGTTAGAAACCGATGTACTTTCTCCCATACTATCACAAAAGTTTTTCCAACCGTTTGATTTGGCCTGTCGTATTTGCTTACTAGCTTCTTCAGTTTTACGTTCCAGCTTTCCAAGGTTATCAGGTGTTGGATTTTTCCTAAAGGTACCTAAAGCAAGTCTACGTTCAGCCACAACCTTTGATAACGATGGACACCAATACCGTTTGGCCTTAAATGCTCTGGCTGGGTTTGTACATAGCTTAATATTTGGAATGTTCTTATCGGACGAATTGTTAACAACATCAAGGAAGTAATCATAAAAGAACTGAACTTCATTTTCGCTACAGTTAACACTATCGAACAGAAAAAATAAATTACTCAAATCTTTTGAGTAATTTATCCAATCCGCATGTTTGAAATTTTTATTTTTAACAAATTGATAAATGTCATTGTAACTTAACGAGATTTTAATAATAAGGTGATCGCTGCCTAAATTTTCACTAAGCGTTTTCCACATGAAATGCACTGCTACATCAGAAGATATGAAAGTAATATCAGGAGCGGATGACTGTAGCCTGCCGTTCACCAGTTTGACTCTGGTAGCCGCGCCGTCATTAAGAGACACAAAACCCTGTTCTAACGATGAATTATATATTTTTAAACCTCTTTGATCAGTCCTATAAGACCAATTCGAGTGGTGGCCGTTAAAATCACCCGCTATCATCGTTTTCGAGGAGACTAACCTGAAGATATTATCCCAATCTGTTTGCGTCGTATGCACAGATGATGGACAATACAAGGAAATAATATTTTCCAAATATTTACAATTTAAAACTTTAACATAAACTATCTCTATACCTGGATTGATGTTATTGATGGAGCATATATGTGTTTTCAAAGATTTGTGAACAAAAATCGCCACGCCTCCGTATGAATCATCTCTGTCCTTACGATATACATTATATTCACTTACATGTAATGGAGAGTCCGCATCCCACCACGTTTCACTTATTAAAGCGACGTGTATATGCTCTCTTGAAAGTAAACTGTCAAAATCAACCAATTTTGGTTTCAAACTTTGTGCATTCCACTGAGCAATATTTAACTTAAATTTTTTATCCATTAAACAGTTTAAAAAGATTACATAAGTGATCAGCTATTCCATCACGAGTAAATAGGTTCATCATAAACATTTTACATTCATTAATCAAAGCTTTTAAGACTGACAAACACTTATTTTCAAACCTATCTCCTGACATAAGTATATTTTTAATTTTATATACTAAACCCCAAATATCATACTTCCATTCATTTCTTTTCTGTCCTGTATCTCTATTTTCCTCTGTATCTGTTGCTGATTGATTACTTTCTGACTCTGAACTGCCCCCTTCCATTACTATGTCATGTAATTTATTTTGAGGAATTTTAGTTTTCTTTATTTTTCGACTAGTTTTTTTTTTGTTTGTATCTGGTACATGTCTATTAGTAACTTCTTGCTCCTGACTATTTCCAATTTGTTTCGCTGATTTTTTTTTCTGCACAACCATACTATAACTTTCTTTCATAATAATATTTCCGTTTATCTGCTTATTTTCGGTACAAATTGATTCTTCTCTTCTTGTGTGAGGTGTCACCGACGGAATTTGAATTGCAGTCTCTTTAACGGCTTTACCTTGCAAATATCGTTCTAATGCCACCTTATAGGTAATACTATTTTCACTCATAATAGAACGAATTTGTTTCTCCTTGACAAAACATGGACAAGATTTATCCAGCGCCATGTGTGGACCTTTGCAGTTGGGACATATAAATTCATCAGTTTCGCAGTTAATATGGTCTTGACCACACTTTGGACAAATTACTTTGTTCAATGAGCAGAACTTCCTAATATGTCCATACTTCCAACATCCCGAACACTGGGTAACGGGAAATACATATTTTTCAACATTGAATTTACATCCATAAGCATAGATAGAGGCGGGCGCTTTCGGGCTTCTAAAACATAATCTTAGCGTTTCGCTTTCTACCCACTCATGGTTTAAATTTAATCGCTTCAACCTTTTGGCAGATAAAATATGGCATGAAGCTGATAAATTGTTTAATAACTCACTTTCCTTCATTTCTAATTCTACCCCCCTAATGATACCATATGATAAGTGGTTCTCATCTGTCAATTGTGCCCTAATATTCATTTCTGCTAGTTTCGGACAATTTACTAATTTTTCGGCTTGTGTTCTATGGTTGAATTGGACAAATACACGGTACGCACTTTTAAATTTAATTTTACTGATATTTTCTACACCTTCATCTCTCAGAAGCCTGGCTAATGCCATTTGCTTTGGTAGCGTACTTGGAGAAAATAGACAGACTTCATAATTTTCTGAGTTCAGTATTATATTCTCTGTGGAATTGTTTGACTGTGTATTTTGGTCTGCCAAATCGCTGCGGATTATTTTTTTAGGTCTTCTTGTTACTGTTATAAATCCTTCTTCACTGGTGTCTTCACTTTCTCTAGCTCTCTTCTCATTCTTCCGTACATCAGTTGGGGCGTCTACCAATACTTCTTCCTGCCTCGTCATTGCGCGTATTTGATGTTCACATTCTCCTATGGTCTCGGAATCGCTTTTGTCATCATCATCACTATCCAACTTACTGCACTCCGCCAGAACTGTATCAGACGGAGGTCTGTTCTTCTTGGGATCAGTGACAGGTTTCGAAACCAAAGGCCGCTTTAAAGTTGTTTTGGGCTGCTGACTTTCTGAAGGTAATCCCCCTCCCCCATCAGGAGGTTCTTCAGAACTCATTAAAGATGCGTCTTAGAAGTTCGTACCAGATAAAACAACACAAAAAACACTGGAAACGATATTTCCACAAACAAAACTTTTTTTTGCAAATTCTTATTTATGTTTAAGACATAAAAGATCACCAAATATATTAAAATTTCAATTTTACAAATTGAAAAAAATCGACAGCTAATGACAGCCGACCGTCCGCGATCATGACGAAATTTTACTACTTACACCTGATTGGTTAGAAGGTTGTGAATGACGGGAAGCCTGTATTTTGGATCACATAGATAAAATACCTTACGTTAGTGTCGTCTACGTGGTCAAGGTGGCACGACATCCGCGAAGAGGTAAGAGAAATCAGTTTTTATTTCAGTAATCATAGGTTTTTGCGGGCCAAACTGTTTCATATCTTAAATTTAAAAAGTGTAATTAACTTACTATGGCGTTATTTTATCAAAAAATACTTGAATTATATTTTATACAAAGGCGAAATTATTTATGTCCTTTTTAATTCCCATCGGGCAGATTTGCTTCAAAATTATTATTTTTGCTATAGGTTGGGGAGATCGATATTGAGGATTTACTTCAAAATTCAGACACCGGGGACATGGTATCATCAGATGATGACAGTGAAGATCCATCGTATACTCCAGAACCAGAACGGCAGTTGGTCAGCAATAGTAAATCTTCGGAATCTGAACCAGATAACAATTGTTCAAACAAACAAGTGTTGTGTTACAAACTGGATCTGGAGAAAGCAATATTTCTACAGGTCAGGCAAGTTCAGCTTTGTCGTGGACTATCCCGTGGACGATCTCGTGGACAATTATGTGGATGAGGAAAGTCAGTAGCCAGCGTACCGTCGTCGAATTTTGATTAAGTTAGCCCTTAAAAGCTATGGCTGTTTCTAAAGGCTAATAATTAAGAATACCTGTAATGGATCTCCATCAAGACTGAATTATTTCTTAAATAAAGAAGATTATTTTTAGAATATCTACAAAGTTTTTTTAAATGTCCTTTTAAATTGACAAATAGACTACAGATAATTTAGGCAATACTGCCCAATGTCATTTTAAATGAACAAAAGATATCGATATGTTTTTCTCGAAAATCAGTAAAGTATGTTGTACTATAACCCAAAAAAATAAATAAAAAAATATATTTCATGTATAAGTCGAAAAAGTAATCGGAAGTAGTTCTGGGCAGGAACGCTTAAAAAACTTTTGTCCAATAAGAAGGACATTGGGCATATTTGGCAAGTTAAGAATTATAGGCCTGGGCAGGACGAGGTTATACGTGATACTATGCAGGAAGTACGTAAATAATTTATAAAGATAGGAAATCTTGCAATTTAGTATTGCGATTTTTGTATATGTTACTAATATTTAATCATTGTCATTATTATAAAAATGTAATGTAATAAATCAGTCTATACTTAAACGCCCCACTGCTGGGCACAGGCCTCTTCCCATATAGGGAAGGTTTGAGCATTGATCACCACGTTAGATCACTGCAAATTGGCGATTTCGGATTTCGATTTTTGGAATATCTTTCTCACGATATTTTCCTTCAACGTTTGTGAGCAGTGTCTTTAATTAAGAAAGTACATATAACTTTGAAGAAGTCATATTGGTAACCTACACCTCGTTCATACAAGCTTATACATAGAACCGCAAGTACATCACGACATTATCATTATTACTTACCTAAATTGCATTGATTGTCATCATTACTTGCACAAAAAATATCTTTAATATCTACCTACTAATAATCTTCGAGCCATAAAATAAAAAAGGAAAATTCTTTAATTTGTCACTGCTACGTAAATTTTCTTCACAACTTATTACCAAGTTATGTTTGTTGATAGAAGCTTCCAGTAGTTACAGTCCTACTTTTAATTTTTTTTCCATTTAAATATGGCAGAGTACTATTTTTGATTGACAACTCAATTAATTGAATACAACGATAAAGCATTAAGTATACTTTAATACAATAATTCTTGAATATTATGCAAAATTCCATTGAGCCACTCAAGGCATTTAAATAAAATAAATAACTGTAGTCATATGCATATGCATTTAACTATATGTGTATGTGAATATGAAAATAAAGCAGTCGTTGACTTTACCAAGTGACATTGCAGTTGTAAATCATAAAGGTGCTCCCACACCGGGGGCATTCTCATGTTTACATTACAATAATACTACCTCCCTGAATAACGAGCATTTGTGTGTAATGTACCTAATATTATAAATTTGACTTGAAACATTCGATTTTAGTTGATTCCATATGTCGGAGGCATTGATTTTATAAATTCTATCAATATATTACACACTGTATCATTACAAAGTGCGCATTATGAGACTCGGTTCACAGTTCTCTTCTTTGAGTAATGGTCAAATCTGTAACGTTACATTAAACGCGAATTTTCGAGGTGAAGTAAAACCTTTAGATTTACGTATTAAGTAACAATTAAATAAATGGGTGTGTTTTGTAGCTTACTTTGGTATGTTAATTGTTATCTATATTTAGAAAAATGTATAAGGATTGTTCTCCTTGGTGCATCTTCGAGGATAAACTCGCTGATAAACTACATGTATACTAATTAATGTTTACACTGATCTAACATTCCATACTTATCACAAAAGTGTTGTCTATATTTATCACACCGGAAGGATGTGATTTGCTGGCCCTATACAATGTTTTTAAATACAAACTATTAACATACTGGCCATATTTAAAAAAACTCTTGTGTAAACGTAAAAAAAAAATAAGAAAGATCATATACTTTTTTAATCGTTTTTTTCTGACTCTTATTAAGCACCAGACATACTTTGTCCTACCTTTGCCATGCCCGACAGGGTTCAAAATTGTTACCTATATACCTAACATATGACCTATGTATTATACCTACATTGTGAAGAGAAAATAAAGTATTGACGGAGATGAGGATATATTTTTCTACGCTTTGTAAATATGTTATTTTATAGTTACATAAGCTTAGTTATAAATGTAGATATTTCTTGTTTAGTATAATTTCTGTCAAATAAAGTATTGGGTATTGACATTAAGGTAGCTGATTGCATACAATTATATTATCTAAAGAAGTGTCGACGAGCCCTACGTATCCCAACCGGTTTCAATAACCGGTCACAATCACATTCCTAAACCCGTATCTGTATTTGTTAGTACACACTTATCACAAACAACAAATATTTGTCCAGTATGTATAGCTATTAAATACACATTAATATTGTAAGATGAACCGCAACTTAACGAAATAAATGACTAGAAATCTTCGCCTAGTTGTAGGTCAAAAATTAGCTTGTAGTTAAATAAGAATAGATTTTAGAAGAAAGCATTCTTTTTTATTATATACTAAAATTGTAATATTAGATTGATCTGGAATTTTTCTCAAAAGGCCAGTCCAGTAAATACTCTGCATTTGTTTATACACTCACACTCGATTAACAACAATTGTCTGGACTTAAAAAGAGACAGGGACCCCAGAGTTTGTTCTTTCTTCCCCATTTCTTCTCAGGGTAGTCAGTAAATGTCAAATCCAGCGAGCTCGAAACATATTTAAGACATGTGAAAGTGATATAATTAACCTACTTACAAAATAAATGATTTAAAATATAGTCCCAAACAGTAGGATCTCTTTTGCCTTAAGCCGAAATATCCTCAGAAGGGCTTGAGGTCAACCATCCCAACACCAACAGTATTGCAGTTGTGGAAAAGAGACATTGTTACACCGTATTGGACGCCGTTACATTTCGACAACTACTACAGTCTTACTTCAGAAGTTAGTAGTACACCCTCAGGCACTTCAATACTGAAAACTTCAAATTTGCCAGACCGCCTATGTCCTATTAGTGTGGAAGACCCAACATGGCTGATAGGACTGTCTCAAAGGGCAGAATGTTGTTGACTGTAGATAAATAAATATAGACATATACATAACACGTAGCATATCTTCTTCTACATTTAGAAATAATAATTCTTCGAAACAAAGCTATTTACAATTTTAATCTGATGTTTGCCTTATTTTATTTCATGTTTTCGTTTATCGAAAAACAAAACCATACGCAATGTGTGTGTATGATTTTGTTTTAATACAAAATAATGGCTGGCCATCTGCATATTTGATAATAAACAATGCGTAACTAGTTAATACACAACTAGAGCCCTAAGTCAATTGATAAACGATAAACAATATTAGTATCTAATACCTCCGTTGTAGATAAGCGTGTGTTAGCATAGACTAGAAACACAAAATAGCTCAAGTCTTTGAACATAATTTCTAGCTTAGATATAGTACTAGAATCTGAATAAAACAGACAAAATGATTAAGGACTGCACACACTAATGCAAATAAACGTAGTTGATAGAATAAACAAGGCCTAAACTTATCTTTGAACGCTTTGTGTATTTATCTCAACACTAAAATTAAATTCAATAATTTGAATAGTTTTTTCACTTACTTAACTTAGCTCAAAATATAAACGAACCTGTTAACTCCGATATAATTAAGCCTTTTAACGAGCAATGTATATTTGCTCCACATTGTCACACACACGACTGTACACTGAGAGCAATAAAGACAAACTGATAATTGCTTACTCCACAACGATATTTATAAACACTCTTATCAATTAAGATTATAACAATCATATTGGAAATTTGCTCGCCAATCTATATTGCGGGTCCTCATATATATGACCATGAGTATGTCCCAAGTTGAGCCAAAGATCTCCTTATACATTTGGGAATAAAAGACGATTGTTCGAAGAAATAGAATTGTCGACGAATCTTAGAAAACAAATGCGAAGTGACAGTAATTTGAAGCGATAATTATACTATTATTACTCTGAATTTATAGCTTGCATTAGGTTATGCAATAGCAGTTTTAAGTGTCATTGTTTTTTTTTTAATTAAGGTCCTTTTTTTCCCTAGCCTATAGTGTCCCAATGCTGGGCAAATGCCTCCCCCAAGTCCTTCAACGATTCTCTGTCTTGCGCCGCTTCGAACCGGTCCTGGCGTCCAATTAAGGTCTTAAGGTAATAAAATGCCCCAAACCCTGATGCCACATTGGTAGTATCGAACCTACTAACTATACACATGTATCCACTCTTTCAACCACTAGGCTACCACGATATGGTTGTCAAAATAGCTAGGTATTTGCTGTCACATTATTTATAGAATTATATTCAGATTTCTACTAAAAACCGTTTTAAATGTATTCAGTGCGCATGAGTGGAAATAATGGGTAACGTCATACGCATCTATGATTTATGTAAAGTTTGAAAAGATATTAATACTGCTGTTTGTAATATTTATTTAATAAATTATTTTATTTATATTTGTGTTTTTGTCAATATTCTGACGTCTATGACTGTATTAATCTTTGTAGGGATATTTCTAAATAGGTTGACATCTGAAGGATGATTAATTTGTTATTATTGCCAAAAAACATAACTATTACGAGGTTTTTATATGGTAGAAAAAAAAATGTTGTATTATAGTTTATTGTAGGCTTATTAAAAATCATCAAGGTACCTAATTTAAAGCCTCTGAATGCAAATGCATATGCAAACAATACAGTTTAGGTACATCTTCATATTTACGTCTCCTATAGCACAGTTTCATATAAATTTACTATACATACCTACACATCTAGGCCAAGTAATCCTATTACTTATTATAAAACAGTAAATTGTTTGTATTGTGGTACGAGTAATGTCAGTTTTGTTCGTCTTTAAAAAAAAACACTTACCCAGTAACACGTAGGTCAGTCACAAGATTTGTGCCTTCTAGAAATTGCCTGATAAGTCTTGACATAAATTCAAAGGGCTCGACAGCTCCTAATCCGTTAGTTATGTACCTGTAATTCTCACATATGTAAGGACACCGGACTGGATTATATTACACACAAATTATGTACGTAATATTACGGACCACGGTCAAGTCTTTGTATTCTTTTTGGTATCTGATCTTGGCGGTGGCTGAATCGAGGCCGCGCCGCCCCCGCTCCGGAAGTGGCGCGTGGGGCGCACGCGACGCGCCCCCTGCGCCCCGCGCCCCCGCGCCCCCGTGTGACGAAACATGCAAATTTCCCCCGACCTCCTAAGGCCACGATACACATCTAGGTAGAAAATGCGTTACAAATGTATTTTCCGCTTTCCTGTTCTCTCAAACAAGGTCGAAAGGTGAAAGATCTAGGTGATCCTTAGATATTTATGTTTAAAATTACGCTAACATTAACCTTATTCCTTAATTTATTACGAAAATACTACGGTAATACGTCAGCTTTAATTATAATCGATTCTATTTTCGAATTAGGTGGCTGGCATACAACAATAACAACTTTTTTTTTAATTAAATTAATTGGCAATATCAAAAAAGGATTTTGTTTTTAATCCCTTAATCGTCCTTCGAAATTCGAACGTTAAAAACCGTTAAGTCATGGCGCCCTGACTAGCAGTTTAATGTCATTAGCAAATTGCAACACCTCAGTATATGATATCATGTCAGAGTGAACAATGGACGAGCATTTCGCTAATAGATTAAAATTTTACAAATCAACTATTAGCGAAATTAAAAAAGGAGTGATGTGAATGCCAAGAAAGTAAATTTTATAAAAGTACCTAATTGTATTAGAAAATGTACATCTACTATGTCTTAGATCGTCTGTGTGTACAAAATTTACTTATATTATTCTAAGAGTCATTTTACAATTTTACAGATTATTGCAATTTATATTTTGGCAGGCAAAACTGAGTTGCCTGAGTGTTATATAAAAGATTTTGGTTTTAGCTCATAAACTTACAGACTTTTGAATTTATTACTTTTAAAATATGCCATCAAACCGCCATTCCTTATCCTGACACATTAATCGTAATAACTGCCAGAAACGCAATCGATTAGGGAAAAATCAAAATTAATGTCTCAACTTTTTATAGGAACTTTGAACCCAAATTACAGACAGGGGTCCGATGACAGAAAATAAATGGGTCAATGCATGGGACGCTCTGAGACATCGCTCGCGGGAGTTTGTTTGTAAATCCAGCCGGGCGCACCGTCGCCTTTATTTACTTGAATCATGCAAGAAATCGGCTGGCGCTACGCAATCGTGCCGCAGTCATGCTCCGCCCGCCCAACGAATAACATACTCGGCAAGCTCGGGCCATGGCCGTTCGTGATACCTTGTGTAGTGCTTCGTAAATGTGATACTGTTATGTGACGATGTCTCAGGCCGCCGGCGGGAAGAAGGGAGGCAAGGGCCCCCCTAAGAAAGTCCCGGACGAAGACAAGAATCCGCCGGTGAAGGCCGCGGAGGAGGCCAAAGATGAGACTTCTTCCAACAATGGTGATAAAAAGGAAGTCAAGGAGAACAATGGAGTGGAGAACGTGGTCAAGCCGCCGAGTGCGGGCATCAACATCCGGGAGGTGGCCGCCAAGATACTCATGCTGGCGCAGAAGGGGGAGTGGCCGGCCGTGGAGCAGACCCTCAAGGTGCTGGAGAAGCTGGTGGCGGCGGGCGGCGAGGACGCCGTCTCCGTGCCCATGGCCGGCATCCTGGACCCGGTAATACCCTCACACCTTCCAAACGCTCTCTTCACGTGTTCCACATTGTTTCATGACTGAAATTATCGGTGTAATATATTTCCTTGAAATTTTGTTAACTGTATTCATTTAGTTAACGAAAAACGAAGCATGACTAACGAAAGTACTGAAAATGGAGCGTTTTCGGCTATCGGGGCGAACATTTCGTGTTTTAGGGCTTGTTTTATTCTGCCAGTATCCAAGTTACCGCGCTGACGCTCCTTGGCTACAAGCTTAAGGTGGTTTTTGTGAAGCGTTGATATCTATTGTTCTGCAACTACTTGTAGAACATAACACTATATTAAGTACTATATACCCATGTTGTGTATATCAATGAATAAACTAATCTATTTGATCTATCGCGGGTTAGCTTACTCTAGACGCTCTACTTTAGTTTTTTTCGAGGTCTGCCTTCTAAACATATGCATAGCTTGCACTGCACATGCTATGAAGTTCTTTGAGAGGTAAAATGAGGAAGTTATGTAAAGGAAACACATGGTATGACTTACACCAGGAAGTGGACAGATCCTGATCGACAATTCATTATTTTTAGCGAGTAACTTTTTGGGCATTAACCAATGCTTAATAATTTTAATTTAGTCCCTTTAACAATTTGATAAATTATTAAAGGGGATGCTAAGGAAAGTAAAGCAGAGTTTGTATGAGATATTGATGCGCAAGATTCACCATCCATCATATTAATCCAGATCATATCTATACAAAAGATCAGACATAGATTAGACTCTACAAACAAGTAAACAAATCATAGGAACCATCTTTATCAGATCTAAGATCTAATGACTAATATTTTATGCTAATCACTTTCCGAACTCCTGGCTACCCCATAAAGTGAAGGAGGTAACCTACCCAGTATTTTATTACACATAACAGTGGCCTTGTTTTGAGTCCAAATTAATTCCAGGCACACGTTTTACAGATGTCCTTCATATTTTCGTTGCCGCTCGCTGTAGCAAAGGTCTTAGTTTTGAGGGGAACCTTCAACTCACTTCGTATAATAACTTCATAAATACAGCCTATGAGCGGACTCGAGGATTAAAACTGTTATAACTTGATGGCAGAAGAAGACGGTGTCGCTCTATATGGGCTCATCCAAATTTTATAATTTTCACATGTATCCATTTTTTGTTCACATGTATCCTACTAATATTACCACTATTTATGGTATTTTTTGTGTAATTTTTTATTTTGTTTGTTTTTACCTCTTTACGCGAAAACTTATTGCTGCATTTCAATAACATTGCCAGAAAGACTCGGTATCTAAACTGCATATTATGTAAACTGTTTACTCACAATAGGTTGGTAGGATAAAACCAATACGAAAGGATTATTTTAGAAATGAAAGTTTTTATTTTTTTGACATATCAAGAAACTGTGTTAACTCGAATTCTTAATCGCCGTATAGTTAAAGATTCCGCTTTATTTAGTTGCGTGTTGATGTTTTGTTCAATGTGCAATATTGAATGAGCCATATAATACAGTATATGCTTTATACTTATAAATGCGTTATCCTCGTGAAAAAATACTTAAAAAAGGGCTTCTAATATCCCTATGTACGCACTTATTTCGCATCATTTCCCACATATACGTTGTTTTAACTAATAGCAAAAGATATCAGAACAATTACCCTTTGGTCCGTGAGTGACTGTATTTGTAGATAGCGCTAAAAGCTTAGATAGTAAGAGTTACGATCACACTATTATTATCAATCATCAATATAAGGGAAGACAGTGAAGGCTTTTGCAAACGATTTTATTGTACTCATAGACTTAAAAGTTGTTTCTTTTCTGTATTATTAGCAGTTTATATTATTGCTAACGATCACTTGTCAATCATATATTCACAATGCCCATTTTATTTCTGGGAGTATCACTCCTCCTGTGTACTAATAATTTTATTAATGAAAGCTCATAATTCGGAAAGACACTATACTACTACGACACTTTACTAAAGTACAGCTTATCTTTAAGAAATCTCCCCCAGCAGCTGCAAAAATAGCTTTTAATACTATTTTCATATATTAAATTTTAAGATACAGATGAAAATAGAAGCTCATTATTAATTTAACCGTATAATAAAGATATAAGCAGTTATTACCGTCTTAAGCTACTTTCATAACCATCAATTCACTTTAGGAGAGGTAAAAAAAATGATTACATTCTACTTTGGATATTAACAGTGGCAGAATTATATCTATAGGTATATCTAACTACAAAAGAAAATTAAAATACGTCAATTCTAAACCTAAAACAAATTTTACCCGATTTAAATCCGTTAAATGAATACCAAAACAATCGGTACAGGTGGTTGTTGCTGCAATTCAAATAGTTATTCATTGCGGAACGGTTATTGGAAAGTGTCTTTTGTGGATATTAAACACGACAATATCGTTAATGTAGTACAGAAATGTTCATCGTACTAAATAATATTTGTTACTTCTTTAACACCTGCAATAAGAAGTGATTGGTAAAGATTGTTCCAATATCAGAAGTTTCATATATTTTCGATAAGTTTTTTTTTAATAAAACTTAAAGATGGTTTCACCTTGCGTAGTCTGTACTGTCTGTTTAATATACTATGTTGAATTATAGTGATTCTTCTGTACTATATTTACTATATGCTTTAGGTACATGTGTTTCGTGTTAGCTTTCCAGAAGCCTTCTTTGATTAAAAAAATTATAACGTATAGTTCTAGTAACTTCCCTTTTCGACTACTTGTAATAGTCGAAAAGACAAGTTTCTAATATATGTAGTTTGGTTGTTTATTTTGTTCTTGTAATTTCTTTGGTATTCGTATGTTTCTAAATCATTTTTAACTAACTATGGTCATTGTGAAACTTTTAATATCTCTTTCTTCTTCGGCACGCACTACGTTATTGTAAACAACATTCGTCTCCAATTATCTAATTAATCGACGTCATTAAACTTTACATTTAAATTCCTTATGTAACTAATATGTTAATTTAACAGAACATGTATCTGTACATGCAAAGGTATTCCCTTTTCGTAAGATCTCTATCAACAAAACCTAACGTATTACAAAACAAAGTAAATAATTATTGTAAAAATTCAGTGTATGTTGTTAAAATGTGGAAAGTTTAGACAGTATCCACTTTTAGGCAGGTATGGATATCGTCTTGTAAGTCTACCATGTAGTGTGTTTTGTAGATATTAATTTTATAATCGTTCAAATAACAATTCGTAAACGGGACTAACATTACTTAAATGTAAAAAAAGATATTCATTCATTTTACAAATTTCATTCGGCTAACTCGTTTGCAAAATTAGGTTTTTTTATTCAGGTAAATTATCTGCCGGTACATTCATTGCCGGTTTTCAATTTCAAAGAAAATATCGACGGGTCCTACGTAGACTAGTACAAGTGCAAAAACACAACTTTACAGGAGAGCGGTTTAAAGGTTCTAAAACTTGTAACTTTGTCGTAAATCAATAAAAACACTTGAAATTTTAGTATGTTATATTTTAATATTTAAGAAATAAAACTGCATTATTGGTTTTTATTTTTTTTGTATACTTTGGAAAATAGGTTAACTTGCATTGATGTAGCCTGTTTTCTTTACTACGGTAGAACCTGTAAACTGATACAAGTGGCCACTTATACCAGTATATAGTGTACTTGCTTAAACTTATAATAAAAGAAATCTGAAGGATTTTACTCTATAAACATAGTATTTCCATGTTATTGACCAATATGAGGTTATAATATTATAAAATAATATCTACTTTTATCTACTTTTATCTACTTTTATCGACTTTTTTACACTTACAACAGTTTACTCAGTACTGGAAAGCTACTTGCAACAGTTTTCTGTATTATTATTAACTGTAAATATTTAAATTAGTGTGGCAAGAAGTTAAATAAAAACATTTAAAATACAAAATAACACTTTATTTTAGATAGTAGCATTCTTAATAATGAAAAATAAAATCATTGGCCTTACCATCTTAAAAATAACAAAAGAAAAAAATGTAACCTTCTTAATTTTTGTAAAAAAAGGTTTGATTTATAAAGAGGTTTTTTTACGATAATACCTAACTGTTTTTTTTTTTTTATTTTTAAGACTAGTTTGTCTTGAATTTCATGACATTTTTCTTATAAATAGCATTTCCACTATTTTTTTCAGTTACTTGTACGTTGACGTTTCTAATTTATTTCTCCCTTTGCAGATCCGCCAGAAAAGGTGTTTTAAAGAAATTAGTATTACCTTTGTGCAACTCTTTTCGAACTATGTGCTTCTATTAAGTGTAAAGTTGTGTACATACCTTGTTAAATGTATAAAAAAGTAACACAAAACAGGGCAATGAGACCTTAGAGTCTAAATCAGATGATGGAAAATTCATTACATTTTTACAACTTGTATTAAATGGTGATTTGTGTAGAGCACCCTTCATACGAATGCCTCATAACATCACCACACTCGTCATACTTGTTTAAATATGCATATTATACATTTGAAATTATCCTGTTAATATAGTTAACGCGAAAGTTGTATAAGTATAGATTAGATGTTTGTTACTCTTTGACGCTCAAACGACTTAACCAATTTTGAAGAAATTTCGTATGGAGTTAGCTGACAACCTGGGTTAAGACATAGACTTTTTAACCAACTGCGTCAGAGGAGGGCAATTTTTTGCAGCTATAACCGACACTCGTGCGGTCGAAGTTGCGGGCGACCACTAAGTCCTTTATAAGTTTTATTTGAATGTCTTTGTATTACTACACGTAAGTTTTTGATTGAACTTAATTGTTTTTTCAATACTACAACTTTACCAAAATAAACTGAGGTTGCGAATATCGTTTACCTCTGGAATATACTAACACCTTTAAAAATTATGTACTTGAGTACAAAAACAAAAAAAATGTCTCGTCAGTTACCAAGTAGCAAAATTTGGTAACTCCTTACGTTAATTTCTGCAAAAAAATGTATTAAAAGTAGTGCCGTTAATTATTTTATTAGTTTATAGATATCTATTATTATTAAAATAATGTAAGTTACGTCAGATAACAATATCACGAAAATAAAACAAAGTCACATGTGACTTTGTATACTACTACTTTGTGTACCTACTGATTTAAATGTAAAATTTATTAAAAAAATAAAATAGTAATTAAAAAAACAAAAAACCCGTCTGTAAAAAACAACCACTAACTAAAAAGGGAAAAACAAACTATAATTTAGTGTGAAGAGTAGGTATACAGTACACCGTGCGTCTACCTTATATAATTTATACGTTAAAAATTTATGCAGGCGGGATAAGCAAATCTACAATCAATACAATCTGTATCTAGCATTAGTCTAACATTAATTAAACCCTTTTGTAGAAATCTTAGCACTGTCAATTTAGTAATTTGTTTGTCAATTTTTAACGCATAAATTTATTAATAATTGACCTCGTGAGCCCTTAATTGTTGTGACTTCTTACCACTACTTACTCAAAGCAAACAAAACTTGTTAAATATATATAAAAAAGTAACACAACCTCTAAAAACAGGGCCCGGAATAGTTTTGATACAAAGGAATACGTTATCAGTTAACGCAGTTATACCAGTGTTAACGTGCTCCTAACTCCGTCGCAACGCGCATACTGGAGTAAATGGCACTTGCACGTACGTCACGCGGCGCATGCGACTACCTACACTGGTGCAAGTGACTTACATCAGTGTAGATGGTCGTGTGGCCGAAAATCATGTCACTTATATTAGTTTACAAGTTTGTATCTCTGAAATTACTTAATAAAATAATATAAATTTTTCAGGGTATAAAGTTAAGGTAATTTTAAGGCTATTGGTGCAAAAAAACGTATTTTGGTGTTTTGCGGGTTACACCAGTATACGTAGGACCCGTCGATATGTTTGTATATCAGTGAAATGATCAGCAAATTAAGTTCATATTCAGATTCCGGATTATCTGATAAATCATGACCGATACGGACTCCCATTGAGTCACAAACTTTTATCAGTCAGTTCATGAAGTCATTCGCTTCGCATTGATCGAATAAATCAAATATTTTCTAAGTTTTAGGCATTTAGCTTTCCACAACCCTTCTAAAACTTCCTCGTTTTGAAGTAACTACGAAACTGGCAAAGACTCGTATATTTGAATCGCGGTAGATCGTCGCGATTACGTTAGAATTTTTATTAGATAGCTTTCAATCACGTTATACACTCGTCTATAGATCGCTCAAAAACCTCATCAGAGATTCCTTTCTTTCTGTTTTTTGACCTTTGTTTACTCATTTTCGTTTGTTTTTCATATTGAAGTCGATAAAATGACTACAGTGAAACGGAGTATTTTTGATTGAGAATTTAAATGGCTGTATTTTCAATTGGTTGGTTATTTGATTTATTTATTTATTGAGAAGTGTCTGTGTGAGCAAAATGATTGTATGATCATAATAGAGCATCATCTTCGCTTAAAACTGAAATCTAAGCTTTTGTTCTTTAAACGACTTTAACTACAACACGAAAAAGTGCAATATATTTAGAAAAGATACAGAAAAAATACAGTAAATAATTTTTGGTAATCCTAACCCAATTAATAAATTAAAAACCAAATTCTGATAAAACAAAACAAACGCTGTTGCTACCAAGCATATGGAAATACAAAACAATTTCCCTACGAAACCCATAAAATCAAGGAAAACATCAATACATTTTCCCGAAAAATATACCCAAACATTAGGGAATCGTGGCCTATTTCCCAAAAATGATGGTGTTCCAAACCTAATATAATATAATCGTGGGTTCGAGCGCAGAGTTGTATATTATTCGTAAAAATTCGTGCGACTGCTTGTAGGGAGCTCCGGCTGTATGTTCGATATCTTGGCAACGGATCGCGTGTCTGTCTGTCGCTCCCCGAGACATCTTTCCACGTTTTTACTGCCCCACGGGGATATGCCGCGGATCGATCACAACTATCGCCATATATGATTTGTTTTGCTATTCGCGTGAGATACACCTCTTTCATTTAGAATGCTCGAGTCTTAGAGCATAAATCAATATTCGATTGTTGTACTCTTGTTCGCCAACTTCCTAGGAAATTGCATGACTTTTGCTTCTATATATAACGAGATCGATGTTAACAAACACAGCATTTGGATTTATGGTTATTTAATTGAAAAATTGGAGACGTTACAAGACGAATTGACTGGTAAATGAAACTGACGGATTATAATTTATCCTTTAGGTAAATGCTTTGCAAAAAATTCAGTAGTCATTCTAAAAAACTTGGTTTTTGGTCGTAGTGTAATTTTTATATACTTTTTTATAATTTATCATACCTTTTTTGAATCGACGTCTTAAGAAGTAATCATAAAAATTTCTTAATTTGTCGAAAGTACATTGGATGTAATAATAACTTGATCCTCTAGTCTTTGCTTGATCCCTTAATTCACTAGTTCACTATACAACACACTAGTCCCTACTGTCATCATCCTATCAAAAAGAATAAACAAAAAAATATGTCACAAAACAGTATCCCGTTTTCCTTATAAAATAATGAATAAAGCGTGACATAGATTATTGGTCATTCAAGTGTGTAAATTACAAGATATAATTCTATTTTTGGCGCTTACTATATAGCGGCATGCTATAGAAATGCTGGTCAATTAGAGGCTAAGTCTTAATAGTGCTGGCTGTGACGTGGCGTGTTCTAAGTGTGCCAGACGGCGGGTCGACTCCACTCTCACACAGTCAGCTAAAATCGTTACACACTGTGGATACCGTTCTGAATTTACACGGTGTTGAAGTTTCATCAAATTAGTCTTTGATTGAAGAATGTCTTTTTAAGTTTGAGCGATTTTAGTCTGAAATACGCTGTCAGTTATAAAAAAGTTTACAGTTCACGTTGAGTTTCAAAATATATTGCTAAAGTCGCTTGACAGTCAAAAAGTTTACACATTTTTATGAGTCATAAAAAGATCTATTAATACATTTTGAAACTAAAGAATATTCAACCCTAAAGTGTAATAAACATCGAAAAATACCATAGCTAGTCTAGAAGCATTCCACAAACGTGAGGACTCGTCGACACGTCGCTAGCGGCTCGCGGACGAAGGCGCCGCACCAAACGACCCCTATTTCCGCCTAAAAACGATATTTTCACGTCCCGGCCTACATTTAGGGTGTAAATCGAATATATAAGCCGCGAACTGACCATTTCTGTGTCAAGGGTAACAGGCTAGGAGTTTTGCGTGCCTGCCTGCCTTACTCGGTAATCGATGGCAGATTTCCGACCTTGGGTCCACCACATCCTTGGCTACTGCTGACCTGTCTAATATTAAAGGCCATTGTTTCGAATGCCGTTAGCCGGAATGAGGGAAGTTGAGGACTCGTAAAAATACAGAAATTCTTGTGTGTTTTACTACATTACTGAGCTTGGTACTTGGCCGCCGAGTTCCTCGATTTATGTTAGGTATGCGGCATTAATTGAAGTATGTAACTGTACCGCCGATGTAAGTTCACTTGTTGATAAAAATCGAAGTAAATCAATTATAATTAGCTTCGTAACTTTGTTTTTTTTGTTTAAACTTTTCCCTTTACCTTGATTAGGTTTTGTTTATTTTAGGTGCATTTTGTTTTGTAAGTTTTTGAGGTCAGGGCGAGACGAAATAAATACCTATGTAGGTGTTGAATTTACGTAACTTAGGAACAAACCCTTAGAATTCTTGATATTCTAACAACTTTAGATATTATACCTAAATCAATTTCATATCAGTTCACTTAAGATTTGATGCATGTTTGGAAATTCTTTACAAATGATAATCGTCTTTTTATCATACTTCGTTTCGATATGAATACAAAACTTTATGGCGTATCCCTTGAAAAGTACATCGAATGGAGTTTATGTCATTTTTATTGGTTTCTCAAAAACATTGCACGATATACATAAAGCGAACATTAAACTTTACCTTTTTATATTTGTTTTGAATTATGCTGAAACGTGCAAATACTTAACCGCTTCGAAACGATTTGTTTTATGACTTCCGCTTCTTTTACACCTACTTCTGACTCTAGTTAATTATTTGAAATGGTGTTTAGTAGTGGCAGCGTATGTATTAAAAAGATTCCAACTGATTTTCTAACCGATTATAGTACTTCATAAAAAACTATAAAACGGATTACAAATGACACTGCTTTTGAAGATCAGTAAAAGCAATGAGAATACACAGACCATTAAAGATAACAGTAATAAATACCATATAAAAACAACAAACAACAATTTATTATCCTTGAAACTGTATTCATGCTGCCTAGGACTTAACATTTCTTTTCTTACGCAATTTTTCGCTGTAGGCGCTTGTATAATATCGGTTCATTATGAAGGAATATAATTTACCAAAAACCAAATTACCTTCAACGACATCCAATAAAAGCCTTAAGAGTGAAACTCCAGAAATAACCTCACATAAAACAATAAAACTATAGAGCTACAAGATGTTTTTTTCACGTAGCCGAAATCGGTACTAATCAAAAATCAAAATACATTTACTGGATCAAAAAAGTAACGCCAGGTTTCTGATAGACTGATAAATTGAATCTGCTGTTAAATCAACTGATCATGACTGTGATTGGTTTACCATAATACAAAACTTACAACTAATCACAGAGCTTAATATGAGATTTGACAGAAGATAAACACTTTTTTGTGTTGATCAGCGTGTGAGAAACGTGCGAAAAGTGAGAGCGTGGGGTAAGTATTAATAATGCGTTAACAGCCACATCAGTTATGATAAACTGTCGCAATTGTTAACACTCTTTTAAAAAATATATTGAGAACTGTGAGTGTAATGTAATCATACTTGAAAATCATTACTTTAGACGGAAATTTGAGTCGATTCTTATTGCGAACTAGCTGTGCCCGCGACTTCGTCCGCGTGGAATAATTATTTTGGGCATCATTTATTTTTGCGGACAACCTTCTTAGCTTTATAAATTATAGCTGTTACCCACGACTTTGTCCTCGTCATTTTCTGTTATTATTTTAGACAATTTAGTTTTAAAATTTTTAAAAGAACATAATTATTTTGACTTCACAACCTGATACGTTGATACAACTCTTAACAAATGCATTAATTTCGACCGAATTTGATTACCATAAAAACGGTTCTAGTGAGTTAATCTTAAAAGATAGACATATACTGTTCTGGACATTTTTTTAGATCATTTAAATAGGAATAATTCTTTCATACATATATTTTTGGTATCTTGAACCGTTTTCGCAGCGCACGCAACGGAAGCCCTCAAGGATGAATAATTTTCCCCGTTTATTTCACATTTTCCATTATTTCTTCGCTCCTAAGAGTTGCAACGTGATGTTATATAGCCTAAAGCCTTCCTCGATAAGTGGTCTATTCAACACAAAAAGAATTTTTCGATTCGACCCAGTAGTTCCTGAGATTAGCGCGTTCAAACAAACAAACAAACAAACAAACTTTTCAGCTTTATAATATTAGTATAGATTATTATTATTATTATATTTAATAATAAGAAACGAAATATGAAACTAAACCTTCAACGTAGCCAGGGGCGTGCACAGGAATGTGTCACTGAGCATGCAGTGGAGTACTTACTAATTGAATCACAGATTAAAGTATAAAAATGATGCAGCCCAGTGCCCACTTTGTTAGATTCAGGAGCTGCGCGATACGAATAAAAATTTTGACAGAGGTCATTAAATGCAGGAAAATCTTAACACCGCGATTCAGAAATATGACGTCATCGTGAGTGCGCCATCTAGTATATGAAAACGGCAGTTTGTGGTGTTACTTTGGGCGTAGATAATAGATGGCGGTGGTAACTATTATTGACTATTATAGTATTTATGTTAGCCCCAGTTATTATTGACTATTATAGTATTTATGTTAGTGGTAACTATTATAGTATTTATGTTAGCCCGACCTTCGGCAAAAATATAATGGTGTTAAATCTTAACACCGCGATTCAGAAAACGACGAAATTTGCACATGCAGCGCCATCTATCGGATATAGAATTTATCTATCAACATTAGTTCTATTTTTTGTCATAAGATGTCGTTGCAAGTACTACACTGAATTGCGTAACGTAATTATTTTACTTCTTGAATTCACTTAATTAATCATATCTTTTGGTAGAGTTAACCGATTTTGATCAAACAAAGACTAAGTTATACCTCAAGTTGCGTATAATTTTTGTGTATAAACATTGTCTGCATTGAGTTCGTAGATTTTACGTGTTGCGGGAGGGACTTTCACCTCTCCTCCCTCCCCCCCTGTATCGGTTTCCGGGATGAAAAGTAGATATGATCCTTCCTCGGAGTAGGTACTATAACCATATCAAGTTTCATCAAAATCCGTTCAGTAGTTTTTGCGTGATTCGCGTTCAAGATACAGACAGACAGACAGACAGACAGACAGACAGACAAAAATTTTTTTAATTGCATTTTATCCTTCAGTATCGATAATAAAACACCCCCCACTCATTTTTTTTTAAATATCTTCAATGTACAGAATTTGACCCCGACCATTTTTATTATAGTATAGAAGATACGCACCAGCGCCCTCATGTTAATGTCATCCTCTAATCCACGTGCCAAAATATCCTTGTTACTCTATACCTACTTAAGTAGATAATTTCTATGGTAACATGTATACATATATGTATAGATTAAAAATATACGTATGTAACGTGGAAATAGGACTAGCCTACGTAATCTGTGTCAAAGGCTCGCATCGATCAGAGCCAGACGGTTACAAACAATTACATATGCAAAAATGTGTTTTTCTTTAACTTGGTCGTTTCACCCCTTGAATACTATCGCCACTGTACAAGTGTTGGTTGAATTATGTTTAACTAATACAAGTTAGTTAAGTATGTTTATGAATGTGAGAGGAATACCCGTGTGTGAGATTTGTAAAACATCAAATTTTCCTTATCTACATACAGTGCTTGAAATTTAAAAAAAATCCTGATTTTACATATTTTCTGTAACTACTATTTATAACTTCACATCAGTTTTCCTTTTTCAATCAGTCTTGTTGGTCGAACACCTATTACTAGTCCAGGTTTTAATGCCAAAACATTGACAGAATTTCGTAAACCATTCATTTGTTTTTTTTTCCTTTTCATGCATAGTTTTATACAAGTTAAACAGTTTGATTAATCAACTAAACTAAATATATGGATAAGAACTTAAATTTATATTTTTAGTTAGTTTCAAGTTCTTATAGTAACTTTCGTGAGGATGATTCATACTTAAACGTTATAACGGTTTACTCACGCGTATTTATCGGGATAGCCCGACTAGTTTCGGACCCAACCGGAGTCCTTAATCATCCGCCGCCGCGTCAGCTCATGATTAAGGACTCCGGTTGGGTCCGAAACTAGTCGGGCTATCCCGATAAATACGCGTGAGTAAACCGTTATAACGTTTAAGTAAGTTTCAAGTTCTTTCTAATAAAACTTTTGTCCAAAATTCAATTTTGTTGACTAAGACGATACACATGCAATATGCTTTGGTAGCAAAATATTTGCTCGTACAATCATTGTACTCATATTTTTCCTACATTTCGCAAGTTTACAAGAAACCTTTGACCCGTAAAGTTACAGATTCTTATTTTAAACATGTTAAATAAAAATTCTAGTTCAAATTCACGAATTGTTATCATTCAAACTTTAATATTTTGCCATGCCATGCATGCGATGCGATGCACTGTAAGTTTCATACAATTTTACAGAACCGCAGAAGCCTTGTAATGCAATGCTAATCTAATGGAAACCTGCCAACTTGATGTATGAGATAAAATTTATTAACCTCATTTATTCGAATATGGTTCTAACAAGACTTCAATTTGATCAAATACAAACGCTTTTGCTTCTCTGTTATGTCAACACACAAGCACACTGGTCGCACTCGGAGCGGGAGACATAAGAATAGTGAGCCCGTAGTCGGCGCTCTTCGAGAAGTCTTCCAATATAGAGGAAGGTCGTGATTTATCATGGGAGTTTAGCCTGGGCCCGGCAAGAAGGGGCTAGACCTGATTCCGCATATCAGAGTTGTTGAAGAGAAGTCATGAGAATGTTTTATTTTTTCTCAAAACATATAAAAACTAAAACTCTGCCGAGGCAAGGGGATACCCGGGTTTGAACCGGGGACCTCTCGATCTGCAGTCGAATGCTCTACCACTGAGCTATATCCCCATAGGAAATATATTTCAAATAGATATTCGCATAGCAATATCAATGCACAAAAGAAACAACTCTTTATAGGCCCCGACGAGATTCGAACTCGTGATCTCCTGTTTACTAGTCAGGCGCTTTGACCAGAACCCTATTACTAAGCCTCCGCTGTCTGTCTATCTGTCTCCAGGCTGTATCTCATAAACCGTGCAAGCTAGAAATTTGAAATTTTCACAAAAGATGACACATGAGAGATTTTTTACCAAAATCTTTTTCCAACAAGCATAGTACAATATTCTTATTTTTAATCACATCAAAAATAATAATTTAATTAAGCACCTTAAATAACTTTTAAAACATTGTGCGTCTTATACGAGTGTTTATTGTCATAAAGGGTTTGATAGTCCTTTAAATGCCACACACACGTACTCGTTATTTCAACTTCTGTGATGTTTTCCCAACCTATATTGAAGTCAGTTTTTACTGATTTCATCTTTTTTTAAGTCCTGCCCGTTGGTGTCGCAAGTCTCCTAGAAATGACGACATATTTTTTGACGCTTTTTAAATATGTTATTTTATAGAAAGACAAAAAAAATATAAACATTTAAAACTAAACATACATATGTTTAGTTTTAACTCATTTTAAGTTGTATAGAAATTGATATTTCATAGGCTCTGAAGTTATTTAACTGAGCTGTGTAGCGAACTGTAGGTTTAAAATAATGTGTATTTAATTAGCTTCAATATTTAAATGTAGTATCGTGTGTACCCTGTTATTACCGCGTGCATTCTTGTAAGGTGTTGAACTCATTTTTTACCTTTTCCTAAGTTTCTGTCGGCGAAATGTTAATGAATGGTGTACTAACTTACTGCTGTACTGGTATAAGGAACGCATTCTTTTGTTTTTGGTCTTTTCGTAATTTTACGGTTGTTACAAACATATTTTAAGTAGTTTATATAAAAACTGTTTCATTTGAATCTGCCGCAGAACCTGCATTATTAAATTATACATATACTGCTCGTTTCTTCTTTGTTTTCGCTACTTACTTTGTTTTCCTAGCCTATTGTGTCCCATTGCTTAGCAACTTACTTTAGTATGTTTTTTGTAGGATTAAAGACGCACAGCATAGTATTTGTTTTATTAGGTTCAGATATTGATACAAAAATAATATTTATTTATTTAATAATTCATGTGCACACAAAACAGGTAAAAAACACAACATAACAAACAAGATGTATAAGGGTTACTGCTTATTTCTAAAGAAATCTCTCTCAGCACATCCACGATAGTAGAAGCGGTTGATAATTGTCTGTCTACGTTTTACTATCGACTCATTTTTATCAATTACTTACTGTCGCCCCCACCTTCGTTCGCGAAAAATAAATAGAAATGAAATAAAAAAAATTAAGTAAAAAACTTTTTAAGAAAAAGCTTTTATTTAAACGCTCTAAAAAGAAGAAAATAAAATATTCCTTTTGGATTATACTAACAACTCCTCATTATACACAATTTATATATAATAATAAAAGCTTGTCGCGAGGTTTACATACCTATCAACATTCCTTTATATCATAATAATTTGTGGTAAATCGAGCGACAAGCTTTTATTATTATATATAAATTGTGTATAATGAGGAGTTGTTAGTATAATCCAAAAGGAATATTTTATTTTCTTCTTTTTAGAGCGTTTAAATAAAAGCTTTTTCTTAAAAAGTTTTTTACTTATTTTTTTTTATTTTTTACTTTTTAGTTATTTCAAGTTATTATTACTCTCAAAATGCCCTCTCATTTGATACCCATATTGTAGAAGTAGACTAAAGGTAACTATTCCGCCATCCTGCATGGTCCGCCATATTGGATTCAGAATGACGTCATATTCTTTTTCTAGTCACTCTTAACAAGCCCTTTCATTTGATACCCATATTGTAGAAGTAGACTAAAGGTAACTATTCCGCCATCCTGCATGGTCCGCCATATTGGATTCAGAATGACGTCATATTCTTTTTCTAGTCACTCTTAACAAGCCCTTTCATTTGATACCCATATTGTATAAGTGGATTAAATATAACTGTTCTGACATCTTGTAAGATCCGCCATATTGAATTAAGAATGACATCACATATCTTATCATATATTGTCATCCAAACAAAATGCGTCCACAAAATTTCAGCACAAACGGTTGAATATATCTACTTCAAAATTGAGTTCAAAGATTTCACCCGAACACACAAATATCCATACATTGCAAGTTAAATAAAAGCTTTTAAAATAGATGTTGGCCGATACTCAGACTTACTGAATACCTACAAAATTTCAAGAGAATCGGTCCACCCGTTTCGAAGGAGTACGGTAACTAACATTGTAACATTGTGACACGGGTATTATACAACGTTGATAAAAGCGAGAGGCATTAAATGAAACCACATATTCTGTATATCATTATAAGGCTACACAACAAAAATCAAATCAATGTAAGCAATAGTTTAGTCACAGGATATTTTTTTAGTTTTTTTTTAGTTTGAACATGCTGTATCTTCCTGATTAGGTGACTAAGTTTTATAGGCATAGTTATCTAGTTGGCTCCGGTTGGGTCCGAAACTAGTCGGGCTATCCCGATAAATACGCGTGAGTAAACCGTTATAACGTTTTAAGTATGAATCATCCTCACGAAAGTTATTATAAAAATATTGCTTACATTGATTTGATTTTTGTTGTGTAGCCTTATAATGATATACAGAATATGTGGTTTCATTTAATGCCTCTCGCTTTTATCAACGTTGTATAAAAAAAATTTTTACTCAACGAATACTTCATAAGAAGTAATAGCAAGTCACAAACAGTTAGTGTTATCTGCGCTATCAATCGAGTCACAGTAAATAGGCCACATTCTCCAAGGCCAAGTCAAGGCCCGAGGTAATTTAAAAAGCAACAATCAAATGGAAGTAACATAAGCCTATTTGAAACAATCTTAATAAAGTTGTGATTGAATTGGGGTCGGCAGTTGTGTGTTGAATTCAATCTAAGTTTTGGTAGATGATTTGATTATGTATGAGTAATTTTGAAGACATGAAAAGGAGACGGTAAAGTTATGTAGACATGCGTTATTAACTTAAATTGACATTTCATTCAAATATTTGATTACTTTCCGTCGCTAATTAACACGTTTCGTATTAACTTTTACGTCATAATCTGTTAAGGCTTTTAAAAGTTATAGATAGAGTCAGAGAGAGATAGAGAGAGAGTAGATAGGGATACCCTATAGTCGAAATAAAGTACATATCTCGCATACATTGTACCTAATTAACAATACGCCTTGAAAACGTACTCCATTTTTCTAAAACTATCAAACTACGTGCCGTGGGCTCTGTAAAAATGCGAATTTGTTGGTTAAAGTCTAGTTATTTCTAAAAGCAGGTTCATCACAACAGTATCTATTCAAAACAAACGAATTATCCTAGAATCATACTTTAGAAAAATAGAATTGAAACGTTACTGCAAAAAATCAGCTTTTAAACTACAATTCTTAGGCTTTGAATCTGTATTTTTCAATTACGTGAAAGTTATAGATGTGACTTAGTAAGTCAAGGACTTAGCTGGCAGCAGGCGGTCGAGACAGCCAGTGACGTCACTGGCTTCAGATACAACAGTATGAAGGTTGAAACCGATACACCTTAGTTCTATAGAAAAATATACAGAACGAAATGACAGGTACAAATTGCAAGTAATGGCAGATACTGCAATTGCAAGCATGAATTTTGTCTTTTGCTTAAAAAGATGTATCCTTCCTTATCCTATATAATATCAATATGATGTCTTTATATTATGTCCTTTTGCCTTTGTACAACTAAGTTGTTTTTTTAAGTAGACGTCATAAAATAACAAAAAAAATATTTATGTCTTAATTGAAGTAAAACGTTCATCTTCGAAAATGACAGGTATTTGTTATCTGAATTGGGTTAGGATTACACGCATTCACGCGCAATAATCTATAATTATTTTATTTGTATTAAAACCATTGCAACCTACAAAGTCCTGCTCTCAACGGGTATCAGCATCGTTTAATAGCCGAAATGATAGACATTTGTTATCTGAATTGTATTAATATTACACGCATTTGAATGCTCTGTAATTGCACTATTAGTTTAATTACCATTGCAGCCTACAAAGTCTTCCTCTCAACAGCTAGTATTCAACGCGCGCTTCCCTCGGTCTCGCGCGAGGCGTGAGGTGCCAAACAGATATTGACAGCGTTGATGTCTTTTTGACGTGCGATGTGCGATGTACGAGCTCCACGAATGTGAGAGATGGTCGTGACGGCGCGTGGTGTTTTGATGCGTAGTGCAGTTGTTTATACTTTTGTTATAAACAAACTGTTAATTATAAATGGAGGTTATTGAGTATTTGTAATTTTAAGGTATATATCAATAATTCTATGTGAGAATTGTATTATTCGCTTATTGCGCCAACAGTCGTACTTTGGGTGACTGATGCAGAAATTCACTTTTCTTCAAACAAATTACATGACTCATTTACAAACACATAATTTGAATCAAAAATTACAGTTTTGATGTGAAAATTATTCCAAATTCTATGGAAATTTCTAGCAAATTACACTTGAAGCGATGAACTCCAAAAAAGTGGTTCGTCATTCATGACTAACTTGAAATGGTCCCTGACCAACGAAGCAATTAGAAAGGGTTGAGTCACCGTCACCCGTCACCCGGCCCTCACCCCCGGATGTAAGCAAGACGGTTAACCTGATGAGTATTAATCGCCTGAAAGCCGGATATTGCCAACTACCGGAAGCTCATGAAAGGCGGTGCGGCCTGAATACCAGGATACAAGGAAATTGGATGGGTTTTGATTAATGTTGAATATTTTGCGATGTAATTTGATGTTTTTATGTTTTTACCTATTTCGCAATTATTTGCAATTTTCGAACGCGCCAAGAATTACTAACCTTTGGTTTCTCAAACGCAAAAAATTGTTAACCTTCAGTCAAACCTCAAGATCAGTAAATAATAAAATTGTTTATTAGTCGGCACTCTACCAGCTTACACGTATTTACATCCAAAAACTTGGAAATTAAATAAACAAATGAATAAATATTCCACGACTTTCACACAATGCCATCTAGTTTCAAACTAAGCAAAGGTTGTATTATGATAACTAGACAACCGATAAACATACTTATATATTTCTAAATACATACATGTATAATATATGAATCAGGTAACGGAGTCTTTCAAAATGTTAACTAAAGGTACACCTACAAAAAACTATCAGTTTTATGCATAGTATCACGGTTATAGCACAGGCATTCTAAGGATGACATAGAGTAATGACTGGTAGATTCGCGTGCCTTTAATCTCATAGAGTAGAGTTGGACAAAAAGTTTGCTGCTTATAACGTAATTACTGAATAACGAGCTTCCGATTTTACCCGATAGATATAGTAATAGATATTAATTTTATTATTTTTTACCCTTAGGAAAAATGGTTATATTGATTTTCCTACTATTGTAATTAATTCATGTTATTTACTATGTATTAAAGGAAAGTTAATGAGGCTAAAGCTTAGAAATTACACTCAGAACATACAGCCCTTAAATTACACTAAGTTATTACATTAAGTTCCTTCCAGTTACTTCAAAAACTTACTAGTGCAACGAGCAAAAAGACTGTAATACATAATGTATGAATATCAAAACAATTTTAAAAGCATTGCAGTAAAATAAACAATGAACCAAATTGCATATAACATTATTCAAATTGAATTCTTCGTATGTTGCCAAATAGCACAGAAATTAGAAACACATTAAACAATACTTAACAGTACACCTATTAAATAAAGTACAAAATATCATTCGGAATGGTTCATTTTTCATAAAAACGACCTTAATTACATACGCCATTACAGGAGCGGCATGAAACTGTATGCAAAACATACAGGTGTGCCAAATACTAGGAAGTGTATACCGTGGCGGTGTTATATTACACCTTTGGTTTTCGTATAATTAATTGTAGGTATAATCAGGACGTTTTAATGGGGCTGTGCACTTGTTTCCTGACCTAAAATAGCAATTTATTGCTTTTATTTAAACCTTCCTCTTGAATCATTCTATCTTTAAAAATAATTTCATTTAAAAAGGCTTTTTTTTTTCAACCGGCATCGGAAACAGGGTCTAGTCTGCAGAAGATCAGGGCTTACGATTCGCGCGATTGTTGAGGAGTACCGCAATTTATTATTGTTAAGGATTTTATATTTTCTAATTTTTATGCAATTGAACGCAGGCATTGAGTCCACGAGACTAAAACTGACTTTTGATATCATTTTAAAATACATTTTTTTCATACAACCTATTTGGTCGTACGGCTGGCAAAGGTCTGTTCATTTGTCTTCAGTTTTCCACCATCACCCATAACCACAAAGAACCCTGTAAAAAGTTTTCTTTAAGAAAATCCCTTAAGAAGTTCTCGATACCTGTTACCTGCCACAACGGTACACATATGCGTACAATCTAGAAAAAAAAGAAATACCTACAAAAGAAAAAAAATAATTGAAAAACAAATGACTTGTAATTTAACTTTTACGTCTCAACCTTGAAAGTTCCTCATTCCTTTTTCAAAACTGCAAATCAATTTAGCTCAACCTGCATGTTTAAAATTACGACAAGTAAATGATTATTAATTGTCGAAACACGCTAAATAGGTCCTTTATTAAAAACCATAGCATGTGAAGCGAAAGCCACCTAATAACTTTAATGCGAAAATTACAGTTTAAAAAAATAAAAGACCTAAGCATTGCAGTTACGGTTTAAAACTCGATGCAGACAGCGAATAAATTTCCAGTGTGCCTACTTGTAGTAAATTACTATAATTTAATCTAATTTACATAAACTATTTCACCTCAATGTAACCCCAATTTTCGCGAGCATTTATCAAGAACATTTGTTCTTGTATGAAATTATACAAAGAAAATACGTATGTACTAATGTTGTATGTTAAATTAAGTCTGATATTCAGACCTTTACTCGTTTATGGCTAAACTACTGATTCAATATGAATGATGATGGGTAAAACAAATATAATGAAACGAGCATTTTTTTAGTTGACATATATCATTTCCGGGTATTCATGACGACTTTGCTTGAGAGACCAAAAGAAAACAAAATGAAAATGCCTTGGTAGATATACCGTTAGAAAATAAAGTAAGTTTATTGCAGTAAAGTTGATTAGTGCTTTATTGCAATAAAGCACTAATCCTCTTCTTTCTTTTAAAAAATCCTTCAGAAATACTAAGCTGAAAAAACGTTAATAAATACATCTTGCCATTTCATATTACGTACATTTAACTATAAATTATAGAACAATTAATTTTCTCGAAGCATCATTAGCCTATCAGAACTTAACCTTGTACCTATTACTGTTTCACTACTGCCTACTGGTACAAACCTACCAAGCGGTATATATTTGAATATTCAATGTAAGTACGAGGGGTACTCAGCGCCATCTGCCAGTACAAGTGGTTTTTTGTCTACGTAACTGTAGTTCATCCATTTCGGGAAAATTCCGGTAGATGTCGCCGAAAATTTGACCGAGTTAAAGTTGCGATTGCAAATGTAGAGGTCTTATATTATTGGTTACTATTAGTATATTATTGTGTTTAGTCGTATTCTGTATTTATGTGACCCCCATATCTTGTATTACTTTCAAAGCACAGCCACAAGAAAAAAATAATAGAGAGCATTTCTCTTTATTTTTTGATTATGTTGCAATAAGATTACGGTCACTTAATCGCCGATCAATACACATGTGAATCCAGACGGAAACTTAGCTAATCTTAGCGCCAATAAATATACTAGTACCTGCTAAGTAAATACAATACTAAGTATAATGATTAATGCGTGTCACAACAAAAAAAATACAATTAAACTAGCAGTGAGTTTGTAAAAGATCGTTGCAATAATTAATACATGTCACGCTTGCAAGCTTTATAAACAGTCTAGGGGCTCTAGTAACGAGTAACCCCTTGCCTGCCAGTCCTGCCAATCTAATAACGAACTGTCGTATGTCACAAGATATAAACGTCAGCGTAACTTAGAGCAGCTGTGTATAGATCTACAAGGATCTTTTGGGAGGTAGATGACATTAGCATGAGGGCATGAGGTTAGTCAAAAGTGACGGTCTATCATATATGACGATTTCGCCTTCATGCTATAGATCCTTGAAGCTCCAAAAAAAAGTTTTTTAATTTTACTATAAATAGCTAGTTTTTACTATAAATCATGAGTCTTCTTTAATGATAGCTTGAAACTAATCTGTACACGAGCTGTGGTTTCTTAATGCGAATCTGGACGAATTGAAGCGTTTAATTAAAATTAACTTATTTTTAATCTGATTTTTATTTCATAGAAAAGGGTTTATTTTTTAACCTTTAAACTATTACAATTTAGGATTTACTATATCACATATAATACTTTCTATGTGATATAGTAAAATTATATAAAACTACCACTTACTGAAGTCCCCTTCTATTTCATTAAGCTTTAATAGCAGTTGCCCCTTAAATATCTTCAAGAAAATAAATGGCATTCAAATCAAATTTACAAGCAACATAATAAAAGTAGTATCATAAACAACTGTCATTACATACAAATTAAACTAAATTCAAACGGACAAAAATTTCCAACGAAACACTACAGTTATAAATTCTCATTTAACCAATTACTACAGCATATCGTTTACCGCTACTACTAATAGATTGGACCACACCCAAACGCCAGCTATTTATCAGCACGAAGCAAAACTCGGAGACGTTCACGGACAATTATTTAAAGCATTTTCACAATCGTGATTTATAACCAACTGAAAAATATATGTTGTGTGGAAGTAATTACCGTACTTAATATGTTCACGCTATCTTTGTAGTAATGGCTAGGCGATGCACTTTTTAAGTGTGAAGTTCAAGGGTAGTTACATAATTATTATTATACTGGCTAAAGGAAATTAGAAGTAAACCTCGTTTACTTTTTGTTTTTTTTTTACTGATTTTTATAGAACAATTTATCATTATGGTAATATAGGAAATCAAAAGATTATGTTAAACCGAGGATACAGAAACACGAATAATTTTGATACGTGCTTAAATGACAGGGTCGGAACAAGACATTGAACTTAATAAACAAAATCTAATCAAGCAATTGTATATTAACATTATTATTCTATTATGGAAGATTAGGACGATATGGGCTAACCATATCGTTCTACACCTGGATATAGGTATGCTACTCCCGAATCACCTTAAGTTTATATAATTAAAGAAATTTAAATAAGAATATTTATTATAATATATAAGATTAACTACTTATACTTATCTATTCTTGTTTGTTTACAGACCACGGGCATGACACCACTGATGTACGCGGTGAAGGACAACAGAACATCATTCGTGGAGCGGCTCATCGAGCTCGGGTCCGATGTCGGCGCCAGAAATAATGTGAGTGATAGCTAATGTGATGCGCTTTTGTTTTGTTGAATGTCTAGAAGAGAGAGGAAAGACTGTGTGGACTGTGAGGTGTAAACTGGTATCCCTCTATCACAAATATAAAGTTAAAACAAAATGATCTAACACGAGAACATATATTATACTCGCACCATGGTGACACTGGACTATTCAATCATATTAATTTTGTATGAAATTAGAACAAAGAGAAGCACTCTTGATGAAGCGTAATTAAAGTATCATAAATGAGATATCAAGCCATTCTTTATCGTACACTTTGAATGTTGCGCGAAATGTTAGTGGTAGATAAAATTTTTTGTCTTAATTTGATAAATTCGTGACCATAGTGGTATGTCTTTGTAGTTCACAATTGCTATGACTGACAATGAGTACATTTAGAGATCAATATTTTATAATTTTTTGACAAACTAATAACATTGAAAGTAGGGCAAACAACAAAATGGGACAAGAATATCATAAAAAGTATAATTCGTTCACAATAGATTCAATCATTTCATATTAAACGGGTTGACAATTAACAGTAAGTAAGTTAGTTCGCGTCTTGAAACAAAGCAAACTAGAACGAAAGGGTAATTTCCTATGAGGCGTGCCGCGCCGCCGGTGTAAGGGCTCTCGACCACTAGTAGCTAATGAGATACTATACTATTATATTATACTTTTAAAGTACGTAAAGTATAATTTTGTGCTTTTAAAATACAAGCTTTTGATATATCTAACTCGTAAACTCAAACACGATGCAATTACATCATTTTGTTATAAAGTATCCTGGTCCAACTTCTGGCTATATTGTCAGGTTCTACATTTCTAGATAGAATTGTCATCAAAGAAGAAGTAGCCCTTATTTAGCTAGCAAGATTTAAAAACCTAGGTATCTCTTAAAATCTTCGTTCGGTTTCCGTTTTGACAGAATTTATAAAAATAAATGCCGAAGAAAAGCCAAACCCTACTTTTACCTTCTGATAAAATCCAAATGTATCCCAATGCAGAACATCTCATCACGTAGTAAAATCAACGGCACTATTTTACATTCACAAACTTGTAACTTTATAGTTACTGTCGTTTTCGCATAGCATGCATTAGCATATTTTATGGCTTGTCACGGCTTGTCTCATACTACACGAAAACAGGAAACAGTCATTAAGTCTACACATGTAATTTAAATCATGTTTTAATACGCTGTGCGTGAAATATGGGACATAATACGCAAATTTAGATATTTTGCCTTTAATGTTCAAGGTCTACTTTTCATCATTCGTAGTGCCAGTACCTACATGTGGTTTGTCCACCTTGTTTGCTTAACTTTCTTCTTCGTTATCAAGTGAAAATAAAGGATTTCGATCGAGCGAAATTGAAGATACCTCATATAAATTATGAATAGCGTAAATTTATGCTAAAAAACCTCACTATGTTCCTCCTGGAGCCCTTTGAGTGAGTCGCAGTAACTCTCATGAACATCCCGCAGCCCTGAAAGGCATAAATGTATCAGTAATGATAGTTTTAAAATAATCAAATAATTCGACCAATTGCTGCACTGAGTCAAAGCAAGACATGTCGTTTCAACACCCCGCCCTCCACCTTTTGCCAAGACAAGATAATACGAAAAAAAAACATTTTCTTCGAATTAAACGATTCCATTATCGAATTCTTAGCAACAATTACTAAAATCCACTGTACAAATATAGTTTAATATCTAAGAGTCTCCATCTTTGAGTACACTCCACGCCTTACATCGCTAAGTTATAGCTCGGGTTCCATGCTCGCCGTCACAGATGGCCTGATAGCGCCCTCAGGCAATTTATGCTCATAACCCGTAATAGGTCACTACTCAAGCACTCCACTTCACAAGAAAATGCATTACGAGCCAACGATTCTAAGATATGTACTGTATTCGCAGTAAAATTCAACCAAAGTGTCGATTATTTTGTCTACAGGAAGTAATTGACCCGAATTTGGTGTTGCTAGGTCAGCTCTGGTTTAATTATGTTTTATGTTACAACGTGTATTATGGCGTTTAGAAATGAATGGTCGAAAACGATAATCTTGTGTTTTAATAGACCTAGAAAAAAAATGTGCAGATAAAAGCTTAGTACGGTTAAGGATTCTTGCCTACTCAATACAGAGAAATTGTAGTCTTACTACTACTCCTCATATAGTAATAACGATTTTTTTTACAACTTTCGCACAACGCCATCTAGTCTCAAACTAAGCAGAGCTTGTATTATGAGAACAAATATACTATAGACAAATTATACCCAGACACAGAACAAATGATCACCACACAAACATTTGTACTGGGTGGGAATCTAACCCACAACCTCCGGTATAGCAGTCAGGGTCACTAACCACTAGACCAACAGGCCTGTCAAAATGTTGCAATTGTGAGAGCGAGACAGCACTCTACAAAATGTAGAGCGGCTCTCTTTTCTACTACCGCAAGAGTTCTAGCTTCAGAAGTGGTGGTAGACCCCCAACTAACTGCTCGTGCACTGTACAAGGCTTGTCTTTTAATTAAGCCTGCAATTCCTGCTATAATTACAGCGTTTCTTGAGATTACTATCTACATCAAGTCCACAAGTTTTCCATGTTGATTGTAGTAAGTAACGATAAGGAAAAGAAAATTACTTTTTCAACTTCAGGTTACACATTATTTCTGTTAATGTTAAAAACGGGGTTTTAGTATCCGATGTACTGTTAAACACAGTTATACAGTTATAATACTCCAAAACTTTTTAAGACAGTAAAAGTCCTTCTTAATTGCTGTTAGTTTTTAGACGCAAAAAATACGTTTATTATATGACACATCATCGACATAATTTCCTCACTATGAATCTCCAAAGTCACTTTCTTGAAAGCAAAGTCAAGAACCTTTTTTTCAAAGTTAGTCAGGGGTTGTCACGAAATCTCAATCATCACGTAATCATCCATATTTATGATGCAAACTCTTTGATTCACTCGTGAGTCAGTGGCCTGACATTAGGAGCAACAATTGGCGCGAGGTGACCAACAACACGCAAAGAACGAATTACACATGCCTACGCATAACCCCGGCCATTTATTATAATATTAACAAGTTTTCGTCACCCACACCTACTTTTCCTTTCAGTTTCTTGTACTGAATAAACAGATCATTTGTGGAATGTTTACATATCAATACTACCTACCTTGAATTTCTAACCGGTTCTTCTCCATCAGAATGACATTTTGGAAACGTGCAACTAGAGCCAGTAACGTTTTGAAAGTGCCTGAAAAGGCCTTCTCTAAATACCTAAAAACCTTTTTATTTTGATATTAACATTTTTTGCTTTAAAATCTGTCATCAAATGTACATCAATCATACAAAAAAGACTTTAACTTTTAGTTACTTTTAGACAATTTATAAAACGCTCTTGTCATATGCGAGTGTAATACCAATTAAGTGATTTTAGTCGATTGAAGTCTCTAAAATTTGGCTTTATACATATATTTAAACTACTGCTCAAAAACTTTTAACAGGATACCGTTTTAAAGCTAAAAAAATGTTTTATGGGTAGGTTGAAACAGAAACAGTGTGACCTGAAATAGCTTATGTTTAAAAAGCTTTTATAATTCGCTTCTAGAATTAAAATCTATTGGAAACATAAAACCGTGTGTAAGAACAAATGTTAGCAACAATTAAAGTCCTATAGCCAGTATAGTTCTGCACACATATTGATTAAGAACGCTAATGTCTTAGCCGGACTTACTTGCACGCACGCGAGCTATCAAGCAAACATAACATATGTAATATATGTATAACAACACATATATAACACAAGGGCGAATAAAGACTAGAGAATTTTCTAGTAAAGGCCGATTTACATCAAACGAGCGAATTCTCAATCTATCTCCTCTGCGACAATTTTTTTTAGAGTAAACAGAACATTCCTTTGTTATTCTTTCAATGAAATTTGCAAGTAGTGTTGCTGTAGTTTAAATTTATAGTTTTTTTGGTCAAAACCTAACTAAACATTTCGTTAAGAATTTGAACGAGCGCAGGTAATGCGCTGTGCGAGATTCATTTGTTCAGATGTTTTTATCAAAAAGTAATTCGTGATCGTATGAAAGCATTACGCCTTACAAAGCGTCTAGAATCCGCATAGGCGTTTTACATGGCTTGATTAAATTCTCTACTGTGTACATCCACCCTAACTCATACATAACATATTATATAACACATATTTACTACGCGTAGGAATTCTGTAAGGAAATCGTATCTGCATATCAGGTATGGAAAGTAAGCCGAGCCTCAAGGTCGCCGATTTAATTCTTGTTTGACCAAACATGTTTGTTATACATAACACAGTACCTCACTTATCCGTATATCTAAGCTTTGATTATGCGTATTCTTTTGTTAGTACTATGTTAATTTCAGACATAGCAAAAATAAAATATCAAAGAAAATAAAAGCCCTTATATTTATCCAATCATTATGAAAACATAGTTTTTAGATTTTAGATTTCTGGTTTGTTATTTTATCTCCCAAAGTTGCTACGCCACTTGCTACGCTACATGTCGTAGCCGTAGGCTATTTTAGTCGTAGAAAAATTACTTCTATCTGTTTTAGTGTACGAATAAATACATGGTCTATGCTACGTAAACTTACAAAAAAAAACATTTTCTTAGAAGTATATGATAAAATATGATTTTAACTACAACCTTTTGGCAAATTAAGCAATAAGAAGAAACTATAAGGTTCCCACAATCTAATATTTATGATCGCCATAACAGAACATTGCTGGAAGCTACCGCTGAAATTTGAAACATTTTATGACGTCTACGTTATTCCATTTCATTTTTTGCCATAAAACCTATTTAGAACTAATGTCGATCTAGATTCGTACCAGGCGGTCGCTCGTTAAAACTAAATAACTTATTAAAAACTGATTAACTATGTAATGATATGCTGTAAATTATTTTATTGTTGTATATTAAATACAATAAATACTCGTAAGAAGTAATGGTCTACGACAAAAGAAAATCAGGAGAAAAACAGGAATCTTGCCGATGTGGATACTTTACGCCACTTCACGCAGTGTAATGTGCCTTCACAATCTTGCTTCCACAATAATCTTTCTTAAAAGCCCCATAATTCATGCACAATCTTCAACTGGGCATATCTTTCAATCATCCATCGCCTTCCACGTTTGTTGGAAATTTAATCTTCACCCGCCAAGACCTTTACTTTCTTATTTTGCATGACCTTGAAAATCGTGAAGTTTCCAAGTCATTAGAGACTGATGTGGCTGATTAGTATCTACATACATTATTGTGGTCAAATTACATACAAAGTGAGAGTTAATTCACATAAAAAAGAAATATCATTAGGTCTAGCCTACAATACCTATCAAAGTCAAAAGGATTTTATTTTGAGTAGACCTTATCAGGCACTTTCAAAACGTTACTGACTCTAGTTGCGCGGTTCCAAAATGTCATTCTTATGGAGTAGATCTGGTAAGAAACTCCTTAAGTTACCCTTTTAAAACAGAAAAATGTAATAATAATTGACACATAACTAAGTACACTATTATGAATTTGAATCTTTTACTTGAACATATTAAACACAAATTAGTAGCAAATCAATACATAAATATTGCTAACTTATAATGCCGCTTAGTTGTATTGCAACTTCCATAGTTCTGTACTCTGAAAACAGATGGCGCTACTTCTATATTCGTAAACAAAAGCTGCTCACTACTTCCGAAAACATTTACCTATTAAGACCATTTGTTAATGATGTTTTTCTTCCTCAGGACAACTACAATGTCCTCCACATATCAGCCATGTATTCGAGGGAGGATATCGTCAAGCTCCTGCTGTCCAAAAGAGGGGTGGATCCATTCGCCACCGGAGGGGTAAGACATCGAACATTGTATAACGACATTTGTAATTATGTCAAGTGTCCGCACTTTTACATAAACATTTTTGTCGATCAAAAAGGTCGATTGTTGTGTAGAGGAACTTTAATTACATTGAAACATCACATTAGTATCGTAACAAAAATGTTAGTAAGGCAAAATGGAAAATTTCCAATCCCGTTTCAGGATTTTTTTGTTTTCAAATACGTAGGCAATTAATTAAAAGCAACTAGAAAATAAAATGATATAGAACAGAAAATATTCGTATAATTAGCACAAGCACCGTTTCCGGATACAGACATTTGAACGAATACATTCATGGACTGAATTCGCCAAGTATTCGTTATCACGTATAGTAGTCGTGTTAAGTTGTCATAAACATTAGTGCGGTAAACGTGTGTTTAATTGTTTTACATAGAAAGTTTTGTTTCAGAGTCGGCAGCAAACGGCCGTACACTTGGTGGCGAGCAGGCAGACGGGAACTGCGACCAGTATACTTAGAGCCCTGCTCACCGCTGCCGGGAAGGATATCCGACTACGCGTTGATGGGGTAAGGAGACTGAACAGGTTGAGAGATTTTTTGCAGAAAATTTTATACTAATGTTGTACGTTATATATTATGAATAGGAATGAATGAAAGTAATGTCTATTTGAGGAATGTTCTTAAAAAAATCCCACGCAAGTCGCAAACAAGTGAATAGCCACGAGATAGATAGTGTTACTTAAACGTTATAACGGTTTACTCACGCGTATTTATCGGGATAGCCCGACTAGTTTCCGTAGTCGAATCGAGAATCGAGTTCGACTCGCGACCCCCGCCGCCGCGTCAGCTCATGATTAAGGACTCCGGTTGGGTCCGAAACTAGTCGGGCTATCCCGATAAATACGCGTGAGTAAACCGTTATAACGTTTAAGTATGAATCATCCTCACGAAAGTTACTATAAAAATATAGATAGTGTTGATAAAAAGTAAAATGGACGAGAATGAGGGTGAATTTTCAAGTTACACAGTTCATTCAAAAGTTTGTCATCTTACTTGCACAGAGGTCGTTTACTGTCTGCTGCTAGTACGACGACCGATGCCTACCTCTATCTATACATTTTCCTAGAATACATAAATGTATGCAAATTTGAAATAGTAAAACTAAACGACCGATGCGAATTGTTTACAATAAATCTTAAGCTTTATAGCGCAGTCATTAGAGTTATGATTTGTAAATACAAGAGTGGTGAACGGGCGTGGATGCAGCGTCGTCGCAGCGATCGCGTGCAGCCGCGCCGCCTGGCACCGCCACCCGCCCGATTCAGGAACTACCCCCAAAAACACCCTAAAACACAACCTGTAAACAAAACTCTACGCTAACACTGTAAGCTGAATCAACCCTATGCCTGCCAACTAATAAAACTTTCAAACTAATCGTACCGTCGTTTGACGCAGCCCGCATTATCTGACAAAAATAATCTGACAATTTCTAATTATGACTATATTCCACCGAAACGCAAGCTCGTGCGGCGCGGCGACACCCCAAGGCTGACGTTTTAAGGACATTCCGCCAGCAGGAACGAGCCACCCTGTACGAATAGAAACTAGCTAATTATCCGTCGAGCTTTAGCCGCCGAGTAAACGTCACAGCGCGAATTTACAATGCAAATCACTCGCTGAATATTAGTTACAACGTCACCGCTGAAATTCAAAATTACTAATTTTAATACAATACGTCTCAGTCGGTCCTTCGTCACGACTCGAGGAAGGCAGCTTGCCATGGCCTCCGACACTCGCACGTGCAGCTAGCACTCGAGTGCTCATGGAGGATCAAGTACGTATCCCTCGGTCTGAGCGTGATGCAGGCTACTTACTAACTCGGAAATCGTGGCAATTTCAAATGCATCGGTATTCAGTGAGAAGCACGATAGACGATCGATTATACGTTATTGTCTAGTCGCCTGCGAAGATTGCGATGCACATAAATCGGGTATTATTGTCTGTGGTGCCACGGTTTGGAAGCGATTCGTGCAGTAGCACACCGCAATGCATGGCGTGAGTTGTTAGTGGTAGAGGGCGGCGCATGGAGTGCAGTGCGGGCCCTGAGCGGGTGCCATGAGCGGTGGCGGCCGGGACGCGCCGACGAGTGCCAGCCACGGCTGCCGCTCGCGCAGCCCGCCCGCCAACCCGCCGAAGGACCTGCAGAAGCTCGAGATCAGCTACATCGAGCTGAACAAAGAACGCGCCAGACAGAAGGAATGGAAAAAGCTAATTCGCGACATGGTGTTCCAGAGGGGGAAGATCCCGCTGCTGCTGGCAGTGGAGGCCGGCAACCAGAGCATGGTGCGCGAGCTGCTCAGCGCTCAGACCGCCGAACAGCTCAAGGTTTGTGGAGCGCCTGTAGCGCCCGCCGCGACCTGCGCCGCGCGATGCTATGTACGACACATATCTACACTCGTTATGCAACTGCACATCGCACTAAAAGAATGCATGATTTGTAAGTTACGTTGATCTTATAGATTTCAGTTCCTTCGTTTCAATGTTTATTTACTTATTTATATTTGTAACGTGTTGACGTGCATATCAAATTCACTTATTCATATTTATCTACGTAGATAATTTTCACTTTACGATTAACGATGCACCCTTTATTTTTAACACACGCTTTTACTATCAAGTATGTCGAAACGAGCTTCGAATGCATACCGACTCAAACAATTCCACAGCCACCCTTTAAGTTCGATCACTAATATCCACCTGATTCGCTTTGCCAACTCCATTAAGACGAAGAGACCTGGCTACTAATCCCAGCAGTTTAACAACCCGTGTGCCACTCAGGCGTGCACGCCCGCGGGCGACACAGCGCTGCACCTGGCCGCGCGCCGCCGGGACGTGGACATGGCCCGCATCCTCGTGGACTACGGCGCGGCTGTGGACGCCGTCAACGGCGCGGGGATGACGGCCCTGCATATCGCGGCCGCCGAGGGTGACGAGCCGCTCGTCAAGTATTTCTACGGAGTTAGGGCGAATGCTGCGATTGCTGATAATGAAGGTGAGGCTTAAAAGCTTAGTCCAACTAAAGTCAGTGATGATCATATTTTATCATACCTTTTGTACACAGAGCGTAACACTGTAGTAAAGCGAGCGAGCAAATCAGATTTTTAAATTGTAATAATTTTAACCTAGCAATAGGTTAAATTTTTGTATACCTACATTTTTATTGTAATCTTATTTTGGTATCTATAGCGTACAGCAGCAGCATAAAAATCTAAAACAATTCTTTTTCAGTTTCTATTAATGAAGACTAGGCATTTTCAAAGTACATTACTCGTACTGTATTCCGTGATTAGCATCAGCACTAAAATTTCAATTTCCGTTGCAGACCGGACCCCCATGCATTTGGCAGCAGAGAACGGGCACGCAGCGATCATTGAGCTGCTGGCGGACAAGTTCAAAGCGTCCATCTTCGAGCGGACGAAGGACGGGAGCACCCTCATGCATATCGCCTCGCTCAACGGACACGCCGACTGCGCCATGATGCTGTTCAAGAAAGGAGTCTACTTGCATATGCCTAATAAGGTGCGTAAAACAGTGATATATGATAGATCAGATATATGGTAGTCCGCTAAAGCTGTAAAGGCCCGCGCTTAAGTTCCGTATCATATTATGTTTCTATTTTCCTTTAATGACAATTTTCCTTGCAATGCTTGATAAAATATAAATGTAAAGAGTTTTGCTATATTTTAAATTGATATATACAGACTGAGAGAATAGAATTAGCAATTATATTTTTAAAATTTGAAAAGAATCCTATTTTTGGAAAACTCTCTAGAATGGAATGTCGTAAACAATTTTGCAAAAATGCTAACTTTCCATTGGAACCATAGTTTATATGGAAAAAAATGTAAAATGCTCAACTTTAATAATGTTAAAATTGTACCAAATACTCCAGTATATCATAATATCCATCTACAAATCAATGATAGCGCATTGCAAAGACCTTCACAATGTACTTTGTCCCCTGACTATTGTATTCCCATAACTGCAAATACGTGGATGATGCCCATTCAATCCATGGATAATTTCGCAGTTTAGTTTTATCGGCGTTTAAACCTCTTCGCAATATGCCAGTGAAGGATAAACTTAATAGCCTCTTAAATGGGCTTTCATTGAATTATCTAACTTATATAAAGAAGTAAAAGAATTTTAAGTTATTAGAATTTACGTTTAATAAGTGGTATTGATATAATAGAATAAGTTTAATTAATTACGTACAATGTGTAGAAAATGAAAGTCGTTTTCAATTCTATTTACGAATTCTTTTACTACTAGATGTTATTCTCGTTATGAAAGAATTCGCAAATTGAAATATAATTAACAGAAAGCAATATAGCTAAGGCTGACTCGAACAACACTCGCAAAAAGGCTATGCGGAAGATGAATAATTAAAGCAAGAAACGCAAAAAGCGATCACTATCAACAGAACAACTAGATAAACGCCCTAATGACACAAATAACAATCACGAAAAACTTTTAACTACTGAAATCTCATTAACCCCATCTATCACTGTCTATCTATCCCTTTCTAACAATAACAAAAGTTCCCCTGTATCCGTGACACCGTGTTTATTGTTCGAGTTGCTTGCCTCCTCGCACGAAAGCAGTTTATGACGTCGCGTGATTATTTTCATTGTTGCATTAGCAATTAAATATATTTCACAATGTAGCACAACCTTAGACTTATTTTAAAGCTGCGTTACTATTGTTTGTTCTTGAGGTTGTGTACGGGGTGTGCTTTTGTGGTCTGCGTAGGTATAATTGTTATTATAATTTTTTATTGATAAATCCGACTGGTTGGCTGTATAAGCTTAATTATTGTTTTACACGAAAGAAAAGGTTGTTAAAAATTGCAATTCTTAAAATTTTCTCTATTCTACTTGTGCTACATCCGACTGCGATGGCGGTCTGAAAACGAATTTAGGGTCCATCTTTGATGAAAATTAAAACCTAAAGTATGTAGTCGTTTAAACTTTATGCAGTGAAGTTTTAGCGGTAAAGGGTGGGCGATGGGGTATTGTCTATTATTAATTTGACGTTCAAAAAGTGCTACATAGTGTTAGTAGCCTAATTTGAATAAATGACTTATGAATTTGATTTTGCACTTTTTGCGTATCCGCATATACGAGAACATATTGAAAGAACAGCAAAAAATAGAACGGCATATAATGACTCATGACTTCGCGTAAACACGTGTACAAAGCTAGCTACGTGAGTACCGTGCAGTATATCTAGTGCGATGAGACACGTCCGGACATCCGGCGGCGCGACCGTTGCGTACAAATGTCAACAGATGCGGGCCGGATGCGGAACTCGGCGCGAAGTTTATACGTACGGACAGTATGAGGGTTTTACTGTAATAATGTTGTACTAAAGTAGTTGATTAAATCGTTCTATACGTCACCGTTTTAATTATTGCATAATAATAGCCTACATAACATACAATATAGAAGAAAGCAAATAAATGTATGAAAATGAACATGAATATGAGATACTCTACTACAGAATAAATTGCAATAGCAACTGGTAATTTTGAGGAAAGAAAGCATTATATCTAGCATTAGGACAATGATTCAAGTTGCTCTACTTGTACGAATATAACAAACTTGAAACATTATTTCAGGGTACTTATTTGGCAGCAATTTTAAAGCGATTTTAAACTATAATTCAAATTATATATGTACCTGAATTATCAAACCAAGAAACTCTTTTATTCAATATTTTACTCATTGTTATGCTGTTAAACTTTGGGAATACTGAAGAGAGCTTTACATTTAGAAACCTATTCTTTCACATACTGTTGTGCCGTTATATTTCGAGCATCCCGAAGAAAGCTCTACTTTTAGAAACCCATTCTTACAATATTCTAAAGCCCTAATCCTTGTGTTTTCAGGACGGTGCCCGGAGTATCCACACGGCGGCGCGGTACGGCCACGTCGGTATCATCAACACGTTGCTACAGAAAGGCGAGAGTGTCGACGTTACTACCAATGTAAGTACCTTGTATCTAAGAAACTACGCATGGAGGGGAAAATGTAGAATTTAGCTGGAAATAAACAGACGTTAGAGAAAAAGACGTAAGAATACTAATGTTTTGGAAAAAAATCTGAACAAGTTCACGACCAAACTAGATTTTTTAGTTACTTTCTAGTAAAAAATAAACCGATTTTAACTTGTGCCATTACACCGGATTTTTTATATCAAATATCGATGAAATTTTGTATTTTTACAATGTATATTTTATGCGACACAATAAAGTTCAAGTGAGTATTTATAGTCGTAAAGATGCAAGTAAATATCCTCAATATATGCAAGCATGCTGTAAGCATATAATACTTTTTACAGGATAACTACACAGCACTCCATATAGCAGTGGAATCGTGTAAGCCAGCAGTCGTGGAGACCCTGCTGGGGTACGGCGCGGACGTGCACGTGCGAGGCGGGAAGCAAAGGGAGACGGCGTTACACATAGCTGCCAGGATACCTGATGGTTTGGACTTGTTTGAATTTTCTTAAAGTCATTGCATGCATGAATAGCCAAGTTATTTGGATAGTAAAATTATTCAAGAATGCGATAGTACAAGGCGTACTATCTGTTTAACAACTTCGTGTAGAAAATATGCTGGTGTGTTGTAGAAGCAGTCTTTATTTAATTCTGTAGCCTTTTAAGAAAGTCGTTTTGTTTTTTTTTGAAAATATGTACTTGTTGTTTGATATTGTTAGTTATTAATTTTTATCCTCGTCGTAAAAAGTCCTTGGATCTCAAAAAACAGACGCCTATCACCGGCAACTGCCAGTATTCGCAACTTACATTTAAACTGAACAATCCCTCAAGTAACTATATTTTAAGTAAGGCTTCTGGTCAATGCAGTATTACTATGAGCGTTACGTTTTATCCAGGTGACAAATGTGCGTTAATGTTGCTGAAATCCGGGGCTGGTCCCAACAAAGCGACAGAGGACGGTCAGACACCAGTACACGTGGCTGCTAAGTATGGGAACCTCGCCACACTGGTGTTATTGTTAGAAGATGGAGGGGACCCGCTCAGAAAAACAAAGGTACAGATAAATTGTAATATAAATGTTTATGTACTATAATTTTTCGTAATTTGTATTTTCACAAAAAAGACATTATCCAACACATAGTAGAAATAGTGAGACATTTTTTTAATTATCTGTATAATTTCTAGACTGGTGAAACCCCCCTCCACATGGCATGCAGAAGTTGTAAGCCAGACGTCGTCCGACATTTAATAGAATTCGTCAAAGACCACAAAGGTGAAAGTGTCGCCATAACATACATCGACGCTATCGACGAGGACGGTGCCAGTGCGCTGCACTTCGCATGCAAAATCACAAAAGAAGAAGTCAAAATACCCACAGCAGACAGACAAGTCGTCAAATGCCTCATAGAAAACGGTGCCGACGTAAAGTTAATAACAAAACATAATTATGAAACAGCGTTCCATTTTTGCGCTATAGCCGGCAACAATGACGTCATGACTGAGATGATCGCACACATATCGGCGGCCGACGTCAGTAGAGCTTTGAACAAACAGAACTCAATAGGATGGACACCGTTACTCATAGCATGTCACAGAGGTCACATGGAGCTGGTCAGCACACTGCTATCAAACCATGCGAGAGTAGACGTCTTTGATACGGAAGGTAGATCAGCCTTACATCTTGCTGCAGAACATGGATTCTTACAAGTGTGTGACGCACTTCTTACAAACAAAGCATTTATAAACTCTAAAGCGAGAAACGGTAGAACAGCTCTTCACTTAGCGGCGATGAACGGTTACGCGCATCTTGTCAAATTTTTAATACGAGACCACAACGCTATGATTGATGTTCTCACATTAAAGAAACAAACGCCATTACATTTAGCGGCAGCGAGCGGTCAGATTGAAGTGTGCAAATTGTTACTTGAACTCGGTGCCAATATCGATGCCACTGACGAATTAGGACAAAAGCCTATTCATGCAGCTGCCCAAAATAATTACAACGAAGTCGTCCAACTTTTTCTCCAACAACACCCGAACTTAGTAATGGCAACGACAAAGGATGGTAACACGTGTGCGCATATAGCAGCTATTCAAGGTTCAGTGAAAGTGATTGAAGAACTAATGAAGTTCGATAGGACTGGTGTGATATCGGCTAGAAATAAGTTAAATGACTCAACGCCACTACAATTGGCTGCTGAAGGTGGTCACGCAGACGTGGTGAGGGTTCTTGTTAGGGCAGGAGCGTCGTGCACTGACGAAAACAGAACGGGGCTTACCGCAGTACATTTAGCAGCTCAGTACGGCCATACTAATGTACTAGACGTTATGCGATCCACGAACACGTTACGGATATCAAGTAAAAAGCTGGGGCTTACTCCTCTGCATATAGCTGCCTATTATGGACAAGCAGGTACTAAGCAACTATAACCTTAATCAGTTGTTTCATAAATATAATTATGAAAAGATTTTGATATAATATTGTTTTTATTACAGAAACCGTCCGAGAATTGCTGTCTCATGTGCCAGGAACAGTGAAATCTGAAGCTCCTACTGGAGTTTCTCTAGTTCCCGAGCTAGGAGCGGAGTCTGGTCTTACTCCTCTACATCTGGCTGCTTACAATGGTAACGAAAACGTTGTGCGGCTACTGCTCAACTCTGCTGGAGTGCAAGTCGACGCTGCGAGTACTGAAAATGTAAGTACTTAAATATTTTATACAATTGTGAAGACTCATAATTACAACCTATTCTCTTTTATTCCAGGGTTTCAATCCACTTCATCTCGCTTGCTTCGGAGGCCACATGTCTATAGTGGGTCTACTTCTAAGCAGATCAGCAGAGTTACTCCAAAGTACAGACCGGCACGGGAAAACTGGCTTACACATAGCCTCAACCCACGGTCACTACCAAATGGTGGAAGTACTGCTGGGGCAAGGTGCAGAAATTAATGCGACGGACAAAAATGGGTGGACACCATTACATTGTGCAGCAAAAGCTGGACATTTGAATGTTGTAAAACTACTGTGCGAGTCTGGTGCATCGCCGAAAAGCGAAACGAACCTAAATTGTGCTCCAATATGGTTCGCCGCATCAGAAAACCACAATGATGTACTTGAATACTTGCTGCACAAAGAACACGACACGCAATCTCTTATGGATGACAAGAGGTTCGTGTACAACCTTATGGTGTGTTCAAAAAACCACAATAACATACCAATTGAGGAGTTCGTGTTGGTGTCACCGGCACCCGTCGATACTGCAGCGAAATTATCAAATATTTATATTAATTTATCTACTAAGGTATGAGCCGTTGACTTATTGATTAGTGACTGACCAATCAATTTGTATTCTAAACACGTATTCGCTTTAACAGGAAAAGGAGCGTGCCAAAGACCTTATAGCGGCAGGAAAACAATGTGAAGCGATGGCCACCGAACTGCTGGCGCTAGCGGCCGGCGCGGAGTCCGCCGGACACATCCTCACCGCTACCGACAATAGGAACATTGAGTTCTTAGACGTTTTAATAGAAAACGAGCAGAAAGAGGTCATAGCCCACACAGTGGTCCAGAGATATCTTCAGGTAAAAAATAGGTAACTTCCCTACTACACAGAGACTTGACGAGTCAGACATATGATGATGTATAACGCTTCTCTTGTTTCCAGGAACTCTGGAGAGGGAGCCTCAAGTGGACTGGCATCAAAATTATGTTCCTTTTTTTCGCGTTCATAGTTTGTCCGCCCGTGTGGGTGGTATTCTCTCTTCCATTAGGCCATAAATACAATAAGATACCAATAATTAAGTTCATGTCATATTTAACTTCACACATTTATCTCATGGTGTTGTTATCTTTAGTAGCGATAACGCCAATTTATAATTCAATATTTAGGGATAGTTTAATACCAAGGTGGTACGAGTGGATGCTGCTCATTTGTTTGAGCGGCCTCCTGCTTTTTGAGCTTACCAATCCAAGTGACAAATCTGGTTTAGGATGGATCAAGATAGCTGTATTATTATTAGGTATGATCGGTGTGGCGACACACGTTGTAGGGTGGATATTCGTACTACCTAAGTATTGGCCAACGCTAATGTATTGTAGGAATCAATGTTTTGCGTTATCGTTTCTATTAGCTTGCGTTCAGATATTAGATTTCTTATCGTTCCACCACCTCTTCGGTCCCTGGGCTATTATCATTGGAGATCTGATGAAAGATCTCGGGAGGTTCTTAGCCGTTTTAGCAATATTTGTGTTCGGCTTCTCGATGCACATAGTTGCATTAAATCAGCCGTTTAGGAATATAAACAAGGCAGAAGACAATAAGTATGCAAGACAAGCAAGGAAGAGACTCTTCTCCGACGGTAAGTGTGAATCCATTGTACAGTGTTGCCTCCTCATACGATACATCTACCATTGATTCTTATCATTCATGTTCGTAGATCATGTTTAGTCATTCATATATTAAACGTTATACTTGTTGCCATACTAGAAACTCTACGGTCGAAACGACAAGCGTATGATCAATGGCAAAATACACTTTCTGGGGAAACGTACAGGAGGAAACAAGGGCCTACAGGACGTAAGTCCGCAACACGAACCAGACTGTATTGTTTACTTTTGTTCACATTACATGAATGTCATTTTCCTTACGATGATCGCATTACAACTCGATGTGCTTGTTTTACTTGTTTTTTATTTGTTACGATTGATACGTGCATCCGCTTGCAAGCTTCAGTGTTATCACATCGAGAATGTTATCATCGTTAGCGTTTTATACATTCCATTAGATAACTGTTGCTAATTTGATGGGAATGTGGAATGTTAGGTCTCTGTAATATACAAGACACTTCGCCTCGCCATAACTTTCAGATTTTTATTTTCATATAATACTATGGCACGTGTAAGTGTTCGGTGGTTAGAATATTTGATGTCTATCTTAATACACAATGCATTTTCTGCATCGCATCCCCACTAAAGCTTTATGAGGGCCGTGGTTTCAGATGTGGACACAGAACATGCATTGCGCGTCACAATAATAGTTTTAGTGGAATGAGTGGCCGACCTCACCGCATTTGATGGAGCAAGTTTGATTTGCGCATGCCGCGGCTGGCTTACTGTCCTGCGTTTGTTACACCATACCGAGGTACCACTTTATGTTCGGATATGTTTGGCTGTTTGTCGTCACTGTGGCGCCCTCTGGCGCGCCCACGCTCTCGATGTCTAGTTAGATAGTCCTAGCGGGACGGGGCGGATTGATGCACTGGTATAATAAGTGATTTGACTAAATTTTACCAGTTATTAGAACACTGACACATTATTGATACATAAATATAGACAACTAAACACACACTTTTTTATACCAATGTACAGAAAATAAACACAACCGTATCAATCTGTCTCATCCGTACATAGACGGGACATTTAGTCGTCCTATATCTATAGATTTGCGGGAAGATTGATGCAAGAGTAAACAAACAAACACTTATTATACAACAGTTTCAAATACATCTCTCTACGTCATATACAGTTGATACCGTCCAAGCAAATATACCATGCATCAACCTCCCCCGCTCGCCTCTTTCTTTCGTGTCGAGTTACAAAGACCGTGGTCCATGTTGAGTGTTGTCTTCTAGCGACGTTGTCACCGGTCGAGGCGTTGGAGAAACTGTTCTTCGCACTTTTCGGACAATTAACGTTGTCGGACCTTAACTACGTGTCCAGCGTGCGGCCGCTGTGGACTCAGAACCTATTCAAGTTCGTGTTCGGGGCGTACTTACTGATGTCGGTCGTGGTGCTAATAACGCTCCTCATTGCGATGATGTCGGACACTTACCAACGCATACAGGTAACTACGTGTCGCCCAGAGCTGTGATGTTTTGTTCGCAGTGACTATGAACCCTCTGTACTCGTTCGAGCTGCTGTTCTTCGCGGTGTTCGGGCAGACGACGACGGACCAGACGCGGGTGCACCGCAACGATAGTAACGTCCAGCCGGCCTGGACCAATTACCTGTTTAAAATCGTGTTCGGGATCTACATGCTGGTGTCGGTGGTGGTACTCATCAATCTGCTCATCGCTATGATGTCAGACACGTACCAGAGGATCCAGGTAACGCGTGAACAGATTAAAACATGCCGGAACGTTGTTTGCATACCGACACCAATCAACAAAGAACTTAACGCAACAATTAAATATAAATAATTAAATATACTTCACCTGGTAGTTTATTACCATTCATGAATAAATAAATAATATTGTATAAACATGTTTCTTAAATGTAATATAAACCTACTGGCCTAAGTGACATTACTGCAACTATTACCTAATTTTATGGGTGCAATAACTTTAAATGGTATTTACTCTGCTAACAATAAATTTCAAAGCTTTGCTAATAGCTAGTCAATTAAAATTATATTGCAGAAATGTCAGCTACCAATGAGTTTAGCATAACGTTTACGATTTGCCATCACGATTTTAACACGCATGAATAGAGGTGTTTATAATGAAAAGGCAATTATTGCACTAGAAAATGTAAAACTAACTATAACATAAATAGTATTAAAATTTAATTAAACGCAAATGTTTTTAATGACACCATTACGCAATTTGCTTTTACGATAGCTATTGAATATTTTCTATGTATTTTTCAAGACTGATAGATAAAAATAATGGTTGAAATGCCAAGAAAAAAAAAAGACAGGCGATCGCATATTTGAAGCCCAGCAATTTAAGTCCAATTCAATTACGCCTCGATATATAACCCTCAAATAACGGTAAGTTTTTAACAAAATTTACGTTTTCAGGCACAATCCGACATTGAGTGGAAGTACGGCCTATCAAAATTGATCCGTAACATGCATCGAACCAACACCGCGCCATCGCCTCTGAACCTTGTCACCACGTGGCTCATGTGGCTTATCGCAAGGTGTAAGGTAAGAACACAGCTTTGTTATTTTGTTAGTTTACAAGGTAAGCTGATATAGAAGGTATGAAAGAATTGAATGGGATGTTTGAAAAAGAAAATGTAGAGTAAAATAAAAAAAACTCTTCCTTTTTTTGAAGGCGGTTAAAAATCGAATCATTGTACGATAGAGATGAATGATGAAATAAGTTAGTTAAATTCTTAGTGTCTGCAAAATGGTTTTGAAACCATCATTTAAAGATGGGAAAGGCTAAAAGTTCGATAGTTTATAGTAGCAAATGTAAGGATTTTAGACATATGCTTTTTAAATCCACCTTATTTAGCTTAGTATCAACTGCCATTCTATCAAGAAAGGCATTAAAACTACAAACCTTATCAAATAGCAGTAATATTTTCTTTAGTATGTAGTTATAACATTTTTATTTTCCGAATAAGTAGAATAGTTTTTAGTAGGTATTTAGTTTTAATTGTATAAGTATTTAGTTGTAAAACCTTTTGTTATATGCTTCTACACAAACACATATTTTTAATACAACAACAGTTACGCATCATCCTATTCCAATCAGATTTCTTTCTAACACCTCGACTTAGTCATCTTAGATGACTCCACTGCCTCACCTAATCACAACAATACAACAACAGTTACAAATTAATATTAATAATATGCAGGGCTGATAGCCAAGTTTTTATACGAATATTTTCCCAGTAAGAAGCAAAAATACTTAAATTATTTTTTAGCGCCATTCATAGTCTTACTGTTTCCTATTAAACAGGCAAAATAGTATATTTTACATATCATTTGAATGGTGTAAACCAAAATTTTACGAAGATTGAAAAAAATAATAAATTGTTAATCCAGCAAAATTTAAAGCATAAGTATTGACTCGGTCCTAAAATGGCGACTAAGCTGGCTTCAGTAGACATAGATCTTACAAACCAATTACAACTTTACCGCACATTAATACAACACAAACTCGTACACAACATAAACACCACATCTGAATCACAACGATACTGGTCTGTCGGTACAGCATTTCACCTCATTTCTAACTAACAACTTTCGCACCAGGACCGATTAAGCAAAAAGAAGCGACCAAGCTTGGTGCATATGATCGGTTTGCAGAGACAGGACCAGATGAGCGCGAGGTCCAAGGCGGGGGCCAAGTGGCTGTCCAAGGTCAAGAGAGGACAGGTCGTTCCGAAAGGTAAGTTGACAATAGCCTGGTGTACTATACCAAATGTGTCCCTCTTTCCTCTAGTCTTATAGATAAGCCCATTTCTTAATGCACTCGGTTAGGGTAAATGACAAATATGCCTTGGACAAACCCTCTTTTCACAATTGAAATGGGTTATTGTCTTTTGGCTGTACATTGAAATCAATTTTAATTTTAATGACTTCAATAACCTTTTACTGTATTAACTAACTTTCCAATAGGTACATTAGCAATTACCCAGTACCCAAAAACATTCATTAACATATTCCTTTCATCACCCAGATTCAACGCGACTGTCTGTGGTCCACCTCAGTCCTATGGGCTCCCAGTTAAGCTTCAGCAACGCAACAAAGATCGAAAATGTGGTTGACTGGGAGGTGATAGCCAAGAAGTACCGAGCGTTGATGAGGGACGAGCCTGAAGAACCGGTAAATAAGGAGAATGAGGAGGACGCAGCAGACAATGTGTCCGAAGTTGTTCCCAATAACATCTCAGCAGCTCCGCCTTGAAATTGAAAACTAAAGCTTTAGGGAACCAGTGTACAAATGTAAAATACTCTACTCTAAGACAGCGAACCCCTCTCATTGGAAATTGAGGAGAAAACGCTAAACTCCATTTCCCCTTCCGAAATTTTTATGGGGTTTCAAAGAGATTTGTAAATAGCATAGTGTAAGCTTCCGAGTATTGTAGTGACTGGAACTACAGGCGAACTTAGATATACGTGTACAGGAGTGATGAATTTTGTAACTAAATCGAATTTCATATTGGACGTTTGTTTGAATTGAATTGTTTTGAGTATAGTTAGATACTTGAGGATCCAGAACATACGAGTAGGATGAAAGGCAAAAATGGCTACGTTAATTTTTAATCAAAAGTAAAATATGTCGTTTCTTATAGTTATTTGATAAGTATCAAAAATAAATATCCAAAAATTCAGTATTACTTTCAGTATTCAATTGTTTCAAAATATTCTAACTTAAATTTTTTATAAATACATTTTTGGTAATATTATTGCCAATATGTAATCGTTTAGAATAGCTATTTGTTATATTTTTTTTGAGTTACTTTGAAGTAAAGTATAATCAGTATTAAATAATTTTGAACAACTTTACTTTTTAATTGTTATTATCAGTATTTAACTATTGGAAATAATTTTACATAAAAATATTTTCTATGTAAAACAGTATTAAATAACATTATTTAAACATTTTCAGTATTATTATCTATAAATAATTTTGAATAACATTTAAGTAAAATCGTTTTAGGAGTATTATTATCAGTATTCAATCATTTGTAACTTAATTAAAATTTGTACGAATAAAACACGTTTGTGTTAAGTAAATTGACTTCCATTTTATACGAAATAGGTATTTATAATTTGTATCACTTGCGATAAACAAGTGTAAGGGGTTAGCAATGGATGGCGTATTGATATTTGTATGTGGAAAAAGGTCTATTTGCAAGTGGGCGATGAGCATAAAACCTCTTTCATTTGATTCGTTTGTATTTAGAATTGATTTATAAAACGAACGAAACAACTATTTGCCACTAATAACAGAAACCATGTACAAATTAAAATGGCAAATTGGTGAAGGAGAATTAAAAAAAAAAATGTCTAAAGCTATGTTTTCCATCCGTAAAAATATGATTTTTCACCGTTTGGACACAAGTTCCACCAAAATATAGAAATTGTAATCATGTTTCAGAAATATTCAAGTGCCTTTAAAAAAAAACTAAAATCTTTTTAATTCCGACATACCAAATTTTTTCAATGTTCCTAATTTCAACTAAAAATAACATCGTCGCTTGCAATAGAACCTTAATACGAAGCAATGTATTGTAATAAATAGTATATAATGAAAAGGGAGTTAAGTTAATAGTATTAATAACGTTTAGTTAGTAGAAATAACGAATTAGCGCTAGTCATAAGAACAGCGATGTTATTTTTCCAGTTTAGCGTTGTTTAGTGTAATAAGACTAATTTATTACTACTACTATTTTTATAAATAAACGTGTTGTGTATTTGTGTAACTGTATTGTTTTAAAATAAAATCAGTGCAATTTTTATGTAGTTTAGTTTTTCATTTACCCTTGGCTTGAGGATCTACCAATTAAAGTAATATAATTGCAGTTGTGATAATGTGACAGCGCTCTAAACGACGTAAAGACGCGTCTCTCTTTAGAGATCTCTCTATTATAAACGTGGCGGTAAGCTACGAATGACATATTTTACAACGAATTTGTTGAATATTATGTAGGCACTTATTGAAATTTAAGAGTTTAAAAATGAAGCCAGAAATAAAGATGTAAAATATAGTGTAGGTGTTAGACTTGGTTTTGAACAAAAACACAAAGCAGAGCATTCCTTTGGTAACAATAGAAGTCAGTGATCCATCGCGAATTCGACGGCCAATACAGACATTTAAGTATACACAAATCAGCTGTACACATTGATGTTTCGTTCATAAATTGTATCCGTGATATGCATGACTATTTAAAACAGCTAAGAGTAGGACTATCAAGAGTTCCGTACTAGCAGAACAGTCTAGGGTAATAGGAACCAAGATACATTAATGTATTTAATTTCGTTGATTAAGAAATTTATTTGGCCTTAGAATTTCAGATACCGTAGACGCGGTATGTCTACGGTATGTTGTATATTAGGTATGAATTTACCAGAGGGCAAGAAGTGAAATAAAATGAAATCATTTATTTTGTAACTAGGATAGTAATGTATCACTTTTACATGCTGTACATATATTTTGAGCTCGCTGGATTCGACATTTCCTAACTGCCCTGAGAAAAAATGTCGAAACAAACTCAGGAGTCACTGTCTCTTTTAAAGTCCAGACAATTGTTGTTAAACGAGTGTACCTAAGTATATGTATAAACAAATGCAGAGTAAGTGATCTTGGGTTCTTTCTCCTTTTAGATGCAATATTTCCTATATTTTTATTATAGAAGCAAAGGTTATCAACCTATTTTTCATAGCCTTTTGAAGAATTTCAAATTCTACACTTAACTTCCGTTTAGTCAAGAATGAAGAAGCGTCTAGAATTCATTATCTCACGTGTATTTAAATTCATTTCACAGAATATAGAGGAAAAAACACGTGAACACTGTCTACAATATAAACGTTGCCTGAAACGAATTAATATTCAATGGATTTCTTATTTAAATACATACAACATATGTGTTGTTTTTTTTTGTAATGTCTTTTATCTATATAAGTCAAACATATTTCAACAGCAATACTTGGTTCTAGTGTAGTGAGGAGTGGCACGCTGAAACTATTTATTTATTTACAGACAGTTAAATAGTTATCGTAAAAATGTTAAACGTTTGGAAAATATCAGTTATTGTACTTTGTAAGTGTTTTATCATATTTTTATGGTTACAGCGAGTGCGTAACTATTTGTGTAGTATGTTATTATCAAACAAAAATCTCATTATTCCGAGACAAATATCTTGGCCCTCTGGGTAATAATTTTCTTTCGATTTTGCCATAAATTGTCATTATTTGTTCCAATCTCTCTTAAAAATGTTAATTGGATGGACGAACTATTGTCCGCGCATTTCATTTATTTCATCGAACTATTTTAGCTAGTTTTAATTATATTTTCAGCTGCTTTGCAGTTAACACATAGTTGGCGTCTCTTATGTTACTGTGGGTAAGTGTAAAACAAAGTTACTTATAGATAATAAGGATTCACCTAAAAAAACTTCACTTATAGAAAAAATAAACTTAATTGTATATCTAGGCAAACCTACGTCGGTCTATCTATAGCTTCTGTTTTGATATTTTACAATCACATTCAATACTGATCTGTTATTATCTAGGGCAATATTATACTAACAATCATGCGATACCTAACATACATACAAATTAAATTACACGATATTGATTATTATAATAGTAACTATCTAATTCTAAACAGTATTGTGCAGAGCAAGAAAATCAAACACTATCGCAAAGAATACTGTTACACAAAGTAGACTTCAATTGTTTTTAATTTAAATTCAACAGACCTGTTTTAGGCAAGGTTGATACAAACTCTATTCTCGGTGTTACATTTATTCATCCATGATCATTCCAGAACCTTATTTTTGAAATAGACTTACGTCAATACCTCGTTTCCTTAATGTGTCTGTTGTTTAATATCATTCTTCATAATGAAAATAAACATGGTTACTTAACATTGATAATCCTATTGTTTATGCAAACCTCAATAAAATTTTAATTGGGATGCAAATAGAGCAGAGACAGACGCGTACAGTCTTCGTAAGTTTATTCTTTACTTACAGATCACATGAAAATCCAATTGAAATCCCAGAAGATAATTTAGAACTCTTTACCAACAACCCTGAATGCTTTGATCTCAATCGACCCACAGTTATATACACGTTTGGCTATAAAGGAGGTATATTGAACAATGGAACAGTATCAATACTGAAGGCTTACATACATTTCCAAGATAGAAACATCTGTGCGCTAGACTGGACGGAACTAGCCAATGAGGGCATTGGGTTGATCGATTTCCCTGTTATTAGCCTTAAAGCTTTGGCTGTAAGTATATTAGTACCTATATTCTTGTTACCTTCTTTTCCTTACTCTACCTCAGATTTTGTCCAGTAGTAAGGCTACACGATGCCAGCAAGGGTCACGCAGAGCATGCGCGAGCGATCCCGTGACGCTGGCTTAGGTAGTAGGGGTCCCGGGTGTTTTTAATCGGTGGGAGTCCAACATATCCCCACACCGTGCCCTCGGCGTGGCCGCGTGGGTTGAGTCATTAGCGAGTTGACGCCGAGAAGGTTTAAAGTCATTAGCGTTACACCAAGGAAAACAAAAAAAAAGGCTACACGACGCACTTTAAAACAAACTTCTTGAGTAATAGCTCTAGCTTCATGTTGCCGATCGAATTAAACAATTGTTACGTAAGAAGAAATCCCATAAGGATCTTTTGGTAACCCATGAGCAGATGACAATATCCAAAATGTTTGAAATATTTTAGCTTGGAAGAGACTTTGGAGAGTTAATAGTCAAGCTGTCGGATGCTGGTTTGAACGTCGACACCCTGCAGCTTGTAGGATTCTCTTTGGGCGCACATGTGCTCGGTGAAACGGGCAGAAAGGTCATCGAAAACTCAAAGAAGATTGCACGGTGAGTTCTTTTAAACAGCTTAGTTTTTTAATCGATTTCCAGCGTATTTAAGAAATTCTCTCAACAAAAAAAACGAAACCGAATCTCCAAATAATTTGCTAAATCAGAAAGTTTTCTACATTTACTAAGTGAGATATTTTTCTCCTTCCAAAATTTCTAGAATCACCGGCCTAGACCCTGCTAAGCCGCAATTCGACGGACCAATTCCTCTGCCATTCTATAGACGTCTGGACAAGACCTGTGCGGCCTTTGTGGACATCATCCACTCCAATACTAGGAGGTACGGCATGGATACGCCTACGGGGACTATTGACTTCTACCCGAACTACGGAGAAGATGTGCAGCCGGGATGCGAAGAAGGGATCTTCGAGCCTTTTTCACCAGAAGGTAACTTATTCAATTAGATTATTGATATGCGACTGTGAGGGCTATGATAAAAGATTATAGTTATTTCCGATCTGAAAAATATGACTTATGCGAACTCTTCAATAAACTTATTAAAATTTAATTAAAAATCTATTTTGCAAAGACACATTCAGCCGTTGTACAAATTCTACAACTACAACTTATTGAAGATTATCTTGTGGCAAGATTAAGGGGTGGAAAACTCAGTTCAGGAGGCTACAAAACTCACTATCTGACTTATCCTTAGAACTCTGCAGCCACGACCGCTCCCGAGACCTGATGATCCAGGCATTGCTCACGCCTGACGACCTGCAAGCCAGCAAGGCGCCAAACTACGCCACGTGGGTGAAAAACGACGGCGCGCCAATAGCCGTCACCACAATCGGAGATAAAATTAACAAAGCGTTAGTATTTCTTTGGATAGGAAGGTGCTGGACATGAATGTGGATGGATATAGGGGAAGAGAACGACCAAAGAAACGATGGATGGATTGTGTGAAAGATGATATGACTGCAAAGAGTGTGACTTACGAGATGACGTCAGATAGGAACATGTGGAAGAAGACGTGATGCCCAAATAATAATTGGGATAATGTGCAGGGGAATGATAATGATGATGAAAGTAACTGTTTGAATTTTGTACAAATGTCAAGTAATTAATTCAAAATCTTGGCCTTGGCTTTTGGTTAGCGAATTCCGAATCTTGATTTATAATCAATAACTAAAAATGTGGTTCTTTTATTTTGAGTTCCGACTGATATGATTTATATTAGATTACAATATCTACTGCACGGCAAACCGAGTGGTATAGGTCACCACGCTAATTAAATTACCGCTGCGCGCGACGTGTCGCGGGTTCGATTGCGGGACAAGAATTATTGCGTTCCACAATTGCTTGTACTGAGTCTGGGTGTCTTTGTGCATGTGATTTGAATGTCTGTGAATTTCTTTCTCTTCTCAATTGTATTATTTTTCCAGGTACTCTGGCTTATTATACTTAACTACAAACGCTGAAGCTCCGTACGGCAAGGGCGCGGAAGGTTTAAAGCCTTAAGAATTTTCAAATTAGGGACCTAAAATTATTTTAAAAATAATAAAAAAGCTATAAGAACTAACGTATGTTTTATTTCTTACATTTACGTTTCTCTACGTCTTCCAGCCAATTATTTTTTATAAAGAATATCTTTACACGCAGAATACAAAAAGATAGTCTTCGGGCACTAACCAAAATGGGGTCTTTTAATTATATGCTCCCGTTCCAAGCTGTAACGAAAAATAGTTAAAATTGTAGTAAGGTTTTTGTTTATCGACCTACGCAGGCTCTCGGCATCACGGCGCTGCATTTACTTATAATATATAATAATCAAAATACATTTACGATAGAAAAATATATGTAACTAAATCTCTATAATCAAAAAAATATATTATTATTTATTCTCAGTAAAAGTAAACTAATGTATTATATTTATTTTAAGATTTGTCTTTATTAGGACAACATTATTTAAAAATTTAAATTATTAAGGAAAAATACTGTACCCTTTACAAATATTTACTTACACATAAAAAAAAAACATTATTATTTATATTTCATGAGTATTTATTAAAGGTATACCATTTTTGCTTACATTAGTTATTTCACGAGTATTTATTAAAAGTAAATATAAGAATAAATCTCTGCGACATTCTCCGTCATTCTGAATGGGTACACAAGAACAATAGCTAACACGGAACAATAATTTCGCGAGTTCAACCTGCCCTTGACCGATTTTACAAAGGTTGATTTTAGCCTTTTATCGTTTACATATTTGTTTATGGATTCTCGTCTCTAGTCTTCCGGTGTCCAGACTAAATATCTAATCTAATTTCGTGTCATGGCTTTTTAATTAGCCTAGATTGGTACCATAAAATTATGAACGGAACCTAATTACCGTAAAGCGGCATTTTTATGATGTTACAATGGGTAAGAAAATCGTAAAAGGTTTTTAAAGTATAACTTATTAGTAGGATAAATTACATAAGACAATTATTACGTATTACGTAAGATAAATTAGTAGAATAAACATGGAAAATGTTTTTTTTTGTTGTTTGGTATCTATGTAAAAATATACACGTTCCATGTTAAATGGTAAAATAGTCCCACTAATATTACAAACGCGATAGTTTACAAGTCTAGATAGATCGATGTTTGTTACTCTATTACGTTCAAAGGGCTGGAGCAATTTGAAAATTGAATTGGAGTCCGTTAACACCCTGGATTAACAAGAAGGGTAAGAACATCCTTTTTTACTGACTGCGCCAGAGGGGTCTGAAATTTGTTGCTAGCGTCTGCTAAAATATTTTTGCAGCTAGAAGCGATATTCGCGCGTGCAAAGTCGCGGGCAACATCTAGTATTACGTATAGTAGCATTCTTCAACCTAATATTATCATCGATAAATTTAGAATAAATAGGTCGATAGCCTTATTAACTTTACTAAGAAAATATTTTGTTCCATTAGTTATCAAAGAAGTAAGTACCTACGCAATTAGTAATATTTAAGGTGTAAGTATACTACAGCATAAGTGAACCCAAACCAAAAACAAAGGTTAAAAGATAAGAAAACTCAACTAACTTGTATAATACCTGAAATTTACAACAAGCCTATTTATTGTACTATCTTCTTGAGTAAATAATATAAATTTTATTTGTTTAATAATTTTGTGTGCAATAGAAACTATATATCTAATCGACTTAAGTAAATAAAAAGCTAAGTGAATAGGCATAATAATGCCAAGGCTATGTGTATAGTGACACGGCGGTTAATTTATAAATCATCGCCATTTCCGTTATCAGTAGTATCGTGAAATTAGAACGCTGCGCGCGCATCGCATCCCACACACGTGCGGCAGCCGCGATACGCGCGGGAAAACTCTCGATACCAAATTTAAAATTAAAATTAATGAAAATTGAAATTCGAACGCACGCGGCGGGATAATTTCAATTAGTTTTGTAGTTTTTAAATATATTTTACGTGTTCAGTAAAAATTGCCAGTAATTTTTATTAAATAAATTATGAAAGTGAATTAATTTATTATTAAAGTGTAAAAAAATGTGTAGTGAAATGAAGAATTATTTAATTTTGACGTCTTTAGTTTTAATGTGTTAGTATTTTTTAACATCTATTGATAACATTTTATTATTATTAGTAACTAACTGAATTTATCTGATTCTATAGAGATTTAAAAATCACTTTGGTGACAAAAATTGGATATGTTTCGTAAGGGATAACTTAATTTCAAAAATTCAGTATTATCATCATGTAAATTATAAGTATAATTAATTACCTAAATCTAATGCGCAGACTGAAACTATTACCTGTAGTGCGGAAAAAGTTGTCTACGCACTACATAATTATTTTAATTTATTAATTTACAAAAGGATCCTTCAAAGGATCAAAAGGATCCATATCCTCCACTGGGTGTCGTAAAAGGCGACTAATGGACCTTAAGACCTAGTGCACTGTACCAAGCACCTTGGGTCACCCGAATGGTGGCGGGTAAACAACTAACAATCGCATTCCCAAAGAGGGTTAGTGTCAGGCAGGCGGCCGACTATAAAACCATAGCCAAAACTTTAAGCAACATGTCTAGAGGACGTGTTGCGCCGACCCCAAGTAAAAATTGGGATAAGGGCAGGGCCATGATGATGATAATTTACAAAAGGAGTTGACAAATCTAATAAATGCGTCAAATTGCCGCAGTAGGCAGTAATAAAATAAAACGTAAAAAAACAATAAGGCAAAATGTTACGTTATATATATGTTTTATTTATATCAATATATTAATTACTTTTTCATATTTCAGGCATGGTTCAATTCACACAAGCCGCATTTTTGCGATGCTACAATGGGTAAGTAAATCATAAGTAAGGTACAATTCAATAATTATTTACTGAAATATGGATAAACCTATTTCATCAAACCTAAATAATTATCTAAGTCTAATAATAACCAAGGAATTAACAAGAATTTCAAAATATGAACATAATAATTTAACGCGACTTTATATCAAAATCTGTAACCGAACGGCCACACGTGAGTTTCTTAAATTGATTATAAAAAAAAAACAAATACATTACATATTCGACTAGCTGACCCGAGCAGACCTCACCTCGCATACAATACACCGATTAGCTACCAACATTACTTCTTGACATAACACATTACGTCACAAGTATACGAAACTCGTCAAACTCGTGGAGAAATTATGTCCATACCCGAAGGTCATAAAAAGTGGAATAATAGGGCGGGCTTTATGTAATAGATCAATCCATGCGTGTTAGAGGTACGTCTTTATAATACGCAACACACCGCAAGTACCAAACTGCAGACCTGTATCAAAAACCTCTTCATTGCATTATTCAATCACAGCAGAAAAAAAACAAACATTAGTTCAAACCGGTCATTTTTTTCTTTTTATTTATCCTTTTGTTTGATATTGAACTTTCATTGACCATGGCAATAAAGTTATATCACAGGTAATATCGTAGTTAATTTGAAAAAAGAATTTACATTTCTTTACATTACTGGCTGGCTCTATTTACCTCTTTCATGGTAAAAAAAAACTAACAGTTATTTAGTAAAAAAACACGTTTCGTTGATAAATAAGTCTCAACAAATAGATTTCATCTTACTGTTTAAATATTGCATGTATAATTTTTAACAGTGCCGTTATACATATAAGTGTTCCGTTCAAAACAATGTATGTGGCAATTTGTTATTGATTTCGTGTCATATTGTTACTTAACAAAAAATAATATTTCATTCGGCCGTAATCTAAAAATAATTACAAACGTAGAAAAGATTTGGGTCATCTTTTTTCTCCTATGAATAGCTTAGAATTTACGTAGAGATTTGCAAAGATATTGCTTTAAACTACCTCTTGAACAAAACAGATGTATTTATTTAAAGAACAGTCCAAGTTAGTCTGTCTCACCTTAGGATGATCGCAATAAAAACAATGGTCGTGACAGGAAATCCAAAAGTCGGAGATCTGATTTGAACAATAGCTGCGTAACTCGACGCAATAAGTAGTAGGCAACGGACACAATACAGAATGCCAATCACCTGACACAGCGTACTACCATTACAAATGGCATCAACTACGCAATGTAAACCTTTTGTTCCGAAAACGAAACATATCGAATACCTAATTTGTTGGTCTCAATGAAGAGTAATATTCATTGAAAACATGTGTTCGAAACAGTACCTAAGCAATAAAATTAAATGTAGGAATGTAGAATGAGAAGAAAATAATACGAATTCTCGAGAGATTTTTGGCATATTTTTTTCAGTTTCTTGTAAAAAAGAACCTAGGACACACGTCTGTATTTGAGATTGGCTTTATTTCTTTTTCTAGCCTTTTCGTTACCACGGCAGGGCAAAGGCCTATTTAGATCACTCTATTTAACTTACCTAGAAAAATGATTACACAATTCTGTATATGTCAACATTACAATCTAAGTAGTACCTACAGTATTAACCAAATATATTAATTACTCATTCAATGCGCTGACCGCTGGACTTGAATGAGCAAAACGTTTACAACGAATGTCAACACACAATGCTCTATTTATCAAGTGTGAACCCTGGCACACATGCGCTAAGCAGAATGCCGTGATGTCAAACAGTCAATTAAATAAACGATTTAAAACCATAATTTCTCAAAGTCACGAAAGGTTACTTTAGACAAGTCTATGACTACCTGAGTTTTTGCCTTACTTTACAGTAATATAAAGGTAGGTAACATAGGTAATCAATTAGGTGTCATGTTTTATTTCCTAGTTTTTATCTATCCTACTCTGACTTCTAATGCCCTTTGCGTAAAGTACAGACGATATAATAATGTAGGCTCTGCGACGCCGTTATTCCTTTATCTCAATTTATTAAGTATCAAAGTTATAACCGAGAAGTCATGAGATTTTTAAAGAGTGAATTATCTGAAAATTGTGCTCTGAAATTATGGGCCGTAATTAACCTTACAATTTTTCATATTAAACCTTAGCTCTACACTTCTTATTAATACAACACTCGATTACAAAACATGACAAAAAAAGTGTTGATATTGGAGTAAACCAAAACACCAGAAATCGGTTCACCTAGTGATCAAGCGTTGAACTCAAGTTCACGCTGACCTCAATGCGGAGAGCACGTAACAATGCTCAAGCGACCACGACGCAACGTCGGCGTTGATGCGGATGACCAAATATTCACAGCGCAAACTGTTAAGATTCACCAATAATCTTAAGCTACCTAATAATATAATCAGTATTTTATTTACGGAGATTAAAAATGTGTAAGGTTTTTACTATCTTCTTCTAACACTGGTCTCCGTAGCGGAAATCGGTCCGGACATTATATTAACAAATACCAGTGTTGATTATTACACTGAATACTATGTAGTACAAATTAGGGCGCTACGCAACTTATGCACCTCCAATCACTGATCAACCTCGTTTACACAACTTTTATGGTTTGTTTTCAAACATCGTTAAACTTTATAATCCTTAATGTTAATAACTAGCTCTAAACTAATACTGACCTAACTATCCACTCAGCATGTTCAATAGTAACATACTTCGTTTAAAACAGACTGATATTTCCTGTCGCTTTACTAATTTCGATTGCGTAGCGGAAATCTTTCGGAACCTAGGCAATTAAAAAACGATAGTGCAGTGCTTGTTTCACAATCCAATTATCCTAATCCCTAATTATTGTACGAAAAGCCGAAGCAATGATATATCCTCATACCAAGTAGAAAAGAAACAATCAACAATTGTTTATTAAAAAAAAATGTGCGTCAAAAAGATTTCCAAAAAACATTGATACGTATTTATTCTTTTATCAACTCAATAAAAATACGGAAATTATAATTATATCAAAGAAGTGAATCTTATGGAAAAAGGGGCTAGTAACTTCACTTGCCAATAAAAAATGCTGAGATTTCTACTCAATGTACTGTCTTAATTTTTTATTTATGCAATATGTACCTAACTGAAATAATACGTGTGTAAGAATTTTAGGAAACCCATCTGACGCACTATTTTTTTTTAAGTCAAATAATTAACTACAAGAGCACGCAATCAGCAATTTCCTTATCTTAGTATAATAGTCATGTTTTTATCGAAGGGAAAACATAATTTAAGAATTCATAAGATCGTGTGGAACCTATTTAATATGAAAACTGATCTATTAACCTTCAAATAATGTGTAGGCTACACGTCCAGAATGTGTTTTCCTACTATCAATCTCAAATCCAGGGTCAACGTAGACTTTTCGTGATACGCATGTTTTATACAGATCAAATCACTTTTAAGTTCTTCCTGTAGTGGTAATACTACATTTAAAGAGTACCTTATTATTAAAAACGCAAAAGGTAGTAGATGTTTGTTACTCTTTTGCTTTCAAACGGCTTGATCGATTGCGATGAAATTTGGTATGGAGTTAGCTGCTCAGAATACTAAGGCTACTTTTTAGAAGGGCGATGTTTTTGCAGCTCTAACCAACGTTCGGCGCGCGAAGTCGCGGGTTTCAGCTAGTTGAACATAAATTGTAAAAAAGATATCATCATCATCATCATTCCCCTGCCCTCATCCCAATTATTATATTTTGGGGTCGGCGCAACACGTCTTCTAGACGTGTTGCTTAAAGTTTTGGCTATGGTTTTATAGTCGGCCGCCTGCCTGACACTAACCCTCTTTGGGAATGCGATTGTTGGTTGTTTACCCGCCACCATTCGGGTGACCCAAGGTGCTTGGTACAGTGCACTGGGTCTTAAGGTCCATTAGTCGCCTTTTACGACACCCAGTGGAGGATATGGGGTGATGCTATTCTTTATATCCGGACACCACACGGATTTATCCGGACACCACACGGATTAAATTGTAAAAAAGATACTTACATATAATTTTAAACGAAGGTAAATGGCATAAACGATTTTGAACTCTGCTAGTTAAGATTTGAAATTCAGTTTTATTGCAGTGATCTTTCTCATGACATATGCGAAGTTCTCAAATATAATTTAAAGTTAATTATCTATCACGTAACTGTTACATCATAAAGTGGATGCGATGAAAAACATGAAATCAACAGGATTGTATTGCATAGTAGCGTATGAAGTAATTGTCGGTTGCATCAATAAATTAACTTTGTGCATTCAACTGTAACTTACACAAACAATTGGTTTGAGTCCTTGATAATCAAGTTAATTCATGGCTAGATACCTACTAATCAACTACTCCAAGCCTACAACTACTTTGTATTACCATTGCTTTGGTTTTTGTTAGAATTTTTTTCACGGGGCTGAAATCAGAACTATAGTGTCATATATGAAAAACTATCACTTATACAGACAGTTTATTCACGTGCAATAGGAACATTTTGCTGCATTGACAGTGAACCCTACAACTCTTTACAATACTAACCTTACTAAAATGTTAAGAAATATATTTTGTTGATTTACGAGTATCTTTCACCCTCTTAAGGAGGGTTGAAAAGTCTTATTTATCTTGAAAAAGGAGTAAATGATAGTGTACGTCCCCTATCAAGGGGAGAATGGAAAAAAAAACATGTTGCGCCGACCCCAAGTAAAATGGGATAAGGGCAGGAAGATGATGATGATTATGATCTTTCACCCTCTTCTGCTATATTAAAAACAAAACTTCTCCTATTACAGCTCGCTAGACAGCTACCTAGCGACACCATTGGAGAAGCCTCTCGACCTGTCTCCCTGCCTCAACACCGGTGTACCCACGGTGGTCTACACGTTCGGCTACCGGGGGAAGTCTTCAGGACCTGCAACGACTGCCGTACTCAAAGCTTACATAACTAAACGGAAGAGAAATGTGATTCTGCTGGACTGGGAGAATGAGGCAGAAAGCGGACTCCTTGGCATACCCTTAGGGTACGCGTTGTATGCTGTGCCTAATGCTAAGAAGGTACTACGGAACTCTTTTTTTTAAATCCCGATGTTCTTTTTTTCCTAGCATATAGTACCCCAACTCTGGCCCCAAGTCTTTCCACGATATTCTGTCTTGCGCCGCTGTTTATTTTAAAAAAAAATTGTTGTATAGGTTCATGAAATTTTTGTTTGATTATTTGAACTTGCAGTGTAGGCTTTATTCAGAATGGGGCATAGCATAATAATGCTCAATTTTCATAAAATTAGCTATAGCTATTACCAAATAAATTGAACCATAGCATAAAAGCTATTAAACCACATAGTCAACTCCACTTAACCACGTTAACAAGCTATAAATTACAAATAGTGCATTATTCATGACCCGTAACTGAATTATCAGAATGAGAAAAAAATAAAAATTCTCATGTCGCTATTTACATTTATAATGAGAGATGATACATTGTTGTCAAATGGTAACAAGGCCGATAAATCTATGGAAACAAGCTCAGAAATGATATTTTATAAAGGTACGAGTAAAATACATTACCGACAGCTTTCCGCGGTATATTTTCTGAGAGTCAATGGGTACCTTTCAAACATTTTAATTTACCTACACAAAATCACATCTCTTTTCCCCTGCCCTTATCCCAATTATTATTTGGGGTTGGCGCTGCATGTCTTCTTCTTCCATACGATCCTATCACCGTCATGACGGCATCTCGCAAGTCACACTCTTTGCGGCCATATCATCATTGACATAATCTATCCATCGTTCCCGAATGCAAGCAATGAAAATACTAACACGTAATATTATGTCTACGAAGGTTCATTCCATATGTTTTACTACTGTGGTTTACCTATAATCGTCTATTGACTTGCAAGGCAATGAATGCATCCCAATCTAGACAATCACAATATTTAGTTAGCCCTCACATTTGTTCGAATATTATTTGGCACCAATTGCATAATTATGTTAATATTATATGTAAGTACATACATTACATTTCTAAAGAACATCTCCAGAAATTAATGTAGTAAACAGTGACGAATAATAAAATTTTAAATGCAAATGTTGTGGAGGGCCATTTTCATTTGTGTGTCAAAATGTATTTAAAAGGTTGTTGAACTCCATTGAATTTAAAATTCCGCTTGAACAATGGTTGATAGTGGTATCGGTATTCAAATATATGTGAATTAAAACCTTTGTGCAGCTCCTTTTACGAAAGTCTTGTTACGCAACAAAATTTCTTTACAAAATCATTAGAAGGAAGACCTTTTAAGTATTTACTCGACTTTTTCTCTTGATAAAATACATATCAGAAATCAGTAGTAGACTTAATTTTCATTATGACATGAGATTCGAGAACGTATTGTAAAATCGGGCAATCAGGCAAGACTGGATTGTTTGAAGTGTTTGAACGTCTCAAAATGGCGTCAATTTTATTTTTCTTCTGTTATCTAGATCGGTAGAAAACTTGGTGAAGCTTTGATGGCGTTAACCAAGGCGGGCGTGAGCATGGACGACATTCATCTCGTGGGCCACTCCCTCGGAGCTCAGATCATGGCGTATGCTGGGAAAAGGACAAGAGAGAATGGACAAATAATAGCAAGGTAACTGTAGTAAATGGCTGATGAGAAGATATTACAATGTGGCTTTCATAGATGCTAAAAACGTCAGGATGCAAAAGAACACGATTTTAAAACTTTGCTCAATGAAATGCGAAAATAAAAATCTTTAAACTTTAAACCAGCAAAATAATATTTTTAGATACCTAAGTATGGGGAAAATGGAAAAAATAATATTCCACTACAGTAATACGCTTAGGCCACTACTAGACACCTTCATTCTAAGTCCGAATAGATTTTCCATGAATATGTGTCATAGGGTGCTAAAGATGACTTAGCAGAAGTGTATTTACTTATCTTATTTGAGTATAGACAGTTTGTGTACCCAGTGAACGCATGGGGAAATACAGGGCAATTTCAGGTACCTAAGTAAATGCTTCACTGATAAACATCAGGTCTCGGATGTTTAAGAATGTGTTGCCAAAAACAATCTTCGATACTACACAATACTTAATGAAAGATATCAATACCTTGTCTAATTGTCTAACGTATCATCAGTATTCATTAGCGCTATCGACCTTTATAATATCAATAAGGACATCGATGTAACAGAATGTAATTACATTTTCCTCATGGGCCTCTGCCCTCTTATTACTTTTACTGCGAAGATGTTACAGCATCGTAAGATACGATTTTATTCTGCAATCATTATTGACCAATTATTGCAATAGATATAACGCTGAGGTAATGCGTAATTAGAAGAGATGTCGCGAAATACCGAAAATGTAGGTATATGTCATTATTAGTCGTAATCGTTTTCGTAAAGTCAAGCTTATTTTTTATTACCTGGTAGGCTGGTACTTATTAGAGCATAGACGTCGGATAAGCCGATTCTTATTCTGCTGCAACAAAAAAATGCAAATCTAGGTAAAGATTAGATCAAACTCGAAATCAAATCAAAATCTCAGTGGAACTCTTCAGGACCTAAAACCGCGGTGTTAAGAGTAGGAAAACTGGAATAAGCGCTTGCCGCAAATCCGTTTAGTATTCTAACTAACGGTGCCCAAAAATCGAATTTACAAATCTTCCCAGAATAACGGGTCTGGATCCAGCTCGAGCGCTATTTGAAGGCACTCTAGCTATCCAGAGCGGGCTGGACCGCACGTGCGCGCGCTTCGTGGACATCCTGCACACTGACCCCGGCGGTTACGGGACCAGCGCGGCTACCGGCACTGTGGACATCTGGCCCAACTATAGTGGGAACAGCGGCTCGCAGCCCGGCTGCCCTCCTGGTGACTTCAACATGTTTAGCCCTGAAGGTGAGGACGGATTTCAAATGTCACTTAGTGGCTCATCTGTTTCTTTGCTAGCATTTTTTCTTCGCTTCTGCTTGCAGAGGAGGGAAGCCGAACACGTTTCTTTTAGCCGTACTATTTACTCATTATCATCATCTTCCGTCCCTTACTCCATTTTACTTGGGTTCGGCGCAATAAGTTGGATTAATTTCGTTGCGGATTCCAAGACAGTTAATTATTTCCCTGGGAGACACCAAGCTTAAGTCTCAGTGATTGACAGTGAGTTGGTTATTTTTATGGATCCTGGTTCGCAAAAGTTGTAACGACGGGCATGAGTGGTAGACTTGCCTAAAGCAGAAAAAAACCCACAAAGATGGGAATAAAAAACTAAGACCTCTAATAGGTACATCCTTAAACACCACCACTGTGAACCGAGTACCACAAAAAAAAATCGAAAAACTATGAAGGGTTTTTGTAATTACATGCCACAAAACAACTGGAAAATCCAACTTGACATCATGTTCACAGATTTGTGCAGCCACGATCGTTCTTGGCGCTACTACGTAGAAGCTCTTGGTTCACCGACAGCATTAATGGCGGCCTCTGCCACTAACGTCGACGAGTGGGTCGCGACCAACGGACAGACCAACCAAACCATCTATATAGGTGATCTGACAAGCACAAGGTAAGCTGTGAAGTATTAGAATTGCCTATAAGCAGTGAAACAGGCTGTTAAAGGAAATAACAGACAGCAAAGGGTTAAGGGTCTTAGCGGATTACTTAGTGACGAAAAACTAGTATAGGATGATTTTTGTATATTACTACATATCTGATATTATGGACCTACGAAACACTAGTGTAAAGGATTAGATCGAGGTAACGATAAAACTATACTTATGGCATCTAATGAAACAACAAAAACATAATTGTCTTCTATTTCTAGTTTTTCTAAATTTAGTTAAAATACGATGATTTTTCTATTTATTACTCACTTTTTGTGCACTACACTGACCTCCGTTTTTGATATCAACAAAAACTTAGTTATTGAATAACCCTTTAGGTGTTTTTCTGCAATCACAAGAACTTTAATTACTGCAAGTAGCTAGGTACAATCGACAACATATTGTATAAGTAACATATACCAAGCAATTCAGTAATTTTGACTGGGACCGTCGACATTCCCTAAATGGAGAAATCTATTTACGATATATACGGATGAGGCACATGCAAAATTAATCTATGAAGCACCTGTAATTGTATAATAAATGCATTTCGAATAAAAATGTATACAAATACCTAACATTGACAAATGTCAAGTTCGACTTGAAACCCGAACCTAACACGACTTTGCAACCATCTGTACACACACGGCAGGCCGTCAATTCCGTAGTGCCTACTTTAGATCAGTGACTTGCATTTCTGTAAACGATGAGATAATACGTTGTTAATAAGTAACAAGGATGTTCACTTTTTACTCTTTCGAGTATCTATTGTAACGACTTTAGAGCATAAACACTTGAAAAAATCTGATTATTGTAAGTATAGCTCGTCCGTGAAAAATAAGTGGATGGACCCTGGATCTATGATAAGGTCGAAGACGCTTATGAATGAATAACTAAAATATTACGAAAGTCAATTATTACATGAAGCAATACTTAAAGACACTATTGCTCTCATCATAGATTTCTTACTACTTGACTTTGACTAGACTACAAAGCTCTTTCATACCTTGAAGTACATACAAAAAGTTAGTATCGAGTTAGAAATTAAAATTGAGTTATTTTGATTTCAAACTTGATCCTAACTTGTTCTCAAAGTTAACATTAATAATAATTATAAACGTAAGATATAAAACCATTTTATAAAAATCTGCATTAATTCATCAACTTTTTTGACCGTACCTTTACTATAATTCAACCATCTCCCTTTTTCAGAGCAAAGGGCAACTACTATCTTCGAACGAACCCAGAACCAGCATACGGTATGGGCCCCGAAGGTATGAAGCCAGACGGCAACCAGATCAGAAACAGGCGGAACCCCATACTCACTAGGATACTGAAATACCTTAGATGATAGACGAATAGGTTATTAGTGGGAACTAGTGTAAAGAATGGATATCCAAAGATAGAATCCAAGAACTGGAAAGCCATATTTGTTAGTTATTTTGTAAGTTTGATTTTAAGTATTCTGTGACTACCTTGTTTAAAAGGAACTGTTATTGTATGGTTATCCAAATATTCATCAAGCTACCTAAACCAAAATCAAAATCAAAAATTTATAGACAGCAACCCATCGCCCACCCTTCACCGCTTCCTGTGCTATTGCTGCGGGAGAAGAAACGGCGCCACAAACTCCCAACTTGTAAGAGAACTACCACTATGTCTACCAACACCTCTTAAAAAGAGATACTTCCAGTTGTGGATGGGAGACTCATTTATTTGGAGGAAGGTAGATTGCTTTATTGTAACACAAATAAGAAAAAGTATTTTGTCACTGATTGCAAGTTTAAGGTTGCTGGAAGTCGCTGGAAATACTGGATAGGGCGCCATCTCGCGTCCACAACTGCAACTACTTGTATCTTCTATTGACTGTACTGCAATCTTATTCACTTCTTTTTACTAACAGTATGTACAGTTAAACAAATGCCTAGATAATACCTAAATCTTAGGTCAAAAGAAAATGTGTACTATGCATATAAATATGTCACTCAATGAAACTAATTAAGTTCTTGAATAAATGCTTTATTAGATTTACACGAATTTCAAAAGTTGGGACTTCAAATTCTTATTTTTTTCATAAATTTACATAATCCTATTTCAGTTTTAAAGTATATAAACCTAGGTACATATTTACAAAGTTAGCACAGCCAAAAACTTTTTAAAGAATTCATAGTGTACCGCTATCTGTTGTGGTAAAAACTATTCACAATACTGTTTACCACCCAAGAATTTATATAGGGTACCAATAAATACGATACGTTGGGGAGATTCCATAACATTGTCTATCTATACTTGTCTATAAGAATATTGTTTTTATGAGTGTAAATACAATAAAATAAATCGAAATTATAATCTATAACAGACCCCTTGCGTAACTATATAAAAAAACTAGATTTAACGTGTGTATACGTTTTATAAATAATGTGATTTAGATTTAAATAAAATATATAACTATGGATATATGTGTTATATCTATTTTCTGTACCTATGTACTTTACATTATATGTAAGCTATAGAGAAATAAAAATGTACCATTGTACGTAAATATAATATTTTATTATGTAAAAAAATAAGAGAATTTGTGACAACCTAAGTAATCGTATAACTTATACTTTACAAACTTAAATACAGTTCTATCGACTAGTTACATATTACACATAAATGCATACATACATTTTACACTAAAATGGGGCTTCTGATTTCAGACATATATACTTTTTTAAAAGAATTAATTACAAACATTATGTGGCTTATTTAAAAATGCGTAATATATGCATCTTAGTCAGAGTACACACTACACAAACTATATGTACATAGAGAGCTTCAGAAATTGTCTTACCCGGCACAAAACTATTGCGTTTACCTACTATTAAATCACAAATACGTGTAACAAGGGTTTTACTACACCAAGCAATCGATCGTCGATCAATGGCGGCAACCAAATAACCCTCTACGTTTTTATAACAACTTTCGTGATGATTCATACTTAAACGATATAACGGTTTAACGGGATAGCCTGACTAGTTTCGATATGCAGTTGAACTGACGCCAACGCCGCATCAGCTCATGATTAAGGACTCCGGTTGGGTCCGAAACTATATACGCGTGAGTAAACCGTTGTATCGTTTAAGCATAACCCTTTATGTGATAGCAACTACGAGTCTTTATCACATGAATGATTCACGATCGATTGTTTTGTAACACCCTAATACACACATATGGCACACTAACCCATGGAGTCCAATATCACCTTCCTTATTATGCATACCTGCCCTTATCCTTTTTACTTAGGGTCGGCGCAACACGTTTTTTTCTTCCATTCTCCCCTATCAGACGTCACACTATCATTTACTATTTTTTCATTCATATCATTCCTTATACAATCCACCCCTTTTTTAGGCCTTCTCTTGGCTCTCCATCCATCAACGTTCATGCTCATTATTCTCATAGTCACATGAGTGTCATCCCTCCCCATCACATGCCCCTACCAATGCAGACGATATCCTAACCCATGGAGTCCATATTACATACTATTAAAATCATCGACGACTACATACATGACCGGACCTAGCCGCACCAGTCTGGGCTCAAACTCAGTGATACCAGCGTGTGCCGGTCACAGGAACGCGTGCTAGGTGGGCGACGTAGAGTACAGGCGCTTCATCGTGCAGTCGATGTCCACGAGGGCGTTGCGGACGTCGTGTGTCGCTGCACTTATTGTCTCGAAGGTGGATGCTAAACGGTCTATTGCTCGCGACTGTTGAAGAAGAAATGCATTTTTTTAAGAAACTGTTGGTTTTTGGTATTCGAAAAAAATTTACTCGTCTTCATTAAAAAAAAAAGACACCCACACTAAGGAATTTAGTCCTTGTAACGCGGGGTGTTTCACAGACATTCAATTCACATGTACAGAGACACCCAGACACAGAACAAGCGTTTGAGGAACGCAAGAATTCTTGTTCTACGCGGGGATCAAACCCGCGACACGTCGCGCACAGTGGTAATTGGTGTGGTGACCTATACCAGTCGACTATCCGTGCAGTCAAAGTCGTTGCATCGAAGGAAGCTAGAAGGTTATCTAGCAATACTAACTTGAATTCCAAACATCCTTAGGGTCTTCATATTTTTTTATAATAAACGGACTTTATATAAATGAAGGCCAGAAGTTTAAAGTAATAAATAACCATTTACGAGAACAATTAGTCTAGGTAGAGGTATTGTGTACCTGTATTTGCGAGGCATCGGCCATCCTGTCCATGGCCTGCGCGCTGACGTGTGACGCGTGCGCGAGCTGCGACAGTGCTGCCGCCTGCTCACTCATCACTTTTACCTGGGAAACAATAATATGAACTACTTTGTACTGAATTACATAATTTTCAAATTAGTGTTTCTTGTATAATAATTTTCTCTAACATCAGGATTTCTAAAATCTGGTGTTGTCAGAAGAATAAAAAAAAATTACATTCGATATTTGGGTGGCAAATATGGCTGTGAAAATTATATTCATATCATCCTAATGCTATTTTCTGTAGGTTAGTACAATTTATTTTGCATGCTGGATGTTTGATTTAATAATTATCAATTTTTACCAGTCTCTCCATGATATCATTCTGCCTCTGTTCGACATCCATAGCCTGTTCTTCGAAAGCCATCTGGGATGCAGGGTCTGGGTCTGGCTCCATGTGACTGTCCTCAATGCCATCGTCTTTGTAGTATGTCTCCTCTATGTAGCTGGATTCCTTTTTCACTTCTTTCCGTCTTTTCGTCACGGGCTCTGAAATATTACACATTTATTTTAATATTTCTAAAGTAGTTTACTTATTTTTTTTTGTTATATACCTAAGGATGATTTGTTGTTTAATAGTAAAAATGTGTACTTACTACTTCCAGAGTCATTAGAAAGAAACAGATCCCATATTTTCTTTTCAATATTGGAGCACAGGTTATTAGAGTTACCATCACCACAGCTTATTACCTTTGCCCTGACTGTTGACTTTTTATCTGCCCAGTACTGAAAAAGTAAAAACAAAGGGATATTAAGTATTTTGAAGAACAAGTGGTATGAAAATGGCTTGAAAAAAATTATATTTTAATCCAAACATCCATAATGAAATAAACGCAAAAGTTATTAATTGTTATATTATTCTAATAAAAGTTAGTAAATTAGATTATATCAACTTGTTGAATATATTTGAAATATAAATTGTCATGGTTTAGATATAAACAAAAATTAGGATAGCTGTAGATCTTAGATAGAAAATCCCTAGACAATAAATATGGGAGCTTATCTTTGAAATGTAACTTACTTTAATCCAAGACTTCATCGGCCTAGTGGGACCGCTCAAGTTATTAACTAGCCTGGTCAGTTGGAACCATAGCCTTTTACTCTCATCCCTCCCTTCCAATCCCCTCAACTGGCCCAAGGCCAACGCTGGATGCTTCTCCATAAAGTCTACTATAGCCATCACCTGTTCCATGCTGGGACGGGACTGAAAAACATTTTTCTTTTTTCAAATCTCCTTACATAATATTAAAGAAAAAGGTTGTTTTATTCAATTATAATATTCTTTTGCATATGTTACTAATAGCCTATAGGCTGAATAAGAAATATTTTTTCCTATGCCTATTAAAATTAGTAGTTATAGTATGTAACATAATATTATGACTTTTAATAACTAATTCCTGACTTGCCAGAAATCGACATAGAGGACTCATATTGACCACATTCATGGGTGTGAGAGCCCACATGGTGGGCTCTGTTTACAAATAGGGATTTTAGTTAATGAATAAAGTTTGATACAAATATTATTAAGTATTTTTACCATACCAAAGGAGTTCTATCCAATCTTAAACATTTTAAATTAATGATAGAAGAAAAAATAAGATTGTGTTTACATTAAATCTGGTGCATAATAAATTGCTTCTGCAACTTCATAAGGCATCAATTCGACATAGGATTAGGAAATAGACTGCGCAATATATTTCAGTAAATTGTCACTTATGTACTGCACTGTTTTGTTTATTTATTTACTCACAGCAGTCAACATAATATGTGCTCATAAAATTGTCGAGATATACAGGAACAAAATTTAATGTATATACCTAAGCATATAAGTACGAACTTTACTTACTTATATATGTACCAACAAGACATCAATATTAAAAATACGAAACGAATAATATGCAAAGAACTTATGCACTGAAATTCGATAATCATTCGCCTCATTGTTAACAAAGCGACAATGCAATAAGTAGTAAAACACGAATTACGCTCAGATCTGATCGAGTTATCGTGTTTATAAGGTGAGTGAGAATATGTCAAGTGACGGAAATAATTAATTTCTACGTCTATACTCACCGCTATTGCTCGATCCGTCATGTTGAATAATAAGTTCTTCGAAAAAAGAACTAGAAACGCATAAAAAGACGTTGTAGTCTTTCCTTCAGATCAACATGAATTATACGATTGGCTTTCACTTCGAATTCGATTCATATTCTGTATTCTGATACAAGCGGTAGTATTATTTCCTCGCACAAAATGTCGATAGAAAATTATATGACAACCACTGGTTGGGGCGTTAAAGTTCATCCAGTTGGGACTGTGAGTTTTAATTGATTATGACATTATATAAAAATATTTATTTTATTTTACATACACACATATATTGTATTACAATATCATGCGTTTTAGATAAAAACAGATTCTCAAATTAAAAAAAATATATAATGAAAAATTTCAACGAAAAAGCAAAAGTGTTGATGCCACATTAAAAAAATCAAATGTCATTATCGAAATATTTTTCATGCTCTGACAGTTGTGATGTGAGGTCTTGATTCGTTGTGCATTTTGTGATTACTTGTTCACCTTTTTATTTAAAAAGGTGTATGTTTATAAAACGTAAACACAATGTTCCATGACTATTACCTTCGTCCTATATATTACAAATAATAATATCAGTCTAAGTATAAACATTTCTGTTATCTCGTTCTTAAAGGTAGAATTTGCCGGTCTACTCTCAATGTTTTGGGTAAATATTATTTAAAATAGAGATAAAAGAAACAATAATGGCAAATTCAGTAAACATATCAATTGAAGCTCCTATTGAAAACCAAATTCAAGAAATCACTTACGATGGCCAAGAGATATACCAAGCGTAAGTTTTACACTCATTTACTTTGGCGGTACATACCTTTACAACAAGTTTGGAATATTAGACGCTTGTATTATAATAAATATACTTTTTACTTTCAGGCCATTGTCTATGTCAGAGAATCTCGCCCGTTTAGCGCAAAAGATAGATTTTGCTAAGACTGATGATGAGTTCTGTAACATCAAAAAGGAAGGTGAAAGTAGTTCCGATTCCAAGTCAGAAGATGAGAATAAAGAGCCGGGATACCAGTCTAGTCTGTGGCCCTGGGATTCAGTCAGGAACAAACTCAGAAATGCACTTACAGAAGTCTGTGTGCTGGCTGATGTGCTAAGCATTGCTAAGGAAAAAAGATACATGGTAAGTATACTGTATGGCAGTAAACGAAACAAAAGTTAAGATACATTTCGATGTCATATTCTATAACCTGTCTTACTTAAACAAAACTATGTTATTACATGGTCATAACCATCAATGTTATAGGCACTTTTTAAATAACCTAAGAGCTGTAACAAACAATCTATTCTATACTCTGAACAAACTTAAAGTGATGCACTTAATGCTATTTTATACATCTTTCTCACAGTAATCATGCTTATGATTGCACTTTCAAGGTATTAGACCCTGTACAACCTGAACAAGTTGAAGGTAGACCGATGGTCCAAGTATATGGGAGAAAGAAGGCTCTTGGTGCTGCTGCGGCAGTCCTCCTGGCTGGTGTGGAGCGTCTCAGGGCCAGCGAGACCATGCGCATGACCCGCAACATGCCTGACTTCCACATAGACCTGTTGAGACTCCGCCAGAACTGGAGACTGAAGAAAGTCTCCAACACTATTGTTGGTGATCTCAGTTACCGTACAGCTGGCTCTAAGTTTAGCCAGACTGGAGTATTTGAGGTAAAGATATATTTAAAAACTTTGTTCATTCAACACAGTATTTTTTATATACACAGTAAAGTATTAATTTGCACAAAATGTAAACATTAGTTAGTTTAAACTCTAATAATAATTAATGGACCTATGCGGCCTATACCCACTGTATTTTTTTAGGTTAATATAGTTTAGTTAGTCTCTCAAATAACACTCACAAAATGAGATCAAAATTCGATTTTGACCCTTAAACACAAAATTTTACTTCTTCATAACAGAATTTCTAATAGATACACAAATTCTTGTTTTTAGGTAACAAAAGCCCCAGAGGAACAGATAGCTCAGGCTATGAATGCTGCGGGACCAGTACCATCTGCTCTGCGTGTCACAGTGCCTCCAGAACTACAGGGTGTGGCCTTCATCTCTGTTCTGTGTCAAAAAGGTACTAACTATTACTGTTTGTTAATGATATGTATTGTTTTAAATTATTTGTAATTTCCAAACTGCATAGATTAAGAGTGTGGTGTCCGGATATAAAGAATAGCACCACCCCATATCCTCCACTGGGGGTCGTAAAAGGCGACTAATGGACCTTAAGACCCAGGGCACTGTACCAAGCACCTTGGGTCACCCGAATGCTGGCGGGTAAGCCATCAACAAACGCATTCCCAAAGAGGGTTAGTGTCAAGCAGGCGGCCGACTATAAAACCATAGCCAAATCTTTAAGCAACACGTCTAGAAGACGTGTTGCGCCGACCCCAAGTGAAATGGGATAAGGGCAGGAAGATGATGATAGATTAAGAGTGTATTCACATTACAGTATAGTTGATTGCCTTGCTAATGCCTCTTTTAGATATGACTTAATGTTTTATTATCGATAATTTATTGTGATTAGTTATTTTGATAACTCATCATTATGCATATAGCACATAATATATAGTAAAAAAGCTTAGTGTAGAATAAGTTATAGCTACTGTATAGTCTTATCAACCTTTAAACCTTCTTTGACTGGAAACAATTTTATTTTGTACCAATAATTCATATTAAAAAAAAAACAAGCAAAAGAAAAGTTTTACTAGAAGTATAGAAATTAAATGAATTATTGTAAAGTATGCATCATGTGGATTCTACACATTACCCATAAATGCCTGTTTAATATAATTCAACTGATTTAACATTTAAGCACACATTATGTCAATATAAAACACATGATCCCACATTCCCACTAGAGCTTTTTTATTTTATGATCTTAACTCATTAATTATTGTTGTTTCATAGAGCAAGAAGATGTAGTAACAGCAACACTAAGCTCAGCCGCCATCAACTGCCCGGGCACCCTGCCGGGCGACGGCGCCGAGCTGCACTGGCAGCAGAAGCTGGAGGCGGCGCAAAACGTGCTCTTTTGTAAAGAACTCTTCGCCAGATTAGCGGCAGAAGCTGTGCAGCTTGACGCTTCTATACCTCATATGGTGGTCGGCAATCAGATTATGGCTACGGTAAGCAATATATTAGGAAGAATATTTTAATATCATACCAGTAATATAATTTGTCAAATTGTATCTTTTACATCTTTGTATATATTGCTGTTGGTGTACCTAATAAATAAACTTAATTGCATACATTATGCAAGCCTAGAAATCACTTTGCTAGGCCCATGGCCCCAGCCTCTTCATATACAAGAAAAATTGTTACCATGCTTGCTTACTGAAGATTTGTGATTTCAGGTTCCAAAACTAGGAATCCAGGTTTCCTAACAATGGTTTTCTTCATTGTTTGTCAGTAACGTCTTATAAAAAAAAACTAACATACTAATCTAAATAAAATTACCATTCATACCAATAGCTACATAATTATTATTACATATTTTCAGGTTTTACCTGGTATTCAGCTGTTGATCGGGCTGTGTCACAACAACGGACAAAACAACAACAACGCTAACCCTGAAGGTGTCAAGGTCTGTACCAAGTTTTAACGTTCTTACCAATCTATTACTAAATCTTATTTCGAAAAGTAATATTTCATATGATCAATACTGTCTTGTATGTTTTAGCCTGAAAGTGCAACTGGGAAGTCTGATCACGACCACGTTCTGGAACATTCCTTGCACCAGCTGCTGCGTGCTGTGCACCATGCTAACACCCACCATCCCTTCCCCCACCCCGCTACTGGTCCACTAGGGCCTTCCAAACGCCGATGCCTGGCAGGTAAAATACAAAAAGAAACGAGAACAATAAAGCATCTTTTCGCCTACCGTCTTTTAATCTTCTACCCGTTACAGATGCTTCGACGTAATGGAATTTTGTATCTTATTTGTATTATTTTTAATTCGAATTGTCTTTTAGGACCCATGGCAGCCGATCGGTACGAGTTGCTGGACATGAGTAAGGAACAGTCCCTACTGGAACAAATAATACAGCAGGCACAACACTTTTTTATGCGAAGACGTAGTGAATACGTTCTTGACACTATTGCTAAAGAGGTCAGTTGTATAAAATGGGAAAATGCCAATGTTTATTTGGGTTTTAGGATCATCACTGCCCGTAAAACAATTCAAACAGAATGGCATAATTATAATGTTTTGTTTTCAGTCTGTAGACACTGAAGTCTAGGAGAATTAATAGATAAGATAAAATAAAAATAACAGAATGAATAGCAACTGGCCTATAGTCATTAATTTAGTGTAACTACTAGCACTGAATAATACTTAGGCAAGTCACATTCTATAGCATGGTAGTAAACATGTGATGTTTGATGTGACTTTTCTAAATCAAGTTTCATATTGAAAATTGCAAACATGGCCAATAACCTAGGTCTACAAATAACTAAGAATAAGACCAGTTGTTTTTACAATGAGACGTAATACCTAACAAAAACGTTTCTCTCAAAATTGAAGTCCAAAATTTAAATGAATAACCATTTGTTTTATTAATTTATCTTTCTCTATCCTATTCAGGTCAAAGACCCATTGATTGTGTCTCACTGGAATGCTTTGAACAGCCCCACACAATCATGTGTAAAGATCAATATTATGGCTTATGGGTAAGCTCTTTTAATAAATCAGTTTAGGTATTTTATAAACATTAATTGTATGGATAGTCATTCTCATATGAATAGGCTCTAGGTACGTATAGATATGAGGTTAATAAATAAGACTTAACCCAAAATAAACCCTGCTACAGGTTAGATTATTTCCAAGAATATTAGATTAGCAGAGTTACTTTAGTATGATGTCTGAGTATACACATTATAGACACCATTTTGAGGTGTCAACGCTGGTAAAGCTAATTACTAATGCTCGTATCAGAGTAAGTATATGTGGTTGGCAGAACTAGAAGCACCCTAAATATTGAGACTTAGAGGACTAACTCTGCTCTACAGATAAATATCAAAAGGAGTTAAGACTAAATTAGACTTATCAAAACGTTAGATTTACAAGATCTCCTAGCAATGGAACCTAAATTCTTCTCCAATCTGTCAATTACTTTAGCGAAAGAATTATCTTAGTATGGTTGGGGGCCAAGTCTACTGTATTATATTGAATTTATCATAATGACCTTGTGTAGCAATATTTATGTAAATACCACACCCACATGGCGACGCTTTATTTTAGTGACCGGTAGGAAAACATAACCTATTCGAGTTGTTAAATAAATATTTTATACACAGATATGACGCCGTCTGCAGAACTTCGTTAGTGGTACATGTTGGAGAGAAGACTCTCAAATGTATTTGCCGTGATGGCAAAGTGAGGCATTTGTCTTATGAATTGCAAGAACTAAGAGATCTCATTTACTGCCAGGTAAAGTTGTTTCACTTTGTGCAAAATCGTACATTAGTTTCTTTACTAAATACTAGTGTAATTTTAAAACATGAAGTATTAGGTTATGTGCTAATTAGATAAGCACTTGTGTTAGTATTATATTAACCATGTAAACTGTTGCTATCCAATGAGTAATATACTTACTTATGATGAAACCCTCAAGTTGCTGTGATTGTATAGAGCAATGATTGATAAGAAAGTAGTATCTTCTGATAACCAACCAATCCTTTCCAGATATATCAGCATCAGATGACTGCTGTGCAAGCTGTTGGTCGGTGCATGGGCTGGCAACTTCTTGCGAGCAGTTCACACCTGGGTTCAGGCCCTGTTGAACCTTTAGGAAATGCATCCTCTTGTCTACTTGCTTCACCAAATGGTAGGTTTTCATTGTAAACTTTTTTATTTTGTATGTTGCATATTTTAAAATTTGTTTTTGCGATTTAAGTGTGAGTGATATTGTTGTGTATGTAATTATTCTAATTTCAATGTTTTAGGTGACCGGATGATTGCAATAAGATGCGAGCCATCAGTTGGAATTCAAGTATTTATAGCTCAATCACCCAGGAAAGACTTTTTTACCAGTGAACTGGTTCAAGACAAAAAGTGGGAGCATCTTGGAGGAGCCTTCAAAGAAATCAAATTAGAGAAAATGGAAGGCAAAAACTTCTTGAACAAAATGGAACTACTCATGGCGTGTCTCAGCAGTCCATCATAATTGAATACTAATTAAGATCTCTAGTGATAAGAATACTTTTTGTGATGTCATTTTGTATGGACATAATAAAAAATCTAAATGAATTATATAATCATATATTTTTTTAAAGAAACTTAGCAATTAGGGTGCTTAGGCAGAATGTTAAGTAATCACTGAAGGATTGTTCTTGCATTAACTTCTCGACAAATCAAATGACCCGAGATCAGAAATCCAAGGAACTGTAACAAAAACAAACTAAATTAGAATCTGTCGACAAATCATTCTTAACGAAGAGTTTGCAAAAGATGATGAACTTACGTGATGACTTTCATCCATTGAACGAGCAAAAGTAACATGTTGTTAGGTTATTACATACACAAATCTTTCACTACACTTAATAATACATGGTATACACTAGGATGAATAAGTGAAAAAACAACAGGAGTTGTCTTCACATAAATTTATTGAATCAATCAAATACGAGTTACATTCAAATACTAATTAGACAGATATAATGTTAAGTTTAGTCACATCTAGTAATTAAAGATAAATAAAAAGCTATTACCTCTAATTCCTTGAGACATCAATGGAACACCTCCTAGTATTAATATTGAACCCCCAGTTTTTACCAGACATTGAATTTAACACTTAGGAAGGCTTCAGATTACGATAACACTAACACCTAACATAAAACTAATACTAAATTAATATCGAGACAATGGCGACCTAGATCTGAAGTTACCGCCGCCGGAGCCGTACTCATCGCGCTGGTTGTTGCGATTGTAGGGCCGGCCGCCGCCGTAAGAGTTGAAGGATCTGTTGCCACCGCCGGGCGGGCCGCCGAAGCCGCGACCCCTGAAGTTGCCGCCGCCGCGTCCTCCACGGAAGCCGCCACCCCTGCGGGGCCCATCTCGCTTCCTAGAGATCTCTACTTTGAGGGTCGCGCCTAACATCTCGAATCCGTTCATCGCGCTACACGCATCCTCAGCCTCCTGCAAGTTCTCAAATTCTATGAATGCAAAACCCGGCGGGTTGAGTGCCACCCAAACGGAGTTTAGTTTTCCGTATTTATCGAATTCTCTTTCGAGGTCTTCCTTCTTGATGCCTTCTACTAATCCGCCGACATACACGCGAGTACCACCAGAACTCATGATTGTGTTGTAATCTATAAAGGAATAATTTCGGTTCAATTACACGTAAATGGATCACAATCAGAACGGGGAAGTTATTGATCGTTATACTAATTGCGCCGCGATCGTACTTCGCACAGAAATAAATATATAAATACAATGAAGAAAACAAAATGTCGACACTGCACAAGCATTGCCACGCCACGCCAACAATTACAATAGAACATTTATAACTTGATAGTTTATGAAAACTTACGTGAAACGTTGATATAAAAATGATAAGGAATTAAAATCGACCTAAAATTACCTAATTTATTACTATATTTCAACTATTTTAAATATAAATTGTGAAGACATAAAAGAGTCGACGAAATTTATGAGTGAATGAACGATCGTTAGAGAAACGCAACGGAATATATGAATGAATGGTTCCCACCGTAGCATAGTAGTCAGTGTTGCAACTAAATTATATGAGTTTCAATTATAGTCCCATTTTTGCATTTAATATTTTACTATTTTATAGTTTTCCTTTATTATAGTTTTATTATTACTGAGTTATTTTAAAATTAGTTTCTATACACAAAGAGTTTTTATTTAGTTGATGATTCTTAGGGAAAGAACGAATGAATGAGTTAAAAGGGAAGTTGTCCCACTCAAGGACTGTACACACAAGCTGGAATAAAATCAATAATTTACAATCTCGCATGAGCTAATTTAAAGCATTTTCAAAAGTTTTAATGCAACCAACTAGATGAATGCCTCACCTCGTTTGTTGATAACAGAATTAAATTTACTGACAAATTAGTAAAAATTACCAAAGCGTGGTACTATTTTTTTTTATAATCTTCGTATGTAATCATAAATGGCGGGCGTTATAACAGGCCGGCTTCGACAATGGTAACGGAACATATTGAGATGGTATGAGACGGAAATTATGGAAACATTTTGAGTTTCATATTTGTATGGTGTTAGGTCAGCTTGAGCTAAAGAAATTAAATCTTCACTACGCTTTCTATTGTTATTGTATTCATTTTAAGTAATACGACATAGGTACTTCCTTTCAAGATAATTTTCCCAAAGATTTGAACGATTTGTTTTGTATTCTAGTAAATTTTAATTTCTAAAACAGCAGCTTTTTTTAAGACAAGAAAAAACTTCGTCAAGGTAATTTTGTCTAAAATAGTTCATTCATTCAATTCTATGTACAGTCTGTATTTTTACGTTCCGTTTTTGGTAACAGTAATACAAAGTAAATATTCGTGACGTCACAATCAGGCTGTTGCTGTACTGTAAGCAACAAACAAAAGTAGTGGGGAGAAGGCTCTTGCTTGGTAGAATGAGTGAGTGAGTGAGGTCGTTACACGAGGAGGGTAGGGAGGAGGAATCAACACGAAAGAAACCGGCCAAACGACTTCGTTCAACGGTCGCGCCGTAGCGCGTATTTTTGCTTGTTTTATTTTACTAGCCCCACCTTTGTTTCGTTATGAATTGTTTTGATTCAAATTTTCTTGTTTACTTGATGATTAAATAATAACTACAACTTTATTTATGAAAATGTGTTGTGTCGCATAGTGACGAGTTACCTTTGCAATGTTTGGATAAGTTTGAAAATAGGTTGCAGCAGGTGAGGAGCGTTAATAAAAGTGAAATGAATATTTTTGTGTTCAGTTAGTGAATAATGGAGTGCTGTAAAGATATGGGGCTTTAAGATTAAATCTATTCGGATCCACATTTCATTTCGACGTTGGAATGTGTAATGCCATTCTGGCTTCTCCTTTATCGGTAGAGGCCAGAAACTTGTATAAACTTGCTTTTTTTATTTTTAAGTAGTTAAGTAAGTTGTAAGTAGGTACCTACCTTGTGGTTGTAGTAAGTAAGTTTTTTAAGTTGATGTTACAGGGCGACGTTATCGCCAAGCGATAAAGCCCTTAAAATAAAGAAAAAAAAAAAAAAAAAAAAAAAAGATATGGGGGTGCAAAAGAGACACAGTCAGTTCAGCGACACCAAGTATAAGTGGAGGACAGTGTTAGTGTTCATCGTAACGGTTCTCTGTTGCTTTAGTGAATGTAAAGGACAAGAGCTAGGGTCGGCATCGGCAGAGCCTTATCTGAATAAGTCTGTAGGACTGACAGAGTTGTCTGGCGGCGTGTTGACCGGGGGACGCACGGTGTGGAAACCTGACGGTAGTCCGTACTTGCTGCGGGATGACCTGCTCATTGAACGAGATGCAGAGCTGGTGGTGGAGCCGGGAGTCGAAGTCCGGTTCGCGCCGATGATCGGCATCACAGTGCGCGGGAAGCTCGTCGCCGTGGTAAGTACAGGCATCAAAACAGACTTCTAAAATCACTAAGAATGTAGCTTGTCTGGCTCATAGATAACTTTGTTCCTTGAGAAAAAGTACCGTAAGGTCTTCCTTGCATACTTTGTAGTAGCGTCACCTCTGCGTGCTAAGTAAATACAATAGCTTGTTAATTTGTAGCCGTAATATGCCGAATAGACAGGTAACTTCAGATATTCTGAGATTAATAACTGGATTTTTATTTTTAGATTTAGAATTTGCGTTGTAGCCTTGTAGGTAGGACAAGAGTAGTTCAAGTAAGATTCTGATTAGAGCAAAATACGCTAAATTGCTTTTATTTAGTTTTAATTTACTATAGAATAAAACTTTAAAACTATCTACACCGGCACCTGTACTTGTTACGAGTAATATAGGTAGCATACCTACAAAATACGAATAAAGTTTCTAAAACCTTAATTACAATCTATTGTTTCCCTTGAAGAGTTCCCAAAATTCCTGGCTAACTATTGATCAGTCTATCCTTCGATAAACAGTATTGATAAGTTTTTGATAACGGCACGTACCTTGCTTTGATAAGGACAGTATCGAGCCCATTCAACTGATATTGATTTACTCACCTGTTTGTGTGTCGAGCAAATATTTAAAGATTTTATATAACATTGCGAAATAAAGCGCTATTATCCAGCTCTTGAACTCATTTTTTGGCAAATATTTATTGTTCCTACCTTTTGTCATACCGACTTATACCTTTAAAAAATAAACAGCAAAATAATGCTTAAAATGGTATTTTACGATCTCGTCCACGAGGAGACCATTAACCGCCATATTATTTTTTGATATCTGTAAGGCAACAATAACAATGCATATTTAACCACGACAGACATAATTAAATAGTCTAGACAGTAAGTTCATTATCGGATCCAAAATTCAACTTATTTCAAAGAAGTAAGTAAGCCAACTCGTATGTTTATGTTTTGCTCGCGATGTTTGGAGTAATGACTTGAAATTCTTCCTAACATACCAGAATGTATAGTAGCTGATAGATTGAAAAATTTTATTATAATCTATGAAAGTCCTGCATAATCTTAAACCTTCTATGAAAAGGTATGTTAAAACATATACATGAGGTTTCGAGAATAATTAAAGGCATTGCTTAGTTTGTACTTTCTTAGGCAATATTCCATAATGACATCAATAATGAGGTTATGAGCGTATTTGGCTTACTGTTAGAGTAGTTATCTTAATCAATGAGTAATGCAGCATATGTTGATGAGGTACACGTGTTAATGACGGCAGCTGATGGCATAAAGGCGCCGGCGGCACCTGACCCGCGCGACCCCAGGATTGGTGCGACATCCTTTCGCTAATTCAATCAGCTTGGACAAATCACTCCCCTTGTGTTTTACGATAGACTACTTCCTTCCATTGCGTCGGAAGAAGTTGTTCCTAAGATTATCTGTAGCTTTAAATCTCTATATCTAACCATCTTGCTTTCTCAGTGTGTTAACAAGGAGTAACCGTTCGGGATCTAATAAGAAATAGTGTCTTAATTAAACTGAGATTGCATTTCCAATGAATTTCAAGGCCCAGAAGTTCTCGTTAAGTGCTTTTGAAGATAAAATTATCATACATTTTCAAGTTGATCATAAAGTACTTTATGTTATGCAGTTATGATTGCTTGCACAATCTAAATTTCACTTCACATTTGATTTCATACAACATAACATTACCTTTGATGTGCATTACAGAATAAAAGATTAAATTACGCATGTCTGATTCTCTAGAATGGAATCCGGGCTTCCACGGTAGAATGCAATTTGATCGGAGGAAAGTATCCCACGTTAGTTCATTGTGTTTATAAGCCAAGCCACAAAGGGACTTTGACAATGGTAGAAAAGTCTATGAATAAGTCATCAACGCATACGCAAAAGTCATTAGGATTTTTGTTCCCTTTTATCCACTTAGTTAATAGACCGATGCATTGCTTCAGATTACGATATACGGTAATTACTCTAATTGCACGCAATTACCAATAAGTTGTTTATTGTTTTCGACGTTTAGAGCTTAAGTACTGTACCCTACACAACTTTGGAATTTAACATAGTATCGATAGTTACTTAAAGGTCCTTGTCCTACTTCGACTGCCTGTTTTGTATAAGTTTCATACCCTAAAGGTCTTAAACTCAATTTTACATTAGGTTATTTTAAAATTCGGCCATTAGACATGGAATCGATGAAGCGTTTATTATTAGAATGTGATTCCAATACAGAATTCTTATTAGTATTAAAATGTTTCTGCATTGACCACAAAAGATTGAGTCCGCCGAAAGTAATATTACGTGATTCATTTTTGCAGTTGGTTCACCACGGAAAATTACTGTTTACATGCAAAACTTTCACTGCATGCGTTCTTTTTTTTTCGTAAAATATATTCGCAATCTCAACATAAACACTGTAATAATATTTATGTAACTAAACAGTATTTTAAGGGACGTTTTGCAATTATGTATTTTTAATCCATTTTAATACTCGAAAAACCTTTGTAACAGTTTTCTTATCTATCTAACCGAAAAAACGCTATGGTGTTAGAACTCATATCATAATTGTGTCAAGATCTGTAAACAAGATAAACTGTATCAATGGTACTCTCATAGTTACACACGTCTTACTACAAAAGCGTGTTATCCTATTGTTTAGCTTAGACAAGTCAAAAGTGGAGTTGGACAATCATCTTACGAGCGTCAGTTTGTTTTTCTGCTAAGACGAGAGTATTGGAAACTATTTTCTACATTATCGCATTATACGCGCTAGGAAAGGTGCATGCTGCACCTGGCGGCAGCTAATGACCCCTTATCGCTCACCGTAATCCATCCATTTTGAACTACAGTTACTAGAAGACACTCACCGGTCTCGGATGGCTGGCCAACATAACCTATTTATTCCAATACCGTACAGCAACCTTGAAGGTTATTATCGAGCGGCTGCGGCGCTTACTCTGAATCATAAGGACTGGATTTGCATTTAAAGACCCTTGATAATAGTCGTGAGTAGTCCTCATGAGATCCTTTGTTCTTTATGTTAAACGCAGTCTTTTCAAAGGTTATTGAACTTAAATCTACGGTTTCTTAGATGATGTTGAGTAGTATTGATTTACTATGACTGATAAATTCCGTTGGAGCTAATGAACTTATTGCTTCTTTTGCAGAATTAAGAGTACCTAGCTATTAGGACTGTATAACTCTAGATACTTCTTTCAAAAATCCTTTGATATTCAAAAATAGATTAATAATTATTATGTTATTTGAACCACCTTAGTTGGAATTACGCGTTGGTACATTTACAGAGCTAGGATAAATAATATGTAACTTTTACCGCCTATTGTTTGTGTGTATGTCACGCATAAGATTACATACAGACGTCATGTGGAGGTGAATCATCAGCAATCAGTAGTCTCTTACTTAACTAATGATTCACTTCGATGTTTGTATTAGATTTAACACAAACTTTTCTGTAACTGGTAAAAAGGGTACTAGTATGTATGTAGTACCGGAATACCTACACGTAAATGTTACAATCTCTTAAAATAGTTTTTATCCAATTTACGTCACTCGTCGAATAAGGTAACTAAGTATTTATTAATATTAATAATTTTAAACAACACAGGATAATTGTTTTTAAAACGGTAGATTTGAACTATTTTAGACAACGCGCGTAATGGATAGTTCTGCCAGTCACAACTTGCACCTGTAAAAATAAAGTCCTAAATAATCCTGGACTTCAATCGTTTCTCTATAATCAGTTGTATAAATTCTGCAATCAATATTATTCGCTCCACAAAGCTTATGATTGATTCTACTATAAAATACTAGGACAAACTTTGATAACCTCTGCAGTTTGAATTACTACGAGTAATTTAAATGGTTTACTAGTAAGTAAAGCTGTTTATTTCTACATTACGAATAACGGTAGGTTGCAGGATGTTTTTTGTCCATACACAACTCTTTCCAGTATACTAATTATACCATTAACTAAATCACTTCATTGAACAAGGTCATCAATTAGTAATTGAAATCTGAATATGATTTTAATAGTCTGACCAATATCATATGCAAATGTTTTCTCTGAATCATTTCTTAATACTTTTTATTCGTCACAGATACGATGACTCATATCCTGTGACTTAGATGACATTTAAGTTAAACCCGTTAATTAACCTTAATGAAAACTACCACCGGTAAACCTGATTTATATCCTGAACAACATCTTTTGTATTTACCGGTGTACCTTCCTTAATTTTTTGAACGATTCCTCATTTATTTCGATCGAATCAAGTATTGTTTTTATTTTGTTGCCAGTTTGCAATTTCTTTCCTTTCAAATTGCAAGCCAGACACTGAACAGATTTTAGTGAAAGTTTGATTTTGACCAAAAAAATATCAGTGAACGAATCACGCTCTCTTTCATAATACATACCTTGTTGCAGTCTTGTTAATGGCCTAGATGAGTCATGTCTCGACACATGTGTTTGCATGGGACTTCCTATAGTTCCTATCACTCGTAAATTAAACATTTTATAGCACAGAGTCAGTGTACTTCCGCTACATTGTTCAGAACTCTTATCAGCCACTGTTTTAGTACATTGCATACCTCGATAGTGATGACACATGATATTTATATATCCTTACTATATTTCTGCGAAGTAATATCAGCTTATCAGAATCAGAAAGATGTGTTATGATTCAATTTCTTTGACGTCGAGATTAGGTTTAAGCTTCCTTTGAAACTGGAATAACAGGTTGTGGCCGTAAACTTTCATGCCTCGTTTCTGAAAATAGATTTGAATATGAAGAGAAATTTACTCAATCATTTTCTGAAATGATGTAGTGACCGAATGCGGAAATAATTCTTTTGTTCGGGGTACGAACAATTTCTCCGAACAGTCATCTTGTTTCGGTAATTTTCGAGGTCACGATCACGTCCAGCTAACAGTACAGAGTAGGTCATTGATTTTGCAGCTAAACTGGGTTGCGGTTGGGCCTGGTATGAGAAGTTACGCAATGTGAGGCAAGTACGTCACACTTGGATAGTCATAAACCAAATAGAAAAGTGTAACACAGTGGCTTAAGGGTTATTAATAGATCTGTGACTAGGTAACCAGAAATCGATAGAAGAGAAATGTTCTTAATTATTTTTTGACATCCCACAAATTCTTTTAAGAGTATACATATTAATGTTTGTTTACATGAATGTGTTGAAACCGAATCATGTTATCGGTCTCCCAAAACATGAACCGTATCAATTCCGTGAGAACAGAATTAAATGTATTTAATCGTTTAAATGCTTGCCATTTAACTTTACCAGATAACACTTTATGTGTTAGACCTTGCGGACCAATAAATCCTAGCTAATTCCACTTCCAAGTAATTGTTAAAACTAGTTTGAGAAGTTGCCGACAAATGCCGGCTTTAAGGTTTTTGATGTTGCGGTAGATAAAGAATGCAGTTGAGTATTTATTTTAACTCATAGTAAATAACTTTGTTCAAGAAAGTTACATGTTTAATTTCATATTGAGTAATTTCTGACCAGAATCCCGGCAATAATATAAGAGAAATACCATTCTAAATCAAGCCAACAGTCAAGATTTACGATAAGGAACGTAACTTGCAGTATAATAGAGACCGGTGTTTTCGTCGGTGGTTCATGTTGCTCTAATAATGCGATGGTATAACAAACGGCCTGGAAACCTCACGGTGGGTGTGAGTTCAATGTCTCGCGATATCGCCACGATCTCGTTACGGGGCCTGCAGTTACGCCTTGGTAGACGCTCGTGTTTCATGCTGTCTTAAACCCTGATTTGCGATGTGTTTAAGTGACAATTTTGCCCCGTGATTGTATGTTGCGACTCTGCTATCCAGTTAGCGGCGTCAAGATGTGGAACAGTGGGCAGGTGTAAAACTGTTGTCTCGATGAACTTGAATGTTGATCGAACGCGGCGGTGAAATGTTATGAATTCTTTTGTCATTTCTTGTAAACAATTTCTGTGTGATGGCCGTTTGATCTAGTTAATTGCAATTTAAATTTATCTCACGCATCGCATTTTTTTAACCCATGTAGTTTCGACTACTCAATGCAGGTGTTTCATTTGCCTGAACGTTTAGTGTGCAAAACTTTCTACATTGTTATTTCTGTCAGATTATGAAACGGACGAGCATTTAATGGTTAGATATTTGCTATAGCGCAATTTGTTTCGTTTTATGCAATGAATCAGTTTTGCACGATTTGAAAGTTAGTTTAACTAAAATTATTGTTTGCTATACTACCTTTATAGGCATGTGATGAGAAATATGTTCGTCGGTAAGAGTGAATACATACTTGTTTACTAGGCCCAAGTGTCGTGCTATTGTGTTTCCGACAACAAACTGCGCTTCATAGTATCATTTCACACGTAGGTATCCAATTATCATATCAGAATACAATGTGACATTAAAGACTGCTGTTTATGACTACCTATGATTTTCGGGCGTTGTCCTAAAATTGCAACTACGAAAGGAATCAAATAATGAGCATCTTACTAAAAGCATCCTCCTTTATCGACGTATTTATAAATATTAAAACCTTATTGAATGTGCTGCAGGCGATTGTTGCGCAAACGCATTGCAGCGCGTGAGCACTTTTACACACGCCCTGGGGAACTATATATAAACATTCTTAATGATTCTCGTAATATTTACAAGATATTACAGCTGCAGTCTCTACATTTAAACAAACAAGATTATGATTCGCAGTAAAACGGTAATTACATCTGGCTTTTACTTTCACCATTGTATATGTTTAAGTTAGAATAGATAAACAAGTGTATTAACTTTTATATCATTTTATATATAGAAAACCTTTGCTGTTTATATAATCTCATGTCTCAGAAGGATGAAAGAGAGACAAGAGAAAAACCACTCCCAATAAGAAAACGATAAGTTTATGAAAATGTAGATACGCAAGCTTTTGAGGCAAGACGGAAAATGATCTTGACCTGTTACATCGTTACCAAAGAAATATGTGCTATTCTTAATTTCTACATAAACACGTAAATATTTATAATTTGTGTTGATTACTCAATTTCCTGTTACTTGTACCGTATATTTTACTCGAGGTTACGTCGACGAGGTTCGTTCGAGTCACTGGTTTGCGTAAACGACTCCATTCATACAAGAACTCAGTTCATGCTGTGATGCATTTTATTCCACAAAAACCTCTTCAAAGGCGTTGCCGATCACGTATCGGTAATTCTAGCTGTTTTATATTATTATACAAAGTTTCCTCAGAACGTGCCATTTGAGAATATTCTAACATTACAGATTGTTATGAATTCTATGATTCCAAATAGAGTCTATAGAATTAACAGTTCGCATTTTGTATTTTTCCTTAATTACCTTTATAGTCCATATGAACTATCTACATTGAAAAAAAATACCTCTGTTGCCTAATATGCTCGTATAAATAAAACGTCTTTTAATAGAATGCATTAACATTTAACTCATAAATCAAATGAATGTCTGAGGCTTATGACCCTAGCTCACGGGCTCAAAGGGAATTGAGAAATAAATGTCTTGGGATTCTTACAGCTGGTAATGCCGGTACGAACGTGTACAACTCACCTGGGATAAACATCCAGGACAAAGGCTATTGTGCAATCTGTAACACAATAGTAGTGACAACGTTGTTTCTAACCACATTACAAAAGTGACAAATGATAGTAAAAGGAATTTATGAAACAGTATAAAATGCGCTATCAAACCGCACCTTCCGGAACTTGTGTAGTGGGTACTTATAGATTATTTGTCAATGTTTATTCTATTGATATGAAACTGATTAGACGCTTATTAGAACACGCTTCTTGTTTGACTGACAGGCAAAAAGAAAGAAATTGTTATAAATTGTCAAACTTTGTGTTCTATTTTCAATCTTTTGTTTTTGACCATTCTACTTAAGTAATAAAAAGAAAACTATTTGCAGTATCTAAGTGCTGCATGCCCGGTTTTTTAGTCTCGCTCGACATTTGGCACGGGAGATACCTACCATCGTCCCGCTCTGGTTGCGATTGTGAAAAGCGTGACAAATGGACTCGCTCTACGTTGATCTGTGAAAAATGCTCGTGACTGGTAAAAGCCTTCATTATGATGACATTTCCTTTTGATTTGTATCTTTTCTAGAGCGAAGTAGTTTCAGATATTGATCTGAAAAAGTACGATTTCCAATGATGTCGTGAAAATAAAACATAAATCAAAACGAGAATAACAGAAAGGCGGTTAAGTAAAACAGCTATTTCGCCGAGCTTGTTAGGTGAACAACCTGGTATTTGCTGCAACGCGAATATTTACCAAGTCAGGATCGTGATGTCGTAATCCATTATAAGAGAGCTTCAATAAGGCATCATGCTTTGCGGCTCGTTAAGATTCCTATGTAAACAGTTGTATATGTGTAGGTAGATACAGAGATACTTACAAGAACATGTCTGATGCTAAGACTGGTGGATTTTGCCTAAATGGCGACGCTGAAGTAGATACTTTTGAAAAGATTCGAGAGTTGCCAGTGATTTTATAATAGTATGGATTTCAAATAAGCGTGTCTTTTCAATACAATACTAAAATACACATATTATTCGATTAAATGCGTTAGATAAAACATTATACGGTTGTTTGTGTTACGGATCAGGCAGGTTTTAAGTGCATTATTAGATTGCTAACCAAATGTAGATTTATAGGAACGAGGACCAGAACATCCTCCCATACTCGCCAAGTTTAAACAATGTAATGTAACCAAAAAAACATTTCATGAAAAATGAGGAAAGGCAGCAAGTTAAATGAAAGAACATCAATCGAAATGTTGTACTCAAGATTTCATAGGTCGGCAGAGAGACATATTTCGTATAGAAATAAGGAAGACCATTTTTTTTTGCCCTCCAAGCATTATATTGCTTAAATATACAAACAGGCTTTGCATTTCGAGGTTAGACATCCGTTATCAGTCAACGTGGTTCCAATTTATCTTTGGTCAATCAACCCCGTCCTGTCTTACGAAAAAAAAGAGGTTAACATTTAGAAACTGTTTCCTGGAAATTGTAACACGGTTTATTGTATTTATGACAATGCTTACAAAATGATTTGCGCAGCATAAGCGGCATTGCAGTGATTATAATTTGGCAGGTCAGAGAACAATGAACTTTTGACTGGAAGTGTGAAGCCATAACTGTAATGTCCATAGTTTAATGCATTTGAGTTTATTATCTGAGAGAACACAAAGGTTATACTTACTTACCTCCCTCCTTCGTTTTAGTCAATTTTACTAGGCTAATCTTTGTTTAGAAACCTACCTATTTACAGTATTTACTAACAATTGGCATTATTTGCTATTATTATTATCCTCAAGCTTTAGCTTTAACGGTAAACGGCCGCTATTTACACTGTCATTAGCAAAAAGATCTCTATCAATTTCGTTGTTCATTTGCGAACCGGCCACTGGATGGAGTTCCACGATAATTAATCCTTTATTATGGTGTTTGTAAAAACTGTGCTTTAGTGCCGGTTCAATTCGCATCTCGGACGTCAATTGTTTCATGGTTTCCTGTGGAGCATTTGTTTTATAATTAAATTGGAGACAGTTAGATCGACAAGCTTTCATTTAGTAATTTGTTTTACTTACCTCAATTCGTCAAGTTATTAGGACCAAAGAACGTTTACTGCGAAACCACGTGGCTTTAGAACATTACAGTTACAATACAGTATTACATTTTCTACGAGCTAGATTGTTGAATTACTTATACACATAAATCAAAGTAATTGCCCAATTATCTGGTTAAGTAAGTGTAAGTAAAATGCCAAAATTAAGTTGCAACTTATGTCACGATCTCCATTAAACTCTGTTTGTTTTGATTTAATGTATCTCTATTTATAGTACGTTTTAAAGCAGTCAGCGTGACCGAGGCATGGGAATCCAGACAGCCATAAATAGCAGTTGTATAAATTACTTGGCGGATAACGAGCACGATCCATGGTGTACGGAGAAATCGGCGGAAGCACGGCCCGCTAGTCCAGACACTTTGTTCAAGAATTTCTCTAATCAGTGAGCTTAGTGCCCATAGATCCCTTGAGGAGTTTCTGTGGTATTCGTTGGTTCGGTGTAGCATGTATCTTGACTTGCGAGAGTTGCAATAAGGGGCATGTCTGGCAAGCTTGTCCAAGTAACAAAGAACAATCTTCGTAACAAGCTCGCAAAAAGCCTAATTGTCAGCGGATTTACTCTAAGTCCAAGTCATAAATATTTTGTTCATATGCTACTCGAAGTTAGGTTAAAAACTTATCAAATTGCTGTCAAACAAAAAAAGTTTCAAAGTATCAAGTATCGAATGATATAAGGCTCAATTTTCAGTCTCAACATACGTCCACTCTCAATTTTGACTAAGTTTCTTTTACCTACGACTTATGAAGTTACGATATTTTAGCTGCACCCTCTTGCATGGCATGACGCCATTTATATAAGTAGGTCTCGTCTTGCAATAGTACAAAATAACTAAACTCCCTCGACATATTGGATCCCTCATTAGGGATTCCACGCGACGCGGTCGACGCAGGAAGTGACTGCCATTACACTTGGAATTTGCCTTGAACGTCCAATACCGTAAACCAAGTAAGACAATAGTTGGAACAATCGGTGTATACACATCGTACCTGCTGGGCTCTTCTCTGAATATAAATATCCTCATATCAACTGCACCTGGACATGAAATCTTGAAGGAATGGTAATTAGTGGTAATGTTATAGAACAAAGATTTTTCAAAAATGGCGGATCAAAAAATCTGGCTTAAATACTGGCACTTATGAAGATCAAAACTAAAAGTCCATCAAAAGTAGTCTAACAACAGTCTTAACAGATTCATGGTGAGAGCAAAACCTCATCAACATTCCTTTGTCCTATAAGAAATCTCGCAAAAACTAGAACTCTCCTAGAAAACACTGCGTGATTTCAGCTAATAATATCGTTTAAATTAACAAAAACTCGCCGGGGCTTAAATGATATTGCGGGGCATCAATCATAGTCTTCAAATAATACAATGTAGGCGAGATATGCTATTATGTAATAGATGTTATAGAAATGGTAATCGTCTACTCAAGTAACATTTCCGACATTGACCTTCGTCGGCAATTATGAATAAGAATAATTTGCTAGTCTGCGATTTTTGCTAACATTGGAAAAGATATTATGTTCTAGGTCTAACCTAGAGTCTGTTTTTTTTGTAGTGTTGGTTTTAGACAAATTTTTGTCTATTGTTCTTTCTCATTTTACACAACTGCTAGTGTATTTTATTATTGTTATAAATTCTAGGTCAGTCGCCGACTAGCAGACTGTTTTAAGACTAAAAACGTATAATAAATGCAACACGTCACCTTGGTCTCGAAAACGGGTGGCTTCGCCTTTCAAGTTGTCAAAATTAATGGCAAGACTTCCAAATTTGCAGCCTACAGCAGTTTACGTCATCTTACCAAAGTCGAAATATGGCGCGTTATTTAAGTTGACACTAGCATAGGTCAATCATACTACTAAAATAACACTAAGGGAAAACAAGAATCCAGAAAAAGAGGCCTTTCTACTCAGTGCGTTGTGTTTTACAAACCATGTGTAACTTACCAAAGAACTGAGCACCAAGTGTAAACTTGTCATACTTAAGTGCTGACTCACAGTTCAAACCGGTGTCCTTGCCTCGTCCTTTAGCTTTTTTACCCGTATTGGATGTTGTGGGGGTTTTTATGACTCGTGGATAGTTAGCCTCGCGTAACGATTTAACGGACGTCTGACGACCTGCCTTAAAATATTCAGTGACGTGTATAGAATTAAAAGTCTATTGGGAATTGTGTTGGGCGGTCGTGCTCACGCAAATCACTTCGATTTTGGGTTATAACTAAGTGGTCCGTGAGTTACCTACATGTTTGGTTAAACACTTATTTTTTTATGTTTTGAAAGTTCCCTGCCCACGTTTTTTTTAGCTCTCAGTTCTTTGAAATCTGAACGGGCAGCCTTAAAGTTCAGACAGTTTATTGTGAAACACCTAGACTTGACGCCTACATGTTACGCCAACGAAATGTCTAGGCTATTCAGACTTGCTCATACATTAGACTAGAATATATTATGCTTTTGTGTTGTCCACCCTTTGTAGATTTCACTTCACTTTCTGCTCTATATTTCGCAGATATTCAACTGTTTTGCTAACCAACATTACATATGTCTCAATTATATAGATAACGATACAGTTCGATCGTTCCTGTGTATCTAAATTAACTACACCATGCACATTCCAATTTAGCAGCGGTGAGGTAACAGTTGGGCAGTAGATCGTGACCATATGAATAGGGTGGTGTGAAAAGGCAGGAAGCCATAGCGACGAAGTGCAAGGGCGCATCGTGCGTGTACGATGCAATGCGTGCGTGATGCATCACGTCAAATGACTAGTATGACTACCTACTGCTACTGCACTAGTATCGGGGACCATTGTCCGATAGTTATGTAAATATTTGTCAATTTATCATTTGTTTGAGCAGTCTAGTTTTAATTTAGAACTGTCGTTAGATTGCTAATGTTTTATTTACTTTTTATGCGTAAGTAGATATGCAATGGTAACGGCCTCTTTGAAATGAATTAAACACATAATTAATTACTCCTACACAAGTATCAAACAAATGTAGTAAGTTCACAAGTTACAAAAAAACGCTACTATCGTCGACCCACACACTGTCGTCCGCTTGCCAGAGATAACAGACTTTTTCTATTTACTCGATACTGCTTGCACAGGATGTTTTTGGAGAAATATCAACTCAGAACCGTTTCTACCAGAACTTTCTGTAACATAGTAGGTAGTGTGGGTATCTACATTCTAAAGTCACGGGCAGGTGCATTTACAAGTAACTTAGTTTAAGGTTTTTGTAATTTCTTGCTTCACACATCCGTCTATTCTTCGTGGTTCACCCTCAGTGCTTCTCTGACTCTCTAATCAATGTCTTGTGAAATACAGAACAATACGATACGATCTTTATTTGCACATCAATGTCTGACTTTTGATTTTGAGGTATTGTGATGCGCTTTGAAGTATTTTGGAAATGAGAATAGAGTTTTTGGTCATTGGTTAAACTTATGAGGCTTTTTAAATACTAAGTTGGAGTTAAACGACTATTATTTCTGCGAATTCTAGCAAAAAAGTTGCATTTTCTTTATTTTCACACACAACCGGTAACTGTCAATTTTTAATCAGTAAACCGTACGATACCAAATAATTAAAACAACAACTAACAGCATTCGTTGCAGAATTTCTTTTCTTCAGTCTGGTTACAGCATTTATTACCTGATGAGCCATTATAGACTAAGCTTATTCTCAAGTCATTTTACGGGTTTAACAAACCAAAGAGAAAAATGATTAAACAATTTTATAGTCTAGTTGAGCGTGGGTGCCACGTCCATTACTTTTACAGTTTAACTGTAAAATTTTAACTGTCTAAACGCTGAGCCCATGATAGCAAAATTTTTACAGCTTCATTTATATCTCCCAAAGATGTAGTCAATAGTGTCTTTACGATGCACGCATCCCTTCTTACCATAAGGAGAAATGGCAGTCGAGTGATACTCATAGTTCAAGACAAGACCGGTTAGTGACCATAATAGGCATGAATATAAAGCACGAATGCGCTTATTGATGCGAAAGTGATAATAGAGGCTTTAACATGAGAAAACCATGATTGAAACATTTTCCTCTCTATTTCCATGTAATACAACTTGAATTTGGTTCCAATGCCGATTAATTGCGTTAGCGGTCATTTACACGATATTGTTTCGTTGGTACGGCAATAAAACGCGCCAATAATGTTTGTTACCTTGTAAACGTACTTTGCTCGATCACTTTTTTAGCATCTACTACTCCAATTAAGAAAATAATTGTCGAATGTCTTCTAGCTTACGGTCATCCTATCAATCGTAAATAAAGGCGTAAGTAACATAGTGATCTCTTGATTTCAGGGTGCACATCAAAACGGGATAACGTTCACAAGTGCGGAGGAGCCGAATAGAGCAGCAAAACCTATTCCGGATATCCGTCTTGTGGATGGACCGTCCATCTTAGTTGGAAGAGTGCAATTGTTACATCGAGGGCAATGGCGATCAGTATGCACGAATTCCAGAAAGTTAGTATCAACAAATATGTTAATAATATACACTAGATAGCACATGTTCAAATATTAGCTAATTCCGTAGAAAGTACATTGAAAGAACTAATTAATTGTTTGGTGACACACTTACCCAAATAAAATTATTGAGCTATGTTTATTTATAGTCATTGCTAATATTATTTTCAAACTTTCAGTTGGACGATCAACGACATGGAGACGGCCTGCAGGCAACTAGGCTTCATGGGAGGATCGTTTTACAACTGGATGGACCGCCAACCCGAAAGGAGAGCAAGACTTTTATTCGAAGAACCAAAGTGTAAAGGAACTGAATACGATCTCTTCCAATGTGACTGGAACTCTAGGCAACTCGGCTCGGGTGTTTGTGACTATCATCCAGATCTCGCCATCCAGTGCTCCCCACACCACGATGTCAATGACCTGTCCGGTGCTAGACGCCACTGGAGAGGAATACGCTTCGAAAACGCCGTGTTCGAACGGATACTCACAGCTGTAAATACTCTATACGTCCCTACGTCAATGTCAAGACTTGAACACGTAACCATTAAATATGCAGGTCTAGGTAGAGATAACAATGCAACAAGTGCCTTAGATATTATTGGGGTCCCACCTGTTATGGAAGACATAGAAATATCGAACGCAGCGTTCAATGCGATTAATGTAACGTCACCCAACGCTCCCATAGTTATAAACAACTGCACGATTCAAAACAATAGAGGATATGGCGTATATGTGAATTCTACGTATGGTATGGCTAGGATCGAGAATTGCTTGATTCACGACAACGGCGGCGATGGGGTCAAATACGTGGTGCACGAAATGAATATCGATGAAAGGCTCGACAGGAGCGAAATATTCGATTTGTGCACATTAGCATCGACGCCCAGTCAGACATTTCCAATTCAAATGTCAATTGAACAATCACGATATTCTAACATGGAAAGAGATTGCCATCAAAAGTTTTATACGAGACCAGACCACGTACTTACTCTTAGCTTTATAAAACTCCTGACTAATCAAAACAATACCGGAGAACTATTTATATACGACGGTTTAACAACTGAGGATAAACTTTTATTAGCGTTCAGTATTAGAAATCAGACTCGACCGCAAAGTGTTACGTCAACGAGGAACCGCATGTACGTGAGATTTCATGCCAACACGAGGACCGATATCACGGGCTTTTTGCGGTTGACGTCAGGCACCAGTAAAACATATGATTTAAACGTAACCGACACTATTATATCGGACAACAATGGTAGAGGTGTGGTCATAGAAAACCTGAGATCGCAGATCCACATCCATCGCACTTCTATATCCAATAATAATCATGTCGCCGGTCTACAAGTCGTCAGTGGAGCTGGAGACGTAAATGTTACTGAAAGTAGAATTTCCTTTAACCAAGGAGATGGTATAAATATTACCGTGACTGGAGGCAATAGAAACGTATCAAGAAGTATACTAAGCTCGAACCAAGGTTATGGTATTGCCGTATGGATTAATAATACTCTAGAAACGGAATATATTCCGGTAAATCAAACCACCGCCGTCGAATATTCAGAAATATTTAAAAATCTCGATGTTGGAATACTTCATGGTAATTTTTGCGGAGATAGTTGGGTCAACATTACCGGCAATTGGTTTAATTCAAGCGTGGAAAGTACAATAGAAATATTTACTTGCTGGAGGCATAACAATCCGTCCAGATTGCTCAATTTACAAGTAGGACATAATAGATTTTATGAAAACCAAAGAGTACCTCTAAAAATCCAACCAGCTCTCAATATAAACGGACGCATAGAATATAACTACTTTGAACATGGTAATTATGGTGCAATAGTGATCATGAATCGAATAGAAGGAAAGTATTTAGAAGAATTTGAAATATTACCGGCGCGGTTCCATATTCAGCACAATTATTTCTTTGGAAACAAGGGTCCGTTCGTTGTGAACCTGGGATTATCTCCATACAGTGATCTGCAGTACATACTGTTTTCAAGAAATTTCCTTCGAGATAATAAGATAAGAGAACCTTTTGAGCCGGTAGAAGGGATATCATCAAGACTGACACCGAGAAGTAGAGTCGCCGCTACAATCGTACTAGCATCAAGTAACATTGACGTATTTAGAAACATAATTAACAATCCTGAAGCACAATATGAAATTGGATCTCACGTTGAAGATCAGAGTAAGATATTAAACTGTACCTACAACTGGCTTGGTTTCGGCGAAGAAGAAAAAGTATACAACAGATTATTCCACAGAAAAGATAGATATAATTTAGCTAAAATTATTTACATGCCATATTTACTGCATAGTAGTAATCCTGGAGCTACTCAAATAAATTACAATTCGCTTTATGTACCTCAGTTTAATGTACCGGGTACTTACGTAGTCGGCGGTGAAGTCGAAGGCATAGAAATACTCCGCCAAGGAGAGTACGACGTCAATAAAGATATAAATATCCGTCCTGGAGGAAAACTAGTTTTACAATCCGGAGTTATATTAAAATTCCCGCCGGCTATCGGTATTATGGTCGCGGGTAAATTGGACGCAAGAGGAAAACGTCCCAATGATATAACGTTTACTTTAAAAGAAGAGGTAGTTATGACTAACGAGAGTGTCTACGAAACTGATTTTGAGCCTACCACACCAGGTTATACTGAGCCTATTGTACCTATAAGACTCTTAGGTGGTAGAACTCAACATGAAGGGAGATTACAAGTTAGAATTGATGATAAATGGGGAACCGTATGCAATTATAGATGGAACATTATAAATGCTGCGTTAGTCTGCAACCAACTTGGACTTGCTTTAAACCCAGATGACTGGTTCTTAGAGCCTAATGAAATTCCGTCAGCTGGTATTACTGAAGACATAGTCTTATCCAACGTCGAATGTACAGAATTCGATAATGACATAACTAAATGTAAAGCGGAAACTAAGGAACACTTCGAGAACTCTTGTACGCATGACAATGATGTTGGAATAAGATGCTATGAAACGAGTTGGGCCGGAGTTAGATTCAGTGTGATAGCTGAACGTGCTGATTTACAGTACGTTACTGTGGAGAAAGCTGGACTTCTAGATTATTCTTCTAATTTGTTCAAACCAGCTCTTCAGATTGATTTCGCTAGACATAGCTTTGAAAGTATTAAAATAACAAACAATTATCACGATGGCTTAGGAATTTTGTACTCGGACTTATATGGAGCAGATGCTGTAAATACAGTTCGTAACTCAGAATTTAGCAACAACAGAGGAAGCGGTATCAGTTTTAAGCAACTTGGCCTGAAAGTTTACGGATCTGTGATAGAAAATAACAATTTGGCTGGTATTTCACACAATCCTCACATACCTGGTTCACAACAAAGAGAAATAGCTGGATGGTTCAACTTAGATCCTGGTTTCAATATGGATGAATCTAACTACCACCCGATAATGGTTCCAGAATATGAAACTGATATCAGTTTAGTGAACGGTGAAACAAGACACATTGTTTTCACAAAACGTTACGGGGAGAACGTCGCTAAAACTTACAATATCAAATGCAATCCAGGGTACGTTCTTGGACTACAACTTCTAAACCCGATTCACAATTTCTCAACGGAAAATATTTGCATTTATGATTCGCAAAATATCAATGAAGGCAGTGTTAAATGGTGCCTCGATCGTGATCTATCAACTTTCCCAACGACCAGTAATAGTTTCGGAGTCGTGCTAACATATGAAAGTGGAACGAATGCTTTAGGAGGAGTCGTGTTAGTTGTAAGCACTATTGTTGCTCCATTGCAAAACCTAAGAAACAGAATTGTGAAAGGCCCTGTACCGACGCTGCAAGTCATCAATTCAAAGATAAAAGGCAACACGAAAGGTGTGAAAGCTCTGTACTACAATCGTTATCTCAATGAATTGGGTGATCACTTTTTGCGAAAAGCCAACGAAAGTATCAAAATATTTAATTGTGAAATAGCTCATAACAAAGAAGAAGCAATTTATGTAAATACTCCATTCTGGGATATTCACGACAGCAACATTACTGAAATAACTATTATGGTCAACAGCAGTTTGATCACGGACAACGGTAAAGGAATATATCATTTTGCTAGAGATTTGAGGAGTTCGAACAATTTGTATCACTATATTCTACAGGACAACACTATAGAGAGAAATAAATACGGAGGGTTTGATGTGGGCTTGCCTTATGTTTGGCAGTACAATGAGAATTTCACACACTCAGTATACATGCACAATAATACATGGCGAAGCAACCAAAACTTTGCGCTTGTTGTGGATGGCCATTTTGCCGAAGTCAACATAACTAAGAATATATTTACCGACAATAACTGTAAAACTGGACTGATCTCCATCCAAGGCATGGAGAAGAAAATGATGATCGATGGTAACTTTATTGAAAGAAATAATGGTCAGTTTATGGTGAAATTCCATATGGACAGCCAAAGCGAAATTATGGGTATTGTATATGCGTTATTCATTCATAACCAAGTGAAGAATAATAAGCACATTATAGCGCAAGTTAACAGAGGAGCATTAATAAGATCTGTTGATCCAACATACGTAATAGGCTTTAAGGGAATACAGAAGGTGAAAGTAAGCAGAAACTTGTTTGGAAACAATGCGCTGGAGTATACATTGTTAGCCGGCATTAAAACGGCGAAAATAGATAACTTGTTGGACGTCACAGAAAACTGGTGGGGCAGTACTGTAGAAAAGGAAATAAGGAATCAAATATTTGATTTCGATGACTGGAACAACCACGCTATTGCTGTTTTTCTACCTTATTTACTTGAAGACGACATGGATTCTAGTGTTTCTGCTTCATTCAGTCCTACCAATAGTATGGATATAGATGAGTTAGGTGGTCGGTTGTTGACAAACTACACCATCGAATCCAGAATGGCTCCGTACATTATTAAATCTGATATAACCGTCATGCCTAACATCATATTAACGATAAATCCTGGTGTTATTTTAGAATTTGCACCAAATGTAGGCATTTTGGTTATGGGTACCCTCCTAGCCATCGGTCACAGCCAGGCACCAATAGTGATGAGGCCGTTATCCCCAGAACCAAATGTGGAGATAAACAGAATAACTAAAAGAGACGTCAGCCAGTATTCTCCAAGTCACCACAAACACAGGCGTCAATTAGAATCCATGAGCATGCTAAATTCAATAAGACTGTGTACCGGAAGAAATTGTTCTATTGTTGATAACACAGCAGAAAAAACAAACGAAGGCTTCTTAGAATATTATAACAGGACGACACTCCAATGGGTTCCAATGTGTGACAATCGGTTTACTGAAAGAAATGCTCAGGTAGTGTGCAGGGAACTAGGTTTCGATCCTATCAATGTATTCTTTGACCGTGACCGACGAGTAGAATATCACAGCAATTCGTTGTCACGGATTTGGTCCTGGCCTGAACCTTTGCAGTGTGTTGGAACTGAGGATCGATATGAAGACTGTCCAATTAGATTGAATGGACAACTTTACGGACACAGACATGAATGTAAATGGGATTCAGAGTTCGTCTTTATACATTGTGGTACAAGGAATTTGGAAGATTCGTTGGAATATTGGGGTGGAATAAGATTTGCTAACCCAGAATTTGAATATTCCCTTTACGAGCACCGCATCCATGACCACCACACACACGAAACAATGAAGAAATCTGAAAGCGAGATATACCACGTACAAATAATTGGCGCCGGTATTCTACATAACGAGAAATCTCCCGCTATACAAAGTATAGTGAAGAACCCTCGAATACAAAATGTAAATATTACTAAATGTGCCCATCACGGCATTAATTTAGTGTCACCCACCGATACAATTAACATGATGTTTAATTCTGTGAATGATATATTAGGAGAAGGAGTCAGTGCCATATCGTTGACTGGAGAGGGTAGAGAATCTGATGAGTCTAGTTTCACACCACTGAAAGACTTAAACCTACCTTACCATCTATTTTCACTCATTGACATTTGCGATAGTACCAAAATGATAACAGTTGAAGAGCGAGTATTATTGTACTACAAATATGACAACAATCCTGTGAATTGTGTGAAGATCTTCAAGAGCATGTACAGAGTAAAGCCGTTTGGATTCAGACTGTTGCAGTTCAATCTGTTTAACCATACTCAAAATTACGGAAAACGCGATTCCTTGACGTTGTACGATGGCGATATCTACAATATCACAGCTCCTATGATTGGGTATTTGGAGAATGGGTCACCTGATGAGAAGAAACTGTTCAAGACTGATGGCGCTAGTCTCAGTGTCTCATTGTTTGCTAACGGAGCGTCTGCTGTACATGGATTTATTGCTGAAATCGTAACTTTGCCGATATCTGCTATTGGATTCAGTAAGTATTACTTCAATCGGATCGTGTGCAGGTTTTACTGACCTGTGATATAAATGAGAATTAATTTTTTACGTAATTTTCTTTCCTAAAATAAGGTTGTCATTTCTAAATCCTTTTTGCAGACCGCGACGTGCAGCACAACATATCAAGCAGCGAGTTTATAAACAACAGAGATGGAGCTATAACATACCAGTCTGTGGGCGAAGTGAACCCACTAGTGGCCATCACCAGGAACGAGATTCTAAACAACTGCCTCAAGTTGTACGGAAACTTCACGACTTGTCCGTCTGCTGTCAGAGTGGACGTACAGAATACGCAGACATTGGTGTTTAGAGTAAGTAAACCTCCTTTTTGAAACATTTTTTTTAATATGACGTTATTGATGAGGTTGGCAAATCACTAACTCATTAAGTTGTACCCTATCTATTGTAATTCTTAAATATTATTTTCTTCTAGAATAACTTGGTACGTAACAACGTTGGTGGTTTACTGGTCCGAGCTGACTCTAGAGGTTCAGCTACATCACTCCGTGGATGGATACACAACAATCTGTTCTTTGCTAACCACGACTTGCCATGTCTGAAAGTTGAAGGTAAGACATTTTTACTGTAGCTTGTAAGTCAGAAAAAACTATTTTACTGTGAATTCTGCGATACCAGATGTGTTTTGGAGATCATGTCTTCAAAGAATTATCTGTACCTCTCCTGAGCCCTACTTAAACTTATTTAAATTTTTCCCACAGGCCGCCAATCCTCACCATACCAAGAAGTGACAATATACCGCAACTACTTCACCCGCAATCGCGTACCATACAGTGACGTCATTATACTGCGCCAAGTGGTGTCGAACTTCACGCACAACTATGTTCACGACAACACCGGGATGAGGATCCTCGAGGTGTCCGGGTTCGATAAAGTCCGGCTGCCGATATACCAGACCACTTCGCATAATGGATTTTATAAGTAAGTTTAGCTAGAAAGCTTTTGTTTTTCGTGGGATATCATCAAATGACCCCACCCGCTGTGGGTGCAGCGGGAGGGAGTGTCAGACTTTTACTGACTAAAACCCACTATGTTCCTTCTGGAGCCCTTTGGGTGCCGGGCGAGCGGTAACTCTCACGAACATCTCGCAGCAGAAAGCTTAAATCAAGAATTATACTGTGTTAAATGTCGCCCGTATCATGCTGTTTTAGTCACTGTTGAGGAGAGTATTTTGCAAGAAATTAACATTTAAAAACGTCTCTAATTGAAGTATCGTTGTTGTACTGTCGTTAGATAGTTTCGTTTCAAAATTGTTTTTTTGAAAAAGACCTTTTTTGAGATGAAACTAAGAATATTTATAAGTGGTATAATGAATTTTTCGTGAGGCTTTGCCTTTTACCACTGGAATGAGCAAGTCAACTCACTGTTGGTGAAAAACACTTTTACACAAGTCTCTTACCCTTTTATTTCCATGCTAATAACCTTGTACCATTATCTTATAGGAACTATGCGACAGACCGCGAAGGTCGAGCTACCGTAGTAGCGGGAACAGCTGGCCAGAACTATGTGGATAACATCTTCTTCAACCCCGACAATGATTATGAAATGATCACCGTCAATAGATCCATGTAAGTACTTTTGTGCTGATGGGAAAATTATAGATTTTAAGCTACCAATGGGAATAACTTTTGCGAATTGTTATTAATGCCTAAAGTGCCAGAAAAAGAGGAATAGGGATCTTTAATTTAATTTTAGAATGTTGGTGCCTAATTTATGAAAATTGGATCATTTGATATCAAATAGGTGAAATATTTTTTTGGGAATTTAGTTTAAGATTGTGGCTAATAAGGATTCTGATTTAATGTATTTTTATACCAATATGCTTTTATTACTTTCCCTGGCATAACATGGACGAAAAACGCCTTTCAATGGTAATCCCTGCATGTATTTAATAAGGCAATATATCTTACTTGCATGTTTTTGTTGCATGGCTCCCCGGAACTAGCTTTGTTGACTATAATCCAACTGTCATGAGGTAAGTTTTATTCAGCAATATTAAACTTTATTCATATTACATTAGGATCGCATTTTAATCCAGACCATTTTTTCATTAGAAGTTTGGTTTCTAGAAATGTCACGAAAGCAGATTGCTCTAACTATTGTTGTGGTCCTTGCATGTGATTCTAGTGTGACGAATATTGCATCTACGAAAACATTTCCATACATCATAATTACTATATTTACTTGCATTGCATGTCGTTTGTAGAAAATCTTATTCTCTTTACACGCTTTCTGCAGCTGCGTTATTTCTAACGACTCTTCGGAATTGTGTGGTATTTTCTCTTTGGTTGCTAAGTATTTTCTAATGAGCATGCTGTAATTCTTTCTTGGGACTTCCCTATTTTTGTGGTTTTAATATATTTTTGGGGATAAAGCGAATATCTATCTACTTTCCTTTACTTTTTACATGTATTACGAGTATTTCTGACAATAATTTGACTGCACTGCCTTTAAAATTGTTGTGTGTCAATCAAGATATTATAAGCATAGCAAGAACAAAAGAATCTCTCGCACTTACGCACCTAATCACTTTGTAAGCTCATTAACATGAACTTGTTTCCTAATGAAGCTAACTTGAGCTTCTTACAAAATACAATCACAGTCATAGCTCATTTGTTTTTCGTAGTTTAACAGTAAATGTTGATGCACTGTTCACGTAATTTTGCCGTAAATTTTAATCAGCACTCATTTGCACCTACATTTTAGAAGCTTTTATTATAAAAATATAACTAGTATTCAATACTTCCAGTTCCCTGGATCTCTGGCGTACTCGTATAGACGCAAAACACAACTTCTGGAGTTACAACGAGACTTTAGCCGTGGCTGGTCGTATAAGGGACCAGAGTGACAACCCGTTACTCCTAGAAGTGGACTACAGACCGTTCTATATGAATAACCAGACGGTATTAGGCGGTGGGAAGTGTCCGCCCGGCTGGGATGCGGTGTCCGGGACTTGTTATATGTATGTCGGGGCTCCGATGACGTATGAAGAGGCGAGGAATTTCTGCTTGGTGAGTATTTGTGGTTTTGTGTAGAGGTCTTATTACAAAAATAAGTGTGTTCTCAGAATGATGTCTTGATGGAAGGGGATTAATAGTTAGTTTTAAAGAAGGTTTTAATCTGGATTATTATATTTTAGAAAATTGAATTAAAAACAAATGTTCATATTCTAATCTAAGTATACGTAATAGGTTCCATCCAGTGTTTCGTCATAACTCCCAAGTTTATCGATCTCGTGTTTGATATTTTTTAGCTCGACCTCAATTTGGAATTCCCAAGAAACGTGACCACAACTCACGCGTTCAATTGGTCAGACACACACCCCTCAACGTCTCAGAACCGGTTTTCACCCTTCAATATTGCTTTTTGTATAATAATATTACTTCAAACTCGTCACCAAATAAAGGAGTAGAGTTTTTTTTACTGAATGGGGCCAGACAGTCTTATTTTGGCTTGTTACGTATTTTTGCTATAGGTAGGTAACAAAAATTTACTGGATACGAGTTTTTGAACTGTTAAGTCAAAGAGCTTTCTTTGTTACGTAGCTTTTACAAGTATATTGTAGGTATTCGGAGCCTGGGTACCAGTTTGTTTCGACAAGAGAACTTAAATATGATATCTAATAAAATAGAACTCTTAATGGAAATTTTAAATATTATTTAAATGACTCCACACATTTGTTTTTCTTTATTCCAATATTTTTAATGCTAAAACCTTTTTTAAGGCTCTTTAATAAATCATTCTAACACCGATTGACATTAATACGATATGATTAACAAAGACCTACCAAAACATCAACAAAAAGGGTCAACATCCAACAATAAACCTTTTTTTCTCCGAACCTCGTTTTTCAAGCTTTTTTTATAAAATTCCCTTTCGCCCTCAGTCGGACAACGCCTCCATGCCCTACGTGTCGAACAACTACGCGGCGCTTTACGAGTTCATAAGCCGCCAGAACCAATGGTTCCAATATGGCGACCGAGTGTGGGTCAACCATATTGGATATGTGTCGCAGTGCACGTCCTTCGCCTTCTCAAGTATCGATATCACTGATTGTAATCAGAAGAATTCGTTTATATGCGAAATTGGTGAGTTGGCTTATAAGATTTTTGTGTCTAAATAGATGTTTCTGAGTCCTAATTTTCAAATGTTAAATGGATTTTACTTTAAAACTGATAAAAACGCATATTTGCTTTGCAATGACTGCACGGATGTCCGAGTGGTATAGGTCACCACGCCAACTACCACTGCTCGCGACGTGTCGCGGGTTCGATCCCCACGTAGGACAAGAATTTGTGCGATCCACAAATGCTTGTTCTGAGTGTCTTTGTGCATTAGAACTGAATGTCTATGAAACCACCCGCGATACAAGGATAAATTCCTTAGTGCGGGAGTCGTTAAGAAAGAAAAAAAAAATGTGTTACTTATTAGCATTCTAATATGAAAAGTGACTGTAAACCAATAAGAAATGCCCTAAACATGAAACTTATTCATAACTCACGTTTCCAGATCCAAAGATTACCATAGACCCTATGTCATGGCGGGGTGACACGCTCGCTGTAGCCTTTATAGGAATACTGTTAGCTGCCGTCGTCTTGGTCGCCGCTGCTCTCGTCTGCTGGTATTCTAAGTCTAAGCACAGGTGAGACTATAAATTCTTGGAGCTGTAACAACTAAGTTAAAAAAACGTGTAGCGCCGACCCCGAGTAAAATGGGACAAGGGCAAGAAAATGATGATGATGCTGTAACATCTAAATGAACAGCCGAGATAAGCTGGAAAAAAGTTGTGTTTTGATTTTTATTTAAGATAGGTTTAAATTATGGAAACTTTAGCTACAACGAAGAAGAAATTCAATCTAGATCTTATTGAGTTCGAGGCATACGGTAAAATTTATATTAAATACTGTGTTAGCCATCCAAACGTAAAGAGCAGATGTATTGTTATTTCAACAAGTGGATTAAAGTCAATAGTATTGAATAAGTAGGTCAGGTTGTCTTCAATTATGCGACAACATTCTATTGTCTTTTTTTTGGTTGGTCTCTAAACCCATAGGATCAATTGTTCATATTGATCAGTGTTTGATGTTTAAATTTGTTGTTTCATTAACAGACATGTACAAAGACTGGAGCGGCGGAACTCGATACGGCAGTCGTTGCATTCGGTGCGGTCTATTGGCAGCATCAACGGTGGCTTCCCCGATACTCCCTATAGGAGGAAACTGGCGCAGATGGTGAGATTATACCTTGTTAAATAATGTCGTCTATATCTTAGACGTGGTAGACACTTACTACAATTAGACAAATCATGAATTCTCATTTATCTTTTAAAAAATCTAGGTCCGTTAAGCTTGCAAATAATCGAAGAAGAAATAAAGATTTTGTATAAGAAAAGTCGACATTACATTACGTACACGTTTCGTTTCACAGAGTACCCGCTCAACCGATACATTAACAAAAGGTTCGGACTACAGAAAAATGTTAGCTTCCACCACATCAATGGAGTCCATGGAGAAGAGCCAATTCAACTCTTCGCTAGACGATAACCAGAGCTTTGACATCTATGAAGCTCACAACCCGAACACCAACGTCATGCCACTCACGCACACCACATTCGTCAAAAAGCCCATTACACCGGAATACTCAGTCCCACAAAACAATGCAAGACAGTACGGCAACTTAGCCTTCAGGAACGAAGGCTACAGAGACAATTCCGGTACAGCAAGTGGAGCTCCATCTATAAACACAGTAGCAACAGAAGAAATACCTATATTACATCACCATGAGGGAATAAGGCCCCCTGATGAGTACACGCTATCCCCCCACAATGATTCTCAGTACTACACATCAGATACTTTACCACTGAGGGATAATTCTGATGATGGGGACTTAAAAAGGCAGTTAGAACGAGCTGGTAAGATATATGGGCCGTACGGGGCACCTGCAGGGGGTTACGGTGCTCAACCAAAGCTGTCTTTCTTGATGGAGTTAAGGTCGAAAATGCCGGAGCAGCCGCAAGCGGGAGCTGCCCCGACAACGACGTTTGGTCAGAGGAATAATGTTGCAGGTAATTTATTTATTTATTTATGCTTCTCATACAATTATTGTACAATGGCGGACTTAATACCTGAGGCATTCTCTGACAGTCAACCATGGGGGGGGTGCATTGATGCGTTAGCCAATACATGTACTCCTAAAATTGACTGGTCTATTAAATACATTTTCAGTAATTGTATGTTTGTGGGCATTTTTCAAAAAAGTTGTCCGTTACGGAACCAGAAAATTACCGGAATTTCAAAATTATTTTGTTTATTTTTATTTATTTTTAGTTAGCTTAATAAATAAACTTTTAGAAAACACCAATTTAAAAAAAAAAATACGAACAGTTAAGTAAGAAAATGAGTTTGTATGGAGCACTCTGGACAAAAGTAGTTCCAATTAGTAACTTTTAAAATATATATTTTTAAATAAAAGCCAGTGTGTTATGAATTTTATTTTAATTTATATTAAACTTGTAACTGAAAACTTTTATTACAATAGCAAACGAACCCTATTGTAAGCAAATCTCCACAATTATTAATGAAAATACTTCCAGTAGATAACAATTATTTCACAATGTCCTCAAAACATTCTCTATTATAAAAAAGATACAAGGTATAAAAACCAACTGGTTAAAAAAACAGATAAAACGTATTTCAATAAACAATATTTAGTTGTTACATTAATAATTATCTTATAAAATTAGCACGAAAAATAACTTTTTCTTAACTTACTCAGACTTCGACAAATTACTTACAGGAAATCTTAGTTACTAACAGGAACATAAAGTTGCGGTTACAATAATTAACTTTTATATGAAATTAAAAACCACTTCTAAAATGATCATAACCAGTCATAATTCAAATCACAGATATCAACATTTTTAACAGGTAATATAGGCAATATTTTCCTTTCTTTTTAACCGGCTTCAAAAAGGAGGAGGTTTCTAAATTCGACCGTATAGTATATGCTTTTTTTATGTTTGTTCGCGGATAACTTCGTCGTTTATGAAACGATTTTGATATTTTTTTTTTTGGAAAATAAACATTGCACTGTATTTGTGCGAAATAAATTGCGCATATTGTAAATCTTTTTAGGCTACTAGGAACTCGGCTTTATAATTCCAGTTAGTAACAATTTTTTTTCCGGCTATATGTAACGTTACTAACGTGACGTTACGAAAACACTTTTTATGACATCACATGTCAATATTCCATATAAAACCACTAAAACTTATGATTCTAATAAACTTCAGTTATTTTCAAATATTTGGTGCAAACCGTCAAACAAAATTCATGTTATAATAATAATTACTTACCTATCAAAATCACTGTACTAATCGGAAAACATTTTTGTACAACACTGCTTTGAAAACTAAGTAACAGTGATAATTCAAACTTAGAGGTCTACAACGGAGACGATCAAACGATGTCAACAAGCTGTCAGGGTCAAAGAACGATTACCACATCAAAAAGTAGCAAATATACTATTTTTTCGACTAATAACTTGACTAAAATCGTCGTTACTTACTGGGAATTCCGGTATACTCAAAATCCGTGGACAAAATTAAAATTGAATTATTTGCTTATTTTGATATGAAAAGTAGATAAAAACATTAATAAATGTAATTTTCATCATGTTTTACTATAAATCAAGTGATTTTTATCATTAGTATGATAAGAATATTTGGTATTATAACATCTTAAAGTCAGTAAGGTATGCATGGGACACCGTGAAATTGGGGTATATGTAATTACATTTTTAGTTTTTTATTAAAGTTATGATTTTATTTTGTACCATGTTTCAATTTTAAGTTTATCGTAGTAAAATTAGCTATTGATTGCCACATAAAATATGACATTCCGATAAATAGTTCTTAAATTAGAGCATTTATAAGTCAGTGGACATTACAAAATGGCAGTGGTCAAAAGATTTGAAAAATGCCCTTGTTCCTAAGCTATAATTATATCTTTATTCTCGTCCCCAGACCAGCAACAGTATTACGAAGACAACCTGCCCAGCCCGCCGCACCCGCCCGTGTACTCCAGCGCCTACGACAGCACCACCTCCGACAACATCCCGAGCTATGACTCCAGCCCTCAGGACTTGTCCCGGGAGTTCGAAGACTCACCGCTACCAGAACTACACCATAGGTCCAAGTCCGAGGCCCTATTAGAAACGAATTTCGATTTTGAAGATTCAGAATCCAGTCCCATACCAATGTCAGAAGCAAGCAGATCGCATAGCCAACCTTTAGAAACTGCAATGTAGGAAAGGCCATAAAATGTAACCTACAAAGAGGTTGGTTGTTTAAAAAATAAAGTTACTTAACGTGGCCCAAGATGGCCGACTGTTGAAACAAGGAGTTGATCACACTATCGTATAAGGAAAGCAATGAAAAGACTGACTTATGATGTCTTGATCGATTTATTTAATTTTTCACGCATTTACTTTGTGTTTTATATCTAAATCAAGTGCCTTGTAAACTCTACATTCCATCTTTCTATTCTGTCCTTGTAGTTAGTTTTAAATATTTTTTGTATGTATATTTAAGTCATGACGACTATACAAATTACCAGAGGTGATCGATCTCATAATGAAGTAAACAAATTAAATTCTAACGTTACGACTTACGGAGAAATGGATGCCTTATAATTAAGTTCTTGTTAAGTCAATCGTGCATGTATCACAAATATAGGAGTACCTAAAAGGCGTATACTTTTAATTGTAATTAATATTATGATGCAATATTAGATACGTATTTTGCACGTCCGTCCTTGTGTTGAACGTTTTATGAATGTTACGACAATTTGTAATTGTAAATTAGTTTTAAGAAGAAACAGTCTTTCCATATACATTAGTTATGTGTAAGTTTAAATAGATTTATTATGTTCAATCTTTCTATATCTTTACTTTTCGAGCTATTCGTCTGCAGATTTAAGCATGGCCACATATATTTCTATCTCTTCCTTAAAGACATTTATTAATGTTGAGAATAATTTTAATTAAATGGTCGTGTGGATTTACGAAGAGAGAAATGCTATCTTACATCACTTGATACTGTTCTTTTGCAGTAGTTACTTATATTTATTAAATCTTGTGTATGTCTTAAATAATTTTATATTTTACTAAGTTTTTACATGAAGACATGTATAAAATAATGACCTAATGTTCATGCTTTAAATGTAAATTGTACAAGAATAGAAAATCCTAATTTTAGATGAATAATTGATATGACAAATATAGAAATATAACTGATGAATGAAATATTAATAAAATACAGTATTTTCATACGAGAATTTGTTTTATTTAGTGCCATTAAAAATATATATATTCAGCGTATCTACGTTACAATTATTCTCAGTCATTGTTACCTACTAGCCTCTTAATTAAAGATTCGAATCATGTGTACAAATAATATAATCCCAACAGTCTTTCAGACCTTGACCAACTTGTGTACAGTCGGATATAAAACTCTACGAACAGATCAGATTTACGTGGCAATTATCAAGAACTTAGTTTTGGGATTTGGAAACAACATAACACCAGCATTCTACTGAAAATTTATTGAACTCGAATTCTTGCCTGAAAAAAATGCTTTACGGAGTGGGTCTAACAATATGAATTACTTAAAGTACATATTGTTCTATAATAACCATGTAAACATAATGAGCTGAATCATAGTTTTATCTTAAAACACTGAACTCTAGCAAATAAAGTTGAATATGAATCACATCATGATTGACCGATACAAGACCAATCTCATCACTACATTATCTGTGGCAGTTCGCTGTGGTTGGTCGTTCGAAATTGACGCATTGACACTATTGACAGCTGTTGTTATTCAATATTCGATCGTAACTCGGACTCGAAACATTCGCAAGCAAAAGAAACCAAACTAAAAACGAATTTATAAAATAATATTATTCTTACAATGCTAAGTGAATAGTGAACATTTCTCTGTAGTATAACAAAAGTGTGTGTAACAGAAAACGAGGACAGTGCTTAAAATACGACCTAGACCTTCAAAGCGATTACTGATTACAAATAAAATACGTATTAAAAATATTTGAATTAATAAGAGTATCTTGCTGAGACAATGGACGCGGCAGGGTCTATTAACACTGAAGCTTTAGATAATATTGAAAATGACGAGGAAGTTATGGACGATTCCGAGGAGAGAGAGTTAGTGACTGACTCATGTTCGACGAAGGTTTTGGATACGGGCGAACAGCCACGGGACAATTACTGCATTGTTTATATTCTCTTCTATTTGTTTGGGGTCACATCACTAGTGCCCTGGAATTTTTTGATCACTGCTAATGATGTGAGTAAAAACTTATTAGTCTTAAAAAGAAATAAGACCTTCAATCTTTTTTTTCTTGATGCCAGAACTTGGAAAATTCCAAATTTGAATTTAGAACCTGTAAAATATTATAAACCAACATTGTTATTTTTTCCTTTCATATTAAGACATAAACACATTTATTCCTTGCAAGAAATTATTTTAGCAAAGATTTTTCCTTAAGAAACCACTAAATATACGTTAAAATGAACAAATAAGTGGTCAATCTAATGTGGAGAGAACACTCAAATTCTTAATTATTAATAATAATAAAAAAAAAGAACAAAATACTTGTAATTTTACACCAAATCATGAAATAATACATACTACATTACTGTCTTAATCTTTATCTAACTTATCTATGTTTATTTTAGTACTGGATGTATAAGTTCCGTGATGTAACACCAAGTAATATTACCATGGTAACAATGGTCCGGAAGACGCAGTTCCAGGCAGAGTTCACATCATACCTCAATGTAGCCACTGCTATACCTAACTTATTATTCCTAATCCTAAACTCTCTGTATGGACATTTGTAAGTATAACTTTTATTCAAATATTTCTAATTCTGTTGATAAACAATTAGCATCCATATGGGGCCATGTTTCTGCAATATGTATCAATTGTTTGTAAACATGCTAATTGAATGATTAAGTGTTGGCTAAAAATATATTACTATATTTTTAATAGCCATGTTAAGAATAAATATAATCACCTACTTGTGATAAAACAAAACAACTTAATCTTTGGATTAATTTAATTGTGCTATTTAAAAGGCCTTTGTTGAGATATGCTCTAAATACAATTGCCTATTAGAAGTATATGAAACAATTTATTTAGCTGGGAAACTTTCAGAATTTTTTTTTATTACAAGCCTGAAATGTCCCATAACTAGGCAAAGGCCTCTTTACTCTTTCCCCTTCCACTATAAGAGAATTTAATTATAATTTAAAAAAAATACAGTAAAATTTGTGTTTTATGGTAGTTCCTGATGTCTCAATTAACAATAGATAAATGATGATGGAAATATATAAAAAATATGATTGTGTAAATGAGATCTTTTTAGCTCTGAACAAAGTAATCACAATTTATCAATAATTATTATGATCTTTCTGCTGATAACCTGAACAAACGAAACCTTAGAATTTCTTACCATGAACTGAATCACATTTTTGTATTATTATTCATGCTACCAGTTTTATTACCTATTTTTGCTGAATAATAGTTTTCAGAACTGTAAGAGGTAGTACTGATAGAATCAATGAGATAATTTCTATACGAAAAATGTTATCTAATGTATTGATGAGTAAGTATCGTCAGATAAAGTTTAAATAAAAAACAGTTGTTTAAGGAAAGAGCAAAGTTTATTGGATTGAAACAATTTCTTTACTATCCTACAAATATAAACCCAAAAGTACGAATGGATGAATGTTTGTTACTCTTATATGGTCAAATAGCTTTATCAATTTTGATAAAATTTGGTATGGAAGTAACTGACAACCTTGATTAACAAATAGGCTACATTTTAACCGACATTGTCAGAGGGTCAATGGTTTTGCAGCTATAACCAATGTTCTATTCATAGCCCGTAATTTATATAATAGTATAACGAAGATTCAAATGTTGTTTAGCAACTGAGTGATTCACTCTCTGTTAGTCTGTTATGTACTATTAGGTCATAAATAATGAGTCAAGCATTCACCAAATTGTGGTTAACATCACATAGTACGTCTTGGACTAAAAATGTGAGAAATATGAGCAATGCCAAAACACAAATTATTAATAAGTATGGTGAATAATATTAAGTGACTTTACGTAATAAATAATACCTAAACTATCTTAATTAAATTAACTTTGAAAAGACAAATTTATGACTCTTTCGTCTTTCTTTATGAAATAAGTTTTTAAATAGAAAATGAAATCCAAAATTGACTAATATTTCTATTTTTTTTTTCTATTATATCACTACTACTATTAGTTACAAGAGTAATGATACAGAAACAATAATTTTTTTAACTATACCCAATAATTATGAAAAAGACAGCTAAGAAAATTCTTCAGCTAAATTTATTTTTATTTTCAGGGTACCACTAAAAGCGAGGCTGCAAGGATCCTTGATAGTGGTCACCATATGTTTTCTGGTGACAACCTCTTTGGTACTAGTGAACACTGATGACTGGCAGAACACGTTCTTTATAGTCACTATGGTGTCTGTTGTAGTCATGACCGGTAAGTCTATCCTACATGGTAATGCTATTTTGGTTTGAAATATGTAATCACCAACTTCTAGTCAATCAATTGTTTATTTATTTGCGGAAAATATTTATTAAAAGTTGATACACTGATGGTATAAGAGCTATATATTTCACCTTTAGTACAGGTATGCAAATGTAGTTAAATATTTCCATAGTTTGTGCAACTAATTTGTACATTTTATAATAGTCTTTTGAGCCTACCATCTCTTCTCAAAGTAAGATATATCCCTAGAAGCAAGCCTAGAAGCAGCTCTACGCCGTGCAGTGCGCCATCTCGTTTTCACAACTGCAACAATTTTTACTTCCAGAAGTGGTGGTAGGGTCTCTGCAGCAGACGAGAGTGGTACCAATGCTTTGTCTTCTCTTTACGGAAAAGTCTAGTTGTGAGACTTTTTTAGTAATTAAATCAATACTTAATAAACTTAAGTAATAATATTATTGGATAATTTTCACATTGAAGTTTTGGAGTAAATTTTTGTCGAAAATAATATCAAATCGAAATCTGTATTAAACAAATTTACAAAATTATCTACAGCCAAGCCTAGGATAAAAAGCATGCCTAATTATTGTAATCTATAAGGAAAAACGGATATGCCACGGTCTTCAAAGATGAATCAGTAACTCATGAAACGATTTTATGCTTATCTAACTGTACTAACAAGTTTCTCATACTTTAATCAAAGCGATTAATTATGACTAATTATAAAATTAAATACTATAATGTAGGTACCTAAGTACGTTCATACTTAAAGGAATTTCACTCTACCAAACTTATAAACAAGCTCAGTCTTATCTTAATGTAAATAGCATGCAAATTAGATGCAGATGTGCATTAATTTCCCTGGCCCTGTTGATGGCCCGATAACTTATTATATTATCTAGGTCACGTGTCGCATAAACAGACGCTTGTTACGTCTTAGACCTAAATGTTTTCCTAAGATTGCTTTGACGTATGAACAGATCGATACTTTATTTTAAAGGCCTCGTGTTACTTGTGTATAAGGAGATATGTTGTAAACTGGCAGTTTTTATTATAAACATTAGATGTATGCTTATGTATAGATAAGAACCAGTTTTAAATATAATTTGAATATAGTTAGATAAAATCGGGTTGGCATAAAAACATCGTGCCAAAAAATAAAATGTAGACCTGCATATTAAATTTGCCTGTTTTTTTAGTCTCGTTTTTGTACAAATTCTAATTATATCTCGTGTGTTGTACCTAAAATAGATCAACCAGTGCCTAATTTAAAACTTGGGAACGTAGATACTATATTGTCTAATTAAATAATATCTTCGGACGAATGTTAATTTTACATATAGTCCAACAAATCTAAGAAGTACCGTTTGACAGTTATGACAAATAGGATAATAGGGTTGGGAGTAAAAAACTCGATTACTATAATATCCGATTTTTATGAGATCGATTACTATAATATCCAAATTTTAAGAGATCAATTGTCATAATGAAATAAAAGTTATGTTTAGGATATTTTATTTATAGATACACTACTAGTACTAGAATCGTCATCGTCATCGTCATTTAAATTAATGACTAGTTGATAATCTATGAAATTATCAAAGTGTACGTCTCTGTCGAAGTCGTAATTTATTTTAGGGTACCTATGTATTAAGTGCATAATGCGGTCACGCAGTAACGTGTCGTCAATTGATAATTTGAAAGTAATACATTCGATTTTTCATATATGTAATCGATTTTTTTGCATACAAGTGTATCTGAAGAGTCACAACACTACAAGCAGTGACCTAACTACGTGACTTTGCAATGAGGTCAAAAATAGAACTATTAGAAATTATTCACCATGTAAATATGTGTTATTTTGCTTTGTTTGAAAGTTTTCAATTAAATTAGGATATTAAAAATTGTAAATTTTTAGATACAATAATAAAATCTTTCTAAATTCATGGTTTTATGACAAAGGTTGTCGAAACTGAGTATTGTACGCATGTGGTACGCATGAACAAAGTTGTTTCGGTTTGAAAATGATGAAACGTCAAACGGTACTTCTTAGATTTGTTGGACTATAAGTTTATAAATAAAAACATGTTATTCAATAAACATGTTTCTAATTTAATCTCATTAAATATCTACAAACTTTATTTCTATCTGTAGACACGCTTTGTCAGATCAAATAAAAAGGATGATTCTCTTAGATAAGGTTTTTCCATATTTGCTAGCTCTTACAACATTTAGTTTGTTTTTGTTACGTGTTCTACGTAAAAACCAAGTCACATACATATTGTCTTCTACATGAAAAAGGAGCTATAAAAACCATTAGGATCTATCCAAAAGTTATTTTATTTAATAGATCCAAATAAAAGAGTATTGAAGTACAAAAATATGATAAATGCCTTTTATAAGAACAGTATGTCGGTTGAAAATAAATATGAAGGAGGTGGCTCGTCTAAGGGTTGGTTTGGCGCTCAATCTCTCAAAGGTTTAGGCAAAAATAAAAAGAATGTTTCTGTATCAATGCAATTAATGAAAGACCGACTAAGTATCGAGCTTACGCCGTTATAAAAAAAAATATGTTTCTCGTTTTTATTGTTAATCCCTGACCGCTTAAAAAACTTCAGAGAATGTGAAGTTGGGCTACTATCTACAAGTCTGGTACAGATCGATGTTTCACTGATATCTTTGTTTTAAGTTGGAAATGAGCTTAAAACACACGGTCACCCCTGTGACATTATTATGGATGTAAACCAGTTTGTTTTTTGTCATATAAAACATGATTTAACCTTCATTCGAAGCCATTTGAGGTGCAATAACCGGCAAATTTATTTGTTGTTATCTTCAACGGTCGCAGCCGCCTATACCTGTGCAATTTATTCAACGTCGACGTTTTAGGATCAAGATACAGAAATAAAAGCTTTATTCTGGTCCTTGATAATAGTAATTTTATGTTATCACTGAGCATGCTTTGACTACTAGTCACAAACGAGAAACTCCTTCTTTGGTGCAATATTTTTTAAGCTCCATTTTGCTACCCTAATAACTTTATACTCCGTTTTCCTAGTCTTGGATCTAAACTCCACTCTCTCTTTCAGCTGCCAGTGCGGTGTTCATCGGAGGCCTAGTGGGCATCGCCAGCAGATTCTCCAAGGAGTACATGGCAGCCGTAGTCAGCGGTCAATCCCTAGGCGGTATACTCGCAGCCGTCGCCCAAATCATATCCTTAGCCTTCAAGATATCGCCTCTCCACAGCGCGCTCATATACTTCGTGATAGCCGATATCATGCTCATCACATCACTGATATCTTACGTCATGCTGTATAAGATTGACTTCTTTACATATCATATTCTGCGCGGGTGTGGCGGTATAGCGTCCAACAGGCATAGGGAAGTGTTCATGACGGTCATCATCAAGAAGATTTGGGTGTACGCCTTCAGTATATTCGCGGTGTTCGCTATAAGTATGTCGGTGTATCCAGCTGTCACTGTGCTTGTTGAATCTCATCCGGCTACCACGGGAACTGATTGGAATAGTGAGTGTTTATGATAATATTTTTTAATACTTAGCTCTTTATCCTATGTAAATAAGACCCATTTTGGTGTAGCAATAAAGTTTCTTTAACCTTTATTTTTTGTGGGTCTTGTCCGTTTTGGAATAAAGTTTATATTGCTCTGTACCTATTAATGTAAAATTATTTTAACATTCGTTTTCAGATATATTCTTCGTACCAGTTGTGAACTATTTGATATTTAATTGCGGTGACTACGCTGGACGATTGGTAGCTGGATTCTTATTACGAGTGAGTGGCTTTTAATTATTTCTCTTTGTTATTATCACGGTTCGTTATTATATAATCTGACTTTATACCATTGTTATTTATGAACTAAACGAAACCGGCCACCCTACATTTTTTAACCTATTTATATTTTGTAGCCTTTTGTGAAGTCTCGCGTCTGAGAAAATACTATAGTTCTATCGTACCTGCTTATCTAGAGTTCTTGTTTTTTTTCCCTAGCCTATGGTGTCCCACTGCTAGGCAAAGGCCTCCCCCAAGTCCTTCCATGATTTTCTGTTTTGCGCCACTTCGAACCAGTCCTGGCAGTGTACGTTTAGTTCATCCTGCCACCGCTTTCTGGGTGGGATAGAGTTCTTTATACTATTAATACTAACATACCAATATAATTTCCAGCCAACAAACCAATGGATAGTAGCGGGCGCCAGCATCCTGCGTATCATCTGCGTGCCGATGCTGATGCTGTGCAACGCGCAGCCGCGCACGCACCTGCCCGTCGTGTTCCTCTGGGACTGGGAGTACATCATCATCATGATCGTCTTCGCGTTCACCAACGGATACCTCACCAATATCGTCATGATTAATTGTACCAGGTGAGTGAAGATAGAATATCCTTTTATGACGGACCTGTTAGTCTAGTGGTTAGTGACCCTGAATAATGGTAAGAGGGTCCCATAATCGTAACTTTTGAATATTTTTTACTCGATCCTAATAAACAGGTAAAGTAACAGACTAAAAATTAGTATGTCTACCACAAACGTGAATTTCTATTATAGATGATAGTACGGAACCCTTTGTGCGCGAGTCTGACTCGCATTTGACCGGTTTTTAAAATAGGGGGTGAAAGTTTATATGGAGCATTCCATACTACTTGTTCAATATTTTTCGGAATTTTTACTTACTAAATGATACGGAAATAGATTTCTACCCTGTAGTAGCACAATTACGGGCCGATACTGTTTGTTTTATTAGCTCTTTATTTGTTACAAATCTAATAAATACTTTCTAATCACGCAAACTGTCAAACGGCTATAAACTAGCCACGTGTTTATAGTCGCGATAAATATTATGTGACCGTCGGGGTATCATAATGTGCAGTAAGCTAATTAGGTTATCGATATTCCCATTTAAGACAATGTATGCACTAACATCCCTGAATCTTATAATGATCATTATATGTACTTTCGAATAGGAAATGTGGCAAAAAGAAATTAAAAAACTAAGAATAATATAATATTTTTGTTCAGTCCATATACAATATTGTAAACTTCATGTGTCAATTAAAGAGTACATAATACTCAATATTTAATGCGCTTTGTACGTCGCGTACGTAGAAACACATGTTACAGATTTTTATAGTTTATCTTTATCTCCTGTTAAGATATAGATGTCTCATCTCTCACACATTATCCAAGATTTCAAAACTTTTCACATACTACATGACATAATTTACTTTTCACGTAATAATTTACTTATGCAAACAAAATAGAATTATTCTTAATTCGCTCTTCAAATTCCAGGGAGGTAGAACTTCACGAACGCGAGAAGGCGTCAGGTCTGATCGCAACAATGCTGAGTGTTGGCCTATGCGTGGGCGCAGCCGTCGGTATGCTGTTAGTACATCTACTGTAAACAGACTTGCACGAAAACGGTACGTTGGCAAATATATTGTTATATCTACATGTAGACATACAAAAGGAAAAAAAATAATCGTGTACTGTAAAATGTTAATTATTATGAAACTGTTGTGATGAAGCCATGTCATTGACCGATGTTATATAATATACGCAAGCCATGTGTTTGATAATGAAAGTTCGAATTTCGAATTATTTACGGGTACTGATTATAAAAATAAAATTAAATGGCCAGTTCGTTTTCATTGAGCATGCAGATTGATTAAGGAGTTTTTAATAGTTTAGTGTCTATTGGAAATCATTACAATATCTATGAATAACATAAATATCTAATATGGTCATTATTCTGCTATCATAAAGCATATTAATTTATAATGTAGATATAACAATTTATTTGCCTATATCAAGAGGATAGTATTACTAGGCCGCGGGCGGCACTGGCTTGTATCGTGACATGAACACTGTGTGTAATATAACGCGCGCCTTCCACTCTACTGAAAGACTAGGTATATTTACTCTGATCTGTCAGCTCTTAAGTCTTTGAACGCCGTGGGGGTCACCGGTGACCGAAAAACAATACACATTTTGTTGCTCGGCAGTCAAAGTGTTAAAGGAAAAGCGAGACGGCGCACTATACTGCGTATAGCAGCGTCTCCCTCACACAAAGCCAACAGTCTTCAACGAAACAGTACTCTTAGGTATAACATGCACCGGACTTACAAATTTCAGGTCTAAGTCCAGATGCACTATTGTTGCCTTTAGATTGGAGTAAATGTAATTAGTCTCTATTTATAATACTTGTATAATTTAAACTTATCAAATGTAATGAGACAATTGTAATCATTATCCTATCTTGTAACTATGAAAAACCCATTTTAGAATTTATTTATTTAGTTAACACTGATGATGAATCATTACTCTAAGTATGTGTTGTTCCAGTAATGTGTTTGTAATTGCCTCATTACATTAGTGTAATCGTTGCTTCCCGTATCATATCTTATTTAAATAAAAAGTAGTTTAGCTAATTACGACTGCATATGTTAATAGCAAACAAATACTTAAGAAGTATATTTCGGTGTAAGCTTTTGTACAGTGTACCAAGGAATAAATCAACGTATACAAGGCAATACAAGTTTTCACTCAAGCGACACTAACCTCTATGCGTATAGATGTAATGACGATAGTCCCTTGAATATAAGTCGTCTATTTCAGAAACTTGTGTTGCCCTATGTACGAGATCAACATGACATAAAATCTATACTAAAGTTAATATCGACATAACAAAGCAGTAAGGAGTATTATTGTAGTAACCACTTACTACAGACAAACAATCCTATAATAATGAGATTAACAAATAACGTTTTATTATGCTTGTGTGTCTTCTGATTAAACTCATTTAATGAATGAAAAACATTCCTAATTTATTTAACTGCCCGTGTAGCGTTTAAGGATAGTTTGTGTATAAGTTGTATGGAATTACATATTTTTTTTACTGTTATCAGTTTATAAGCGGATGCTTTTTATTGTTTTTGTAATTTTATATAACGTTGTATTATATAATATGTAATCCTGAGCAAATGTATAAAACGATAATTTAATACCAGAATAATTGAAAACAACAATTTATATTTGATTTCGTGAATCAATGATAGTTCTGAAATTATTACTTGTCACAGCTTATTTAAACAAAAGAAGAAGAATCAATAGAATTCACATGATATGTGATGAAATTTGTAACGTTACATGTATTTAATAAACTTTTGTTGTATATTTGTCACATTCTTCCTCTTTCATAAGACTACCAAAAATCAATGTAATAAAATCAGTGCAATAATAATGATATTAACAAAAAATATAAGAAATATTAGTTACCATTTAATTAAGTTTATATTATGTGTTAGATCTCAATTAGACTTAATGGCGACTTTAGTAGAACTAATGTATGGTTAAGTTTATACAGATATTTTATAGCAATATACGTATTTATATATCGTTTTAAACTCAAATCAGTTCGACCTCCTTTCGGGTGCTTTATCCAAAAAGTTTGTAGTTGAGTTTTACAAATACAGGCTGTGTTACTGATCTTGATTGTCAAGTATAGTGAATAATGCTTGTTATTTATTGTATGTTATTGATTGATGTATAAAAATCCTAGATGCAAAAGCATCAAAACTCACACCAATACAACGTCGGCAATGCAAATTCAACCTTATTTGCATATCAAAAAGTTGGTTTTACAATTGAGAAACTTTTGGTGACGTTTTTGAGACGGGTATCTTAGGTTTTTTATATATCAATAATGTTATTATATAATTTGTGTCCGTTTTGTATTTGTCTAGAATGTAGAAGCATTGTATAACATAACCTGAGTTGGGTCGTATTTATTCTTGTGAGTATATATTTAGTGTATGTTAAGATGAAAAAGGTGATGGAAAAGAAACAAAATACCCTACGGGTAAACCTGTTTTGAGCTTTTCTCTTTTGAAGCAATCCTTGAGAAAACAAATAGTAAATGCTAATACATTTTAAATTCAATTAACATGCAAGCTTTTATGTGCCAGTGTGAAACAACAATGCATTATTATTTTGCAATTTTATGTTTACCTGATTTTTTGTACAATATTGTTTTAATTTATGAATACAAGCACACTAGAAGTAGACGAGGTTACGCATGATGCCTTTATTTTCTGGCATGAAAGTGTCAAAGTACTGTTTACATTCGTTTGACTGCCTTCAAGCTTCAACAATTAATCCACAATCAATACAGCTTTATAGAACATATAGGATGTTACATCGCAATAATGCATTTATGAAATAAATTCGTAAAGATTGTACACATTTTTGTACTTTTTTGTTGTATTGCAATGTTCGTAAATGTGCGTAATGTATAAATTATTATTTGTACTCACCCTATTTTCGTTTCGTTTTATGATATGAAGACAGGGAATTTAATTTCTATAGAAAATAGTTTATAAACAATATATGGTATAGTCGTGATAAAATCATAGGATTTTTTAGTTATGGAATAATATATCTGTCAATTTTGTGGATTACATTCTAAGTATACACGTACCTACTATTTAATATAATATACACTGTAGGAGCTGATTGTTAGAATACATACATATATGGGCAAAACTCTCATACATATTAAAATAGACAAGGCCGTGACCTATTAACGCCACCGATCCATACTTAACTACATTGTGACGCTAAAAGGATCTGTGGCGTTAATAGGAACTGTCTGAAATAACGAGAATATTGTTAACCAACGTTACTCCATAGATAGTATAATTAATAACATAATAGGTGTGAAAAAATCTTTGATATGATAAATCGGAGATATTGATTAATCCCTCCCTAATTTATTTAGCTCTTAGAAATGAATGTATAACTTACTCCGATTCCTAGAAGGTTGATCAATTTTATCTGTTTTCAAATCAGCTGATCACCACTGTGGTTAATCAATTAATTAATTGATCTTGATTATTGTGAGAATGCCATTACTCAGTGTACTTATGTTTTAGACAGCTGTACTCCATTAAAATGTTTCTTTTGTAATATATGTTGAAGGATGAATGAATTTAAATATATTATTTATGTGACTTAATTTTGCAGTTTTATTTGTATTTTGACCTTAAAAGATGATGATGAAAAGAGAGAAGATCTTGTATTTCTCGAGAAAAAGTCTACTGACGTCATCGTGTTACATCAGTGATTATGAAGGTTATTTAGTAACTAAGTTTAAGAGAATTAACTATTTACGAATGTGTCTTAATTTGCAGTAGCCCAAGTGAAAGGTACAGCTAGTCATTCCTTATATTTAAGGAAAATAAAGGTTTAAAATAACAAACACCAACAGATCAGTCAGTCCGTTTAATAAATAATGTCATGTTCTTAAAAAAAGCAATCACAATTTTAGATATTTCTAAATGAGAATGATTGTAATTATATTTGTAATAAAAACTATAATTACATCTTAACAAGCGATCACTCATTACAAGTCGTTAAATATATAAATGTGAATAAATCCAGGCACCATTTTGATATACTTACTAATCATATAACTTGTGAAAACTATCCAGTATTAAACTACTATTTACTGTTAAGTAACAAATTAATATTTTATGTGACATGTTGGAAATATATTGAAAGTCAACCCAACATACTCAAAAACAAGTTAAGCAAAAAATATACAAATATTTCTTTGTGCACAATAATGCATGCAAAAATATTTTAAGGCAAAGATCGTAAGTCGATCAAGACGACCAACGTACATTTTTGTAAGTTCTAATTTAGCCATAAATAAAATCTGGAGGCTAAATTGTAACTTCATTTTTAAATAATGGCAACATTGGAACACAAGGTTTTCAACATTATGAGACGAGTAGGTAACTTGTTAAAAACATTTTAGTTCGAACCAAATTTAACCTAAATCAAGTACGAAGTATCAATTGTTTTATCGCAAATATTGTAATTTGGCAAGAAGTTAATTTAATATTGGATAGTTATTCATATCCCTTCCCCGTCTTTTCGACAATAACAATATGAGCAACGCGAACATTTATGAGCACAATATACATAAATATATGTTTTCGACAACATATTGCCGTTCACGAAATCACTTACAGGGTTGTGCAAATATATTATGGGACTGTTTCAACACACAAGTTTCTAATATAAGTATGTTCATACAAAATATAAAGGATCTAATAAGCATTGTTTGCAAAGTAAATAATGTAATTATAGAAAAATATCTGTGAGCTAGAATTTATAAAAAATATATTGCGGGAATAAAACGTGTTGGTGAAACAGCCCCTTAATATTAGTTGTAATAAATTTTGTATTTTTCTACTTTAAAATACGACAGGAGAATGAGAACTAGTTTGGATTTGTGATATGTCGTAATTCGTAACATTTCTATATTTTCTTCCAATTAAATAATATGAGACATGTCTCAATAATATAGCCTACCTATACGAATGCATGCCTAGTATTAAGTTGCTCTACAATACTCGTTAAAAGCATTTTGGCCACATGTATTTTGGACTGTTGGAGAACTGACAATTTGTTACCCATGTGCTCAATGATCATTGATTATTAACTTAATATTTAAAAAGGTACATGATTTTTGCTGGCGAATGACGCTACTCATTACAACTATATGGTACCGTACATCAAAAAAAAAATATTTTGAAGAGTTTAAAAACATTTTAACTCCTTATCTAACGCTAAAAGCATTCGATGTTTAAATATTTAAAAAACATACCAACTTACTGGCAACCTTTTACAGTGTTGCCAATCCAACAATTTTAAAACATTCCATTTTGGGTTCTTACTATGAATTTACAATAGAAAGACCTGACAATAAAATATGACTTGTGTTCAATATTCATTGCTTAACACTGATTATAAAAATGTTTGCAAAATTGAACACAAGCTATCAAAGCAAGATTTTCGCAGTTGCGGAAGCAAGACTTTTTAGTTAACTACACGACGTAAAATGGTGTCTCTATTTCAACTGCAAATCTTTAAAAAGTAGTAGCAGGCCACCAATTGTAAACTCATAGCAAGTCACAAGTAAATAAAATATAATATATATATGTATATCGTATGAAATAAACACGAGTATCACAAGAGTAAGTTTGCACAACCCTGCACCGCTGTAAGGTATATAGTTAGTTATGTGTGGGGCTGCGGTCACCTGTTGCGCTGCGTGACGACCTCGGCGCCCTGCCGCACGCAGCGGAACAGGGCGTTGGATATCGCCACCACCGGCGAGAACAGGCGCAGAGGGTACTCACTGGGAACACAAAAAATAATAAATTATAATAGACTTGTAGGGGGTCTTTGCCCAGCAGTGGGACACTACCTATAGGCTAGGAAAAAAAACCAGCCTATATATACCTACCACTGCTGGGCACAGGCCTCTTCCCGTATAGAGAAGGTTCTAAAACAAAAAATACGGAGTTATTTTTAGGGCTCCGTACCCAAAGAGCAAAATGGGGCCCTATTACTAAGACTCCGCTGTCTGTCTCCAAGCTGTATATCATAAACCGTGATAGCTAGAAAGCTGAAATTTTCACATGATTTTCTGTTGCCGCTCTAACAACAAATACTAAAGATTAAAAAAAAACTATTAAGGAGGGTCCCCATACAATAAGTGTTTTTACCTAGTGCCTAATATTCTATTAAAGATGATAATGCGGAACCCATCGCGCGTGAGTTCGACTCGCACTTGGCCAGTTTTTTTGAAACTCAGAAGATGAAATGACGACTGACTATTTTTGGTACATCCTATTTATTTTTGAGACATGATAAATGAGTAACGGTTGTCTATTTTTGGTTGTTTCTTTCCATGTTCACGAATGTTTGATGTAGCAATTGATAGTGACAAATGGGTTACGTTATTCATTTTGAATGCGATGCAATATTTTCTTTTATTAACATGGAATGGTATAACTAGCTTGATCAAATACGTGATTTAACAAGTTAAACTGCGCACTGTATTTAAAAAGCTTGGCTGAGCTTCTATATTTTTTTAATACATTTGTCCTACTCAACTGTTTTCAGTAGCCGAAACAAACGTGATCAGTTAGTTCAGTAGACACAGCTGGTGTTTAGTTTGGGAGGACATCAAAAGGAATTAAAAATAAAATCACTCACCTCCCTATAACGGGCGTCGCTTCGTTCCCGCTCAAAATAAATACAGGGAAGAATATGGAGAACACGCATCCACTGGAAATAGAAACAAATTGTTTAGGGTGACATTTTTGAAGATGAAAAAAATATTTAATATAGATGACTCTGTGAGGCAGTTGTTCTGTGTTATTTACACAGCTTGATACATCGATACAATGGCAAGAATTTGTCGAAAATCGCTGGAACTATTAAATATTTTATTCTAATTTATAAGACGTGGTCAGAAATCGCACAAGACAGAGACGTCTGGAAAAAAATGGCATTTGCTTAGGAGTGAGGTCTTTTAAAGGTAAGGAAAAAAATGAGAAGTATTTGACATTTAGGTATTCCAATAATACTACCAACCGGAAATATTAATAAGTCTTCAATACAAAAGTTCACATGACTCATTTAAACTTAAGTATTAAGACTCCCATAAAAGGAGAATCTTACTGCTGTAGAAATTATGGAATTGAATGCATCATGTTAACCTTAAAACTGATCTTGAACTATGCTCCCAAAACATACAAATTACTCAAAGAAAAGGTGTTAAATATCATGTACCTACTGGAAACAGGAAGAGAAATGCGGAATAATGTAAATAATTATCAACAAACATAAGGTAGGAACTTAAATTTTGTCTCTCAGCGACATTTCCGGAGTTATGAACGAAAGCGGTCTCTTACTTATCAAGGAAATGAAGGAATTTCCCTTATAATTAAGAAACCGGATGAAGTTTTATAAATTCACCGATAAATATAGCTCTTAATTAATAAGTAGGTCCAGGTATTTTTTTTTATAGAAAACTGCGGCATCGTTTACATTTTTATAGGTTTTTACATAGTTTCACATTGTTTGATTTATAAGCTAATTACTTTCGCGGGCGTACTATGTAAATATGTTTTTCCTGATATTTTTGGAAGGCTTAGAGTCACTTAGAGGACAAAAAGACGAAACGAACACGCTTTTCTTTGTATACAGTTTATGTTATAATTAATATGAGTAGGGTCGGGTGTCTCACAGTGAACCAGGCAGCTACATTGAACCACCGCCGAATCTCGAAAACGCCACGTTGCTAAACCGCGCTAATATGAGTGAAAGAGAGGTATTTACGATCCCTTACTGCCCACTAATTTGCGTGGCGATCGCGTGCCAATTGGTTGTGTGAGGAGCATTTGAAAGCAAATTGACTCAAAAAGTAAATATTTTTTTCCAATTTCATTCATTTTTAGCTTTTTTCATTTAAATAATATCAATTTATTTATACGTACACTGTATTCTACGGTTATTTAGCAATTAAAAGCGCTACAATTCGAGTTTTTAAGTGATTGGTATGCCGGTAATTTTTTAAGATTAGTAATCAAAACCAGGTGTGTCTCACAGTGAACCACCTGGGGGTGTTACACATTGAACCATGGTTTATTGTGTACATCCAAGTCGTTTAATGAGTTTTTTTTCTACAATTGTTTTTATTTGTTATAAAATGGTGCATTCGACTGCCAACATGCTTGAGGCCAAGCCTAAGTGTTAAGCTGCACAGATCAGGCCATGCCATGAAACTCCGGATGCCTTTGGAACCCGATTTGGCTAATTATCCAATTAAAGGATCATAAGATTTTAAGTGATTTCAATAAATATAAGACTGATTTTTATTATTACAAAGTATTTGCCTTACAAATTGATCTATAAGACAGTTAATAAGGTGGCTCAATGTGGACCACACCCTGGTTAAATGTGTACCACCGGTAGTACACATTGAACCAAAAATATTTTTTCAGAAAAACCTGTTTTACGCCGAAACAAAAAAGAATATGAGAAATTAATGTTTTACAAAATTGAAGCTAAATAAATATGCTAACTACACAAAAAATTGAAGGCATTGAAAATCCAGCCCAATATGGGACTTTGAAATTTACCTGGTTCAAAGTGAGACAACTTACCATACATGTAGTTTTAATCTTAAAATTGTCTTTAGGAATTTTTAATTTATAAGCGGTTTTAATTTATTTAACATATTAAAAAAAATCACGTACGTATGACGTCATATGATATAACACGGTAATGACATTGAAAGTATTAAAACATAATTATGATAGTTCGAACACTATTTATAATAATCTTATCGATAATTTTATCATTCGCGCTGGAATATGAACTTGAGTTATACTTTGTACCTATTGCTAAACGTAGCTGATATACATAGATTCTTTTATTATTCTTATATCAGGTCTGCATTATTTTTATTTTTTATAGGGACCTTATCATAGGGATCTTCACTGCGAGACTATCCGCATATTCTACTAATATTATGAACGCAAAATTTTATCAGTAAGTATGGATAGGTTTGTTACTCTTTCACGCTCAAATGGTTGGATCAATTTTGATAAAATTTGGTATGGAGTTAGCTCACAACTTGAATTATCACATAGTTTGTTATTTAACGGACTGCGTCAGAAGGGGTAATGTTTTTGCAGCTGTAAACGACACTCGCGCCTCGCAAATTTGCGGGCAATTGCTAGTATAAAATGAAAATCATATGATATAGGTAACATGACCCATGACCCAAGCTACATGCCATTAAAATCTACCCAGCCTTGGCGAAGATTTTACGTACCATCAGATATATTATAATTTATTGGTTATAAATTTTATTCTATAGGTAATACAACATTTTTCATATTAGGAACAAGAAATATTTACCATTTATATCTTATTTATTTAACCAGTAGGTTTAATTACTTTTAAATTTAATAGACAATTTACAATGTTCACTTTTAAACTCATAAAGTGAACATTAGCGAAGATATTACGAATTTTCATTCCAACCATACATTCCAACAAAATCTTAGTCATACAGAATTCGTGCCAACTGTTTAAAGAAATATATTTTGTTGCTTATTACTTTAGTTCTGCATTATAGGCACGAAATCTTGTTTTATCTACTTCAGCCAAAGTACTAAGGTTTCTTACAATAGAACAGACATGATGTTCCGTCATTCTTATTATAAGAAAAGTTCAGAAAGAAAAGTTTGTATTTGAAAGTTTGATATTACTTTAAAAGTAAATTGATGTACTCACCTTATAATATAAGACTGTGGTATCTGCGTTAAGACAGCTAGAGGCAGTCCGAAGCCCAAGAAATAAGGCCAGTTGGTCTCGATGAAGGTCAGTCGTTTGTGCAGCTCCCAGCCCATGTTGAACCACTTGTATTCAAACGAGTAGAGAGAGTAGAGCAGGCACATGTGGACTAGGCAGAGCAGCTCGCCTATGTATGTTATAGGTAACATACTGACTAACATACTCTGGAAGGGATAACAACTTATTCTAATTTACATATACATTGAGCTGAGTAAAAAAATCTTGTTAGTTCGTCAGTCTGATAAAGAAAATTAGATTATCTTTTTTTCAAAATATTATAAAGATTGTCATATTAAGCGAAATAAAGTTAAGAAGAGGGGAGTTCATGACGTCACTATCTGATACTATTGACCCCACGAAACATATTGGATAGTTGCTTAGTGTGTCCCTAATGGGACAACAATAAACGTAGGTGCCATAAAAGGGTTTGTACCCTTTTATGGTGCTATTTAACTCTTGTGACTTACATAGGCATATTTACTAGTCTCTACTACTTCTAAAGTCTCTGGTACAGTCATATTCAACGGGATTAATTTTAATGTTCATACCTGTACTAAGAATAAAGCTTGCACTAGCAAACTGAAGAGGGAGTCAGCTATGATCTTGCTAACACTTGACATGAACTGCGGCCGCCCGCGCCGGTGTCGGTACGCGCTGTCTGCTATATCCTACAAATATGAAAAATATTGATGATAGAAATAATCTTATTTTAAATTAATTTAAATATATGTATGGTACAGACGGGTCTCCACCCGTTATTAAAAGTACAGAAAAGGTACAGTTTTCAATACTTATTAATATTGTTATATAGTTTCAAAAGTTAAGCCTACTTCGCCATTAAGTTCAATAACAATGATGATAGTAGGTACGTTTTCCTTTCCCATTCTATTCATGAATACTAATAAAGACCTGCTAAGAAAGGCAGAGACAATAATACCACTCAAATTGTAGGTTTACTAGCGTTCACATTATCATGGTACATAAAATATGTGGAATACAAGTCATTCGAAATAACTACAAGTATAATATATTGCAATAGTTTCCTACAATAGCCTATCATCAATGGCTGATATTAAATTATGATTTGCAAAACTTGAACGAATTAACAAAAAACAGTAACAAAGGCCATGCACAACTTCGAATCATTCCAATACTGAACAAGAACCTTGAGTTTATGTAAATAATATGGTTTATTAATATGTATTGGGCATTTGTGTGAAACAAGTACTTCCGAATTACATTTAGTACAATACATACATGTTATGAACACAGTGTATTAACACATGACACACATTGCTTAAATGGTTTGGACATGTTGAGAGGATGAACGAAAGAAGACTAACGAAACAGATATATGAGTGTAGTTTGAATGGAGTTGTTGGGAGGGGAAGACCACGACAGACGTTCCAGGACCAAATAGGGAAAGTCCTAAAAAAGGGTCAGGTCAGGAGTACCCTAAACCGACGGGCGTGTATGAAGCGACTGATGAGTGTGGATGAAGCTAAAGTGGTATGCCAGGATCGTAGCAAATGGAAAGATGTGATCTCTGCCTACCCCCAAGGGAAAGAGGCGTGACGTTTATGTATGTATGTATGTATGTATTAACACAACTGTTGTTTTTGTTTGAAATAAATGTTTTCAAATACAAACAAACTTTGTAGAAATAGCAGTTTAAACATGGATTCTGGCGTTTGTAGTTATTTGTCGTAAATCCTATTATATGCATAGATGCTTAGTCATGCTTCCTTTTAATAGAAATATTGGCCAATCTCCAAAATACATAATCCATCATATTTCATTGATAGCAACAAGATAAGCTTTACTTAAATACAAGTTGTACTATGAATTATAATACTAGAGAATAACAATCATTAGAATAATAAAGTAACTAGCATATTGATTCATATCTATAACTGCGTAATTTTCTATGCTACAATAACAAATGAATGTTTTAAATAATTGTGTTATAATGATGTCAAAACTTGACCTTAGTTGAAAGTTAATAGTGAAACTATTATAATAATCTGTTGTTTGTTGTGCCATTTTGTGATGTCATTATGATATTTAAGAGTATTTATTAAAGTATTAACCTTAAGGCAAAACTGGTTACATTTGTTTAAAGTAATATTCAAAAACAGTGAAGTTATAGACAAGATCTTTACAAGTATTTTAGATGGCGCAGCTTATCAGAAAAGCCGGACGCCATTTCCAGAAAAAAGGCATTCAGTATTAGGAACCCACCCCTAGTGTGCGGGTGCAATAATGATGTAATATGAGTGTACATAAAGTTTCTCTTCACACATTGTATCAATTTAAAATAACTATGGCAAATTTGAGTATTTTCAAATATTATGACATGCACTTTTGTTATACTATGTATAGATACTGACCTGAAACCATAAACTGTTGACTAGTTTGCTCAACAAGAACAGTGGAAGCACCCATATCATACGGAAGGTCATGGAGAGGAATGGCTGCATCCACGCCCACACATTATGTGCAACACCCGGATTGTGGCCAAACACCACCGTCACTAAGTACTTGACCGCCGGCAACAACACATACTCAAAGATTAATATGCTAAGCAAAAATATAAAGCCATTTAGGATGCATGATTGTAACACCCTTGTAAGTACTTTTGATTCCCTGGAACAAATGTTTGTGTTAATAAATATGTTGGAATGTAGCATACTAAGGAAAATTATAGAAAGATTTATTTTTCTTGAAGCATTTAGTCGCTGTTGACTGCTTCAGTGTACTAAATTATAAAAAGAGTTTTTAATAGTTTACACAACAAGTCTTTTTTTTAAATAAATCTATTACATATACAATCCTAAATCCTATCCTATCAATATACAAAATTAATATTTTGCATGGGTGATAGGTGTAATAAAGCACTTTTTGTACAATTAAAATATAGCATTCAACCATATTCAGTAAAATTGGAAGCTAATGGTAACATAATTTTAAATAAAGAAAAGTAATATTAATAAATGTAATATTGGTATGGTAAGAAAATATCTTGTAAAAATACCATTGAAGTATAAAATTCAGGCAGCATGGTACTAAATAAATAACATATGTACATTTTATCAACAAAAACAAACATGGTTTTGCATTTTAATGGTTTACTTTGTTAATTAAAATTCCATTGTTCATGTTTTCGTCTTACTTAGAGATAACTTAGTTCTAAATAAACATGGACACTAGTACTTAGACTAGGTAAACAGAGTGAAACAATGACAACACAAAATGTTAATTATAAATTAATTACATACTACAAATATATACTAACACATCTACTGTTACAATGTGACTACTGCCCTCATTATACATCTACGATTAATCAAATATTATACTTACTGTTTAACTTTTGGTTGCTTTTGTTTATTTTTTGTGTTTTCAAATTCCGTCAGTGGCGAGCGACTAAGAGCGCGCTCATTAATCTCTTTATCTAAATATAATAATACAGTTACACCACGTAAACTGTCTATGAAACCTTTGATAAGCGATACAGAAAAATTCTGAAACAATAAAATTAAGAACAATGAACAGTTACAATAAGTTAACAGTACACCTAATAACACATAGAAAAATATAGCAACACTCACTGTAACGCTCTCCATTTTGAGTAAGAATGATTTTTTTCACAGTTTCATTATTCAATCTTTTATCATAAATAGCTATTCACATTATTTGTTCAATTTTGTTTGACGTAAATTTACGTAAAAATACAGTCACTATGACAGACAATCAGTGTCTGTTTTGACTTGAGTGTAATATGGTAGTTTTATTGAGTGTGACCACGTATCACATTTAATTCTACCAAAATATTAATAAAAATGTAAATACACGTACGGTTACAAGTTTATCCCATAGAAGTATTACAGTGAAACGGGCTTAAAGAGTTCGAGTAAAAGATGTTAAGATTTCACCATTTCGTATCCAGAATATGGCTATAGGACCGGTCAAGTGCGAATTGGACAGAATTGGACTCGCCCTTGAGGATTTACGTAGCAGTAAAAATCTTACTTACTATACTCCATTTGTTTAGGTAATTAACTAAATGTAAACAATTTTGGTATGTCTTTTAAACAAAATGTGATCTTGAAAAATGTAAAATACGTTTTAGGTACAACTAACGCATTCAGATTTTCAAAAATTATAGTTATTGATTTGTAAGTAGTAATATCCAAATTATTAATTATTTTTTTGGATAAAGAGTAACCCTAAGATTGTTTACATTTAGTTAATTACCTAAACAAATGGAGTATAGATAGCGTTCAAATCAATTTTATTTATTTATTTATTTATACTACTTATACAAAATATGTACAATGGCGGACGAATATGTAGAGAATGCCTAGTCAACCACAGGTGGTGTTTTTTTTGTCACCACCAATTTTCGGTGTAAGTTTGACAGTTTTTCTTCAGTCATTCTTTTTTTGAACTTACGGGCGGGGGGAGGGGGGAGGTGTTACCAGTTTGAAGTTCTTCAATAATACTTAATGGGTCTTGATGAAAAAATAAATTGAGTTTCAGTCGTTATTATGAAAACCCCAGAAAAGTTTCAACAGTATTGTTTTCACAGTTTCGAAAAAAAGTGGTGACATAGAAGTTGAAATACTGAGTGCTTAGTTTACGTTTGTCAGTTTACCTAATTGGATGTTATTTTTTAACATTATTCGTACTATGTGATCATTTTAATCATACATGATACATTTTAATCCACTTTTATTCATTCAATTTAGAGAACAAAAAATACTACTTTAGTACGAGAGTCATACTATGACCACATTTAAATTGACATATACTTTGACATAGAGTGTGGTCCTGTTATATTTATTGTTCAAAATATTGCCAACGCACGTCACCATAGAACTAAACTAAGTACTCGACGAAATACACGATATCAAAAAGAGAAAGTTATCAGTATAATATTTTAATGAAATATGACAAAATATACCAAATTGATCCATCGTATCCCATCTTAAAATAAAATCTTTTGGTAATATTTAAATCATTTCAGCATGTGAAGCATGTGATTGGACCTGAAACAGTAGTATTGCTTTCAATAATGATTCAAGATGTTTTTAGTCCTTAATGTTTGTAAATTAATTTAGTACTTAAAATTTTAATTGTATGGCTCGTGAAGTGAATACACTTCAGTAAAACAGAAAAAAAGTTTTTGTATGACAAGATACATGGCTGGAAAATGCAACAGCTGTCAATGTCAACAAAAACAATATATCTGTCCTAGTCTCTCTTACAAATAATATATCGTGCCATCTCTCACATTACGTTCATTCTGGAGAAAGTATCGTAATTTTTGTGTATGGCCTACCATCACGCATCTATTTTGTTTTGAATAGCGATTCGCTTTTGTTTTGTTAATTATAATTGTAGTTCTTTTAGGACATTTATGAAGTGGTTACGATGGATAACGTGCATATTCTCAACAATCTGAGGTAAGTTAACTTACGAAATAAGTGCGTATGTCGCAACTTTGTTCTCTGCAACGTATCTAAACATTATGTAGGTGCCTGACCTACTATATTTTACATCTTGTATGTAGTGTTATTCATCAACTAAAGCGTTTATACTCAATTGTCCATTCTACGTTATATTACTTACTTTAATAAAAACTATAATCCATAAAGAGAAAGCTAACTGTCCATTGTCTTTCGTTACGAAATTCTGTAGAAAGTAATTCTCGAAAACCATAAAACGGGTTCTCTGTAAAGATTTTACAGTCCCTGCTTTTGTGCTGAATTAATTTAAATATTTTTGGGACCTAGGACTATAAATAACTTTCCCAGTCCAGGCCTAAACCATTCTAATACAAATTAATGAAACAAAACTAACCTAGTCACCTGAATGTTCCCTCTCATGCCCCTGACAATGGACATTTTATATCTTGGTACGTTGGCTTGTAAACCCCTGAGTTTGTTTCAAAATTTGTAGCCAGTAGTCGGATGGGAATCGTCAACTCCAGCAAGCTCAAAATATTACAGCTTGTAAAAGTGATGATATAATTTATTTACTGAAAAAATTGTACATATTGAAGTACCCTCATTACTAATTAGCATTTGATAAAAAAGGAAAAAAATGCATTGTACCCATATTTTAAACGATTAGCATCAGCAACGTGCCATGTTACCGCAATAATATTATTATAAGTATCTATTATTTGTAATCATGCAAACTTAATAACTAATAAGTTAGACAACAATTAATATTTTATTCTTCTCTCGATATTTGTTCCATTTTTTTGTCATGAATATAAGAAATTAAAAAAAAAATGTTATTGCTTAATCAAAGAAGTAGATACATACTTGCTCTGTGTAACAACTTGCACATGTAGCTATATGTATATTATAATATAAGCCCGAAAAGAGTTTAATATTTAAATGATTTGTTAAAAGTATACATAACAAATACCTAGAAATTGAAAAAGACAACCTGACAAACCGACAATACATTCAGGTAAATTCATTGTTAAGATAAAATAAAGTTATGCATTTAATTAAATCAGAAAGCAAAAAAACTATTTAATTTATATGACTTGACCTTCCATACTATAATATAAATTAAGAATCCTTAAAGACCAGTAGCTTTATTCTATTAAAACTTCATTACCTTTTTATTTATTCAAATAATTATTCTGTTCAATATTAGTTGCAAAATAAGTTACCTGTATCAAGTTTAAGATCTTAAATAGGTTTTTAATGACATATAATTTAGTATTGGAAACCAGTTTCACAAACATTAAAGAATACTTATTTTTGGTATTTATCATGTGTATGTATGTTTTATTTCCTTATTGTAAATGTAAAATATTAAAAACATTCACTAAACTTTTTTTTGGAAATAATACAATCAAAATGACAAGTCTAAACTTTGTTATTATACTACCAGAGTACCAGCATTGTGCCATGCCATGCCTCTCGCGATATAGAGCGTGAAGATACAATCAGGAAACCCTTTTTATGACCCCATTTCGTCTTTCATCATAACATAGGAGTAAGCTATGCACAACATCCATATGATGTATGGGCATTACAAGCCAAAGTTCAAAACTGGTAGCTAATCAGTCGACGTCACCACTGCGATCGTCCCTGAGGGGAGCTACTCAGTTGTGCGCTCGCCTGCCACCAGTGCGCGCGCGGAATCGGCGCGAGACGCGCGTGTTAGCAAACGTATTCACACATTTATCTGTTCTTTGTGACGTACGAATGACCAACTGAGTTTCTTAGTTTAAATAAATCCATTGTGTTTTGTTCAAAATGAAAGTGGACAAAGAATCGTGCCTTCCGGGGCCAGTGGACACTAAGCCCATTATCTCCGACAGGAAAGGGAGTTTAAAAGTGACCATCACCCCGGCGCAGCACAAGACCCTCACGCATCTGCCGAAGAGACCACCGGTGGACTTGGCCTTCACGGACCTCACCTACAAAGTGCAGGAGGGAAGAAAAAGCAGTAAGTTATCATTTCTATTGTTCTGCTTAATTAAACAGCAAAAAAAAAGATGACAAGGAAGGCCTTTGCCCTGTTGTATGACAGACCTATTTGAAAAATGTCACAATGAAAAGTATTAAACAATAGCTCTACACTATCACTCGACTTCTATTATTTATTGATTTCATTCACGTAAACAAGCATAGTTAATTATTTAAAATAATACGGATAATGAATGTTTCCAACGATGTCTATAGTCCAACAAATCTAAGAAGTACCGTTTGACGTTTCATCATTTTCAAACCGAAACAACTTTGTTCATGCGTACAATATTCAGTTTCGACAACCTTTGTCATAAAACCATGAATTTAGAAAGATTTTATTATTGTATCTAAAAATTTTCAATTTTTAATATCCTAATTTAATTGAAAACTTTCAATCAAAGCAAAATAACACATATTTATATAGTAAATAATTTCTAATAGTTCTATTTTTGACCTCATTGCAAAGTCACGTAGTTAGGTCACTGCTTGTAGTGTTGTGACTCTTCAGATACACTTGTATGCGAAAAAATCGATTACATTTACGAAAAATCGAATGTATTACTTTCAAATTATCAATTGACGACACGTTACTGCGCGACCGCATTATGCACTTAATACATAGGTACCCTAAAATAAATTACGACTTCGACAGAGACGTACACTATGATAATTTCATAGATAATCAACTAGCCATTAATTTAAATGACGATGATGACGAAGACGATGACGATTCTAGTACTAGTAGTGTATAAATAAAATATCCTAAACATAACTTTTATTTCATTATGACAATTGATCTCTTAAAATTCTGATATTATAGTAATCAATCTCATAAAAATCGGATATTATAGTAATCGATTTTTTTACTCCCAACCCTATTACCCTATTTGTCATAACTGTCAAACGGTACTTCTTAGATTTGTTGGACTATAAATCATTAATTATGTTTGTGTTAATGAGGCGATCTATACCTATGACCTCAATGATAATATTTCCTTAAAGTCTTAAGATTACGATTGACTTTTGTATTCATTAAATCTGAATTAATTAAACTATAAATAGCTTTTGTCAGTTTTGTTCAAGGTTTAGATAAAACAAGAAGGAATCGAATTTAAATGCTCTCAAAAATATTAATTTTAATCCTATCGTACATAAGTTCGAAGCACACAATGTTTCCACATTTGCTTTTGTTACAAATTGTGATAAATAAGATCTAAATATGTGTCACAACGCAGCTGAAGACAAGAAAGATAATAAAAGGCAAGGAACGATAATAAAGTTGACTAACTGAATATAAATAAAACTGTATTGTTAAGCACGTGTAGTGGAGATGCTACAGTTTTCACTCGATAAGCCAGCGGTACTACTCGACAGCTGAGGGATGCATAAAATATTATCTTTATCGATTAAGTAGTTCCAATCATATCAGTTCTAAGCCTTCCATTATGCTTTCATGCACATGTAACTACAAATTCTGACGTAGGTATCTAGGTATTGCGTTTTGTAACTTCTTTTCAAAATTTCAAATCCTGTATTGCTTCTCGAAATGAGTTTTGATTGACGTGTTTTGGCCGAAAGGGAATTGTTTAATGATCAACAAGTTAAAGCAGTCCTTTACCCTAAATAAGACGAAAAGCAAGTGTTAATGAAGAATAGAAGAATTATTATCGTAGCAAAATGGCAAAGGTATAAAATCTTCCACTTAAATATCTTCTCAACGCAACATGTCTTGACATCGATATGATTTGGCATGACCCCATGCAACATTTCAAGTTATATAATTTATTAGAAAAATCTCCAACGCTCGATTATGTTATTAGAAAGTACTATTTTTCAATCGTTCTTCAACTTCTCACTAGCCTGTAATATAAACGGCAACCCAGTTTTATTGTTAACATAAAATTACAAGCAAACAATTCTTATTTATCGGATTCTTATTGTATTACCTATAGGATTTCGTATCAAAATAATGTAGCAATAACATGTTTTTATAACTTGATCATATAGAATTCTGTTATGACTTCCAAATTACTCCTTCGAATAATAACTCAAGTACCTCATATTAAATCCAAACATATAATACCAGTTTTTAATTAACGACGTGATTAAATAATTATGTAGGTACAATGGTTCAACGGGATGCGACAAAATATTTACTTTGAATGAGAATAAAAAACAAATTAGGTACGTAGTTATAACCTCTACCAGGCATGTTTCAACTCAAATGTCTTTGTTCGCAATTTGGCTGTATTGTTATGCCACTGGGTAGATCAGTAGATCTTATTATTTCTGTTCAATTGCGTTTATGGCCCCTCATAATTATGATCACTCAAGTCTATATGAAAGACGTTTTGGTGATCAGAACGATTGCGTGCCGAAGGAGTCCATTGTTGTAATTCTTTGTTTTCCTCATTTCCTGCTACGTTGCCTCACCATGAAACCGGCATCCATCGATTGCCTACAAGCTACCTGTTCCACAGTTAATACAGTACCATTACTTATTGTCACATCGAGGGTATTATACCTTATCAATATTCAGGCCATACATCATCATTTAAAAATTCCACTTTTTGCACAATATTTCATCCAAGTCATTTTGTGTTTTTAGTAAACTTGGCAGAAATTTTGCGTTGCGTTTTGTCGAAGTATTTTTGGAACATAAGCCAAATCCTTGCGTTGGAGGTTCTAATTTCAGTTTGTCGAGACAATCCGCAAAGATTTCAACAGAGTAACTATAATTGCAGTTAAGTCTGGTCGTGGAGCTGTATTATCCTACTCATCCAAGGTTAGACCAGACTTGTTAGACTCGGTTACAGTACGTAGATGACTTTGCTTCATCAACAGTAATTATATACTTGTTCTTTTGTCGCAACCTTTTTTACACGTGATTTGTTTCAAAGCAACGTTACGGCACGTGATTTTGCTAATAAAAAAAAACCATATTATTATGATATTTTTTGGTCATTTCTATGTCGCCGTACAATAGCTTAGTGTAACTGTAATTAGAGTACTTATGTGGTCGTTTCCGGCTCACAGACCCGATAATAATGACTAAAAGTTTGATACAAGCAGAAAAAAAACATGTAAAACGTAGAAGCCGTATTTTGTCTGAAATTGTGTTAAAATTCGCGAAACTAACGGGTATTCGATCGTAACTACTCTTTAGAAACGTCTGTTTTTGGCGAGGTGAAAGTACGCTTGGAGAGTTTGATTATATTTTTATAGAAAACTTAGTATGAAAGTGTTTACAGTATTCCATCTAACACGTCATGTACTGTTTACTGTTCACCACAACAATTTACCTTTTATTCTAAATGTTCAATTTTAAAACCTCAACGTTCTTAATTTTTGGCTTATACCATGTTTAAGTCTTTATTTTATTCACGCATATTTTATTCTTTGACTTATTTGCCATGACTTCATTGTGTTAGTCTAGTATTTTTCTACGAGAACAGCGTTTTTATCTACATATTGTAATGTCCAATAGTTGGACATCAAGTAGGCCGGCAGACTTGTAGTTTATTAATGAAACGGATAAGGAAACACTCATTCGTACGTATAGGTAGGCGTCCACAAACAATTTACTTCTTCCGCTGTAATTGGTTATGGTCGGTCGTATGTCTCTGTTGTTATGTACTCGTATCATCTATAACATCGCTTTGGACTCTTGCATTCTTGTTCTTAATATTATTTATGGGTATTGTAACATTATGGTCATCTTTGTACTACTGTTTTCTTAATTCTATCTTGTATTTTGATAGTTTTATTTAGGCTTACGCATTAATATGCACCTCTGATTTTACTCTTTTCCTTATTTTGATTCATATAGCGTCTGTTTTTGGTTTAGTGATTATGACTAAACAAGGATAATATTTGAAGTATCGTATCTTGTAATGTCAGTTTTGATGTGTTAAATATGTGACTCATTTTTATGACGAGATAACAATAACTCTAAACTTATCGATGGTCAAGATAAAGTTTTAGACATCTAACTAAATCCTATGTAACTCATGAATCACGATGCAGTAAGAGATAAAAGATTTATAAATAGTAGAATAAGTGACTCAGTACTTTTTTAATATTATTTGAAAAACGTGAATTTATTAACCATGAATTCTCCTAAAGATCAAAATGACATGAAACCGGTAGTACGAATGTCCTTAAAATAATTTTGATAAATAAAGAATTTATCAATGTCATCAAGCAAGTATTTATTGATTATCATCTTAATTGGTAAATTATTGCTATTTTGTTGCTAGGTCCAACAATTTTTCACTGCCATCGGGTTTTTTAGACTACCTTATGCGGTTATCTGTTTTCTGCTTTTTTCGTACGATTGTTTCTGATTAGATGATATATAATTAATTTAATATTGGTAAACTAAAGGGAAGACACAAGTTTGACAAAAATAGATTTGACAGTCCCGACGGACGTGTTAATTCAAGTGTAGTTTCTCTCTTAGGCAAAAATTTCTTCCATTTATTATCATAAAATACAAAAATAACATCATTATACGCATTTTTTCTCCCACGCCTACTTAATATTAGTATTGGTCAGTAACAAAATTAAACAGCGTGGTAGGCTTCTTAAAGAATTTATCAATTAGTAAACATATCACATTTTGAAAGTCAAATAGTCACACAGTAAGATATAATTGACATTAATACCTTAATCTGTTGATAAGAACAGGTAATGCTTATCGTATACTCAAGGCACGAATTGAGAAACGAATACGTTTTAATTATCCTCTCTGTTTGATAACATATTTACGATGATTCCATGCTTGCGAACATATATTACGTATAATGATTATTGATAACCATTTTCCCTAAAACAATGAGTATTTCTTTGTTTTTCCAACAGGAAAAGGAAAGCTAGTTAAGCCAGTTTGCAATTGGTTCATTACTTGTTGTTTTTTGACATATTTTTCTTCTCATTTCGCCGTTTCTGAATAATAATTATCTCTTAGAATCCCGTTTTCTTTTTCAATCGAGAGAGAAGACAAATTGTATGTCATCTTATGTAAAACATTTGTAATATTAGTAGGTAAGTACTAAGGTATTTATACAAACCGGCTATGTTGTTTAAATAAATTACCATAGTATTGCGATAAGGACATGTAATTTATCTAAAGGTATATAGAACTAGATGGGCAGTTAACTCAGATAGGGAAAACCACATCAAACAGCTAATAAAATGGGCATCATGTTTTGTAATTTTAGTGAGATAAAAACTAACCGGGGGCCCTAGCACCATCTTTTAAAGTAATACTTTTAGTTGTGAAAATAAGACGGCAAATTATACGGCGCGGCGTAGAGCAACATTTTGCTTCTTCAAATGCAACAATCTCACTTAAAGAGGTAGGTAGTAGTTAGCTCAAGTACTTAAAAATATTTTCAATTAATTCGTTAATGTGTAAATTGTAATTACAGTACGAAATGGCTCGGTTATGATTTACGATGGGGATTTTAATTATCTAATTGTTGCTTAGTAGAAAGATATTTTGTTGTAAGATAACCTAAATTACTCAAAGTTATGCGAACTCATAAATAAGGATTACCTTAACATTGCTACAGTATTAACTAATTAGGATAATGTTTCCTATGAATAACATTAGTCCAAAATGGCCTAATATAGGTTTTTTCATATAATTACTTCCGCTAATTGCTAGTAATTAGAGTCCAGTATCTACAAAATTAGGAATATCGTAAAAACGTGTATTTTTATAACCACTGTTTTTCCTTGTTAGAGTTATCAAACTAAACGACAAATGATTGATCGGAATTATACCGATAAATTGAGTCATTATTAGAACAAGGCTATTTTAGTTTTCGTAAGTTAACCCATGTAAGGGAGATATGAATAATCTGCGTTTCATAATAATAATATAGAGATATGTTGAAAAATTACAAAAAAAAATCTGAATAGACGACCTTGCTAATATCAGCAATCTCTGTAGTTACCTTGGTGACCTTTTAGTATTAAAATTCATAGCATGACATTTTTGTATAGTCAAGTACATACATACCTATTTAACTTAAAGCGTAATAAATATATGCCGTTTAAAACCACAAGCATTTATCAAAGTTTTGGAAGTAAAATAAAGGATACCCCCAGAACTCTGACCATCAATATTTTTAAAAGATGAAGGTGAAATAAATGTCAAGTTTTAAGGAAAAGTTAAATAAATTAATGAGCTGGACATTTACAAGAAGTTGATCTGATATTCAACTGTAATTGTAAACTTCACCTTTACTTAACAATAAGCAGGAAGAAATTAAAACTGCAATGATAAAATCGCCAAGTTTGGGCCGTAATTTCATGCTTTATCGTAAATTCTCTTTAAAGGGGCAGAAGGAGACAGTCTTTCCTTGTATATAAAGCAACATAAAACATTCTGTGACATTCATAACAATCATTGTATGCTTACAGTCTTCATCAAAAGATAGGTATATGTACCTAGTGTAAAATGATGTTCGAAGAGCTAAGAGCTATATATAATATTGAAATGATTCTGATATTAGTTACTGATGATGATACTAGTTTCTAGTTATGTACCTGCCATTATATATGAGTATAATAACACATTAATGCAATAAATCAAAACATTGATAGGTTTCTTTTGAATTATTTCTGATAATAATTTTAATTAGTTTAGCAATAACTCTTTGTCGCAATTGTTGTATGTTGTTCTACTTGTGATGACCTTAAATGATAAATCGTGTTACAATAACTTTATGCTTATTTATTTTGTTTTGGACTTTGGAACCTTTTTGTAGATTTATTTCGCAATTTATTTATTATAACCGCAGAAGACTGGTATAGCAAAAAAAGGTTTGTTCGTGAAAAGTAATGATACAGAAGAATTAACCGCATAGTGAAAACTGGATTCGTTACTTAGTTTGAGATCCTAAGTTCTATTTGCTCCCAAAGTAAGACTAGTGCGGTTGAGATAACAAAAGAGACGGCAAACACCACTGTAGACTGGCGTCTCTCTTACACAACTGTAACAGTCTAACTGTAAAAGGTGGTGGTAGGTCTCATTTATGTCAAATTATAATAAAGAATGTTAAATATTTCCATATCACGTTTTTAATAAAGTAATCCTTTTATTCCGTAAGCGTGAGATCAGCTGGGGCGGCTTTATAGATAACTTATCTAGTTGACATGTTTTGAAACGACCTCGATGGCTCGATGGATATCTTCTATCTCAATAATACGAAGTCGTTTATATAGAGTTACACGTTTATACTATGGAAAATTGTTTTATGTTGCATGCATTCATTGACTTGAACTAGTGATTCCCTCGTGATACTTTAGTCTAGAAGTTATCCGCTAGATAACTTAAAAAATATCAAGGTAACTAGCCAGTCACAATATTGTTTAAAAGAAATTCTTTTTCATTTTTCTTTTCAAACTGACATTTTGACAGCTAAGAAAACGGATTTTAGGATATCTAAAAATTAACAATTTTTTGAATACGTTTGTTGTTGTAGTTGTATAGAATTGAGTTTTCAATGTTAATTTATTCTAATGAAATAAGTATGCATTAAGTAGCGAACAATTGTATAATGTTAATACGCTATTGTTATTTTAGAACTAACAACTACGAATAGCAATAAAATGTGTGTATTAAAAATAAAATAGTTTTTTATAGTTATCACATGCTTGTTAATTCCGCGAACAGCAGAAAGCTAACAGTAAAATGATTTTGCTCCGAAGATACGGGAGGCCTTATAACTTTGTTAGTATTTTTCCAGTCTTAAACCAAAATTCTAAACTAATAACAAATAATTATTATACTAATTATACTAATAACAAATAATATATGCTGTTACCAACGTCAATTAGCAGACAAGAATGATGAGTTTGCATGCCACTAATTACGTTTGATAACGTGTCATAAATACTTGTAAGTATGCATTTGACCCTTGTACTTGCAATGCACAATTAAATTGTTGTTTAATTACTTGCGGCTGGCGCTATAAATACATAGTTATTGTTACTTCTATCTCCTTCTTGAAGGTCTTTTAAATAATCAGGAGGGCTTATACAATGTGTCGCATCAGAATGTATGTATACTCTATTTGCCATTTATTTTCAACAAGTGACGTGGGCTCGGCTTGTCAGTTTAACACATTTGAGTGATTCGTAAGCGTTAGCGATAGGTGATATGTAATGTGTCAGAATTTGTCTATAATCCCAGTTGGTGATAAACGTATGTAGATAGGTATAACTGTATTTCTATGCTGCAACTGTGTCATTCAACTGTAGTTTACGTTCGGCTACTTTGTTCAAAAGTCTTTCGACATCACAGTAAATGATTAAATTGGTTTGTTTAGAGAAATCGCACTTGGTGTAGAAGTTTTAGTCTCAAGGGGCAAAACCTTGCTCCTTAATTCAAAGGTTTGAACCATCGATAGTTTGTAAAATGTCCTTAGCTGTGAACCTATCTTTTTAGCTTTATATTCACAATTGTCTTTTTTATAATTTTCCGATTTTTAATCGATCCATTAGTGATAGATTTTATATGTATATTTCCTAGTTATAGGTTTGTAGTACAATAACATAGGGCATGGTATGCAACAATACAATCGATAGTGTACAATCTAAAGCCCATATGGAAGCGGACTTTGCCAAAGGATGAGTAATGTTTGAGGTGACAAAGGATTCTACTTGTATGTAGCGGCTAGCGCGTGTAAAGTTGAGTATTTGTATTCAACCTACGTTTACTTCTAACATTAGTAGTGTTCCGAAGAATTTATAAGTACAATTTTTAAGAGGAAAAAGGAAGTGCTAAGATTTTACTTGTTCATTTTAATATTATATTCCATTTATAAACCACCTAAACCTTACTTTTCTATCACCAACATATTTCAAACAGATTATTGGAAAAAATAAAATCGTTACTAACGCCTAGGTATTGAGACTCCCGTCGAAGACATGTTATAGTTGATACTCAGTAATCGATGTAGCATTGAAGTGTCAAAGGCGGAAAATTGTTCCCATCCGACCCTTGCTTGTACGTCCTTGTCAAACCTTTGTTACACTCAACACGAGTGACTGACTGACTACATATCTACTCAGAAGTTTGTTTAAATAAAACAATCCTTATTGCTACTCTAAAGAATGTATTTCTATTGTAGCACGTTAATACTAAAACTTCAATCAGTCTTAACTCAAATAAGTTGGCTTTAATTTGCATCCTGTCGTTATGACAAAGATAAAAGTAAGATCGTTAAATTTAAATTGCGTTTTAATGTTCGGGGATTAAATGCGTAAATACTTATACAACGCATGCCTTTGCATACTCATCCTGATATTCTGACCTACCCAATGTCGTGGTATTATCAATAAGACGGAAGATCTCTTCATATCTTCAATAACGTTTTATAATATTATAGGTATAATGATTTAGTTAAATATAAGTTGGCAAATCAATTTATTGCACTGCGCAAGATGTAAGAGTACGCTTAGAATGAGGAAAACCGGTCAGGCTAATGGTGTTACTTCGAGTTTAAGACGTATTAACCCTACTACCAATCACATTTGTAATTTTTTTTATAATAACTTTCGTGAGAATGATTCATATTTAAGAGATATATAACGGTTTACTCACGCGTATTTATTTATTTATAAAATTTATATTTTGCGTATACCTAGAATAGCAAATAATTAGCAACCATTTCAATTTCAAATTGTCTCTTGACACGAATTGGTGAACACATATCTCACAATATTTTCTCTTTTCGCAAGCAATCTAGAAAGTATGTTCTCGACAAGCATAGTGGTATTTTAATAACTGATTCTTAACTGTGTAATGTTTTAATTAATGTGTCGTCTTTGTAAGGCGTAATTAATGCATGCAAAATAGAGTTGGTTTCATTTGAATTTAAAATTTTGACAGTTGAGTTGATTGATCTACCATTTATTTGCCTATAGACCACAAATTATATCATTAACAATGATTTAACGATACGAAAAGAACTGCCAAGTCTTAGAAATCTTAATCAAAGCACATCCTACTCTGTGGCGTATTTTGGAAAAGGCCTATCTATACTTAGTATTGGACGTAGACGATTTTAACTAACATTGTAGGAAGTAATGGAGTTATAAAATAATGTAATCCTTCCAGTCATTGTTCATTTCCACAAGCAGAATATTAATTATAAAATAACATATTTTTTGTACTACTCCCAGGTCTGTGAACCGAACAAAATGTGACCTTTGCGCTGCCATTTTGGTGATTATCAACTTGCCTGTAATTACTTAAACATTGAAGGTCTTTACGTAGTTTTATTGTGTATTGTATTTATTTTAGATGTATACTGCAAAAATATTCATTAATTTTATCGTCTCTCAGTTTACGTTAAATCAGTTTCAAGATAACGTGAAACATCCCAGTAATGCAAAGAAAAACTGTAATATACACTTTTGGATAGGCTGTTAGGAAGAAAAATAAATTGTCATGTTCAAGTTTAAGCAACAGTAAACTCATTGTAAAAAATGTCCATATTTTATGTCTTCAAATAAATCACGAAGAAAGATTAATCATTACCAATTATGTGGATAACTTCGAGCTTGAATTAATGGTTTTCATTGTTGTCCACTTTAACTTAAAGGTACTTAATATATTTATTTCTTTTATAGATGTGAAGACGATTCTCAAGTCGGTCTCCGGCCGGCTTCGGTCCGGCGAGCTGACGGCCATCATGGGGCCGTCTGGTGCCGGAAAATCCACACTCTTGAACATTCTCACAGGATACAAGTAAGTTATTGTTTTAAGTAATAATATAGCGTAATATACTGAATATTGAATATAGTTTTTAAAGACTTTTTCGTATTTGCTATAATATTTCTTACTGAAAAGTGCACAGGCATAATCATGAAGAGAAGAGGATTTTGAGCCAGACCGTTGCACTTCCACGGCTAGAATAACCTTAAATAGCAAATAATTTTATATGTCGTAATTCAGTAGCCTACTGGCATATCACATATTTATTATTAAGTACTTATGTGAAAAAAAAAACAAAATAACGCTAATATTTTTTGGCATTTTTTTTTTATTTAATTACTGTAACCAGTTTTAGTGGATTGGTGCTACGCCTAGTGATTGTTGTATAGGATTGAATGTCTTACGAATAAATAGAATGTTCTGTTTAATTGATTACAACGCACATAACCTACGGTTTCGCAAATTGTTTATGAGGCTCATTTTACGACGGGATCCTATTACAAATGGCGTAATGCTCATGAAATCTAGATTTTAATTTGCTTGCATATCAGTTAATGTTTAGGTAATAACAAACCTACTTAGACGCCGACGACAAACACGATTAAAAAATAAGTGGTTTGTGAGAGTTCTGTGTCATAATCTCGTAAGAACTTAAATATTTTTTATCTGCAAACTGAATTTCACTTGTCTTACTTTCACTAAAACTGTCAGAACTCAGGTTAATTTAATGGTAAATCCAACTTAACATAGTTCTGGATAAGTTATTTTGTACCTACAGATTATTTGTTACGCAAATTACAGTTTGGGTTTTTTGACTTGGTTTTTACATTCACCTAGCAACATTCGCAGTAGGTATATTGTATATCTATTAGTGATATCAGTATACCTTAATATAAAACTCATCACGTACGTATTACGTAAATTCCTACCTTACGTCAGTGTGTATGTTCTCATGTAGGTACTCGTTATAGTCATATTTGATGTCCTAGTGTCACCGTCTTTGCCTCTCGTGCACCTGACAACTTGCGACATCTAAGTTACGCAATTTGAACGCAAGCAAACTGTCGATATAACTCTGCGCTATTCATCATAAGTAATAGATTCCTGCGGTTCTTTCTCTACATTTCTTTAGATATTTTTGCCAAGAAAATAGAAGAGCATAAATTAAATAAATAAACGTTTGATTGTTATTCCATCTTTGTTAAGAAAAGTAGAGTAGGATAACAGTTTACGGTGATTATTTATGGATGTTTGTTAAAATAAACCCTGGTTTTAAGATATTTTATATGATCTATCATATAAAATATCTTGACAAACCGTGTACCTATAGACATGGGAATTAGTAAGGTCATAAGGTTAAATTAGCAACACATGCAACATAAACTTCCTGTCACGAACTAATGTGTTCAAAATGTTGTCTTTTAATAATAATATTTAGTTAATAATGGTTTTAAAATAATACAATATTCATGGCATAACTTATATCGAAGAAATACTTACGAACTTGTATCATAAATACGTTTTTTACCTTCATTGGTAAGAAACTGGTTTGATTTAATAACTTGTTCAGCTTTATATCGCGTTTAAGACTTATAATTGGGTACGTCATTTTATATCTTGTGACATTACTTCGTTGTTCAATGTCAGCGTAATACTGGTCAAAGGGCTGGTAAACAAATATTTTTGATACGGAAGCTGCTATCCAAACAGTTATGAGAAACTTCTATATTGATTTTTCTTTGTAATGTTTTCGTCATACCGGTTATTCAACGCATTTCGGCGAAGTTCGTTCATATTTATAATACCGCTTTATGGGCATTGAAATTAACAGCTCCCTTTAACAAAACTATTCTCTATTTAGAACAAAAACGTTGACCCACACATAAAAATAAGTTTAGCTGGTGATGTTTTTATGGTACACTAAAGGAGTTTCTTAACAATCGCCAGATTTTCTTGAAGAAAATTGTTCATTGCCATTAGCACAAACTCAAAAGGTATTTAAGTTATGACTAGGGTTTGTTTAAACACTTAATACATGTAATAGGTAAGTAAACTAACCGTCCCACTTATATGCACCGCATACAATGACATGAGATTCCTATAGTCTGCGTACTCATTCAGTAGTCATGTAATGTATAGTCTAATCTTAATGTAAATATCATTCACACTCCAACCTCTTCGTATAGTTTTAAATAAATCTTTACCTTGAAAGCCTATCGCTATTTCCCAGATATCTTAATAATCCTCACGTGTTAAATTGATTACATTATGCTAGAAATACAATTATGCGCGTTTCTAAATACAGCAAGTAATGCCTTAATTAATCAGCAGTAAATAAACAATTAAATATTGTTTTTCTTGCATTATACTCAGGTACACATTTGAATCAAGAACCAGTTACACTTTTTTGCACGCTATATATGCTGTGCCCTTGTAATTTGTATGTTTACTTGAAAACAAGTTATCATGGCTAATTTCTGATATATTACTTGTTTTATAAATATTAAAGCAATTAATTAAAATTTACGTTGCAGGTTATCAGTCTCGAAAATATTGTTAAATACGTTCTTGAATATTGTTTACGGGTCATTCTGATAACATTGCGCTCGAAAAACAAAACTAAATACAAATTGAAATATTTCCTGGACCCAAGATTAGATAGTATTATGCTTATGCTATTAAGTTTTACTTAAGTAATTAAATAATGTCGAAGTTGTCGTCACATCAGACCTCGAGTAATTAGTAATCCATGGAATAAAACAAATAATTGTTTTCACATCGCAACCGGACTTGTTTATCACGGCAAGCGTTGTAAGTGGGTCGAGCGTCCGACCGCTACCATTTACGCAGTTCTTGTACTATTGTGAACATTTTTTATGAACTACAGGGTGATATGTACCATCTATTTCCATTACTTACTGATTTCTCACTTTTGTCAGTTTCTAAACTAAAACGGAATCGCAAGAGCTGTTGCCGAAGATGAACGAATCAGAATTTCGTCAAATTTAAATGAAAGATCGCATTAGATTCTTTGATAGACACTGTACCATTTATTTCAGATTCAAAAAGGTTGCTTTTCATTACATCTCAGTCGCTAATTTTATGATTAAGGGTCAATAACTGACACAGTATATTATTCACATGTGTTTATTAGCATTGATAACACGAGTAGGTTTGATTGTCGGTGCTGTTTTAGATTACACCAAATTGTCTTGAAATAAAAGAATTACCCAATATAGATATAGACGTAACATGTTTCTGCGAAACCGGAATAATCATTGTTTGACGTCATAAAGGATACTAGTTTTCAAGGTTATATTTCTATATTTGTACATAAATATGCAGTTTACTGATAGAAAGTTAACTTAAGCCTTTTTTTGTAACGATACAAATTAACTGATCTACGAGTATTATTACGAGAGTTATTTACAGCTTATTTGACTTATGCTGTGCCAGGCAGTCATTACCAAATGGTCATACATCTACAGTCAAATCACACTATCATTCTCATTTATATTCTATCTATTGCCTTTCGATTCTAAACATTAAAAACACTAGTAGTAAGACAGGTTACTGAACTCTGGGTCAGATAGTCAGACGCACTGACTATTCTGGGAAAGAGTAGCAAGAACGTAAATAGTTTCCTGACTCGGTGTTAAGTAACATCAACTGCTACTCAAAAGTTATTTATCAGGGTTCTTATGGTATACAACAATTTGTTGAGTAATGGAATAACGTTGAAGTATAAAAACAAAATCTACGGTATATGCAAAACACTTGAAGTTATACAATTCTAATAACTGTAAATTTTACTTTTGCAACTAGAATACTTTTTAGTGTATTTTTATTTCCAACCGCCAATAACTTATGCGATGAAAGGATGAATTTTTCGATTACTTTTCTTGAACTGGTTTGCAATATTGGAAGCCCAAGTATTTTTGTGATTTAAACCACGTGTACCTAAATGCATTCCTAAAACTTTGATTGAGGATTTATTTTAGCTTAATTATTATGACATTGCTCATATGTAGTCTAGCTCTCGGAACTTACTCTAGAAGTATCTAGACAAAATGTAGGTTATCGCAAAGAAATATGCTTCACTAAAAACTTTTCTAACCGCATAAAAATTATTTCTGGTCCCATATTTTATGATGTGGCGACAGAAAAACAATATAATATTGTCCATAAAAAAATATTATTATGTACCATTTTCGTAGCAAGTATTAAATTATTATAATCTGCATTCCGGCTTAGTTGAGGTTTCATTTCGTTCTTTTGGCTGTCCCTCTGGTGCTGTTGTAAAGGCCGGTTTTACCCTGTCCGGTTATAAACTTAGGACAAAGACCTGAAGAAGGTGTCAATGAATCCTCAAAAAGGAATACTAACTTAAAATAATATGAAACAGAAATGCAGCCGTCCCATTGCAGGGCAAACACCTCAAAATGTAAATTCTATAGCGTTTTAGATAAGATATTGCGTAACAATGAAATAATGCAATATGAAATGGGTCTGGTATGTAAACAAAGCATTAAGAAATTCTATACAAATGTTTTCTGATGGGAAAGGTTTTGATATTTATTCATACCTTTTTATAACTGTTGTTTTAAACATTTCCTGCAAATTCGTCATTATTTACGGTTCGACCAGTCTTAAACATTTTTTTTGCATCAAGGAAAAGGCGAGAGGGCTTTTTTGATTTAAAACAGATTATAATTTATTCATGACAGCTTTTTTGTATCTTATTTGTGATTTACACAAAAACTGTACACGCAAGACATACGTGATATAAACCATTTAGTTGACGCACAACCAATTTTTTTTAGAAGTTTCTGGTCTTATTCAGAAACCGGTAGATTCTGCAGAGCTAAAAATAAAAAAAAGTTATTAGATTAAACCTAACATATTTTTATTGATTATTTAATTGTTTAGGTATCTGCATGGCATTGGCTGCTATGTACAGATACTGAGTAACGGTGTCAAGTATAAATGATCGATCCGTAGCTTATTTTCTATTCTATTCAAGGACGTAAAGGTCACAACCATATGAAATTAATATTTACTTGTCGAACATTATTATGAATAAGTATCTGAACTGATGATGTTTTAGAAAAAAAAAATGCTATGGAAAATCAATAGGTTTCTCAACTGTACCAATAATTCGATAGCCTTTTAAGTAATTAGATCACGATCACCGTAACATGAAAATATTTTCTAAAGAACACTTCTAAAATGACAGTCATGTCTTATTTGTATATTTTGCAACATTTGTATAAGTATTTAAACCTCCGTAAAATATAATGATGCATACACATATTTTGGAGGCCATGCAACTTTTATACGACGAACCTACTTTTAGGCAAGGTTTTTGTCATTTATTCAGTAAACTGTGAAAATCCGTCCAAAACAGGTCCAAACTATCAAAAATTTTGATGGAAGATTTTTTAAAGTAGGATAATCATATATTCTATCTGTGCTTTATGCTATAAGCCAAAATAGAAGAAAGAGATAAAAATGTAACGTAAAAAAAAACCTATAGAAGATTGCAACGCTAGTTCTATACTGTATTATGGTCATTGGAATATTAACTTGATCATAAATAATCAAACGATCAACGGCCTAGAATTAAAATAACTTGAACAAATATATAACCTACCATATCTTCCACAGAACCTCAGGAATGGAAGGTAGTATCACAGTGAACGGCATGGAGCGCAACTTATCAAGTTTCCGCAAGCTGTCGTGCTACATCATGCAGGACAACCAGCTGCACGGCAACCTCACGGTCGAGGAGGCCATGGCTGTGGCGACCGCCTTGAAGCTACCGAGTGCTACTACCACCGCGGATAAAGAGGAAGTGGTATGTCAACAATTTAATTATGCATTTGGCCACCATTTATATAGCCCATTTTCATTCGTACAACTAATGCACTCTGGAGTCAGTCGTATTATTGGACCAAAATTATTCAGTTAGTAGTAGTATTTAACATGTAATATATAAAAGGGTGAATAAATGGCTCCTTTTTTGTGTAATTGATGAAATCATAGGGCAAAATAACCTTTTTGAATTGACGCCATAGAAAAGTAATTTACAAATTGTCTACAGATCCAAGAAATCCTCGAAACCCTAGGCCTTTCGGAGCACCACAAGACAATGACGTCAAACCTCTCAGGAGGACAGAAGAAACGTCTTTCGATCGCCTTGGAGCTGGTGAACAATCCCCCTATCATGTTCTTCGACGAGCCCACGTCAGGCTTGGACAGTTCCTCTTGCTTCCAATGTATCTCGCTGCTGAAGACCTTGGCCAGAGGCGGCAGGACCATCATCTGTACCATCCACCAGCCTTCTGCCAGGTTGTTCGAGATGTTCGACCATTTGTATACCTTGGCTGATGGCCAGTGTGTGTACCAAGGAAGCACAGGAAGACTTGGTAAGATATTGTTTTCTATTTTAAAATGTCTTGTTGAATGACAGAGTAAAATATACTCTCTACATGACAAAAATCCTTGTCGGTAAAAAGCTGCCAAAACTTTTTGAATAAATTAGTTTTTGACAGGACGTCATTTTTGGTCCGACCAAGGTTGTTATGTTTATTTAAAGTGAAGGATTTATACTATCGATTAAAATATGATTATTGTCGCACAGATATTTCCAGAAATCAGTTGTTTATAGCGATATATTAAGTCACTGACATGTGTGATTAATTATCCACATTCTTTACATTGCCTAAATACATAATTAAGTTACGTTATAAATTGTGAACGTCTTGCGGTAATTTTTACCAATAAGTGTCTTAGCAGAAACTGATTTTTTGTCTTGGAGATGAGAAAAGATTATTAATTAGTTACTCGAGTAACTCCTATATTTTTGGTTTATAATGATGCCTGGATGATATTAGATTGAAGTAGCAATTTGATTGTTAACAGTTGAATGGCTGGGTAGCCTCAACCTGCAGTGTCCGTCGTACCACAACCCGGCTTCGTTCATCATTGAAGTCTCGTGCGGCGAGTACGGCGACAACACTGGCAAGCTGGTGCGGGCCATCAACAATGGACAAAATGATATTAGGTGGGTTTTGTGTTCTTCAAATACATGTATCTAGGTACTCACTTAATATTAAAACCATTTCTCGAAGGTTTTCAAATTGTCTGTCATTTTTCTAACCTCTCTGCAAGGTACTTTAGCTGTTGTCGTTTACCTTTACAGCCCCTATTACTATATGAAGCTATTCTCACTTTTGATTTGTTTCCAGAATTTTTCATCTTACCACGCTTTCAAATTAATCATTTTTTTATACATACCATAGTAAACTTATAGTCCTAATCATTCCTTAACATTTAGCTACAAAACAATAATCATCATTTCCTTACAGGAACGGCGTACCTTTCCCCGACAGCAAAGTGCCCGACTACAACAACAAGCAGGCTATGGAAGAGTCCCTCAGCAAGGAGTGGAACAAGAACGACCTGGCACAAGTACAGGAGAAGTTCAAGGACAATGGTACCAACAACGGTAATGGAAACCTCCAGAATGGAATCCTGCAGTACGCTGCCAGCGAAATTGCTAAAGGTAAGAATACTAAGGAAACGCCACAAAACATATGTTGCGATCTAGTAGATGCACGATGATCAAAACAAAAAAAAATAGTTGTATGTTTTATAGTCAATAAGCTCAGTCGTGATCAGCTGATTTGACAGCAAATTCAATTGATCAGCCTTTCAGTAACCGGGGGTAAGACTTGGCAAATGTACAAACATGGCTAAATACCTCAAAGTTTATTTCTACTCATCTAAGGTATTTCATTTTTTCCTATAATCATTTATTTAACGACCTATTTCTACCTTTACGTATTAAGTGAGGTTGGCGACTATTGAACAAATGACAATCGTTTATAAATGTCGTTCAAATAATAATAGTCCATAAATGCTATTAAAGACTGACCGCAATGAAAATGTGGATTTCCATACTATAAAATAGCTAAATTGCTTCGAGTCCATATTTGTCGATGTAACATAAAATTACAGCTGGGACCTTTCCTAATACGACCATTAATTGCTTTAAATGTTGCATTATCTAAGATTGTATGTTATCTAGTATCCAATTTTAATAATAATCAATGTTATCACAGAGTTTAGAGTCGATCATAAAAACATACATAACCTCGACACGAAATGTGACGTCAGTGATTTATACATATTCAATACTTCCGGAAGCGTTTGATCCAAGCATATGTGGATAGACAGAACTTGCATTAATTATTTCCCGCGTCTTCGTACTGGCCTTACATAATAATCACAGTGTCATAATTATAAGGTTCGCACGCAAGTTCACAGTTGACAACAGGTCCATAGAAGTTGTTTAACAATAGCAGAGTAGGTACTTAGACGTCTGAAAATAATAGCATACTTAAGCGCATGCCTCATGAAGGAAAGGGTTTCGTTCCCGCACTTGTAGAGACTTTTTTGTCACGACTTAGTTAGTAACATGAAAAGTGATATACTCGTTACCTCATCGACTTTATACTTAAAAACTTGATATCAGATTTAGATAACATTTTGCATTAGACACTAAAGCATCAAATAGTTATAGCTTGATCATAAATATGAATGTCATGCGTTTGTCTGGGAGATAACAAAGATCAGAGGTAACGTGCTGCATCCTGTTTGTTGCACTCTCTAATCACAGTTATAATGACTTGATAGCAGTTTTATTAGATGATAGATCTTAAGTTTGCTCTTTCATTCATACTATGAATAGAGGTATATTAATGAGTTTATAAATGGCTATAGGTCTACAGTCAATTTTGCTAAATGTAGGCGTTCAAAACTACTCATACGAGAGAAAACCGTTTAATATTTATTCAGGACATAAGTTAATTACTGCGCGTAAAAAGTAAACACGCTGTAGGTGAATCAACGAATGCCGATTTAAAATTATGTTGACTATGAATAAAATATTGCAAAGTTTAAACTTCAAGCCGAAGTGCTTAATGTGCTTATGATGACGATTTGATACTTCTTTTCATAAACATTATGTTTGAGAAATTCTTATTACAATAATTTAACTAGCAATTTTCCATTGTCTCGGTGCGAATTTTTGTGTATAGTCCAAGTATTATTTGTCACGGTCTTTTCAGATTTTGAATTACTCATACAGAGTTTACAATGTAGCTACTTTATAACAAAAAAGAAATATTATTTAAAATATCGCTAAGATTAATGGCTTATTTGAACCCAATAAACTGTAGAAAAGTTGCCAATAAACGAATAGCAAGCTTGATTAATTAACGTAAGACTTAACTGTTTCTAAACTGTTACTTTTCCCAGAATACAATCATAATATTGATAAAGCGATATCGACGTAATTTTTGTCACATATTATTACATTATTTTGTCCATAGTATCTGTGACACAAAAAGTTTGACTCTCGTATTATTCCAGTAACAGAATGAGTCACAGATAATACCTACAAATATGTAGGTATGTATATTTTGGTAGGAAACAAAATAATTGTGATAAGTAAGTATGTAAATTGAGAATACAAAGCGGTACTACAAAGTCCCTTTAATACTCGTGGGTTCTTTCATACTCGTGGCCCGTGGGTTGCTCATTGTATAGGTTACACAACTATTGTACATTGCCCCGATAACTATTTGTATAATACACAATATGAACTATGACCGTATGTTTAAACTGAATCACATATTTATGCTTTAGATTAAATAATTACTCACCGCTAGCGAAGTTTCTATGACATTCTAGAAATTATGTTTTTAATATCAAGCACTAGTGTATGATTATCACTTAATAATTTATTACAATTAAAAGTTGAACGTACCAAGTTTTTCTACATTAAATATTTTTCCTTATGAAATAGAAATAGCTTGTTAAATTCATAAATGAATAAACCGTCTGTTCCAAATAACACAAACGTAAGTGTTATTTGTTATCAACTACACAAGTCTATATTAGATTTTAGTGAACACTTTAGATAATAAAGTATAGAAATATGGGATCGAGTAATTATAACCGTATAGATGTTGGTAAAAATATTTAGCATACCATCGCGTCACCACTTAATTATAATTCACCGGGTAATATTTTTTGCTCTAAAGGCACTAATGGACTTTGATCTAAAACGTTTATTAAATTACTGTAGCAAGATTATACTATTATCTGCTCTATACACAATATTACATATCGTCGTTCATATTGCAATTAGTCCTATGTCAAAAATGACTAGTTTACAGGAGAGTAAAAAAACATTGTACCTGGAAAAAATCGTTCACGACACCAAAATGTTTTTTAACTAATGGTTCTTACCTATTGTGTTCTATTAAATGTGCATTTTGAAACTTTTATAAATAATTATATTTTGTTAGAAATTAGACATAGAACATATTGTAACTACAACTGACGTAAAATTTTGTGACATATAACATATTGATAGTTTATTTGTATGAAATAATACACAGATAATTTCGAATAACAGGTATAATATTTATTCAAGTTATTAATTATTAAAGAAGGAACAATAAAAAATATGTGTAGCTACGAAAAATAAACAACAAAAATGACGTTTTCTTGACAAATTTAAATGTGTAATTGAACTTAGTTTAAAATTCACGAATTATAAAATTAAACGAAAAAGGTTTTGTAACATAATCAATGAGACCATTGCACCAAAGTAAATTAATTTCTTTTATGAGGACAGGCATCAGGATTTGAACAGTTATGTTCCAAGGAGTCATAAAAAGGGTGATAATCTTTAGGAATCAGTGGTTTTAACTCTTGTAAATGTATAAATTTTGTGGTGTCAATAGGGAGACACGATTGATAAAGGGCAGTATTCTGAGTTCGTGCGTAGTTTTTGTTAGAGCGTCGTGGTAATTCTTTGAAGTCGTCATTAAAGTCCAACTTATACCGTATGATCCCATCTGGATTATATTGCAGGCTTACAATATCAACTACAAGTGGATCGCCTTTTTTGTTTCCTGGTCGAATGCTGGAGTATCTACCACCTTCACACCTGCTGAAATCACTGTAGCTTAGAAAAACTACTTTATAGGGTTCAGGCTTGGTTCTTGCGGTTTTTATTATATTGATGTAGTCTCCAGGTATGAAAATATCTCGGTGAGGTGGCAATTTTCTTTCGATGGTGCTATGTATCGAGTCGACCTCCATTTGGGTGTGCCCAACTTCGAGGTATTTTTGTTCGATAATTATATTTTTTTCGACTGATAATTCAATTAGAGCATTGGACAAATTCAAGGATCGGTTTTGGTAACCACATCCGTCACTCCACAGAATTATTTTTTTGGTATTTGGTGCCTTTTCTAGTTCTGCCTTTAGGTGTTTCATCATAATTGACGTAAACACATCACTGTCCAAGCCACCGTTTCCCTCGTGCCATAGATAGCAAATCACTTCTTTCGTTTTTAAATTATAGTGTGTGTAATTGTGAACTTTAAGTTTTGTTTTGTAGTAAACAGCTGAGGCCTGGATTCTTGGGCATAGAAGTACCGCTTGGACATCCATAGTGTATACTAATACATCATCTTCAGTATTGTTTTTGTCATAATCCTTACTTTGTCTTGCATTTTCTTTTTTTTTCAAGTGACTCCTGTACTCATCTTCATTAATATTACCATTCTTGTAGGCTAAACACTTGTTGCACTGGTCTTTTCTGGGTTTAAAAATAGACAAATTAAGCTCGCGGTACTTTCTCTCAAACGTCGCAACACAATATTGTCTCTTATTGTTATTTGAACAAAACTTTTTATATTCAGCATACAAATCACCATGAACACTATTCCAGATTGGTTCTAAATATAATTTTGAGGAAGACGATCTGCAATAATGGGACTCTACTTTCGGCAGACTGTCCAAAAATTCTCGAATTGAATCGGATGCATTATTTTGAGTTCTTGTATTATCATTTTGAGAGATAATAGAACTTTCTGTCGCATCTTTATTAGGAACCACCCAATCCCTCAGTTGTCTTTGGCCAATGCACAACGTTTGCATAAACATTTGTTTACAAACATGAACTCTCTTATTATTACCTGTCAAAGATAGGAAATATTTAAATGCTTTGTCTTTTCTAGAATCAACGCTTAAAGAACGTCGATGTTGTGGCGCATATACACTCACTAAACTTCGAACGTATACTTTACGCGCTTCCCAGGAACTCAGTGCCCAATAAGAATCAAAAATCAGTTTTCGGTCTTCTTCGGTTAACATTTCACATTCAAATCTTTGTTTCGGTCCCCCATGTTTCACTTCGGTATGCCCACCACATCTTTCCTGTAAATCTTTAGCTGGTCTTAACCGGGTTTGTTGGTATTTTCCATTCCTATCCTTCTCAAAACCTTTGTACTGTTTACCTTGTAATCTAGCCTTAGAGTTTCTCAATCTCTTCCATTTTGATTGATCTGTTTGCCCTTTCCGACTGCGTTTTCTTTTGTGAGTAGCCTTACGAGTAAGCACTCCTGTCTCCTCATCCAGGACCTGGACCTCTTCGTTTGAGCTCGTAGTTTCTTCTAATGCATTAGAAAGAAAACCATCAGTACTTTCTTCTGGCACGTATTCTGAGTCAGAAGACGAACCTTCTTGGAACAAGACCTCTTCACTAGACGTATCACACTGCTGCAGAGTTTCCTCTTCATACAAATGGCCAGTAGTTTCGTTCAGTCGCTGCTGGCGAGGATGTTGAGAAGAACTTGTGGCTAACTGTATTAACTGCCTTCCTCTTGTGTTATCCATCTGCAACAACTGGCCAGTAGCTTCGCGAAGTCGCTGCTGGCAAGGACGTTGAGGGGAGTTTGTAGCTAACTGCATCAACCGCCATCCTCGTGTGTTATTCATCTGCAACAATCAACCACCAAGCCATGCATACAAAACCAAAGCAAAATTCAAAAGGTTCTATGTCACGTTTGTAACTACATATTGCAACATAGGTCTTATTGTTTTATTGGCATTATTTACAAAAAAAGATCAAGATAAACAAATTATTTTTATGATTAAACGATATCTGTTAGTAGATTCGCATCACTATAGGTTTAAAGCGCTTAAAAGCAAAAAAATGGCAGTATGAAGCGTAATCACGGCGCTTTTTGTTAAAAGTTAGGTTAAGATTTCTCATAAATTTAATTAAAACCAGAAAATTAACGAAAACCAACTTAGCCCAGCACACAATGATACGTAAATTATAATAATTATCAACTTACCTCAGAAACAAAGCACAATTTATAACTTAATTAATAATATTCACTGTTTTTTCTCAGAGCAAAAATCCGTTGCCACTCAAACATTGACATAGAACAGTTTGCCGTATACGATTTACTACCGAGTCGATCACATGACATATTGCAAGTGTCAAACGCTGCTTTCCTATTGGTAGATGACATTGAACACCTTTGCGGTCGCGTTCAAATTTAAAATTTAAGCGTACCTGAAGAATAAAAAAAAAATAGAAATTTTTGACATAGAACAAATTGCAATATGAACGACGATATAGGATGTAAATACGTGCTCGTTTCATGGTGTGACGCCTTGACATTTAACCCTGTCGTGTCTGAAGGCTATAGATATCATTGTTATAATTTAATGTCAGGTACATTAACTAACTTTATAGGAATTTAATTTCTCTTAACACGTGTTTGGCCTTAAACAGGAGAACTATAAAGTGTTGTTTATCTATTTAATCGACTTATTGTTTTATAATTAGCACGAACTTGGAAAAAAAAAAATATTTTATTTTATGCGTTGCTGTTGGTATTCAGACATCTATATGTTTAGGTAATAACGACTACCTAACTATAGTTGACGACGAATACATAATTTGTATGAACAATATCCTGTGACAGCTAATATCGTATTTATAAAACAAACATGTTAAAATACTGTTATGTTTTCTATCGTGTCATAAGAAGAATCAGCAACAATAATTTATTTGAAACTTCCCAACACTAATACCCAGATACCCAACTCCTCCATGCTTTATACCTAACGTTACCGTTACCGTTCGTGGTATGCCAGGATCGTAGCAAATGGAAAGATATGATCTCTGCCTACCCCCAAGGGAAAGAGGCGTGACGTTTATGTATGTAACCGTACTCTATCTGTCTCCAGGTGACCCTCTAGTCGTACAAATGGACTCTGAAAAGCAAGACAACGTGGAAGTGGCTCTACTGGGCGGAGAAGGCTCCCCTAAGAGATACGCGACATCAGAGCTCACGCAATTCTGGGTCGTGCTCAAACGGACGCTGTTGTTCAGCAGGAGAGATTGGGTAAGCTATTGTGTTCTTGTTATTGATATACAACGATTGTTGAACTGTGCGTGTTTATTTAGTTAGCAATGTATTGCAAAGGACATTTGTGTTACAAGTTTGGTGACTCTGTTGTTGATGTGATGCGTAATGCTGATAGTTGACAAGTTGATTGATTCGTGTTGTTTCGGCATCTTCTTGAGGCTTACTATCTATATGTATGCATCTGGAGATTTGTCAAAGCATTGGCACTGGCATTGTCCAACTGGTTACGAATTTACTCAATATCTTTATTAATGAGATCATGTATTTAAACCGTATGGTGTCACGAGTTATTGAAAGACATAAAAATGTGACTATAATTAAAACGACGTGCAAAAAGATATGTTTCTTCATTTATGTTATCTTGATAGGTACAGCTATTCGGAATTGTCACTTTGTCTTTACCCGTTACTGATTTCTTGTTACTATCTATAAATAACATTTCGAAACAAACAAAAAAATATACATTCTTAGGGCAACGACCGTAGACCGCAAGCTTGTATAAAGTAACGGTTTCAAAGCGCATTAACTATGTATTTTAGAAACACTCATTTATTTTTATTAATACTTATATTTTGGTCACATTTGCATTAAAAGTAGGACATCATATTTTTAGTTCAAGATCACAAGATGCATTGTTTTATTTTTTGAAACAGTAAAACTACATCTTTTCTTTGTTTTACCTTTGTCAGAGTGTCATTATATAGTTCTAAACTACAGATGACTAAAGTAATACTAAATCGCTAAAGTAGGTCATCTTAAAAGATATATTTTCTCGACAGTTATTTGTGTGACCTTTGATATCTGTGACCTTTGATATGTGTTTCATTTATATATTTTGATACACTGTGTATCAAAATATATAAATGAAAGACACAATTGGACGTCTTTTGTAACAAATGTCGTTCTGCAAAAACATTTTAAGACATTTCTAAACATATTTGGAAGGAAGGATAATGTCCCAAACGTAACAATGGGCTTAGGCATGATATTTAAGTCTGAAACCAGTACTGCATAAAGTGCAGAGCTCTTTGTATAACAAGTACAAATAATAAGAAGGATCGTTTAACAGGATGAAATAGAATATGCTCTTTTATTCAATCATACTTCATTTAATCTGTTAAGTTCTAGCAATGTGGTCATTGGTCTTTTAGCAATTAACACCATTGACCATACATACTACATATTTTATTTCTGGTCTATGTCGATGTCTGTAGACATTAGCCTAGTAAATTCAAACAAATAACTAGAGCCTAAACTTAATTGAACGGATTGTAATAAGAAACGGAGCCATAATTTCACAATATCTGCCTCCAACAGACAAGTTACATCTATCATAACTATCATAACCTGGTAGTTTGTTTACCTTTATATTAAAATCACTGAAAACCCAATAATTCACGAAAGTTACGACTTTTATGATCTCATTAATATTAAGTAAGTTTGCTCACCTAATTGTCTAAATGCGAATGCTGTTTTCTCTTTCAATTGAGGAAGCACAACCCAAATGTATACCGTCCTCTTTTGTCTAAGAATGTATCTTGTGTATTATTTGTTGGAGATCCTTAATATAAATAAATGAGACGTACTTAGATATCATGTAGGGCAATTTATTTATTTTTTTGATTATGGGCCTCCAACAAAGTGTACATGATTTTAAGAATTTGATGTGTAGTATACACAAAATACTTGATTTTGTACAGCGGTATGCCTCCTGTGTAGTCCTTCAAATAGTGGAGATCACATTTACCGAATTCAAAAGGAAGAGGTTTTTCAATTCGACCGTTTTTATGCTTTTTTGTCTTAAAATGTATCTTGTGTATTCTTTGTTGGAGATCCTTAATATAAATCAAATAAATAAATGAAACGTACTTAGACGTCTAGAGTCTGCAACTAGAGTCAGTAACGTTTTGAAAGTGCCTGAAAAGGCCTACTCGAAATAAAAACATTTTGATTTTTGACGTCATGTAAGGCAATATAAAGAAACTACATATTTTTATTAAAGTATTTGTCTCCCCACAGACCCTCATGTACCTCCGTCTGTTCGCGCACATCCTGGTGGGCTTCCTGATCGGCGCGCTGTACTACGACATCGGTGACGACGGCTCCAAAGTGCTCTCCAATCTCGGCTTCCTCTTCTTCAACATGCTGTTCCTTATGTACACGTCTATGACCATCACTATACTTAGTTGTGAGTATCATTGTGTTTAAGTCACTTGATAATAATGCCGATGTAATTTATGATAGAATTTTTGAAACCTAGGCAAGGGTAATTCACCTAGCCTCACAAAAAATCCCACACTCCCCGGTTTTATTAATCCCCATAAGGCCCGGAACCTTTAGAAGGTTTCTCCCCGCAAAACGGCAAGGGTAAAGAGTTTACAGCTAGTTAGCACTCTTGGGCTGTAACAGCTCAAGTATTTTGCCGTTCTCTTTATTGGAAACCGATTCTAAATGACATCGAAATAATATAATACGTATATTTCGATGACTTATAATGAACAGTATTTTTTGATATCTTTTCGACCTCATAGAAGGACGTATTAAAATGCATTAACTTGCAAATTTGATGAATTAGCTTGCAGGATAACTATTTTTATTTTAACCATAATTATAGATAACTTCCTGATTTCTCAATGACTTTTAATCAAGTAAAAAAATGTTGTAACCAAAACTGGTTTTAACTATGGTTGAAATTAATCATGGCTTCTAAACATTAATCTCTCATAGCATTGAGAAGGTCGATATTTACACGTATATCATAAGATTAGTATGCAAAGTATTTTTTAAATAAGAAAACATCATAAAATATCAGAGCAAAATTAAAAAGAAAAGCAAAAATATGTTTCAACCTTAACCCTTTAACTTAAAGATACAATTTCTATGTTTAACAAACCTATGCCTGTATTACAAGCTCTTAAAGCGAGAATATTGTCATTGCGAAAGTGAGACACAGCACATTACGCGTAACGATATCTCTCTTCCACAATTGCAATAGCAAGCTAAAGTTTAATTAACGGCTATAAAATATGTAATAAGTGATGTAATAAAACTTAATGTTTTCCAGTTCCCCTTGAGATGCCTGTGCTGGTGAAAGAACACTTTAATCGGTGGTACTCGTTGCGGTCTTACTATTTGGCAATCACCGTGTCTGACATACCATTCCAGGTAATTATGAATTTATTACCATAATTAGTTTGTTAACAAGCCTTTTATTTACAGTGTTAATAAGCGGCAAAATAGTTACTTCTGTATTTTTTTTTAATTTAAGTCATTCCATACAAGGTTTACAAACTGTTCAACAACAAATAAATTCAGTTAAGCGATTTAGTCGTGTGAGTAAGATAGACAGATATAGACTTACCTGATAGATAGAAAATGTAATAAAATGACAGAGTAACAAGTTGCCCACATTTTTTCGATTGACAATTTACTGTTATCTACACGACAACTGAACACTTACTTGAAGTTAACACAAAAACTGTTACCAAATTGGACCAAATCAACAATAGCAATATGTTTTACGCTACAAATATAATTTGCAGGCGATATTCTGCGTGATCTACGTGGTGATAGTGTACCTGCTGACGTCACAGCCGCCGGTGTGGTTCCGGTTCTCGATGTTCCTGTCGTCGTGTCTGCTCATCTCCTTCGTGGCGCAGAGCGTGGGGCTTGTTGTTGGTGCTGCTATGAATGTCCAGGTAAATATATATTTTTTCAAGTGTAATCTCTTTTTTGTGTGTATGTATGCATGTATGTATACTTGCATGATTTTTATGTTCATGTTCAAGAATCATGTTGATTTTCTCCTACTTTGACATTTCTTACATGTTGTGCTGAATAGGCACCTACTTCCGTAAATGAGAGATTTCTAATTTCTTAATAATTAAATGATAATCACAAGTCAAAATTATCACAAAAAGTTCCAAATTACAATGTTTGAGGAGTAAACATTAAATATATATGGTAATATATTTAACATTATTTGTTTACCATTCTAGAACGGCGTGTTCTTAGCGCCGGTGATGTCGGTCCCGTTCCTGCTGTTCAGCGGGTTCTTCGTGTCGTTCAACGCGATCCCGGTGTACCTGCGCTGGATCACCTACCTGTCCTACATCCGCTACGGGTTCGAGGGCACCGCGCTCGCCACCTACTCCTTCGACAGGCCCAAGCTTAAGTGTCACCAGGTACATAGCATTTTCCTGAAACGACAATTCATTTTAAGGGTCAATTCATACAAGAGTTGAAGTCACATGAAGTGTTGACAGAAGAACAAAATTTGCGAATTCATCCTAGTATCAGTGCAATGTGATGCAAACTTAACTATTAACTTTAAACCTTTTATATATATTTTTTTTATGGAATGTATGATCTCCGCCTACCCCCAAGGGAAAGAGGCGTGACGTTTATGTAAAATGTCCTTCTCACCCACGTTATCTATTGCCTTTTTCGTTCAACATTAATATGAATGTGATGTGGTTGCAGACTTACTGCCACTTCAAGAACCCGGAGACGACGCTAGAGGAGTTGGACATGCTGAACGCGGACTTCACGCTGGACATCGCGGCGCTGTGCCTCATCTTCCTGGTGCTGCGGATCTCCGCCTTCCTGTTCCTGCGCTGGAAGCTCAAGTCCACCAGATAAGCACCTCACGCTACACATATCTACGGTACAATACCAAACGACACTCTAAGTTAAGGTAGGGTTGTCACTTTGTCCTACAACCAAACATGTGTCGACTTCTTATGGTGCAAGATTGAGTAACATGTCATTGATACTAAATCTAACTATACCAAAGGTGTCTTAGAAATGAAAATTATGAAACTTCTAAACTCAATAAATTATTTGCGTTACAACCTCGAGAATACAGAAGTTGGTACACGAGACAAAGTAACAATCTGTAGTTAATTATGTTTACGCAGTTATTGTGATAAAAACATGTTAGATTTCGAATATGTTATGAAATATGGTATCGTTTCCACAAGTTTATAAAGAGGTACGGCATGAAGCTAGCGTCCTATTATATTTAGACAAATACAGTTTATAATGCAACAAATAGAAAGGTAAAATAACGCCTACATTAATATTTATGATGAAAGTTGTGCTCGATAATTAACAAGTGTCACCCCTATTACATGAGCCCTTAAGTAATATGGACTGTCAAAGTAGGTTTAATGAAATATTATTAAAATTATGTTAGTATTTTATATTCATGACAATTAAATATGACTAAAGTGCCTAATAACTCCACGGCCCCAAGTAATTCAATTTCCTATTCATAGACGTTCGATGTTTATCGAACTCGAAAATGTGTTAGTTGTGTGTGATAAAGAATGGAAATTGTTCAGCAAATTATATACAACGTTGATAAAAGCGAGAGGCATTAAATGAAACCACATATTCTGTATATCATTATAAGGCTACACAACAAAAATCAAATCAATGTAAGCAACATTTTTATAATAACTTTCGTGAGGATGATTCATACTTAAAACGTTATAACGGTTTACTCACGCGTATTTATCGGGATAGCCCGACTAGTTTCGGACCCAACCGGAGCCAACTAGATAACTATGCCTATAAAACTTAATCACCTAATCAGGAAGATACAGCATGTTCAAACTAAAAAAAAACTAAAAAAATATCCTGTGACTAAACTATTGCTTACATTGATTTGATTTTTGTTGTGTAGCCTTATAATTTTAATAAGATAATATAAATAAATTAAGGACTTATTCTGTGGCCTTTATATATAATGATTACTATATATTATCCATCCAAGTTAACTATTATGCAGTTTATTTCCCTGTTAATGAGATCTGATACCATCCAATATAAGCCAAGGTTATGAAACATACTGTAATTCAAATTGCTCATAAATTATTCTTCTTGCCTGACCGGCTTGCCGTTAAATTTATATCAAAGATAGACTTAATTTTCGAAGCTGGGTAAACGGTAATTTATATAATAATAGGAATGTACTGTGACAATAAAATAGACTGTTTGACTAAATATTTTTATATACCTACATTTTTGCTCCTGATATTTATTGTGTCGACTATGTATCTATTATCTTTTCTTTTTTTCACGATGCATTTCATTTCATATTGGTCAACGAGACGAGATAAAAGTGATAAAACTTTCAGAGGTAAACAAATGCTGGTGAGTTATCGCTCATTAAGAAAATTCACCTAGTTTTTGTTTGGTATTAAAAGTTAAATGCCAATCAATATTCCTACAGTATCGACTCTGTATAACGAAACGCACAACTTTCACACATACATCTTACGATGGCGATCAAACAACGTCAAGTATTCCACTAGGTGTTTGTTTATCTATTTAATCTTGTCTCGTTGACCTTACCTTAGTTATGTAAATTACCGTAACCTAGCTATTAGTTAAGACTTACGCATTCAGGGATCATGGTAATATTCATTGTACTTAGAGATGTAATTATTTAGATACATATTGTGGTCCAATTAATTATTGATACGGTTAGATGTAATGGTTATAGAATGTATGATGTTTTGTACCTATCTATTTTTTTTTAAATAAATGGTTTATAAAGATCATTTTGTTTGTATTTATTTGTGTATTTTTAATTAATTTAGTAAGTATGTAATCCATAGTGCATAGTCATAGTTTAGTTGGTTATCATTCTACGTTGTGCAGTCATTGCCGGTAACAGTCAGTGTAGCCATATAAGCGACGAGACAAACAGAAAAGATATACTCGTATAGAAGTTTCGCTACAAAAAATAAAGAGAAAAGTCTAGGCCATGTCTCGTCCTTCGTTTTTTTTGTGTTTGTTCGGCCTCTTAGATTTCATTAATGTATTCACCAATTTTTTTTCTCTAGCAACTAATGGATGCTAATATATTAGTTTTACAAATATGTTAACCTTTATTACACCACATAGCCTTGATACACTTCCAAACAAGAAGTAATGTCATAAAAAACAAGAATTGCTGTTTTGCTAGACAAACCTTCACTATTTTTTATTGCAAATCTTGTTTTAACCCCAAGATTTAATATCTATTCATTATAATTAGCATACCAATAAACTAGTCGTCCATATTTTAAAAGATAAATGAAATATAAATTAACGAATTATAATATCCAGACAAAAAGTGAATTGCAACTAGTTTTATATGGTGGTCTAAGAATATTATTTGGAATGTTTTTTTTCTAATAAGCATTTTTGGAACTTATTGTCGAATGCGAATAATTATTTCATCCCCTCAGTTTATTACTCATAGAGTTGATCAGACACATCTATCGCGACAGCTCAATCATTTTGTTCAACTGCGTCTGAAGCAGGGTGATGTTTTTAGTACTCATGGTTGGTACCCATTTACAAAGGCATTTTCTAGCTAACCCTAAGTGCTAAATAATAGCTGCCTGTTATCACCATAATCAGATACGCCTGCGAACCCATCCGGGAAGTTATGTTACCGCAGGACGCGCTCAAGCGAAAAATAATATTGGCACATATCGTAATGGACGTTGCCTAGCCGAGTGTGACGTGATTCTATGATCAGGTTAAAGTATGAACAAACTGATGTCGTTAAAAGATAAAAAAATAATTGCAGTAGGTATATCTATGAACTGACCTGATTGATGACCCTACTGTGATCCTAGCCGTAACCGCCCACAAATACTTAGAAACTTTTGAAGTAGCTCTCCGGTTAATGAAGTAGGTAGTAGATTTTTGCGAAAACCTATTTTAGCAGGTCACAAAAAGTGAGAAGCTAGTAGTATTATTTTCATACTAAAGACTGCAGAAAGTGTACAGGTTAAATGGAAAAGAAAAAAAAAACAATATTTATTAAGTAGGTATGTCAAATATACCGTTAGGAGTGAAATCGCTATAATAAATCGAATATAAATTTTAATCAACTAACGATCTTTAACCACGAAGTGAAAATAAACTATGAACAAGATCCAAGTTTCTACGTATTACAATGTTTATAGCTAATGACGTAATGTGTTCACTTAAGTTTTCCCTTTTGTCTCATCGGTAATCTTAAACAGTAGGGATTAAGAAAACAAATGTGAGTTCTCAGGATTGAAATGTATGTCAAACACTTTCCGACGCTTAGCACGTATACATAAGGGCCAGTCTTCAGAGGATAGGCAACTACAGAATGTTTATTGTCTAATTATTTCCAGTATTAAAACCTGTCTTTTACAAACGTCATATTTACGCAGGCAAAAACCCACAACCATCAGTGGCAACCTTTTTTCTGTCATAATGATCATGGCTGTTCATGACAAAAAAAGATCGTAGTTTAACTAATTAAAACAGGAATGTAAGTAAAAATACACAGTACATCGATCATTTTATTTAACCTAACGTAACTAATGTACATAGCTTGTGTCATTATTACTACACGAAAAACTAGTGCTTTCAACATTATAATTTTCTCATTTTATATCTATTAGGTGCACTACGTGTGGTAGACTAGAAAAGTCGCTATAAATTCTTTGACTATAAAACTGGTGTAAAAGGACAATTTAATGTTAATTGAAGGTGAATAATAATTATTTCTTATTATGAAATACAATTTCCAGAACAAACGTTGCTATAGAAATACCGTATCCAATACCATAGACTCTCCACGGAATAATTAAACTTGCCCGAAATTCTTTAACACGAAAAATATGTTTCAGCTTCTGTAAATAGAACATATCCGTGAAAATTTTATCCACGATACCATTTTCCCTTAGTTGTAATGCTTGGCAACGTAAAGTGTGTAGTATAGGAAATCCTTTGTCAACATAGGTGGCGTAAATCACTTTAGAATAGGGCTTTGGTAACGACATTATTCTAGGTCGACCGTACTCGTCATAAAATTTCTCTTTGTGATACAAATATGCTCCGTACAGCATGATAGTGTACAACTTATCAGATTCCATGACTGACCTGACGCTGTCAAGCAAATCGCTACACTCGGCACTGCCAGAAAACTCATCCTTAGATTGTATGGATTCTACATAATATGTTCCCATTACTTTACTGAAACACGGCTTCAAATGGTATTTCGCTATGTCTTCCTCTGTCGAAATTTGATAATCTTCGAGAGGATTAGTGGTAAGACTGACGAGACTTGACTGGTAGAATGCACTTACTAAATACGAAAACCACACCCACAGTATTAGAATGTATTTTACCACATTATGCCGACATCGGAAGTTCCGTCCGTGTAATATTAACGATTCTAATATCCAGAATACTACGTAGCTTTTGTCTTTTGTACGAAGTATTAACATTATGAGTACAGAATATAGTAATATACAAAGAATTAAGAGAGCCCAGATTGTTAAATTGAATTCCAGGTAGAGGTATTTCCAAGCCGGCATATAAGACGCACGTTTTACTATAAATCTTATCTCATCGGTATACCCGAGATGTCCGTCAATAAAGCTAAATGCAAGCGCACGTGATGGTATCAGCAGCATTCCACCTATAACAGCATCGACTTCGTTGTCTTGTAACTTCCTCAGTGTTCCTGTAGCCCTCAGATCCGAAGACACGGTAGAAATGTTTTCAGAATCGTAATCGTCTATAATATTGACTTTGAATCCTTGCGTCTCACCCATTAACCGTAATAAGTACGGCTCGAGTCCTTTTGCCAGCGCGGATGAAATATTGTTTGAATCTCTAGAATATACTATTGTGAACGGCGGCCAATGAGATATCACGACGTCTAGGGTACAGTTTTGTAGTCCAGTAACAGCCTTTTCTGGGTACAGATCAAGTAAATTTACAGCGCGCGAACATTTACCATAATTTATAACGGAGTCATAACGTTTGCCGCAGTTGTAGTTATCATAAGGATTGTATGTATACAAGAGAGGGTCCTCGGTGGCGTTAACAACCACTACGTTGATAACCTGCCATCTCAGTAAAGTGTTAAATATCACGTTAAGTTCGGTTTTCTTTAGCTCCACTACAACAATTAAGAAACGGGCCAGTGGATTCCATGCTGATTCGCGCGTTAACTTTTTAAAATTTAAAGCGAAATGAGATGCATTATTAGCTGATATTAGGTAGGCTTCGTGTGGGATAATTAACTTTATTGATGCTTGTCGCGATACCATTGTTATTATATTAGCGTTATTGATAGCTTGCAAAAGTTCTCCGTCTTCAACGTTATTGCCCACATGTGTTATTACACTACCTTCGGTAAAGTATTCTTGAATAATACTTGTTATACATGGAAAAACGCTATCCTCGTATGTCGTGGTAGGTAACATTATGAAACAATTTCCACTGTGGTATAATACGAACGTTATAAGGTACACCACCAACATTTTGTAAAGTAGGTACTTCAATGAAAGTTCTAACTAAGAAACTTATCATTAGGTTGATATAAATCATCGCTTATCTGTGCGTTGACAAGGCGTCAGAAATGATGATTCGCTGCATGTTATTACCGTTACAGTAGGTGATAATTAACAATTACGTACAGGTATAATTAGCGATAATCAGTGCTATGATTAGTACCGTCATATAATGTAACGAGTACGAAGTTAAAAAGCAGGTTTTATGAATAATTTATTATTTCTCTCTATTTAGCTATATCCACACCGCAACTTAAAACGAGAAGAAATCAGCCTGCTTTAATGTTTTATAGTTTCCGTTCGTCTTATCTGTTTTTTCATGTGGTGTGCTAAAAATATATTATATCTGTCTATCAATCTATAGAATTTGGAAAAAGGAGTCTAATGTTGATTAGAAAATAATTAATTCTACATATACAGTATGTATATTTGAACGACGGACTTATTCAAACCACCAATAGTTTATGCATAGACTTCACCAATAAACGTATAAACAATAAAAAACCCTGATTAATGACGAACAAAATCATTCCAAAAAAGTCCTAATAACTTCGCAACGTTTTAACACCCTCGCGCTTATCGAACATAATTATGCGCGGTCAATGACCGACGCCGACGTAGGTATGAATGCATTTCACTGCGCGGCACTCGTCGTCGACATCACAAGGGGCGCGGGGGGGCTTGCGCGCTCGCTGCCTTAGCGGCGGCACGTGTTTGGCGCGTGAAATTAGGCATTTTGCGCTCTGTGTTCATAAATACTGTATTTTATCGGATAGTTATGTGAAAAATTAAGGTCATAGTTTTTTTACATATTTGGGACGAGAATCGAATACTGACCACCCTCCTTCAATAAGTCCGTCGTTCAAATATACATGCTGTATATTATAGTAATACCAGCTTAATATATACGCCCTACTGTGGAGATTATTCCCATATAGAAAAGATTTGAGCAATGATCACCACGCCAGCTCAATGCGGACTGGCGATTTCATATTTCAATCTAGGTTTTCTCACTATGTTTTACTTTAATAGTTGTCAACAGTGCCTTAGAATTATTAGAATAGGTACCTAGTTCATATAACTTCAAAAAACCAGATTGGTGTTTGCCTGCGTTTTAGATCGAACCGAATAGAATATCCATCACAATCCATGCACAAAGCGCAAAGCCACAATTTATTTTTTTAAGAAATTTTAATTATCTATATTAAACGTGTATCCTACAATTCAGGGACTAAGGACACACTACAAAATGAGTACCTAATTATAAATCCTCTAATTTATATTATCTAATAATAAATGAGACCAAAGCTTAATATACGCACGTATATCTCATATGAACATCTTTGGCAATCTTTAATTATGTATCATTGTAAATACATCTGTTACTTCTGACTCTTCACTTCTGTAAAATGGGTTGCGAAAATCTAATGGGCCAAAGCCGCATCTTATAAAACTGCAGATTCTGAGCTTTCCGCCGGAGATATTGCAGTATTTACGTACTCAATTGTATACGACACTTAGGCCAAACAGTTTTAGGCACAAGTTCCAACATAAAAGTAATAGCAGAAATAACACAACCAACAACATACACACGCCAGGGAAGACTAAACCTTACTTCAAATTCTTTCTGAGAATAGCGCTGTTTCAGAGATCGTTTATAGTAAAGATCGCTGAGGCTTTTATCTGCCAAACCACTCTCTCTCATTCTCATGGAATTTAAGCGCAATCTCTTTGAAATTGGAAAGCCTTTATAAAAATAGAAACAAAAGAGAAATCTAGCGTAAGGTTTCTCAAAAGGGTAAATCAAGGGTTCTCCCCACTTATCGTTAAAGCTTTTCATGTTGTATAAATAAACATAATTTGGTACCATCGTGTAAAACCCTTTAGTTTTACTAATAGTCTCCATTGCTTCTGCAGTTGTATTGCATCCTTTTCTTTGAGGTGGGAATGAACTACCATTTGTAACCGATTCGGACGTTAAAAAATTCCGGAGCGCAAGACTAAAACACGGTTCGTATTTGTATTCCACTAAGTCTTTATCATTAGCAACTTGGTACTCTTTGCTCGGGTCTGTTGTAAGGCTGACAAGACTAGACTGATAGAAAGTATTAATCAGATATGCAAACCAAATCCAGGCGAGTAGAAGACATTTAACTAATGTTCGACTGCGGATATGTCGTCCATGAGATAGCAAATTATCTAGCAGATCCAATACCAATTGGCCCTTGTCCATATCACGAAAAACATATATCAAAATCAGAGAGTAAACAATAAGGGTTAACAATAACAGCAGCCACACCGTTATATCAAACTCAATGTAGACGCTTTTCCAAACTGGTATTAACGATGCAGTCTTTACTATAAATCGTATTTCGTTGTTGTACTCATGGTAGCCGCCGAGGTAACTAAATGCCGCTGCTCTTGCTGCTACCATCATCATGCCACCTACTATGACATGAGTTTCATTATTCTGAAGCATATTCATGGGACCAATCGCAGTCATATTAGGTGCAACTGTGGAAAATATAACGCCATTATAATTGTACTTCATTATAAAATTAATATTTTCTCTTTCCATTAATACTTTGAAAATATATGCTTCTGTTCCCAACAGTTTTTCGCCTTCTGTTTTTGCGGGATCAATACTAAAAGGTGGTCTATGACTCAATGATGCTATGAATGTACAGTTTTTCAGCCGCTCGCCTATTTTTTCTGGGTACAAATTCTGTTGGGCGAGCGAGCAATGGCCATAGCTGATGATATCGTTGTAGTATTTGCCACATGCATGGTTGTCAAATGGGTTGTAGGTGTAGAGATGAGCGTCGGCAGTACCGTTGACAATGACTACGTTATTAACGTGATGTCTCAGTAACACATCGAATACGTTGCGAAGATCACTGTCAGACACCGAACGGATGACAATCAACACCCGTGTGTATGGGTTCCACATTGGATCCATTAGGAGATATTTGAAGTGGTTTGTGAATGTGGTCACGTTATATGAAGTCATCAGATATCCTTGATTCGGAAGTTGAGGTTGGAATGCCGAACGTCGAGATATTAGTGAAAATTCATATGATGAGTAAATATTTTTTAGAAGTTCGTCATCATCACTTTCCATTTCAACATAAGTTAGTTTTCCTTCAGAAAAATATTGTTTGAGTATGTTAGTGACACACTGTACTAACGAATGTTCGTTAGCAAAATGATGTGTTTCCATAATGTTTTCACATTGTCCCGATACGTGCAGCACGGACACCAGAAAACACGCGAACCACATTTTACAGCAATGAATCGACTGTGATTGCTTTTAGCACCAATTTATTATTATAACGTGCTTTTGAACTACTTTTATTTAAATACTTTTTATAAACTGTATTAGTTGTAACTTTATGTTAAGGCATAGTTGCAATTAATGAATTGCTTTGAATCTTTAGATTGACTTAACTTCCAAGGATGAGAATACGATGCTTTAGTAGACGTTACCGGATAGCTACTAAGAATATAATGATTAACCTTTAATGTCTTAGTCAAAAGTAAACTCATTTTGAAAGTAATTTGTCGCGGTACATTTCTGAGTATATTTATTTATAAGGTATCAATAACGGTGTTATTTCAATGTAGTATGGATGTAAAGTAAATTGTACATAACCAAAGTTTACTTAATAAATATTTGTCGCATTAGACAACACAAATCATATTGTACAAATAAAAAATGACTTAATTATATTATTATACCATTATCTGTGAAAACCTTAGGTATAAAAACATAAGTGCTATAAACAAACAAAACCCAGATTTATTATAAAACATAGGGTTGTATTTATGTATTGTTGTCACGGCTTCTGGTGTTTAAATTTAAGCGATTATGTTACTAACATACTATGTTTATAGGAGCTTGATTAATAAGTACAAGAATTATTTTCTTTTTACTAGAAAAATCATCTGCCCGTTAGCTTTGGACCAAAGTCCAAGTTTACAATCTAAGAACATTATATTTTTAAATAACAACGACAACAAGTATTCCGCAACATTTTTAATTAAGCGTTTTTAGTACAAACATCAAATACAATTCGATTATCTGGTGTCTTAAATCTTCGCGTTAATAATAATCAAATCTTATAATTTGGTTATACTTTATCAAAGCTATTTGTACAATCTGTCAGCAAATGCTTTTTATATCCAACATAACGAAGCGACATCAAGGTAGATGCTGAAAATCGACGCTAATGAACTCTTGTGACAGTTGGGTATCCGACTAATATCTATCTAGAAGAAGCTATATAGAGAAATTGACAGGTGATAGCAATAATTACGAATAAATGCGAAAACACCTGAGGTAAAGGAGTATAATACACAAAGTTTTAATCAGTTAGTAGTATTCCTAATTTATGTTTTATTATCTTTTGTATAAGCTACTTCAATAATGAATGCGATTGTAGCCAGTATGCAACCAGCAGCATAAGCATACCACGGAATCACAATCATATATTGAAATTCCTTTGTTAGGTATTTATGTTTAAGATCTAAAGCATACAGTTGATCAGTTATACTTTTTTTTATAAGACCAGTTTCGTGAAGACGATACGCAATTTCAAACATTCTATTTGTTACAGGAAAGCCTTTGTAAAAATAAATTCCTGTGATGACTTTAGAGAAAGATTTGTCAAAAGCATACAGCTGTGAATTGCCGTATTTATCACAGTATAGTCTTTTGTAGTAATCATAGAGTGTTTTTTGACAAAATGTGTATAATTTATTTGATTTGCTTATCGTTTCCAAAAATAAAGTCAAATTCTTGCAAGCGGGCGAATTATTGTTCATAGCGTATGCTTCTTTGTATTCAGTGCTAAAAAAACCAAGCAGTGGGGAACTAATGCACGGTTTAATGTTGTAGGCAGCTAAATCATTTTCGTTTGCTATCTGGTATTCCTTCACTGGATGTGTTATCAAGCTGTATAAACCAGACTGATAGAAACTATTCATAAGATACATGAACCATATCCATATCAAAAACAATATTTGTGCCTCCTGACTGCGGGGAATCTTACAGCTACGGCCAACGAAACATAATAATAACTTTAGTGCTATACCGTCTGCGACTGTAGCTCCAAGTAATTTTATTGTAATTATTGTAAACATTAGATAAAATGCCGTCATTAATAACCATACCGGAGGCTGGAACACCAAGAAAAGAACTCGCCAGGCAGGCACATTAGGAGACCTTTTTACTAAAAAAACGATTTGGTCACTCACATCGAAGTAACCAGTAATATATGTAAAAGCTTCTGCTCGTGTTGGAACTAAAAACAAATTACCGAACATGACATCAACTTCACCGCTATAAAGTTTACTCAAAGGGCCTTCTATTGTCATATCAGGCGTTATAGTCGTAAAAATATTGATGTCCATTTCATAACTATAATTTACTTTTAATTCTTCTCGTTCGCTTATTAATTGTAAGGCGTATTGTTCGGCTCCTATTTTAAATCCTTTTTTTACCAGAGCAGGGTTGATGACATAAGGTGGTTGATGTGGTACGAAGGCACGTAGCGTACAATTTCGTAATCCTGTCACCAATTTATTTGGAAACAAATTGCTGTCGGTTTGTAAGCATGGTCCGAGGGCTTCGATGTGTTTGTAATACCTGCCACAGGCGTAGTGGTCGAAAGGATTGTATGTGTACAGTAGCGCGTCGTCTGTGCCGTTCACTACTACTACGTTTATCACATGTTGTTTTAAGAGTACGTCGAAGATAGTTTTTAGCTCACTTTCTTTTATGGATTTAATGACTATCAAGAATCGTGCGGACGGGTTCCATTTCAAATCTTTGAGCATATCCTTAAAACCATCACAGAATGCTTCAACGTTCAACGCGGTTATGATGTATCCACTGTATCTTACTGGTAACCGAGCTGTCGGCAGTCTTAACACAAGCGGTTCTGTAGCTTTAGAATGGAGTTCTCTCAAAATTTCGTCGTCATCGGGACTCATGTCAACATATGCAAAGCTTGGTCTTGCTATGAAGTATATCCCTACAATAGAGGTTACACATTTTGTTAAATTTTGATGTTTAGGTTGATCTTTCATGGCCGTTATATGTGCACATTTACAATTCAGGAATAACGTAGCAAACAACACAAGTGCCAACATGTTGGAACACAGCCAGGTCTGCATTTCTTGATATGTGACTTCTTATGATGTTTCTTTCAATCGGAATTATGGTTACATGCCATTAGTTGAAACAATTAATAATGGTTTATCTAAATGGGCATTAATATTGTGCCGACATCATTTTAGGTATTAAGACAGATTTGAATCTCTGTATTTTTTTTTGATTGACACATTACAAATGAATTTGCTATGTGTATACGACTCTATCTAATGTAGTCGTAGGGATTACGTAAGATGAATCGAGAAAAAAAAGGAAACTTTTACACACATATTCCCATGCCTAGGACCCAACCACACTTATAACTTTATCGCAAGTTATAAACTAATTTTGTCAAAAAATTAAAATTGACTTCAAAAACAGTGGCACTAAAATCTTGAAAATAATCTAAATGATAAAATATATCGTCATATCACATAGGTACTGACTTGTGTTGGTGCCAAGTGAGTAGGTTGAATATTTCGCTTATGTATAGGGTTATGTGTAGGTATTGGTTTTGACACCGACTTCATTCAGTACCTATGTAATATGATGATATATTTTGTCATTTAGATTATTTTCAGGATTATAGTGTGTTTTTGAAGCCGGTTTTTATTTTTTGTATTTTTTTTTTCCTTTTAGTGTTTAGATTTACTTTATTAAAAACAGGTTAATCTAAAAGCTTTAAAAGAATACAACTGTCAGTTAAAAATTAATTGCCGTTAAGAATTAATTGCCATATTAAAATTTAGCCAATGAATAAATTTATTTAATTGCTAACCGTTGAGGGAGTTCTTTTAATTATTCTTTGTCGTATGTATCAGACCGCTATTGACACAAGTCACAACCCCTCTGAGGTAAGGTTCTTATAAATACAAATGAATCAAGCTCAAAGACAAGGTAGCTGCTGTGATTAGTTGAGGAGTTCCCTCGACTGTCTGTCAGCTCCAACATCACATCTACTCCAATATACTTAAATTTATTTGTAGTGATTTCAAATACTTAAAGAAAAAAGGCACTTGTCGCCCCTACAAAATTTCGAAGATCTCGATTTCTCTGGTCTGGCATCATCAAATCCTGACTTCCTTATCATGGAAGCACCTGTGAAGTATACCCGATCAAACAAAAAATAATTTTGCAAATCGGTCCAGGCGTCTTTGAGTAATCGGTGAACATACATGAAGAAAATAAAAGATGACGACTTGAGAACCACCTCTTTTTTTGAATTGGGTGAAAATGTTTGCCGCCTAACGTAGTCACACGGAGCACGAGCCAGTTTGTGGGTTATAATAATCTGATTTGTAATGCACAAAAATGATTTTTTCCTTTTCGAAAGTTATAATTGGAAACCCACGATTGTACCAGCAGAAATTTTAAGTAATAAATGAAACAATAAGTAATTCACAACATTTTTTATTTCAGTGTTTGTGTACTTAAAAACTACTCGATTTGCTGTTCTTAAAACCTTTGCGTTCATAATTCGTGAGATGCTTGTAGTACATAAAGAGCAGATAACAGATCGATGTTCGTCGTAGTTAATTAATTTTTACAAACAAAAACTACTTCAGAACGACGGCAATAAAAACTTAAAAATAAACAGCATCATATTAGCTAGGTACAGGCTGAATTCGGTGAAAAACCAACAATTTGAGTTATTCCTATGAGTATGTTTGCATGTCACCGCATAGTGCGTTCATAGCTAGTGTCATTGCTGCAATTTTCCGAGATTCAGTGCAAACACGAACAATATCGATAATGCTGTATCTACCAAGTTATAGGCAATGTCGACATCTGCCGGGGCTGCGGGATGTTCGTAAGGGTTACCGCAACCCAGGCACTCGAAAGCTCCAGGAGAAACATAGTGGGTTCTAGCCAGTAAAAGTTTGACACTCCCTCCCGCTGTGGGTCCAGCGGGAGGGAGTGTCAGACTTTTGCTGGCTGGTGTGTCAGTGCACGTTAAGCACAGTGTTTGCGTGAGTGTGACGATTAATAGCTAGCTCGTGTTTTAAGTGGCGAGTTGTGAGTAATGCGCAAGCATACGCACGAGTGTCTGGCCCGTATTAGAATTGAATAGTGGGTAAAAGAATAGGGACTATTTCCTTTCTAACCTCTTGTATCTTTTCACATAATAATGAGTGTACGTAGTACACGTAGTACATTTTTGGTAGTACGTAACACATTTGTGTTTAGTAACTTCTTAATTAAATAGAATTTAGGACAATGTCTTTGCAAGTAACTTCTTTCTTCCATTTCTGACAGTTAGTGCTTAGATTAACATCACTTGAGGAAAACCTCGATAATTACCATTACGAATATGCAAACGCCTGTGGTAGCAGAAGGACACGAGAGCAAGCGTGAATGTGCTTAAGAACATAATTTTACACGAACGTTTGATTTATTAGTAACATTAAGTCTGATTTAAACTTTAGAATATTTTGTATAAACTATTTCAATTATAAATGTGATTGTAGCCAGTATACAACCAATTAAATAACTAAACCATGGAATCACAATCATGTATTGGAACTCCTTCGATTTGTATTTGTATTTAATTTTTAAAGTATACTGTTGATCAGTTATACTTTTTTTTACAAGACCAGTTTCGGGAAGCCGACTCGCAATTCTCATCATTCTTTTGGTTACAGGAAAGCCCTTGTAAAAATACATCCCGATGATGACTTTACAATAAGGTTTTTCGAAGGCATACAGCTGTGAGCGGTCGTATTTGTCGTAGTAATGTCTTTGGTAGTACTCATAGATAGTTCTTTGGCAAATCGTGTATAAATTCAATTCGGTAATTACTGTCCTTAAAAAATAATAAGCATTGCTGCAGCCCGGGGTATTGTATGCTGCAAAATTTTCAGAATGTAATTGTCCGAGCATCGCATTACTCAGGCACGGTTTCATATGGTATTCGGCTAAATCATTTTCGTTTTGTATTTGGTATTCGTTCACAGGATTTGTAGAAAAACTATATAGACCAGACTGGTAAAAACCGTTAATAAGATATACGAACCATATCCAGATTAAAAATAAAATGGATGCTTTCTGCCCGCGAGGGATTTTACAGCCATGTCCAACAAGACACACTAACATCTCTAGGATAATACCCGTCGCGTTTTTGCCTCCAAGTAATCTTGCGATCAATATACCATACAAGAGGTGACATGTAACCAGCAGTAACCATACCGAAGGCTGAAACACCAAGTAGAGGATCTTCCAGGCTGGCACATTTCGAGCCCTTTTTACTAGAAACAAAAATTCATCGTTCACATCGAAATAACCGGTAATATAGGTAAAGGCATCTATTCGTTGTGATAACATTAGCGTACTACCGAACATTACATCTGCTTCACCATTATGAAGCTTACTCAATGGGCCATCTATTTTCAAGTCAGGCGTGATAGTCGTAAAAGTATTGAAGTCAAAATCATAAGTGTAATTTACTTTTAATTCTTCAGGTTCGCTTATTAATCGGAATACATATTGTTCGGTTCCTATTGTAATTCCTTTTTTGACAACATCGGACTTTATAGCGTATGGTGGTCTATTTGGGACGGAGGCACGTAGCGTACAGTTTCGTAATCCTGTCACCAATTTATTTGGAAACAAATTGCTGTCGGTTTGTAAGCATGGTCCTAGGGCTTCGATGTGTTTGTAATACCTGCCACAGGCGTAGTGGTCGAAAGGATTGTATGTGTACAGATGCGCGTCGTCTGTGCCGTTCACCACTACTACGTTTATCACATGTTGTTTTAAGAGCACGTCGAAGATAGTTTTTAGCTCACTTTCTTTTATGGATTTAATGACTATCAAGAATCGTGCGGACGGGTTCCATTTCAAATCTTTGAGCATATCCTTAAAACCATCACAGAATGCTTCAACGTTCAACGCGGTTATGATGTATCCACTGTATCTTACTGGTAACCGAGCTGTCGGCAGTCTTAACACAAGCGGTGTTGTGGCTGTTGCATGGAGTCCTCTCAAAATCTCGTCATCTTCGGGATTCATGTCAATATATGCGAAGCTTGGTCCTGCCATGAAGTATTTGTGGACTGTAGCGGTTACACATTTTATTATATTCTGATATTCAGGTGGACGTTCAACAACTGTTATGTTTACACATTTACAATTCAAGAACAATGTAGCAAACAACAAAACTGTCATCATGTTGAAATACTATCAGGTCTGTATTTCTTTATATTGTGATTTCTTATGGTTCGTTTACATTTGTAGATATTTCTCCAGATTTATTGTAATGACTTTAGGACAATTAAGGTGTTTTATCTAAATGGATCTGAATTTTTACTGTTACCTTTTTAGTTATTATATTGATCTGTATCTCTGTTTATGCTTTTCTTTTGTCCTTGCTATAATGATAATTTTATTTACCTATTATTGTTTGAAATATTAAGTCACTGTACTAAACCAAACGTCGGGTAATTGATGGCTCTGTTAATGTTGGTTTGTTAGTCATTTTTATTACGGTTGGTTAGTAGTTATTTGCGGTTAATTAGTTTTTTTTATTACAGCTCGTGATTGATTTTGATTATATATTACATGTCTAATCGCCGAATGCTATGTACCTACCTGCAGATGTTATGACAAAAAACTAACCGTATCCAATTTCATAGAGGGTTAAAGAAGGATATCAATGTATATCCTCAAAACCATATACCTGTTACAGTCATAGTGATTAATGAGCGATTATACATAATGACTAGTCATTATGTATAATAGCTAAATTCACTAGACAGTGTAATAAATTAATCACATTATCTAGTTATTATTCATAATATCGTGTCAAAGTTAGCCAAAGTAATAATACTGTCTTTATCTTAGGTTCACCCTTGTTTGGTCGAACAACGTTTGATATAATATTACTCAATCAAACAACGTTTAAGAAAATCATCACTTTGTATAATGTCGTTTGACATAATTTTCAGTTCGTCGAATATTTATTTGCTATATCAACATTTGCGCTAATGATCAAAAGGTATAATGTTCATTTGATATCCACACTTCTGCCTAAAAAAAAAACCTAACCTAACCTAAATTAGGTGAGGTTAGGTTTTTTTTTTTATTTGTTAAAATCTTATTGAGGTGAAAATATTATCTTATGTTATTTTAATTGTTAAAATAATCTTTCTGATATGTATGCTTAAGGAAAATTGAAATACAAAGGAGAATGCCAAAATACGGCTTGTCACGAAACTTGTCACCGACAATCAATTCATTATAATTGTTATTTATATTTTATTTTACTTTAAATTATCAATTGTTAATAAGACTAAAAAAAGCACACCGTTACGATTAATTTTTGTAAAGTCGATCAACGATTATTGCATCAAAAATACGACATTTACAAAAAACTTGCCAGCAAAAAGATAAAATGAGTACTTAATCAATTGGATATCGATCACCATTATGAATTATATTAATCATTATAAAGGTGAAAACAAAAATACAATAAATACCTTGTTTAATATTTTGTCCTTTGGTACTGCTTAAATTCTTTTTTTCAGTTTTACATAATAAGAATCCGTGTGGTGTCCGGATATAAAGAATAGCGCCACCCCATATCCTCCACTGGGTGTCGTAAAAGGTGACTAATGGACCTTAAGACCTAGTGCACTGTACCAAGCACCTTGGGTCACCCGAATGGTGGCGGGTAAACCACCAACAATCGCATTCCCAAAGAGGGTTAGTGTCAGGCAGGCGGCCGACTATAAAACCATAGCCAAATCCATTAGCAACATGTTGCGCCGACCCCAAGTAAAATGGGATGAGGGCAGGAAGATGATGACATAATAATAATTATATTACAAAAATATTATCGATTATTTTTTGACCATCGATATTAATCGAATGGAAACGATATAATATTCAATAGTGGCAACACTTTTTTAATTGCCATTGTCGTTAATCGTCATATCATTGCGGTTTATTTCCTTCGGTGTTTATCTTTACATTTTGTTTTATTTTATAGATCCTTTTTGATGACTTAAAGGTTTTTGGCCTTAACCTAAATCCATAATGTAAATAAATAGGCTAATTCAACGAGAACCTATGTAGGTTTTTGTCGAAAAAATAGAAACTTTTTTTAATATAACTTTTTTTCGTGAGCTTTTATTGAAAATGTAATGTGTGCATAATTTTCTATATTTTTTGCCCTTTTTTTTAATATAACATTTATCTCTGTCGGTTCTAGCCAAAGTTTCTATAGAGACTTGGCATTGTCCTTTATTCTTAAACGAATATCTACTTGTTTTATCACTTTATCCAATTCTTTGAAGATATTATGTATAATAGCTAGTTAATGTGATTAATTTTGTGTGAATTATCACTTTATCCAAATTGAGTAGATATTATTCATAATAGCTAGACAGTATACATAATATCTAGATTAATCACTTTGGCTGTAACATACCTACTAATGCATTTTAGGTAATTTTCAAAACTCTGGAATCAACCGGACAGGGTAGCATTTTAAGCAGCAAGCGCATCTTTTTTATGGATGACGACGCGGCGTCGCATCGTCGTAGTACTACTGGCTGGGCCTTTGGTTCAATTTTGCGAAATACTACCTACAAGGCTTCTTAACGAGACGATTTTTGCTTGAACTATGACAAGACTAAAGTCATATTGGACGTCCATATCGAGACCGAATCGTGTTATTTATAGATGAAATAGCTGTCATAGTTTTGCAGGAGTATGTTTAGGTAGGTTGCGTTATTGAGTGAAACCCGTTAAAGGTTTCGTTTGGGCTAGGCAGAATTTGAAAAACAATGATGAGTCTTCTCGTTGTGTTGAAGACGAAAGTCTTTAACCACTGCGTTGTCCTGTCATGATCTATGGCGTTGAAAAGTGCTCTCTAACAGAAGGGCTAGTGTCATAAATTTGAATGTTGATCAGCGACATATTTTTCGGGCTATATTTTTAAATTTTGCCTTGCTATGAAGTGTCATTGACTCAATTGTAGTGGATTTATCCTAACAATTTAGATAAGTAAAACGTAATAATTAAATAAGTAAAACTTAATCATGAACAAGTAAAACCTAATATCTCCGATATTGATTTACTTTTTAGTCAATTATACATTTGTGTTGTTTGTGTACGACGTTCGTGTATAAAAATAGAACGCATTTTCTTAAAACAATCATGTTATAATAAAGATACGACTAAAAACAAGAGTAATTTAAATAATTTCTAATTTTTTCTTAAATATTTTTTGGTTGTTAGCTAACTTTATAAACGCATTTTGAAGAGCTATAGGGACGTGTAACTGACTGACAGTCGAATATCGATAAAATTATAGTATGAAAATTATAATATAATAATAAAGAATGGCAAAATAAGTCGATAGTGGGGAGTTTACTAAAAAAAACATTTATTTTTACCTTATTATGACTTAAACTTCCATCTTTAATTCTTTATTCGTTCTTTATTTCAATGTCGTGACGACGTATTTTTTTATGAACCTCATTACGACATAGATATCGATAAAATACAAAAGACGCCCCCATTTCAGTGCCCCCCCCCCATGTAATGTCATTCTGACAAACGTCACAGGTATCAAGCTATATTTTACAAGGTATATTGAGTTGACATAAAAATAACACCTAACATGTATAGATAAAAGATAACTTTCTGTGTTCTATTATAATTATGTTGCAGTAAATAACTGTGACATAATTATATGTCATGCAAATATTGTGGCATGATAATGGAGTATTTGATAAAAAAACTATACGAATATGAAAATCTGTCTGACAGGCAAAAGTCAAATACCAAATAGGTAATTGGTTTTTAATGGTAAACTATTTTCCGTAATCTTGAAACATAAAATGTTTTTTTTTTTACTTGTAAACAGCTCTGTTAACCGAAAAAAGCGAGGCGTTGCCTATCCATTGTTTATGATTACTGTGAAGTATTTGAAAATATACCTTAACTGTGTTATTTCAAAGTTGGGATCAATTGTAATGTTAAATGGGACCAAGACAGTGCAGCGAACCATTGTAGATATGTGATTACCGTACTTAGTGCATGTAATAATACCTAGGATTTATGCCTAGGTCGCAGTGAAGCTGAGCAATTTATTGATTGACGTGTAACTAGGGGTTTCTTCTTTATATGAAACTAAATGTTGCCCAGGACTTCGCGCACGCGAATATTTTTTATAGCCGTAAAAACATTATCCACTTCTAACCTTTTTTTATATTACTCAATTCTTCTAAATCGAAAGCAATTATTTTAACTTTACAACAACATTTCCAACATCTATCTTTTTTAGCTCTCCCGGCCTCATTGAAAATTTAATTAAAATATTTTTAATATATATGTCTTATAGTCCAGTCATTTGGTAGTTTTACCTGGAAAGTTTTCCGGGAGTTTTGAAAATTGGGTATTTTATAGATTTGGATATGCTCTTTTTGAATTTTAACTTTGCCACCTCGTACCACCGCCGCTCGCGCCGCCATTTTGAAAAAATGGCGCCCAAAAAACGTTTTTTTGGGAATAACTCCTTTCCGACGCATTTTCCGAAAAAAATATTTTCTACAATATTAAACTAGAAAAAATTCCCTACACTTTATGTCTTATTCACTTTTTCATAAAATCAATAGTTTTGGACGTACGAGCGCCGCAAAGTATTATTCATTTGCACCACTATGAGTGTTTCGTATATTTTTCTAAACTGTTTTATTACTGACGCCGGTTTTCAAGAAGCAGGTATCAGGGTAATATGTCATTTTGAATCGGGCCCTTACTCTCGACTTTGAACGAAACTTCAACGAAATATTTGTCGGTAGAAGCTATATTATGAGAAATATTTAGTTTAGACTGAATCATCAGTGTACGTTTATTGTCGTACAGTGTTGTTTATGTTCTTAGAGCTATGGCTTCTTATACGGCAAATAGTTTAATTTGTGACAATTCACTTGAAAACCGGCGGCAATAATAGAACATTTTAGAAAAATATACGAAAAACACGTGGTGGTGCAGATGAATAAGTTAATACTTTGCGGCGCTCGTACATCCAAAACTATTGATTTTATGAAAAAGTGAATAAGACATAAAGGGTAGGAAATTTTTTGTAGTTTAATTTTGTAGAAAATATTTTTTTCGTAAAATGCCTCAGAAAGGAGATATTCCCAAAAAACCGTTTTTGGGCGCCATTTTTTCAAAATGGCGGCGCGAGCGGCGGTGATACGAGGTGGCAAAGTTAAAATTCGAAAAGAACATATCCAAATCTATAAAATACCCAATTTTCAAAACTCCCGGAAAACTTTCCAGGTAACCCCCTTATTTTCTACCAAATGACTGGACTATTAATTCAATGAATAGTTTGTGCGTAATAGTAAATTGTAATTCGTTATTTTTCACAACAGAACTAGTATTTGGATGAACACCACAGTGACAATGTCAAATTCCGATGCCTGGTTAAGAAAAAATACATTTGATATTCACTGTTTTAATAATATAAATTACCAGCAATTTCGTCTCAACGATTGATTAACTTTACATACAAAGTGGGTTTCGCAAGTGGTTTTAAGATATCTATTAATCTTAAACCGTTGAGGTTAATGAACTCCTTAACTTTATGCGTCATTTTTGGTTTATTCAAAAATTAGGTGTGAAGTATAACCAACCTGCAACTAAAATGAACAATGTTAGCTATGTATGTAACCTAGTATTGAATGTAGTTCGTCATAATAATCAATAATAAGACAGACTACAGTCTTTGCCATTCGACCTTCTTAGTACCTGTTATGGACACCATACATAGACCTTACAAGTTGCTAAGACTTGTATTTTCTATTGACATACTAGATATTCTTAAATCATTTTCTAAGAAAACAGTACAATGTAACTGTCTAGTTATTACCATACGACGTAGTCTCCATAATTAATGACACATTTTCTTGAGAAACTGTATTGTGGGTCAGTGTCACCGAATAAGTTGTTTTAAACGCTAGTTTACCGTGGGTTCCGTATTTTGATCGTTGTTAAAAGTTGCGACATAGCCCAGAATATCGCATATCTAAAATGTACGCGATATGTATTTTTGTGGTGTAACAATGTCGTTCTAGTACTTAAAATTCATTGCTTTGTCAACTTTTTATGTAATTCGTCATAAATAATATTATGTAGAAAAACTGTTTTTATCTCTAAATTATGACTTATATTTTATGCTTTATGTATAAGCCAGTTAAATATTCTACATTACATTTCCAACGACGACCATGGTAACACTGTTTGTGATGTCAAAGGTCAGAATTTAACATCCTAACATGTTTTTCGACGCTAAGAGAAATCTACGAAAATACCTCTATAAATAAGTGAATAATTGATTCTGTTATTAATCGCTTTTAGTTAGCTAGATTAAATTCTGAGTCCTCTATGGGGCAATTCAAAATTCCTAACGAAAAACTACTATACTCCATTTGTTTAAGTAATTAACTTAATGTAAACAATTTTGGTATGTCTTTTATACAAAATGTGATCTTGAAAAATGGAAAATAGGTTCTTTAACTTTAAAAAACATTATTTTTTTCTAAAGCTATAGATATTTGATTTGTGAGTAGTAATATCTGTATTATGAATAGTTTTTTTGGATTAAGAGTGATTGCCAAGATTGTTTACATTTAGTTAATTACCTAAACAAGTGGAGTATAATTACATTATTGTCTTGATTGATTACTTTGTATTTATTTGACTTTAAATTCATAGAAGGATGTATAGTTACATTTACGAAAGGTGTTACTAATATATTGCAAAACATATTTCAATACAAAGTGTATTTGTAAACTTCGACCTTTAACAAAACTGAAACTGATATGCAAAGGGCGATGACCGGTGCGTGACCGTTTTAAAATGCGGATGTTGTTTTAATTGTCCAACTAATTTTGTTTACGTTGATGTATTTAAACGTAAGTCAACTTAGTCATTTTAAATTCCGTGTATTTCAATATAGGTCATGTAGATAGTGTGTTCTGTGTACCTAAGTAAAATATCCGATTTAGTTTAACGGTCGATAAACTATCTATCGTTATGAAATTATGAACACACAACCAATTACTAGAAAGTACTGCATTGCATGTATTATTTAATGTTGATGGCTTCAGTACTAAAATATTAAATGTGTTATTGATATTTTTTACGATCGAATGTAGTTATGAGGTCAACCGATATTAGTAATTTAACGCCGTTTTTGCTCTATAAAAAGTGAAACGCAATAAAAGAAAATGTAATCTTTCGCCCTAGCTATATTCTCATTTATGGTATTATGCCCAGTATTACGACTATTACAAAATATGTTAGAACATTTAAAGCATATACCTATTCTCATATCACGCCTGGTAAATAATTCGCGCAAAAGGATGATAAATCATGATTAGTCATCCTAATCGCATTCGTATTATAGTTCATTGGAGAGAGTGAACTGTCTGAGCCGTAATTGACGTGTTCCTGTAAGGACCACTTACTTTTGCCATTGTTACCCGAACGGCATGCGGTGTCGCACACGCTGATACGGTATTTTGGCATAACATAAATGTAGGGACTAGGATACAACAGATAACAAATTGTATAAAAATAATTGATATTATAAGACACTAACATTTTTATGGCCTTCTAGTTTTAATAGGTATGTCAAACAATCGGCGTGTGAAAATGTCGCCAATTTTGTACAATTACATTATTACTTAGTTTATTTAGACTTGTATGAAATGTGTTTTGCTAGTGTTTTGTAAAATGTAAAACAATAGAAACGTCAACAAGGTTCAATGAGATTTAAGATTTTTTAATTCTCAAACTTTTTCAGATTTGTAAATGCACTACGTTAACAAATTTGCAAAAAGTTTGAGAGATTTTTATTGGTCTACTCTGTCTGATTTGGGAATGTTACATACGAAACTGGTAGGCCTTGGTAAAACAGGGACAAAACGTCTGACAAAAATCATCATATGACATTTGACGAGCATATTGAGAACCAAAACGAATTTTACAAATGTCCTTATTTAACAAAATAAATAAATTTAATTATGCAATCTCATGTATGACATAATTATGACGTATTTGTCTAGGTCAAGACAAGGCTGGTTTATGTTATAATTTATACCCAATGCTTGTGAAAATGTATCTTTAAGATGTTAATTCCAATGGGTGAGTATGGTCAGAGCCGGCATTTTATTCTCGGTTAAGGTCACTTGTACCGTCTAGACTTTTAAAGTATATTGTCAACCGGTAGAGCAGGCTTGTTGCTTAAACTGGTCATGATGGACTTTTTATTATAATGGCTTCTAATAAAAATGTGTTAAATATTTTAATAGTTGATTTCGTAGTAAGTTTAATTTATAGTCTATACTAGCTTTTGCCCGCGGCTTCGCACGCGTTAAGAAGTATTATTGTTTAGCAAGTTAGTGTAAAAAATTAGGGCCTACAAAACTTCCTTGTACACAATATTCTTAACTAATTTGTCATTTGGCACTAAACCTATCAAGCTACTGGGAGAACTTACTCGTGAGCAAGCAACATAGAACTGCCCATGAGAGAAGCAATGTTCTCTCTAGTCAATACCCGCAAATTTGAGAGTTTGCCCCTGAGACTTGTTTATAGTCATGGCTAGTCAAAAATCTAAGAAGATTTCTACAAACATCCCCTATTTCATCCCCTTATGTGTGGAATTTATCAAAATCTTTCTTAGAGGACGCCTACGTTATAGTACCTATGTGCATGTAAAGTCTCAGCCCGATCGGTTTAATTTTGACAAAGTTTCATAAAAAATTTCATCCCCTATTTTATCCCCTTGGGGGTAGAATTTATCAAAATCCTTTCTTAGCGAATACCTACGTCATAACATCTACCTGCGTGCCAAATTTCAGCCCGATCCATCCAGTAGTTTGGGCTGTGCGTTAATGCATCAATTTCGATCGAATTTGATTACCATAAAAACGGTTCTAGTGAGTTAATCTTAAAAGATAGACATATACTGTCGCGGACATTTTTTTAGATCATTTCAATAAGAATAATTCTTACATACATATATTGTGTGTATCTGGAACCGTTTTCGCAGCGCACGCAACGGAAGCCCTCAAGGATGAACAATTTTCCCCGTTTTTTTTCACATTTTCCATTATTTCTTCGCTCCTAATAGTTGCAACGTTATATTATATAACGTTGCAACTATTAGGCGTAGGCGTACGCGTTCAAACAAACAAACAAACAAACAAACATACAAACAAACAAACTCTTCAGCTTTATAATATTAGTATAGATAAAATATTTGATGCACTTTTATTTGTCCTTCGGCAGTATTGTTATACAAAACAAAACTAGGAACAAAATAGTATAGTAAGTAGTATTATTGTAATTAAACAAAACGGTTGCAAGTGATTAAGGTAACTCGATTCTTATTGCGTGCGCTCTCGGATGCGCTCGGATGCGGAAATCGATAATTGCTACGATCAAGACTGCACTTCGATGAGCAATTGTTTTATTTATGACCTCGTTCTTATTGCCTTAGTAATATAATCTGTCAACACTTTCGCGATAAGTATGAAAATATGTTTAGTTCACACATCTCTGGAGGCCTATTAACTCACCTTAAAGATTGGTGCAGTTGTGGAAGAAAGACGCTGCTCTTGCTTTTACCCTTAATTCCCTCAAGTGTACAAATGTAATATAAAATAATTAACGATCTTTTTGTAGTTTTAACTTTATTGCTAGTCTCCCAAGACTGCGCTACTGACGTTCGCCGGCATGATAGTAATATGAATAGCAAGTCTGAATGTTTATTTCTCAATCGTGTCTCAAGCCTCAACGCAACGATCATCGTAATTTGCACAGAGGGCTCGCGGGTTACAAGAAAGGAAATTGACTGCTTAAAAACACAAAAGTTTAGAATTTACGAAATTTTCTCATCCAGTATCGTAAACTTTGTAATCAATGTTGTACTGGTTTTAGCAAATTTAAGAATAAATTCTGGTTTTGAAAGTAATCGTGCTTACCTTGCATTTTACTCCCGTCCCAAACCAAATATTTTGAGATTGCTTGTCCTTTTTGAAGAATTAATTCGAGTTTACGATGTTAGCCTCAAGATATTTTTATCACGTGACAGTTAAATTCACATTGCCATTGTCTTGGCCTTGAATGAGAATAATTTGCCTAAATCCGCAGGTTGCTTATTTAATTTAAAGTAACTGGAAATATCACATCAAGTAAAAATAATATTGCATTCACCCAACAAATTCCTTGAATATTTCGTGGAACATTATTTTTTTTACTTAATAGTCATGCAATCATATCAAGGGCAAATAAAATTTTAATCGCAAACAAAGCCTTCATATCGTCTCTTAGAAGTATTTGCAAGTCATGATGAATAGTAAAAATATGATGACGTAGATATAAGCCTTTTCAATGCACTGAAATAAAGAACATGTGACAAGGAAGCTTAGAGCTCAATGTTATCTTCAGTCAGGAACTATGATTTAAAATTACTAATGAAAATACAAAAAAAACTTAATCTTATTAATAAATGTCACAAATTTTAACTTAAACTTAAAACTGACACACGAATAAATAACGAAATGAAATGTACTCATCAAATTTTCGCGAATAGTAGGGCGTTGTGATTGACCCAAAGGCTAGTACCAAATCTCTAACATGGCTCACAAAATACAAAGTCATAGGTGTGTACTTACTTAGTGAGAGAAGTGATTCCAAGCGTTTGAATCAAAACGATGATCTTTTAGAGAGCAATCTTGAAGATCAATGCTCGTTTCTTCCCTGTAAGACTACCTGTAAGGGTTTTGCCCTGCAGTGAGGGATATAAAAACCAGGGCCCCTTATTCGAAATTTACGTTTCTAGATCGAGTTTTTTTCAGAGAAATCACCATATTTAAATTCTTAAAAAAATATATAGTACAGATACATGCTTTATCTAGTGACTTTTTTGGATAGAAACGAATTATTTAACATTTTGCTCGATAAAAAAAAATTCAGAAGTAAGGTCGATTTTAGAAGTATTTTTAGTTTTATAAGACTTGGACTGAACGTAATTTTATATAAATTTAACATTTCATTTACTAATCGGATTTGCCAGGGATATTATTGGATACAATTTTAATATGGCGCTTATTTTTTTTTAAATAAAATAAATACGTGTAAAAGTGCTCGCGCGCACCGCGCGCTCGGTGCCAGTGTCCGGCCGGACGCCATCGAGGTAGGACCTATGCAACTTTTGCTCGCGACCACAAATTTACGTAAGTGATTGAAATGGTAAATAAAAAAAACAAAATTAAGAAAAGAAGGGTGTCTGAAGTGAAGATAATCCGAAAGTGTATTGCGTAAGTACTTATTCTATAAATACGTCACAATATGATTACTTCTATACACAGAGCAACGAGAAGTCAGTATGTCACTGTCAGTGTAGTCAATTTAAAATCTATAATGGGAATATTCACCTTTATAAGGTGCAGATTTCCATCCTGGTCAAATTCAAGGAGATGTATTTACTAATATTGTGTTTTGATTTTATTATAACATTTTTTTATTACGTATAAGATTTGAAAGAAATTGAACATGGCTATCGATTAGTATCGATCACAACTCACCACAATTTGAGATAGATGTTTATTATTTAGTTTGTTTGAAAAAAAAAGTCTTTCAGTTTACGTAATATCAAAACGTATCATGATTCAAATGATTCATGGTTACTAGTCCTAACCGTGTTAAATTAATGTCGGGGTGGTAGCGCCACGCTGTATAGTACTCACCAAATCTTCTACAACCATTCTTTAAATTCTATAGAATGATCATCGCTTTCCTTAGTCACACATTCATAACATATTAGTGTTGACAATCAATAGTTTAGTGGATAGCACATCAAGCTAAGTATATTATTATGTTTTTGTTGCAAACTACTACTTATTACTAGCACAATATATATATGAACTACTGATTTATTTATTTATACTGTGGCGTGCCCGCCCGCCGCCATAGGTCACCGGAGTTCAAATCGCGACGGCTCCTGGGTAACGCGGGCGCAAGCCGTTTCGGTGCGTTAAATGCCTAAACTTTCGGAATAAGGGGCCCTTAAGTGTGGTGTGTAACATCGCGTGAATACTTTAATCACAGCTCCGAGTCACTGCAAGTCAGGCGTAACCGAATACACGTGACTAAGCGTGTATCCATAACTACATGAATGTAACCGGTCTAATGCAATTCGTTGGGACATTGGCCTCTCGGTTAGTTCGAAGACTCGAATTTTGTGAAATCCTTACTACGCAGACAAATTTTGACATAAGAATCATTAATAAGAGTATCAAAGTTAAAATTTATTTATGTATTCGTTTGACACTTTATTTTGTTTTACTATTGTGTTCCACTATTTAAAAACATTAATTACATATTCTCATAGTCTAGATTTAACTAGATTTATTGTTATTGAATAGTTTAAATAATTTGTATAACATTTTCCTCTCAAAAATAATTCAAATTTGCTTAAATTAAGTAAAGGTTAGGAGATACGTTAGTATTCAAATCAGGTAGCAAAAATTAAGTCTGGATTAATAAGTTGTAAACTGATTTTATTCTTCGTACCTACTTCAAAATGGATAACATAATCGTTTCCAATCATATTATTATCTAGATGACCTTAAAAATTTAAATCAGCCGAGAGAGTCTGATAGCGAAACTTAAAATTAGCATTTGCGCAAACATTTTCTCAACATAAAATATATTACAACTTCTTTAGTCCCCAGATTTGTTTAATATTTTCGTAAAAAGTTTTGATTGCAATTTTGTTTATTACTATCATTGAAATGATAGTAGCGTCTTAATTACAATCAGAATTGATCATTGGCAACGTCTACGGGCTATAGCTACCGGCATATACACGAACTATCAACAGCTGCAAGCTAGTAGCTAGTCTGTCGGCTCGGTTTTACTCGTCCTTAGTTCACAACCGTTGCTTGCGGTAACTCGACGCACGCGTAAATCTCGACGTGAAACGACATAAACAAATAAATAGACAGAAAAAATAAACAGTAACTATAAGTGTAATATATCATTAGTTTTTAATCAAGTTTTCGTTGTTTATTAGACATTCAGTGCACTGTGTTTCGTTGTTCGCAATACTCTGTTCCAGTTATCTAATATTGAAAGTTATAAGGTACGTTCAGCTGTTTATGAATGCGTTTATATAAATAGACGTTCAGTAGTAGAAGTACATTTATTTATGATGCATCCAAAAATACTTTTTTACAGTTTTAAAAATGTGTAGTGTTTTTCGATAAGATAGTTTAATTTGTTCTGGCTTTTTTTTTGTATTGATTCGTCAAATTATAAACAGTTTACCGTTGAATGCTGATATGTTGTCGATTCGCGCAATGCTTAAAAAGGATTTGTGTTTTTCAAAAAGCTCTACTTTATACGTCATGTCCTACAACCAATCAATCGATCTGCAATCAATAAAATTAAGTCGAAGTATAAATATTTTTTATGTACTTTTAGTATATAATTAGGTAGCGGTCAATATTAATAACAACTTGCTATTTTTGTTTTTATGATATACTTAACTGTTTAAAGTTTCGAACAAGATTTATTATACCGACTCTATAATCTTTAATCTAAAATATTTTTATTACTGGCCGAGATAAATTAGTATTGGTTGTTTTTTTCTAATAGCTACTCATGTAGGTCAAAGAGTTTTACAATAATACAAGTAACTTAAGTAGACATTTTTAACGAAGGAAATATAACGCAATTATCCTCGACGCATGCGTATAGCATAGCAGTCAAATAATTAATTTATGTGGTTGGGGTCATCAAACTCTTACACACAACCCTTTTTATTTATATTACAGCTGTCTTTTTCGAAGATATATTAAGAACAATCTTGTGTTATTCTGTGAAATATAAAAATAAAACATATTATTTTTTGTCAATGAACCTTTGTCCTTGGTCAACTGAAATTTGAAATCGAAACAAAACGATAACCAAGTGATGTTTAGCGAGGAGATAAGCTCATTGCCCAATAGTTAATTGTCGACATAGCTATGATTATGGTGATAGGCGCAATGTTAAACTTAAATTGCAATTTTATACTTTATGTATTGTAGATACTAGCTACTCGCCCCAGCTTGGCACGGGTGCGATACTGATGTTATTATACATATATTATGTATCATAACATCATGATATCTATTAAAAAAAAAACAAATGTATCTATTGAATGGTTTTAGAGATCTAAACTATATCAGGACAGACAGACTCGACTCGACGCGAGAAGCGACTCTACATATTTTATTCTATATTGTGATATTTCATTCGATAGTTAAAAACGGGAATTACGCGGGTAAAACCACTTCCTGAAGTTAGTATATTATCTTTACTTAATAACAACTCATGCCCTATTTGATTGTAGTTACTCAAACATAACTTTTACATACTAAATAGGTGACAGTTAGATAGAGCGGGTCACTTGAATACGAGTTGACCCGATTGTATGCGTGTGGCTCTGACCCCAATCATTTACAACTGTACGCTCCTTTCATTCATTTATACGTTTCTTAATTTATTTTGTCAGACATTCTCATTATCATTCTGCTTTGGCCCTTAAGTAGTTGATTTTTTATACATATCTTACAAAATTATTGTAGTCAGACATGACAAGATATTTTTTGACGCTTACTAAGTATGTAGTTTTTGCTTTTTAAGTACATAGGGTTAGTTTTGAATGTAGATAGTATACTTTTGGTCCGATTTAATGTAAGACCTTGTAAATAAGTTTCCATTTGTGAGTACAAAGTTATATACCTTAATAGAAATAGATTTGTAATTACGATAATTAAAGTTTTCTGATTAATTCGGGCTAGATGAATGCCTATTCTAAGTTTAGCACAAACTAACTAATCAATATTTGCATAATTGCCGGCTATTCGTCCTAATGTTTCTAAACCTTCACGTTTTCAATTAGTGTTAAAAACATTTTATTATTAACGAAGTTCAATAAACTATTGATTACTGATCAAAATTAATTGGTTAGCATTGACAGAGTAAGTTAAAACAAGGAGCAAAGTTCAATGGTTGCATTCTTTAAATTCAATTTGTAAGGTCTATGCCAATCGTCGACTTTTATATTGTTTACGGGTTGGCCGCTTAAAAAACAAAAGAAGATCTAAATAACTAATTTAGGTATATTATAACATCTGAACATCATGTTTCTATAAAAGATATCTGAGGTATGAATCATTAAAAGTTATTTCATGATTTATCTGCTATCATCTGTATCAGCAGGGCCTGAGGCTCTACATTTTCGTCTAGTCTAGAACGGTAAACATTTCAGCACAAATAGTTGGTAATACCTGTAACAATACAGTTTGCAACCTGCGCCGACGTTTGCAATGATCGTCACTCGTTACGCAAACACTGAAGCAATCTTGTCAAACATATTTATGCTAAGAAAGTAGCGTCTTGGTTTATACACTCAGCTTGTGAGGAGAGTCCAAAAGGGATCTCGATGAAAATAAAACAAATCAGGCTATATAGGTCCCACTGCTGAGCATAGGATATTTCCATATAGGGAAGCTTTGAGCATCAATCACCACGTTAGCTCACTACGAATGGGTGATTTCAGATACCAGTTTTTGCAGTTTTTAATTACGAGAGAATTTTGAGGTTTTAATTACTTTTATATAGGTGTATACCTAAATGTTTCAGTATAGGTACCTCGTCTAGGTATTCGTCTTTAGAATTCGTTTGCAATGAACGTGAAAATTTGCGATCCATACTATCTAACATAATTTAACCAAAAATGTAGGTTCTTTGAAATCTTAAATTTATAAAATTACCTTTCCAAAATGATTCTCCAGGAAGGTTATTTAATATCCTTAATAAAAAAGTAATGCAAATAAAACTGACGGGACAAACAAGCTTTAAACTGTGATATTGAATTACATGAAAAAAATATCGTCTAATCTAGTATTTTTTATTACCAAGGTATAATTTGATCGAGTCAATCAATAATGGGTTATTTAAATTTTATGCGTGATGAACAGGTTCCAAAATTCGCTAGCAATCAATTTAATCGATAAAACTATCTATCAGGTGTTTTTTATCCGCCTTCTAGGTCATTTTTTTATTTTATGACGTCAATGAATAAAAAAATTACCATGATCAACCACGAATGGCTATGTATCTTGTCATATGCGAATTAGTAAAAAAGAAGGCAATTCATTTAATTGTATTTTTTACGAGCTCGAATCAAATTTAACTGTCATAGCTCTTGCGCGTTCCGTGTTTTTTTAAGGATTCTATGTTAAAAACTTAAAGTAGAACCCTAGTCAACATTATTAAAACACGCTTTCCGTTAAGTATTAAAGTTGTCACACCAGTTTAAGAATTTGGAACATTAATCTTGTCTAAACTATTAGTTACAGTAAAAAATAATCCTTGACCAATAATACCAGGAAAATATTAAAATAATTTAGTATTCGTTTGCATAAAATGTATTTTTTTCTGATGCACACAATATAGCTACGTATTTTGCGAATTTACTGAAGGATTATGTTAATAAATATCTGAGAATAAATAAGCATTAGTCGTATTAAATTAAAAATTTTAGAATTTCCTGAAAAGAAGGTCAAATTCGGTAGACAAAAGATCACGTATACTTAAAAATTCTGAGCAGTTGATTGGTAAGGACTATTGTTTTAATAATAAAATTAGTGGCCTATAACATTTATTGATAAATAACGTAATTTTCAATTAGTTCAAAATCAGTTTAGCGATTCGATTCAGTTGTACAATTACACTTATCTAGGCGGTTCGAATTATTTATAAATCTTAACAATAAACAATAATTTAAAAGTAGCCTATAACGCAATGCAATATAAGATTTTTAATCTGATGATTATAACCAGTGTTCTCATTTAAAATATTAAAAGAAATAAAACTAATTCGGATGTTAAATGATTACCATTCTTACATTAGTAGTTTTAATTTATACGTCGATTCGGTTTTTATTTTTTTTCCAAACCACTTAAAATGTTTTATTTGTTATTAATTATTCCAGTTACTTTAATATAAATGAGCATTCCAGTAGATGTAATATAACTAGTTTTTGTAGGTACCTACTGAGTTACTGACAAAGATCATCAGTGTCAAGGTTGTTTTTAACGAGGTTTAAGATATAAATAAACTCATTTTCTTTTTTTGTCGTATTAATTACGACCCCTAAAAGGCTCTAGACAGGCATGCTACCTGAGTTTTTAACAGATACGACAATGTTTGTTTTTTATTGAATTAAATTTTTGTGTGAGCAAATTGTTTGGAAAAATGAGAATGTTGGTATTGCAAAAAAAAAAAACATTGAACTTCTACAACCAGAATAAGTTCAATGTTTTTTATTACCAACATTTTTGTGACCAAACTTGTAATTTTGAACTTACGATGTGATCTAATCTGTTGCATAATTAGATATATGTAAATGACCGCAATGCTAGACCAGGACATTTAAAAAATGCTTTTTGAAAATGCAAATTTTCTTAGATTATTAGCGGCTAAAAACTTGTTTCAAGGTCTGATTAAAATGAAATTGATAAATGTAATTATTTTTAATTAAAAAAAAACATTTTCCCGTGGTTAAAAATCTTTGACTTTTTTAAATACATTAAAAGTACTAATAAAATTATGACAAGAGAAACTGAATAAACAATTTCTCGTATCGATGCTGACACACATTCTATTTCACTGATAAGAGTATTGCTAGCGAGTGTTGCAACACTTGCGGCTAGATGAATCGTGGCAACACTGAGGTCGACTACATTCCCCGACGCTTTGATCAATAAAACCTAAATGTTTTGAATTTCATTTGTATTTGCATTAATAGCCTTGATCGAAGTTACTTCAATTTCTATAATTTCTGTTTGATTTCTGTCTGTCTGCCTTCTCTAATTTCTCTCATTGTTAGGACATAACTTTAAAATTCTGAAATGTGTATCTCATTCAACTTTTCATCTAATAGTTCTAATGACTGCATGATTCTTTGCGGCCATAAAATTGTGTTTGTTTATTAAAATAAATTTCAACATTCTGAAATTTGAATTCCAATCAAGCAAGTAAATTGAATCCTTAACCTAAGTCAAGTTATTTGTTTGAAAAAAAAACATGTCTAAGAATATTAAGACTATCAAATCTCATCCGAGTTCATTACTAACTTTAATAACTTATTGATTTATATTTTTTTTTTCGACACTTCTCTGTCGTTAACAATTACGATGATTGTTATTATCAAGCTTTCGCCTTTACTTTATCTAAAGTTTGTAATATCAATAACGTATGACAAAGAAACTAAGTACGTATAGAATACTCACTCTTAGATAAACTATTACAATTCATAGTATAAAGCTAATTTATGTTATCATTTTCACAAGTGGAGTAACGATCTTATTACTCCGTTCTAATTAATTAATGTGAATGAATTTCTCAACATTTGACATTACTATTGCATACCTAACCGTGTTATGATTGCTTTATTCAGGACTTTGTTCTAGTAAAATATCGATGTGATGGTACAGTTAATATCACAAATTACCGAATTTCTCTTCATCAAAAACTACCGAACTTATGAAATCACTATACGTGATAAACTAGTGACTAAGACAGGCCAGTTCAGCTACGATAGAAAACAATACAAAAATCGAATGTCCAGTTACGTTATAATTAACGTAACTGGACATTCTAATACATACGAAACTAATAAACTTAGTTTCGCACGGGTGCAAAACTGATGTATGATACATACTTATAAACCTTCTATGAATTAACATAACATTCTATGAATTAAAAAAAACTACATTAAAATCTATTACGTAGTTTTAAATATCTAAGCGTACATTCAGGATAGAAATACTGGTTGCTGAAAGTGACGGTATAATACTATGTATTGATAATATCAATTATACCAACCTAGTTCTATTACACTATGGCAGTTAAGATTAAAACGAATAAGGGTTACGGTAGATGAAACCTCCTTCGGGCATGCGTATAGTAAACACATTTCAGATCACATAACTCTTAATAAGTACATATCCATGACATGATGAATGGTCGTGTCTATATCTTCGTATATTAGCTTGTTAAAACTTTACTGCCTATCCAAGAACAACCGATGCATTCTGCCAGTCACGCGTTGCTTCACACAAGCATATTACATGTTACTTAACGTTGTACAAACAAACTGCCAAGTGCGTCAATACTTTAACATTTACTAGTTATAATACTGTTAGTAAATGCTATGGTTACTAAGCTATTAGGGGCTATAAATAGTTTTTAGTTTCCTAGACAAGAGAAATTGCTATGATCGTTATCGGTGATTGAATCTCATAAATATGCTAGTTAACAAGACAAGTAACAGCTTAGATTGAGTGATTCATAAATGCAGGCATTTCCGAATTCTTGAAGGATTTCTATTATTAACAGTTGTAAAAATGTCATTTTCCTAAGAGGACGACCATTAATTACATACTAAATAAACATTTGGATGTAGTTACTTAAGTATTCAAATTAATTTATTAACAACTTGTTAACAATATAAATAGCTTGTCGCTAAAATGTGGTTAAATAAAAATAAACTACTATCGATTTATCAATTTAATGTTTTAAATTATGGTCTTAAAGTACGAGTATGATATCACTTCCTAATGTGACTTTGAAAATGTTTGCAAACAACCATTTTAGTTTAATAATATGTTGTTAACGTAATTTCTACCTGGTTGTGTATGTAAAAATAATTACAGAGGATTCTTTTACCCTGTTTTAGAAATGGTTAGCTTGCCACCACCTCTAATAGAAAGTAATCTGATCTAAATGACAATTAGATATTTATGTGAAGCGGTGATAGGTTGTTAGTCTTGTTTCAACTAACGGATTGAACTAAATAGCCATTGGAGTGAACTGTTTACGAAAACTTAGTATTGTAGAATATTATTAAATTTACAGGGACGTAATATTTATTGTATCTTAATACTGTGCATCAAACAAATCATAATTTTAATGATATCGAACATATTCGTTGTAAATAACCGTGTGGTTTCTGAATAGACTTACACTTAATTATAAAGTTAAATTGGATCAGTGTCAAAGTCTTAGCCTAGGGCCTAGCAACGTACGGAGGTCAGCTAACAAGATGTCTTTATGTCTTATAGTATGACGCTCAATGAGCTGCAGATTGTGAGTATCCGTATCTCATAAAGCAGGAACATATTTATGAATCATAACTCTAAACAATCCTCTCATCCTGTGCAAAATTGTCTATACTACGTCATTCATTTATTTCTAGATTTATTGTAAGCATGATTGGAGATAGGTATTACTGTCAATTTGAATGTCATCACGGTTGTGCATCTAAATCAGATGGTTTTTATTTCGAGTAAGCCTTCTCAGACACCTAATACTTAGCTCTACATTGTTGTACATTTCGGTATGATATTATGCAGTTAAAGTTACAACCTCTTTATAGTTAATACTTCGTTATACAATATGAGCAATAACGCTAAAAACTATTTTCCTAAAATTCTGAAGAATTCTTAATCTAGCCTTCAGAAATACAGAGATAATTTAAAGTAGAAACTTGAAATTGTTTCTGAAGTTAGTAAGAAAATAAAGCTATATTTTAACAGTTTTTATAGCAAATTCTCGTATAACGTAAAATAATAAAATGTATTTATAATTAAAAATAACGCAATTTTTCGCTTATTTTAATTGTGATTGAAGCTATGCTCTACCGCATACTTGCATTTTGTATTTTCAAAATTAGTGATTGGACTCAAGGTTTGGTCAGATTTGAATAATCAACATCATTAATTAGTCAAAAGGATTTTACAGATTTTTTTACCGATGTACAGTCTACGCTCAAGATAAATATTAAATAACTTATACAATATGCAAATAATCTCAAATTTCAATCGTTACTGTGACCGTAAAATATTATTAATAAAAATAACCTTAATGGCACCAAGGAAAACGATACTTGTTTTACTATGGCTATCAATTTATAATCAAACCTGATTAGTTATATCGATATGGGAAAAGAGGTACTTATAACTAATTTATCAAGTCTTCAGACTATTAATCTTGAAAAGGAAGTATTTATTTTTTTCCCGTATATGCAAATTATTCTTAACTAAGACGATTCATTTAAAAAAAATACGTACTTTGATCGCTAAATTCATTACGGAAGGTCAATAACTGGTTGGTTAACCTTTTGGTCGTTGGCATTTCCAATGACGGTTTAAGCTATTTGTATTGTATTCTCTAATATTGGTAAGGTGCCCAAGTTATGCATGCTTGCATAACTGAAACAACATTGGCGTGTAGATGTGAAATTTTGTACCTATCTATGTCCATATTGTCCATAGCTCAAATGCAATTTACAAATCTCAGTCATTAATATTTTTAAGACTAGGCGAAGTTTGAAGGTAGAATTTTGATCTTGAATGTTAATTTGGTGGTTAACATAAGTAATTATATTTAGACATTAAATGCAATGTTCTTGAATAATAATTTGTTGAAATATACCGGAATCACTTTGAAGAAAATATAATAATTTGGTACTCGTATTTTATAAACGCCTTTTGCAATTATGAAAGAGAGTCGCCGTTCTACGCAGTATGCTGTATCTTCTCTACAACTGCAACACACTTAGATACCTTAAGTCATGGTTTTTGAACCCCTGATTTCTCTGTCAAAAATACTTCAATATTATAACCACCAAACACTGTATAAACAAAATCTCTGACATACCATCCTTTATTTAACAAATGAGCATCAATTTTCTACCAGTACCCAAGTATCGAACCTGCGGCCCTGAGCCCAGGAAACAACCACTTTACCAAGCTGCTTATCTGCTAATTCTATTGCAATATTTGTATTGTAAATTCTATGAATATGCACATACGTAACGTAGGTACTAGGTAGCTTTAACATTCCTTGAGATGCCATTGTAATTATGTATTGTTGACAAATACCTGGTGTTAATTTTATAATAGCTGTAGTATTTAACAAGTACATAAAGTAATGTAGGTAAAGCATGATTCATATAATGCGTAACTGTATGATTATTTTATATGTAAACTTCTTAGTACTGTTAGTTTCCTTTACCTACATGTAAATTATCATCTAATAGTACCTATGCCCTACGTCCTAATAAATAATCTAACGGAATTAATATAGTTATTGTTGAATTTGCTCTTCTCACTATGTCTATAACAAATAAACATGTTTTAATGGTTAAGACATGATTCTTTGTAATTAAGTTTTGTTAGGTATGGGTGTGTCGTTCCATCCCTTTTAAGCTTAGAACAATAGTGTCTTGCAGCGTAATCTCTAAAGAGCGTCTTTACTCAAATGTCGGCGCTATTATTTCAATTTGCACCTTCGAATTACCTCATATGAACAAATGCTTATTACATGCATGCGTTTCATGGACGTGTGTAATCTGTGTAATAGTGCTTTATGATTTTACAGCGACATTATTTTTTGTGGTTTGTTATTATTGGGAGACTGAAGGAAATACAGCATTAACAAGCTGAAATAATTTTAGAGTTTAAACGTTAATGATTAGTAATTTAAAGTGGGGTTTTATTTTGATCATTAAAGGTTTAGCTATATACTCAGCAGCTACTCTGTTCTGCAATCGACAAAAAACAAATACTCGAATAAAACTGCTGTTGTTTTTACGATGTTAAATACTAAAGAAATCACCCCACGCAGAGAGCACTTCTTTGGTATTCAGAATTTCTATATATATTTCTTTGGTGTTTTCACATTTGTACCGACTAAAATTTCGGACTCGGCGGGAGTTCGGGAATACTCTTTGCATATGCTCTGCGTGATTCCGGCGTGCAATCCCGCCACCCGCCAGTTCTTAGCTGCATTTTAATATTTAATTGAATTTTACCTGTTAAATAATGAACATACGCTTTGCGTTTACCATAAAACAATTTCAATTATCGGAATGATCTCGTTAAAACTTATGGACGGTAACTTACGATAAAGCAATGGCGGGAAATCAATTTTCTTTTGCAAAGCATTTGAAATTACCTTGCAATAAACAGTAAACCATTCAGTACGATGGAAATAGTATTAGTTGTGAAGTTGTTTCAACAAATGGTCTTTAGGGGCAAATTCCAAACGAATACGTTTGTAGTTTTCATGCTATTTTATACTTAAAACAAATACTTGTTCATTGTTGATCGAGTTTTATCATTATGGCTAGCGTAATGAATTTTCATGGCAATCTTCGTGCCTAACTGGGTGGTTAACGTCCGAATATTCTAACACCTATTATAATTATACTTATGTATTCTGTTTCGTTCTTAATACATTTGTCAATTTAATCTAAATTTATTTACATTATCTCTTGGACAATAGTATATTTTCAAGTAGATAGTAAGGTACCTACTACAAATCAAGGTGCCGTCTGGTCCTTTTAACATTGACTTATGTTGACTGATTTTCCAGTCCTCTTCCAGTTAAATTCAATTAAAAATCCTTTTACACTCAAACTAGTTGAAGTTAAACAATAGCTATTTGCCACGAAAACCTAAATGTTCAGGCATAGCTCTAATCGCTGTACCACACAAAAACTTAAATCCTAAAATAGGCTTAAATCTACTTAAAACCAGTTCGAGGCAGTATTGCATTCCTTTTAATGTTGTTAGTCCACAAACGTGTGTATTGGAGCAAACACGTGACGAGTGAAAGGTGTAGCCCGTTGAAGTGGAACCACACGCTTCGCGCATGCGTACTATTGATACCGAGAGTTGTACAGTAGACGATGTCTTCATCATTGTCGCCAATAACTTCATAAGCCCTCTTACTTTTATTGACTTTGTTATGTTCAGTTGGGGATTGATATTTTTCTGAAAAGATAACATATTTCGAGAACCAGAGTGGAATTTTCTAGGTTTTCTGTGACATTTGTCCTTTAACAATCAAACATTTAGCATAAAAGGCATTGTGCCAATTAGGTTAAGCGCATCTTCGAATAAATTGTTTGTTTTCTGTTAAGACGCACGTAATTTATTTTAATATTCGCTGTAAGTACCTACCAGTTTGCTTGCACGCATGCGTTGGATGCACAAAATTTAAGTTATCTAAGATCTAGCCGTGAACATTGCTATGCGGACATTTTCTTGATAAGCTGCTCACGGTTGAGCTGAGTTTTTATGGTATTTTATAGGCGGAAATTTGCAAGATAGTGCATTTTAAAGCTTTAAATTATACGCGCTTTAACGAATTAGTACCTAATCCTGCTCTTCTTGCAGGGAACAGACAATCTTTTCGGGTTGAATAAAGTAGAGAGAATATCTAGGAATAAATACTACTAAAACTGATTTGAATTCCCTTCTATTCAATCCACACAAGAGATAAAAGATCAAAGCGAGAAAATGCACTAAGTAAATTTCAAACAGTTTCCTTTCTTACCCAACAAGTATTTGGTAAACCGGTCGGTTCTTCACCGTGACGAAGGGTCAACTAGAGCCTCTAACGAGCTCTATACATGTTAAGCCGTGCATCGGTATTCACACACCCAAGGCGAGATGTAGGTGTGGCCTAACCTCGGATATCGAGCAACTAATAAAAAGATTATTGATCATAATTGTTACTAATTTCCTGAGAGGAAGTCGTTGCCTGGTGCAAATTTTGAACGTCCTTTAAATATGATAATGAACTGCGTTTAGACCGATCGAGATACATACAAGTAGAGCAAAGTTTTTAAGATTCCTGTTTGTTTTATATCGCAAAATATTTTAATGTTTTTTCGTTTTAATTCGGTAGTAATTTTCAACGGTTAATATGGCAATATGAACCGTTAAAAATTATTGTTATTGTAAATATAGCCAATAAAAACCTAGGAAGTAAGCATACGTTTGTATGTTTACTTAAAAAATCGAGTGCATTTAATGAACACGAATAATGCAACGCCATTATTTTGATAGTAATTGTTTACTCATTGCATTTGCAAAATAACGAATGACTTGCAAAAAATGTTATTACATAAATTCTTAGATGGACAAACTTGACCCGTTTCTGTGTCAATGTCAGTTTCTAGTGTTTTGTATTGTTACGTAACATTTATTTTTGCCGCCAAAGTTTTGTTAAGGCGGTTGCAGTAACAGACACCTATCTGTTATTATATGGCCGTGAAATAACGCCTCTGTGGTTCCAGTTACACAAATGTCGTTTTTGTGTATATTAAGAACGTATGTGTACTATTCAGTTAATGGCAGCAACATTAGCTGGTGATGCCATATGTGATTTGCTTTTGTTTTACGCAAACACGAAACTACACGATCTATTTCTTCATTTCCATAGCCGTTGGACAGGCGATAAAACGAGAGAGATGTTCCAAATGTTCCACCCACGATAAACCTCGACGTGTGCTGTTTAACCTTGACCTATCGATAGTTACCCGTAAATAGCCAAAATTTATGACCTAGCCAGCTACGGATTTTCCTAATAACAACATAAAATTTTATCATAGGTAAATACAAAATTGTTCGACAAACACTCACTAGCGTAAACGTTTAACCTCCATATTTCAATTTTGTTTTTACTTTTAATTATTATGTAGTTTGATACCGTAAAATAAATTGTCGCAATCATTTAATTCCCAAATTCAAGAATCAATTGATTTATGAGTTGGCTTTCCATTTCTTACAGGTATCAAATCACATTAACTGTTTTTTGTCCTTTCAGATTGAATCCCAGAGGATGCTAGTTTGAGTCACCATGTCGACGACTTTGGAGGTGAACTCTCGTGCGCTCGGGCACGCGCACCTCTCTCACTTGCCACAGCGACCCCCCATCAACCTCGCCTTCCAAGACCTCTCGTACACCGTGCAGAATGGCAAAAGTGAGTATTTGGAGTATTGCTGTCCACAACTGGATATAGACCTTTTGCAATTACACAATATGATAAAAAAAAAATCAGACAAGACTCTCTCTTCTTAGTCGTATTCCTCACTGCTGAGGATCGTGACTCCTTCTGATCATGTACACTAGATGTCAGACAGGATGGATGGATTTATCCCTTTCCTAACTTGCGCTACATACGGAGTTTTAGCAGGTCTTCGAACTGCCTTCAGGCTTAAATTTTGAAGTTTCCGTTGTTCCGGCAAAATGTTTTCTGTCTTATGAAATAAAATACTTACAACGTACTTAATATTAAAACCCCAAAACTTATCTTAAAAGCTATTTCAATAAGCTTTGCCAACCGAAAAATCCTTATTATTTAACGACCTACTGACTGACTATAAAGATAAAATATAATTTGCATACTTGGCCTATAATTCTTAATCTAACTCAATGAATTTAAAATCCTCAATTCGGTATGATTATTTATGACTACAATACGAATACACGGGTGTATTTTAACCACAACAACATCTATCTTAATAGAAGGTCTAAAAGCCCATGCCCTAAATAATAACTGCAAAGTACGTAATATAATTTAAAAGAACAACAGTCGTACTCATTGAATCAATATTAACGATCATCTAAACCACATGTAATTATTTATCAATGCTTGTCTATAATTTCGTGAGTCACGGCGCACGTGCTGCACTGCGCATCTAAAAATTACAGGATACAATATATTCATTGACTGAACATTATCTAGCAATAGTAATAGTCACAGTCATTTGTTTACGCAAACAGTGCTGGACTTATGAACCCTGATTTGCTCTGACAACAAATAGTTTCTGAATTATAACTCAATCAAGAAATAACAAGTAAGAAAGTGACAAGTCTTAGGGGGAAGAGAGAGATGTTCTATTAGAGTCTAAGCTAGTAAAAAATGTCAAGGTATAAATTTTGTTTAGTTTCATTTTGATTTTGCACTGAAATGCGCAGTTGATTTGGACTATTGCAGGACCTTCAAATGATTCCAATAAACATGTGACATCAGAGTCAAACATATTTTGATCGTGTCGGTCGCCCCTTAATCACTAAATATGATTTTGCAATCCATAAATGATAGAAGGTCACTCATCTGTGTGTTGATTCGCAGTTTTTAATAATTCTAATTGACCAAAGGTTTAACAGTTAGCCAGTTAGTGTAAAAAAAAATATATTTGCGACATTAATTTAGTTTTGTGGCCCACTTAGAACCGGAAATCATTCGGGTTTTATTTGCCAACGAAAATGTTGATAACACGAATAAATAATAACAGGTTATAGCGATAAACAAACAGATCCATCATGGTATCACAATAAGTGGGTCGGATTATTTCCGCTTTTAATACTCATCACTGTCATTATTCTCACTGGAATATACATGCGATAAAATAGGTGTATTTTTAAACAAATATTAACTATTTTTATTGGTTATTTTTATATTTTTTGGTGGCCCTTGTACGTATATTGTGATCCTAAGTCTAGGCCTTGCTTAAATTAAAGAATGAAGATTTGAGTGATCGTATAACTCAGACTCAAGGATTGATATCCGCAGTGCAGTAGTCAACACAAAACTAATTTATCATTTTATTGTAACCTTTGAAATGTAAATTAAGTGAGCTCTAATACTACCTACAGATATGTTTTTTATACATCCTGTTTATTAATGCGATCACACGATTCCACTTTAAATGTAATTTATATCTCTAGGTGTCAAAGTTGACGACAAAAATAAACTAAATGAACGTCCAGAATTAATGATGATCAAATAATACAAAAAATGGAAGGACCTTCAACATGCGCTTATCCGTAACATGTTTGTTTGCAAAAATAAATAAATGTATCTTATATAAAAATTTGGAACAGGCTTTTCAACATATTTAGCACTTTTCTTTATTTTTAGCCTCTTCCTCCTTCCCTCTTTGCTATAGTGGTAATATTTCCCGCACCAAAATCACGTGAAATTTGAGTTTCTACTAATATAAAAAATAAAATCTTATTTTATTAAAAAAATAATGACCGCGAAAAAATACACGTGATTTAACGTTTTTTTTGACAAATCTCTTCCCTCCCTTCCCTTTCGAGCAAATTTAACGAGAATATTTAACGATCCCTATAGCATGGCATAATACTTGCTAAGTTTTCTTAATTATTTATTTACATAAGTAACTAATCTAATTATAGAATGTTTTACGGTAAGATCGCCGTGTTCTACTGTGCAATACGCGTGCGCGGCCAGACTTGCGTATAATTACTGTAGCCTACGAGAACATTGGTCAATCTTTAGAAAGCTGCACGTGAGCGGGCTCTAGTGATGCTAGGTGCACTAACTTTATCGATTCATCTTTGGAAGTACTAGAAATAGATGATATTTAAAATAACCTGATTTTAAAGTTCTGAGTTCAAAGCATCAGTTAGATGTTTATATCAATAATAGTATTGTAATTTATTGTATCTACATAACAATAAGTAACAAAAAGCATTAAGCTGAGAGACGGCCGTATTGCGTGTTAGTGACGCATATTCTACCCATTATGTCTCAATTTTGTACAGCTGTCGTTTTTGTATATATGTGTCACAAGCACGTAATAAAAGTTTTTTCTTTCTTTCTTTCTTTCTTCTTTCAAAAATATTGAAAACAATTAATGTTCCCCATAAAATTATGTCTTTAGTTAACTAATCCACATGTATCACTATACAGTATACATGCAGATCGACATGTATTTATTATCTAGTAATACATGTGGATCCATTATGTATAGTGAGGGCATTGTTAAAACATTAATCGTTTAAAGAGATTAATGTTTTAACAATGCCCTCACTATACATAATGGAGAATATATTGTATGTTCGTAAAAACCTTGATAAATTCAGTACAAATAGTGATTTTCATAGTATTAACACGAGAAGTAAAAATAAACTGGCAGTTCCAAGATTTAGACTAACTAAAACAAATACTAAATCTTTCCTAGGAAATTCTATCCGTTTTTATAACAAACTGCCTGATAGTATTATTAAATTACCAAGCAATAAGTTTAAAAATGCCGTGAGAGCCAAGCTGATAAGTAAAGCGTACTATTCAATTAGTGATTACGTAGATGATAGGCGCGCGTGGATGTAGTATCTCTGCACATGTCGTCTCCCTGGCAGTCGGCTAGCCTTTTATTATAATTTATTATTTCCTTAGCTTTCCCTTAGCGTCTACTTGAGGAGCTTTGACATGCCTTGACATTCCTGTTAGGGTTTGATTAGGACTACATATTTTTTGTATGTAAAACTATTATTATTTTATTTCCTTGTAAGCTATGCTTTGTACATGTATCAACATCGTAAACTTGGTAAAATAGTCGGGTTCCTATTTTTTGGTAATCATTTCTATTTTCTTTATTCAAAGAATACTTTATCCTATATTTGTCTGTAATCTGCACTTTTTACTAATTTGCGTTGTTGCTACATAACTATTATTGTAAATCTTGTATTTTCTATATTTTAAAAGAGTAACTTATGGAGTTTCTTGCCGGTTCTTCTCCATAAGAATGACATTTTGGAACCGCGCAACTAGAGTCAGTAACGTTTTGAAAGTGCCTGAGAAGGCCTACTCGAAATAAAAACCTTTTGATTTTGATTTTGATTTTGATTGATCGATATTAGTTTTAAAAACTAAATTACTCAAAGTCACCTACAAACTTCTTTTTCATTATTAGCAGTGCATTGCATTTAAAGTACGAACAACGACCTCTGAACTTATGTAACGGTAGTATTAACATTAAAATTAATTATTCTGTTAACATTACCGTTGCATTACTCAGACATTCGGGTAGGTCCAAAAGTTGATATACTTAAAAAAACGTCCATACGAATGTATTTGCATTAAAACTAGCCAAGATTGTAGATAAGTACTAAAATATTTAAAACTAGGTAGGTATCTTTAGGTAGGTAAAGGGTAAAGATAGTTTCAAGTACCATAATTATTTATTTAGCCATTACAGAATAATTACAATATACCTGGTGACCGTCTCTATGTCCTATAAACGTTTCCTTGAAAGAGAAAATAAGTTATCGATATTTATATTCCCTTCACTATTCCCAACACGTGACTATTTGAGTTAAATGCAACTGGACTTTAACAAGAGGCCTAGCACCACCTCTTAAAGTAATAATAATGAAGTTGTGAAAGAAAGACGCCGCTCTAAACCATGTAGCGCGCCGTCTGGCTCCCCCATCTGCAAGTCTCACCTTTAAGAGGTGGTAGCACGTGCCCACGTGCCCGACTCACGTGTTTGCAAACCGGTGAGAAAATCCGATAGAATTTGCTATGTCCTCACGCTTTTCACAACGGGGTCAGTATAACTGCAGGCGGTTACTTATTGCCAATCGTAGCCACATAAGCTTAGTATAAATGGGCTATTTATTTGATTGGCAGTAACTTGGCAACAGACGGTTACTTTAAGTGTGAATGCCCGGTATTGTAAGATATTAATCTAAATTTACGCGTTATTATTACAGTTGCTAGGTGTGTGGCAATAATTACTAGTATAATAAGCTGAATAGTAGGCGTAAAATAGATTTGCTAAGTATCTTTAATCCGAGCAAAAATCCTAAACTGCAAATGATTTACAAAGTATTGTTTTACCTCCACTACTGACACATTTCGTAACCCAAATAAATGGTAATCGGTTAATGTGTCTAATACTCTAGCGCTGTGGTGATTGACCTTACACGAACGTGTTCACGAGTTCAAGAGTTTTGAGTTTGAACCTTTGTATAAACTATGTAGAAACAGTTGCATTATATCAACAATGTATGCTAAAATTAATTTGTTGCCTAGTCGTACCTAATTATATTTTCATGCTATTCTTGATACAGGTAATGTTATTTCCTTTTTGTTACGCATTAATTAATGTTAACGTTCATATTAAAATGTTTGCAAGCTTAATTTATATTGCAAAAATAATGTAATAGTAAGGTTATTTAACTAGTTTTTGTGCCAATGATGTCGTTACTGCCTATTTGCTACCGTACGATACGTGAAAATTTGTTATAACTTGAGGCTGATGTGATTATTATTTATTTATATTTGTTAATTATAATATCAGCTTTTAATAAGCCCACTGCTGAATACATCTCTCCTCGCCCTTATCTGTTCAGTACGTCCGCCATCGAGGTATTTCCAGTTCTGACTATATCGTCGACCTAACTAATTTAAAAGTATTTTGTGCAAATAAGCACAAGAAATGTGAGCAAACACTGCGAAGAGCATTATTTTGCAGCATTAGTTTTCGCGTTACGGAGGTTATGCCAGTATTTACCGGTTGTTATGACTTCATAACGGTTAAACTAGAGAGCACAACGTTGCGTAAGTTAGATAGGTTAGTTACTGCGGCTTTCAGTGCACACTGCACGTTGGTATTATGTCTCATTACGTTTATATTGTTTTTGAGAATTGATCCTAGGAGGCAGGTATATAGTGCTGTAAACACGAAAAATCTCTGTTTAATGTTAAAACACAGAAAAGATTTTAAATAAACTGGATTTTCTTAAAATACGAAGTTATGTTGTTTTTTTTTTCAAATATTGTTTGAGACAAAAAGTATAAATTGGATTTCTTCTTCACGTTATAACTGATTGACGTCATATGCATATACAAATAACCCTATATAAAATGTAACATGGCCTGGTTTTCTTGTCTTAATTTCTGCGTCTTATCGTGTCGGTGGCAATGAAGTTAGCGGCTAGCCTAGAACTTTGCCACTAGAACTGTATCATCGCTTATAAGGTCGTGCAAAGAACAATTACAGGTGTAAGGACATCATACTCAGCTAAAAAATATATTTAAATATATGGTAAAACGCTCATTTGTTCGCGAATTACCCAACCGTCTTGCATGAGACAAAGCAATGACATGATGACATGTGTTTTGAAACATCATCATAATATTATATGGACATAAGGAGACTATGGAAACAGGCAGTTACCGCTAAAACGGCGTTATTGCATTTTCCGTAAGCGGAATGTTGCAAAATAAGACATCAAATAGACACGTAAAATGTATAAGCTTTACAGTAAATCTAACACGTATCTCAATTTATTCCTCTCTTGTACAACTAAGTATTGAGCACTCTATAGGTCATACATATTTGATGAACTTAGAACAAGTTATTTAAGTATTGTAATAGTCGATTGTTTCAAAATTCAAGACAAGATAAAAAATACTGCTTAATTATTTAAGCATATCATTTAAATTGCAATAAATACTTAAGTAAATCTACTAATTTTAATAGACAGACGTATCCGATTACAAAACTAAAGTTACGGAAGAATACAATTGCAACAAAAACGAGTAAGAAAAACGAACAATACGTTAGGTACGTTCCGCGTATGTCAAAGATTCCACTCACGTTGTAACTTGGGTGAAGAGAAAGGGCCTGTGAAAGTGGGAGGCACAAACCTTTGGGTGTGTGACAGAATTAGGAAATAGCTGTCATAAGCTACTGCACCTCTGTGCTTAGTACAGGTAGTGTCTGTGCATTTATCTGTCCAATATTCTGCAGAATGAGAACTCTCAATCAAATTGAACTTTAGCTCAATTTTAATTCAGGTGTTTTTTAATATATTTCTAGAAAATAAAATATATAAACGAGTTCTGTTCGCATGCAGGTTAGATCTATAGTTCCTCACATCTAATTCTTTGTTTTCGGCAGGGCACAAGCCCTAAGATGAATTTGTCCAGACCAAAAAAACTTTCAAGAGAAAAAGGTAAAAAACTTCCTTGTAAGCCAATTTAATGAGTGTATTTCTAAGCACAAGGTTACAGGTTGAAAGTCAAGGAAGTCCAAAGTGACTTTTATATTTATTTACGATTTAATTTGCTTAATTATAAAGACAATATCATCACGTTGTGTAAATACAAGCTGTACTGCAGTAGTTTGCACATAAGACGCAACAATTAAAGTGTAATGAGTGGTTTGAGCGAACGATGATTGCAGCCGTCGCATGACCTCTCGTGACCCCGCAAACCATACGCTATTGTTCTAATGCTAAATACACTTGACAGTTTAAAAATATACATGTAAACACGCTTCTTGCTGGCAGTGCATATGATATCATGTATATTCATAAACACACTCTTTGGTAGAACTCTACCAAAGAGTTCGCAAAGATGCAAAAATATTCTTCAATTTATTAATATTCTGACAAAGTGCAGACATATTATCAAAACATTCAATATTTTCATTTAAAGCTCAATGAAATGAAAAATTTGTGAGAACATCTCAATTTCATTGAAATTTTCAATGAAAATTCCAATCAAAAGAAAAATATGTAATTGTAGAGTAAGTTCAATATTTTATTAGCAATATTTGGAAGCTGGAAAGCTAGAAGTTCATAATTTTGTTATCTGTTGTCATCAGACATAGATCTGATACATCGTACCTATAACTATGTCTCAAAATCTGGCAAAGCATCAACACATTAGCTTGCGTACTCATTAGGTATTATACTACCATCTAAAATTCCATGAACAAGCAATCTACCAGCACAAATTCGACAAACACGCCAGTCAATGCCTGCAGCTATCCTTGGTCCCCATTTTATCATACATACCGACAATCTCCAAGACAAGCCTTGAATTTTAAGATTTCGTAACGCTGTCTACTACCAATGATGTGTCTGATTTAGTTCATTCCGCAGCCTATAATCTTGTGGAATAATAATCATGTGGATTTATGTTATTTTAATATTTATAATACTAGTAATTTATCGGTGTAGTAAGGTTGTTAAACAATTTGTAATGTATTGAGTGGTTAAGCTCAAAATAATATAATCGTTCTGTGGTTTGCTGATGATCTGATGAAAGGTGATTTGTGGTTTGATAAAAAAAAGGTTTTATGTCAATTTTTTTTTTTTAATTGGTTAAAGTAAGAAGTGATCATATTAAATAACTACTTTCATAATATTTATAAACTTACATTATTTGCTGTAATAAATGTATTCGTTAAAAATAACTTGTCTTGCTCAGTTTTTTTCGAAGGCTACCTACACAGTTATTAATTAATGATTGTCAGAGTAAAAAATATACACGTACCCAACGAGTACTTAACCAGTTTTTCACAACTTTGTCTATTTAATTATTTTAGTGCTTAATTAATTTCGGATGTCGTTATCTCTAATTTAAGACGCCTATAAAAACTGTTAGGTTTCTTTTTTCTGCGTCTTTCGGGACAAAAACCGTATATTATATTAGACATTGTCGCAAACGTAGACGAAAAATTACGTAATAAATTATTATCTTTAACTACATTAATTTGGGCTGTGACATAAAAATGATTTGTTTTATTTACGTACTCAATTAAGCCCGTATGACGTGTTTAAGTTCGAAATTGCTGCATTGTAAACAGTAGCTTTGTAGATAGACTAGAAATTGCCTGCCGCTTCGCCTGCGTGGATGTCGGTTATGGCTGCACAAAGTAGCCTGTAGATGTATTTACCCAAAGACTACATTAAGTATTAAATACAATGAAGTAACATGTTCAATTCATAAACTTTCGTCCTTATATTAATAGGGAGATACAAAACAGATACTGACGAAGACACGTTGTTAAACAATATTGTATAAAATGGCAGTTATTGCTTCATACTGCAACCGCATAGAGCGATGGTGTTAAATTTTCTTTAAACTAATTAATTCGCGTACAAACCGTGTCTGTTCTAGATCTGACTTAATATAACGATTACTATACAACATAACTATGGCGTTGCAAAATTCAGGTTTCGTTGCAATACTCGTCTGTGGGATGTTGCGAAAATGTATAATAAACGATGATAGCGCTGGGGTATCGCTATAAAAATAAGCTATTAATTGGTACGTATTTTGAGGATTTTTATATTGCCTTAAAATGCCCTTTCGTTTGAAGGAATCGTCGAGTATTTAATTCTGCAGATAATAAGATAGGAAATAATATTCTGTGAACGAAATTGTAAAAAATCTACTGCAAAACTGCAATTTTTACTATTCCTTCCGATTTGCAAGGAATAAGACCTATTTTGTTTTACTGAACTATTATATTATACGAAGTCCCGAACTGGCCCTTTTGCAAAACAATAGACCGTCGCTTTCGTAAGCTGCGAAGGTTGTGTTTGGTATTTGATTTGTGCAATCTGATAATTTTATTGTGCTAAGGAAATCTTGATACAGATGTAGGTAGGTATGCTTAGAAACTAGGCAAATGGATGTTTCTGAAATCCTATTAAAACAATGATGTTCATCTACATAAGTATTACCTAAACGACAAAAAAATTACAAATGTTGTTTGTTTTTTTTTTGTTAATGTAATTATGTTCTTGTTATAATAATGTTTAATAGTCATAGTTATTAAAGGAATGATTAATTTTATTACTTACCCAATAATATTTTTAATGTATCTCTTTCAATTCACGGGATAACTTCTAGGGAAGAAACCCGGTCCTTTTTAAAGGCTTACACGGGGACACAGGTCCAACATGCAGAGGCCTTGTTGAGAAAATCATTCCTTTAATCTAAAATGTGATGGGGCACCTACCAAGGGCCATCCACCCCTGCTCTATAATAGAACAGACATGGACGGCCCAAGGTAGCTACAAAACTATTGCAAATTATGGATGAAACGAATTTGGGCTAGGATAATATGTTAGATGTTTTTCCTTCTCTAACTATGGAAAACTATGGCACCTGCCTTTCAATACATAAAAATGCAATTAAAATTGGCAGGCGGTGACTCGCCGGCTCCAAGATGGGCCCCCTATTATACCGCCACGATAGGCAGCAGGTGGGCAACACCAGAGAGTAAGGCTAAGGGGTGTAGAGAGGTGCGACACCGATTTCGCCATCGCGGATCACAGACCCGGAGCGGGTTTCCTCGTTATTACGCCATTAGACACTTCCACCCCCGAGCATATAGCTCTTGCGACCCCCCTCTAGCCAGCCAGTTAAGGCAAGAAAGAGCTGGGGGTCCTCATGAAGAGTGACCCCCTGGGGTATTCAGGTTCCGTTGTGTCGCCACTCACAAACAGCTCGCCACAAGCTGCCCTGCGGATGTATGCTCCTACATAGACCTTCAGATACATTTTTTATTTATACCTCAAGGTGTGAAAAAGCATGCTAATATGCCCTCAGGTCTTGCGCTATCCCCATGATGAGGTAACGACTTGCCCCGAGGGGTATAATATTATTATTAATAATATTATTACTGTCTTGTAGGTATTTAATTTAACTAAATTTGTATTCAATTAGTTATTGTATAAAAATATATGTTATTTCTAACCTTTTAACATTCCCATTAATAACCTTGATTAAATATTTAATATATGCGAATGTGGCACACCTACATATTCATATAGTTTTTATATCAATAACGGTCGATTCTTTTAGAGTTATTATATCTGTAATTACACCAATAATACTATGTAATTTTACGCACATAATTGAATGGTTCCTGCATGCCATTGCGTGTAATTATCACTGGTTTCCTACTGCTATAGATAGTTATTCGCAATCCATAATTATTGTGTATTTTTAACTTTATACGCGATAAAAATAAAAATGAAATCATTCGATTTTATTTACAGAGTTGCTTTATTACAGCTCTATATTTACACTGGGTAAATAATTTAAAATCGTAAACATAGCCAGCCTAATAACGTGACTACGTTATCGATTTTGAATTATATTTTTTTTTTGGTAATAAGCTTTAGAGTAAGAGTCAGCGAGGGGCAGACATTCTTTATTTTGTACAACCATATAAAAAATAAAATTAAAAAAAAAAACTTAATTAAGGCACTATATAACGTAATTAAGGCACTATTTATGCCGTTTTAGTACCTGTTATCTGCCATAGTAACCACAACCTAAACTCAACATTCGTGGATTGTTCTTCTTACCTTTGTTGGAGACACGCACAGAGAAGTTTTCAGGTTTTATAATACAAGGAACGGTAAATAGTAACCCTTAGTGAATACTAATGGAATAATTCCAAAAAGGTTTTACGTTTTGACGTAAGGAACCCTACTAATGGCCATTGATATTGTTGCCGTGCGTCTTAAGCCATAAGGTCTTGGATTCCGAGGTCTGCTATGGCGTTTTGTATTTTTCCTGCTAGGAATTATTCTATAGGCATCAGAAGCTCAGAATAAAGTCCTTTAATGGGAAATAGAATAAAAGAGATTATTCATTAAGTATTATACCAATAAAGTCCGAATTATCAAATAGAATTTTCGAAGTTCTTGAATTAAAAAAAAAGGAACATTTATTTATTTATGAAACTAAACAAGGAAAAGTTTATATACAATATGAATATAATTCCTAACTCATTTGTATGGTCTCATACCTACATCTAGTAATGACAGTTAATGTTGATTATATTCAATTAATACAATGACATAAAGTGTACAACGGTAACCTTCCGAGCAATTAAGTGTATTAACTATTCTGCTGACTATTTTCCTAAACTGAAAACTTTGATCTAGATCAAAATAAAATTAGTATCTTGTTTTGCCTACATAGTTAAAACGATTCATACTTGTATTACGTTATGCAATTTTCATATGCATTTATTTTATAAATATACTTATGATTAATCTTATTACTTGATACATTTAGCAGTTTTTAGTTACCTACAGGTTTTGCTAAGAATCTTAAACAAATACGTAGAGTTCCATTTACAACCTTGCGTGCCATTCGTAAATGAAAAAACTAATAATAATGTTTACTTTCAGGTTCAAAGATAATCCTGCGTAATATCAACGGCGACTTTCGTTCCGGTCAGCTGACAGCCATCTTGGGGCCGTCGGGCGCTGGCAAGAGCACCCTCCTCAACATATTAGCTGGCTACAGGTATGTGTAGACAACAAATAATTAAAGGCAAAATTCACGCATTTAAAAAATCGGTACTTGTTTAGTTTGTCGATAACTTTTGTAATGTTACACGCTGTCGTGGAAGCGAGACAGTTAAGAAAACTTAAAAAATCCGCCTAAAAAGTTAGTAAGTATACAACGGTGCCTACTGAAAAAAGACATCGCATAAACAATTTCAAAGACAATTTATTATGCAATCGTTCGTCCTGTTTCTAGGTACAATGATATAAACTCACATAACGACTACTCAGACGTGCCTCAGTATATCATAGTTCTAGTATCCGAGGCCTAAGTTAATTGCCAGTATATTTGTATAGCCTACTTAAATCGCGTGACTGGAGACGCTCATAATACGTGTGCACGCGTTAATATGGTGTGCCATTACATGTAATAAATCTGCACTTATGATGTCAGTATAAGTTATTGAGATAACTTTGATTTTGACTACTTACAACTTGTTAAGTAAAGACAGCAACAAAAGTCTTGTCTATAATCAGATTTACAAAACAATCAATTGACTGCACGGATAGCTGAATGGTATAGGCACAGATGTCACGCCAATCACCACTGTGCGAGACGTGTCGCAGGTTCGTTTCCCGCGTAGGATAAGATTTTTAGTGATCCACAAATGCTTGTTTTGAGTCTGGGTGTGTTTGTGCATGTGAGTTACATGTCTGTGCTTCCCCACGACACAACGACTTAATTTCTTAGGGCGGGAGTCGTTTATAACAAAAATAATCATAATTAATTAAATGTCGCAATAGCTAGGATTCAGAAGAGATTTATTGTTAGAACTCTACTGGAGGTTATCCCACCTCTCAAAGTGGAGTTGTAAGAGAGATATCGTTATACATAGTATAGTGCCTAGTCCCGCTTCCGCGACTGCAACAAAGTTGTTGCTGTAAGAGATGGATGGTTCCCTGAAAACTCCCCTTCAATCCAAACGACACTAAGCATTTCTGATAGCTTGTTATTCTTATGATATTTGTCTGCCGTCGTAATTTACCTAGATGCTTTTTATTCTACTTGGAAAAAAGATTGATATGATAAGCTGTTCAACAAAAAATAACATTTGACGGGTTGGTTTGGCTTTAGCAAAAAAATGTCTGTGTCGAGAATGCTTTGGTAGGCAAATATAAAAAAAAAATATTCATCTAATTTTACAATTTTCGTTAACGATTAATACTCAGTACCTACTGGCCGACCGGTGCCAGTCACCATGATATTAATGTTTTATTTGCAAACAAGCTAATTAAAGTGTGTACAAGTAGTGTTAGGCACAATATAATAAATTAATTACACAATTCTCATAATTATAATATATAATTAAAGCTTTTATGTCATTTAAATTACTTCTTAGAATGTTATCTGTCTTTATATTTGCAAAATTAAATTAAAAAGAATAGAATGATAAATTCTTGTTATTTGTACACTTTCTAGGGTTACCACTAAAAATAAGACAGTACCTAATCATTAAAATGGCTTTTATGTTAATTGCACTAATTGTATTAATGCAATTAACATAGAAGTTGCATGAATTAGCATAGAATATAATTTATTGTAGTTAGGATATAATCTCTTCTATCCAAACTGCTTGCAATTTGCGCATCTGTGTGTTGGTCCCCACATAAACCTTTTAAAAGACGGACCTCTCTTATATCATAATTAAAAAATGATTATGACGATAATTGGACCGCTGCAGGTTTACAACCACAACCAAAGTACACTTTATTGACACGAGAGCAACAGAACTTAAGCTATTTTATCAAAAACAAGAGCAACAAAAAACAACGAAATCTTCTTTAAATCTAAAATACCTGTCCCCCCAGAGTGGCGGGTGCATCCGGCGTGATCTCCACAAATGGCGAGCCCCGCGACTTGCCTCAGTTCAGGAAGCTGTCGCGGTATATCATGCAGGAGGACCTGCTGCAGCCATTCATCACCGTGGAGGAGGCCATGCTGATAGCTGCAGACCTCAAGCTTGGCGTCGATATCTCGAGGGAAAAGAAGGCTGTCATTGTAAGTTCCGTCAATGGCGAAATCCTCAAAAAAAAAATGTGTTGATTTTTATAAGCGTTTTTATTTTTTCATTATCTACCATTAACTTTAACAGAAACATGATGTCAATACAGTACATACTCATAATATGTCGGTATTGAGTTTGATTGAAACAATTCCGCTAATTATTTTTAATTATATTGAATTCTGCAAACTTCTCTAGGGGTTTATTAATTCAATTAACTTTTAATTTACTATTTACTTCTTTTCTTAAGTCGGATTACTTCAGTTTTGCGTTCAAAAATGTTATTTATGTACAAAGAACAATAATGGCATTTTAGTTTATTTTATTAACACAGCAGTTATTTCAAATTATGAATAAATTGTCATTATTTTTCCGTGAGAACATTTTTGAAGGTTTTTGGATTTATGCCATTTTTTCATAACAAAAGGATATTAAAAACAAACTTGTTCTCATGGCTGTTGACTGATTTAAACATGAAATAGGCAATGAAACTACCTGTTACAGGTTGAGGAAATCATCCAACTGCTTAGGCTTCAGAAAGCAAGAAACACAACGACAGAAAGGCTATCCGGTGGTGAAAGGAAACGCATATCAATAGCTTTGGAACTGCTCAATAATCCTCCGGTGATCTTCCTGGATGAGCCAACTACGTAAGTGCTAGTTTATGTAAGGATACATGATTTGGTCAGATACGCACTATTGAACATTGACATGGTTGAGTAGAGATTGCCTCGTAGTGTTAATTCAGTTAAACCGCTTCATTAAAGATATAATTTCGTTCTAGAGTATTCGGTATTACGAGTACTGCAAAAATCAGTGTTTTTTGCTTTTTGTGAACACAAGAAAATGAAAGGGAAAGGTCCTTATTGTTATTTCTAGCGGGGAAATGTCTTACTGCGTGGCAAAACACTTTCCACTCTACTTTCTCTTCTCTCTCTCATAAGTCGTGAGAGACTAGAGAGTCTACTAGCAAAGTATTAAAGTAGTACTGTGGAAAGTAGATACTGTTTCAAAAAATCAGGGAGAAGGGCGTGTTGTCACCTTACCCTCACAACTGTAACTGTTGTACATGTTTTTTTTTGTAAGTTATCAATGGGATCACAATTATGTATAAATATTCAAATGTTTATTTATCTAGCACGATTCCTATTTAAATCTCTGAATATTATAAATTCACTGAATATTCTAGCGTGCTGCTGGGGAGTTTGTTGAGCTGTGTCTTCTCCCGTAGCGAAAGCAAAGAGTCGGCAATAGGGTGCTGTCTACAATTGACGTTCACTTTTTGAACGTCAATGTTCAGTGTTTCGTCAGGCTACAGCCTAATTTAATTTAGATTTTTCATTTCGTACATTCCAGTGGTCTCGACGACGTAGCGTCTTCAACTTGCATCTCCCTCCTAAAGCGTGTAGCCCGCGGCGGTCGCACAGTGGTATGCTCGCTCCACACGCCGTCCGCGCGCCTGTTCGCGGAGCTCGACCACGTGTACGTGGTGGCGGGCGGCCGCTGCGCCTACCAGGGCACCGCCGCTGCTGTCGTGCCCTTCCTGACTGAGCTTCAGCTGCCCTGCCCTAAGACCTACAATCCTGCTGATTTCAGTGAGTATATAACGATTAGTATAAAGTGACTATAAAGTGTTATTTTTTATAACTAAATTTTTAGTATAAGATTGATCCTCAAAAGGCCAGTCCAGTAAATACTCCGCATTTGTTTATACACTCACACTCAATTAAATACAATTGTCTGGGCTTTAAAAGAGACAGGGACCCCTGAGTTTGTTTCGACATTTCTTCTCGATATGAATGAAAAAGGAGTAAATGACAGTGTGACATCTGATAGGGGAGAATGGAAGAAAAAAACGTGTTCCGCCGACCAAGTGAAATGGGATAAGGGTAAGAAGATGTTGATGATGATGATAGTTAAGAATTGTCAACTCCCGCGAGCTTAAAACATATTTAAGACATGTAAAAGTGATATAATTATCCTACTTACAGAATAAATGATCAATCAATTTCAATTTCAATTTGAGCTTTGAATGATATGATATTTATTGGTCCGTTCCGTTTTCATCCCTAGTATGCACTGAATGTCCTTAAAGAAAGACTATCGCCGTTGCGGAAGCAAGGCGGTGCCAAACAATGTTCATTCATTGCACCCAACATTTTGCTATATTAATATGATGGCATTTATCAACTTACGCAAATCGTAGTTTTCAGATCGTGTCCGCCATATTTTAATTGAAGTCATTGTGACGTAGGCTACTCCTAGCCTACGTCACGTAACAAAACTACACTGTTGCTGAACTGGTTCCAACATACGTGTGGAACTGATTTATATTTTATGACGTCTATAAATTATTTGATCTTAAAAAGCAAAAAAACAAACCTACATATCTAACAATGTAAACATCTTAACACTTAGTAACATAACAATGTTTACTCTAAAGTCCAAGTTTAATTTTCCTGATTGTTGTAAATTAAATATAAATTGCTCAATTAAGGTACACAATGTTCTTATAGTCAGTGCATTAATAGAAAATTGGCCAATTATGTGAACATTGTCACAATATTATAACTACGTATGTAAAGGTAGAGTCACCTGTCTTAGGTCACACAAATATGTTATTATATGTATTGCATCAGCAGCTACTGCATTAGTGTGTATTTTATTACGACAATAAAGTATTTTTATGACTGGAAATCTTATTATCATCAGACTTCAATTATAAATTATGTACTTACAAAATAACTACCCCTGTTAACAATACTATAATTTCAACTAAAAAAAAGATTTTGAACGGAAGAGTTATGTTAATGACAACACAACTCTTCCGTTCAAAATCTTTTTTTTAGCATTAGTCACAATATCTTATAGGCAGTCTCGCTCTTAGCTCTATAAATTAACAGGAGTTACATCGTACATCCTATTTTTAACTGTTTTCGGTTCCTGGACATCGTTGCGTTATTTGACATTTTGCAAAAAAATTGCAGGCCGTTTTTTTAAGGGGTTTTTTTGCTGCTAGTCAGACCATCTTAGCTTTTTCAACATAATAACTGTATTAGTATTACGACAAGAGTCATAACCATTTTTTTCATCTCATTCTAGTAATTGAAGTATCAAGCGGCGAATACGGCTCACATGTAGACCGAATGGTGTCCGCGGTAGAAAACGGTAGGAACCATCGATGGAGGACGTACGCTATAGAAGAGGGCCAGTCCAGTGAGTTCCAGGAGATGGAGATAGAGCAGCTCAACACTGGCGGCTGTGTGGACCAGCATAACTACAAGCATGGCTGCTCCGCGTGCCAGCAGTTCCTTGTGCTATTGAAGAGGATGCTCTTACAGACTGTTAGAAATAAGGTGAGCATCCTTGAGATAATTTACTATTTTAAATCTATCTATATCTATCTAAGTAAATCAATTGCTGTTCGTTAGTCTCGCCAAAACTCCAGAACGGCTGAACGGATTTATCTCATCTTGGTCTTGAATTGTTTGTGGAGGTCTAGGGAAGGTTTAAAAGGTGAGAAAAATTCGAATAATTGCCGGTTTAAATAAAAACAACATCTTTTTCCTTTACAAAAGGTTACGTATTTTATTTATCGATTGGGGCAGCACGAAGTCTGCATGGTCAGCTAGTAAATAAATATTTTGGGACAATATCCACACACGGCCATCTGATCCCAAGCTAAGCAGAGCTTGTGTTATGGTAATCAGACAGCTGATAAACATACTTATATATTTCTAAATAAATACATATTATAGATAATTTTAGTAGTAATAAAAAGAAAAATCCGGGTCTTTGTGAAAATATGCGGTTTTTTTTTTGTTTATTTGATTGTTTCAGGTCACGTGAATTAGTATTTAATTAGCATTTAAATTAAATAAATAGTATGGACTTTGCTTAAGTTAGATACTAAATAAATGTTATTTTTTGTGTTAAGTAGGTGTTAATGTTACATCATTTTAATTAAAATTATCTGACGTAAACATATAGTTACATGAAGGTTCCTAAATTATTACTCAAAATTTGCATCTTCTTAAATAATAAAACAGTAAAAATCTAGTTATTCAATTTCAGCACTAGCAGAGTAACACCTTCTGTATTTTGCCATATTGTCGTATTACATTAATTTACATTGACCATTTGCGTCATATCTAGACTATTTAACCTTTTTTTTGTAATTCCAGAGTTACTTATGGCTTCGGGTCGGCATGCACCTGTTCCTGGGCTTCATAGTCGGCGGCTTGTTCAACCAGATGGGCTACGACGCCTCCAAGACAATCTTCAACTTCGGTTTCTGTTACGCCTGCACTATCGCCATGCTATACATTCCTATGATGCCTGTGTTACTTGCCTGTAAGTTTAATTTCAAAGTTTATCATCAATTTTTCAATAAAATTTAAAAATGAAATTGCGTATTTGACTTAAGAAATCTATGTAGTTTAGTCAGTCAGATAGATTTGTAAAAAACAGTGGACATGTATTTTTTTTTCATCAAATGAATAAAAATACAAAGAACTAATGCATTAACAATGGTAAATCGTATGTAAGGGGGGGGAGGGAGGGGTAGTAACGTCACTTGTCGGTAAAAAGTGTACTGAGACGTGACGTCACACAAGATTTCAATTCACTGTATCGTCTTATTTTTTTATTTACGAGATAAAAGAAAATACGTCCACTTTTGTTACATCTATCTGACGGACTATTAGCTTTTTAGGTTTTACCTATTTATAAAAAAAAAACTACTTATTTTTGACTTCATATGCATCGCTCATTTATTTATTTATATCATGGCTCTCCAACAACTTATTCACTAGTACAGTATGTACAGTAGTACACTACAATAAATACACTAGATTTTTATAGCTTGTTGTAATTTGATTCGATGACCGTAAAATATTAATTGCCATTTAATCAAGTTATTTAGATTCTATTCGTGATATCATTTAATATTTATCCACATCCATTAAGTATGTATTAAATAGTGATTTATTGATACGTGTTTTTAATTATATTTCATAACAATAAATCTAGTGCTTATAAGTAGCTAATAATAAATAGCTACCGACTTGTAAGCCAATATAAAGATAAATTTATTTGTTACAACACGGTTTTACAGTACTAATTTAAGTTTGTATCAATAATATCATGAAACATTTACTTATCAGAATTATTTTTAGATGTAATTTAAATTTTCGTACATAATTTTAGTTATTCCAATAATTCATACTTACTGCCCTTCAATTAGTGGCATCACCTTTGTCGCTTATCATCAAATTACTCATAAAACCCTTTACTTCAAACAGTTCCAAAAGAAGTCCAACTGGTGAAACGCGAGTATTTCAACCGCTGGTACGGCTTGAAGCCTTACTACGCGGCTCTCGTCATCTCCCGGACACCAGCCACCATCTTCTTCAGCCTCGTATACCTCGTCATCACCTACCCTATGACGTCACAGCCCATGGAGATCGACAGGATAGCCATGTTCAGCTCCACCTGTATATTAATAGCCCTCATATCTGAATCTATGGGGACTGTTATATCATCTATGTTGAGTGTTGTTGTAAGTATTGTGTTATTTATATTTAATTCTTTGATAATATTAAAAAGTAATTGTATTTTTACTCTTTTTTTATTCTTGTCGTGACGGCAAAATTGTTGGTTCTTAGTTTCATTTCTTTCAGTAAGGTAAACTTCTTTACCTAATCTTTTTTTTACTTTTATTTATTTAAAACAATAATTACAAAAATTTCTTTCACACTTACCTTACATACCAGCTAAAACCATCGCGGGTTTAACCGTGGTACGTAATTGTAATCGTAGAGTCTTTGCCCAAATAAATTCCAAGGCATATTTATCATTGATTGCCGGACAATTGATGCTTTAGACAAGGTCCACATTTAGCAATAGCTTAGAGAAATCACCATTATCAATCTTTATTTTTTCCCGACTGCATCAGAAGGAGGGTTCACATTCATCACTACATTCATCACCATTATCAATATTTTAATTATAATCGTGAACTTCTTTCAGAACTCTGTCTTCATGGGCCCAGCTATGAGCGTGCCGCTCATGTTGCTGGCTGTCTACGGTATCGGCAGTGGAGATGACCCGCTACCGATAGTATGGAGACTGGCGCGGGCCTGTTCCTTCCTACGATACGGGATAGAGGGGCTCGTGGCCGCGATATACGGCGCGCCCAGGGACGACCTCGTGTGTCCCGACCATGTGGACTACTGCGAGTATAAGAATGTCGCGTGAGTAGAATTTGGGCATTTTTTTTTGGAGATTTGTTGACTAAGAAAATAAATTTTGAAATTTTTGATTGAATGGATTGGAGTTGAGATTTTTTCGTTTCACTGAAAAATTATTGACTTTTAAGAGGATAATTGTTTCACTTTTATAATTATTAAGTTTTCCCACATAGGGTTTCGAAGTTTAGTTGGCTAATTCCATAGAATTAGGTATAACTAAATTAAATTTTCAGATCATTATTAGGTATTTGACATTACTATTTTAAATATTTTATTTGAAATACTCAGCATAAATTCTAGTGCGTGCCCGACAGGGTCCATATTGATCTTTACTTACTTAATTTTTTTACCACCTCTCTAACATATGGAATGCAATAAACAATTTGATTTGGATTTTAACATGTTTCTTTCTTTCCAGTTATTTCGTCAAACTGATGGGCATGTCCGGCATCTCATTCTGGGTGGACTTTGGGGTCCTAGTATTGATCCTTCTTGCCATGAACCTCACTGGCTACTACTTCCTCCGCCAGCGACTCTCGCCGAACTACGCATTTAGAGCCATCAAATTAATCGGTAACTTCGTCAAAACGAAAATGAGTTCTTATTCCTAGTGCGATGTACTTAGTGCTCTTAAGTTAGTTTGTAAGTATAAACCATTAATTATTTAAGTAAGTGTTAAGTTATGAGGTTTAAAAGTTTTTTTAGGCATACTCAAAAAGAGATTCTCTGTTGTGTCTTGTGAAATTCTAATATGCGAGTCGTGCGACGTTGTCTAAATACTACTCCATTGCTAAGACATTATAATTTAGAACTAAATTATCAAGGTGAACAATCAATTGATTTGTCAAATCATTCTAAATGAACACAACTGATACCTGTGTCATTGCCTAATATGCAGCCTAATTTAAACCAATTTCCAAACTATACTTACTAAATCTTATGATGTTATTAAGATTCCCAGTATAATAATAATTTATGGTTACCTTAAATACAAATAAGCAGTTTCCTTAGTTTAATGCTCTGTTTAAAATAGTAGATGACGCCCGCGCCACTGTGATAGCATAATGTAGGTTCGAAGTGGTTCCTATTCCTGTTTGCATGACATCTATTGGGTGAGGTGCTAAATTAACTAAAATAATAACGTGATTGATTATAATAATAAATGTGAATGTGACGAGATCTTTAGTCAGCCCCTGTATGCAAGTGATATTTCTATAAGTGCTGTATTTGATACGGCCATGAATATATGGACAAAATACGGTTGGGTGGGTCACGTGACTTGGAAATGTCACTCGTGTAGGGGGGCCAAAGCTTCCACCAGGGCCACGCAGAGCATGCGCGAGCGATCTCGTGACGCTGGCTTAGGTAGGTAGTAGCATGGAACCCGGGGTGTTTTTAGTCGGCGGGAGTTCGACATATCCCAAAGTTGAAGTCATTAGCGTTTCACCACGGAAAACAAAAAAAAATAGAAAAAGAAAAGGGGGCCAGGGCTTCCAATATGAATTTGACATTGAATCGTCTACAAATTTTAGAGAGTTATCGATTGACATTCCTGCCCTTTAAATTGGTAGGTGTCTTAAGGCCTTTGTTATATGATGATGTGGCTAAAGATTTCAATGTATGGTTTGTACCAAAGTATGTAAGAGCAACCCCAGTGTGATAGAACTTAGATAAGATTTTTGTATTTTTATATAATTTATACTTAAGAGGTACAATCGTTTTAATGAATTAGTACCATATTTGGTATGAATTTGTAACTTACATGAGGATGAGGATATTTTTAAGACTGATTGTATATCTTCTTTGAAAGAAATATAAATAGATGGATGATCTTAAAAGTTGTTTTATTTTTATTATGATAACCATTGAAAATAACTTGTGGCATTAATTTATATATTTTGGATTCCAATAACAAAATAAAACGAGTCTTGTCCTTCAAACGTATTTTATTTACCAAATGGATTTCTCACTAAAATAAAATCACACATTTGTTTATCGGTGAACAAAAAAAAAACATCAACAAAATTTGACTAGGGCAGTCAATTTGCCGCTTAACAAAAATAATAATTTTCATAAAGTTCAAAACTTTCTATTACCCCCTACTTATTGTGCTCTAGGTGCTATCGTGCACTCGATGACGTATAAATCGTATATTTCGATTCTATAGATATTTTTTATTATAAGTATCGTGAGAAATATTAACTGTTATAAACAATAAACGGTATAAATTTCGGAGTCGTTTCGGAGATGTCCGATTAGTTTCGCACGGCTCACAGTAGAATTTCAGCGCTTCGACGAGCGAAGACTAGAGGAGTCCGAAACTATTCGGAGGTCATTGACCCGTGATTGCCCGTTTAGTGTTTATGCCAGTTCCATAGTAACTGTAAGTCATATTCTTGTCATAAGTACAAAGTACGCTAGTCATATCAATAGGTATTTACTTATTTACATAACTCGTGTTCATCTAACTAATATTAATTGGGAATGTTTGTATTGGCAATGAACGCAATATCCATTAACACGTGCAATTATCTATAATTTAATATTTAAGTCTATAATGAATATAATTAGAAAAAAGCTGCCCAGATTATATATTGAACCCATTTGCTTCATATTTCATAAGAAAGTATTTACTTAGATATATTATGGTTATTTTACATAGATTTTTGTTGACACAGCATATTTATCAAATTATGAAAAAAACAAATCCAAAATATAGAGATTCAATTGATGATAAAAAGCATTCTTACAAAGAAAAGAAAACTAATTTAAATCAAAGATTAGCGATATATTAAAACTTCAGTATCATTGATTTAGTAACTATGATATTGTCTTTAATCATAAAATTCGTTAAGCGGTGATTGAGTTTCAGATTAATATTGAGCATATTTTACTATATTAATATCTATTTAATTTATTGGGCCAATTCATTTTCCTTAAGAAATTCATCCTTTATAATTATCATGGCAATATCTTGTATTATTCGAGTTTTCACTGCTGGTAACCCTTCCAAATATTTACTTTTTCGATATATCACGACCCATTCTTGGTACACCGATATTTCATAATCCTTCTACAATTTAAAAGAAACCGATAGAAAAATACAAAAGTACGAAATGTATTTACAATAAATTAATACTTCTTTGAGAAATTAAAATTAACAATTGTAAATAAAAATATCTAACTTATTATAAACGAGTATTAAACAATGTCTAATTTACAGATATGAGATAAAAGATGATATTTTAGGCCATGACTTTTGATACGAATTTTACTTTAAAACTTAAATTTATTAAGACTTATACACATACAAAATTTATTTGTTTTATGTCGATTACGTTCATAATATCTTAAATCATAAACCATGCTTACAATAAACTTAAAATAACAATTGTGATCATAGCTTGTACTGTAAGGCGAGAACATTCCGTTCTATTTAAATAATATTGTGATATCATAATGAAATGAAGACAAAGTTAATTAAATGAAAAACTCAAACTTTACAGATTGCTTACAAAACTAAGATCGTAGTTAAAATAACTATCTAACGTATTGCAAATACAGAATCAGATTCATTACATCAAGGACATAAAAAGAGATTGAAACCAAGCAGTATTTGTTCTTTAATAGAAGATATTTGTTACAAAATACCTACGTTTTAAGATTCTGATTATAAAAATCGATTATAATTAGTTACGAAGAAACCTCCAACACCCGACAATTTCATTCTTTTATTCCTAAATATATCCACATTCCACATTCCCGGCACTTATAGTGAATTAACTATTATAATGGTAACTACTTTATTCTAAGGTTTTAGTGAATATCTCATTAATTAAATTACATGATAATAAAAATAAATACAAAATTTACAGATCATAATTCATAAGATGCTAGAAAAAAAAAACAAACAAAAAACCACGCAAAATAACAAAAGAAAAGCGAAAGAAAAGAACACACGATATGAAGTGTCTTTCAAAGATAATAACAATGGAATGTTAAAAGATCTTAAAATAATATTTACAAAATGGTAAATTAATTTGGCACCACCTACGTTTGAGAGGAAGAATTTGGTGCCTTATCCTAATTAAACAGTACTGTGATAAGTACTAAGCTATAACGTGATATAAAGCGAAGTGTACAAGTCTTATGTGTGACTAATCCCTGATAATGTTCTCGTCACTATCATTATTCCTTCAGGACTTATCATCTTTCTCATCAGGAAGCAATTACTTCCTCACCGTATTTTATTCCCGTTAACAATTCTTGCACGAAATACAATTAAAAACTAAAAGCAATATACACTGTATATGATTACAATAAAGGAATGTTTATAAATTGAAATCGGGAATAAAATACTTAAACACGTTTCTTCTTTAAAGAAACTGTCTTTTACGTCTTCCTTATCGCTTTCAAATGAAAGCGAATTTTCCTTTATTTGGAAGAGGATGGGTTGGACCAATCGTTGCTTACAGAAACATCCAGTTCTTTTTGTTTCGTTTTGCTTTCAACGGAAAACGAATTTTCCTTTACTTGGAAGAAAAAGTTTCAAGTGGTATGTCTCAAATTGATCTTTCAAGAAACTGTTCTTTACGTCTTCGAGTTATTGGACCAATAGCTGGTCTGGTGTTTGGTGTGTGGTTAGAAGGCGAACTGTTGGCTGGGCTTGTCGTCGTCGCAGTGCGTGAGGTAGAGCGCGGGGCGGTCGGCGTCGAGACAGGCGCCGTGCTGCGCGTGCCGCAGTGTGGCCCCGCGCCGCGCCCACTGCGCGCCCGCCGCGCCCTCGCACGCCGCCAGCACCGCCGTGCTGCCGTCCGCCTCCGACACCGACACGCACAGCCGGTTGTGACGGATCTGACCGTTCTCGAAACGCCACTCTTGGTTCCCGCCTGTGTAGTGGCATGGATACATTCCTGGAATGGAAATTAAAGTATTAAGTTTTGTGAAACAGTTAAGGCCAAGTTTGGGCAATTAGAATAAAACCCGTGTAGTGGCATGAATACATTCCTGAAATAAAAACTCAATAATTAAGTTTTGTGACGCAAGTTTTGGCAACTAAATTAAAAAAAAAACATTACAGTTATTTCCAGCTAGTCGCAAAAATCTAGCACAAGCACTCATCATCAACATCTTCCTGCCGTTGTCCCATTTTACTTGGGGTCAGCGCAACACATTTTTTTCCACCATTCTCCCCTATCAGACGTCACTCTATCAACTTATGGCATGGCAGTAATTATGGATGAAATGAGTTAATACTTCTAAATAAATAACAAAAGGTGCACTCTTACCTACTGGCCCGCCTACGAGGTGGCCCATAGTGTCCAGACACCGCACTCCTTGCTTGATGACATGTGACGGCTCAGTCAGGGCTGGCACTTGCAGCTCCGGGTACACGTGCTCCAAATACCAACGGAACGGCTTGCAGTGCAGCTTGTGGCGAAGGGATACACGCTCCGATATACTGACAGACAAAGAAAGAACATAATTAGTGGAGGTACAAAAAGAAGGTGTCCAATTACATATTACAGTTGGTTTAGGAAACGATTCTAAATTAATGAAATCCGAAATAGAAAACAAGCATTTTGTAAACAATGTAATGATGCTTGTTGTGGCGTGAAGCTTTCCCACCAGACTTCCTAAGCACAGGATTGCGTGTTTTAAATGTCATATTTTGATATTTAGGTGTATACGATTTTACTGACAAACAGTCAGCCATAATGATCCGTTTTTATAGCACAGTGATAAATGATTACAAATCCATCATTTTTTTTTGTCCTTTATAGACAACTTTACAGTAGGTCTAATTGAGTCATTATTACTAGCATTTACTTTCATTAGACTTCAACTAATCACATGCTACTTTTTACTTCGATTCTTTGTATGATTTTTAATTTACAGGATAACTTCAATGGAAGAAATCCGCTCCGGATAGAGGTCCATCACGCAAAGGCCTTGTGGCAAAGATTAATCTAAAATGTCATGTGGCGTCTACATGGCATTTCACTTATTAATAGACATACATCAGCCGATTACTAGAAATAAGTAAGAAACTGAAATCCCCAGCAATTCAGGGGCCATACAATATAATAATATAGTTATCTTATTTTTATTCTCCATTCACCAACTCACCATCTAAGCATTCACTCACATACAAGTACAGTAGTTTAATAAGACACTTACTCTCCAAAGTCCACTTGCTTAGCCAGCGGCTGTGACCGGTAGTACAGCTCCTTGTAGTCATCCATCCAGACCTCGGCAGCTCTCCTCGTGTTCCTCGCGAAGACTGCGCCCGACCCACCGGGGAAGGTGTAGGGGTGACGCTTGCGGAACACGTGGCCCACACGCGAGCAGGGTACTATTTCTAATGAACCACCGCATTGCCAGACCCTGTAAATTGTATAAGTTAAATAGATGCTGAGTTATAGGGGGGTCGAAATTGGCCCGAAATGGTTCGTGTAATATGACCCACGGCCGGTGTGTCGCTTTTTTGCTCGAACTTGGCGGACACACTGCCGTGTGTCTAGATTGGAGCTATTTTAGTTTCAACAGTATATAGGTGTTTGAAGATTTTTTTGTCTGCTAAATGCTTTTATTTTAATTATGCTGCTATTATTTTTGTTCAGGCGTTTATGGGTTCTCGCTTACTTTACAGTAAGCAAAATGTAATAGCTATTTGTTGCCCTAATCGCATTAGATTAGGAGCTCGATTCTTTGTTAGTTAACAACAATATACCTATAATTAGGTTATTGTCTAACGTAGAACTAGGTAGTCAGTGCGCATGCAAACTGCGCAATAGATAATTTAATTAAAACAATGAGTACATTGTTCAGTGCACATTACGCATCTGTCTTATCTGGGATCTTTTCAAACAAAATCTATTTGTTTCATTGTTTTAGTACCTACACAAAATTCGGTTTTATCATCTGAAAAGGCGAGGACAGACAATTATTTCACGAACGGACGGAATGAATTTGACTTCCATTCTATGTCAACTCTAACTAGGGGAACTAGGGGCATGATGGGGACGCTAAGGGAAAACTACAAAAATACACAGATCTAATTAATATAATGTTTTCATTTATTTATGGCACATTAGTTACTTAATCAACTACAAATTGGCATATTCTTTGGGCGGACATGTCATCACAATTTTTCATTATTAATTATTTTTTAATAACACATAAAAAAACCATCTTACCCCACGTACGGGGTAAGATGGTTTACGATAAATGCGGCGCGATGGGTCTAGGGTACTATGGTCTAAGGCCGCCTTCCTGTATCCTGACTTTTTTGTCATAACTTTATCTATTAAGACTTTTTGTCTTTTTCTTGTAGTTTCTAACCATTTTTATCTGAAAAAGAAAAATGTAATGAGGTCAATATTTTAGGCTGTGATGATGAGTTTCTTTTTGTGAATCAATCTAGCTGTAAATTGAAAAACAAAACACAACCTAGTAATGTTTAAGTAATAACTTGTTTGAAAATCGATGGGCCATGATGAATCTCATTATGCCCCGTAGAACCTACACCATCTTGCCCCTGTCACTATTTTTTTAAATATTTAAATTTTTAAAATAAGTGCTTGGGACTAGAATGATTTTGGATGTGCCTATCAACAGCAAGTAAAATGTAAAAACAAAGTGCATAAACACAATGAGTTCAACTGTTTTTCTTACCTTTTTCTGATGTCGTTCACGTGCACATAATATTATATTAATTAGATTATTAGATGCACTGTAGCAGTAATTAGTTTATAAACGAAGATCGCACGCACTCTCACCGACTGTTATGGCCGCACTGAGTATTGTTCGATAGCAGCTTCTGATTGGCTAATGCGCCGTGTCATAGGAACGTTGGGATTTTCGTATGAGTGCGTGACCTCGTCTTACCTCATGGCCCCATCATGCCCCTAGTTCCCTTACTCATAAAAACAGCATCGAGCATTGACGGGTAAAGAATGCGTGCGGTATTTTCTTCGCTTTTATTTAGACTATTTTGTACAAGATATTTAAGTAAATAAAAAATACAGCAATATCATTTTTGACTACAATATAACTGCGCTGCAAACGATCGGAGGCATTCCTGAATATTATGTTCTATTTTTGAGATAGCCAAAATAATATCGGACCCAAACTCATTCCGAAACTAATCAAGCAGAAGTCGCAAGTCAAAATTCTATCATTATCTCACCTGAAGGATATCTCGAGATTCTCCCCGCCCCACACATCCATCCTCATGTCGTACTTGCCGAGCGTGGCGAAGTACGTGCGGTCCATGCTGAACAGGCCGCCGGCGATCATCGGCGTCCTGATTACTTGGGTGGGATCGCTCAGGCGCGCGCTGCGTTCCGCGTGCGATAGGTATTCCCACTGGAAAGTTTAAAGGGATCGTATTTTATTATTTAGCTGTTGAGGTTTTTTGCTTTTTGGTCTCTTTATACTCTTTTTCCTAATTGGTAGGGGTGGAGAGCGGGCAGGATCCGGTGATGGATCAGCAAGCTTCTTGTGAACTCTTAATGTGCTATTTTGGTGTGTGATTTGAGTAAATTACTTTATTTTTTATTGTTTGACCTAATTGTATCTGCGATAATAGTTTGCGTCGATTCTTTACGAAAAGGTGTTTCAAAGATATACCACTGCGAGAATAGTCTATAAACAATTTAACAGCATCAGTAATAAAATCTTCGACCGAAACAAAACAGACATGTACTTAATATTAGTAACAACACTAAAAACAACCAAATCATAAACAGACCTACACAGACTACACATTCCATCGGTGCCTATACCACCTACTATGTTACTATAGTAAAAGCGACAGTTGTCCAGTGAGCGGGTTACCTTGAACACTAAGTTCCAGTCAAAGCCGCCGCGCAGGTCCGCCGACGCACCGATGTACTGGAATGTGTCCATGCTGATCACGTCGATCACAGGGCATACCACGCGGGTTGGGTCCTGGTGACAAATAGATAAATTGATTATTAAAAGGGTTACATTGATTTGTGTCGTCAATTTAATTAGGGTTGAAGCTTTGGGCATTATTTTATTATAAAACATAATATACTTGTCCTAAGCTCGCCCATTTTTTTTGAGAGTAGGTTTTTTAAAAATTGTCAAAAAGCATAAAATTAAGTAAATAAGTCACAAAAGTTTTTAAAGTTTGATATTTAAGATATCCTCATTTTATGTGAATTTTAATTGCTTATTAAATTAGAGCTGTATTGAAGTCTGCATGTATTGTATCGAATACATGAAATAGAATAAACTTATACATATTTTTAATTTAGTTGTATTAGTGTTTAGGCATACCTTTTACATTTAAGTTAGGACCTATTGACGTTATAGCAGTCAATGTTGAAAGGAAATCATAAATTATAACTAAATAATGTCACGCTCAATTTACCGCAGATTTGTTAGTGTAAAACATATTTACGTTGCGTTACAATATCACACACTTGTTTAGTACAACGATAGCTTTTATTATTCTGGCTATACTTATTACAGTTATTACTCATATTGCGTATTATAGTGGTCAGTGATACATTCTAGTGCTTACTCGTAGCATTATGTTACCAACACCTATTACAAAGTAATGTCAAACAGTTTATCTATAAAACCGAATGATTTTGTGGTCACTTGAAATTGAATGCGTTGAGTTGGTATTTACGTAAATTGTGATCATGTGGTATCATTTTAAGTCGATATCATAATAATTTCAGTTTATAATGGAGTTGAAAGTCGTTGCATTCAAAATATGTTATTACAGTGTTCAATTCAGAATTTAGTTGGACTAGTTTTTGCATAAATTATATTATCTACATTAGACTAAGCATAATAATACTGCCGTCGTAAATGAAAACACAGTAACTTGAGTTACTGTGTTTTTGCTTTGGATAAAGATTAGTAATCTACGGCGCGAGCTCTATCTGGGGAACTTTTCGGTATATCTGTAGCCCCTACCGTTGCCGAGATCCTTCACAGTAACTTTGCGAAATTTAAAAAAATATCAAGATATTTTAGAGTTAAACACAGTAAATTTCCATGTACTGTGTTTTAACGTAAAAAAGTGACTTTACTGTTTTTTAATTTATGATACATATTTTTAGGCTTATACTTTATTATGCTTATAACACAGTAACTTTGAATACTGTGGTATAAACTAAAATAAATACTTCATAATTTACGTGATACATGAATTAAACACAGTATATTACATACTGTGTTTTAATGCCTGCAGTTTTGATATTATAGTTTAAATTACTTGATTAGAACACAGTAACCGTTGAGTTACTGTATTATAATCTAACCTTTCACCCGAGAGAGGCTGGGGGGCGCTGGTTTTTTTTTGGATTTTTTATCCGTTGCATACCGAGGGTCAACGTGAAAACATCTCTACTGAAAGCATACAGAAAAATATGGATACCACACCTGTAGAACCTGCTCAAGTTATTGCTTTGCTCAAAGCCGCTACTTTGTACGTCGTGTGTACTAGAGGTTTCAAGAGACCGGTAGGTACATTCGGCGACCAGGATCTGGCCGGCGACGCAGAACATCAGAGTGTGAGGACCGTTTTCTTGTATCGAGGTCTTTAAGAAATCGGCAACTGAATGCGGTTCAACTGGGACAAGAGCTTCGAGAAGTTCGCAATGTCAGTATAAGTCGGTGGACAGTCAGAAGAAGACTTGGTGAAGCACGGCTGACTTCACATCGCCCAGCAAATGGTCCCAAATTGACCACAGCTCACCGACAAGCCCGACTACCATTTGCCAGGGAACATTTAAATTGAAAGTACGAACTACGACCAATGGCGGTCTGTTATATTCTGTGATGCGTGCAGAATGACATTACATGGTCATGATGGACGCTCTGGGTCTACCGAAGGTCATCAGAGAGATTTTCACAATGCTGCATAAGCAAACACGTGGCTTTTGGCGGTGGATCGTGTAAGTTTTGGGGTGGCATAATGTTGGACACTAAAACTGACATTGTATTCATCACTTGGGCGAGTACCGGCCCGAGATCGGGAGGTTTGACAGCTGCACGATACGTCGAAGAAGTGGTTGAAGGACATGTGAGGCCGCTTGCGTGGCTTATGGGAGAAGGTTTTCTCCTCATGCACGATAAGGCCAGACCGCATGTCGCTAGAACCGTTAGCGACTACATGGAAGACGTTGGAATTACCGCGATGGAGTGGCCAGCTTGTAGTCCTGATCTCAATCCGATTGAGCATGTCTGGGATGAGCGAAAAAGAAGATTTCGAGAAAGAAGCCCTGCTTCTTCAACATGCCATTGAAGAGGAGTGGAATGCTATATCACAAGATTTCATGGTCCATGAAAAACCGATTAAGAGCTGTTATTAAGGCTAAGGGAGGGAATACACCTTATTAATAATCAGTTTGATTAAACATTTTGAGTTTAATTTTCATTATTTCTCAAGCAACATTACGTAATTCTACCTGTTTGTGGGGTTTTGAGCCATAAAACCTCTTATGGGTATTTTTTTACACTGTATTTAACATCATTAAAAAGGTAATAAGGTATGCTTTCAAATAGTGTGTATGTTTTTTTAAACATTGATTCAGATTCATTAAAAAATCTTCCTTATAAAGAAAGTCAAGGTTTTATTTAATGCTCTTAAGTGTAGTTTAATTTGATATACCTAATATATACATATTTAATATCCCTTATATCTTTATATATAATATCCTGATCATTATACAAAAATAAAAAAATAACACTAATGACAAAGGGTTAGCCTATAACACAGTATATCTAAATACTGTACTACAGCTTAAAGTAAAATAGGTTTTTCCTAGCCTAAATCACAGCATATCACTTACTAGATTGATATTCGGATGTGATAAATAGCTTAAAACACAGTATCATTAAAGTTACTGTTTGGCATTATTAAGAGACTAGTATCTTTACATACTTTAAACACAGTAAAAAATAAAAGTAGACTAAAACACAGTAACCACTTCGATACTGTGATTTAGCTTAAATTTTACGAAATATATTAAATTAATTCATTAATTAGAACACATTATCTCATTTTATTAATTATTTAATTGTTATTCAGCAATTTTAAATATAAAAATATCAAGTTCAGTCACTTGCATTTCATAGAAAAAAAACCAATCTTATGTAACCATAATAGTTTCTTCACAACGTCATGTTTTAGTTTTCAAACTTTAACCGCCATTATCTCAAAATGACATTTCTTGAGATACTGTGTTTTCATTTACGAGGGCAGAATAGGTATATTATTTTTAAGACTAATGGATAAGCGTTTATAACGAATAATGTTTGGAACTTCTTGTCCATATAGTTATATTTCATTCGTGGCGTGACATAACCTAGGTTTATTAACCCCGGTACATTTAAGTACATGTCGCCGTGACCGATATTCGTGAGGCTGTAAGGTTTTACTTTTTCAGGCGAGTTCTAAAGGCCATTGACATTCACTACAACTTTAAAGTTGTATAAAGTAACTTGACGGAGACCGCAATTAGTACCAAAAGATCCTTGTAGCACTATAATTTCCTTTTTTTTATTATTGTGCTACAAGGATCGGAAATCGGAACTAATCATTTAATATATGGAAAACCATCACTTTTGACAGACCATTGAGGTAATTCTCTTCTTATAAAATAATATACACACCAGCGCTCTCATGTTAACGTCACAACGTGCTAAAAGCTATTCTGGCTTTATACTGTGCAAAATGCAAATAAAAACAAAAAGGTTTTAATGTAATTTAAACACGTTCTTTACATAAAACTTATAATATTTTTAAATACAATAACCATTCCATTAAAAAAATGTAATTAAAAGTTATAATAACAACAACCAGTTGCCCTTTTCAATACGGTGATCAAATAAAAGGGTCCTTGTTAAAAGTTTTTGTAGTATAAAGAAAAACTTTTTTATAAACTCTATTAACAATGGATTTTGCAAACATAGAAATGTAAAACGCCAAGGTATTCTTATACAGCCTTGAATATCGTTTGTTTTAAATATACATTTTGACTGCACATATAGCCGAGTCTATAACACTGGGCTGTCAACACGCCAAGCCTATGCACTACGTGACGCGGGTTCGATCCCTGCGTAGGAAAGTATATGTATAATTTGAGTGATCCACCAATGCTTGTTTTGAGTGCGGCTACTTGAAACCTCCTGAAGAATAAATTTCCTTATTGAGGAAATCGTTTTTAAAAAATAAAACATATTACCGTAGTTACATAAGTCTTTCCACATTAATCGGTATACCGTCAATCGTTATCAGTCGAATAGAGATCAATCAATCTGTACGGTATAAACTATCGATCGTCATTGAATAGTCTATTTCACAATCAATTGATGTTGGACCGATACGTGTGGCCACACTTAGATAGAGAAATTCCCAAATATAACTTAAGTTTCAACATCCTACATTTTCGAAAAAAAAACGTAACGGTAAGTCACAAAAAGTAGGCGTTTGTGACATTGACATGGCTTGAGTGAATTCAGGCTATGTGACGTCATAATGTTTTAAAGTTTACAGACCTCGGTATTGCAGAACTATTATTCTTTCGTCCAATGCCAAGTGTACTGTCAAGGTTTTCACCTTTTTAATTACTGGCCCGACTGATTGGCCTACGTGCGTAGTTTTCTACCAGTAAACTTACTAGGGTTGGTTCTTGCTAAACAAATGGTGCAATTAATGGTTCTGTCTTTAGACGTTATTTGTATTAGTTTCCTACGTCCTGTTATGTGAGTAAGGGCAATAGTTAGTTTTGTATTTGATATTTGACTGGAGAGTTCAAACATCCAAGAATGGTGATGTACATAGGTACATAAAAACTAATATCACAGTCAATTTCAAAATGTATAAATAACGATTAAGCCCTATTATAAAGTCAATGTTTTCATTCAAATCTGGTGTTTGCATATAAATTTACAAAGCACGTAAAAAATCTCCAGTGTATGTGAATAGCATAGTAATAATTCCGAGTTTTTGTATGTGGTAATATGGTGGTTTATTTAAGAGATGTATAACGGTTTACTCACGCGTATTTATCGGGATAGCCCGAGTAGTTTCGGACCCAACCGGAGTCCTTAATCATGAGCTGACGCGGCGGAGGGGTCGCGAGTCGAACTGTTCGACTATACATCTTATACATCTCTTAAATATGAATCATTCTCACGAAAGTTATTATAATAATATGGTAATATTTTACAGTAAAAAGGTAGGAGTCACAAAGGACTTTAAAATTTTAGATTTGTTTTTTCTCGGCGAGTTATGCCCAAAAAGAGTAGTTTCTTTTTAATTAGGGCAAATTGTACTTAGTTTTAGTCAAAACGTCTTTGTAGTAACCAAAATCGTAAGCATTGATTTCTTTTCTAAAAAAACTTTCAAATAACATATTTTATTTTTAGTTCCGTAAACAATCCACCTTAAAACATACAGTTACCTAATAATTTCCGCTTAAAACCTTCTTGTAATGATTAAATACATACAAGTATAATTACAACAAGTCTGTACAACTAATCATGTCCCAACAAACGCGTAACATTAATACGGTGTAATAGCTCTGGTGTCAATAAATCAATGTGCTTGTAAATGATGTCACCACATTACGTGGCCACACTGGTTGCCAGGAGCGGCCGGGGTGAAGGGATCCCGATGATCAGCGTTGCACAACGCACTGCACTATCTTCCGTTCACCACGCTTGAGCAATTGAGATAGTACAAGTTGTGAACGAAAGCGAGGTTATGGTGGGAAATTTTTAAAAGGGTGTATTATAGGCAGAAATGTTTTTTTTATGTCTAAATGCTTAAATATATTACTAAAACCCGACACATTGCCTATAGTCAGTTGACGCACAAGACATGCAATGTAAACTTTTTTGATACGTAGCGTGGCATTCCCTTTTGATAGTATGTTTGAACCTTTATTCTTTTTATTGATCTGCTACCTTGATATACCTATTCCATATCTGCTGCAGTAATGTGCATCTGACGGGCCTGTTGGTCTAGTGGTTAGTGACCCTGACTACTAAGCCGGAGGTCGTGGGTTCGATTCCCACCCAGGACAAATGTTTGTGTGATGAGCACGATCATTTGTTCTGTGTCTGGGTGTAATTTATCTATAACTAGCTGTGCCCGCGACTTCGTCCGCGTGGAATAATTATTTTGGGCATCATTTATTTTTGCGGACAACCTACTTAGTTTTATAAATTAAAGCTGTTACCCACGACTTTGTCCTCGTCATTTTCTGTTATTATTTTAGACAATTTAGTTTTTAAATTTTTAAAATAACAATTATTTTAAAGTACCTACTTCTGCGTAAATTATATTTTTAGTTTTATTTTCTTGTGGCAGAAGTACATATTGATTTTCTCCACAACCTGATACGTTGATACAACTCTTAACAAATGCATTAATTTCGACCGAATTTGATTACCATAAAAACGGTTCTAGTGAGTTAACCTTAAAAGATAGACATATATTGTTTTGAAAAATTTTTTAGATCATTTCAATAGGAATAATTCTTTTATACATATATTTTTGGTATCTTGAACCGTGTTCGCAGCGCACGCAACGGAAGCCCTCAAGGATGAATAATTTTCCCCGTTTTTTTCACATTTACCGTTATTTCTTCGCTCCTAGTAGTTGCAACGTGATGTTATATAGCCTAAAGCCTTCCTCGATAAATGGTCTATTCAACACAAAAATAATTTTTCGATTCGACCCAGTAGTTCCTGAGATTAGCGCGTTCAAACAAACAAACAAACAAACAAACAAACAAACAAACAAACTCTTCAGCTTTATAATATTAGTATAGATATGTATGTATTTAGAAATATATAAGTATGTTTATCAGTTGTCTAGTACTCATAACACAAGTTACTGTCGTATACTTAATTTGAGACTAGATGGCGTTGTGTGAGTGTTGATGAATATTTATTTATTTATCTAAATTGATATTATTATAATGTAGTATAAATAATATAAAACGTCATTAAAATGAAATAATGATAGTTACATACGAAGCGTGACTGCATGTACAAAAATACTTAAATACACATTTGTTAACAGGCGGATAATTGATTGATTGTCTGAATGTGTAAAACTAACGTGAGACATATTAAACATTATTAGATATCTAAAAGGCTTTACTCACGCGATATTGTCGAAGATTGCCGACTTAGACTGGGGTCTTTAATCACGAAACCGTGACGCGACGGTTTCGCATAAAATATATGAAAAGGTTTATGTTTAATAGTTTTTCTCGCGGTTTTGCCCCAAATCATGCCTGCTATCGCCGTAAAGAGCCTAATCTAAGGTTTTAATCTAGGGCGGGAAGTAGGTACCTAGTGTACCTACGTTTAAATCTTCCTCATTCACAGTTCACACCTTTCACATTCGAAGTCACAAATAAAAATACGCTCATAAAATCTCGCATTTATAATATTCGTGTGATAATATCAGACACTCTGGTCAGAAAATTAAATATCCTGATTGAGTGTAACCGCTGTCGCCTGTGCCTTCTACCACACAATCACTGCATCGGTATCTGTAACATTACGTGAAGTTACTTTCCAACGTTACACATTTTGCAACGCCGCCATGTTGGTTTTATCTTATTATGCTACCGTGTCCGAGTCTATACTGATTAATGCTACTACCGTTAGCAATGAAAGGAACAGTGATAGATGTACGTAATTTATCGGCTTTACATAGTGTTATGAGATTTATTTATCGAGAAAAAAAAGCTACAAACAAGATGAAAGGTAGCAATTTTAAAACCTATGGAAAATTATGAAATAGTTGATGTGTTATTTTACATTTACGTATTTTTTTAATGCTGAAACTGTAGGATAGAAAGAAACAAGGGGTGAAAGTAATTTAACCCGTTTTTGTAGGTACTAGAAACAATTTTAAATATTTTTTGCTTGTGTAAGTACTTACTTAGTTTGCTTGTCTAACTGTACTCATTTGTTTTTTTAAAGCGAGTAATGATAAATGATGGCTTGTGCCTTAGGCACGTGTCAAGTCAAGTGCTTTTTTTGTTAAACTGTTGAAAATGTTAAATAATTAAATGTATTGTTGTTCAGCACACTTTTCTTTTTGAGTATTTAACGAAGCGTTGTTAAACAAATTACCTACTTTCCTTTATTTTTGTAAGCTCGCATTGTAGAGTTTTTAGAAAATAAATCACCGTTTCTTATATGTTACACAGATTTACATAATCCGCCAATTGTGCGACTTGGGAAATTACAGATTAGGAAGGTTTTCTTCCTTGTAAAATAAATAAAAATACATGTTTTGCTAAAAAAATAACAAGATCACAGAAAATATTAATGCAGTGTAAGAATTAAAAATGAAAGGGGGCGACCCACTGATTCGCTATGAAGTGGGAGTATAGGACGACATAACTGGCTGTGCCAGTCGCTAGCTAACCTCTATAAACGTAAAAAATAAAGATAAATCGTTTAATATTATAGTACCTAAATACAAGTTTCGCTGTAATTCCCCGTACATTATTATTTTTAAAACTATTTATTTACGGAGGAGAAAAGAACTCGCTGACGATAGCGCCACTCTTCCTTACTTAATGGAAAGTAATGTGATCAATCCTCAAACCTTCCCTATACAAAGAAGAGGCGAGTGCCCAACGTTGGACGTAGGTATATAGGTGAGTATATTATTACTAAGTAGGTACTCAATTGGTAAACAAAATACTACAAGTCTAGGTTTTTGTTAGTTCAAACCTATGTCAATCATAATACATGTAATTTTAACACACAACTGGCATTTAAACTTAAATTAGCATGTAGCAAAAAGCAGCAACTAATTATAAACAAATGCTGTAATTTACGAATAGATTACAAGTCTGAGAAGTGCAGAATTAGGCAACATCGAGATCTCGCGAATAATTTTGTGTATAGTCTATGGTTACATAAGGTATTTATAAGTAGGCATTAATAATAGTAGTTACTTATATTTGAATAGTATTAAGTTAGTTTTGGTGTGTTATGTAATTAGCAATGGTTATTTAGTGATTTGGCGCTTAATATTGTAGTGGAAGTTTTAGTAAGTGAAGTTATTAATTAGCGTCTTTTTTAAGCTCCAATGTACAATTACGGTAGTTAGGTGATAGTGTAATTTAAAATTATTATCTGCTTATTTAAAACGTTTTATTGTTATTTATGTCTAACTGCAACTAATGCAAATAGATAATTAATGTCGGTTAGGTGGATAAATAAAATATGTTAGAAATGGAATTGGCATTTCAATTTTGTCCATAATCTTATACAATTAAAACTGAATTTAAAGCAGACATAAAAGATATCTCAAATAGAGTAATTCGTGAGCGGAAATCAAACCGGTAACACTTTAGAAAACATTTAGTATTTAACCCGGGCATCATTACAATATCCACTTACGTTCGTTTAATTGACGTTTTGACACGAATACATGTAATACATAAAAGTTGTTCAGGGTTGACAGCTTTTTGGTAACTAATTGAATTTATTTAAATAAAAATGCAATGTAATAAAAATGAATACTTGCATATTTGCTTGTATGTAATACTAAATTAACGATTAATTTAAGCTATTTAATTTTTGTCTATTAGTTCCAAAAAATTAATAAAAGTTGGTTAATAAAATGGGTGTAAGCTCGTTATAGCTTGTCTATATTCAATAGTAACACATCTTCAACATACATAGCAATTATTTATGTAAGGGAGTCGACCAGTTTCAAATGAATAAAAATACCCCTATTATTAGTCTTTACAAATTAAGTGAAACTTTCATCCTACATAGTCATAACAGTTATTATTCGACAAATCAAAACATGAGTTAGGTAACCACAGACTATAGAAGCTTGTTACATTATTGGCGCCTATTGCGTTACGACACTACTCTATACTCTATGGATAGCCACGGAATAGCCTCATTATTCCGATCGTCCTCTTATAGCCCAATTTAGCCGGGCTTTATGTAATGCTGCCGTAAACGTGATTTGCAATATTAGTGGGCTCTCATTAATGCGCTTTGATGCCGAGTGATTTGTTGAAAGGTAACTGTTATTGGTAGACCTTTCGGTAAAACGATTAACAGTTTTGCGAGAATTATTACCTACCAGTAGATTATTTGCAATATTATTTAGAAGCCTGAGCCTAGCCTTATTATTCAGTTTAATTAAATGTCATTTAAGTAGAGTAAAAATTAAATAAAGTACTAATTGGTATCTAGTATTTTTTTTAATTGAACACATTTATATGACTTTTTTTAAAGGTTTAATATGCAATTAACTATCAGACAGAGCGGAAAGTAGTAATAAATAAATAGATAACTGAACAATAAAACCTTGATTAATTAAATAAAAATAAACGGTAGCGAATTTCTTGTTATAATAAAACATTTTAAATTCATATGTTCGAAATAAAAAGAACACCTACTCTAAAAACTAGCAAACAGGTTTTAATATGAGTGTCAAAAATTCAAAATTCGAACCACACGCCTGTGTCTCCGCTTCCATGTTTATTTTTTAAATGTCACTTGGGATATTAAACTTTTTGTACCTTTTCATTTAAGTACTTAGTTTCCGCAGAGTGACAAAGGTCAACGCAAGGTTACGGTCGTTTGCATTTTGAGTCATAGTTGGATTCATTAACACCTACTTAAAGAAATATTGACTGTTATTATGCACGCATGTTTAACGTGTTACGTAATGCGTTTCAACCTTCACTGATAACGTCCGACTCTAAAGTAATGTCCTGTGCTTGTCTTCCTTGAAAAAATCTGTCTCCTTTACCAGAAAAAAAAAAAAAATAATAATAATTTGTGAGCTTCATACCTAGTACTGAAAAGAAATTAATGGAAATGTCTATTGCACATAAAACATTTTTCTACATATTCGAATAAGATCCTACCTCATTATTTTTAAAACACTTGTTTTGCATTTAGCAGCTTGTTTGTTAACATTTGTTTATTTTCCCTCCACATTTCTAGTGAAAATTAAAAACATTTACCTACGTTTTCTCCTTTTTTTGTTCGAGGTTTTAATCCTCTAGCAAAGTAAAACTGTTTTAGAATAAATACTGGCGTGTACACGGTCCATATTAAACTTTAAGCCATTCAGTGTAAAAAAAACAAAACCGGTACTACGCGTATACAATAAACTGTAATGTAAGAATGTTGGCGTTGTGAGAGTGAGACGCATTTATTTTATACCCTGGGTATTGCGCCCTCTCGCTTTCGTAAGCGGTAGTTCGGCTTTACGATCTCATAGTACCGGGTCTAGTTATATTATTTTACTTTGAAACGAAATTTGCTCCAGGTATTTCATGGTTTGTTCAACTTTTACCATTTCCGCTGTATTTTAATGGATTATGAAGGAATAAAACTAGGTCAGTCATAAAACTTAACTATTCATACGACATTTCGTTGTTCCGGCTTTAAAAATTGAATTGGTTTTTTCAACTAAAAGGTTATACAACCTACCTTTAAAAAAAAATCCTGGTCTACATTTTCAATAATTGATTTTATTAAGCTACCTTAAAGAACAATGGAAAATTAAGAATAATACATTACTTACTAAATATTTATAAATGCTTTTCAATTTCATCTTTGACAGTGTGATTGCGATTAATTCATTTGAAAAATGGAACAAGAACGGAATAATTTTAGTAATTTTTACTTTTTTGTTTTTAATTTATATGACCTTGTATTTTCAAGACTGTAATAATATAAGGTTTCAATACCATTTTGCAATCAGCCAGTATCAAACTTAAAATAATATTGCGTCGGACGTAACATCAATTTTTGTTTTTAAGATACACTTAGGATGTTACATGTTTATAAACGGACAATAAATTGCACTTGAGAACCGTTACAAATTAGGCATGTTATATAACTTACAAGGTGACTTTCAAAGAATACACTTATTATATTGTTAACGATTACAACGATATTTCAAAACACGACAGTTCTTATTGAGTAACTGAGACAACACTATACCTATTTTATAGCGCTGTTTCGCCTACACATTAGCAAAAGTCCTTTATTAAGAGGTCGTGGTATAGGCACAGTTGTCATGCAATGATAACCATTTTAGTCGTCACGCTCTTTTTGAGAAGACCACCCAACAATTTACTTCGTATTTTAAAGTTCAAATGTAATTTAGCAATGTACTTATACTTATACCAAAGAAGTCACAATTTAGTTGAACGCCTACACTTGATGTCTGTATGTTGCGGATAAATAGCGATTTCAGTGTGTCGTGAAAGTTGTATGGAATTATTGGAAATATCGATTGTTAAAGCCAAAGAAATCGCAACGTCATGGATTGACGGTCAAAGTGTCTATTGACGTCATTTCTACGTCAATATAGTGTGCCCTTTAAAATAGGCGAGTTTATAGGATAGGGGGTAACTTTATAATGCAGAACTGTTTATTTCTATGAACGATTTTTAAATTAATAATAGAATTGAGAAATCTAGAACCGTCTGAAATTATAATTGGGTAACGTTTGTAGTAAAAAAAGATTTATCTTCTAATGATTATTGTAATTAAAATAACATATTATAAATGATGATACAAATAATTAAAAAGGTGTATTATAAGCACCTACTCTCTGTGGGTGGTGGGACAAATAATAAACGACTTTTTCTTGTTAATTCTTTGTCAGACCATTTAAAAGTGTAAAAAAATAGCGATAAATATACATTTCAGAACATCTTAAAGTTAAACTGCATTTAAGTATCCAAAGACCAGCTTAACGATGACTTAAAACCGTATGCCGCCTAACTATTCAACCACAACCAACATACTCCTTGGTGATTAAGCTATAAGGTAACATAAATAACTGCTTCGAACATGAAATACGTAGAAATTATGCTCCACCGGAATCGGCAGTCCGAAGATTTATGATTTTTTCCCTCCACATAACTTTGGCGGGAACATTAAAATGTGTTTTTGCATGTCTACCAATCATTACGTGGTATCCTTGTTATTGTAAACTTCGATAGAATGAATGTTACTAAAAATATGTGGTAAATATGTTTGTTTCATGCTGCACGGTTGAGTAGACGAAGTGTTTGTTGTCATGTTTTTTTTTATTGACCTAGTAAGTATTGAAGCATAGATTTGAGAGAGTTAATGCTCTTCATGCTGGGCAAAAATGGAGAGGAAAATCAGTGACAGAACTGCGTGGAAAAAGATTATTGAGGCCTAGCTGTGGCTTACGAAGAAGATGATGATATATAGAAGATGATGCAGCGTTTTTTTTCCAAATCATTGACTGACTATCTCTGTAAATACACGGTTTATTTTACTGGAGTGTTCTGGTACTTAAATGAATTCCATTCTTACATAGTTTTCCAATATTTTTCAAAACGAAAATCTTCAAAAAATGATCCACAGGATCTAGTCTTCACAGAAACTGACGTATTTATCTATCAAACTGCAGCGCATCCACAAAATGCCATCACGTCTACGACAAGCCTTGACATTACGGCGAGCGAGTCTCAAGCGCCGCTCGCCGAGACATTTAACGTGGATCACACACATTTCGTCTCTTTATAAGTGGTCTATAAGGTGACCGACATTTTAGACGGATGATATTTAAGAACTCTATATGTAGAGCTTGAAATTGATATGATAATGTGATATTTTTTATATCTAAAATATGTATAGCCAACCCCTAGACCTTCTAGATCGGTACATATAAAATATAGAACGGAAGAGGATTTTTTTGCGACCTATCCGACAATTTATGTTTTTTTCATTTTCCGATCAGATTAGTGTAAAATCTAATCAGATCTCTCTCAATACTTCTGCTATTGCGGTATTGAAGTCTTCTACTATGGCGCTTACGGGCCATTATAACCCTAAAAACCTTCTTTTACACAAAATTACAGAATAATCCTTTCTAAAAACCTAATACACGATACATAAAACCCAGATTGCAATACTCATACAATTACAATATCGTTTGAGCGTTGCATAAAATAGATTAGCGTAGTTTCATCACGGCTTGACATTTTGCTCCGTTTCAAATCCACTTACAGATTCACTCGAGATGATATAAAAGTGATTCGCTAGATGTTTTGATCGTTTGTTACTATAGAACTTGCTAGAAGGCCTGTAGCTCAAAGTTTTGGAATTAAAACATTTATTTTTGTATCTATATTGTATCCGTTTGTGAAACAGGCTTCCACGGAGAATTCACTCAACTCATTTAGTTGCGTAATATTTCTGATAGCTTAAACATCAACATCAAATTATTTTTAATACGAATATGGATATACTAGTAATTTTTTTTAATTGTGTTGAGTATTAATTGTGATGGGAACGTTCAGATGCACCAGATTAGCTTTTGATTGTTGTAAATTTATTATTACTTAGTCATTTACCTATATTATGGACAAGATTTACATTTTATGCAAAGAACATAACTTTGAGAAACGCATTAGTACTTAAATGTGAATGTTACGTTACAATTTTATAGCAATATTTATCGTTGTTCCGTTTTGAATCACAGATTCGGCCCATTCAATTTGGATATGCTTTAAAGTTTAAATGTCAAAATTCATTGATTCACACATGGCCTTGATCTTAATTCAATTTTTATACCTGAATATTTATAGGCATGTGACAGATACTCTACTAAAGTTATCTAAAGGTTACAGAATAAGCTTAGCAGTATATTAACATTTTTAACGTATATGTTAGGACTCAAGATGTCACAAGCTTTTTGACAAAATTTAATGTACCTTCTCGGCAAACTGCCAGATTTTGCTTCGTAACTTTGATCAATTAGAATAAACAAAAAAACATACAGGAACCTTTTAAACCACTTTTCAGTTTCACTAGGTAAGTTAACTATGATTAAATTTAGTTTGAAACTAAATTTAATCACAAACGCCACAACATTCGAAAAGTCGATACGCGCCGTGGGGATCGAACTCGAGACCTTTAACTTAGCAGTCTATCTTACCACAGGCTATCACAGCTTCAAGCCAGCTATATAACTACTTATCAGACCACGTACCTCCTTGACGCGCTGCAGCAGTGGCTCCAGCCAGTGCGCGTTGCACTCGACGTGCGAGTCCAGGAAGGTGAGCACGGGAGCCACCGCGGCGTCGGCGCCCCGCACCCGCGACCGCATCAGCCCCTCGCGCTTCGTGTTCCTGATCACCTTCACCTTGCGGATCGCGCGGAGAGCTGCGCCGTCGTCTGCTGTACGAGGGAAAATGAAGTTATTTGAGAAATTTAAAGTATAATCAGAATATTCATACACAATTTAAGGTGTCAGATCCTAATATAAAACTATAAGAGTTTAGTGACAATGGGAACGGAAGAAAATGAAAAGGAATTTATATAGCTCAGGAATAGGAAGATAGACTAAAAGACTACTTTTGATTTTGATTTTGTTGAACCTTTAAGAACTTGTGATGGCAACGAAATGTCATTGGCAATAATTTCAAAAATAATCCTATCCACGTATACAAACTTGTTGACAGTAAAATTAACGTATTCATTAGTTATATAATTATATTAAGCGAATGACGTCATAGAGACGTTTCTAGAGAAAACTTAGTAACAGCCTTGAACTCAAGACTTAGGAACTCACTGACACTTGTCTTGTTACCAAGGGCCTTAGTATGTGAACAACTCGATTTGTATGTAAAGCACGCTTGGGACAACAAAGTGAGACGCGGAGCCCGGACGGGATGCCACGGGCTTAGTCCCACGCTCCGGAGCGGGGTGCGGCGAATGCAAAGAGGTTTGTTCTATGTTTATATGTAGACCAGTACTGTGTTTATAATTATATTTCGTGTATCATATGGCCTTCAAGAAGGAAAAACTCCTTAAAGAGCTGCAACAACCTTTGCTATTCGTGTTAACTGGCAGCTAATTTATGACAATAGAAAAACAAAATTTAAATACACGAAGAACACCTTTTAATTTTGGTGGAAATTCTTATGAACTATCTAAGAGGGTAGCGTAAGTTAAAACCGCAAAAGTGTGTAAACTTTCCCGCAATCGAGGTTTAAACAACATGCAATCAACCGCGATAAAAAATGACCTAGGAAAGTGCAAACTAGTATTTGATCTTGACGTTTAACATTCAGCTGCTAACCTTAAACACATTGGCGTGACTGTTGCCATAGAAACAACCCTTTACATCATAACCACACACTCAAAATAATAGCAATGTTCAGTTAATTAATTGGCACAACATTTACGAATGGAGCGGTGGTTTCGGACTAATTTAATTGTTGGAATTTCACAATTTATTATGAGAAGCGAAAATTAATTACTATTGTAACTATTGTTGTGGATAATCATGCGAATCGAGTGTTTTGTTGAATTTAATATGGAGTAAAATTCACAACACTTATTTACTATTGTTCCTGAGAAAAAGTTAGTATTGTGAGAGCGGTATTTGTTGGAAGTTAGCCAGCCAAGTTCAAGCTGTTCATAAGTTACTTTCAAGTCGCGTTTTGATTGCGAATGAAGATACATTTTTGAGTAAGTTTTAAGTAATAAGTTACTTGTTTTCTTTAAGAAGACAAATGTTGCATGTGTGAACAAAATATGTGAAGTTTTGGATAGGTTATTTCCAAGAAACCGAAGACAAATGACCAACAGACTTTGATAGAACAAAACCATTGTATTTTTTAAAAGAATGTAGAACTAGAGTTTTCTTTATTATAGCTTTTACATTGACATAGTAACGGATCCTATTATTATTGAAATGTTAACTTAGCACGCATTCCAAAGGTTTGGCAACAAGATGATAAACATCTGTGTCTTACATCTACGGATGTTAGGTGACAAAAATGAACTTAACATATTTAACAGATCCGTCTCTAAAGTATGTTTCAAAAATATCGATGTCGAAATTGGGCATTTGAAATAAAATATTTAAATTACTCGAATTGAATGGAACTTGGCTGTTATTTTGCCATATTTTTCGTTTAACGCCTTTCACTACAATTCTTTTTGTTTTGTTTTGTTGCTTACTGTTATGTAATAGAAATATGTTCCCATCTACTTTTGCAGCATTTTAAGTATGTAAGTGATTATTGCGATGTTTCTGTGGTTTTGAAATGTGGTGTGTTACTAAATGTTCATCCGACAATAGGTAAATGCGATTTCCTTAGAAATTATGCGATGTGATGTTGCTCTGGTCTTGGTATAACCGTATGACCTAATAAGACACTGATTGGATTCACTTGAAATCTTGCAAAATGTTGCTTTGATGTAAGTAGCAGCTTTTATCGGTGAAGCGTTTGTAATTTGGTCTCATATACTAGATTACTTCAACTATCATATATCTACGTCTCTTAAATATTGAGTGGTAACTCGACTTTAACGCATTCTCAACTGTGTATTTGTCTCTATTTTATAGCTTAAAATGAAAGAGACAACATACCAGTTAACAGCAACTTATAACTGATTGACGTTTTAGCACTCTGCTTATATTCTATCTGCCACTAAACAATGTAATGGAAGCGACAGATATTTAACAACGTCCTAAAGATAAGTCGCGTTTACATTTTCAAGGGGTTATTCACGTTTTATTAAAACTTCTGTAATAAATATAACTTTGTGACTTACGTGCGTTGTTTGTATGTTAGGAAGTAATTATGCATGAGTTAAGTATGTTTAAAAGTTTCTTGGCAAATCTTGTGTGTTAACATCGTAATGAGACTATGTACGGTTCATTTTATATTCTTGTAAGCTTCTAACTTGCTCTTAGATATTTACTCTAACTTTGTACGCGTATTTAAGTTAATTATGTAAATAAAAGAAGCCCTTTTCTAAGCTATTTAAGGTGTTTGAGTCCGTTTAAAGACTACGTTTTCCGCTGACTTCCTTTAATTTGAGCGCCTGCATCTAAGACCTTACCTAGTCAATTTACTAGGTAACTCAGTATTCTTATATTTAAGGCAATATTCATAAATACCTCACCAAAATATAATTACGCATGCCTTTATTATTAAAGTCGAAACAAAAGTTGTTCAGTCACTTTTTCACGGCCAAAACCAAGGTCAAATAACGTGACATGTTAAAAGTTTTTTTTTATACATATACCTAGTTTTATATGTGCAGTTCAGAATAAACTAACAAGAGTATAATCACTTTGGTTTCATCAAACTATTTGTAATGTAACTGATTGAGAAGTTGCGGGAGAATGACAGTTTAGTTCCACCACTTGCAGGAGAGGCTAGTCTTTGCAATCAAGATCTATGTATGATAAGGCTATAATACTTACGATTATCACTAAAGTCGTCGACTAAAATAATTTCTTTGATCAGATGCTCCGGACTTCTATTGAGGACACTGCAATAGAAAAACTCAGGTTAAGACTGTTATAATATGCAAAGACACCGAATTGCGAGAAACAAATGTTTTAGGTGTTTTTAAGAAGTGTCTTGGACTTTTCCTAACTGTGGGACACAAAATAAGTTATAAAAAAAGGTTATTTTACATTAATGAGGCGACGTTTAAGCTTCGTTTCAGGAATAACTTTACATCTTGAGTTACATACTGTTTTAAAATAACGGCATTTTTACATTACATAATGTCAATTGCTGTATTTCTGCAACATACCTGACAATAGTTCGTAGTAATGTGGACCTCGCTTCGTTGTGGAATGTGATGATGATGCTCGTCTGAGGCAAGTCATCATCGTACTTCTTCAGTCGACACCTGAGAACAACACAAGTTATACTATAATTAGCAGTAGTTTAATATTATCTTACATGATTGCTGCAAAATAAGTAGGTACTTAAGTCTTAAATAATCTCCGATCAAAATTAATTTTTAACTGAAGTTTAATAGCATTAAAAGCGTCACCTTCCTTCTGACGCAGTCGAGTAAATATTGCTAATATTTACTCGACTGCGTCGTAATGTAATTTTATTTAATTCTTTTAACTTCAAGACAAACATCCCATAATGTAAGTAGCTTCTTAAACTATGTTAGTATAGTAGTATACTACACATAGACTGATTAGAGTGTAGAGTGATAAAAATGCAGTAATATTTAATAACTTCTGTTCATTATATTAAAAAAATAAATGAAAAACAAAATATGGGACATTTTTTTTTAAATGTAAACTTCCTTCAAGGACTTTCAATTCCACAAGTAGAAGCGATACTTCAAATAACCACGCATTTGAGTCTCTACAACAATTTTCCCTGCATCATAAGAACTCCATCAAACATAACCTTAACCACCAAGAATTATATTCCCTCATTCCCAAGTCCTCATTTAATTCAACTTGAAAACCAACTAACACAGATTCTGGAATAATGTTTTAATAATTACGTCGTGCTAATTAAACTGTAATTAAGTGAAAACTAGGTCATTAGTTATGAATGTATTCCACATAGGCTGGCTTCATGAAGCATTGCGTATTCATTCGGATTTGGTTTACATTAAAATTTAATGTTGGTACGCCTGACTTCTGTATTTGGTTACTGTTTTATAACTTTGAATATTCTGGTACTAAAACCTTTTTTGTAAAATTTGAGCACTAAACTATATTTTACTACAGACTTTTTTTTCCAAGTCTAATATGGTCTAAGACACTTGAGCTTCTGCTAATCCGCTATATAAAAATTACACTCATTAAAAATTCTATGCCATCTCTAAAGATTGACCATCACCTGTCATTCATAAATCAAATAAACTACTAGACATAAATACTTAAAACGTTATAACGGTTTACTCACGCGTATTTATCGGGATAGCCCGACTAGTTTCGGACCCAACCGGAGTCCTTAATCATGAGCTGACGCGGCGGCGGGGTCGCGAGTCGAACTGTTCGACTCGCGACCCCGCCGCCGCGTCAAACTAGTCGGGCTATCCCGATAAATACGCGTGAGTAAACCGTTATAACGTTTTAAGTATGAATCATCCTCACGAAAGTTATTATAAAAAAAAAAAAAATATAGACATAAATAACTCACAAGTAACGAATTTAATTAACCTTCGCGCATCACCTTACACTTTCTTTCGTAATAAAATCAACCAGTTTTACATCAGTAATCTTCATTTATCTGACAGACATTGAGCATTATGGCAAGGTCCGAGCACGCAGGTTGTATATATTTAGCTAACGTGAGTTACGTAAGGTCACCCACTGACACTGCACTTCTTTACATCATAATCACAGACCAAAGAAAAAGATTGTTGCAGACTCGGCTTTGAGAAAAATATAGGAATTTTAAAACGAAGCTTTTTGCATTCCATGTAGGTACTTAGATCCTTAAGTAAAACCAAATTGGGACATCTCTCTGTTTTAAATTGCATTTTTCGAGAGCTGTCTAGGTCTTTATTTGGTCTGTGGTTGCTTCGAATAAATATGTAGGTTAAGACCAACTACTTCATTTGAGATGGTTGTTCATTGAATTTTGTAAATAAATCTGGTAAAATATAAACGATTTTTGGTAAATCCTTTATTACATGGAAAACCCATTACCGATCTGAAGGGTTAGTAAGGTAATATGGTTAACCACTAAGTCTGTGCACCTGTAATTTTGAGTCTTTTCTAAAGAGCCTTTTTTATTCTTATTACCACTGCCTAAGAAATGGGTTATTTTTTGTGATGTATTTCAATGACAATGACAATGCTCTGTAGCTTTAAAGCAAAAAAAAATAGGTATATTTGCTTTTACTATCAGATTTCTATTGATAAAGGTTTTCTTTTTTTAATATTTTCTCAAATTTCATGTAAACAATTCAAATGATATCTGTTCAATAAAGGCTCAGTGTAACAACAATGAAAACAGAAAGGTGTTCATTACCGAATACACGCACCAACAAAAGCCCAACTCGATAAAAAAGCAACGAAAACATTTACATAGTTCAGTTATTTGGATATTTTGCATCCGATCACGGCAATATAGACAGAGCAATTGTTTTCCATGCCGATTCAGATGCAGCCTAGTGTTTTGTATCGCAACAAAACCAGTGGGAATTGAAAACGAATCAATTTTGCAGCAGCAATTAAAAACACTTTATTAAATGCCTTCCATCAATATTGGATGAATGGAAGAAAATATGGTAAACATTTTCATATCTGTTCTATATTTGTTTGTGAAATGAATGTTAAATCGCGAATGTATAGCTGTCGTTGAAATCTGTTTCAGTAATTATCGTTTTTGGGGTCATTTGTCGGGCCATAATTATAATTATTATCTTCAATGAGATTAATGAAACAAAGCTTTATTTGAATCTCCAATATTTTTTTTATCGAAACTCTGTTGCTATGAGAAACTCAGTAGGTATCTTAATATGATATTATTTAAAGGTAGCAATATTTAAAGTGTATGAAATAAGTGTCATTTTTAACAAACATTGACTCCATTCCATGGTTTTACTACTTTGTTCAACGTGAGGTTTTCTGCTCTACGTTGTAAATTAGGTTAAATATATCATTCAGTTATTTTTAAGTATAGAATTATGTTGGTGAAATTTTAGTTAAAAAATAATTAATTTAGGTTAAGTATGGTATAGTAGTATGATGGGTTTATGAATTTAATTAATTAATTTCTATTAAGTATTAGTATTTAGTCCTGATAATAATATTTTAGGTAGCATCGGTTTGGTAATAATTGTTAGGGTCTTACTTTTTAAGATTAAACAAACGAATAATTATTTCACCTACGTATACAATACAATACGACTTGTACATTCACGTTAAACTTCAACAGTTACACTTACATAGCATTCCTCGTATCAGGCACCGGCCTATTACTGGGGAGGTTGTCCGAGGCGGCTTGATTGAACCTGTTCCTCACATAGGGGTCTGAGTCCTTGGCCCCTGCAGCCACGTACCCCGCCTCGTCGAAGTACGAGCGGCCAGTGGTCCCCGTGTTCGTATGACCAGTATTGAAGGTCTCTTCGGGGGAAGCTGGGCTGCTTTCTGGCTCTTCTATGTCTGAATGCTGCTTGATCAGACGAAGAGCTATGTTTTCTTCCTGTAACAAAAGAGTGTAAGGTTAGGTTTTTGGACTTTCGCGACTTGTACACATATTTACTTTATTGACTTATTCGCGATATAACGTCGGAAGAAAAGAAATATCGTATTATAACTCGAATAAGTACCGTTTGTCGTCTAAAATATAGTTTTTTAGAGATGACAAAATTTTCTTTAAGACGACATATTTTTTCTGCTTTGGTCCTACTAAATAAGTTGAAAACCTAATCATTCATTACGTTATTATTGTCTATTTTTTAACATCCTCCCCCTACATTGAGTACGCCTAATCTATGAGTTATAAATTTGCTTCTATTAAACTAAATTTCATGAAGTTTTCACAATAATTCCACTGTGAGCTCAAAGCTGTAAGCGCACTGGTCTTGATAAAGCAGTATCTCAGTAAATTTACCGTAGGTACATGCAACCTCATTCGATAGCGACACTATTTGCATATCCATAAGTTAGGCTGTATGTGATGGGCCGATACCATCCCCATTCCCAGCGCGTATATTGTGTATGCTCCTATATTCATTGTTTAGTTACGTGAACAATGCACGCGGAGCTTGTAAGGCCACTAGAACCAGTTACCACAGTAGTGAGTGGCCAGTAACCGGATATTGTTTTTTGTTAATTGATATTATTTTTTTTATTGCTGTTGCTATTGGGTCAGTTAATTCAGGTTATGGGTCGTATGTATTGTAAGATTAGAAATTCATTTAATAATTTTGCCTATGAAATATACGTAATAGGTTTGATGAAATCACATCCTGGTATTATGATTTGGTTATTTTGATTCTGAAAACGTAATACAACAGTACTTCCCCTAATTTTAATCAGGTATTCTCACGGTCTTCTTACGCTTAGAACTTGTTGACTCCATCGAGATATTGTATACTATGATGACATAGCCTACTTTAAGAACGTAAATCAATTTAATTAAATGGTTTGTGGTGTCTCTTAGGAGACCAAAATAATCGAAGGCAAATGAATAAACGTTTTTACTAACAACTCCTTAGTAAGAAGCCTATCTAGCCTATCTTTTTTGCATAGCTAACATTTATCTCTAACCATCAGTTAAAGAGAAGTCAACATGTAGAGCTAGTTACAGCGACCACTATAACATGTTCAACAAACTCAACTCCGCCTACAAACAAACCGACATGCTTCAACGCTAGCCTTACATACACAACTCAATGTTCTTGACGTTCATAGTAAACTCCGTTTTACAAATACGTAGGCCCATGAAGATGTTCACTATGTTACAACCCTTACTGTTTAGAACATTGTTATTATATAACTGTTACTGTTTTTTTTAATCAATTTGACATTTTTTGTATAACAAACTTTCTTTTTGTTTGTAGCGATGGCGACATGGCTAGATGGCTCTTCGGCCTTATAAGAATTTGTAATACGGGTAAGTAGGTCTGATATTTTTACGCTACTAAAACTGTGAAAGTACATATAAATTGGTATTAAGTCTATCAATGTCACGGGCCAATCAAATTGGGGCTTATGGATCCCACACGTTATCATAATGTTTTCGATATCGGTACCGATTTCTTCTGTCTTTAGTTCTGTTATGTCGTTCATTTCGACGGGTCCTACGTAGACTAGTACAAGTGCAAAAATGCAACTTTTCAAGAGAGCGATTTAAAGGTACAAAAGCTTGTAACTTTGTCGTAAATTAATAAAAACACTTGAAATTTTAGTATGTTATATTTTGATATTTAAGAAATAAGACTGCATTATTGGTTTTTCTTCTTTTTTTATACTTTGGAAAATAGGTTGACTTGCGTTGATGTAGCCTGTTTTCTTTACTACAGTAGAACCTGTAAACTGATACAAGTGGCCACTTATACCAGTATATAGTGTACTTGCTTATACTTATAATAAAGCAAATCTGAAGAATTTTACTCTTTAAACATAGTATTTCCGTGTTATTGACCAATGTGAGGTTATAATATTTAAAATAATACCTACTTTTATCTACTTTTATCGACTTTTTAACACTTACAACAGTTTACTCAGTACTGGAAAGCTACTTGCAACAATTTGCTGTATGATTATTTACTGTGAATATTTAAATTAATGTGGCAAGAAGTAAAAAAAAAACATTTAAAATACAAAATAACACTTAATTATTACATACTAGCATTCTTAACAATGAAAAATAAAATCATTAGCCTTGCAATCTTAAAAATAATAAAACAAAAAAATGTAATCTTCTTATTTTAAGTAAAAAAAAGGTTTGATTTTTAAAGAGGTTTTCTTACGATAGTACCTAATTGTTTTTTTTATTTTCAAGTCTAGCTTGTCTTGAATTTCATGTCATTTTTCTTATAAATAGCATTTCCACTATTATTTTTCAGTTACGTTACGTCAGTTACGTACGTTACGTCTGTTCAGTTACGTCCACTAGTTTTTGTACGTTGATGTTTATAATTTATTTCTCCCTTTGCAGATCCGCTAGAAAAGGTATTTTAAAGAAATTAGTATAACCTTTGTGCAACTCTTTTCGAACTATGTGCTTCTATTAAGTGTATAGTTGTGTACATAACTTGTTAAATGTATAAAAAAGTAACACAACCTCTAAAAACAGGGCAATGAGACCTTAGAGTCTAAATCAGATGATGGAAAATTCATTACATTTTTACAACTTGTATTAAATGGTGATTTGTGTAGGACACCCTTCATACGAATGCCTCATTACATCACCACACTCGTCATACTTGTTTAAATATGCATTTTATACATTTGAAAATATCCTGCTAATATAGTTAACGCGAAAGTTGCATAAGTATGGATTGGATGTTTGTTACTCTTTGACGCTCAAACGACTTAACCAATTTTGAAGAAATTTCGTATGGAGTTAGCTGACAACCTGGATTAAAACATAGACTTTTTAACTGATTGCGTCAGAGGAGGGCAATGTTTTGCAGTTATAACCGACACTCGTGCGGTCGAAGTTGCGGGCGACCACTGAGTCCTTTATAAGTTTAATTTGAATGTCTTTTGTATCACTATACTAAAGTTTTGATTAAACTTACTTGTTTTTTCAATACTACAACTTTACCAAAATAAACTGAGGTTGCGAATATTGTTATATTGTTTACCTCTGGAATATTTCTACACCTTTAAAAATGATGTACTTGGGTACATAAAAAAAAATGTCTCGTCAGTTACCAAGTAGCAAAATTTGGTAACTCCTTACGTTAATTGCTGCAAAAAATCTATTAAGTAGTATCGTTTTATATTTAATTCGTAAATAGATATTATTATTAAAATAATGTAGGTTACGTCAGATAACAATATCAAGAAAATAAAACAAAGTCACATGTGACTTCGTATACTACTACTTTGTATTCCTACTGATATAAGTGTAAAATTTATTGAAAGAATAAATTAATAATAAAAAAACAAAAAAACCCGACTGTAAAAAAACAAACACTAACTAAAAAGGGAAAAACAAACTCTATAATTTAGTGTGAAGAGTATGCAGAGGTACACCGAGCGTCTACATTATATAATTTATACGTAAAAAATTAATGCAGGCGGCACAAACAAATCTACAAGCAGTACAATCTGTATCTTGCATTAGGTGAACATTAATTAAACCCTTTTGTAGAAATATTAGTACTGTCAACTTAGTAATTTGTTTATCAATTTTTACGGCATAAATTTATTAATAATTGACCTCGTGAGCCCTTAATTGTTGTGAATTCTCACCACTACTTACTCAAAGCAAACAAAACTTGTTAAATATGTAAAAAAGTAACACAACCCCTAAAAACAGGCAAAAATAGTTTTGATACAGAAGAATACGTTAGCAGTTATACCAGTGTTAACGTGCTCCCGACTCCGTCGCAGCGCGCATACTGGAGTAAATGGCACTTGCGCGTACGTCACGCGGCACACGCGACTACCTACGCTGGTGCAAGTGACTTACATCAGTGTAGATGGTCGTGTGGCCGAAAATCATGTCACTTATATTAGTTTACAAGTTTGTATCTCTGAAATTACTGAACAAAATAATATAATTTTTACAGGGTATAAAGTTAAGGTAATTTTAAGGCTTTTGGTGCAAAAAAACGTATTTTGGTGTTTTGCTGGTTACACCAGTATACGTAGGACCCGTCGATTTAAGGCACTATACCGCATCTAGCAAATAAACAACAAAACTGTCCTTACCTAAAGCTAATATTTTATTCATTTTACCTGTCTCGCTTTACGCATTCCCGACTAAGAGACCTTTAAAAGCTTGTTGAATAGTAATGGCGTCCAGACTCTAGAAATGGAAGCTTTTATACAGAACTAATGGACGGGATATTTTTTATGATCGTGTAGTGTAAAAGCCATATTTTCTCCGTAAAGAGTTCTTAAGAAGAGAGTAATTTCTTGTCAAGGCTCAATTTGAGCAAACATCTTTTTTTCCCCTAGCCTATAGTGTCTCACTGCTGGGCAAAGGTCTCCCCAAATCCTTCCACGATTCTCTATATTGCGCTGCTTCAAACCACAACTCGTGTTGTACGTTTAATTCGTCTAAATATTGTAAATATATCGGCGACTTCAAGGGTACTTCTCAGATTTCGTGCAAAATGGATGCAATTGTGAGAATATAAAAAATGTTTATTTTTCTGATGTCAACTCAAACCTATAATAAATTTATATTTACTGAGCGATTTATATGTCATTCCACACATAATTAATAAAGATATTGATAAAATAAATTTATGTTCGCTGAAGGTAATGAAATGAGTACATCTGGCAATGATATTTTTCAAGAAATTAATGAGTAAATATAGCTGGAAATCAATAAAAAAACTAGTATGTCATCATAATGTATTTATTTAGTGATTTTAATTACTTGTCGATGCTGAAGAATCAACACCTCACTAATTTTCTTGTTTTTCTTGTCGTTTTCTGAACAATGTTTACTATTCACTTTCCACCGTTTTCGCTGTAGTCTTTGATTTCTAGGCGTCATATCTATAATGCACTTAATTTTCTTTTCTTCTTTCCTTCTTAAATATCTATATTTTAGAACCATTTACATAACTTTTACTTCACCATCATCATTAAAACTGAAGGTAATTGATGGTAATGTATTAGAGGGTAATGAGATTTAATAACTTTTTTGGTTATTACGCATTTAATAATCACACCATTTCTATAATAGAAGTTTCTAGGTATTAAAATATATCAACAAGTCTATTAAATCTAATCCCAAAATAAAAAGATGAGAACTAACCGTTAAATTTAAATGAAGGTAATTAGACAATAAATTGTGGAAACCACTAATCACGACAATTACACAAGCATTACAGAAAACTGGGCAAATTTCATCCTCCTCACTGATCCTCGGGCGATTGGCGGCGTGTGCGCGAGACTGTTGCTATGGGAGCTGTACCCATAGCACTAAAATAAACTATAATATTTTGATAGTTTGTTCATGCTGAAGGTGATGCAACTTTTTTTTTTGGGAAAATTGTTTTTATTTCGGGAACGTCAGGGATAGTACATATTTATAAAATAAATAACAAGTTTTATTCCTAATGAAATACCTAAGGTTTGAAAAGTAACCACTTAGAATTAAAGCTTATAGATGAGGCTTGTTTTTGATGTGTTTGCTTAAAATTATAAAAAGGACACTGAAGGGAATGAATTTTTGACCAGTTTTTTATTTTTTTTTAATTGATTTAACCATAATCATACTATACTTATTACAGCAAGTATGCCTTATAGTTATAACTACAACATACAAAAATATTGGTTCGCATTACGTACTTAAAATCGTAAATAATTAACCGGACATGCGATTTGCACGAAATCTGAGAAGTACCCTCAAATGTAATCTCTACTTCAGGGTTTTTTTTATTTGAAAACACGTTCCTAAATGTTTTTCCCCATTCTCAAGTAGTACTCGTCCGTGTTCTATTTTCTCTCATTATTTTACTCAAGTGTTGTTTATTTATATTCAATTTATCATTTTGTATTTGTATGAAGAACAGTATTTCCTCTAAATTCTGAAGTATGTAATTGATTATTCTTATATCTGAAATTATAATCGAACGCGAAAACGATAGTGTGACGGTGTTCTAATTAAAGGTTGAATGGTTTTAGAATTGATATCTACATTTTACAACTCACTTTTTGTAAAAGTCTAAAGCGATTTATTTTAACAATCATTTACTTACAAAATCAAGTAATCTCACGCATTAATCTAATGCGTTTATCTTGTAATGTCTACTTAACTCCGATGTATTGTGAAAAATCCATATTAACCTTGCGTTTAGTTTCCATCGGCCGTTTCTGCTAACCTTGACATATCGTCTTTCTAACACAATTTATATAAATATGTATGTTAATCACTAAACTGGTTTAAGGTATAATGTCATCATCATTTTGTAAGAGATCGTGTTTTAAAATACATAATGTTACGGCAAACGTATTCAAACGATTCGATTTTGATGTTCTACTGTTTTGTAATAGGATTGTGTGTGGTTTTACTACAGGTGTCCAGTGTTTATATCCGTTTAGTTCTTGTGCTAAAGGAAACAAGAAAATACGACTTGAAGAACTAGCATGTGGTTTTCATTGATAATGGATAATGTAGAAATTTATATTAAACTAACTAACTCACATTCGTTCTATAATAATAATTAAGATTGTTAACTTTAGAACGTTCAGATAGTTCCATTGCAACGATTTCAAACATTTTTACATTTAAAATACAAAACATAAATTTAACCCAAAAGTCGGGTTGAATTTATGTTGTGAATTCTCGTTCCATTCTAAAATTTGTGAAATTAAATCCTAAGTATTATTTAATAAGCACCATAGCTTAGAAAATGTCACATATCGTTAGGTTTAAGAAAATCACAGGTACCTTGGTCGTTAAGAAAAGAAAGTAACTTGGTATTTTAAAAATGTTTGTCTGTAAATGTCCCTCTGTTGTACTGTGACGAATCACATCCAGAATTTCTCACAAGGATTTCCTTCACCCGTTATCATACCGAACATAAACAAAATAACAAATTTGACTGACTCATCACACAATGTTCGATGCCAAAACATTTTTAATAACATGTTAATAGAAAACACATTAATTCATGCTGACCCGGTCTTAACTCGTGATCTAAAGACTGTCTTATTAGACTATCATGAGATCGCATCTCGAGACAGCATCCATCCTGCACTTGAAAGCTATCGACTGATCTCGAATATGCACAATTTTCTCGGGTGATTAAACTTAAGGAATAGGGTCAGATATGACGGACATATTTTAGATAAAATTTACTGCGTGGAACGGAAATTGTGGAGGAATTAAGTTTGTAGAGAAAATTTATAGCGTGACTGTGTAGTTGGCATCTTGAAAATCACTCTGATATAAGGTTAAATGTATTATGGTTATCTACTGTTTTATGCCTAATACTTTTAGGCAAGCTTTTCTGCTAGCATTATTGATAATTAAAGAAATCGAAAAGTTATGGAAATTAGCAATTTAAAAGCCGTGTGCACGAATGACACTACTAAACAGTGGTAGGGCAACAAGATTGTTTAAGCTCGTCGATGATATTGACATGAAGTCGTATTCATATTCGCAAAAAGAATTCGACTGGTTTTCAAAAGTGGTGGGTTTCTATGTAGGTACTATGTATATGACAAGATTAGTTAAGATTTGGCCACGTGCAATGACAAAAGATCCTTGTAGCTCTATAATGTTCGCTTGACTCATTGAATAGTAATGTCATCTCCATGCATATGAACGAAGGCTATGCCTAGCCTTTTGGACTGATCAGTATTTAGAATGTAGGTCAGTCATATTAAAACCTACTTACATTTGATTTTTAAGTGCAAAGGCTGCTCTGTGGTTTGATCAATCATGTATTTGAAACCATCTTGTTCCGATAACCTCTATGAAAAACTTGCCTTTTTATGTGTCATTGGAGAGTGCAAAATAATTTGAACATGTCTGTATTCGGTCATGTAATTTTTTTTTTTTTTTTTTTTTTTCCTAGCCTATTGTGTCCCACTGCTGAGCAAAGGCCTCCCCCAAGTCTTTCCACGTTTTTCTGTCCTGCGCCACCTCGAACCAGTCCTCGCGGTGTACTTTCAAATCATCCCGCCACCGCTTCCTGGGCCGGCCTCGGCGGCGCTGTCCGTCTGTTGGCTCCCATTGTGTGGTGTAATGTAATTTACTGATGATTTTTGTATCACAATAATAAATGATATGCTTATGTAACTATAAGTAATGATTTTGCAAAATTGGAAGCTATACAAATACTTGGAGGGTATACAAAGCCTATAAGTAAGTTGAATATGATTGATTTGATTTCAGCCTTCTATTTGTCACCGTGCGTTTTCTAATATCTACCTATCTAGCGATATACCCAGCTGGTTTACAGTACAGCTTTCTACATAGAACAGATTAGCTTGCTAATAGTAACCAGTGAAAGTGCATTGATGGCTTACAGTTAATCTATTAAAACCTACGCAGTAATCACAGTTTATTTCTATAGGTTAACACCTTTGAGGTCGGTAATTAAATTTTAATTACGTCATAAATGCGTAAGATCACCTCTTTTTTCTTAAGGTATTTTTATGCAAGCGTTGGGCTGAGCATTCAGTTGTGGAGGTTAAAGAATAATGTAAAGTATTGGGAAAATCAGGTGGGCTTATAAGCCGACATGAATGGTCGACAGAAAGAAGTTTTAGACAGAAGACTTTAATTCCCAATGATCTGAACATCACCATTGCACTGGAAAAAGCGCAAAAACTATCTAAAATAGTGAAGAAATTAGAAAATAAACCCAGTATAGATAACCACGCACAGAAATCCATTCTATCGCAATGTCAGATGTCAAGAAAGACCGGTTGTTAGTATCGGACTGTCACCGGACAACCATGTTACTCTCCAACTCTTAACAAACGACATTGTGACTAATATTTATGTAGATACACAACCAGACAGCTGGACACGTCTAACAAGAAACTAACAATGTAAAAAACGTGTCCAACAAGATATGTTAAGACATGTTTCCCAAGCTTAAGACACATTCAGATAGCAAAACATGATTAAAAATGAATATTAGATTTTGTCTCCAACATTCGTCTGTTTTAGATGTCCTAAATCTATTTAAGATATTTGTCATCGACATTCATTTGTTTTAGAGATTCTAAATCTATTTTTAAACCACGTGTCATAGACATTCAGTTGTTTTTCTTTTCTAGAATGTAGCAACGGTCTGTTCTAAAATTGGAGGCTTGTTATAAATTTAATAATACTCGTCTGGGCGGAGAATGAATTAAAATCAATACTCTACTGTTTCTAGAAATATAGAATTGAGTCTGATTTAAAGCTGTGTTTGTTTTGGTTCAACTATTTCAATGTCTTAGTGTTTAAGGCTATCAAAAACAGCTGCTAAATTATATAATATTAAGTGTCACTTTAAATATTTTCATTAAAGAGCCAAAGCATATTGTTTATAGATATCTAACAATGAACAGTATTTCAAAACCAGCAATTGACAATAGAGATTGTCTTTAAAAAAAAAGGCGAATAAAATTAGAATCGCAAAATAATAATTCAAAATAATTTACATAATTAGGTTCCACCACTATCATTGACTCCTATTTACTCAGAACATACGGAAACCAGTTAAGCTGAACCGTAAACGAAGACTACTCTACAATAACGCAAGCATGACCGTGCAATTTAAACACAATTACGTATCAAGGCGCTCTCACAGCAAACCCCGTATTTACAACAATGACTTAGGAAGTGTAAATACACTGCAGTGCATTGAAAGTACAAGTGTAACACGTTAAACCTATCATATCTCATACATTATTATGGCAGGTGTGAAAGAGAGACGCCGCTCTACAATGTAATGCGATATCTCTCTTCAACACTCGCAATGATATTACTTCAAGGTAGTTTCAAGTATCGTGGTAGGCTTTCAACGGTGTACCGCGTGTGTAATGTCGCGCTCCGCAGGCCGTGACCGACACAGTCCGACTTCGACAACTTGGCGTTAACTTAGGGCTGTCGTTAACGTTATGTCACGTCACTGTAATCCGAGATCCGCTTGCGTGACAGTAAGATATACTGGTTGACGTTTGACGTTCTAAATTTAAATGGACGGATTTCTTTTTCTTTTTCTTGTTTTATGGCTTTGCTTAATCGAGCGTAAATGTTGTACTTTTTGTTATTGGTGTTTGCGTTATTTGCGGCTAGTGTTTTGTTGATCTAAATTGGTATATAATGTGTAAAGGAAACGTGTAAGAATTTGATATACCTACTTACAGTCGGTCTAGAGAAATGAAGCAATGTTTTATCAAAGTATAAATTAAATTAGATCTTCAATGATAAGTTTAAGTAAGTCGATGACAATTTGGTTTCGAACAATTATTTTTCTTGAAAATTTACCATAGGAAAAAGAAACAATTTATTTACTTTAGGGCAACCACAACTTGCCATGCTAAATATGACCACACCGTATAACGAAATGGGTGTGGAACCTACATATTTGTGTTCAATAAACATAAAATGTTTCTAATATTCCATGAACCGTGGCATACATAGTCTCGGGGTCATATTGTACAAATTATACAAAGTTAATTATCTACATCTAAAATTTTATTATACTGACCGATATACCCGCACCGAACGGTTACAAGAATGTGGCAATCATTACATTACGTATAAAACGTTCGTAATGGTACTATTAAAGATTAATTTGGACTACATTGATGTTACCAAACTCGGGTCTGAATGGGTATTTTATTTTATGTTATAATAGAAATATCTGACAACAAATCTTTCAAGATGGATAGTGGCCTTCAAGTTGTCATAACAGGCCTAAAAATTACCGTCAGGTAAAGAATTAATCGGTATTTAAATTTCGGAATATCACATAAAATGTAAATATTTAAGCAAAAAAAATGAAGCCTTACAACAGAATAATTTCATTTTTATTTTATTAAGCTAATGAGGTAACAACCCTATGATTTACCGTTGTGTAAAGTGTAAGATGTTACTCATTATTCTGGCCGCGAGTGTACGCCCAGGGATTCAATAATTGCGTGCAATTATTTTGCTCGAGTTTTCCCGTTTGTTATTGGCATGTAATAAACACGTGTCAATTGTTTTGTTTCTTAATTGTTTAGTGGAATACGTTAGTATAGAATGGAAAATTTTATATCAATTGCTTAGATACTGGCAGAAATGATAATCTCCTCCATTTTAAAGTCGGTTAAAAATAAAAAATACACGAAGGGTTCCGTACAATCATGATTCCTTTGGGTACGGAACCCTAAAAATGAGCATTGCAAATATGAATATTTGAATGTTAACTATTGTTAAATGTTTTAAATAGATACCTACATTAATATGCAGATTTATACATGTGTATGTCTTTATTAATATGTAAATATTTTTATATTTTTTGATGATGTAATTTTATACGAAACAAAGATTGTTTTTACGACTATTGGTAATTCCAAAACTTTTTATGCGTTTTCATTACTTAATAATAATTTAAGCAATCTAGGTAAGATCGACTTAATTTTAGAAGTATTTATGTTTTAAAGGAGGTTATTATTGTTTAAAAAACAAAAATGTATTTCTACGAATGTCCGAAGTATTTGTAAAGGAAACAGTGGACAGGTCTCTCTTCCTTTGTATACAGTTTAGTTCATGCAACCGTGTGATGGAAAATTGTTATCTTCCTATATGTTTATTTATAACGTACGTAATATGTATACGGTGATATTAAACTGCACTGTTTATATGTTTGGATATCTATTTACTTATAACAAAAGATAATACGTAAAAGAGATGAGTAGGTATTTCTTTTTACAAACTTATTTGTATTAGTATCCTGTCATCATTTAATTATAGCTTATGTAAAAAAATGCTGTAGTTGGTGATCTTAAAATAAACCTAATTGGTGTTTTATTTCTTAGTTGCGTATTAAAAAAAAACCTAAATTCTTATTTTTTGTTATTTACGCTATTTACTGACATATCAAGATTCAGAACATCTTAAGATTCTCAATACACAATAATCTAAATCGCAAATAAAATTACAATACCACATTACATCACGACTATTATTACAGCTTATTACTAAACTAACAAGTAATGAAAGCAGTCACAATGGGGCACGGCGCAGCACAGTGACACGGTCGCGGCCGTCGACTGCGACTGCCAGCCAGTGCCAGCTAAAGTCATTCCAACAATAAGCCGTACAAGTTCATCAACAATGGCACACTCTAAAGATTAAAGGCGCGTTCACATACGGCAAGTTGGTGGAGACAGTGGACAGATTTTACTTTTTTGTTCTTGCGTATTACTCGTACGTTTAGTAGTTTTAACATCTAATGTGTGTTCTATAAAGTTACTAAATAAGTAAGGTACACGAAAACAGTGCATAGAGTTGATAGTCTTTTGTTTTTTTACTTTGATAAAAGTGAACTTTCGTTAAGCAAGTACTCGAAGTTAGTACCTACATAGTAATTTTAGTGATTTTTTTTAGATTTGTTTATATGAAGAGTGTTTTAACGATGATAGTCAGATATTCAAAGGATTTCACAGATAAGTCAAGGATTACAGAAAGTAAGGTGTCCATTTAAATACTTAAGTCGTTAAGTTTAGATCTGTGTTCATTTACGAGCGAGCTATTTAACGTAGGTAGCGTTTAAGTGACTATACAAGGATACTCGTCAAACATCTGACATTTAAAATTGAGTAGTTATATATAGGCGATATTCTAGAAGACAGCTGTTTACGGCGTTTTTTCATCATTTTGCAGGCTAGAGCATAATTATAGTATCTAATAATACTGATAAAATGTTTTGTAGAAAGCCAAAGGATTTTTCTAGCGTACTACAGTAAAATAATTATTTAATCTTTTGAAAAAGTCAATTCCTACATCGATAGACATCAAACAGTAAAATAAACCAATATTCGTTTTAACAATGTTTTGTTTTGCCTGTAAATCACCAGGTTTCGCCTTCCGGAGTAATTTGTGCCACCATATCGCGATCCATTGTTCTAATAACGGGACAGCAATGAACTAAGTCGTGTCGTGTGTGGAATATCTAATGCTGTATTATATTTAATTGTTTTTTAATGAGTGACATATTATGAGTCACTGGTTATGAATTTATGAATGATGGTTTCATGAAGTAGTGTAATGTATTTTTAGACAGAGAGCATTGAAATATTTGATTATTAAAACGTGTTTTAAATAGATTAGTTTACAAAAAAAATCAACTGTATTATTTTGTACGACTGTGACAATAGCTTCTTTTAATTAGAGCTATATTTCCAATATACTTAACTAAGCGAAGAATGACGGATTACTTTTCATCCTAACACCCGAAGTGAAATCTTCATTAGCGACGTAAAATATTGGCCAAAATATTTAAAAGAACAAAAAAAAACTATTAAAACTTACATTCTACATAAAAAACTTTAATGCAAAAAAAAAGTAAACAAACAAAAAACTACCTCACTCTACTCCCTAATTCCCATTATAAACCTAATTAAACCAACAACCTACTTCCACCCACTTAAGTACTGGACACAACTGTCCACTATACCAATCTGAACGAGGCTCCACCGCTCGACATAACCGGAGGCCAGTAATGCGGTGTTGTAACCGCCAAGGACGAGCGCTGACCGCCGCACTCGACTCGCCGCTTTCACTATCACGCGCCCAGTAATTGGATTACTATTGACTAATGCCGTCTGCCCACGTTGCCCACGTATGATGATGATCTAAGCCTATGTAATTGATAGTTTAGTTTAATGGTGCTTTGTTTTGTTGGTTTATGTAAGGATTGTCTTTTTAAACGATTGTGTGAAGGAGGGTTGTGTGTGTTTCTTTTTTAGTATTTTCTTAATTTAGAATTTATTTTGCTCTGTTTTTTAATAAACGGTGCTGCGACTTTTTTTTAAGTCTGGAGCGCATGCAGAGCCAATATTTGTGAGTGTGAGGGTTGTCAAAAATTTAATGATTAAAACTGCCTAATAATAATTTGAAATTATATTATTTACCAAGGTTAACATTTTGAATTTATTCTAAAGGAATGCCTTTGTCAGCAATTTGCAATTAAGACTTAGTTATATCAATAGATCGTGATAATAACTTAATACAGAATATGTAGTTGAGTTTTTTATTAAACACCACATTAGTATCTAGAACCTCCTAATGGTAAGATTATGGCCCCTAACCTAACACAAATATTTTCTTTTAAACTAAAAAGTAATTAAACGTTCGGAACTGAGAATAAATTTTCCGTTTCCCAACAATCCAAGTAACAGTACCATTTTAATGACTAAAGTTAGGTTTATTAACTAATCAGGTCACGTTACGAGATATTTCAATTTGATTGCCGAATAAAACTGTCTGGATCTAAATCTCTACTAACACGAGAGAATTGTAAGTCAGTTTGAGAGTTCAGAGTAAGTAAAAGTTAGACGTTTGAGGTAACGTATGTTTTCTGAAGTTGGAGACAAAATGTTTTGTTGTTATGCTGTTTAAATTTGACTATACTTTGAAGTGTAAGTATTTGGAATAGGCATATGTCTAAAAAAAACAAAAAAGTGTGCCAACGAATAAAAAATTTGCTTTGAAACTAATCTATGATGACTTTGCGTGTTTAAAAATATTTAAATAAAAAATAAAACAAAGGAATTATACTATATATTTCCAGAATTATTTTATCATCTGACAAATATACGGTAGATTAAACAGAGGCTTGTCTAAGCAAACGCTTTCTGTTACGTACGAGCAAACAACAACGAAACAATTGAAGTTTAAGGCCTAGTCAAATGATATACGAAATCGTGAAATTGTCTTCCAAATGAAACTTTTTTAATTAGCAAACAATATCAGGAATATCACATAAGAAATCTACTGCAACTGTTTGGTCGTGTATGTACCTATATATGTCATGGTTTTGCTAGTAACTGTGCCTACATTAAATATTTATCACAGTATATTCGGCCAGGATACGAAGACTTTCACTATCATATTGGGTATGTCGAAACATACGTAATTGGAAGTTTATAGACAAACAAGCTTGTCCATTACATAGTATTGAAATAGTTTTAATCGTGCCATCCCTCTCTAACACGTGTGGTGTGAAAGGGAAGGGGATATTCGAACTGTCAAATTAGTGTAACTTGTAATATTGTGTAATGTGTTGTGTTCGAGATTTGCGTGTTCTAACATGAAGGCGTTGAAACGTCACGAATATAAAATTAACAAACAAGCGTTTTTCTTAACAAACGACAAACTTATATTTGAAATAGTTTTTATTTGGTATTTTATATGGGGTCAATGACCTAAAGAAGGGAGCTGGATTAGATTGGGCACGAAAGGTATAGGATCGGGTGGCGTAGCCTAACTTAAGCGATGCCTATGTCTAGTAGTGGGCCAGTGGGCGATGTGCTGTGTTGATTGATTGATCTAAATATTTGCAATCTTTAGAAAGCTTATAAAGAACGAAATAGCAAATCTTTTGACATAAGGGCTTAAAACAAGGACTTTTTCTGTTTATGGTTCATCTAGTATTTATTTGTATGTAAGTTTCTTTACGATACTGCTGCCATAAGAAGCCATTTTATTTTTTTTTCTAAAAGTAGTTATTTTAACGTTACACTTTATTTTCTTGTTTATAGCCGACATGTGACTAATAAAACCAAGCAATTGGTAACTTATGATGTAATTCAAATGCCTTTATGTATGTTTTTTAACTTAGCTAACGAAAGTCGTCTAAGAGAGATAGCCGATTTAGATAAGGTTTGTAAATTGCTCAATAACGTTTTATTGTAGGCGGCGAAGCCATTTAAAGTGTTTTACTTGTGCACTTTTGTTAAATAGAACCCACCTTTATTTTTATTTATAACTTTTATCTTGTTTCTATTTTCATAGAGGCTATCAATATCTATCCATTGTATTTTTAAGATCTCTCTTTCTTTTATTAATATCTATTGTCATTTTATTGAAAGTAAATTTTATCACCAAACTAGGTATTTGTAATGAAAGGTATCTCTTATCTCTTACAGTCATACAAGTTAAGTTTTAAATGTACATATTTTTGTTTAGTATAGTTTCTGTCACACATTGTACTGTATTACGCAGACACAATTAATCATCTCTTACTGAACATATCACTTTAACATCAACTATTTAAACAATAATAATATCATCTCTAGAAAAATCATAATATTACAAGACAGTGTAAACACTACATTTACGAATCAAACAGTTGAACACTGCGGGAGCTTCTTTGCGGAGATCAAATAAACGCATTGCGCCAATCGTGCCAAGTGATTTGTTAGACCGAGGGAAGTCTTTACTGACAAAACATTCGGAAATGCTCTATTGATTTTAGTCTTTATACCTAACTAAAGAGAAGTGGGGTAGTTTTACAAGTTCATTTCATGAAAATCTGATACGAAGGTAGAATGGGAGGGGGGCTTGAGGACTTTACTCACCTCCGAAATGTCTTGAAGTTTAGTGAAACTAAATTTTAAAGTGAGCATAAAGTTTTACATTTTTGTGATGTTACTTTAATACTATTCGTGACCTCTGACAGACCTCAGGCACGCTACAAGTTTACAACATGTAATACGACACCAATTGGTACAGCAACAAAAGTCGTACTATTATAACAATTAAACAAAAAAGCATAAAGAGAGCTAGAAAAACAAGAACGACTACCAGTCCGTACGATTTTACATATAAATTGATGATATGGTCAATTTACTGAGCCCATGGGAGTTTGCAAAAAACTTCAGAGCAATTAAAGCAAGATATTTTACTACGAGACTGTGGGAAATTGTGCGTGAATGATAATGGCTAGTGTAAGGAAATAATCATGTGAATTTATTGCTTTATGACGTCTGTAACACGCCAATGGTTAAGGCGCAATCCCATTTTGTCGTAAAGATAGATTACCGTGTCGTTGTATGTCGTAACTTGTGTTCTTATATAAAAGTGTTTAGATGTAATTCACGGGCCTGTTGGTCTAGTGGTTAGTGGCCCTGGCTGGATACCGGAGGACGTGGGTTCCCGAATTATTCCCGAATGTTTGTGTGATGAACACGATCATTTGTCGTGTGTCTGGGTGTTATTTATCTGTAATATGTATGTATTTAGAAATACATCACTAGTCTAGTAATTTTACAGTAGTCGACATGATTAACTATAATAATATCAACTAGTTTTTTAAGTAGACCACATATTGTCAAGTCAAACATAAACAACGACAAAAGAAACATCTCGATACGACAGTCGCAACGACAAATTAATCTTCACGACAGTGGAAACGCGCCCTTAACGGAATAACAAAATTAACTTCAGTGCTATGAAATGTAGGATATGCCAAAATGTTTTTGATAAATGTACAAATACATAAAGTACGGCCAGTCAAATGAACAAGGAAAGTAAACAGGAGTTATGGTAATGTTTCTATGTTTATTGCTTTGCGTACATTTGATTGTAAATTAAGCAATTAAGGAGGCTATTTGTAGTTCAAATAGCCGAGTAAAAAGGAAGTACTGTGTTATTTGATGTGGAAACTGAAGTACCTACTTAGAAAAAACATTAAAGGGGTTGACATGGGGCAAGTCGTTTTGTTTATGCATCTTTGGTTGTAAAGAATAGAAAACTGCGTTACATTGTAACCAAGTTTTATAGGACATTGGGAAAATACCAATTAGGCCTATAAAATAAACTAAACTAGGATCTTCTATTACTATCTTTTGTATATTTTGGTTAAATGTGTATGAAAATTCATGAACTCTATATTTTCTAATCTCAAAAGATCTGATTAAACTTTTAACCTAATCAGTACGCATCTACCGACCATTTAGCCCTTTAAGACCTGATGCACGAAATAAACAAGATAAAAAACTAAACCAAGACGAGCCTACAAGGATGTAACACACGTCACGACCTGCAGTCGTGATCAGCAAATAAAACATTCAATAAAACAAACATTAAAATCATACTAAATATTCTACGGAGTCAAAAACATCTTATGCAATGCAATCCAATTATAGAGATTGAAGCTAGCCAGTTGAGTACAAACTTCTTACTTGGAGTTGACTTTCTAAGTACAGAAAAACAAGTGGGTGATGTTTTTATTCTAGTATTGTGGATACAAATATTATGGATGATTATTCCGTCGAATTATTTCAAGGTATTTATAAGGGCACTTTTATAGGCGCAGTAGTCGTTGCTACAACCCAATGTACTCGTCCCTAGTCTCAGCGTTCTCGCGTTTTTTTGGTACACTTCCTTTTTTGGTACGCGGTGGAAATCCAGAAGGACTTCCTCCGCCGCCGTAGGGAGGAGACCAAGGGGTGTACCAGACTCCTACTGGCTAAAACTACCGGAATGTTTCTCCGTTCCCGAATACCAGAGGCCAGGCGGGAACGCTTTCGCAAACTACCGCAACCGTATAATTAATACACTGCGTTAAGGCGGAGCAGATGGCAAATGACAACAACGCTGGACAAACGCTACTGTGACAGTTTGCACTTGACTTATGAAGATAATTTAAATGAAAAAGCTGATTTAAAGGTGACGTCGTACAAACAAATGCCTTACATGTATTTTCTACATTGCACGTACGAACTGTACGAAGATGTGGTCGTTAGGTCTCTTGTAATTTAGCGTTCAGTTCACGCAGGCCATTGCAGCATGTATGTGTAGTAGCAAACATCAATCACATTGCACAATCATTCCTGAGATTCTGTGTGATGTAATTTGTACTGAATTTGTAGAAAATTATACTTGGAGTTTGTAATGTTGAGCTGTCTTTAATGTAAAGGAGAGACTGGCGAGAAAAGTGTAATGTTTTTCGATAGTTGTTAAATGTTGTAGATAAATGTTGGATTGGCTAAATGACGTAATAAGATATCGCCTAAACTTTCAAAGGTAACAATAACGCGAGAAAGTAGGTGGTGACTCCTAAGTTCTTTCATATTTGCGTGAATTATATTGATATTTAGAATTCATTCATTCGTTTATTTAATGCTTACGTTCGCGAACAAATATGTAGGACAAACGCAAACAAACAAACAAATTTATTGTTAGACCGTGACAATCTGTCCGACGCTACTTTATTATGATGGACGCACAAAGGACCGTAAAAACACGAATTTATTGATAGTTCACTGTAGTCAAAGCCTGCGCTCGAACTCACGTTTTACACTAATATTATTAAACCGAAAGTATGCTAGTGCTTATGTGTGTATGTATGTTACGTCTTCACTTTTAAACGGCTAAACAAATTTGAATAAAATTTGGTGCGCAGGTAGGTGAAACGCTGGATTAATACATAGGCTACTTTTTAACCGACTTTGTCAGAAAAAGGAAATGCTTTTAAACTAAAAAGTAACTGTATAAATTTATTTGTAAACTGACAAATCGATTGTTCATTGGAGCATTCAAAAGCTTAACGCTGTTTAATTAAACCAATAGTAATTACAGCTCATCGTTGCGTTAATAATAAATTCTGAATCACGCCTTAATTATATTGAGAAATAACAGTATTCAATTATTGTGGCAATACAAATACTAGAGTAGACGGAGAGTAGACGCACGTGTAAGTAAAATCGACTTAGGTATGTAAAAGAAAAAAGTGACTACAAAAAATATATTTAATTACCGGTCCATGTGATATGTTTTGCACCGGTGCATTGTGATTATTTAATTGGATACTGTGAGTCTGCAATTGGTCGTGGATGATTTGACAGCATAGGTACCTACTCGTAACTTATTAAATAGGTCAACTTATTAAAAACTAAGGGTTATTGTCTTATCTTCTTTAATCCATCTGACGGCATCTCGCAAGCAACACCCTTTGCAGCCATATCTTTCACACAATCCATCCACCGTTTCTTTGGTCATCATCTTCCCATGCATGTCCAACGCATGTTACATAAGACCATATAAATTGGAAAAAATGTTTAAAGTAATTAGTACCTATTTGCCTTACAATACGTTACAATGTTAACACAAGACCAGAACGGAACTAATTACAAAAACCAACGCCCAATATATACTACAAATTAATTTGATGTTTTTTTAATGAAGTTGTTAATTGACATGATTAAATTATTGTTTCCAAATGTATTTGCTATGACATGTAATAAAACCTTCGTTGCTATGTTCATTAGTAGCTTGATAGGAAGTTTTCATGTCAGGAAATGTGTTCAATTAGTCATTATAAATTGAAAACTCGAAAATTAAAGATACCTATGTTTTTTTTATTATCATTATGTAACGATCAATTATTATTATTACTTATGTAAAGAATGAACTGCATTTGTTATATTTAAGCAACAATTGTTTTTTTTTTTAATATTTCGTCGCTAGTGGTTTACAAATATTAAAAAAAAAACATGCAAAAAGAACACTCAGTCTTTGAACCAGCATTTATGTTACACAAAAATACCTTGTCCTACACGGGGATCGAGCCCGCGACACATCGCGCACTGCTTCTATTTAGTAGTGACCTATACCACTCGGCTATCGGTACAGTCTATTAAAATAATGTTATGATAAACGTCTTTATTTTATTTTGATAAATGATTGACAGGTCGTAGTATTTATAGGTTATTTACAGAATGATTTAGAAGCAGAGAAGCAAAACATCCGGTCGTTAAAGAAACAAATTGCTGTGGTTCAGTATGAATTATGATGAAATTGACGGCTTAGGCGTTTACTTACCGGAGGCAAGCACAAGGCTGTTGCTAGCCCAGGGCCGTTATTGTATGAATGGAAGGCTTAAGTACTTTTAGTGACTTGAATCACGTTAGGTTAACGACGTGAATTCGGTGAAAAAACTAAATAGAAACTGAGAGAAATAGACCAAAATTTTCTGCGTCGTGAAGTTTGTTGCGCCCTTTCTTCTCCACAAATAAAAAACAGGAAGCGGTAAAGACTGGACGATATGGAGTGTCGTTTAATACAAACTTGTCATTCGAAAACAGCTTATACATAAACTAGCTTTCCGCTCGCGGCTTCGCCCACGTGTAATTTGGGATTGTGGCGTTTTTTAATGATCTCGACAGGACTTTCTTTCATAGGCTAAAAAATTGTTAGAATTTGAATTATATTATACAGCTTGAGTTACTCATGGATGATGTAGCTTTCTAATGGTGAATATTTGAAAACGATAAGTAGTTTTGGAGTTTGTCGATTACGTTATGTAACAAAAACATCGTCTAGAAAAATTAAAAGTATCAGTTGATCTCCCCCCCCCCCCCCGCCCGCTACCTAAGGGCTTGCTACTCCTAAAATCCCTTCTTAGTGGTAATTGTGTTACTAAATGAAGCCTTGTTCAAAATATCAGACTTCTATACCGAGAGGTTTCGGCTGTGCGTTAATCAATCAGTCACCAAATCACACCCGCGAAGTCACGATTGGGGGGTAGTTTGGAGGAAAAACTTACATTAAAAAACTTATTTACTTGCCTATGTACGTTTTCGTGCCAATTTTCAAGTTTATAAATCTAAGGAATAAAATTTTCATAGAAACGTTTTTACCCCTTTTCGCCCCCTTGGGGGTACAATTTCCAAAAATCTTTTTTTAATGCTCACTTTTGTCAGTTAAGGAAGCTTTGTTCAAAATATTAGACTCCTACACCGAGCGGTTATGGCTGCGCGAAAGTCAATCAGTCACCCAATCGCAACCCCCTAAATCACGATTGGAGGGTAGATTGGAAAAAATAATTATGCCAAACTTATTTACTTGACCATATACGTGTTTGTGCTAAGTTTCAAGTTTATAAACCCAAGGAATAAGATTTTTCATAGAAACGTTATGACCCCTTTTTACCCCCTTAGGGGTTGAATTTCCAAAAATCCTTTCTTAGTGCACCCCTACATATCTCAAGGAACCTACATGCCAAATTTCAGCTTTCTACGACCAGTAGTTTCGGCTGTGCGTTGTCGATCAGTCAGTCAGTCAGTCAGTCAGTCAGTCAGTCAGTCAGTAACGGAAGAGTTTTATATATATAGATGATTTTTGATTGATGATTTTTTCGTGGACGATACGGAGTGCCGTTAATTACAAACTTGACATTCGAAAAGTGCTACTTAAATAGGCTATTTAAAATAAATGATTTTTGTTAATACTTAAAGTCTTTTTGGACAAAACAAAACCAGGACCTTACATACTTGATAACATCTATCGATACTCAAACAACACTAATGAGAAACAAATGAATTTTACGGCACGCGTTGCCGTACAAGAATTAGCCCACCCTAATTACGTACGAATTTCATTCACACCTTACTTTCTCAGGTGCGAATATTGTTCAATTAAACCCACAACCCGTGAAATTGTATAAAAACCTAAACAAAGCACGTGCAGTCAATTTAAAACTCGTTTAGTTTCATAATATGTTTGTGAACATTGTATGGGTGGGGGGCTTCGCTTTAGGCAGACTTAAAAGTCCTGGATTCGTTTTATATTACTTTCTGAATAGCCTTTAGATCATGTAGATTGTAATAGGATAGATATTGTGAGGAGATTGGTAATTATAGTGTTGAAAAAAATGGGATTAAACAGAGAGGACGGTTAACCACCAACTGGGAGGATCTTAATAAGATACTTAATTTTATGTCTATTTCAAAAAATGAATTTAACAAAGTGAAAAGTAAATTTAATAGAAACCACGACCCGGTTACAGAAAACGAAAAATACTATCTGAAGCCAATTATCAATAAAAAAAATTGATACATTTCCTATTTATGGGCAGAATATTTTTAAAAGGTCAGTACTATTCCAAATGAGATTGCGACTCTGGGGGCCAGGGGATCTGAGATATAGCGGATAAGTGACGACGATATATATCACACTTCTCCCTTCCCGTGGGACTTGACCGCATCTATTTATAGTAAAGCCTCTTTAGCATGTATTTTTAGTACGAGCAAGGTCTATGCCGCTATATTTCCTCCAATTTAACAAGCTAATATGATATCTGAGCTCTTTGACAGCTTGTTACGTAAAGGTCAGGGAAGTGCAGAGGCTTCAAGGCTTTCGATCATATTTGGGTATGAGTGTAAGGCACAAAATTGAAGCGTGAATGGAAATTCGGGATTGTGGAGGCTTTAGACTATTTGTGATATTATTACGCTGTTTTAAAAGAGATTTGGAGGGTTAGGTTTAGAATTTAGGATGAGAAGTATGAATAAAAAAAGCGCAAGCGACGCGAATTTTGTTTTTTAAATTGATGTTAAATTCTGGCCCATGTTGAAAAAAATAAATAAAGGCACACTGGACGTGCTTTAATTTACTTTAATATATTAGGTTCCTGACTCTAGCAGTGGATATAGGTAACACCCACGCAATCAATGTGCGTCTAAGAGATTGCTTGACGAAAGGGTCATGCGATCACGTGCGTCATTTGCCTAATACTGATACGCAATGTTGGTCCTAGGGGAATTTATTCAAAGGATATTTTTTTACAGCTATATACCTTAATAAACTCGGAATTTAAGTTAAAATCTGATTTTATTGCCTCTATTACATATCTCCTTTTGTTATTATGACATAAACTTCAAAATGTATTGTATAAGTTCGAAATACGGTCACGTCCAGATCAAGACTATCATCTTCTAGGCTCACAAAGCGTGTCTCGAATGGTAAGGTACCGCGTAATGGAAGGTCAATTGCTTTAATGAGTACACGCGTCAATTTGTTTCACACTCCTACAATCCTCACGATATCGTGAATATTAGAGTTAATTAAAGGTCATGAAGTAAAAGTTTTTATGTAATGTCCGTCTATGATTCCTTGACGACTAATTACCCGACTGATACAGATAGGAGGGTAATGTTTTTTTTACGAATTCGTTCCTGTTAGATCTTTATTAGGATAACCGGGGTATAAAACTAATGTTATTTCTTATTCAGAGTACCTATTTTATACCTTTTAGAATTAGTAGGGTCTTTGTGATAGTTGTTAGATTTAGAGAGAGCAGTGGGCTTATTTATCTAGGGCCATCAAAGTTTAACTAAGCCGTTTGGTAGTTTCCTTTGGAAGTTCGGCTTCTTTTGTTTTACTAAAACAGTTCTATGTATACGAGCAAATACATGTACACACAATCAAGCAATTAAAGTTCAAGTCCTAGCCAAATTATTTATGAAATCTTGAAATATTTTTTCTAAATATCAGGAATATTCTATAACAGCTTCAGAAAATTCACATAAGAAATCTACTGCAACTGTTTGGTCGTGGATACATGTTTTTGCGCGTAACTGTAGTTATAAGTTTTATGTAGTTATCACAGGAGCTCAATACCCTCAAAATGTATAAAACATGAAAATATTTCAGTTCAAGGCTAAAGGTTGTATTCCATGTTTCACTTAACATTTACATTAATCATCATCCTCAGCTTGCGGTTAAGCGTTCGTCAACTAAATTATTACCAGCTATCAACGAAAACGTGACGCAAGCCTCAAAATGCTCTCGAGTTACATTCGCCGATACTTTTACAAAACAATGTATTTTGATCTTGTATGTCAAGGCCGTATATAACATTTCGCGTTATTTCGAAAATCTGCAATTATGAGGTAGTTTCAATTATTTGGGATGAGATTGCTTTGATTCCGTGACTAAAGGCGTCTCAAGTTTATGTTTAATTACCGATATGTTTATTTTGTATTAGGTAATGTTATATGTCTTGTATTTTTTTCAGTTTGGCCACTTACATTGCTTTTAGGATACGATTCAGTGGACATTTTACATGAATGATAGAGAGGTATTAGTACGTACCTACACACCTTTAATCTTCACACTATAAATATCAAATAGAACTAAAGCATGGTGAGAATATTTGTAATAATTCCTTGAGAAATTCAATAAGGATCACCATATGCTATCTCTATACATAAGAACGAGCTTCACAAGCACAGGTAGAGTCTTTACTCTGAACATCGTTTTCCACATTTTCCTGACTTAAATCACTTAGAAAGCACAAAAGGCAAAGTATCGAATATCCGTGTTTTATTGATTCCATACTCATTGCTCACGTATTATAGGATATTCTCACATCGGCGTATTTCCTTGCACAAACTGGCGGTTTCTCTAGAAATGGTTCGGATTTGCTAAACGTGTTTGGAAAGTGACTTGTTCAGTCGTTCTAGTCACGATCCAGCTTGTTCGGCCAGCTTTAGGGTTGCCACGCTTTATTAAAGTTTGTAGTTGCTAAGTATTTTAACTTATGCAGGTTTAGGCGTCTGTTAATTTGAATTAACGTAATTTTTCTATATATTTTGATTGTTGGTTATTGAAAAACTAGTTTATGCTCACCCGAGTACCTAATTATGTATTGTTAGCATGGGTTTACCCGAGGTAGGTTTTACCCGAATGTGTCATCACTTAAATTACCAAGATTAAAGTTAGAAGAAACTGGCTCTGCTCATTTATGTTTGTACTTCTATATTCTTCTATGTAAAACAGAGCAAAAATATAAAAATACAATTCAGTGGATCTCTTAAAATTCCAAATTAAGGCTTTATTAAAATACAAGTTGTCAAAGCGACAACCCTACCTATACGTAATTTGGTGCAATACAAATTAAACTTTATTGCGCAAACAATTACGCTTACAATTGCTTATCCAATCAAGACTTGATTTATGACTATCTATAGATTCGTCTGGTGCATTGTCCTTATATGTAAATTAAATACGTTTGATTAAGACTTGTTTAATAGGTGGCAGACAAACGAGATATTTATTCATTAGACTGTTATATAAATAATTTCAAACAAGTTTATAAATGCTAATTGGATTAATCTTATAAATTGTAATTTTTATGTACGATAAAAAGTTTTATTGCGATAAAAATAAACAGTGTATGTTAGCAAGTCAACAAGGCTTAATTAATTAAAATTTAGAGCAAAGCGCTCTTCTTTTCTGTGATTCCAATTGTTGTTTCCACGAATGTGATATAGAAGCACTTCAGCTTAAAATAGTTGAAAAATCAATCGATTAGTTCCTCTATTTTTAAGGCCCAGCCCCAAAGCACAAAAATGGGTCACTAAACTTAAATACCTCGACTACAGCTAAATGTATTCTTCTGCAATGTGATGTTATTTTCAAATGGAATGTCGATAGCAGCTGACCATTTATTAACTCAACATAGAATACCAATAAGTGCTAATACAGTCAAAGTAAGTTGCATAAGGCTAGAGCATAGTCTTGTAGTAATGGTTATTTGTATCAATTTTATTTGACATTTACATTCACATGTAGTAAAATGAACAAATACATAAATAAAATACCATTTCGTAACTAACAAAAAGCTTGTATGTTTGATACATGTATAAAATATCGTCTGTGTAAGTTACGAAATTTATAATATACTTATTTTATTTTTAAAATTTCAGTATTAAAGATAATGTAACTCGCAGTTAGGTATCACAAGGATATTTATTAGCACTTCAAAATAAACATTATACAGGCACGAATTAAAAACAAGAAAAAAACATACCTACATAAAACTACAATTAACATAGTTTAAAATTGACATGCCAGATAAAATCTGAGAATTCGCGCATCATGTAAAGTTACATAGCTCTATTAAGAAATACCGCAATTAATTGGCAAATTTTTACGCGGTAACCTACAGATCATCGCATTTCTCTCTAAACGGCTATAAATTCTATAAACTGTAATCTCGTGTCTACTCTTAGTACAAAAAGTAAAAGCTTAGAGGCTGTGGTGTGAGATCAAGGGGCCTACTACCGCACCAGCGCACTACACGGCTTGGAGTGGCGTCTCCCTTAGTCATTTATTTAGTCAGTCACACCACTTTTATTTTTGGTTTGTGGGGTGAAATTTTAATGACCAAATAATGCAAATTCATAAATATTGTAATATTACTAACTGTTGCCCGCGATTTGGTTCGCGAAAAAAAAAATTGGGATGAAAAATATATAAATACTGGCCGATTCTCAGACCTACCCGAAATGCACGCAAAATTTCAAATCAATCGGTCAAGCCGTTTCGGAGGAGTACGGTAACAGACATTGTAACACGGGAATTTTATGTATAAGATGTAAGAACGGGATACCACAACAACGGGAAAGCTCGCGCTTGCTCTTCGTGACACTGGCAATGATAGTAGACCCCTGATAACTATCTAGTTGGCTACGGATACAGAGACCGGATCACATACAATTTATACAGATACTTTATGAGTTTCTAACAGAATGTTAGGATTAAGATCAGTTTCGGAGGAACGAATTCACACGGCATGGCGTGTAAGCAAAATTGCTAAAAAATCCCTTTGAATTTCAATGGGCTTTTAGCAGTTTTGGATAATGAACATCAGGCAAATAACATAGGAAATATTACGTGTATGAAACGGAACGCAGTTAAAATTAAAATGCCGAGAATGACTATATCATCGATCTTTAACCAGCTCAAAAAGAGTCTGCAAAATACTTGGAGAAAAGTATGTTACTTAAATTGGTTGTGACAGTGTAAATTGGGGTTTTAAAATAAACAGAAATGTGCCCGTAAAATCTAATCAACAGATAAATTAGGTCAGTTCAACTATTTGTAGTAGGTTTCCTACAGTACAATTCCAATGCCGTTCGAAGCAAGTAATTAACTTTTCTATTTGAAGAAGAATTGGCTAAGTCCCAGAAAAGGAATTAGAAATGTCCAATAAAATGTTGTATTGCTGTGTGTAGGGAGTTCCGAAAGCCATAAAATCATGATAAACTATTGTAATCTATAGATACATAAAATAATAATGACATCTTAATATTTTTGGTTATAGTTTGATATTTAAGCCCAAGCTAAACCTGAAGCTGAGCCTGAGTTTCGAAAGAGGCCCGAAGGCACTTAGTCAATAAAAAATAAGACATGAATAATTATTTTTACAGTAATGAGTACTTTTTTATTTTTATATACCTAAATCCTATTGTTTCATATTATACACTCCAGAAAAAAATAAAAATCATTGACCTTGTACTACGCAATGAATAAACATTCGAAGAAAAGCATTTAACATAAAAATGTGATGTTTATGCACGGACATTTACGAATATGATTAGCGTACATTAGCTGATTGTCTGAGCCTCCACGCATAGATCGGAGAATCCTGACTCATTGATTGTCATAAGAAAGACAATAGAAATTTTAATATGAATTCTATCTATTGTACTGCAATTCAAAAACTATTCATAATAACGCATGCCTTTAACTCTACGGCATCTTAATTTTATGTAACAGCAATTCTAGGTAAGCCCTTGGTATGAAACTGCAAGTTCGATCAAATAGTAAATTTTAACGACCTAGTTGGCACTGTGGCCAAGTGATTGGAAAGTCGAGGTTATAAATATTTGTTCTGCACTTGAAGCAATGTTCCAAAAAACGCATATTGTCATTTTTCAGGTAACAGTTGGCAAGAAACTGAAACAGTTCTTATCTACTTCAGCCGTTGAGATCTGACAGTTGAGAACTTGGCATGCAAATCAATATCATGTCTATCATGACTATCATGTCATTGAACAAATGGCTTTTGATTTTGATCATAATTACCTAAAAACCTTTGAAAAGAATGTCTAAAAGTCAAGGTATCAATTTCCGCCAGAAAACTATCAAAACTAATCGATACGTCTGCAATATTGGTTAAGCACCGCATCACGTCGCGATAGATCGAGGCCATTCGTGCATCACACTGTTGCAACAAGCTCGTGTGTGGTTGAGCAGTCAAACGCAGTCGTGAGCCCTCAACCACAACAGCCAAGTGAACTTGTGAATACCGATGTTATTAAAACGTGACATATTTTCTCTAAGCTTGCTGTGGTTACCTATCGAATGAGCTCACTTTATCTTGTGGTATTTTCACAATTGTATGTTGATCGAAGCGGCTAATTGGATAGTGATAGTTATAGGTCATTAATTTAATTAGCCAGGTAATTGTCGAGAAGAAAATGTAGTGTCCCAACGTTCAAGCAATTCACATCAACGTACATTGTATATCTTGAAAAAAATATATATTTCGTTGATTTAGAATACGTTATACGTTATATGAACGAACAACTACCTTAGTAATTACCATATTAAACTTATTATTTTTATACATAACCTGAATAATATTGTTCAATAACATTTAATTATACGTTGAAGTTTTAATCTCTGATTCTTTTCGTGCGAGAATCGTAACAAGACTGTCACATAACAAACAACAAAGATTCCAGTTTACTTTCCAGCTTCATTTGTACACCAAATTGTTTTAAAGAGAATGGAAGAATATTACTTTTATTTCATAACATTATCAATGAACTGGATTACGTTACATGCTCGTTCAAGTTAGTAACCACATTCCTACAATTAGAGAGCAAATCCGAATAACAGGTGCTAGTGAAAGTGATTGACGACGTGAAGCCAATTACTTGAAGCTCAATCCGTTTAATGGTATCTCGTATTTGAATACCCGCTTCAATGGATCAATGGGTACTTTAAAAGTAGGTAGAAAGAAGAAGGTAGGTGTTTTAAGTAAGGCCCAAGATTTGTCTCGAATCGAAGATCAGTTGAAAAGACTGGGTGTAAAGACGTCATTGTAAATGTTAGATGAGGATGCTTGTGATATGGATTTATTTGGTGACGCAAATAGGACCACGAGTGTGAAGCCTTTGGTAGCAAGAGCATTGTACTACTAAAGAGCGATTTGGCTATATTTGGGGTTAAAGCAACAAGGGTAGAATGTGAATAAAAGTACTACTGGTAACAATCAGAATCCAATAGTTGGTTCTGATTGTGATACCAGAGAAATATACTTTTCTGTTGAAAGAGACACACAAGGAAGATAACATCTATAAGCCTAGTTAAGCTTTAACTAAAACCATCTAAGTAGTAAGTACTCGATAGTATATTGATGTAAGTACAGTAGCTAGTTTGGCTCAATTGCCTCGATGTAATGGTCCTATTATTATGTGCAATCGATCAATTAAGTCCTTCGTAGTCTATATGGACAAACGACTAGGAAGCACAGCTGTGCATTGGCGAAAGGTCCTGAAATTCTGCATTCATTCATTATGATTCATGAAAACTAAATTCAGTGTATTTTATTTTGTTTTAATTTTAGCAATTTTATTCACAACACATGAACGTCATTGAACGATTTATCAAACGACGGGCTCAATTTATGAAATGGGTACTTTTTGTAAATTTTTTTTTCCGCTGATTTTTTGTCACCTCGTGTCACCTTACACACATCATACAAACGACGTTCATTTGACCCACCTGTGTAGAAACATGCAATTTATCTTCCATCATTAAAGCCTTACAGATGAGTGCTGACTCCCGTTAATTATCTCACACTGCACATTAACGGTAACCAATCATTATTTCTATGTATGCATATAACTGTAGTTCTTATAACAATGGCATAAGGTTGAAATTCGTGTTTTCACGGCCTGGGTAAGTTCGAATGACAAACAGTAATAACAGACAATTTTCTATGCGATGTTCAGCTGTCAATGCAAATTGTATGAAACTACCGTTGCATCAGCTGTTGTTATACACTTGCAGATAAAAGGGAAAACCAATGTATATGCAGAATGTTGTAATCAGGAAGGTTGGCTTTAATTGAAGCAGCGATTAAAGCGTCCGGTAGGACGAGGATTCAACACGTAACGCTGTGTTGTAAGCAATGAAATGTTGATCCGGAATCTATAGATATTATTCTTACATTCTTTAGCCATTAATAGGCACATTAACGTAATTATCCTGAGATTCAAACGCAATAAGGTTAGACTAAATAATGTTCCATTAAATTTCAAGAATGTCTTTGTACCAAACGTAAAGAATAAACATACAGATGATCACATACAAATAACTGTAGAAGAAGTTTTGGTGGCTGAGACTGTTAAAAATAAAGAAACTAGCCAAATGATTTATATTCTATGCGCAATCTCCAAGTATAGAAGAAAATGTGACAGCAAAGCGTGCAACACCGAGAAAGAAGCTTCATCTTTTGCTGATCCAAGCTTAGACAAAGTAGTCGATATAAATTCTACCTCACTATTACCCACCACCTATTACTTGAATCTACATTTAGTGAGAATCGAATTTGCTATAACGTCGCTCCACGTCTCCCTGACTTTAGACGGCTTGGATGGCTTGGCTTGGGTTGGCTTTGTAACCGGCAATATCCAAGTTATCGAAAAGACTAAGACTGAATTGAAAATTGAAGCCACAAGTACAAGCATACGTCAGTTTTGAAACTTGCAACGAATATTTCGGTAGAATATGTGAAAATATAACTGGAAGGAAAATGGAAAATGCGTGTAGATATATTTTTGTTCGTAAGAATTTTATACATTGAATTTAAACTGGAAACTTAAGTTTATGAATTAATTGGAAATAAATACGGTTCGAAAAATATTTTCGTCAAAAAATGTGAATTCTCAAACCCCGAAAAATATATTCTGCGATTCAAAAATTGTTAAATAAATTATACATTCCTCGTAACCTTATTCTAGTTAAGGCTATATTTTCTAAGCTAGACAAGATAAACCTTGGTCTAGTGATGTGAATCACGATACATTTGAGATAGTGATGTGGCGAAATGTTGCATTGTCTGCACAACAATGAGACTGCGACTGTTGCGAGATATTCGCGCCAAAAGTGGCATAATACCGATTCCTTGCGATTTTGATTGCAATATGTAATTAGAGGTGAGATGTACATAATCGAGAATTAAGAACATGTTTGTTAGATCTTTATGCGTTGTAGTTTAGTAGGTTACTTACTTCAATGAGTTCTTCAGCTTATGAAATGTAGGCGTAACGTTTTAGAAGGTTAAGAGCAGAGATACTTGTACATGATATTTATATAGTGATGGGCTCAAAGCCCAGGTACCAATACAGAAATCAGATTAAATTCAATATTTAAACTATCAATTCAATATACTCGTTCTCACAAAATATTCTACTACATGGCTCTATGGCAAAATTATAGCAAAATAACGATACGAATAAAAAAAAAACTAATTCAATTTGATTCTATGACCTAAGAATTTCAATGTTAAAAACACTATATCATTTTCTATACATACAAACAATACTCAATGTCTAGTCTACAATCTACATTTCAAATAACCGAATGGCATCCAAGTAAAACCAATTATTCACCGACACGTCTTCAAATAATGAATGCGCAATATGCACATACATACGTGTGACGTCACTCGTGATCTGTGATTATGAGAGCTGCGATCGTATCAAGGCTAGTTCATCTGTGACTTGGTGCCCTGCATCAGCGTTTGTGATGGCATATCAATGTCATCTTAAAGTTCATATTCCATACTATGTACATCGTAAAGAGTCGTAGTAAATGTTGGTAGTATTTTTTTGTAGACTGTCATTTGTTTTTTTAGTATGGTTATATTTTCTATATTTTCTGTTTTAATAAACGACGTTTGCTAAATAAGTAACGATTGAATAATTATGTTTTTTACTGTCAATCTATCTATAATAATAAAAAAACAGGCTGAGTTGAGAACCTAGGTACTCTTTTCGAAGTCGGTTAAAATATCACTTGTCTATTTTCTGATCGGAAAATACTTTGTTTTTTTGTTTTTTTTTTTTTTGTATTTCATGAGGTTTACGTGTATGAAAGCTTTTTATTTGTTATGTAGTAGTATCCTTTTCTGTTTAATGGTTTATGTGTCACGTACATACACAAATAAAAAAGATGAATATTATTACTGTTTTCTAGAACGCTACCAATAAATATTTTGTATTTAACCTACAAAATTATCGGACGGTATTACCAAATCAGTTTCTAATAAATAATTACTACAAACATTCTAAATTAGTATAGTTATAAAAGTGTATAGTAAATAGCAATTATTATATACATCTTCGCACTTAGCTCTTTTATCTAATGTTTACGATCAGTGGCTAACGATTTCATCTCATTCACTGTCAGTTTTTAGTTTAGTAAGGCAATTATATTAGCAACTATTGCCAATTTAATTTGAACCTTGCTGAATGAGATTTATAGTTTAAAATCCATTGTAGATAGGATTAATCAGCGTTTTTATTTCACTCTGTAATTGAGTACATGAAATCTTAGTTACTTATGTAATATTTTATTTATTTTATCGAATGCTAAATGTTTAGTTTTTTAGATAACTGCTTTCTATTGTTTCGTACGACTAGTCTTATTCTAGAGCAGGGCGAAAAACAGTGATTGACCTTTACGCATGAAAAATTGATTTTCAACCTTTTTATAATCTAAAATGTAGAAAAGATAGAGTAGTCTGGGATCGAATCTAGAACCAATCTACAAATCTGATAATTAAATCACTAAGCCACTTATGTTTATTAATCCCCATAAGACTAGTTGCCTTCTGAAGATTTCTCCAACAAAAAACACCACTTACGTTATACAACAGACTAATTAGACAAAATTGAAGATAAGTGCCTAGACGAGACAAGTCATCAAAATTTCTTCAGTTAACAGACAGACAAATTGCATTGCGTGTAATTGTATGACAGTAGTTACACATTGTTACCACAAATAACCACTAATATGCCGTACATGATGAGGTTTATGTAAGTGGTATTTCAGGAATGTCTTGCGACAGTTTTCAAGACTAGTCTTGCGTCATAGCTGTTGTCTTGCAGTCTTGCTTCATGTATTATCTATCGATCTATTGTTAACGCCTTGTAACTTCTGCCGATTACTAAAACGTGTTGCTTTATTGCTAATAATCTTGAATACCTAATCTTCGCTAAAGTGTTTTGTCTTCACTTGCGTTAGATTTGACTAAATATCTACTACGAGTATACCACACAAGAAGACTCTTTACATAGTTAAAATATTTGTAATGTGTCATCACACATTACACATATTGTTGATATCATGGACTGACAATTTAAACTATTTTAAGCTTGTTTTTCTTAGTCTGTAAATCAAGAGGTTAGCATCTCAATCTTGCATAAAGCAGCAGACCGGGCTCTGTGGCGTACCTTGGGGGAGGCCTATGTCCAGCAGTGGACTGCAACGGGCTGATGATGATGATGAAATCAAGAGATAGTCAGAGGGCCAACTACAAAAAATTACGCTTAACATCCTATAGCGGTTATGTAATAGAAAGTGGTATCTTTTATTAATCTAACAAGTAAACAAGGCTAGCTAATCCCTCAATAAAATTAGAAACTTCAGAATCCAGTTGAATCCAGTACAAAGTTTATCACGCTTTTAATTAGCCGTTGCGTAAACTAAATGCTGTAGCATTTTAACGCACTACCTTCAACCATTAGATGAAAGTAAATAATTATCGACTCTTACTATGATATCTTAATACAAATTCGTTTTAAAGAAGAAGCGAGACGCAGCTAGGCGCTGTATAGAGCGCTGTTCTACTTCCACAATGACAACAGTCATGTTCGGAGTGACTATAGTACAGAAATGACTGGAACTGACGTTTATGTGAGCAGTGAATTCATAGTTATTAGCACTAGGACTAATAGTAATGCATGTGTACTGAATGACCGTGTTTTATGGCCAATAAAACTAAACGCCTTGTGAAATAGGTATTACTGTTTGTTATTAACTAGATAACTGTAGTATACCTAGCGACCCGCCCCACCTTCGCAAAGATGCAATACTGATTAATTATACATATACATAATTATTAAAAACCGCATTAAATTCCATTGCGTAGTTTTAATATATAAGTATTCATAGGGACAGACAGACAGCAAGAGTGACCTTGTTTTGTACTATGAAGTGAATTAATGCACAAAAACAAACATGTTTAATTTTTGTTCTGCCCGGCACTTCCCAAATTATATTGGTTTTCAGTGTCAGGCTTCAACTGATTAGCGTTATTAACATGAACCTCCTACACAATACCTACCCTTAGTTAAAACTGAAAAACAATTTAAAGAATGTTTCTAGTACTTTCTTTTTTCCTAGCCTATTGTGTCCCACTGCTAAGCTAAGGCCTCCCCTAACATTTATAATTACTGTGAAAAAATAAACAATGTGACAAACAACTGAAGTATGTTCAAGTCTTGTAAGATATCAAAGCTTAAATATAAATATACCTCTTCTAAGTATGTACAACCAAAGTCAAATATCTTTGCCAGAATATTATAATTTCTGCGTGACACAGGGAGTTCTTTTTAAGTCACGTCATTGGAGTTACGACTCGATTGTAGATTACGTCCCACTTGACAAGTGGTGGCTTTCGTACCAAAAAGGTTTTCTATTATGCCAGCGATTCATACCTGCAACAAAAGAAGGCTTTGTCAATAAAATGAAAGAAAGATAAAGTGTAGGGAAATGATTTTTCGTCCTTGTTCAAATGACAATGTAGTATAAGTCGGTTTGAAAAAGTTCAATACTTCAATATGATATAGAAAAAAGGTGTGACTGAGTACTGGTCTGAAATTTTCATTGATTGAGGCGCTAAAAGGAAAAATATAATAAAGTCAAAATACTCGAATAATTATACAGCTTTGGTGTCTAAGAAATTTTAATCAATAACGAATTTGATTGTTGTATATTATTATAGTTTCAGAATCTCAGCAGGGTAATATGCAGCATAATAGTTCAAAAATGTGTATATGCCTTTTTAATATATTTTTTATTAAAGCTGTATAAAAACAGTTTCCTCCTTAACCTACATTTAAAAACAGGTTCAGAATAAAAAATCTTAAACAAGTCAAATTATAATTCTAGCCCGCATAGTTCTTAAAGCAAACTTAAATAACTGCAGTCGACGTAACAAAAAAGTATAAATTACTTTGCTTAAAAAAGCACTTATATTTTTAATATGCAGTACTGGTTTCTAATGGCTATTCGTGTAAGTGGCTCAATTATAAAGACTTATGTTTAATATATAATTATGTAATCTTATTACATATCCGACCACGTCCATTTAATTGACGCCTAGTCTTAAATTAAGAACCTCCTTTGCATAAACAGAGCTATATATTTTACATTTGATACATTGCTGGTTGTAACGTGATTGAAAGAACAAGGTATCTATTCCAGCGCGCAATGGTTACCGTACAAATCAATTAAGTAGATTGATTGACGTAGTTCATAATGTTTTCTCTTCGGAACTTTTACTGCGAATTATGTAAATGTTTAATTACTCGAGTCTTCTTGCGATTGCGTTGTTTAAGATCGATTTACGTCGAAATCGATTGCGCACGATTCGAATTTGTAATTTATTCGATTAAAAAGTTATTACTTACGAGGTTAATTAGAATTTTAGTAGGTCTGTTATTTATTTGATACAAATTGTTGATAGAAATATTGAATAACGTAATGTTGAATATAATAGTGAAGAAAGCTCTAACCCTGGTTGTTACGATAACCGGTCTGTATTGAAACTGGTAAGAAATCAATACTAAACACATGCTGTTATAATCACACCTCACATTATGTCAATACAGAAACCAACTTTGATAAATTAGATTTAATAGGGTAGGTACGTTTTTACTATATAATTAGTAACGAACGTAAACTTTGATTGCCCTATTTATACAACAAAAAAGTCCTAAGAAAAAAAACGATTTGGTTACGTACTTGTTTTTGGAAAATTTACTGCGGAATAATGCATTATTCTTAAAATTACTTATAATTGATAGTAGAAAAGTAATTTTAACAGTTTTCTTGTTTAATAATACATACCACACTGAAAATATTTAACCCTCATCATTTTTTATTTTCCAATACTTGTTGACCCAAATACGTGTCAAATATTAGGCCAAAGCACTTTGAAGTGATAATTTGACCGAAAACCACTTAACTTTGATTCGATCGAAATTCTTAATTAATGGAAAACTGCACACGTAGCTATTTGCTCGTGATCCTTGGTCGAGAGTCTAGTATCATTTGTTAGGTTCTAAGAGACCTTAAGTACTAAAGAAAAATACGATACAAGTTCGCTTTTGTTAGGTTGAATTTGAAAGTGAAATAGTATAGCCTTCTTAATAGTTTGTATGATCTGAGTTAGGTATTTGCGAATTGAATTCGAAAGGTTCGATCAACCTTTCGAATTCAATTCAAGGAACTTAGCTTGGTAAGATAAAGGCCATTTTGGTTAGTAACAATTGCAGTTTTAATAATAATTAACCACTAGCCTCAAAAGATATTTAAATTTATAGACTGTTATTAACATTATAGACTTAATATACACTTATTTTTATCTTAGTACACTTTGAAATAAGAGATTTACCCCTAACTACACATCAGCATATAACTTAGCACTAAATCAAAACCGATTTACGTTTCAATTTTTGCTTCCAAGTTATTTTTGCTTATAAGTTCAACCATACATTTTCCAGATTTCAATTCTTTTCAACCCTACAACACAAAATAATACCATCTTTAAAGCAAAGAAAAAACAGTTGGTCATATCATACTTAGTTATTAAGTCCACCGTTGTTTTCCACAACTGAAAAAGCCCACTCTAACTCCAAGTGAAGAGAACTGCATCATTCTCAACAAGAGTTCTCCCGTCTAATGAAAGAGGTTGTATTCTTGTTTCACTGAGAGAATGTAAGGCGAGTTGCGGTCATGATCGCAAATTGACTGTGACAGAACATGGAGATTTAATTAGATAATTGATCGAGTTAATGTTAGATAGAATGATATAAGATTTCTAGGTAATAATTGTCAGTTTAACAATGTTTGAACGGAATCGATCGTAAAAAAAAATGTTTATGACTGTATCATCACTGTCAGTATTTATCTTATGTACTCAATTCAGGGATTTGTCCGTGTGGTGTCCGGATATAAAGAATAGCACCTCCCCATATCCTCCACTGGGTGTCGTAAAAGGCGACTAATGGACCTTAAGACCCAGTGCACTGTACCAAGCACCTTGGGTCACCCGAATGGTGGCGGGTAAACAACCAACAATCGCATTCCCAAAGAGGGTTAGTGTCAGGCAGGCGGCCGACTATAAAACCATAGCCAAAATTTTAAGCAACATGTCTAGAAGACGTGTTGCGCCGACCCCAAGTAAAATTGGGATAAGGGCAGGGGTATGATGATGACTCAATTCAGGGATTTAGACCATTTTTTCCACCGTCATAACCTATTATTTACTCTGCCTTATTTTCCGTTCTTTTCGAGAAGTGTTTAACTTATTATTCCAAAAACCAATGCATTTGGTTACCATATGTCAAAAATTCCGTATTTTTTTGTATTATAGGATTACAAGTTTCAGTAGTTAATTATTATAAGCCTTCAATAAAAGATTGGACTTTATGTTTAGCTTATTTTTAGTCTGTTTTTTTTTAAATAATAAATTGTGTACAAATCAATTGTAGGATATATTTTAATACCGTAAAGATCCTGTACACAATTATCAGTAATTAAATCTAATTAATCACTATTAACATTGTATACCACGATGTGTATTTTATACTCTACAATGTTTACTTTTGATGTAATGTGCGTGTATCACTTACTAATAGCTCGGGCTGTAACGGTTAGCCAAGTGTGTCGTTATTATAGTGTTAATAGTAGGAAGCTGTTTGGTATTATGCTTTCAAACTGTTTTGTGGCTATTTAGCAATAGTGATTATAAGGTATTAGGTGTCAAATGTGTTTGTAGGTTTAATAGGATACTGTTTGTTATTGTAAAGTAAGACTATTATTTACTCATGCTGGGGCTGCGGGATGTTCGTAAGAGTTACTGTGACCCTGGCACAAAATAAATTATTGAAAAAAAAATGAAAATGTTAATATTGAATATTAAAAAAAAAATCTTGGTTTTCAAACATGGTCGTCAAACATGTTTTGTAGTATTAAAATCATTTAATTTATACATTTGTTTGAATATAATTCAGTGGTGCTTACTGGTGCAGAATATTAGAAACTAATCACTTGTCTTAACATCTGTTCAAACATCCTTAGTTAAACTAGAACTAAAGTAAATCACCTTACAGTGCATTTTTAAACTAAATTTAGCAATCATTTTCATCCAAACAACACACCACAGTAACAAATGAACTGACAAATTGTAATGCACGCCGGGCACCACAGTTGTCAGTATTAAATAAAGTATTTTGTATTCGGAGCGACTCTTGAATGACCTACTGGCGGCCAGACCTCAGCGCTAAATTACATGAATATTTTACACTGTAAACTCAATTCACACACGCTCTTGTGAACTTAATTATGTATAAGTTCTTGCTTAGACATGTGCTGTTATATAAAGACATATACAGACGGTTTTAGCAGACATTTTGGATTAGATAGGTGTGTAATAAATCGGTCAGTTTTAGGGCAATAGACACTTAGAGTTATAGTTTGTTTGTTAAAAATAAAGCCTGAAAAGAAAGGAATACAATTTTAGCGCCGATCAGTTTTTTTTGTGTGTGATTCAAATATAACGTTTTCAATTTTTCACATAAAATGTGTGAAATACGAGGTGTTAGAGAAAATATATAAATTATTTACATTTTTACTACAAAAACCACACACTATGTCAAAAGTTTTTGTTTAGAAAATTAAAATGAAAACATCAGTAGGTATTAAAATCGCTTCTGTATGGTCACAATGTAATAGCAAGACTCTACTTATCATTTAAAAGCCTATGATTCATGATATAAGAGAAAGTCAGCAACTAAATAGAGTACTTAAGCTATACGCGCATACGAATATCTTCCTTAATAAATAAATCACATTGATATTTATTTAACAAGCTTGTACCGCGGCGGTGCTCGCACGGAAATCCGGCGCTTGTTATAAAATGTTTATGTAATGGTTTCCATTCTAAACAGGTCGTAATAACGAGTGTTTATGATTATTTTTAACTCGTCGAGATGTGTGTGAATAGCTGTTATAACTCGTAATGGTATATTTTGGGATATTATTATGATACGTGTACGAAAGTGATTATTTTAAATAGGCGTACACGCAGTTACTAAAACTATTAACAAGTAGGCACGATTTTTTTACTGCATAGCTGTTTTCTGTGAATTTCGTACGCATGGAAGTTCCTACTCAATATCTTGTAGACCTATTATCCTTAAAACCCTTCGTTAGAGCCCTACATTACCAAGACATCCCTTGCATTTATCATCCTAAACTACTGACTTTTCAACGCACCTCCTTCGTTGTGGAAGCAAGACGGAACTACACGCAGAGTTACACTCTATCCCGCTTTTACTGCTGCATCAGTCCAGCTTTAAGAACATTGTACAGGTAATCTTTACACCACAAAATATAAGCAAACACAATATGACATAAACAGAGCTACTTGTCAAATCTTAAGAACAAACGAAACACGCGTTTTGTCTAAATCTCTCATTCAAATGCCGATGTTCGCAAATACTGGACTCACAACTCCGTAACATACACCACTGACTAATATTTGCACATAGTTGAACAAGTTCATACATAACATGCATACATTAAAGACGATTCATTGAACACCAATGTCAAGTGTGACTGTTAATGTTTTAAGTAAATATGCGCTTGCTCTTTGACTATAATATTCAAGAGCCACCACGTCATAGTTTTTTTATTCGTGGGAAATCATCAAATGACCCCGCCCGCTGTGGGTCAAAATCAAAATCAAAATCAAGGGTGCAGCGGGAGGGAGTGTCAGACTTTTACTGACTAAAGACCCACTATGTTCCTTCTGGAGCCCTTCGGGTGCCGGGGTCGCGGTAACTCTCACGAACATCTCGCAGCCCCGGCAGGAAGAGCCATCACGTCTTATTCATATTATTGCAGTTGTGGAAAAGAGACGCCGCTTTACGTCGTGTATTGCGCTGTCACGGTTCCACAACTGCCATTATATCACTTTAAGAGGTGGTATAAGGTCCTCAGCACGTGGTTTACTTATGGCTATGAGAGAGTAATTATGTGATAATTTAATGTGTAACGTAACAAACAAATTAACAGAGAAAAAATTAGAAACTTTGCGCGTTACATACTTGGTATTTGTTTGAATATTTGTATTTATGTTTTATGAAATAGTAATGGAATTAGTAAGCTGTAAGTGTAATGTATAGTAATAAGTATAAAATAGGTGATTAATGACTCGATTGTTCTCTAGGTATTGCAACCTGTGTCCAACCGAGAGGTATTTGTGCTAACTTTATATAATGAGCGATAATTTACCTAGTAAGTTCGTTGCATCACTTTATTCAACATTTACCTACCCTATATTCTATGTCCCGACGCATACACCTCCACAAGTCAGTAGCATAAAACCTTTTTCTTCTAATAAAATAACAATAGGTTACTTAAATAACGTTAAAACAATAGAGGCACCATGGAGTTGTATTTTAGGGCGTAGAAAGTGATCGGTGTGAGAAGAAAGCAAGGACATTAGGAGCACTTTCATGAGACGTCAAATATTACGACACTCGCGCTAAATGCGTAAGTCACGTGACACGAATTGACGTTATTGTACAGTCGCTGAAAAATACAATGCGTGTGAAAATATACGCAGAACGTATAATATGTTTTTCATACTAAGGTCAAATTAAAATTACAGTAAAGTTAGGTTAGATAATAAGAAATGGACTGTCATGTCCGATTTTTCTAATAGAGTTAGGTCTAGTAACACATATAATTTACGTTTGATATTTAATTTCAAATAACGGTAAAATCAAGATATTATATATAGAATCGTGGAGGGACTTGGGGGACGCCTTTGCCCAGCAGTGGGACACTATAGGCTAGGACAAAATTACGGTAACATCATAGGCATACCTTTACCGATAAAATAAGCAACGAATTTCTGTTTAATAAATTGTTTTTGGTGCCAATCAGTACAAGTTCTTTGTTAATTGAACTGCCATTTCAAACTAGGCCTACTCATACTTTTATTCTCGACTGTATCTACTCTAATATAAGCATCTATGAATCTTGATATTTGGCAGGCGAGTTATAACGGAATTACGGCTGTATGGTGCGCGCACAAATGTTTTCTTTTATTACATTCGCGAAAGCCCCGCGTGGGAAATTAAATTGTATGTGCGTTAATGACGTAACGTCTTACATAGTTTTTAAGCTATGTAAGTTTATAGTGAGTAATTAATTAAGAAATAAACGCGAGAACTTGTAATACTGCCTGGTGATTAGATACAGGTAATTTTTTTACAGGGTGAAAAGGCTTTAACCCACGCCGAGGGCACGGCGTGGGGATATGTGGAACTCCCACCAACTAAAAACACCCCGGGCCCCATTCAGTACCTAAGCCAGAGTAACGGGATCTCTATCTAGTAAAGAGTTATTAGTAAGAGTCTTGGAGGATAAAGACAATTGCTTCATTTATTTAGGTACTTTTCTTTGTTAGTGTATTGCAGACTTATCGTATATTTGTTTTACAATTGAAAGCCGATTAACATTGTTAAAAAAAACTTACAAAAACGAAATACATGAGCCATAGCTAGTATAAAAATAGATGAAGCTTAACCAAAATCAAGTCCGAACTTATTTCTATAACAGACAAACAAAGAGGCTTAACTATACTTATCTTAAGCTTAGATCGTCACGCGAAAGGTCAAAACGTGAACAAATAAACGGAAAACTAACGTGACACAAATGTATAAAAATGTACAGAGATGTAGAAGACATGAAACTAAAACCTTTTGTAGACGAAAATAGAAACTTGAAACGATGGAATAATATATTAACCGTTAAAAAAACAACTCCCAAAGTAAGGAATTTAATCCTTGTGTCGTAGGGAGTTTCACAGACATTCAATTCACACGCACAAATACACCCAGACGCAGAACAAGCATCTGTGGATCACACCAATACTTGTCCTACGCGGGGATAGAAACCGCGACACGTCGCTTTCATTGTTAATCGGTGACCACTTGGTTATCCGTGCAGACACAGTCAGTGCAACAAAAATGTTTACGAGGGATTAGATTGCCTCGAGTGGCAAAAAAAAAACATTGTTAAGGTGGCAAACGTAGAGGCCTAGAGGAAAATGAGTCACTATACATGCAGCTCTATTCACATCAAAGTCCCAAACAAATTGACTACACAGTGAATGCTGGATCATAATATTACAGGAAATGAACATGATTATATATTTATCGCGGACGACAATTTAGTTCAAACGCATTACTCGCTTTGTGTAAGCTCAATGGCGGCGTTACGATGTGCTAGATTAAAAATAATGGAATACGTATGAATAGAAATTAATTTATTTTTTGATGTTATCAAAATAGAATCAGTGTTTGTGACTTGCTGTTGTAATGTAATGTGTGGTGAAATTGAAAAGGGAAAAGAGTGCCTAAGCTGTAAAATTAATAAACCCAGTCCGTAAATATCCCACAGCTGTATTTTTTTTTCTAAGACATGATAGTTATTGGTGTTAATTAGTCACCATGGTGACTTATTAACATGAAAATAGGAATACTATAAAATGAACAAACCCTCTAAAAGTGTTCCACTGCTGGGCACAGACCTCGTCGCATACAGGGAAGGTTTGAGAATTGATCCCTTAGCCAAACTCCTTTAAAATCAAGTCTCTTTACAATAATTCTATTAATTAAATATGGCGTGTCTTGCAATCTAAATATTTTAGCTTCGACTACTAACACCGCTACACCAGAACATCTTACGATTACAGACTTTTAATGCATTCAATGAGTAGTAAAGTTACTAATAAATGTCTTACTTAACCAAGTAATGTATCTACCAGCATTTCATAATACCAGTTTTCAATATAAATACTTCATTAAGTCACCTATTGCGGATAGAGTAAGGCATGTTTTATTTTATGATGCGGTCTAATTTGTGATAATCTATGAAAAGTGCGTCTATTCGTAAGCGTCGCAATTGAGATCATATATATTATATATTTAATAACATTTTTTTGCAAGACCGCTGAGTTACAATTACGATACTTATTTTAGTGATAGATATAAAATAGATGTTGTGTGTAACCACAACTTACTTATAGCTGGACTGATCCTTCTAATATTATAAACGCGAAATTTTGTTAGTATGAATGTTTGTTACTCTTTCACGCTCAAAGGGCGAGATCAAAATTAATGAAATTTAGTGTAGAGTTAGTTGACATAAGATAATTTTCATCCATTGGTTTAGCGTCAGAAGAAGGGTAATATTTTTACAGCTATAAGCGAAATTCACACAGGCAAAGTCACCGCAAAAACCAAGTTCTACATATTAATTTATACTTTGTACTTACAATTTGTATGTTAAGTTTTACATTGTTAAAATCACATTTATTACCTATAATCTCTTTTTACTAAAGGAAACGCGAAATGAGAAAACGTATGATAAAATACGGTCATAGTTATAAACCGTGTGATTTACTTTAACGAGGAAAGATGAATATGTAGTTTATTATCTTAGTATAGAAATAGATTTAATCTTCCTAGTATACAAATAACATATAGGTACATTTTATTTTAGAAAGCGATAGCCTATTAAACAAACTTAACGACTATATAAATTACAATCAGCTCAATCAGCATAATTTTTCGTTGAATGTTTTTTTTTACTTGACTATGCATTTCTGGAAAAAAGAAATCTTGCACTAACACGATATTTAAAACAGTAACACAAGATAAAGTGCAACCGACAACTATCTATATCACTATACTACAGTAGAAATAAAAATAGGACCTCATTCTTTTTTGAACGTGTTAAAAAAACGCCCGGGCATTTTCATTACATTGAAAAATATATAATCGCTAGATCTCCCCTTGCTATCGGCGACCAATGAAAAGTAGGTCAACAAAATGTCCAGTCATTCCATTTTCAATTTATTGATTCACTAGCTTTAGCCACCGGCTTCGTCCGTGGCCATAGAATGAGTACCTACCATCCCGTCCCACAGGAACGTATTGGGATCAAAGAAAGAAACCAGAATTTGCATTAACTGTGGAAAATATACTGTAAAATTTATCGCGTAGCTTTATAAACAAAACATACAACTTATTGCTCATATATGTATAGTTCAATCGTAATGTCAATGATAGGAAAAAGCTAGGTATGTCGCGTCCATTTTCCCGTAAACTAATAACTAATTGAAAACATTTAACCAAAACAATCACGTACTTACTAAAGTAGCATAAAAAAGCCTATAAAATATTTTAATTTGTCGTGCATAAATAATAGTTATTTATTCATAATTTTCTTTAACATATTATAAATCCAAGTAAAGATAAAGATAATTATTTCAATGAGAAAACAGTCGACGATCAGCTGAAAGATCACAAGATAACACTTTCATCATAATTACTAACTCCAAGATTTCTTACACGTTCTAGAACATTCCATCTTAACTGATTCAATTGAATATTAATACATTAGTGAAAAACTTGATGTGATCAATCAAGGAAAATGTATGTTTCTAAAGGATAAGGATTGATGGGTTTATTTCAACCCTTTTCAACCTTTAGGTCTCGAAGGTAGGGGTGATTTCAATTGAGTTTTTTTTGTTTTGTTTAGGCAACCTAAGTGTTGTGCTTTATTTTTCGATAAAGATAAATAATTTTTAACAATTTTTGTGTGAACCTAGATACTAGCAACCCGTCCCAGCTTTGCACAGGTGCTATACTGATGTATTATACACATAAACCTACTTCTTGAAACATCATGTTTAAAAAAAAGAACATCAAAATTCATTGCGTAGTTTTACAGATTTAAGCGTGAATAAAGACAGACAGACGAGGGAATCGACTTTGTTTGATACTATGTAATGATATCAAACGAAACATTTACTCTAGTAGATGATACAAGCACAATGAGTAAGTAAATAATATAAGCAGTCATCACATACTTTCATTAAAGCAACTATCGCAGCAACTAACATTAACCCGCACAATCTTCACACTCTATTTCCCTGACACTTGATACGAATACGATGCAACGTCTAAACAACCTTTCATTTTACATAACAAACGCATCAACAGTAAATAATACACTTACTTAATTTGATACGAAAGGTTGAACAAAACAGAACAATCGAAAAAAACAAAACAATGTCTAATGAAGCTTGGTGACGTAATAGAAAGTGGTTTGGTATTACTGACCTACACATCTCGAGTAAGAAATGTTGGCATCCCGTAACTACGCACACACACTACTGTGCGTTTTGCGGTGTAGATGTTCGTGTCACACACACATGTGTGAATTGTTTGTAAGACGTGAGATAAGAGTCTGGTTTTCAGCTGTTGGTGTCGTTTGAGAATTAAAATAAGAAAAAAGGTGGAGGCAAAATCTTAATCATAAAATTTTTGTATCACAGTGTTAGTTACCGTACTCCTCCGATATGATTTGACCGATTCTCTTGAAAATTTGGGAGCATATTGAGCAGGTCTGAGAATCGGCCACAATCCATTTTTCATCCCATTTTTGTTTTTTGTTAAAAACCGCGTACGATTTCGTGAGCAACTGCAAGAGTGACGATAAAAACATGATTTTAGGCAGATTCGCAAATCAATTATCCATTATTTTATTGACAGAATACGAATTAACCAAGGAATAACAAACAATGATTCAATTTAATTAAATGGACACTAAATCTAATTAGCAGCTTATTTTTGGTCCGGTCTGCGGTCAAACGTCAAACTCGGTACTCCAAAACAGGTCTGCTATTGATTAATCGTTATTTCATTATTGTTGTTACCTTAATTCTCTTTAACACCTTTATTCATATGCACTTAAGGTTCAAAATCCTGTGCACTTACTCCATATACGTAAATTATTTTGTTCCTAAGTAAAACAGTGGGTTCCCGCGAATAGGTGTAAGAACGTGACATCTTGATAGATTTGTCCAGTGATACGGCACGGTGGTTGGAGTGACGTCGACTTACATTTGCATGTGTCTTATAGTGTTTTTTTGGAAGGTTGTTCAAGCAAAATGTTTGTATTTAGGGCAGAGTTCTTGTTATCTAGTCTTGTGAATTACAGTGTTAGCGCTGGTTTTAGGCTTTGCTAGATACGTTTTAAGGCGACTATATTGGTAAGTATGACAAAAACCAAAACCATACTGAACAAAAAATATCTACATTTAAAACTAGACTTAACTAAACAAAACTTATATACTCCGTCAATGGTGATCGGCTAAATACAAAATTGAAATGCTAAAGGGAATCATAGAAAATTAAACTAAATAAGTAATCCAGCTTTAGAAAAGAGAAGATGCATCAAACTCCACAGCACGCTGACTTTTCGTTTTAAATAAAATAACATTACATAAATGATGAGTCAACTTGTCGATATAGTGTTACAAGGATATTTTAGCACGTGGCTGACATCAGAACTAATGCCGTCATATAAGAAAAACCATTACTTTTGACAGGCAGCTGAGTGGATTCCTTCACCAATTCATGTAAATTTCATCCACGTGCAAAAATATCCTTGTAGCTCTATACTTCAATGCACTCATTTCTTTATACCAGGCCACTAGGGCATAGATACCAATTGTTATGCGAAGGAAAGTTCTAGATACGAACAGAAGAAGATCGTCTACCTAGTCTATATTACCAAATACCAAGGTTAGTAAAACCTTCACAGTAAACTTGTGAAAGGTACCAGTTTCTATTATGACGCACTGTGAGCTAAAGTCAAGGCCGAATTAACATGTGTGTGCCTAAAGTATAAAGACGGGCGTGCGTTGGGATGGTATGAATGTGTTCAAATCGATCAATTACTTAGGCAAGTTAAATGTAGAGGTATTCAATAAAGTGCGTGTGAAAGGCTTTTGAATACAAGGCTAATAGGGATGTAGGCTTTAGACTTTAGCTTTTTCTTTTATGTTTAAAAAATGACTCCCACACTAAGGAATTTAATCCTTGTATCGCTGGGGGTTTCACAGACATTTAATGCACAAACACACCCAGACTCAGAACAAGCATTTGTGGAACGCACGAATTCTTGTCTTACGCGGGGATTTACTCGTAACCTGTGACACGTCGCGTACAGTGGTAATTGGCGTGGTGACCACTCGGCTATCAGTGCAGTCTAACCATTTAGCTATAGTGATAGAAGTAACTTATGGACTCTAACTTGGCATCAGCGTGTTGCGGACTGTACACATAATATTTTTTTTTCATAATTCTTGGTAGAGCCGCAGTGGATGATATACACCGTGATTTTTAGGTCGTTTTAAAAAAGTCGTCCACACAATGTATCCGTCATAAAATACCTCTAGGCGCGAATATAATTTTTTTATCATTAATTAAAATAATATGCATGAAAAAAATAAATAATACATTGGAAATATGAAACATCCTGTTAAAAATGTTTACGTATCAAACTGTTGAAGATACATGCTACATACTTACTGCGAACATTATGATTGCAATAGTAAGACAGCTGTTTTACGCTAAGGTGAATGACCTGTGATAAGACGCCGCCGCGCCGCCCGCGCGGCCCCTTTGGCACAAGGTTCGGACCGCGCTCACTACAGAGTGTTCGTAAAACTGCCTTGTGTCATAATAATGAATAATATTTTTATTCATTCAAATCTTAAAAAAAACATATTTTTTTATTATAAACGTTTACTAGTCATTGGATACATGAACTGGGCTGCTTTTTTAAAACGACCTAAAAGTCACGGTGTATACGACAGGTTTTTATTATAAAAACACACGTGAAAGTCAGTCTGTATGTCTAAATGTCTGAATCTAACACGCTATGACGGCCAAATGATGGTTTTTTACTGTAAATACCTATACATTTTAATTGATCTTATTTACAGATATTTTACACATAACCGCGTCAACTTATACGGCTTGTATGAATGTAAGTGAGATAGACTTGAAGAAGGTCTTCTGAGCGCCTACAAAATTATGCATTTAATTATAAAAATATTAATAAAATTTGTACAAAAATATCGTATAGAAAAGTAAGGTGTTACAAATATTGCCCAAAATTTTAGTTTCCAAGAATGAGTTGGTAACTTAAAGTTAAATTAATGAAATAAATACATAATCTCGAAAAACATAACCCTCCTTCTGGCGCAGTCGGGTAAAAATAATATCGACGTCTTGTCAATATTAATTAGGTCCTTGCATGATGTATAATAATTGTTCTAATCGACAGCACGTGTTTCAAACAATGGCTATTATACAATTGGAAAAATAATCCATATCATAAAAAAATGCACTGAACATTATAATTAGCTTAATGACAAAGGCAGAAAATCGCGGAAAGGACCAAACAAATCCGTATACGTATGTAGTATAATTGGCAGGTTAAATCCGGGAAGGCATAACATCATTACAATATAAACAGTATTAAGTAGTCTTCATATAAACGGGCGCATCGCGAGTTATGCCTACGCTCTCGTATCGTGGCATAACCGTGGCATGATACAGTCGCGAGCGTGTCGCAGTGACGCATGGACGGTGTGTTGTTGATAGAATTCAAATTCTGCAGGTGGGCAGCCCTATCGCTGCTACGTACCGCGCGGCTGTATGCGTTTATTTTTTAGAAACAACCCAGTTAAAATTCTGTTTATATTTGTTTAATAAATAAATAACATAACTGTAAATTTTATTCTAACACATTATCTGAAGAGGATGTAAAAATAACAACAATTTACGGATTTCTATATCAAAATGGAGAGTATAAAGTTATATTCAATTGTCAATTAGATAACCTATAAAAAACACATAATAATTATTAAATACAATAGTCACTGCACATTTATAGTAAAATAATAATTTGAACATTGCACTAACAATCTAAAATTTCTTTTGTTCTACGTTATTGTCATAAAAAGTTGCATCAAATCAACATTTTGCAAATCAATTGATATATTGTGAAAGTTATGTAAATCAGAAAACAATTGAATGAAATTGTTACATACTCATATTTTATTTTTATTGAATATAATTTTTCAATTAATATTTCAAAGAATATAAATCGCTGGTATAACAAAAAATAATAGGTTAGGTATGTAATTTATTAAAGAACAAATAATATTTAATTTAAATTTCGAAATTTATTGTCATACATCAGTTTTGTTTTATTATGTTATTGTATTGTATTTGTAATTCTATTAAATTAAATTTTGGAAGAAAAAGTAAATTGATAACCAATTTATTCTGATTGAGCTTTCGAGAAATCATTTAATTAAATCATGTTCTAAATATAAACTGCCGCATATTGTTTAATGGGAATCATAATATTAATTTTACTTTATTTTAAATGATTAGTATTATACACTATTAACTCACTTAATTATAATAACAAGCTTAATAGTTATTCACTATTATGTAGATGTCGACTATAATTGAGCTATGAGAATGATTTACATCAACACACAGATAAAAATTAGTTAATTGGAAACAAATAAAAATATTTAAACATTATTAAACGGTTTACTCACGCGTATTTATCGGGATAGCCCGACTAGTTTCAGACCCAACCGGAGTCCTTAATCATGAGCTGAGTAAACCGTTATAAGGTTTAAGTATGAATCATCCGCACGAAAGTTATTATAAAAATAAAAACATAACAAATTTTCCTTTTACCTATAAATATCATAATTTTTTATTTAGTAAATTGAAAGTTTGGCGCCGTCTTCAGGCTGAAACCTCAGCAATGTTGAAATTGCTAAGAGTTAGACTTGTGTAAACAGAACTTGCTGTAATATCAATTTAACTTGAAATTAACCGGAGATTTCCTTCAGGAGTTCTTTGTTTATCAAACTGAGAAACGTGACCTTTTCTAAGGAAAAACTTTGTTTGTTGTTTTAAAATTAGTATTACAAAGATATTTTTAAATCTAGAAGCAATGCTATGATTTAAAATCAGAAGTTGAAGAGAATTGAAATGGTAATAAACAGTTAATACACTCATAAAAACCCTTTCGAATATTAAGATACTTTCCACACACTTTTCTATAAGAAAAGCCTTCAAGAAACTCCGTGAACACTCGCTTCTATGAACCACGATAGCTACATACAACTGTCACACCGCAAGACTAATGTTACCATTTACAATAAGAAAACGTGATGAAAATAAACGTCAAGCAACTCATATAAAGTGTGGGAAAATAAAACGATAATCTTACAACATTAATCACTAAAAACCATAAAACACAATCCAGTAAAAGTGTATGGAAAATGTATCAAGATCATACAAGTGTCTGACTAAACCAATGTCATACATACAGGCTAATAAAAACGTTATACCGCATTTGAATCGCGCAACGGAACAAACGTATAGCAGCGAAGTAGATGGAAGTGGTACTCCGGTGTAAGTTCGTGTGTCACTGTTAAGATAAAACGATCAACCTTAACTAATTTTCTCTCTGATTCCCGACGCCCTTTATTAATCAAATTCAATGATATTATTACGGGGGTTATCCATTATTTCACTGAGCTGTATCTATCGGGTAACTGAGTATGATTTTCAGTGTTTTCTAACTAGTCTGTTCTCTTTATATGAGGACTTGTAATTGGCTATAACGTTTACCATACAATTTTCTAAATTTGTTTACATTTTTTTTATTTTCCGTGGTGAAACGCTAATGACTTCAACCCACGCTGAGGGCACGGCGTGGGGATATGTCGGACTCCCGACTAAAACCACTCCGGGCCCCCTCTACTACCTAAGCCAGCGTCAAGGAAAAGTTTAATCACTTAGCTGTAAGTCTTCCAGAGTCAATAAATAAATATATAAATAATAATTAATGACACTGTTTGCAGTAGATCAGTACAGGCACTTTCATCTATTTATCATATTCTATGACAACAATAGATTTATTTAACGTTTTTCCACCCTGCACATTGGCCCGTTTCTCACGACTTTGCGACATTTTCACCAATTAGTAGGTTCGCCTTCGGTATTGCGATTGTGACGGGCTTGTGTCGGTCAAAAAACTCGATCCAGTCAGATTGACACACGTATTACAATGTGGTGGATAAGTGAAATACTTTAGCTGTTTACTTCATATCGAGTTAGCAAAGAGTTAGGTTTATGCTTGTTAATCGTAGTTTTAATAAGACTAATATAAAACTTCAATTTATTATTCGTTCCTAATAATGATTTTTTCTTTTTTTTTCTATTATTCCTCTCTCACTCCTCTACTAGGTACTGACCTCAACTCCAACAACGTTTAAAACTACTCAATACTCAATTATTTATCGTTACACAGATAGTAAAAAATTAAAGTACCTAAGTTAAGATCAATATGGACCCTGTCGGGCACGCAAAAATTACAACTGTCTTTGAAGACTATGTAATATTCTTATTGCACTTATATTTGCATAACAGTTTAATTGACTCTTGATTTTCACACAGTTTAATTCGACAAGTATACGCGTATTTTTTTTTACTTTTTAAAAAGGTCTCACGGAAAACAGCGTGAGTGCAACACAAACAATTTCAAACTGTACATAACAATTTTGTTTACAAATGAAATGTAAACAGGATATACTACAATACTTCATATTAACCTCATACTACAAACGAATACGTAATGTAATATATTCTTTAGAAGGTAAAGTCTTTGTCAAGTTCGAGATGCGATTAGCAAGGCATAGGTAACCTTGGATTAGATCTGGTTTGAAGCAATGACTAGTGACAGAGCTGTTACGTCACTGCAGGTGTGAGGCGATTTAATGAAAATTGATTATGTTATTAATATACAATATTTTATTTGTCGTCTTTGAACCGCGGTCGCTTACCACTAGACCAACAGGCCAGTCAAAACTGAAAGTAATACTATTGCAAGTGTGGAAGCGTGACAGAGCACTGCATGGCGCATGTCAAAGAGCGGTGTCTCTCTTTCACAGATATGGCTTAATATTTTCCTTAAATTAAGCATTATTTCTCAGTAGTGCTTAATTAAATTAATCAAAATACCAAAAAGGTGTGTTATTTAAAAATGTAGAGTCGACGTAGGAGGAATAATGTGGTTGTCTGACACGTTTGGGTAGTTAAGTGTAATTAATTCTATTGTTTAAGACAAAACAGGTTTAATTTAGTCTTTTAAACTTGATTCAGACATAGCTTGACTAGATCATCAGCATAACTATGAATGGTCAGATTAAAAAACTAAATTATAACGCAATAGGAGTAGGAGTAAAAAGGATTTCAGCCTAAAATCGACTGCATGTGGAATATTATAAATATTGCATATCACGTGCACATAACAGGAGAAATACAAATTATTCTGACTAATAAGAACCATTTTCCTTTTAGTAACTTGTCAAAATGGTTAAAAACTTACGTGTACAAAATTCCCAAAAACGGCTTTGAATAGTTTCCTTACCTGCAAGAAAACAAAACATTTTTTAATAAATGAAAAGAAAAACACAACTAAAAGAATTCGAAATACAAATTCGCCGAACACATCCGAAATTATCCGAAAAGACCCGAAGTTACAACCGAATACTTTCAAACACGTAATATGAATAATTTGATTCACGAAAACCTGCATCGGGCATTCAAAAGTCTTCCTAGAATTTTGTAATACTGATGCACAGTAACATGTTGCGACATAGTTACCGTCACTTGTTTTGCTCTGACCCCTTTATAAAATGAATTAAACAGTGAGAAATTTACATTATCTGTTTCGTCGTGGTAAGAAATTAGTTTGCATAACATTTGCGAATGGAAAGTGTTTTGTTTTTGTTGTTTAGACTGTAATGTATGTTTTAGGTGAGTCAGCTTAAGTGTTATATGAGAATTGTAACACATGGTGCATAGTATACCCACGAAGTGTAATATTTTTTCTGTTCCTAAAAATGGTAAATTTCCTCGAAACGAGTGGTTCTATTGCGAAAAAAAGGTTTCCCATATTTATTTTTATAGAAAAACATTTAAGGATTTGGGGGAACGTTTGTCCAGTAGTGGAATACTGGAATGGATTATAAAAGTAAAACCAAATGATGAACATTTTTCTTTTTTTAAGTCCTTGTTTTATGAAACCACTTCTTATGTTCATTCTTCGTTATTTTTAAATAGTTGTCAATTTCTTTGCGCAGAATCTAAGCGACATTTTTAATGTAACCATGTATTTCCGTTACACTCTACATAATTTTAAATTAAAGCATAGAGCTCTTTGACCTTTGTCACCCAATTAAGAGCAAAACCTACGCCGAAACGTAACACGTAGTAAGTCATACTAATTAGTGTTGGTTCCTGCTCTTACGCTACCAATCCATTATCCCCCACAACGACCAACATAAGTTGACCTAAGTGAAGTTAGCGACGAAACACTACCACGTAGAGTTCCCTCTTATTTCGCTTGTAATGAAGAACTTCAGAGAGGTCAAGTAATACTGGATGTAGTCAGGCTCTCAATATCTACACATGTTGTTTGTATTTTATCACGCTAGCAGGAAAAAACATCTTTGTATAGAAATAGTAAGAGGAAATATTTTTTTGGACTTGATGGACTATGATCACTCATATACGCTATATGTTTTACATACGCATATGTATGTAGGATTTATTATAAGTCAATGTAGAGAATATTCAGATGATATTGGATTCGTCACGATTATGCAGATAACCCCGGACTAAGTAAGTAAAGTTCACGCACTGCATATTGAATTATATTAATATCAACAATATTATTCAATCATGTATCAGATATGGATCTATTAAATACATCCTGTATTAATTCATCTATTTGTGCAATGTGCTACTCTATTAATTAATGATTCCAGCTGAGTTTGAGTTGACACTTTCTTTCTACAGTCGAAATAATCGGAATCGGATCGAACTTGCACCTCGTGCACACAAATTTATACATAGAACCGCAAGGCCACCACGACTCCCAACGAAATAAAAGTAGAGCTTATTATCACGGTTTGATGGAAAAAAACTTCCCAATTACAAGTAGGTAGAGGTACTGCTCAAATGATATTCATAAGAACAAGTCTTGTAATTTTGACGAAGCACATAATGACCGCAGTGGATATGCTTATTACTTTATATCGACCACATCCTTGACTCGATTACTGGCCGAAATTTGGACCATGAGTTGCCATTTCCATAGAATATTCGAGAGATTTACATTCCGAACTTATCTGACGTCTTAGAAATACTATCGTAATATCCATTCAATCATTCTCGTAGGATAAATACGCATTCTCTCTATTCATAGACTTTGTTATCGAATACTAGTGACTAGGTACTAGTATACGCGTTGTGTGTGTCATAGTTCTGATCCCATTCCCCTGACTGTTACAGTCAATTGAGCAATGTACTGTCGAGCTTCCTTCGGCCTCTAGTAGTGTGATCGTCATTTGTTTATACTATATCATAATACTGGCCGGCGAGCGTCTCATTGCTCGGAAAAAAGGTACTTTTCACATAAAAGTACAAAGATTGTTCTGATTAATTTGAGAAGAGCTCGTTTATTGTAAGTGAACATATTTGACACATTAATTTTAGTTCACATGTAAACAAGGAAAATTAAGTGTTTATGTCATTCATCGTAATTCATTATTGTGTCCAGTTAATATGAAATGATTATAAAATGGCTGTGTCGTAAACACAGAGATCTGATTTCCATATTAATCGCATAATTTACCAATACCGATATCTATTGCAATATATTAAGTTAATGATGTACCTACATCGAAAATATAAAACAAGAGATGATACACTTTAAAAATCAGTGCAGTGAAATTTCAAAAATACCTAAGAAATGGACGTACTTCTGATACTGATCTTCACGCAATAAGAAAAAGCATGTGTACCTAATACCAAGTATCTAGTATCTAGCTATGTAAAACTCCACTACGCCCTACGCGAGCCGCAAAAACCTTAATAAATAGGCACGTACATAGGTCCACCATCCCTGATATGCAAGAATTGTTTCCTTTACCTTTGGACCCAAAGTGAACTCTTATCAGCTGTGACGAATCAGGCGTAAAGTACGAAATGTCAAAAACCATAATAACAGCTTAATTGAAGCAACCGGGACAAGAAACAGATTAATTACAGTGAAACCATGGTTCATGGGGTGGAGTCGATTCCACGTTCACAATGACTTTACCACACTTTCCTTTGGATCGCTTTCGTTAAGTGAAAATGGATTAGATGAGCTATGCTTGGTATGAAAGTGAGTTTTTGTTCATTGCGTTAATCAACAATGAACTGAAGACGGTCTATAGACAAGTGACTTAGTTGCAAGTATTAGCGATGATAAAAATGGGTCAATGGAAATTACATTGGTTTTCTTAACTTTACTTGATTCGATTAATTTAATTGCAAACTTGTTGAAGCAATATATCACATGATTTCTGTACTTGTTTCCGGTTTATATTTTTTGCTAAACTAATTTACCTACTATTTATATTTATTTAGCCGAAATATTCATTACCATTTTATTCTAGGTTTGTATTTCAGGTATAAAGTGCTAAAGCTTGTTTTACCTCGAATTTTGTATGCCTTTCAAATCCACATTGTTAGTCAGAGCAACCTTTTGCAAACAAAAGGTCAGAAGTGAAAGATAATTGTTAACGAAATTATTAATATTGTAAACCGTAGAATCATGATCTTTGAGTAAAAATAGCTAGAAGCTTGTTTCTATATTATTTTAGAACAAAATAATTGGCCGTGTCTGAGGAACAATGGGTCTGTATGCCAGCAGTATCTAATTTGTTCTCAATAGATGTTACATTTAAAGTCTTTACGAAAAAAAATGTCGAATCATTTATGTAAAAAGTCTGAAACAAAATACAAACATCAGAAGCACAATTTAGCAACTAGACTAACCTCCAATGATACCTATACCAAATTTAATTAAGATTCAATAAAAGGATAGTGACAAACTAACTGGGTTATGCAAAACAAGAAACTAGGATTTAATTTATAACTGGCTATTGAAATAGCTGAACTAGGTCAATTAGACACCAGTGAATACATTTCACAAACAGATTCCAGGAAACACTGATTACTTTATGTTCCTATCTATTATTCCATAAAGCTGGGTTTGCCGACCACAGACCACAAGACGGGTAGACATGGAAACGCTGATTAACAAAAAAATGATCTTCACTTGTCAAACGGCTCTTATGTTAAGCACAGTGTTGATTTTTATGTGCCTTTGGAAAACCAGCTGTGATTTAAAGATTTTTACTTTACGTAGACATCATCATCATCATCTTCCTGCCCTTATTCCATTTTACTTGGGGTCAGCGCTATTTTTTTTTCTTCTATTCTACCCTATTAGACTTCACAGTATCATTTACTCCTTTTTCATTCATACCATTCCTTATACAATCCTCCCATCTTTTCTTTACATTGACAATTGGTGTTTTATAGGTGATAAAGATAGATGATTGTGAATTTACTGTACTAGTGCAAATTTCGTGAAGTGTGCCCAAAACGTAAACATTTGGGCCCCATGTGTGGATTGAACCCGCAAATGTCGCTTCACTAATTGGGTCACTAATTTGCGGGTAAATCGTCCGAATTTCAAATCTTAGTTCAGCAAATGTAAACTACACTACACTTCCATGTATTATAGAATAGAATATTTTTATTTTAGACCGAAATCCATATGGTTAGTAACAAATTTAACTTAAATTCTAGTGTTAGTAGGTTACATACATTAAAATATAAAATTAAATTTAGGCATGAAGCTACATTCACCTCCGCAACATCAGGAAAACCCACCGATCTACGAACACACAACATTATATTATTATGAAAAGTGCTTGCGTAACTCTAGTTGCTGTACAAACTTGCTGAAAATACAGTTTTAATTAATCACCACCGCGAGCCGGGAACATACAAAAGTGTTAATTCAGTGTGGTGTTGAAAGCACTCGGCTTTTATTACGTTCCGGTTTCGCTCCGTTTTTCGGAACTGGATTCGTATAGCTATCAGCAACGCACGCGCTAGTGGGAATTCATTGCTGAATATTCATCAGGCCGACGTACAGAGTATACTATGACGGGTACAAATTGGATTGTCGAAGGATTATGACGATGATTATCATAGTAATATTTGACGACGGGTTTCTGATCTATGTACGAATTAAATTTTGGGTAAGGTTTGGTAGGAAGTGTTAATTTTATATTTGTCACGATCTGTTTCTTTTCTCATGTAGAGTAACAGCCTTCTAATTTGCCTTCCAACTTATAGTTTTCAATTATTTAAGAACCAATCTGGACAATTGTCAACGCCGCTATGTAGAAGCAAAATCCAGTTGAAGATAAAACGTAGTAGGAAATGAAAACGAAAGGAAAGAACTAAATCCGCAACCTCTTTAGCATCGTAGATAACTAACAAATAAATCCCAGTTGATTCAAGTCCAGTGAAGCTTGTCATTATGAATTGACAAACAGTCTGATTAGTTCTAGCGGTTGCATCGTGATGAATCCGATCCGTATTAGATTTATTGATTATTCAAAGTAAGACTTGCGTAACTTTATCTTTTGCTTTTTATTTCTTGTTACGCTCTGTTTATGATTCGTTTCCTTATTTATTTGTCAAATTGAATTTGCATTTCGTCTTATTTACTTTGATTGAAGGCGTCCCAAAATTTGTACAATTTTATCGAGAAATATAAATGTGTCGTAGTTAGGTTTAGGTGTAGCGGTTATTTTTACAGTGGTTTTATTTTTTATTTATTTTATTATAACATGACCCATTTACCGAGTTATTTTCCAATTTATTGTAACCTTAGTTGTAGCCATTACTTTTACAGTTATTTTATTATTTATTTATTTTTATTTAAACATGACCCATTTATTGAGCTATTTTCCAATTTATTGTAACATTTATTTTATTACTAACCTTTACAGTTATTTTATTATTTATTTATTTTTATTATGCCATGATCCATTTACTGGGCTATTTTCCAATTTATTGTAACATAATATTATAATGAGTTTGGCAAATTTAACAGTAATTCATTTCATTGAGTGGTATTCGATTTTAAAAACAAGCAAAGCCATTTAGCCGTTAATCAATATTTACAACTGTAACTGAAATAAATTATTTTATGCTGCCGTATTTCATGCTTACACTCGTTAGTTTTCTACATTAAAGGTATCTTTTATTAGTGACACCGCGTCTCTTAGGCGACACCAATCACGGGCAGCACAACTTGTTTTTTTTTGCATCCCAGTGAAAATCCTCATGAACTGTCTCTCGTGAGGGGGTTGACGAGGGGGTCTACCGGACTTTTACCAGCTATTACCACTGGAGCATCCTCATCTGCCTATGGCCGGGGGTACGGGGTTCGCTTTCACATTCACCGCGCCCCCGGGGCAGTGGAACTTGGCCAAAATTATTAAAAGTATATAACTCATAGAGGTTCGTACATAGACAGATGTTATTGAAAACTAACGTCTTAAGAAAAAGACTAAACACTTGTATGAGGTAAGAATTCTCGTCTCAAAACACGATAAAAGACTATCTATATAATACCAAACGCCTTTGTAAAGTATAACTTTGAATATTCAAGATCCACATTATCAGTATCAAGATTGTTTGATCTGACCCAGATTGCGTCACGGTGTCTCTCGGGCTCGGTACTAAAGATGCGGTAAATTAATTATATCAAAGATAACCATCTGCTTTTAAGATGTTCTACTTCCTCACTTAGAATTTTCGTCATATTTTCAGCATCGTTTTTGGCCTAGATTTAGTTTATTTGAAAGTAATTGTGCTCACACTTTTCTTTTTACTTTCAATGTTTCATGTTGTTCAATGTTCAAGAACTGCTTTCTTTAGTAGGAAATTTTAATTTAAGCTACCTGAATAGTAAAAGCGATTCTTGGCAGGGTATAAGCCTATTTTAGAAAGATCTTAGCGTATTACTCTCAACAATCCTTTTGAAAAAAAAAGAAATCTATTCCAAGCTCATATATTGAAATGTAATATTTCAAACAAAGACTAATAGAAGTTTGATATTCTTATTTTATTTCACCGTCGTCACAGTTCAATCTAGCACAAATTTCTACTTACCTAGTCCGGTAGAATACAGAACACGCTGTATAACCCTGCACGGAATACACAAACCATCTAATGCAACGGCTCTCATAGTTTACGCTCTCGTAAAAACAAAGCACCCGCTATATAACACTGGTCATGTAATTAATTCGCCACACGTACCAATAATAATAAGATATGGAGGCCTTTGTAGCCTAAATACGAATGCTGTAATTAGGATCTTTGTAATTAATTTGAGTAACGGTGCAGCGAGCTAATTTGTTGTTGTGATAAATGTAAGTAAGCGTTTTGGGACTGGAAAGAGGAAAGTTGTTTTGCATTATATGATATTCTGAAGGAGTAGTTTATTTATATACAAATTTATTATTTATTGAAAGAAATAAGTACTGATAGAGATGAGAATTTATAACTACAGATACAATGGCCAATAGAAACGGTGAAAAGTCTATAGGCTATCCCTATCCCTTTCTGATGAATTGCGTAAAAATGCCTTCATCGCTCTCTGCGTATAGCTGGTTAAGTCTAGTTATACCTTGCATTACAAACTGGATAGTGTAGTAATATTACAATCAATAAGTAAACTACTAATACCATGTTCGGCCGTTGACGTGACAATGCGTGACAGTTTCTCACGAGGTTTTCCTAGTACGCCCGCAGATTACACACAACAGATTAGGTTAGTAGGTAGAGCCGACGTAAAGTCCAGTGCACGTGTTTTGTTTTTTAATGAACACCCAATTTTTTAAGTACGGTTGCTACTTTACCTTGTAGTATTACCATTTATATGTTGTAATTTTGATTTTTGTAATATGTTGTTTGAGAAGTTTTGATGCAATAGTGATGTTATACAACGTTTGAATTTCTAACTCTTTATTTTGTTACGATTGTGTTTAGAATGTCTTGCCAGTTCTTCTTGGACCAAGAAACTAGAGTTAATAATCGTATCGCTTCAAAAGTGCTTAAGAAGGCCTACTAGAAATAAAAACCTTTTAATTTGATTGATTGTTACACGCTGTTTGTGGCGATAGACACATGATTTCATCTTCTAAATACACGTACAATAGATATTATTCGCAAGAATGTTTATAAGATAAAATATGTTCTTGTCCAACAGATTGAAATTAAAGTACCTACATAACCTTAAGTTAATTTTATGATGGTTAAATTTTTAAGTAACATTTATCGTAGTCGACGAGAGCACTTAAATCTAACGGGGCCTATGATGCCACGGAAAGTGCGTTACGTGACCAGTAACGAAATTGGAAATGGATTGTGTATCACATAAAGTATTTGGGTAGTAAGCCATGGAATGTTTAGACCAATGGAACGGATACCAGAAAGAAGGTTGATTTTCTGGTCCACTTTTGATTACAATTGAAAGTGTAAGATGGTACTCAGTATTACTCAGAAGTGGATAAAACCTCTTTGGAAAACTGTTTGTTGTCATTTCAAGGTAATCTGTGAACATAAACTTCAATTATGTTAACGTATTGTTCGTTTCTTTGGGAGCGTTTAATCGTAATTATGGGAACTGGCTGAGAGTCCGTTATAGTATTATCGATGGCTATAAGTGTACTTAAATAATACAACGGTTTACTCACGCGTGTTTATCGGGATAGCCCGACTAGTTTCGGACCCAACCGGAGTCCTTAATCATGAGCTGACGCGGCGGCGGGGTCGCGAGTCGAACTAAATATAAGCTATAAGTGTGTTTGTGATCGTCGTTTGTTAGTTGTTGAGCCTGGCCAGCGATGTCTGAGAGCTGCCATGTTTGAGTTGATCGTCCATTGTTTTCTCATTCAAATTCTGAAAGTCTTCTACTAATACTGTTGCAAATGTGGTATCATGACAATGCACTACGCGGAGTAGAGCTTCGTCTTCCACAACTGCAATTATATTACTTTGAGAGATTGTAGTAAGCCTCCCAAGTAGGCAAGTGCTAAGCAATCGTAAAAAATTGCAATTCAACAGCTACATAATAATTTCCATAGAAACGACAATCATAGCCATAGCGATTGCGGCAATCTGAATATTTCACACTGCTCTAAATATGTTCTCATACATTATAACACAACAATGGGCTCCACATTTGTAATATGTGAAGGTAAAGTACCCTCGCCTATACGTCATATAAGTTTAATATAGCAAGTAGGTACGGGCGGCAAGGTGAGTCGATGTAAAAATATTAGATACTACGAAATTTGTTGAAAAAATCTGTAATATTAGTATTCTACAAGTTTTCAGTAGAATTCTCGTGATTAAACTACTTAGTGACCAACATTTCCAATATATAGCAATTGCTTTTGATTGTAAGTATACAATATGAACCTTGTAATTCGGATAGCACGATTACTTTATGTTAACTATAATGTTGACTATATATGTAAAAGTTGAAAGAATAGGTATACCTAAATATGTAAGTTATGCCATAGAAAATATACACAAACGTCAACTCTGAGATATAAATAAAATGTATACACCAACACTTATATTATGTGCGTATATTAAAGTATTTATGTTATTAACGCAATGTTTATGTTAAGTAGTATTTATTTCCGATGTTACCACTCTCGCGTAACGAGGAATGTTCTCTGACATAATAAAAATAAACAGGCCTAAGCAGACTTTTTGTAACCGGACTTAAAATGTAGGCAATATTTTTATAGTAAGTTTTAATGTTAAAATTTAATTATTATTATTGCAAACGTTAGGTCGAGACAAGAAAGTTTAGAATGACCCTTCTTTTAACTTTTATTCAGTACTCTTTGATGATGATGATCGGTGATGATAACTCGCGAACAAAAAAATCTGTGTTTCATCAGGGTGTCAGCTGAGGCCCATACCACGTCTTTTAAACCTTATCGACAAAAAAACAGCTACATATAAAAGAAATCTTACATTAACCTATTATAAAACCTTCACATTAGTGTTATTTTCACGGTTTTGATTTCACACTACTCTTTATACAAGAGTCACTCTATCATTGTTGTACCGCTATATTTTTTATGTACTACGGCCACTGCACTTTTTGTGCCCAAATATAAGCGGTCGTTGACCTCATTCGGGCAATAACTTGTCGCGAAATGAACGTTTGTAAACAATAGCAACAAACGGAAGTTCAATAACTAGGTGAAGTTGTCACGCGAGCCCAATTGAGTAATTAGACAGTTAAGTATCGGAATATTTTGTCACGCACTTGGAAGGGGAGAGGACAAACATATTGTTATGCTAGCTATTACCCGTATTGCCTGCGCGAATATCGTTTATAGCTGCAAAATCCCTCTATCGCAGTTGGTTAAAAAGTAGCCTATGTGTTAATTCAGGATGTCAGCTAACTCTATACCAAATAACATCAAAATTGATCCAGCCGGTTCTAGCGGATGGAGCGTGAAAGAGTAACAAATATTCATCTATTCATACTAAACAACTTTCGCGTTTAACTAACATTAACGGTGTCTTTATAATAAAAGTCCCAAATTAAAAAAAAAAGATCAAATCCTTGCTATAAAGCACATTCTTGTTTAATTTTATCTCATATATCCTTCAAGCTTCAACACAGAACCATCATTACTAAGTAAATATCCACGCAATTTCTAATCTTAGCAACATTAAACACACGTGTAGGCATTACACATAAATATCAAAGTGACTAAAACAAAATGGCGGCCGATGATAAGGTGAAGGGTTAATCATTATTACTAACAAGACAGATAAATACACGGAATCTCCATAGTACGTAGGTATGTACATAGACACCTGACTTTATGAGCCTAATAAATATATTTAATAGCTTGTCTCACATTCAACGTTCGTGTATCTAAGGAATAGTATTTATTTAGTGTTCAAGTTATGGGCTTTTACTTTGACATGGTTGTAAAAGAAGATACGATTGATACTCTTCGGAGGAGATTAGACTATAAGTAGAGTGTTTTTTTATTCCTAGTCTATAAACAATTGCGTATAACAAGAATCAGGAGACTACTAAACAAAATCAATTATTATATAATACCAGCCAACTGTCCCAGTTTCGTACAGGTGCAAGACTGAGTTATTGATACATGTAAACATTTCTTCTTTAAATATTCTGTGTATTAAAAAAACCCCCATCAAAATCAATTGTGTTGTTTTATAGATCTAAGCGAAAACGCTTTTTTATACTATGTAGTGATAGTGAAGTTTAATTCATTTTGTTTGAATCTAAAAACAATTGAATGGGAATACGCAGTTATTACTAATCAAAATCAGTTCTATTATATTGAAGTTCATTTTATAACAATATAACTCGTTAAATTCAAATAACAATGTAGTTTAAGGCATATCACTGCATGTCTAATTTAAACAAACAGTAATACATTTCAACCTACAATTTATTGAATAACCTGCACTGGTTATTCGGTATGTTTGATTACATATTAAACTACCCTATAATACATCCCTTTATGCCAATTCATCCGTTATTTGTATCAATATTAACATGACCTATATTAACTGAATAAGCCTTGTCCAAAACCAACAATAATGATACGATGATACAATATAATACATGACAGAAATATTTGCTTTAATAGGACGCGATAATAACTATAGTTCGTGAATATCCCATGTAAGTAAGTAATGGTATCTACGTATGAGTAACTGGCTTGATTTTGCAAGCAGATGTTCCGAATGTTTTGGCCAATCTAGGTATAGTATTTTGAAGACGTATGATAAATGTATCATAGATGACACTACAAAGATCTGATTTGAAAACAAGGTTTTGCAATATTAACATTTGAGACTGGTTGGCATAAACTTATAGTCCAACAAATCTAAGAAGTACCGTTTGACGTTTCATCATTTTCAAACCGAAACAACTTTGTTCATGCGTACAATACTCAGTTTCGACAACCTTTGTCATAAAACCATGAATTTAGAAAGATTTTATTATTGTATCTAAAAATTTACAATTTTTAATATCCTAATTTAATTGAAAACTTTTAAACAAAGCAAAATAACACATATTTACATAGTAAATAATTTCTAATAGTTCTATTTTTGACCTCATTGCAAAGTCACGTAGTTAGGTCCCTGCTTGTAGTGTTGTGACTCTTCAGATACACTTGTATGCGAAAAAATCGATTACATATACGAAAAATCGAATGTATTACTTTCAAATTATCAATTGACGACACGTTACTGCGCGACCGCATTATGCACTTAATACATAGGTACCCTAAAATAAATTACGACTTCGACAGAGACGTACACTTTGATAATTTCATAGATAATCAACTAGTCATTAATTTAAATGACGATGATGACGAAGACGATGACGATTCTAGTACTAGTAGTGTATAAATAAAATATCCTAAACATAACTTTTATTTCATTATGACAATTGATCTCTTAAAATTTTGATATTATAGTAATCGATCTCATAAAAATCGGATATTATAGTAATCGATTTTTTTACTCCCAACCCTATTATCCTATTTGTCATAACTGTCAAACGGTACTTCTTAGATTTGTTGGACTATAACAGTTTTGCAAAACACTGGTTCTATGATACTAAAGAAAACAAAAACGGTAAAGTTCTATAACACAAAGACCGTTCCAAATTTGAATTTATTTCATGACACGACGAAATCTTCGTAACTTACGTAATGGACTGCATTCGTCTGCAACTGAAATATTGCAACGACGCCGAAACAAAGATTGCATTTCATCCGAGAATCTAGGACTCCATTTCCCTCCTTTATTTTTAACCTGCAGTGTAAGCCGCTTACACTGCAGTTATACGAGTCTACACTCTACATTCATAACAGGGATCTCATTAAATTGCGTCACTTTGTTACCGAGGACGAGCGTCTAAGATTCACGCTCCGACAGTTTTTGCAGCATTTTTTAACGTTTTCAGCAAAATTTCTTTTGTTAACTGTAAGCAAAACGGTAAGTCGCGAATAACCAGATGAAGTGCTTGCACAATGCAAACCTAGTGCCTCGTATAATCTGTTATGGCGATGAATATTGTGAAGAGTCATTCACTCAGATTAAACGCATAAACAACAATTTAAAAGGCCATTAAAACAAACGGGACTACTTCTAAACGGCCCAAATCCCAAGGAAACACTACGAAAAACATAAAGCATCGTAAAAGGAGGTTTTTATATAAAACCAAAGTTACACAATACTTTACGAGATTGCCTTGTAAGACAGGATATCCCCAAACGCGAACAAAACAAAATGACGTTTTTATTAATAGTTATTTACGATGAAACAGTCGTGACTCGGATTAAAATGTTCACTTTCTTATTCGTGTTTGGAATATCGAGACCTCTTAAAATAAAGATCCGGAATCGCTGCATACAGAAGTGGGTGCTAAACTGCTTTAGTGAACTTTTATGGGGTTCTATCAACCTTAAAGGATCAGGAAACTTTGAATTAAGGGGAACCTTGTAAGTTTACAAGTTATCAATGTGTCTGCTTTTTTTCCTCTCGAGAAAAGACCATCATGCACGAGAAGGTAATGGAAATTCACAATTATGATTAATTTTTAGTGACATAATGCTGTTTTATCCTTCTTATATCATAACATGGTTGTTTCAAAAGGTTTAAAAGATGAATTAACTTAATTACCTAGGAAAACAACATCAAACAGTCGAGCTATTTGAAGATGATCCGGTAAATTCAGGTCAAAAGTGCCTTAAACTTAGCCATACATGATGTATGTGATGAGAGTGAATGAAGCAGAATAAGTGGGTCACGATCGTGGCGAATGGAAGCCGGCTGGAAATTCCCTGATAATGACGTTAAGTTCCATTTAATAGGGAACGAGCTTTTCGACGAAGCCGATTCCAGTACTTCGGAAGATTACTGAGAATTTCTGACAAAAGCCTGGTTGAATATATTTTGTTGGTAAGTCTCTATCAATTACCCGCAAATTTTATGTTTTAATTTACAGCGTATTTAAAATTTAAGGACATGATTATAACACCAGTGATTTATAGATAGAAGAGTGCAAAAAAGCCATTAAGGAGCCCAAAAACGATACCTGGTTAGTCCACCATAACCTGACCCTCTAGACAAGTGATATTTCTATATAATCACGTATTTAAATAACAAGAGACAATCACGCGGATATATTGCAATTAAACACTTTTTCGTTTCATAGAAATGTCACTTGTCTACAAAGATTCTTGATGAATACCCAACACCCTAGAAATAATTGTTGGTTAGATATTTAAGCCGATACGAGGAAGAGATAGATAGGTAGGACAAATCAACGAACCTTTCCATGGCCAGCGTTGTAGAATAAATCCGGATTCAGCTCGTTCTAAGGAAAAATAAAATAAGGGTAATTTGGAGTTAGGAATAAACAAAAATAAGGTAAACATAATTTAAGCATGGTTTAACAAAAATGAAACAAAAAAAGGTGGTGGTATTGCGTACTTTCAAAAGCAAAGCCACAACAAATTTGCACATTACCAAATATATCATTCAAAGTTCTAAATAGGGCAACATGTTGACCCTGTGTCCCTGTGGCAAAAGGACCGAATTTATTCTCTTGAAATTTTCCCGTGAATTAAAATAAACAACATATCGTGGTTTTGCTTTTGCATAAGTCGTAATAACACCACTGCGACGCGTGGATTATCCTTAGCCAATCGTCTTAAATCCAAGCGTAACTGCCGTCAACGCCTTTCCACCAATCAACGCAAGAGGATTGTTGTTTTTTATTCCGAAAATATCTTGTTTGAAGGTTGCTAATGCATTATCCACAGACGATAAAATAAAGTAAGCTATTTGTTTGTCCAACTTGTCTCATTGTGTTACTAAAATAAAGCACACAGGGTTCTACTATCACAGCCAGGGTCACGCAGAGCATGCGCGAGCGATCCCGTGACGCTAGCTTTGGTAGTAGAAGGGGCCCGGGGTGTTTTTAGTCGGTGGAAGTCCGACATATCTCTATGCCGTGCCCTCGGCGTGGGTCGAAGTCATTAGCGCTTCACCGCGGAAAACAAAAAAGTGCGTTCTACTATCACTCTTTTTCAATCGGGACGGCTTAATAAACATTTGAACAAGTTGAAGACTTTTGCTATTGTGAAAGTGAGTCGACGCACTACAAGGTCTATAGCAGCATTTCAATCGCACAATTACACGGTAGGCCTCAGAATGTTTTGGGCCTGTAATGATGCAATCAATAATATAATTTATTTTTATTGATTAAACCACGTCTTTAACAGTCTTTACAATGCTTTAAACGGCGACTTCCGTTGTTTAATCGGTGCTTAAGTCGTAAATCTTAAACGTAACTATGAATTAAAGACTTTAAATTATCGTAAACGTATGTATTCTTGTTACGTTCTGGTACAGCGAGAGTGTTTAAGTCAAAGTACTCCATTTTAATAATGTTCCGTTAAAAACGTTTTACTTTACTAATCTGACCCTTTTTTGGTAGCTTACTTTAAGTCTTACATCTGGGCAAATTTTTGACATTTTGATTTCAGAAAACTGTCAAAGAATATTACGTCCCCTAGCCATCACATACTAAATTACATCTATCCTCCAAACCAAGTTACAACGCAAATAGTACAAGAACCAAAATTAAGTGCACTTAAAGTACACTACACTGTATAGAGATGTTACCTTTGTGTTAATTTATCATGGCGCAAATAACCTACAAAGAGGCGGTCTACACTCGTGCTCAAACTATGTACCAAGGAAAAAAGGTGAAGGAAAATCCTTTTCCAGTTAGTGAAACGTGTAAGTAATGTTGGTTGGTGTAATGTTTACTGCTAGTTGTAGTCGCTCTTTTGTTTTAAGTGATATGCTAATCTGCGCTGCGATAAATAATATTACATTTTTAAATAGGTTGGAGATTCAAGACTTGCAGAAGTTATTTTTCCGTACGAAATAATATTAATTGTACTTCGGGGTAAAGATGAAATTTAAAATTAATTTTACTTAGTAGACCAACCGGTAAATTTATTTTTTCTGTGGTAAAAATACAACTTGTTTCGTTCGCAAAATTACGGATTATTTTGCTTTATCAACATATAAGTGAAATAACCTAAACACGTGTTGTGACTTTAACATAACTCTTGCACAACACTTAAACAATATTTTAAGTAGTCTTAAATTCGGAAGTTGTATTTCTTTATCTCTGTCTGTCTGTAGCGTCTGACTACTTTAACTACTTAAATATTGACCGTAAACTGAGGTATGTAATCAGTGCGTTATCTATGGTGAAAGCATGTGCTGATAACAGGTAGATAACCTCTTTGGATGTAAATAAACCAATGATAGAACACACGATTGTTATCTAATTTCCCTTGATTTTTATTACGAATTTTGCAGATTACAAAATGAGTTTAGTCATTGCTTGTAAGTTCTAAACATAGAACTTTTTTCTTGTGTCGAGTATGTAAACTGGTATCTATAGCAAATGAGTATATTATAAAAAAAGAATATATACTTCAAAATAGATCTATTATCAAGTAGCAACTACATATTTTATTATCCTAGTTTATTTCATGCCATGAAGATACTCCATCTTACGTGATGTACCATAAAAATCAATTTCTTTACATCTAACTATAAAAAACAACTCATATCATAAAATACAAACATAGCCACGTCAATGAACTGCAGTTTTCTCTACAACTGCCACCGATACTCCCCAAGCGATGGTATATTGATCGGGCAACCCTCCGCTTCCTTTGACTTGGGGTAGCCAGCAGTCATCTGTCTCTGTCTTCACAATACATGCGTCCCTTTCCAACCCTGCACCCAGTTGTAATGTTCGAGGTATAAACTTTCTGTTTATCGTGTTAGACGCCATTAGTGTTAGGTTACAGAAAAAAAGAAATGCTCATTTTTGCAAGTAAAGGTTTGATGGTATTAAACCTCTTTTCGTGATGTTGATATTTTTTTCTTTTGAGCAATTTAGTGTAACCTTTTTATGGTAATTTTATAGAAACGTTTTGTAATATTACACTATTAAAATGCTAACGACTCGTAATTCGATTGTTTAAGCTATTCAATTGAAATTGGACAATTATGAAGAATTGTATATGTCAGTGTATAAACAAGTATTTAACTAGAATAATGATGACCGACATTAATATTGGTCATCACATTTTTGTAGAGTTTAGTTGACAATAAAAAAATGACGTGTGAAGTGAACAAAAATAATTGTGTTTCGACACTATGTTTAAAAACTTCTTCCACATAAAATTCGGGTAAATAAAAGAGTTACGATATTTACGTCTGACTAACATCCAGAAGCCAGACAAAACATTGTATTTAGAGGAACATAAAACAATAGACTGCCCTCGTCAAATTAACCTTGCAAATTACGAGCATAAAACTAAATGAGTTAATTCGTCTTTTAGAGCAATTAATGTAGGCCAAGTGGATCGAATGTCAAGCAAAATGTACGATGGACCGAACGGCAGAACTTTGCGAATTGAAATAATACTGAACTTGACACGAATTTTGGTTTTAATAGATTAAGGCGATTTGATAAATGACGCTGAGATAGCAGCCAAACATTTCCTTAAATTTTCGTAAAACAATTTATATTTTTAAATCACTAATATTGTGATACAAAATATTATGGTAAAGATTTTATTTATCTTTAATCTTAGTTCTAAAATCTTTTTCATGCATTTAAACAGGCAAAACAGTATTTGTATTTCGTAGATATCCTTCAGTCAAATATTTGCCAAAAATTTCTTTAACCTACTTGAGCCTATGACTATGCAAAAACTGAAATACCATGTCACATATTTGTAATTTATTACTCCTACAAACTCGACAAAAGTTACATTGAAGGCGTTAATTTATAGCACGTTTACATGAAGACGCTAAGTGGAAAGTAGATGGAATTGCACTACCGGGTGACATACGCACCTACAGTGATAAATAAATATCTGGATATAAAGTGAAAGACTAAAAATAACCCAAAAATACCTTTAGGAGTCTCATTATCACAAGTTATAAAAATAGCAATAAAATTCCTTTCATTACGTAACAAAAATATTTTAATGTTTTACAGTCCAGTATTTGTTTGTCGGTAGAAAGTGGACTGACTTCATAATTTCATTCCCAATTAAATTGGGATTTAAAAACCATTACTTTTACTCTGTACTGTACTAAAAATTATATTAAAACCTGCATGCCGATGCTTTTTACATCACTGGCAGCGTGCACATTAAAAAGGCGGCATCGAGAAAAAAGAATTCGAATTTGAATTCCGACATTTTCGAACGTATCTTTTTCTCTTAAACTTTATAACGAGGTAAAATGGTAAATGGACTGCGTGAGTTCAATATCCCAGGGTCCCTTATTGTCACCTTGAAGGTCAAACTCGTACCGACGGCTGAACGTTGAAACCATTCCCAACACAAATATTGACTCGTCCTTAGAAGGATAAAAGGTACGCTTTACTTTCCTTAAAATTGTTCAAACAAGATAAAATGACTCGAAAGGAATTGATGGGTCAGTATAAACATGTTATAATAATATTTTTAGTGTGGTTTTACCTCTGTCTATCTCTATGATAGCCGTTTTATAATATTATTTCTACTAAATCTCTACCCAAAACATTGAAATGGATTTTGCGGTTGGCGTCAAAATTGTAACAGACATTTTGACACGGGCTTTCACATGAATACTGGATAGATAGAATACAGAATATACTTTATTATGGTATACCACATGGATTACAACACCTAGATAAATATACTAGTAGGTATAGTAATAAACTAATCTTCTTCAGTCTTTAAATGGCTCACTGCTGCGCAAATACTACTTTCCAATTAGATTCGTGACTTTACCCGTGCGTATGTCGGTTATAGCTACAAAGACTATAGTCGGTTATAGTTACCCCCGTCTGACGCTATGGGTTAGAAACCTTATGAATCCAGGGTGTCAACTAACTCCATGCCAAACTTCATCAAAAGTGCTCCAGTGGTTTAAGCGTGAAATTGTAACATCCATCCATCCAAATTTAAAAACTTTCGTCTTTGCGTCTAAAATAGTAGGATTTAGTGCAGAAATAACGATAAATCTCTAATGGCGGAAAATAGTGTATGGCGCGATGAAAAAATGCGGTTAGGAAGTAACACATACCTACATACACACGTTTATACGTTTGGTTATGTATCGAAGCTTCCGTGTGATCGTAAAAGGTTCGTTTGTTGACATCCAGTTAGAGTAGTGAAATTATACGTCAATGTGTCTAATTCTAATGGTTTTCACAGCATATGCACGAACGATTTGACTCTAAAGAATGTTTTATAACTATCATACTTAGAACTCTAATTATGGTACTTAGTTAATGGTAGTTTAATAGTAAGTAATGATTTACCCACGCATCGGCGCTGTTTCAAAGATAAACAATTATTTTCATTTGTTTAATAGCATATTATTTTACTGGTTTACTTTTAATGGTGACATTACTGATATGATTTTTAATCGATTTTACGATGAAAAATTACACAACGCAATAAAATGCAAAACTTTTGTGTTCTAATGAAAAATGTTACGAATAACTTTTGTTCACTTAATTATATTTTATAACAAACCATTAGTGTCGCACTACAGGTAATTCATCTATTCGTCTTAAAACATAATTTTAAATAATTATTCAAGATCGGGAGGACAGTTGTGTCACATTTGCTTTCTAAACTTATTTCGAGTTCCTATACAGAATACTATATAGAAAATAAATTCAATAAATAGCATACAATTTTGGGATAATTTACGTAAAGTGTTTAACCTTGTGTCGTTACCAGTAAAGTTGAAATTGATTTGCAACGGTATTTTTGGCGATATGATCAAAGTATCAAACACTTGCGCTTGCGCTAGCGGCCATTCTTGAGTTCAGGTCATGACCCGAACTTTATCATATGTTCAGTGTGGCCACTAATAACGGTGGGGAAATTTAGCATTATGAATTAATTTGAACGGGGAAAAATCATAATCGCGTATCGAAGTAAAAGTCGCAGCAATGTGTTTGTAACACGAGACTACATATGCCCCTTCACGATCGTTATAGTCGTTTTATTACACCCTGTATAAAAAAAATCCAAAATGCTAGTGGTTGGAAATAAAGTTACTTTTAAGTAGTAACTAACTATAACAGGACGATCCTCTATAAACGTCAGTTGCATGACAAGGCCGTTTTGTAGGAACTTCACACGTCATTATAACCCCGACTCATTTGTGCGAGATATTACTAAGCGTGTTTACAATCAAGTTGAGTTTATAATCAATCAAATTTCTTACAAAGTTATTTATATCAATGATGGTATTGATTCATCTATTGATAATTTGTATATAGGTATAGATACCTACTACAATATTAAATCCGTTATATTTTTTAGAGTTAACTGAGTAGTTACGTCTAATGGGACTTAAAATCAAACATTATGGATAAAAAAACTGGAAGCAAATAAAAAGGAAGAATCTCACAAACATTTGTCCTGGGTGGGAATCGAGCCCGCGACCTCTGGTATAGCAGTCAGGGGCACTAACCATTAGACCAACAGTCCAGTTAACAATAGCCTAGAGAAATTTCTACCGTGTAAAAGTGAGTCAGTTAGTCAATAAAGAAGTCACAGAGGTCAGAGATATTACGTGAATTACATCGTCTGAACAAAAAATAACAGTTAAAGTTAAAAGCCGAGATATAGTGTCTATTTCGGTTCTAAGAGTTAACTTCCGCGGTGCTAATGTTTCATATAAAATATAATTCACCACGTAATTGAGTTTAAACTTTAACACATTGATGTTGCGTCACGTTTTGTGTAACGAAATATACGAGCGAATAATTTTACTGATTGCAATTTTTGTAACAATATTTAGATTGCTTTAAAAAACTTTACAGACAAAAGACGGACTGATAGAAGATATAATTTCTAATGTCCACTAGTTTTCAATAGGGTTACCGCTCAACGGTGTGTCAGCCCAGTACAAGTGTCAGAATTAACATAAACAATCCAATTAAACACAATAACATTAATTAAACATTTTCGCGTGAACCATTTTTGCTCATGCCACAAAATTGAATGTTGAAGTAGATTTAGCACACCTAAGTATTGCATTATCAATACAATTTCTTACTTTTTGTACATACACCAATTAAATGTCTGCCCATTCACATTAATATTTACTCTAAGCACTTCATCTTTATAGCTTACTTCAATCACTTTTACTCACAATCCTCTTCACAAATAACATTGTACAAGTAGGTAACGCGTTGTCGGATCGAATCTCATAACCTATAATTTGAGAACGATCGTAGATGCCTTGACGTAAGCTAACGATGTTTTCACCTTTACACCGTATCATTAGGTTATGTCAGTGGGGGTCCGAATAGGAAACAATTTGAAACGGTCAAAGTCGGTATCTATATCTATAGATGCCAGTAGTAATATTGGCCACTGTTAAAAGAACAAAATATGTGTTCATGATTTAGTATCGTAAGACTACTAAGTCTCTTAAATATAGCGCAAAATTAGAAGAGGTTGTTTAATTCTTATGTCATGGTAGGATTTGATTGGAATCTTTATCGTCTAGTTTTACGATTTTAAATTGCTATTACCCAAGAAATTTGCAATCAATTCTATTCTAGAGACGATTGTATTGTCATACTCATCATCAGCCCTGAATAACCCACAGCTGGGCATGGGCTTCCCTTTGTTTATGCCATTCTTCTCTCTCTTGGCCATCGCACCAGCCTTATTTCTGCTATCTTTTTTATGTGGACCCATCACATCTTTGGTCAGTATTTGGTTACCGGTTTGCTCCATCTAAATTTCCCGTAATTGTGTATTAATTAATAACACTTTATCATTTATGGAGTGAATGTCGAAATCTGTTTACATGATTGAAAACCTCGCTGTTCTAATACCGCCTTCTATGATGACTCTCACAACAATTTTAATCTCGTTTGATTTGAATCGCTGCTTTAACGAGATCGGTGTGGCCTCTAATTATATTATTGTGCAAGAAATACCGATCTACGATTTAGAACCAGTTTATGTTACCCATAGCACACACCGTAAAAATAATTTACAAGGTATTTACGAGTAGATTCTTGTAGAGGAAATAAATTTTTGTGGTTTCCAGAGCATCAAAAATCAATTAATAACTAAACTCGTTCATGAAATTTTGACTTATACGGGGTGTTTACAAAAGACCTTAGTTATTAGGAACTTCAAAAATACACCTGATACAGATACAGTAACGTTATCTTTACTCAATGTAACCGGTAATAGCATACATTAAGGAAAAAAGTTAAAAATAGTTTATCCTGATATTGTCACACAACCTTGACTAAAATATAGTTAAGTTAACACTGAGATTGCTGTTGTAATGACATTTACTAAAAAGGATTGCAAGTAAACTGTTGGGGAAGTGGTTATTTGATAATCCATTCAATATTTACTTGAGGAATGTTAAAAAGCACCACAAAATGTAACAATCGTGGATGGCCGTTCTAAAAGAATTAAGTAGTAAATAGATTAAAGTGGCGTGCAATTCCAGAGGTCCTATTCCCAATAGTGGACTACAATGAGCTGTTGATGATGATATTAGAAGTCTTCTCTGACATAAAGATACTTTCATTCACCCGTCCAGCAACAGAATAATTTATTTTTTTTATTAACTTTTGCTGAAAAATCTAAAGATATTTAGATCAAATCTGTTTCCTCTAATCCTATTTGCAACTCAATGCTCTGTACAACAGCTAATCTAGCGTTGCTTATATTCTTCGTAAAACAAGGCAGCCTTGTCTGTAGCCATACCTTTAGCAAGAATGTAAACATGTATCAGTTTCATTCAATGGCTTCTAGCTAATTAAAGTCGGTACACATCTGACAGATAATGCGTCACGACATAATGCGTTTGCGTCGAGTGTGAAAGGTTGATTCTTTTTTATTTTTTAGGTTCTGGCACTATATAAAGTGTGTACCTAATCACATTTAACTAAATACGTTAATATACTGGTAAATACATGTCGTTTAACGCAAATAAAAATGTGCAAACAAAGTAAATATAATAAAAATGTGCGAGAATTAGCACACTAAATTTAATAAGTCACTGATCTGTGTTGTAAGAGTGACAATGTCATCATTGATACGTGTTTATAAAAATCTCTGATTTACACAGTCATGATGTTTTAAATTATGAAAACGAAAAATGATTCCTGTGGCCAAACCACTGAATGGATTAAGTGTTTTTTTTTTCAGAATTCGCTATAAAATACCTTAAAGTATATGTAATAGGATTTAATGTGATTAAGTATGATACACCCGATATAAGGCACTTTCCTTCATATATGATCCAAATCAGTCCAAATCCTACATTGCCTATTATATTTATAACGCCATGATTGTGAATCGACGTTAGCGTATACTCACCTCGTCATATCTTATAATATGTCATTTGTCTTTCTTTTTTCAAAATTCTTATTTATTTTTAATTAGGTCAAGTTCGTTTGTGCTTTAACGATCATTAAGTGCCAGTAAGCAGTTGAAATATACTAGTATTAAATAAATAATTTGACTGATTGCTTGTCGTTATTTTTAGTCTATGTTGTAAATTATATTTTTTTTTTACGAAATTGAGGTGTTGAAAACTGGTATAAAATATTATAAATCTTTTAATGTAGGTTAGGTAGACTAGGTAGCAATGTTATCGTTATTTATATTATGGAATTATTTTAAATCTCACGCTTTTGTATAATAGAAGAAAATCTAAAAGATTATTTAATTCGATTGTTTCTATAAATACCTATGAAATTATGTTCCACGTTTGTGATTTATTATAGAATGGTGGAAATTACAATAGACCAGGAACTTCACAAGATTGATGTTTACCTAGGTACCTACCGTGTTACGGAAAGTTGTGCAAGTAACATATCTATAATATTTATATAAAATAATGTAGATCATTCTAAAACAGAGGTCGTTGCATGAATGGATACCTACTCTACAAACTATTATAATACTTATAAATGATTTAATTATAATAACATATTTTCTAAGCAATTTATATTTTACTAGTTATAATATAGTTGTAAAGTACATTTCCGCTGTTAGGTTTATTGCTCTATGATTCCGTATTCTTATCTCGAGATGGAAAGGTGAAAATAAGTCCTACACAGTCTAATAAAGACGCTATTTGCATTTACGTAAGCAGATAATTTTCTAACGTCTGTCTTCTTATGAACTGAACTAAACAATATTATAATATTTCAAATACTTTTGACTTATGACAAAGATCATGAATATTTTATTTTTTTAAATTTGCATGTCTACGAGACTACGACATAAAGTATTTTTCGTCCGCATAAGGTGATATTGTAACATTTCTAAAATATTTTTTGAAATACGGCAAAAGTATTAAAAAATGTGGGTCCGAATTTCGAATGCAGTTTAGAATATTTTGCATCTGAATTTTAATTAAAAAAATAAATTTGAATAATTCGACGAGATAACGCAAACGGGTTTTGCAATGCTAAAAACAGCTTGTTCTTTTTTTAAACGGACAATGTTTTGAATGAAAAATAAAATTAAATATTATTTATTATTTTAATAATTTAATCACAGCTCATTGATCACGTATAAGTCTTAATAAACAACATTTTTTCGTAATTTGTCACTGTATCGTTCAAAAACTCATTCGAAATTCAAAAGTCGCACGATATTTTTGTTTGTATATTTTATGGCTGCTATCAAAAATTGATTGATTGCGTTTCCGTTCAACCAGTAATTAGCTACTAAAAACAGTTATAAGTTATCGATACTGATCACTTAAGCGGGCTTTTATCAATTAATTATAGCATCTCGTTGTTATTATATCGACATCTTTATATCCATCTACGAGATGCTCGTTAATCATTAGGATAATCACTACCAACATGTATTTATGTAAACTAGAAATCTAAAAGCATGTATAATATATTTATGTTCAATCTTGCAGGAATTTTAGAGCGTATATGCAATTCCATACTAAGTAGTAATTAGCCTCCAATCCATGTTATTTTGTAACTGGTTGTAAGTCGCAACTATCTCACGCGAAAGTCTCATTTTATAGATTTTTCTAGACATGCCAGGTCAAGGTAACTTGATAATTTTGACATGTAGTTTAATTATTTACTTTCACATTTGATTAGGTGATAGTATTTTCAGTAAATAGGCTGCATTATCACATGTGGTGTAGGCGGCACGCGACATGCGCAGTGCAGCGCGCCGGAGGTTGCAGCGATCCTTAACCTAACAGCTGATCATTGATAAACAACGTTTCACCAATTTGGCGAAATTCCAAATGAACACTAAAGAAACATCAATAAACCAACAACATACCTTAGATTGTGCTGAATCAGGCTGCATGTAGTAAAATAGGAAAAACATCCACACAGCTCCTATTAGGAACAGGATTTTGACGTTTCGTCGCATTTTGTATTTTTATTTAATAAAAACTATTCGTAATGAAATGTGGAATGTAGCACTGATTGGATCACACTAGTTTTCTGTGAGGCGTTCGTTGTCGCGTCGCGTTTGTTATTATTTGTGTTGTCGGTACGCGGCGCGCGGCCGCGCTCGGTGGTGCGGCGTGCGGACTGAACCCAGTTCACAGAACAACACAGATAGCTGCCGGTCATGCGCGTATCGGTCCTCGACACCGTACCGAAATAGAACTTGCACAGTTCGCAAGGAATCGACGTACTGTGCACCGTGCGGTGGCCGGTGGCCCTCTCACTGCATTGTTCTCCCTGGTCAGTGTCTAGACTGGCGAGGTTGCCTGGCAACACGCCTCTACTAACCGGTCCATATTGTACCCGACAGGGTTTACTAGGAAAGTACGATATACTTGAAGTTAGTACTATACCGGTTGCCTTCATCCTGCCTTTTCAAATCAAGTTCTTATAACTTGATCGACGTATGATTGAGCTTTAACAACCTTCTATTAAACGTTTCTATAAATCTTTGGAATTTAATAATATTTAATATTACGAGCTTTGAACTGGAAAGTTGACTTTTACTTTCAATATCAGCTGTTATCCATTATAGTAGGCTTGAAGCTCTGCACTTGATTTTCGATCATCGCGTCGCCTTATCGAATATGACGCGATGAGCATGTCAAGTATTATGGTAATTTTATTAGAATACTGTTTACCTCGTTAAAGCCAAGACCGTGAAATTAATACTTCGGAAGCTTCCCAAGTATGTATCGTTCACAGACTGTTTATTTTTATAGCTGCGACTGAGTTGGCAAATTTTCATTCTATCTGCGCTTTTGAGAAGTGAAAACATTTGGCAAATGTCCACTATTCTCTAAGGAAAGTAAGATTATTTGCAGGGGCGTAGCTACCGCCGTATCTGCCGTATCAATTATACAGGGCCCCGGGCCACGGGGGCCCCCAAAGTGTGTAAGGAAAAAGAAATAAAAACTTCTTAATTTATTTTATTTTACAAATGACAAAATTCCATAAAGCAATGACGTTTTTCCCGCCTTAAGCGTGCGTTCAAAAGTTGAATTTAAATAACTAAATATTTATTTTCACAACATTATTTTACTTTTGTGAAAAATCTTTACCTCCATATAAGGCAACCCAAACATTTTTTTTTATACGGGGCCCCGCCAATGCACGCTACGCCACTGATTATTTGTAATAAGACCGTTTGCATTAATGTCGTCATGTTTCAATTCGAGCAGCTTTGTTCAAAAATGCTGGCTCACGTGCGCTGACTTTGCAAATTTGTGTTCCTCTTTTAAGAGTCTGAGAAAGAATATATCTACCTATATTTAGGTAAAGGAACGTGAAAACTCATCGAGTTGACGTAATTGTATTTAAACTTGAATGCACACGTACTAAGTTGATTGATGAGTAGTACTAGCAAGTGGCAATGATCTTTTTTCTCAGTTTCTAGTACGAATCAAAACTAGTGTCACAGAGAAAATTTTCAGGGTATTACCTTTATGTGACCGACTAAAAAATCTGCTATTCGAAGACTCTTTTATTTATCTTTCTAGAAAAAAAAAATCTTTTAAGGCGGGGCGTTTTCCTTAAATCGTTTTCAAAAAGAAATCCCAGACTAGACCGTCTAAGTCTGGATCTTCTCTTTAAATTTGATTTTCTGGATTTCTGGATGGCGAAAATATTTTTCTTATGCGGGGATCGAACCTGCTGCATGTCACTCACAATGGTAATTGCTAGACACTTTCAGTATTCACCCAGTCAGCTCATAATAATGTATATGGCAATGACATCGGATTTCTAGTTAAATATTCTAATTAAGCATTTGAAATTACCTGCGATAAATAAATCTCAACTGGCTTGTATATGTATTTATTTATCGTAGTAGTAATTATTTAATAAATGTATCTAAAGTGAAAGTCAATTGCTAGTATGTTGTTTAGTCTATAATCTCGTTTGTCAAGGATTACACAATTATATAACCCATAAATAGTTCTAGTAATGAGGTTCTTCAGATCGTTAATTTATTATGAATACTAAAATGGCCCATGTCAAGTTATGGTTTATGAGCGCTATGCTCTTTTCACTGAATTGTCGTACGTGGGTGAAGCTATCAAAGTTACTGACTTATATTTTTATTGTAAGCAAGATAATTAAATAGGCCGCAGTTTCAGATTGATAGTCCGTCGGAACTAGTTTTAAAACTAATAAAAATGCAACAAAAGTCACAATACCCATAAACTGGACCTACTCGTTTTAATAAAAGTAAATGTTTTATTATTCTTTGAAAGCTGTAGGTGTTTGTAATACATGTAATTTATTGTGACATTGATGATAAAGAAAACATTTACGAGCTTTTTGATAGCGCGCTTTGTAACTTAAAATAACGCCATCTATTGGCGCTATGTATAAACTTCCCGTATAAAGTTTGGTGTTGTTTGAGAGTAGTTCTAAAGCTACATTTGAGATGTCGCTGTTAGCTGAAAGTGATTTTGCTGAGTTTTTTTTTAGGCAAAATGTGTAATCCAACAATATGTTGATAAAACACGGCCATATATTTATTATTGCGATTCATAAAAACTTTGTTTTTGACTAAGCGATTTCTTTTAATCTATGTGCAGCGTTTTGATAAGATTTCAAATAATTTTCTATTTCAGTCATAGCATGCAGTTCCTATTTATGATTAAAAAAATGAATTTATTTGTTTTTGCTGAATTCTCCACGGTTTTTTCAGTTCCAGGCAGTAGATAAGTCAGCAAATAAAATCTATTATAACTTTATTTGAAAATTAGTCCCAAATAAATATACCTACAATTTAACGCGAGGTTGTCCAGGTAACCAAACACTTACCTATTTACCAAAACTCGTGAACGCAGACACACGATCCTTCATTCACCAGCTTAACATAATTCGAAAGCTAAACAAAAGTATCACTAACATTGATTATAATATTCATAAGCCAAAGCCGAAGCCTACAAAAACTTTTTAATTTTCATAAAATGGCACCGCTATCGAAATTAAAAAAGAAATGTGAAAAGCAAGGCAAGGCATAATGCCTGTACTTTTTTCCCGCTTTTTTCCATTGGAGCGGTCCTGTCTGTTATCCCGGTTTGCGAAGCCGGGATCCCGGCAGAGTCCGTGCGGTGTCCGACCGGAGCGCGCGTCCCTAGCCGCGTGATCGATAGCCGCGTAACGAACTTTATCGAAGTTGGATCCGATTTTGTTTTTAATTTTTTTGTTTTGTTTTTTTTTTTACGTGAGTGATGTTTTGTGTCCCTTTTTTGTTTGTTGGACGTAAAATTATAGGTAAGATACTTTTTACGAAATTTTATTTTAAGGATAATATTTTGAGCTACTTAAAAGTAAGCCTTTAAATTAATAAATTAAGTTGATAAACTATCTCTAATTTAATATATAAAAATAAAGGCTTGTTTCTAATTACCTAATTTTTCTTTTAAGGAGTTCAAAGTGTATTTAAGGATAGTAACATTACCAACCCTAATGGCATCTTTATCAAAGAAAATTCCTCTATTATCAGTTCGATAATTCTTAACCTTGACAGGAGAAATAAGTGACTCAATAACCCATAGACATGAATACAATGATGACATTTATATTACACCTAATAATAGATAAGTAGTAAACTTTTTATGTGATATTGACAGAACATTTAGGTACTGGCTGAAAAGAATATGACTGGAATGTATATTTAATTAAAACGCCTTTTATGAAACGAAAGCAATAAAAAGAAAATTTAATTACAAAAATATTTTCGAACAAAAGAAGTGAAAATGTTTTAATTATTTAATCATCCCTGCAGGTACGCAGTTAATGAATTCTTGGAACCGCTTTCATTACCATAGATTAAAATCTTGTCAGTTTTCGATATCCGAACGCGATTTACGATGCAAATTGTGTCAATTAAGTAAAGAACCTTAAACGTTGAAAACGTTTATTTTTTTTTTTCAGAAAAATATTAAATTGTGTAACTTTTTATTTCGGTAAGAACTCACGATGTACGAAGCAGTGTTGTAATTTAACTTTTTTATTTTTTTTTATCTTTTTTTGGCTGTCTTATGAAAATGTGACCATTGTGTTTTTTATTTTTATAAAAAAAATATGCTAGATAGTTTAAAAGTCGGCACATTCAATTTTTCTTGTAAAGCTTTAACAAAAACTTAGGTACTTTTTTCAACACACCATTATGAAATTTATCTACTTAACTCTTCACGAAATAATAACCTAACAAATACAAACAGTACTACGAATTAATTAGTATATTCACTATCTATTTACAATTTAAATAGTATATTAAAATCATCTGGTGCGCTAATAACGCTGCGTGAGTCTCGTGTATTCTCTCTCCCCTAGCCTCGTGTAATATGCTCCAGTTGAGACTAACAAATAATTTATAAGCTGGTCCTGTGCCCTACCAATTAATAACAAGTATGCTTTAGTAATTAAACCTCTATTTGTTTAGTTTAAACAAGTTTTTTCGCTTTTGTTATGATTTGTTGGAAAATTGTTTCACTATTCCCTTATTTATAAACTATCCCAGGAACAGTATTTTGTCGTTAAATTTGTTTAGGTGCTTAGAAAGCTCCTTTTAGTATTTAACAATAGATTTATTTCGAAGAAAGTTTTATACTTCGAATTCAAATTTAAAACAAGACTTTGTTTTTTTAAACACACTGTATAAAAAAGTAAAAAGCGCTAAAATTTTCCATTTTATCTTAACGCAAGCCATACTTCATAAATTAGCTAAACGCTCCTAATATCATACTAAAATAATACAAAATACAAATTTCATCAAAACATTCTGTCTGCCAGTGATTCGCATTATCTTTCCCCTGGCTTTACTCGCATTGGCAAGGTCAGCTGGTTCTAATACAGGGTTGAATGGAGCCAGCTCGCCCCTCTCTTGTTAAATGTGCACCCTAAAGTGGAAAACAAACACTCGCGCTCGTATTAGATAAATAGTATCGGGAATAGAAATAGAATACATATTTATTTTAGTCTTATTTAGGTAGGTACTGGCGTTTAATTACTTCTAGTATTTATTTGGATTTGTTATTTGTTAGTTGGTATATTTTTTAGGGATTGGGTAGGTACCTACTTAGAAGTGATTACAATAAATTCGTACGTTAATGTCGTGGTAGACCTACCTGTTCAATATTATTTATGAAACTACATGACGGACATAAAAAAAAGTTGTCATCATCCCTATTTGAATCCAATTTACTAAAAACGATTTCTGCCCAGAACTCAAAACTAACATGTAATAAATCTAGTAAACTTAAAAGAAGATTAGTGGTCAAGGTATTTTAATTTCTGACACTTAAAAAAAAAACTTTAATAGGTATCTTATCTTACATTGCTACCTATAAAAACATCCATTAAAATTAATTTTAAGTCTCTTTTTTTAAAGTTAATATCTTAATGAAAATCTCGTTAATCTTAAACTCAGCTGGATATACATACATACATAAATAATGCAGTTAATTTTGCAAGTAAAGTCGTGTCTACTTCGTGCAAGCTTCCTCTAATATGCACCCCTACGTGCAATATTTACAACCTCACGTGCATATGCGGCTAATTACAATTTATTAAGTAATAAAATAATTTTATATGAGTAACATATCTACTGTTTTATAGGCAAGTATAGTATGTTACATATAGAAAATAATCATTAATTTTTCATAAGCTTTTGCCGAAGTAATGCCATAATAATACGAATTAACTAAAATAGTACGGTCCGCATCAAAAGTCGATTAACACATTAAGATTTTCAAACTAACTGTTCACAATCGAATTCAATGAATTACTGTTGTGCTACTTGGTAACAAAATAGGCTTGACACCTGGTATAATTAAAACATACTAAGCACCAATTCTTACATGTCATAGAAAAAAAATGACACATTGTAAATCGTTTTGTGTTCTGCTGACTATACGCAACAAGGGCTCTGCATTATAGACCTGAGTCCCTATATAATTTAAGCCTTTAAAAGTGCCGGGCTTATTCCCTTAAAAGATATAAATAAGTAAATTTATTGAAACATTACTTTGTATTAGATCAATACAATCCTTTTTACTAAACAAACCAACATAATAATATTTACATCATTCATCATTTATTCATTTGTATACTATGTCAATAAAATTGATTTTTATAACAAACATTGTGCCTGAAATCATGTGGCAGGGGACGCCCAGTGGTGTCCCCCCCCCAACCCCTCCACACTTGTGGTCGCTCTGTACCCTATCTCGGAATAACATAAACAACGGTATGCTGTATAAATACTGATGCTATTATTATTTTTCTAAAGAAATGTTTGCCTACGTCAAAACCACAATAGTACAAACACACAAAATTGACCCTTACGCTCCTTAAAATAAGAAAATTGACAAATTGTTAAAGGTAATACGACATCAAAAGTAAATCAAAGTTTTTAACAAAAGAATTCAAGTTATGATACCATTATTTTGTCAAAGACCTTATGTTTTTTTATCTGTACCCCTCAAAATTGTCTTTGAAGATTTTTCAAATATAAAAATGTATGACCACTGGCACAATACAAGTTTTTCTAAAAGCAAAAAGATTGTAAAATCAAGCCCTTAAGATATAATTTAATTCTCGTGTTATCCTTACCAATTATATTATTATGTTCTTGCGTGAAATAAAAAAAAATATAATTCCGTTTTTAATACCTTCCCTGATCTGGCACTTTTGGTTTGCCAGTCAATTATACTCGTCAGCTAATCAATTATTGTTTTCTTGCATAAATGTCTAGCAAAAATTCAAAGTTACATTTGGACTGCGTACCACTATGACTAGGTCCGCGTGAAATTGAACAAAAACGTTCATTCGATTTTTCTGAAATAAAATATTTTTTCCAAAAATGCTACGTTACTATTTTTTACAATTACCTGCCAATGAACCATCCGTCAAAATCGCTCCAGCCGTTTCAGAGATAAGCGAGAAAAACAGACAGTCAAAAAATGTAAAAACAATATTTTGGTGTATGTATCTATGTATATTATTATGTTATGCAAATATTAAAAAAACGGTTATTGCCATATCACAAACAGACACTCCAATTGTATTATGTATAGACGTATAGATTAATAGAACATAATTTCCATCACTATTTGACAGTAAAACACAGCATTTCAAAACTCTTGTGTCTATCTGTAGACATCATAAAGACTTACGTACCATCAAACAGTCTGTCTATAATACAGTCTGGTCCAGTAATAATCTGTCGGTATTGGAGTGCATCCCCCTGGCTCTGTGGCCGGCACGTGCCCCGTACATGTAAACAATTTGGGATTCAATGCTACACCCACATTAATTTCACGTCGATGTTTTTACAATGAGCCACGAAGAAACTATTTTATCCCATGTTTTAGAATTTTAAATTGTTTTCAATTTGTTGCTAAGGAGAGAACACAGATTATTCAGCATGTATTTAAAAGATTTACAGAAGAATATGTAAGTTACAGAATGGTACCGAACAAATTCGTTCTTTCGTAGTGTAAAACAAAATCGCTTCTTGTTTGTCTGCCTGTCTGTCCCTGTGTATGCTTAGCTCTTTATTACTGTGCACTCGAATTTGATGCGGGTTTTTAAATAGATAGAATGTTTCCAGAGGAAAGTTTATAAGTATAATACATCAGTACACCCGAGCAAAGCTAGGGTGAGTCGCTAGTATATCATAAGATATTACATATTCTGAAATCACTGAATACAACTTGACACAGTTAAAATAATGATATGTATTGATAGGGAGATCATTATATCGAATATGGTTCACTGGAGTTATGTGTCACCGAGAAATATCTATAATCTAAATAAAGTTACACCTACGATACAAATTATGAAAATAAATTGAAGGACTTTGTAACTTTATGCCAAGCCTTTACATTTCTTTTCTTATTTATAGACAAAAACTCGCACTTAAAACATACATCTATGTAAGCCTAAAAAAACACAAATGTGTATTACTTACCTTCCATATTTAGAAGGGGATTCACAAACACACACACACGCAAACAAAGCTTGTACACATGACCGTGAAACCATCCTAAAACTCAAAGGCAATATAAAGCTTAACATACACACATGTATTGTAAGTCGAACAGTGTAATAATGGCGGGTGCACCCCCGCCTCGCGATCCGGACGGTCCGTCATGTGCACTCGCCCTAAAGTAATCTAAAACAATTTAGTGCTGCGTATTAAACGAAATTCTATACTATGATTCGCTTTGAGGATTGCAGTAATAAAGTTGATAGAAGAAGGTATTGGGATAATGGTTTCTGAATATGTCTCTTTTAAAATAGGAAGGTTTGTCTAGTATTGTTTGACTGTCCCCTGGTTTCTTACACGCTAAACAACACAAAAAAAAAACTTAGTCAAATCACATGTTAAGCCATTGGAGATATTTTGTTGTAAGTTTATAGTTAACCAATCACAGTCGTGATTAGTCGATTTGTCAGCAGATTTAATTGATCCGTCTTCCAGAATCCGGTGGTTAGTAGGTATCTTACTTAGCGCCTTTGATTTTGACCTTTTATCGTCCGAATGTCTTGTCCAATGTTTTCGCCACTGTGAAGGACGAGCATTTTAGATATTTTTTGTTTAAATATCCGCCATCAAAAAATAGTGGTGATTGGAGTAAAGATTAACAATCTTTTAAATGGGCAGAAGAAACTCACTGAACTAATGAGCAAAGTAATAACGACAATAATAAGAAAACTTCTCTGATAGGTAATGACGTAAGACTAACATCATAAAGTATTATCAATGAGGAAAGTCTGAGAATGAATCATAATGTTCAAGCATTCACCTGTCGGCGCGGTGTTTCAAAATATGTCGTTAAGATAATATTCCCATTACACACTAAAGTTACAAATAGAGTTGCTCTTCTTTTCACTTCACAATTGCAGTTAATTTAGATTAGATTTGATTTTCTTAATGAGGCATTTAAAGGCATTTTTTTTGCAACGATAAATCGACGAGAGACAGTAACTTCTTTATTTATTCTTTTTTATTACAAACCCAATCTTGCAAATTACTTACCATTACATCGTCAGTGGTACCTACCTACTAATAAACTGACAATCTATCAGTATATCTATCTTTCAAGCATCTTTTTTTCAAGCTTATCAGTTATTAATAATAACCCATATTAGTTCGATCAAGGTCTAGACATCTTTAATGCGTGGTTTATACTTTTGCTCCACAATTTAAAACCGTTTTCCTTTCCAAAAAAAACGCAAAGATTTTTCTCTACGACCAAAAAACACAATAACAGCAACACACATCCTGAAACCGCCACAACCGATATTCACCAGCGGATTTATGACTTCCGCAAAAAGAACAGGTTGCCCTTTGATTTCCATTCATTTCCGAAACAAGTTGTTATTTCAAAACAAATATTCTTACTCAAACATTTACCTACATTCGTTGTATGATCGTGTTTTGTTTTTGGTATGGAATTGTTACCGACATGTCTTTATTAACGAATTGTACTGATGATGATATTTTGACGCTGTCGGCTGCTATAATGCTATTATTGTTGTGCTGTTATGTCAAACTTAACAAAACATTTAATGAAAGACAATAGGCATTAAAGTCCCTTATAAGCGAGAAATATGGATACAGTTGTCAAAAAAATTCAAACTTATAAAATATTCTGCGTTAAAAGGTAGGCACTATGGCTACCAACACATCAGTTCAAACACCCGTCCAATTCTTTACCCAAAGTTATCCATCAGTCATTTGATCACCAAAAGAACATACAGTTCTTGCATGCTCTCCACATCTGATGGCAAAATTCAATAAAACAAATTTCGCTTCGTGCACATGACACGAAGGGTGAGAGGGTGCACTCTCTGCATTTAACTGTCTCTGGCTTATACGCTTATGTTATTGCGGGCGACCTTGATGAGATAACTATTATAGCTGGCTAGGCTGCAATATCGCGAAAGCAGAAGACCTATGATGTACAAGTTGGATCATCATCATCATTCTCCATATCATCATCATCGTATCATCAGCCCGTTGCAGTCCACTGCTGGACATAGGCCTCTCCCAAGGAACGCCACAGAGCTCGGTCTGCTGCTTTATGCATCCAGTCGCTGCCGACCCTCGTGTGTATTGTTCTTGTTCTCCATATCCCAATTATAATTTGGATAATGATGTACAAGTTTGTTATGGTAAAAATATGATGGGATCGGATTCTAGTCCCACCAGATAAACTGATATTTTTACATACGTATGTTATATTACAAACAAACAGGTCAGATAAACGTGGAAGGATTTGGGTGAGGCTTTTGCTCAGCAGTGGGACACAATAGGCTAGAAAAAGAAATATGTTACGTATATCTAGGATCGAAGTCTTGAGCGCGAATTAGTTAACTATCGATCTTTAGAGGCCAAAAAAAAAGTAACTGAATTTCAATATTAATATTTGATGCTATTGATGATGATGTTAAAGTTTTGCTTCTAGGACCATCACATTTACCTCTTTAGAGAACTTTATATTACTTCGCTGGGTAGCTTTGGCACCACTTTAATTCGATTCTCATGAAGTCTAATAAGTAATCCTCATACTGGCTAATTATATTACTGGAATACGTAGGTTCGTTATAATTAATGTATCTTCTGCTTTACTATTCTGCGTGTGTCCCGTTTATTGGCACTATTTTCTTCTAATTAAGGTCGTTGGGAGAAATTCACTTGTATGTGCGTAATTTGTCTTGATTAGCTATTGTTTTAATAATGTCTGCGACTAAGAATAAGTGACCTTGGCTTGGCAGTGACGAATACTACGACCAGGGTAGTAAAAAGAAATAAAATTAATGGTGGAACTGGTGAAAGCACTTGGAAACGCTGAGAAGAGTATTTTTGTACCATATTGACAATAGCGTATCGAAGTTAATATGCTAATCAAATCGGCCTATAGCATTCACTGTAAGATAAATCTACGTGCATAATATTAAGTTATGTCTTGTACAAAGTTTTCAATTCTCCGCCTTTTAAGTTTTGTAAGATCAACCCTTCAAACCAAGATCAACTGTAAGATTTAAAAATAACTAGTGACCTACCTAAAGTAGCCTACATCCACTTTCACTTCAGGCCGATAGTTTTGTTTGTCCAAATCTGACTCAAATCGTATACTTAGCATTACAGTAGCATTTTTGGCGCCTTCGCCCAATTAAAACCCGCAAACTTAGTACGGCAGATTGAACATGTCACGCGAACACTAATTAAACAATTTGTTACGTCTGGCTGCTCAATTTACTCATATTTTTTGGGTTCTGCTGTAAAATAAGAAACTTACGATTTGTAAGCGGGATATACTTAAACATTTTGTACTTAGATATGTTTTTTAGGTTTCCTTTTTTTGGAGGGGAAGAGTTTGAACGATTACTTCAATAGAAAGGTGGAACACCTTTTGAATTTGATGATTGGTGTTGTGTGTTTGTGTGTCTTCACTTACCTGTGCTGTTCCTGATAGTTCTAATTCATATCATGCTCCAAATCAGTACGATTCTTGTTGTTCTGGCTTAAGATTAATATGTCAACACCTTATTTTAAGATAGCTATATCAGGTGTATTAGGTATAAGAGAAAATAACAAGAAAGAAAAATATACGAATATTACAAACATAAAAATACATAAAACGATACATTTTGTTCACCTATATATTAGAATGTTGTCCCAACAGTACTGTTTTGCACACTCATGTTTATCACATGACTGTTATGGCTAGAAAACAACGAAATTAAACATCAGAACGGAACAATAAAAGTAAATAATGTATAAAGAAATAGTTTAAGAAAAATATGTACCATTTGCTAAGTCGACTCTATTTTGTACGATATAATGAATATTGAAAATGAACCTTATTACTTTGGCATAAATGTCGTATTAACTTGAACTATCACTTGTTATATCAGCGCGCTTACGTTAGAAAAAAAAATATTCAGTATCTTGATAGGCATGTAAACAAAATCATAATCTTACGATCATTTTCGTTTCGAGTAGCGCAATATTCAGCCGCTATTTAATTGTGCTAAAAGTAAACAAATAATTTATAATTACACTAAAGAGTGTTAGGTACATCCATTGAAGATTTTTCACAAAAAGTTCCCAGTTTTTAGGGGATACGCCTTTGTTTTGCAAAATGCCCGCGAGTGCATTAGGGGCCCGTATCAAGAGCACAAAATAAAACAAATATTATAACTGGTCGACGACGCGGGTAAAATCAATATTGTTGTTAAATTAATTCAAGGGCTTTGCCCAGCAGTGGGATCTGAGACAGGCCACATAAAAAAAAATCAAGGTTATTTTAATTTAGTAAGGCCTACTTGATAAAGATTAGATCTATATTAATTACTTTCACTAATTTATAAATCATGACTCGTTCATTATGTAAATCCGATAAAAGGTTACCTTTTTCGATCACTAGAAAATTTGTAATTATTATTTTCGTATTTTTCTTTAGCTAACATTTACAAGGATACGCTTACAAAGATACGAGCAGGTTTGAAAAGTCAAGTCTCTCGTTACAAATGTGTACAAAATGTGGCCTCATATCATCACAGTGATCCTCACTCCTTATTTAATTTATTTTAACTGAGTAGCTGTTTATTGAAATAAATTATTTTTTACAAAAAAAATACTACAAAAACATCGGCACTGAAATTGGTGTCAAAACCTATACAAAAAAAAAATGATGACAAATTGAAAATATCCTCCTTTTTTAAGTCGCTTTTTGAAGAACATTAAAAAGAACCATAAGTTTGTGTATAAACATCTAAACCCCCAACATTTTATCTAACATTAAAACACAAGGTACATTGTATACTAATATCCTTTACCTCATACGCTTGCAAAAGTCTTCCAAATATATCCCTGTACCAGCACTAAGTAACCCTAGGTGTATCGAATGCGCAAGTCGGAACGAATCGTCTTTACAGCCTCGGTTGTGCGACAGGAAAGCAAGATAAAATGCTCGGAGCTAAAATATTTCATGCTCCTAGAATAGTTACTGCTTTGCCTAGTTTTAGGATGTTAATATTTATTATTATTTAAATAAATAGCTTCCCAAGATTCTTTCATGATTCCCTATCCTTGCTCTTTCTTAAACCGAGCTACGTGGTGTGCGTCCAATTAGATATTTTTCCTTTTTGACGTTTGAAGTAGCTCAAAATTTCTATTATCATGTGTATCAGATAAAAAGATTTTTTTTTAAATACATTTTTAAACATTCGTGATTGTATCCGTAAAAAGAGGCAATTGTTTCCAATTTTGGTTTCAGTGTCAAAAAAAATTATGTCGATACATACACTTTTGACATCAGTCTTTGCCTAAACAAAATGTTTCCTAAGTCAAACGACCATTTGAGTTTGTGGTTACAACTTCTCGCAACAATCATACATCCCAAGTATTCTAATACTCGCGCATGTTTAATCTGCGGTAAAATTATATTCAAACGTATTTATCTTACAAGTAAAACTTTCCTTGAAGCTCTTGCATAACTTCTCATGTAAACGGGTTTTAGTTTCAGAATGTTCGCGAAAAATCTGTGTTGTCAGCTGTTTATTACTCTTTACGCGATGTTGGTTAACTTTGACTGCAGTTAGGAACTTAGGTATGAGTGTTTAAACATGTTTTAAAACTAAAATAACGGAGCAAAGTAGGTCAAACATCATTTTCGTGCTTGGAAGTTTACTCGAAATTAATTCGTTTACGGAGTGTTTTGTGCCTAATTGGTGTGCACCGCAAGCGGCTTTAGTATGGGGTTTATTAACTATAAAAAATAAAATGAAAAATATTTTCAAAGCATATTAAAGTTTGGTCGCCTATCAATTTTATTTTATACCAGAATAAGTATTCATTTTGTGGCTGTGGTATCTCTCCTCTAAACATAGTTCAAATGATGAGCCTAGCTTATGCAAGCCAGGACCTATAAATCTCAGCTGACAAAAACCTGCAAAATCTAAAACATGCAACACAAAATCACTAGATATTATAAAACAAAGTTCTCTGCCGTCTGTCAGTCTTTCTGTTCGCGATAAACTCAAAAACTACGGCACCAAATTTCATGCTCTTTTCACCAATCTATAGAGAAGTTTTCGAGAAAGGTTTTGGTAGGTTTATAATTCATATTTATTGATTAAAATATAACGATAGTTGTTGGAAATGTTTTTTGAAAGATATAATGATTGTATTCGCTATAGAAGAATTGGGTTATCGGTCAGAATCGGGTAATATTTTTACGGCCATAACCGACATTCGGGCGAAGTCGCGGGCAACAGCTAGCAAGACATAACATCGGCACACTTTCAAGCACCTAATCCATTTCCATCCAAAACCTTAATGCAACCAACAAAAGAAAACTCACTTAGCCTATTAATCTCAGTCCATTAAAGCAGCAAAGACGGCAAATAGAAACTAAACGCGACATTCCCCTCAAACTCGGCAGTAGAAACAAATTGCGATCGCACAATAGTTTCGACCAGCACGCACCATTACTGCCTACCCCACAATGCTGTGTCGGCGTCCACAATGGAACTATTGAAAAGTCAGAACAATAGTTAGGCGGTGTTTACATTCGGGTTTTTGACGACAGCTCGCTATCGGGTGGTGGATTGGCTTGTTCGAAGATTTTTTGGTGGATTGCATTTTTGATAATAGGCCATATTTAGTTATTAGTAATGAGGTCGGAAGAAGTTGCAATAAGCCAGATTTTCCTTGAGACAATACCGATTTAGACTTACCTATGAATATAATAAACAACTATCAAAAAAAAAAAAACTATCAAACGACATAAGTAAAATGACTCTTATTTATAAATACATTTTCCAGTTTTATCTGAAAGTTATTTCGTATCCAAATTGTATGCGAGAAAATTTAAATAATATAATTTTCAAGCATTTTCTTGAAGCAATATTTATCCATACATTTTAAATTAAAATTTCCTCGGAATACGACGTCTCAAAAGGATTTGACATTTTCTATACTCTTATTTATTTCTCAAACATCTTAAAGATGTTGAAACACATCACACACACACACAAGTTTGCAAAATTGAAATTGTTCAAGATTTACCTACCCGCTGAGGTTAGCGGTATATTCACAATGATTTTGACAATAAACCGCATATTATAGTCAATATTGTGTGTCATATAACTATTGTTGAAGATATTTGACATAACCAATTTGTTGAGTATGCAACCATTTTTCTTATCTAACCCATGTTGTCTCCAACAAGACCTGGGTTAAAATCCATTTGTTTTCAGGCCACCTCTTACCACCTCTTTGCTGTCACAAAAATTACAGCAAAAAAAAATGTGTGTAAAAATTACCCTACCTCACCAAGTCTCACCTACTTAGCAGCCCTATGCAACGCCTAGCGTGTTCAAGTACAAATATAGACACTTTACAATGCTCTAAAAGCTTACGTCTCAAAAAAGATTTGGGCGCTTGACGCCAAGGATGTCGAGAGCTCGAGCACTCTCCGGCTAGCTTTGATAACCAGCCACTCGGCCTGACTTTACGTAGTATGTTTTTGTTATTTTGTTTTTAATTATGTCAGAATATATTGCAAATGATCTGCAGTGTACGGCGCAAGAAATTGTGCTGTTTTTGTTTTGTAAAGTAAAATATTATTTTGTTTTCGTCTTTTGTTCAAATATTCCGCTCCGAAAAACAGTTGCAAATATTTTGCATATAAAATAACAACTGAGACGTAAACTTCAGTAAAATAATTTACAAAAATACTGTTTTAAAAATTGTAAACTCGCTACATTTAATCCGCCAGCAAAGCTTTGGACTTCGAGAAACAAAACTTTTAACCAAATTAAAAAAACTGTTTTCACAATATTTATACGATTTTTTTTCCAACATGTAAGCCGAAACTAATTTACGCACGCGACCGCGTTAACACGTCAATCATCAAGTGGGGTGTATTGTACCCCGTTTGGTAAAAACTCTTGCTACCCTCACATAGTAAACAAAGAAACTTAAATTGGATCCCACTTATTGTTCAACAAATCGAACTTTGAATTTTTTATTAGGATGTAGCTATAGAGGGTTCAAGGGATTATTGAATATTAGTTCTTTTATTACATCCAAAATTTGGGTCTCGTGTTTGTATAGCGAACAAAGGATTCAATTTAATTGAAACTTGTTCAATAGTGTATCATATTATTATATTCTGATGTTTCCCTAAATTATACCTACTTTTATGCAAAAATAGATTTATTGTAATCAGCACAACCATTTCTTCTATGCATTTAAACTTACAATTACAATTAGGATTAAAACAATTGAAATACAATAACGCCTTATTTACATTTGATTCCCAAAGGCTCTAGTTAACAAGTCACTGTAAACTTGCCAAAAAGCAGACGACAAACAAAAGACGTCTCTGTCACACATACGAGTTTATGACGTAAACAAATGTAGCTATCTCGCTTGCACAATGCACGGAAGCAACATACGCTCGTTAAGCCACATTTGCTAGAACAGACGTATTTTTGCTTTCCACTGAATTTCGGCAGTACATACATACATATTTAAATACACCGTGATTCTCGTACTGAGCACATTTTTATTTGGACCAAAGGAATGTTCATTAGTATACAGAGTTCGGTACTCTTTCCCAATAATAGTTATGTTTGGGGGATTGAAGTTACAAAGTGGAAATACTTCTATGTGTGAACTTTGAATTACGTTCTGGTTGCTTTGAAATGTAGGTTTTTGCTGTTAATGAGATATAAGACGTTGTTATGGGTTGTCTTATGGATTTTTGCCCGTATCTGTAAGCTCAACATACTTGCATATAATAATATGTATTGCAGATTCGAACCCAGGCACGCCATTATTCCAACTTGCACACCACGGGCTAAATAATTTGTTTTCGTATAAGTGTGAAAAATTGTATTGATAAGGTAAAGCAGGTCTCTACCTAGTACCAAAGTACTTTCATCCAACCATTTCGAATTAAAAATATTTTTTTTCGCATCCATGTCGGTTTCCAAAAAATCCGATCAGTTTCTTCTCGTAATAGACAAAAAACAGATACAAGAACAAAATTTTACTATTCAGTACATGTTTTTAATCTATATAAGTTATCGAATCCCCAAAAATGCTTACTGTAACTAAACTACAGGAAACTACAGGAACTTGGCTTTCATATCGCTTCAAGCAAGATTTCGAATTCAGTAGTGGTTCGTCATTTATAGCAGGAATCTTGTAAGATTGCTATGAACATGTACTCTGAGGAGTTTCTGTACGTGATGAAGTACATTAAATAGCAACCCAATTTCATGTAAGTAGATTTATCCGAAAAGAAATTAAGTTGCGGTATAAATAAAATTGTTAAAGACTTTCTTCTTCAAAACAGAATATTAGCAAATGATAATTGACTGTTTTAGGTATTAAAATGTCTGCTTCAAATATTTGGTTCTTCATAAGTGACACTAAATTATTCACTTAAAAAAGATTTCGACGAATTGAGAACGTCCTCCATTTTGTCTCCTTTCCGATGTCGGTTAAAAACAATGTTCTACCTTTGATGCACTCCAAACAGCAAGAACGCAAACAAAAATGAAAATAGAACAGAAAACAAAAGCGTGACAAATAGTGAAAAACAAGTGAAAATCATCATCGGTTTTAACTCCGTCATATTTTTCAATTTCCTACATATTCCCGTGGATGTCCAACATGGAGTTTTACCCTTTTATTTTCCTACACGTACCAACTAAATTCAGAAATTTCGCCGACCTGCATGCCGTCTGTCGCATGCATGAAATTTTAAATAGCCATTGTGGGAAACTATGTTTTATCGAGTTCTATTTGATAGAGGGTTTTATTTGACATTCTGTCACTCGTCTAAAAATACGACAGGTTTGAAAAATTGCGTTCTCTTGTTTTGAAAAACGAATTGATTGATGAGGCATCGGTAGGTTTTACGTATGGATTCGTTCTTGTAAAAGCTTCAATATACGATCTTTTTAAAGACTATCAAACTCATAAACGTTCAATGATGTCGAATACTATTTAAAACATTCAATGAATAACTGAATAACATAGTTTGACGGGCCTGTTGGTCTAGTGGTTAGTGACCCTGACTGCTAAGCCGGAGGTCGTGGGTTCGATTCCCACCCAGGACAAATGTTTGTGTGATGAGCACGATCATTTGTTCTGTGTCTGGGTGTAATTTATCTATAATATGTATGTATTTAGAAATATATAAGTATGTTAATCAATTGTCTAGTACTCATAACACAAGTTACTGTCGTATACTTAATTTGAGACTAGATGGCGTTGTGTGAGTGTTGGGGAATATTTATTTATTTATTTATTATTTTATAACTTCTTTCTCAATTATCTTAAGACGTTTTTCTCAAACACTCAAACTAGTATTTTCAGCTCCCAAATTAATACACACAGAAACCCTTAAATAAACAGTGCTCTTTCCACTCTCAAATCATAGTGCTCTGAACTAAACAAGGCTCTCATCTGGGACCTACTAACAGTGTTACTTCATTATGAGATTTTTTCTCCTAGCAAAGTAATACGTTTCATTTGACTTACTCAACAAGATTGAATCTGAGGCGTCAAACTCTTTACCAGTGTCTTTAGGTATTACCACTGTATGTAATTACATTATGATGTATCTACTTTACTTCTACTTTATGTACGATGCTTTTTGTTTTACTAGAACTAGGCGACTTTTATGGGTACTAAAGCTTCTAAGCTATTAGGTATTTGACTAAAAAAATCTAATTAGTCTGTAAGTTAAATAAAAAAGATCTTTTTCTTTTATCAAGATAGTAAATAAGAATATACAACGCACCGCACCGCACGCATGACATAGGGGTCTATTCATATCACTTGTTAGTATAAAGTGTACTAAAACGTAACGTCACACGAGTTTCCAACTTACTATACCTATCCATTTTTAATTTATGAAACAAAAGAAATACGTATCCTATACTTATTGAAAATCTATCAGGCGAACTGTTTAATCATTCTTTTTTGAATTTGATATCCTTTAGGAGAAATAGTCAAGAGAATAACAGCTGCCAATTTCAACAAACCTTCATTTCAATAACCTTATTTGTAATAAACACTTATATTCTCATTGTCTGTCAATCTGTTCATTCTAACGAGTTGTATTTCAAAAGCCTGTTATTACAAGAATTCAATTAGCAGTAAATGTTTAGAAACAATTGACACTTGATTTTGAGTTACTTATAAAGGCGAAAATAATCAACTGGCATTGTTGTTTCCACATTTCTTAAGAGCATTACAACAAGAGCAGGTGTTATTTAATGAACATTTGTTGTGTCGTAAATTTCTTCAGACGGAACTTAAGAACAAAAAGATCAACTCATAAAAATCTTGCATCCTATGAGGTTTTCTGATTGACTTTGACATTAACTTGATATTCTATAGCATTTTTAAGCAGAATATTCAACTTATCAATATGCTTGCTCCACAGAAATCTAAATAAACAGGTAAGTAGTTAGATTTCTGTGGCTTGCTCTTAGTAAATATGCTCGTATGACTTTGTTTTTCTTTTATGCAATTTAAAAAAAATATTTTTAAAATTTTCTATTTAAATAAATATTTATGACATTAACACTTGTCAGTAGATTAAAACATGGCATTAGTTAAATCGCACCTGTATTGCGGCAACATTGAAAAATGCTCTACCTACGAATATTTGAAGACTACAACTTCATTTACCTAATTATATCTTCACGCTTCCAACCATTCATCGAAAAAGAATCCGAACTCTAAAGATCAGTCGATATCATTGCAACCGCGGATCAATCGTCGCAAGACATTGCGCCGGCGCAACGTGTAAACAAACACCGCCCCCCGTGTTCACACTGTTTACAGTCTAACTCTATCAAGGTGCAAGAATAACATGAAAGTCAACGAACCACAGGTCGCTTTGTAAACGCCGCTTCTTGTAAACAAAATGTAAAAATGCCTGTTTATTTTATTTTAAACATGTTTTTTTTTATTTTATTTTAAACTCCTTGAAAGGTATATTGTATTTCTTGCTGTTGTGTATTTTTTTTTGTTCTGTTGTCTAAATAGTAAACTAGGGTAATAAAATTTCGAATAAATATTGTGAGCATTATTATTATTGATGTTAAAGCTAATAAATAAAAACAAATAATGTAATTTTTTATTTGCAATAAACATTTTGAAGTCACGTTCTTTCAATTCTTCAGAAAAATGTAAACAATAGTGTTAATGGCACATGTGTTTAAATATTTTCAACTTTTAATAGCGTAAACCTATTTATTAATACAAAATTATAATGCATTTAATTGAACTTATTAACACAATTAGCTTATAAACATCTGTTGTGATGCAAATACTGCAAACGTAATTTTAAACAAACCAACACATTATTTTCACAACAGTCATTTGTTTTAATGCCTTTACTTTTTCCACCATGACTTTACTGAATAACAATATAGACATTGCCTAGAAAATACGAGAAAATTATTACCTAATAATACATAAAACTATAGGAATAACTATAAAACCAAAGAGAGATGAGTGATTGTCCTGCAAGAGCTCTTAAAATTAATGATGACAATGCCAATAAAACTATTGGAAATTACGACTGATTTTATCCCACAGATACCTAAATATTTCTCCGAAACAATATAAAACCGAACAAACATTCGTATTTGCGTAAACATAGAAAAATCCTCTTTACGTTGATTTTTAAATAAACATCGAATAAAATGGCTGCCTTATTGACGTACCTAAGTCAATAGAGGGGAGATTCATTTGCTAATAATACAAATATGTACTAACTGCTCTTCGTTACATATTAATTGTTGGATATATTATTTTTGTTTGTGTATACTGTTTAATAAATTGTACGTTCTTTTGTTTATTTGCAAATGTAAAATCGTGGTGGTTTTGTGATATGAACGGATTTGTTGGCACAGAATTGTTTGGGGTTGAGATTGCAACCGGCAAGCTCCAATGTAGGCAAATAACAATTTGGCTCTTTTAAACTTGTACTATGTACTATCTAAAATGATTCTTAGATGTTACTGATAAACGGTGTAGGAAAAGATATGTTGAGGACTTGTGGATTCCAAATATTGAAATCTGGAATCGTCCACCCATACAGAACTAAGCATGGTGGTCAATGCTTGATCCTTTTCTATATGAAAAGCGGATATTGCCCAGTAGTGGGACAGGTACAGGCTATTTAAAAACAATCTTATTTCTTAGTTCCAAATGCCTCTGAAATCAAATCTAAACTTAACTTGCATTCTATCAGAGAATACTGTAAGCTTCAGTATATTTAATGTTTAGTAAGTAAATTAGAATTCTAAAACTCGTACTTAAACGAGTTAACTTCATTTTACCATTTGCAGAGTTCTCTAAGTTAAAATGCTTTTAAGACTAATTTTGTCTAACAATACCTACACACGTACAGTCACGAGCACAGTCACTAGCTAAAACATGCATACCCGACCAAACAGTTGCAGTAGCTTTTTTAGGCGAAATATCTGAAGCTGCTATGGGGTATTTTTGATATTGTAGTTCAATTTGAAAGAAAAAATTACGATTCCATAAAGCACTTGACTAGGGCTTAAACTTCAGTTGTTTGGTTGTGTTTAAGTCTAGCTATGTATTTCAAATGCAGTAACACATATAACAAAACAAAATCGCATCGCGCAGCCTGTCTGTCTGTACCTGTGTTTACTTAGTACTAATCTTATCTTTAAAACTACGCAATGATAATGCGGTTTTATAAAAGATAGAATCTTTCAAGAGAAAAATTATATGTGTAAAATAGCATTATTGCACCGGTGCGTATCTGAGGTGGGTCGCAAGCGGAGTAGGAAATGTAAAAAAAAAATACACGTTAATTTTTGCTCGTGACACAGCCGTCATATCCAAACCAGCAGGCCCCAGCTTTCATCCTCCTCATTACTTGGCCAAGCGACTCCATTTCCATGAATTACCAGCTTGACATAGATAACACAAATGCCAGGAATGTGCTTCATGAATGAATGACATTTAAGTGTATTTATTTACTTCGTAAGGAAATTCCTCGTCACGCTAACGTTTGTTGGCTCATTGCCGAGGTCCGTTTTGCGATGTACGGTCCACATGCATTGCTGTGCCGTTTTCATTCAATGTGTTTCAGTTTCTAGTTCAACGATTGCCTTTTGTCTTTCGGAATTGGTAGCGTTTTCGAGGCGATTACTTTAAATCACTAAGTTAGCTTCTGTCTCCTTTTCTTTTGTCAATAATGAGCCTGTAGGAAATAGCAGCGACTTTTGGTCTATGTTCCATTTAGGTAACTATACTGTTGAGGTTTCTAATGATGTAATTCATTACAGTCTCTTACTTGTGTTATTCATTTAAGACGGCTGGTAGGAGCTCGATACGAGAAAACAGATTTCAGTGATGTGCACTTAGAGAGGCCTATGCCCAGCAGTGGATTGCGATAGGCTGATGATGATGATTTACTTGAATATATATACGAGTATATATGGCTTTACATAGATAGTTGGTACATAAAGTAAAGTGAACTGAAGAACTTGATGTCTTGTTTGTTTACCTTTTACCTTCTCGTCACCACTTAAATCGAATAATGACCTCACGTGTAAAAGATTTCCTAAGAAACAGCTCTAATCTAAATAAATTTACATATCTGTCCGTTTTCGTTTTAATCCCTAACCAATCACTACAGGAACCAACGTGACTCCCATAAAAGACTTTTTAAGGAGATGAGGTGCATAAAAATTAACGTCTCACGGTACACAAGTAGCTAACTTGTAACTAACTTTTCCCAATGAATTCGTTCAACTTTTTCTCTTACACTCATATGATATGCACATACAGACAGACTGAAATCTAGAAGTCTGACAATATTTATTCAGCGGGGAATCGAGTGCACTTAGCGTTGGCGCTAATTAGAGGTAGTCTCAAGAGACAGATCGCAGACGGAACCTTGCGTTCACTCTAGCTCATCACACGGATTTTATATTAAATATTATTTTCTGTAGGTTAAATGTAAGTGAAGTTTTTGTACTTACAAATTAGCTGTAAATCTTGGAAGTAAATGCTGATTAATTACCTAGTTGGTAAAATAGGTCCCGCGATTAATAAATTGTGTTATAATAAGTTACAATTACACTGATGATCGAAGACCAAATCATTCCTGCCGGGGCTGCTCACTTCCTCACTCAAGAAGGAACATAGTGGGTTTTAGTCAGTAAAAGTATGTCGCACTGCACCCCCAGCAGGCGGGGTCATTTGATGATTTCCCACAAAAAAAAAATACTAAATCATTCGGAACAAGCCAGAGCGATAAAAAGATGTTCTAAGGTAAATTAAATTCATGGACTATGCTAATAATCAGGTCCTAATGTTTGTTAAAAGTGTGTTAATGTTTGTGTCTTACTAATTAGTTCCTTACTTGCGTACAAAGTAATCTATCTGAATTTGAATACGAGGTTATTGTCAAAAGATTAGTATTTTTACGAACCCGAAGATTACTCACACTGTTCATTATAATTCACGCACACTGTTCGCAATAATTTTGGAATTTTATGTGACACTTAATCACTGCAAAAAGCCATGAACACAAAAAAATTACTAGTATGTGACAATTTTTAATCCCGTTCCCACCAAATTCGCTTCTGAGGCATTTAAAATAAAGACTCCATAACAATTTGCGTCAACGGATGTTTCGTTACCTAGGAGCTTGGAGCATACAAACACAGTATAACAATATACAGTATGATATCTTTATGTAAACGAATGCAACGAGACTTGCACCTACGCTTTGAGATCGTGGCATCAGCTCAGCATCTTACAGTCGCGATCATGTCGCAATGACGAACGGACGATGTGTTGTTGATGAAATGGAATGCTCTAGGTGGGCAGCCTTATCGCTGTTTACATACTAACGCGAACGTTTATAGGCATTTACTTTTTAGAAACTGTCGTGTCGTATTACTGTATTTATGTATACTGTGGTACTAACATTCTATGAATTGCAACTTTGTTCTGTTTCCTGTAGTTAACTTGCACTAATCATTTAAGTGTTAGTACACATCGTAATGAATACAAACACTGTTCGAAGGAAGTTAGTGCTAAGTAATATTTAGAACTAGTCGTTTCCAAGTTTGTCTGAATTCATGCGTGGCTTGTTCTAATGGAAATTTGTGGGTGGTGCTGTTTTTATGAGTTATGTAACAGTTTGAAATGATGAATTCTTAGATGGTTATACAGGTAAAAATATTTTAATTTCTCTGTATAATTAGAAAAGTTTGGAGTAGAACTATTTCTACAAGTTTTGACGCATTTCGAATCCTTTAGGTGTAAATTAAAGAACGACCAAAAATGCGAATGACGCAGCATCGCGGTACACAGGTTTAGTCAGTACGATTCTGACACTACCCACTTTCTCCACCCCGCCTCTAGAAAGTGGGTGTCCATGACGATTTCCACGCCAAAACAAAATAAAAATCTGATCTAATTAATAACACATATCAAATTTTTTTTCCATATGTCTCTGAAAGATGAAAAATAAAAATAATCTCCTCCACTCTACGGTAAACTAAACCTTCAGATATAATATAGAAAAACGCAGAGACGACGAAGCTTCCAATCTCTATTGATGCCGACCATCTTGAAACTCGTAGCGAAATTAATCAGAAGGGAAAATAGAGAATTCAATTCCTATCCTCAATATACACTTGACCTATTAATTTCATAATATTGCACCATGCTGTTATGTTCAAAGGATTCCTGGTTTAAGGAACCTCGGTCAAAAATATTTTGTGTTGCGCCATTTTGGAGAATTGGCTGATATCATTTTAGTTGAAATCTATAGGGAAAACCTTTGTTCACAGTGCAGGAATAGTTTAAAACACATCTGAAATGCCAGCAGTAGGATAGTATAGGGTAAACAAAGTGAAATGTGGAGAAATTCTACAATTTCATGACATAAATGTCATTAGGTACAATGATGCAATAAGAGTGCATGCTGCTGTTTAAACATTTTCGATTTTTTTTTCGGTTTTAAGAAGAACGACTCCTGCATAAGGTATTCCTTCTTCTATCGCGGGGGGTTTCACAGACATTCAATTCACATATACTCAGAACAAGCCTCTGTGGATCGCCCAAGTTCTTGTCCTACGCAGGGATCGAACTCGCGACATGTCACGTACAGTGGTAATTGGCGTGGTGACCTATACCAGTGGGCTATCCGCGTAGTTAACTACGAACATTAGAAACAAATGACTGAGTGCATTTTAGATGTTAGCAGAATCACGAGGTATTTTGTAATAAAGACTTTAACTTTTAAATCTTAGTTAAAATTAGCATGACTAGGTAGCTTCGATGCACGATTACCGACTTGCACCATACATTATTTATTGCCATACAAGTGGTATTGTACTTATATTTTACTGTCTGATGGTCGTTTGTGACACAAAATACGTTGTTTCCTTTTGTTGTCATTGTGTCATATCGCCAGTTTATTATTACATGCAAATAAGATGTTTGCTAATGACCAGTCACAAAACGTTCTAACAAAAAAGACTGCCAGTCGTAGTGCCTCGTAAAACACCGAACGTCTAATTTGACTCTAAATGCCTCATTAATACAGTTTTCTTTTGATGGGAGACAGTAGACTTATGGATAAAAAATAAATTAACAAGTATTAGATATTTTTATACTTGTATCGTCCAGCCTATTCAAAAAGCATTCCTCTTCATAATTATCCATTATGCTAATGCAATCCAAGAAAGAGGCATCTTTGAAACAAAAGAGTGTTTTAACTCAGATTACCTACTAATTACTGCAGATTTTTTTCTCCGGCACTGTCTTTCTTATTGTTGTTTTGGAAGTCTGCGTTTCCTTTCAAGTTTTTTTATTTTTTATTGCAGATGTCTGATGGGAAAATGTTATTCATCAGGAGTTATACGTTGATTTCCATAAGCACAGACTTTTGTTTCCAATTTAACCGTGTGATTTCTTGACATAAATTGTTTGTTATGTGGTTAATAAACCTAGTTCGTACTAACTAGGAAATGTAAAACAGTTTCGTGGATCACAAAATTATGACTTACATAGTGAATGGCAGAAAATAGTTTCTATATTCTTTGACTAAATTATTAAAAAATATGAACGCAGCCTCTTTAGCCATACACACCAAGATTCTTCACTTCTATCTACTCTTTTCGAATAAAAAGCTGTCATGTCGTTGTTCTGAGCTCCGTCCTTTTATTTTCCCTATTTAGACTAGATCTGGCAAATAACAATTTGACACTAGTTTTCATCAAAAAATATGCTCTTCAACTGCAGAATTCCTCGCCAAAAATCTATTGCTAATACTCCTTTAAAGACCTTTCTTCTGTTACCAACCAATTACAGAGATCAAACTCCCGTAGAGTATGTTTCAGTATCAATGTGATACGGGCGATAATGAACTATTTGTCGCTCTGTCTGCGTTGTCTGATATTCTGCGCTAGAGTCTCAGATTTACCGTAGTTGTAAGACTTCTCAGAAGACATAACTTTGCGTACTAGTGACTAACGAGTGTCTATGTATTGTGTCATGTATGAAGGTTTGTGTCAATCCGAAATGTGCATGACACTGTTAGGTTTGTTAAGGTTGATAGAAACGAAGAGAGCTGTGTGAACAGCATCAAGGATATTTTGGCACGTGGCCGAAATTGGAGCTAATGCCGTCATGTATGAAAAACCTATCACTGTTGACAATTGTTGAGGTGATTCGAATATGCCCACTAGCCCTCATGTTAATGAAATTCCAGTGCCAAAAGATCCCTGTATCTCTGTACGTGATGTCATTTTTTTTTTCATTTTAAAAGGACAGAAATCGATTGCTCTCTTATTAAACGCCACCAGGTGTCTAGATCATTTCATGAAAATCGAATTCTCGCTCACCGCATTAAATCATTGCATAAAATACCAAGACAAAAGCCTTAATATGAAGACCTAATCGATTTTGAAGATAAAGCACTTTGCCTATAAAATTTCAATATCCTCGTTTAACGGACTAGACTTGGAAAACGGTATTCTCATTTCTAGTCAATGAAATTGCATATAATTCCCTCGCAATCGTCTCTCTCTTTTGTGTCGGGAATGAGTAAAAAGGATGGGTAATGAGCTCGATATTCAAAGGTAATGACGGAGGAGATGAATAGTATCTACTTACCAATCAATTTGAAACAGTTTGTTGTGTCTGCATGCATGTAGACAGATTGTATTCATATTTACATTCAGTTCTGTAAATCTGTAAATTTTCATTCAGTAAGTTTCTAAATAGGTTTTATATTGGTCAATCTTATCAAATTGTCATATGGATAATGAAAATATTAGGGACGACAGTAATGAAATGAAATTTAACTCTTCTTAAGGGGTTGGAGTTAAGGGATTTAGCACAAAATAGTTCGGAGTCAAATAAGAAAATCTTGGCCCAGCAGCAAAAATTCATTTCTTATAACAGGATATCCGGTATAAAACTTTTTTGCACCCGTGTATTAACCTGAATAAATCTCAACAAAACTGCTTAGCCTTTTGTTTATCTAACACAACAAATAACACAAGTTGTTAATATAAAAACGGGTGGTACCAGGAGAATGGATAGCGACACGGTCTATTGCTTACAGGCGCCGCGACAGCGAATCGTTCTCTCGCTGACTTTTAATCTCGCCCGGAATGAGAGCATTTGTTTTAACAGTTTTGGTTTCCTTCACAAACTTGGTTTTTACATTTGATTTATTACTTAGCACTTTGATTGTAAGAAGGTTTGTTTTAGTACCTCCTGTATTTGTTTGTAGGTCAGCTTTATGTAGTTACCTGAGTATATGACCACTTTCCTTTTTCAGAGTAAAGTTTAGTAGTGATTTTGCTACTATTAATTGGAGCTAATTCATCATCAATGATAATATCAATATCTATGTATATACGGTGCGAGTTTATAAGTTTATTGTTAGAATTCAAAAAACCTTTACAATACTGGTTATGTGATCCAAACAGGTAAAACGATATTTTTGCTTTTTCATTCAGTCAGCCTCATAAAATTCCCATCACGAACAAGACTAGGCTCATAAAATAGACCCTTCTTAAATGACAAAAGATTACACAATCGTAACTGTTTTAGTATACCTAAGTTACAAGTATGTTTTACCTGTATGTGGGTGTTTAATGCCCGTTTATATTTTGTGCATCACATGTTGATGTGGAAAAGCGTCCCCAATTGGCTTTTTACCTCGTCACGCCTTGGGCGGTCAGACCAGACCACGGTTATTGAGTTAACTTCCACTCAATGTGTGCTCGTAACAAATTCGTTGACGGGAGAATTTTTGTCAAATTTAAACAGCTACGTGTCCATGGAATTTCAACCTTATCATCGACTTTCAAATGCTAAAATTATACAATAGTTAAAATGTCAATTTTGCTGTATTAAAAACTAAAATATAGAAACGTTAGTGAAATGGAAATATGACAATTAAAACTTGCAGAAAACAAATTGATATCCGTACAGAGCTACTATTTCTTTCTATATAAATGTTATTTATTAGCTCTATCCAACTCTAAAGTTACTATAGCGGGTTATGTTTCGAGTTACTGAAAAAGATACACTCAGAACTAAGTCCAAAGACAGACCATTTCATCTTGCCATTTGTAACACTACAAAACGAAAGGGTCAGCTGTTTTTGTCATTCAAAAAGAGCTCTACATTTCCAGTGTCTCTATTTCCTGATTTATATACTTAAGTCAGTTATATAGAAAGCGCAATAGAAAAACGTGGATATATTATTTAAAAAACTGATTTTGTATAGTTTGACCATTACCGCTGTACCGCGCCTTAGGAAAGCACGGGGCGAGACGGGGGAAGCATCGGCCAATGCGATTTGTCCTTTCGCTAGTGTCAAATTCGAATTCAAATTCAAATTCAGATCGAACTGTCTATGTCAGAAACGCATGAGATTAATTTTCAAAGATGGTTCATGCGATATCTCGTGAGGTTAAGACATATTAAATAATTTGTTTACGGCATTCGATAAGTTCTTTTTTTTGTAAACCAAGTATTAATATGAAATAAACTTAGTTAACCTGACTATATTTCATTAATATTTAATTAAATAAGTAAAATACATAATATGTAGTTAAATGAAGTGAAATATTTAGGTATTCTTATTTAATTGATTTTAAATTAACTAATTAATTAAGTAATTTAATATTGCCGTGCCTGTAGAACAGTACACTGATATCGTAAGATCTATCCGACAATATCGATCTCATGTGAACTCGTGCACTTTTTTTCCCGGCCCCCACCTCGCCGCGCATACCTAAGGCGCGGTACAGCGGTGTTGGCCAAACTATAAATAGATATAAACAACTTTCTCTAAGGTAGCTATGGTAAATTTTCAAAACAAAATTGGCTTTCATACAAAATTCAACTGATCAATTTTGTACAGCGACTCGAGGGGTCCTGTTTTTTTGGAACAGAATATTGGATGCTTCAAAATTGATCATTTTTATGGACAGAGGTATGCTTGAAACTTATTTTTTTTTTAAAACAGTCACACAACGCCATCTAGTCTCTAATTAAGCATACTAAGTAGCTTGTGTTATGTATACCAGACAGCTGATAAACATACTTATAATTATATTTCTAAATACATACATATTATAGATAAATTACATCCAGACACAGAACAAATGATCATGCTCATCACACAAACATTTGTCCTCGGTGGAAATCGAATCCAAACCCTCCGACGTAGCAGCCAGGACTATTTACCACTACACCACTAGGCAGGTCAAAAACTATACCTGCATTATGTATAACATCGTTGTATACTCCAAAAATACAAAAATAAATACACGTACTATATAATAGGTAGAGCACAAAATGATGAGTCACTGCAAAGAATGAAGTGTTTCCACAGTCAAGGCTAAATTTATCCAAGCTTAGCTCACACCTTGATAAGAACATAATAATTAAATTCAGCTCATGTACTATCTCTATTGTGGATTCACGCCAGGCATCCCACTCATTATTTAAATGATAATATCTAATTAAGTCTAAAACAGCGAGATGGCCTGAGCTATGCCTAGTCACGATTTTTGCGCTGTTATTTTTAACGCCTCTATATAAAGAGAGAGAGTAACATGGCACTTTTTTTAGCATAATGTTTGTTGCTTTTTAGTATTTACTTTTAAAGTTTTGAACAGATTTCTTAAAATTAAGAGGTTCTCAAGTCTTCTACTTTTTATATTATTGCCTTAAATTTTTGTCAAAATCTGAGTTAACTAAAATTAGTACTTCTACCCCAACATTAACTAGTCCCAAAAATATGACGGCATATAATAATATACAGTAACAAAAAGTGTAAATTGAATAACAATGAAATAACTACGAAATATTACTTACCTTGATTAAAATAATAAAAACTTAATTGACATTCTAATATATGCACTGTCACGTCTCTATGGTGTTATTTAGTCATGATTAAAGTGACTATAAATAGCGACGTAATTCCTGCTCAGATTTACACCATTCACACCTCTTCACTTAATGAACCCTAGGAATTTTAAACATTATGCTGCGTTAGTACCTACTTGGCTTGAGACTTTTTGCATAATACCCCTTCCTCATCTCATCATCAATATATTTACGACGCATGAATATTTTAGGAACTCTTCCTGAAATTTTAAGGGTTAAATCTGCGGTTATAATCTCCTTATAACCTCCTAGCCTATAGTGTCCCACTGCTGGGCAAAGGCCTCCCCCATGTCCTTCCAAGATTCTCCATCTTATATCATATTCTATAAATAAACCAGCCTATATACGTCCCACTACTGGGCACAGGCCTCTTCCCCTATAAGGAAGGTTTGAGCATTGATCACCACGCTAGCTCACTGCGGATTGGCGATTTCAGATTCCAATATTAGGAATCTAGGTTTCCTCACGATGTTTTCCTTCACCGTTTATCAGTAGTGTCTTAGAATAATTAAGAAAGTACATATAACTTTGAAAAAGTCACATTGGTACTTGCCTGTGCTGGGGATCGAACTTGCAACTCGTGCATACATTTCCACACATAGTACCACAAGGCCACCACGACATTCACATAGTACCACAAGGCCACCACGACACGACATATCAATAATATATTATGGAACATAATTTTCTGTATTAACTCTGCAAAATTACACACGAGATAAGTAAAAGTCACCTGAACTTAGTCTGTAAATAGTTGTTCTTTGAGAATGAAAAGATTCGAAGAGACGTCTTAATAAAAAGGCTATTTTAGTAAAGAATAAGCCTTCATAGACAACGGATTCCCTATTTCACGGTCAATCTAAAGGGTCGATGGATACAGTCCTAACTTTCATTGAATCCCAATGAAAATTGGCTTTGTACCTACTGTTAAAAAGAACTCACAAAAAGAAAAACAAAATACTTTTATTTGAGAAAGAGTTCATTTTGACGTTAAATCTGCATTTTTATTTTTTTAGTTATTTTTAGGCAGTGAAGGCTGTGTTGCAGGCAGAAACGTGAAAATCAAAAAGTTTTTATGTCAAGTACCTAGGTTTGATTCAGGCATTTAAAAAAGTTACATAATGAGTAGTGGCATTTGCCACATTCAAAAAAATAAAAAGAAAAAAATATTGCGTCCATTTTTAAACACGGAACTGTCAAAAAAGATTTTCCCAAAAAATATTTCTACATTTGAGCAACTTTAGTGACGTTTTTCTTTATCTTTTTTTTTCACGTTTACCGTTAAGAAGTCGGTCAGTCAGCCAGAGCGGTAATTCAAATGGTCTTGATAACATCTGTTGCGTTTCCATCTTTTCATGTTCAGCTGAATGCGCATAGAATCAAGACTCACTTGTCCCTAAGTTGAAACGGTTGCTATTTCTGTGGCTCAGAGTCTCAAGTTTTCTAATATTTTGCGGGAAAAGTGAAAATTTGGCAGATTTTATGTAAGTAGGAGTTTTCACGTAACGGAGTAGAAGCTATTTATTTTACAGATCCTCTGGTTTTATTTGCATTATTTAAACCCTACATTTTAAGAATTTTGATATAAAAAAGACTCAATATTTCACACCATTATTACGAGTGACTTGCAAGTTTGAATTAGGCCGTTCATACGAAATCTCATAAAAAACTCCTGTAAAACTCCTAAATTTATCAATAATCTTTTAACATGTTTCTTCGTCCTTTACAATGCTTAATTACAAAAAAAAGGTTACAACATTCTGATAAGTGGCTTATAAAGTCGCTTTTTCAATACCGAACAGGGTTGATAATATTTTATAATTTACGGTCGCGCAGCTTTGGCAGGCAGTTAACATAGGGCTATTAGCACAATATTTTGATAGTTGGCTCTGTGTAAACGCAATATCCGAAATTGATGGGCTAATTCAGAATTTTCAAGCGTTATTTCATGCTCCATGAAGCATTTCTAATGTTAAGTAAACTATAGATCCGATATTAAAATAAATATTTGTTTTAAACAGTATTGTTTGATACTATTGCATTGAGTATTATTTGTAGTAATCGATCATTAATCCCGAATTAGGCTGGTTCAAAGCGGCGCAAGTTAGAGAATCGTGGAAGGACTTGGGGTAAGTCTTTGCCCAGCAGTGGGATACTACAGGCTTGGAAACTTGGAACTTGAAACAGTAGGACACTTGAAAAAAAAAACATTTTAATATGAGTACCTAAATGTTGCAAAATATTCCGATGGGCACTGTAAAATGCGGTATTCAGCTGAATTTGGCAATACGGGAAACCGACCCTAACATCGTTAGAAAAATAGCTAGACAAGAGACTAAAAAATTGACACAGCTATCAGTCTGTAACGTTGTATTAAGATGGCCTCTACATAGAGAATTTAATTTGTTACAAATATGTCATTGTTGATGAGTAACAGTTAGTTAGTAGTGCCACGTAATGAAACGCAGCGAAGCTACGTAAGCTTTCATTACTCTCTTTGAATGTTTTGTTATAAAGAGTGAACTGTTTTTCCGATGCCATACAAATGAATACATTATTAAATTAACACATTAATAAACAGTATAGTTTTTATCCTTAACGAATATTATAAATTCCAATATGAGTTTGTTGGTTGATACGTTCTCACGCGATTCTGACGGAAACAGGAACTATGGGTATATAACTAGGGGTTAAACCGCGTAACGACGCAATAAATTATAAAAAAGCCTGATTTAAACACATTTTTTTTTTGATGTAGCCTAAATAAGATCCTACTGCTGGGCAAAGGCCTCCCCTTTCCAAACCTCCTTCCCAAATCGCTAAATGGAGGTTTAGAAGCTGAAATTTCAATTTTATTCTAATAAATTTCCTTCACAATTGAACAGCGAAATCTATTCAATCTCAACAGAGTATTGACAACTCAGAACTAAAAACCATAATTCTCCATTCCTTTTAGTAAGAGTGAAACAGGAGGAACAAAAACGCCTGCTATCACCGTTGAATCTAGGTTCGTTGCTTGTTACAGAGAACAAACCCGACGACTCCAATGGAGGCTTTGAGAGCCATCACAATACAGCTAACGTTGGTACATCTATTTGACTGATGTATCCTAGCCCATTGCAAAAATACACCAGCCTTTTTCAAAGGATTTTCAACTTTACGCCTTAGTGCTTGAGTTTGGTTTTCGCTTGTAGTAGGTTTTTGCTTGACAATCATTAGACGCCCTGATAGAGATGTGGAGTAGGTGTTATTGTTTCGGTATTTACATGGAAACTGTGACAACAAGCTTTATCAAGAGGAAGGACAAAATATTCATAAGCGTAAAGATTACTTATGCAAGACATTTTGTAAGAAATAATTTACGCATCAGAATTTTTACGACATAAAGGATATTTGAGAAAGATGTCTAAAAGTATTTTTGATGGGTCTAAAATATTTGTATTCTAGTAAAAATATCAATCATAAACCATTCCATTCATCGGCCGTTTTGCGCTCGGGAGAGTCCTAGATTTAACAGTGGATCAATATAAGCTGAATTGATTGATAGATACGAGTAGAATTTGTTTAGTACCAGACTATTGACTTAAGCCCATTTTATATATAGACTATAATATCAATAGAAATAAATGTTATCTCAATATATTTCTATTCAGCTACTAATACAGTACGAGTAATTAGGTTTAATGATAGCCCAAATTACAGGGAACGTATAAGTGATAACACTTTATTTGAAAGGTTATTGAACTAAACCCACTACCACGTTAAAGTAATATTATGGCAATTGTGAAAGAGAGAGGTTGCTCTACATTGTGTAGCGCGCTGTCACGACTTCACAATATTGCCATAATATTACTCTAGAAAATGGTGGTAGGGTCTCTGTTCTAAATACCTTCTTTTTTTTCTGAGGGTGAAACTCTAATGACTTCAACCCACGTCGAGGGCACGGCGTGGGGATATGTCGGACTCACACCGACCAAAAACACCCCGGGCCCGTTCTATTACCAAAGCCAGAGTCGCGAAATCGCTCGCGCATGCTCTGCGCGACTGTGGCAAGCAGTTCTAAATACTATGAATGATTTCATACTGAAATACATGTCTTAGTTAATGACAGTAATCTCGTTAATATGTGTACGTAATACGTATCTGTTATAAATTTGATACGTGAGCGACATTCGAGAACTTATCAATAGCAATACATTGGAGGTACACTGTTTAATGACAATATAGAATTATTGACATTGGCTGAAATGTCGCTGTAGGATTATTTCTGAGCACGAATTTGCATAATTTTCGATTACAAGGATATTTTTAACAGGTCCAGGTGCAATTTTTTGTATAAGTAAAACAGATCTAGTCAAAAGGCACGCTTAAAGCAAGAGTCTTTAATCTTATTTATTTTGACGGAACTTTTATTGGAAGGTAGCTAATGTTGTAAGGAGTAACATAGGCTACTATTATCTTAGAAAATATTTCATTTCAAAAGACATACTAATTAACTTTTTTGTTAAATTCCACGCAGACAGTCGCGGGCACAGCTACTCTGTAATAAATTCCTTTTCAATTTAAAGTATTAATCTTTTACATGTAATATTCAATTTTCCATTGGATTAAGTGGCATAGCGTATCGTTCAACGCTTTGGTCCGTCTAGACTCGGAAAGTACCTCCTTAATACATAAGTAATTAGTCTGAGGTGAAAAGGCGATCTTAGGTTGAAGGATCCTAAATAATAGCAACTTGTATCTTGAATTTCAAGAGAAAGGATCAAAATGTTGTGAATTAATTTCAGGACCAAAATTCATCAAATTTTGAGGCCACTAGAGAGTACAGAAATATAAATTAAATTGAAAGTAAACAATAGGATTGAAAATAATAAATATCATAGTAATAAAACTTATTTATTATCACTTAACTCACGCAAATAAGACACAAACGAGTCGCTAAGTTGCATCAAAGCCTTCTTCGTCCCTCCGATCCCATTACAGTGAATTTTAATTGACAAAATAAAAAAAAAACTCACAAAGGATGCTTAGAGAATGGGGCAAGCGTTGCATAACTATATTCTCAATAAAACGAGCCGTTGTCTCAATTTCCTGAAGAATTATGCTTTTTTCCAGATCCGCCCTAAAGGATCATCTTTTTTTTTGCAGTTCCGCCCTAAGGGCAATCGGTGGCAGGATGAGTGGGAGCGGGCTGCGGGGCGGGCGGCGCATCCCCACGCCGATGCCTCCGCCCAAAGAAGCAGTACATCAGCCAAGGTTCGTAAATTGTTACTCTTACATTTTGGAAAACGAAAATGAATATATGAGAAGAGTTATGGGCTCTGTGAGATAGTATGAAAGTTTCCTAGAATAATGTCGTTCTCTAGGATAGAGTGCAGCATAAACTATGATTTTAATGCATTCTTTAGTGGTTTAAGTTTATGTAATATGGTTATAAAACTAGTTATTACCTGACTAAAGTTCTATTTGAACTGAAAAGTTGAGTGTGAATTTGCCCTGAGGTGCTCTTATAAATCTTTACTATTTTAAATTACTTCGCTTACTTTACTTCTTATTCACCCAAAATTTCTGTTTCGCCCTGTCTATTCGCAAATATTTATTAACAAGAATAGAACGTCCAACGGCTTTATCATATTATGTCTAACTAATAACCCACAACAATACAATTTCCATAAAAATAGTTGAACTATTGTACATTAAACAATACCGGATCTACAGGAAGCAGTCCAAATCGGAAGAAATCTAACAGAAACAAGGTGGGATAATTTATGTGGACCACACAAAGACAGGCAGTATAAAATCGTTCAATGTAAATACGCGCCGGGATCTACAGAAACCACATGCAGAGCATTACAAAGAAGCTGTTTAACAGATCACGGCATGGATTGAAGTTTCTAATACTAGTAAGGTTTGATAGGAACTAGATTGAGAAATGGACACCCAAAAAACATTGAAAAAAAAGTTTATTATATATTAGGATAAGTCAAATTAGGACCAGTGTTTGTGTGATGATTTTGGACGATCATTTGTTCTGTGTCTAGGTATAATGTATCTATAATATGTATGTATTTAGAAATATATAAGTAAGTTTATCAGTTATCTAGTACTCATAATACAAGTTCTGCTTAGTTTGTCACTAGATGGCGTTGTGTGAAAGTTGTGAAATATTTATTTATTAAATTTTTTGCCAAAGCTTCTTTATTACCTTACCCAATGTAAAATTCCTCCCAAAACAATAAACCCAGATCCCATTTCTTAAGATATCTGTAAAATACTCGTAAATTGTTTAGAGACAAATTGAAAACAGTTCATAACAAAGGTTCCTTTGATGTCCCTTCAGACATCTTTCGCGTTCAAATACTGTAATGACACTTAGTAAGGGCAACCCGGAGATTGAGATCAGCCTTATAAGCTGTGAACTTCGGGCCCTTGTTTCATGTAAATTGAGATCTTATTACAATTCTCGCATTTTGAGGATCTAATCTACATTAATATAATGAAAAGGAACTGTTTGCAAGATTTCGTTGGGATTCTCTTGTTTATTATTAGATTAGTTCTGTTCTGATTGAGTTGTTTCCGTTCTTGTAATGTTTCCTATCATTTTGATTGAATATATTTGTTTGTTTATATTGCTTTGACTTCATTTTAAAGTGTAAGTCCTTTAAGAATATAAGTAGTATGTAGTAATTTTGAATGGTTTTGAGAACGTGACCATGTCTTAGTTTTAGTGCAGTTTATCTAACTTTATTGTAACAGACATCGCCTATTAAAATGAGTTTCGGGTTTGCTTATGTTTGTCTGCGTTAGATTTTTTAGTAAAAGAAGTTTATAAGAATTTTGTAACTTTTACAATTTACTTAATTGAGACATACCATCTCTTTTAGCTCGGAAAAAAGATATCTAATACAGTTCAGCTCCCCAACAAACAGTTAATATCTCAGCAAGAACTAGAACACTAGCATCGTTAATTACAGTCGCCATACCCCGTCAGACACGAGATCACTGCAATCAGTACCGGAGAGGGTGTGAAACCATTTATAATTAATAGTTGGTTTGACAAACGGGGCAGCGTGTAACCGATATGGTTGTTTCGGTTACAAGTTTAACCATATCGTGTGACTGGGAAGTGCTGGGAACCTACTGTCCATAGGCTATGTAGGTTGAATGATGACAAGGATATGACAGATGACAGTCGTACAACTATTTGTTGCTCAACTTTTGTTTTCAGCTGAAACTCTATAGTAACCTCCTTTCTTGTCATTTTTAAAGGGTTTGCTGGAAGTAAAGATTTATGAATAGAGTACAAATTATAGTTGTAGGTAAATGATTAAATGATAAAGCACTTTTAGGCCGTAGTTTCTAGACTTTCGCGACTTGTACACATATTTTAGACGACGATAATTCCATATTTCCTGACGTTTCGGTCGAGTTGCACCGACCGTGGTCACGTGTGGACTCATTTACACAGTCCACCCGTCTCGTCAAAACAAATCTATCTATCTAATATATCTATATGTATATTTCACAAGTTATTGCTAAGCAAATTCCTTGTTTCGAGGAAACCAGTCCTGCCACTGCTACGTGCCTTAAAACTTAGGACTGATAGTTAGACATGAGAATAAAACTAAGTTACTACATAGGATAATTTATAGTTCTTCGGTTAAAGTGCGTGAAATAGCCAACTTATCATTTAGTTTTGTCTAGGAACAAGTTAGAAGGTAAATCATCGCTAACCCACAAGTGAGCAAGTGGGGTGATATTATTATAATGCTTGTACCTTCTTTAATTTTATGATGGAGGTCTATGGCAATTTTTTTTTTGAGGTTTCGTAGAAACTGCATTCTTCTTGCAGAAAAAATAATAGAGACGCCATATTTTTTGACTCTTTGTAAATATGTTATTTCATAGTTATATACCTAAGTTTTAAATGTAGATATTTTTTATTTAGTATAGTTTCGGTCACATATTGTACTGTATTATGATTAAATAATGATAGTACTATTATAATTATTGTAAACTAGCTCACACGGCAGACTTCGTACTGCCCCAATCCGGAAAAAAAAAGATTTCAATTATTCGATTTTTTTCACCTTTTAAACCTTTCCTAGACCTCCGCGAACAAATCAAGACCAAGATGAGATAAATCCGTTCAGCCGTTCTCGAGTTTTAGCGAGACTAACAAAAACAGCAATTGATTTTTATATACAACGTTGATAAAAGCGAGAGGCATGAAATGAAACCACATATTCTGTATATCATTATAAGGCTACACAACAAAAATCAAATCAATGTAAGCAATATTTTTATAATAACTTTCGTGAGGATGATTCATACTTAAAACGTTATAACGGTTTACTCACGCGTATTTATCGGGATAGCCCGACTAGTTTCGGACCTAACCGGAGCCAACTAGATAACTATGCCTATAAAACTTAGTCACCTAATCAGGAAGATACAGCATGTTCAAACTAAAAAAAAAACTAAAAAAATATCCTGTGACTAAACTATTGCTTACATTGATTTGATTTTTGTTGTATAGCCTTATAATGATATACAGAATATGTGGTTTCATTTAATGCCTCTCGCTTTTATCAACGTTGTATAACATGAGTAAATATATGTCTTATGACTGTTGCAAACGACGGACATTTTTGACAACTTTTACAAATTTAATTAAGATTTTATACTGTGTTTTTAGAATTCTACACAAAGTAATTATCTTCAGCCTTTAAAACAATTGACGAACATCAGTTTCAATCCAATTATAGCTTCAATATTGTGGTAATGTTTAGGTAGGCTATTTTCCAGTTAGCCAGACATTGCCCTTTTCGTGAACTTTCATATCTGACACGCGATGTCTAATTTTCCATTAACTTACATTGTAAAATATAAAAAAACAAAGTACTGACCGGTATGGCATTACACTAGTATTTTATGAAAGAAATTATCAAGAATGTTATCGTTTTATTCCATTATTGAAAGGACTTTGCGTAGCTACTGTTTTTATGTGACAAGGGATCAAGTAATGTTAGTTACTTTAAGAGCTTAATATAAAGTGAATGTTATGGTTTTACGCTTTACCTTCTGTCACAATACGTTTTAAGTTTTTGCTTGATATGCATTATACATACATAGCTTTATTAAAAAGGCATAATAGGCATTATTACATGTAATGCTAGCGACTCGCTCAACCTTCACACGGATGCAATACTGACGTATTATATGCGTTATGTATTCACCAATTATATAACCCAAACATCCAGTAATTTAAACATCATCCTTAAAATAGCATAGTTAAGTAAGGGAAAATTATTTCGAAATTGTTCTAAAACAAATCACAAATAAAAGAAAGCTTTTCTTACCCTTAACCTTTAAGAAAATTTGTAAAGTTTAATAAAGCAAGTTGTCGCAAGACAACAGAACAAGCCAGTTACGTGAAACAATATACTTCGAAGTTATTAACTGCACTCTTATAAGTGCTCAGGGGGCTACCATCAACTCAAAGTGATATTATTGGGAGTGTGGAAGCGTGACAGCGCTTTATAATAATAATAAAACTTTATTTACTTCATCCATAATTACTACGAAACTATTGTATAGTTTTCTAGCTACCTTGGTCCGTCCATGTCTGTTCTTTCATAGAGTAAGGGTGGATGGCCCTTGGTAGGTGCATTTCTTCAAGATGGATTGCAAGGAGCGGTGATTTTGTGCAATCCTATTGGTTATTATATTCCAGTTTCTCCGCTCCGCAGCGTAGCTCCGCTCTAGTGGACGGGCAGCTTTACACCTTGCCGCGGTGTAAAGCAGCAACTCTCTCGCACGCCCGCAATAATGTTACTGGCGGTCGTAGTAGGCCCCCAGTTTGTATTTCAAGGAATTCGGTGAAGCACACTCTGTATTAAAGTAAACAGGGGTTTGGTAGAAGAAAGGTATTTTTCTAAACACGTTAAATATACTTATTAAAAAATCAGTAGATACGAGACGTTACTAAGGTGAATTGAAATTTTGAAAATAATTTTCAGTTCAATCATTTTTGTTTGTAAGGGCTGAGATCTTCAAGATAATAAATTAGTTCTGGGATCTTTACTAAAAAAATATGTACAAGAAAGGTGATAAATAAAAGATAATTTTCACTGAAAATACTTTGTTTTAGAGAGTATCAACAAAAGTACTGAAGCGAAATAAGCAGTAGCATTAACATAGCTAGTAGGCAGTAAAAAAATAACAAGTGCCATAATCATAATACCTATGTTTGATTTCTCAAAAGCATAATATCGTTATACTTGATGTAAAACATAAATAATTAAATTATATTTTTTATCCGGTAAATATTAAATTAAACCTTAATCAAATGTAACATACCCAAACAAAGGTGCAAAGGATGCTTATTAATTAAAAACCCTATTACTATTTAAATTGAAAAAGGCCTATTCACGCCCCCATCATTAGAGACACCAGATGTGCAAGCAACCCGTTTGGGTGGCTCTTCAAAAATAAATATTTTAACTTTGACCGTGGTAATGCGTGTAAAAAATTAATGCCCATATGAGCTGTGAAGGTAGTCTGTGCATTTTCGATGACAGAAACGCACAAACACATTCACGTGTAGTGAATGACTGGTAGTGTATGTGATAGGAGAGAGCGGGTAGAGACACGGTTAAATAAAACACTATCACTTAATAGCATAAAACAAAGTCGCTGTCGTTGTCACTGTGTCTGTCTGTTCGCTTAAATCATTGATAGTTTCAAAGATTTAAGTGAACAAAGGGTGAACGCAAAGGATTTTGAAGCGGTTTTTGTAATAGATAAAGTGATTCAAGAGCAAGGTTCATATGTATAATACATCAGTAGGTCGCTAGTAGGTATCATACATATTAAAATAGCCATTTGTGTTTTTTTTTATAATTTTGTAGCCGATATATATTCAAATCCAGACGTAGGTATTACTCAAAGGTCAGCAATAAGTCATACATGTACTGTACTGTATGATATTGAAGATGACTATCATAACATTATTATGTTAGGATAATTAACATAATGCCGATATTATCTATGGACAATAATTATGTTAATTATCTTGTCGATAAATTATTTTTATCAAAAGTTTTATGATTTGACGCGAATATATTTTGTTGTGTTTTCTTATAACTTGCACCAGCGCCCACCCTACCGTCAGTCTATTACCGTTGACTGTGTCGTCTGCGTAAAGCATTAATAAATCCCGTAAACAAGGTATTCATATTTTGACGCTTTTCGACTTCGACGTGTCACGCAAAGAATTAACGACTTTCTGAACAAAAGTGAGTTTTTCAACTCCATTGCAGTTTACGTTCTTCGAGTCGTCATAAAACTGTGAAATCACGGTGACAACCCAGCAATGGAACCTGCTTCATTTTGCCGCAGTTAATTGGTACTAACTTGAAAATTATAGTTGGGAGCTGTAGCTGTTATAGGGTGCAATTTATGTGAGATAATTATATAATTAAACTGGTAAGCCGTGTCGTGACCTGGTTACGTTGTTTTAATTGTAGGAGTTTGAAAAAAAAGCTTACAAGATGAATTATGATTAAGGAATTATGACGATATTTTTGAATTGAAATGAAAAAAAAATGTCTAAGTAGTTCTTGTACCCACTTTTTATCTATCTAAATTCAGTAAGACTAGACTATAATTGACCTTAAATAAAAAGGCAACGTAAAAGTTTATAGTCATGTCATTTTGTTTTTCAAATTCCAATACTAAAAAACAACTCAAATCACTAAACATTCTAACAATCTTCAACACACGAAAACGTCAGCCACACTACAAGTATTCCCAGTCATTCAAATCGTAATACAATACTAGACAAACCAAATCACTAAACAATCTTCAAAACACGAAAACGACAGCCATATACAAATATTCCCAATCTTTCAAGCCTTACATTACCTAGCAAATCCCAATTCAGTACCAAGAACGTAGTCAACATCTATAGCACAAGAGGCTAAGGATCTTCAAGTAGCCATACCGCGGCATTGTTAGTTGGTTTCTCGTAAAAAATGCACGCCGGCTTCAGGGCAGCATTCAAGTGCCATCAGCAGTCTCACGCGAGTAGTGTAGCACGAGATATAGGACTGCTAGATGTGGTTACGATTACCGGATTCGAAAATTGCAAGGATTTTTGATGGTAAAAGAGAATTTTGTGGGAAAATTTGTTTGAAAATTGGTGATTTAAAGTGTTCAAAATCAAAAGATATTTATTTCGAGTAGGCCTTTTCAGGCACTTTCAAAACTTTACTGACTCTAGTTGCGCAGTTAGTGTGACAGATAGATTGATAGAAAATTATTTATTGCTCATCACAGTATGACAAACGTAAGTTACATGGTGCCACAATGGGCGGTCTTATCGACAAGAGCGATTTCGATGTCTTACAGACTATCTTGTGCAGATTTGGTCATAAAAACGTGATAATAATTACAATAACATTCAGAACAATTATAGTAGATCACGCAAATGTTACGAATACGCCGAAATTTATCATCCAACATTGGAACCAACGTTTGTAGATCAAATGTTAGTCACATGTTATGACATAGATGGCAGCACTTAACGCAATAGTAATTAACTGGCCACATCTATAAATTTATACTAATACAAATTATAATTGTCAACACATTTTAAAGCTAACCTGGGTACAGATTTTTTTCCTATACTAGATGAGCCCTTATATCGGAATTTTCTGATGAATTTGAACCTATTTTACCGTGCCATATCTAGTAAACTATAGCTTTCATACATCACCTTACATTAACCATTGAAGCAGTCATTATACGGGTATTCTTTGGACAATATAGCCTGTTAATACTTGTACAACGGTCACTATTTTTTTAAATACTAAGTACCAAAATACTATTCGATGTTTAGAGAAATGTAAGCCTTATTACAGGTGCATAAAGTTTAATTTACATACTTATTTTTTTTTGTAAAGAATACCGAATTCGTATCAATATTTATTATAACTAATTATAAAATATATAAAAAATCTCATTAAAATCAGACCAATTAACCAGTTTGTAAGAACTGTTTATTTCGAAACAAATTGTTTAAAGATAATAATGTTTATTTTGTATCGGCATGATAAGCACAAATACACCATTGTGACATGTATAAAAAGAATCCACTGTTAACTGATAAAACACAAAGAACAAGTTAATACCTTATCTTAATATATCGGAGAAATGATAAATTACGTAGTTAAATTAACTTCAAAGAAAAAAATACAACATAAAAATACAAAAAGATCTTTGTCAGAAGTGGGATTCGAACCCACGCCCACAGAAGTGGACTGCGACCTGAACGCAGCGCCTTAGACCGCTCGGCCATCCTGACGATGTTGGAGCTGTCGAAATAGGGGTATCAATTCTACTGTGTATTTAGATTGAGTAATTTATGGGTTAAGAAATAAATTACTCAAATAATAAAAATAGGTAGGTGTTAGATTGCGAATAAGAAAAATGAGGAAATTAATTGCATAAAAAGAACAATCTTTTTTAGATATTTTTTTATAAAAAAAATGTTTTAATTTAGGAGGTCTCTGAAAACATTGAAATTTGCACCTAATTATGTGTATCATAGGGTTTTAAACTGAAAACTTCTCGCATGTTATGTATCGAAATAAATTCCTATTGCGGTATCCGTCGTTTGTATGGACTGCGATGCGAGGGCTTAAATCCAAAACCTGGCGTCATTAGACAAGGCCTCTACATAATAGAAGACCTGAATTAATAAATAAACAGTCCATACTTAGAAATTAAGCAATTAGTAGGAATCAAAACTTTCCAAATACATTCATACAAATATTTCACTTTACTATTCACGGCAGTGCAAAACACTTGTAAATACTAAATAACTGATGCACATTACGAGGACAATATGGCGTCGCGTCCGGTGTTCCGTTTGATCCCGCCATGTGGTTCCGGTGACGTGACGGTGGACCGGCGCGTGCGCAACACACGTGTTCGCATGATTGTGCTCCTGTTTTACTTCATAAATTGTTGTGGGATGTGTTTGAGATTAGATTTATTGGAGAAGAGCTTGAATATGGAGATGTCTGTTGACGTTATAAAAATTATAAGCCCTATTGTTTCTATTTTTTGTCTAAATTATGTATTCGTAGGTTTTCAGTTATGTAGAGCGTTTATTTATCTAATTTAGACATCGTATTTATCTGAGTTTGATTAACTTTTACAAATCAATAAGTATCATTAATTACATTCTTCTTATTGAGTAAACTAACTCATTATCCGTTACATTTGTCGTTGTTATTATAAGCTTTATAGCTAGCAATAATAAAAGTGCGAAGTGCAACAAAATAGTTTAAAGTCCCAGCAAGCTTGGTCACCCGCTAATTAAATTTTATCGTTATATCCTGCCCGGCATTGGCCAATATAACTCCAATTATCTTAACTCTGCTGCCGGCATCAAAACTTTATTGGCCACGTGCATTTGGGAAATAAAAATGGCAGCTACATTTAAGGAACCTTTGTTCTGTGATTGTAAAGTACAAAAGTTATTAAACTTCTTGGTAACACGTTGTGTTATATCGATTTGCTAATCGATGTGTCTGCAATACGATTCACTGCGAATATTATTTAAAATTTTAAATTGCTATAGTAAGAGCTTAATATAGCGCGATAGACAGGATCATTAGTATTCCAAATAGAATTCTATAAGATCTCCAAAAATGAGAAAACGATGTTTTTGTTTAACTAAATACCACCAATTACCACTAAACACAATCCTTTCGTTGAATTTCCGGAACTACTTGATTTCATCGAGCTTGAAGCTAGCCCTTACTATGTCAAAGAATTTGAATAAGAATGGATTTCATTGCTTTCTAACTAATTAGTAAAAGCTATTAAGCCCATTCCGAAGCCAGATACGACGTTGCTAACGACACAATCGTTAGACACTTGCAAGTAAATTGATAAGATCGCAAGTTTAACTCAGATACAAACGAGAGAGTTGCTTAAAACTATTTACCTATTTACCGCTCCCGCTGTATTCAGCGAGCTTGGTACTGACTCAGTTTCTTTATCCTAAAGACAGCTCAGCAATGAATGCTTTGCATCATTTAGATTTAAGCTAATTAGCCTGCAAAAAGTAGCTTCTAATTAAACATTTTCAGTTGACGTTTGCAACTTAACGTTTAAAGAAGAAATCCCATTTCCCTGCTTCCATTTAAAGTTTAGAGTTATTTATATTTCGCTTTGACTCTTTTGAGATTTTACGATGATTTAAAACTATTAGTATTTCATCGGTCTGGCTATTTTGTTGTTATTTTTACCTTTACAACGGAGCCAGGCATGTGTGGCGTTGTCCGATGAAGGTATTATGGCTGGTATGACTAATCCAAGTAAAACATAATATTCTCGGTATATTTAGCGTAACTTGCTGATTATTTTATTGATCTTATCGATTTATCTTGTGATGTGTGTTTACATTGATAATTTATCTGGATGATCGAGTAGGTAGACACGCTATAAAACAGTCTGCTTTAGTTTTATGTGCTTTTTTACGTATATTCTGCATACTTGATATTTTGCACATGCATTGTGTAAGACTTTTATTAAAGGAAGTGATTCCGGCGCCGACATTTGGATCTAAATTAGTCCGCACCTTTAAGTGGCTGCTTTTGTGTTTATTTTTCTGTTTACGCAAAAAATGTTTTACGATTATGCCCTACATCATCGATTCCAAGTACTTGAATGCACTCTTCAACCTCAAAATCAAAGGGCGTCTAATAAAAGCGATCATAACTTTCGGCACCTGTTTCCTTTTGATACCGTCCAGGGCTTGAGTTCGAGATCAAAGTGGTTGCCGGACGTCCAACTGCGAACAATTGTGTTACTGTGAATCATGCGGCATGCCCCATTGGATCAATGAACTTGTTTACTTCTTTTTGTGAATGAAGTTCGGTTATTATGCTGTGTGAATTATGAATGTGTGTTTTGACGTGGAATAGGTCTTTTGTTTGTGCTACGTGGTTTTTGATGCTTGAAATTAGTTAGTATGATTTTTTAATAGCTTTATTAACAGCAACAGTGTTATAGACATGGTATTCACAAATGGTGTTAGTAGTATCTTCATTACATAGTACAATGCAAAGTCGTTTCCCGTGTCTGTTCATATGTATGCATAGATGGTAATGACGAAATACGAAACGGATTTTGATGCGATTTTTTAAGTAGCGATCTTAATTCAAAAGGACGGCTTACATGTATAATACACCTGTCTTACACCCAGCTATGAATACTGAAAGGATTTCCTTGAACAAAGGCTAGGTTTAGGGTGCTTAGTGTGCATTAACTAATATTACGAACAATGCTATCTTACAATCAAAGTCAGCTAAAATATAAATTATCATTACAACACAACAAAAACTCACACGCTTAAACAAAGATCACAAAACTCTCACATCTAGAGCAAGCTCATAACATTGTACAAACGTGAAAATATTAAGTAACATCGCCTCGCGGTCACAACGATCATTGAGCACAATGAGACGCAAATAGAGAATGGGAGGCGACGCCGAGGGTGCGAATGTATGTCTAATTGCCTGCGGACGTGTCTCAACTCAGTTTTACGTACAAGTGCATCGGCGTAGGGCTGCTGTGGCCTCTCGATGTGCTTGGTTTTACCGTCGAGTACGAGTTTGACAGATAGGTTGACTTTTGTTTTTGTAATTCGATTTTTGTTTTCGATTTTGTATTGGGATTATTTCGGTAGGCACTAAATGAATAAAATGCTATTCATTTGTTTGTATCAAGTTAGCTTGTTGATTGATTAAGTAAAGTTTTCAATAATTTTTTTCTTTACCTATATTCCTGTGAGGATATAATTTGGTCAAAATTCTAATCATCCACCTCCACTTACTAGCAAGTCGGCTTACCGCCTTCCGCATGCATTCCAACCCCTAAAAGTTTTATCAATCCCTTAACCAACGAAGTGATAAATCAAGGATTATTTTCCCTTAATATTTTGCAATGCCAGCCCTGACTGTACCTGTAGCGTCATAAAGGCCACTATGCACTGCATTATGGGGTGCATAACACACACATGCTCACACGTGTGTGTCGCGTGCGTGCACATAGTAAACCGAGCCGATTACTGCGGCTATAAAAACCCAAAGATAAGTACCGACGCGTTAGGGTGAAGATATAAGACAACGTATAAAATGCAACGTTTATTCCTTACAAGTCGGGGGCGACAGGGGCAATTTTTGATGCAATTCGACTCTGAGTTTTATTTTCTACATTAACGAGAGTTCTTCTTTCGCGAATTTCTTTGAGTAAATAAAGTATTTTTAATACAAAAGATAATTAAAGTAGTGTTTTAGAGTAGTTTAACGTGAGTAGCAAACCTAGCTAGCATATTTTTTTAGGTATACTTACCTGTTTATTTATTTATTTAATAATTTATGTACAGGATAAAAAGAACACAACGTAACAAACAAGATTTACAAGGGTACTGTCATGTAGTGTAAATATTACAAGTGAGATTTTAACAGTAATATACAATAATGGGTAGAAAGGTAGATTGAAATATGTACAACTATCACGGATTTTAAAAGTTTGTTAAGCTTATCATTTGTATGAATGGTGTCGTAGCGCCATCTGTTTCTCTAAATGGAAACATCAACAGAACGTTGACAGTACGCGCTTGTGGCGATAGATGGCGCTATTAAGCACTTATATCAAGCGCCCTCTGGCAGCCAATAAAAGATGCTGTTTATAAAAGTCACGATCTCTTTGGATAGATGGCACTACTGAATTTGGTAAGGGTTTTATAAAATTGTATTAATTGTAGTCGTCCAAGAAATACGTATGAAACTTATAATTATTTAAATATCCTGCGAATAATTACTTTTCACTATCAATTATCTTTTGACAATTTAGTAAACTTTTTAGTTAATTGAATAAAGAATACTTTTACTTCATTAATAGATACTTTTTAAATAAATAAACATCTGCTGCTACTTCCACTTATTTCGAATACGTCGTTTCTTAAAAGAATAAGCAAAAAATACATATTTTAAAGAACTGAAAAGCTGAAAAGCCACAGTAATAAAAATATACATGTCATTGTATTTGAGAGGTGCATTTGCCAGGTCATCCATTATGTCCTGGCTAAATTCAAGCGAGTATCACATGCTTTATTATTATTATATACCTAATGTGCATGTAGGTACTAGGTACCTATAATATTAGAGTGCATGACTAGCAAGTTTTAAGGAAAACCATTTTCCTAAACTAGAAGCGAGTATCTATGTGCCGTAGTTTTGTATTTTACGAGATTCTGGAGCAGAATATTCCTTTTTGAATATTTAAAAGAAAATAATACCGTTGCTATATTTGCAATTTCAACGATACCTACTGAAGCTACGTTACTATAATTTATTAGTCATTCGAAAACACATTAAATTTTTTTGTTTCCGGAAAACAAGTTTTCGTAATTATTCTTGGTAATTCCTTCTTTTCAATTTCTAACCGATGCAGCAGCTGTCTAAGTAGAATAGCTGCTGCATGGGTTCAAGAAAAATGTTTTTTTTTTCGAGCTCCTAAAACGTAGGAGTGAAAATGCATTCCACCTAAGCTCATCGCCCGAGCACTCCACCAAACAAAAATATACATCGCAAAATAAAGGTTGTTCAACTATTCTGTTTAAAAGATGAAAATATTTCAAGAGCTTCATATCCCCAAATGGTATAATATCACTAAAGCAATACCTCAAAACTTTACTGTAAGATATATTAAGAATTCTTACCTTCTTTGAATCTCTTTATTAGAATTCTTCGGCTTTAGGATTTTGTAAGATCTTAATATAAATTGCAAGTTCAGAACTTTTCATTCAAAAAGTTTTTATTCTTTAAGTTACAGACCTTATGTAGTGAAAGGAATTCTTTCGGTGTGGATAATAATTATTTTTAGCGGTGCTATAGAGCGACTTCTTTTTAGCTTCTATCCCTCATATTTTTTCAGTTTTATTCAAAATTTACTAGGTTTCCAAACTCAGCTAAATCCCGAAATAAATCTTCATATTTATATCATTCCATTTATATGTATTATGTTCTCTTAATTTTTGGAATCGGTGTTGTCCAAATGGGATTCACATTTTTGTTACTCAAAGCAAGAAAATTTTCCACTTTAGATAAGACAATGAGCTTAATGCCTCCAAGCCGTTTCCCGTCTTCCCTTTGAGAAAGGTCTGTGCCTCTAACCTGTACCGATAGTTGATAGTCTTACAGGTACGCGAGACAGAGCGATAAGGCCTCATTGTGAGCCGATGAGCTTGTTGCGATGACGCTCCTCGATCATACGCGTTCTATCTGCTGATCGCGGATGCTATCGAGAAGGCACGTGTCCATTGCACTTGTTGTGTAACGGCTGTTGTTTAGTTTTGATTGACGGCAAGCAAGGTATTTTGAATGTTGCTTTTTTATTGATACTTGAGTCGAAAGTTGTCGTCCTGATAAATATTCATACCTTACCTTAGTCGTCTTTTTTTACATTACCAGGTTTGTGGTAGATAAAGCAAATGTTATTAGAATACGAAATAATGGAATAATTGATAGAAGAATAAATAGAATATTTTTTTATAAGGCGACAACAAGAATACTAGAATCAAAAATCGTATTTTACTGGCTTACCGGTCATTTACTGTTCTTGTTTTGTTTTCGAGTTTTCGAATTGCACTTGCATTGGCACGTTTAAAATTACCCTAATATCTAATAGTGTAGGAAGACTTAGTCTTAGGAATTTATTTACAAACATATACATGTTTAATCTACAGTGCTCAGGGATCGAGCGAGACGCTAAAATGTTGGTCTAGACACAGTCACATTTCAAACAAGGTAGCTGCCATTAAAATCGCCAATAACCATTAAGTCAGTGGAAACAAGCCAAGTACTACCGAATGCAATACAATAGCCAGTATTAAATCTAACCAATAAATTATTCAAAGACGTTTCAACCGCAGACCTATTGGAGTGATCCCAACTTACATGTGCCGCTGTTACAAATTCGAATCATCTTTATACTGTTACATTAGGGTTTAAAATTCTCTATCGATAAGTTTGCGGATATAATTTTTAAGTTTGTATTAAATAGTAAAGGAGTTGCTATAATTCAACGCCCAGCGGTGACCGAGTATGCCGTCAAGATGTGTGAATGTGTATATTAAACATTACAGACGCGGATTCGCTCGTGGCTGTGAATATTTATGTATGCCATCAATCAAATGCCTGCTATTACGACTTTATAGGCCTCTGATAGATGATAATTTAAGTACAATTTACGACGGCCAATTCAATTGTTTTATGGATTCAATAAATATTTTAGTTTCATTGATGATGGCTTCGAACAAAACGTTTCGTTGTTGGAGAAATTAGCCTATTTCGGCTTAGCCCAGATTTAAAATAACGAATACGAACTATCTTTATTGCGCTTCTTTACTTAGCTTAGTAACCTACTAGCCTACCTTTTCATTTAAGGAAACATAAAATACGCAGAATCAAGCTATTTATAAGGATCTTAACTTTTCCTTATACCAAGCCAGAAATATATCTTACTTGAATTACAAAGGAAAATATTCTCCTTTAAAAAGTAACACATCGCAGACAATAACCTCAAAATAACCGACGACAATTTGCAATAAAAACGTATATCATAATAAAAATAAAATAAGAATACACACTTCAAAAAAGCGATTACTCTGAACACAATGAACGGGTATATTAAGACGATAAAGCCGTCTATGTAAGACGGCCGGAACATAATGTGTAATAACATATAAAAAATATAAGACAAGCATTTTTCGTCCGTATTTCTCCCGGATATGTGATCGCCATATTGTTACTAAGGAACTCTTGGGAAAACACTTTTATTTTATGTTTTTTTGCCGATTTACTTAAAGCGGTACGGATTTTGAGTAATGTGTGTGGGTTTTTGAAGTACTGTAGGATTCAAACGCACTTTATAATATCTTGTAGTTAAAAATATTCTTGAAGGTAAGTGTAAATTAAGTTACCACCTATCTTTACAAATAAAGAAAATAAATTCTTAAAGTACGTATCTCTACTATTTGATAATTTATCAACCATCACGAATATATTTGTCATAACCACTACGCTTTTTCCATGATAAACTGAAATGACCCAAATATTCAAACCATAAACCGAATAGTGCAAACGTCCCTAAGGATTTTACAAAAATAATTTCCCATAACCTCACAAAGAAAGCACTAAACAAGAAATACGCACACATCATTATTTTAAGTGCTATGATAACCTGTTTTGCATCGCATTTGACCCAAATCTTTGCTTAGACGATAACAAAGCTTAGCACGCAAATGACCCATGAAAATTCTCCATAAGACATAAAGACTCCTTCTTCCGTACATTCGAACCCTCCAGAACGATTTGTTAACGCATCCAAAAACGTATTTAACCCCCAAACTGTCATGGGACGGGTTTAAGTAAAGGACCTTTGAAAACTGATCCATACCACAATAGGGCTGCTATAAAAATAAAGTGGAACCCTCACAAGGTCGATGCTAATGTGAAACCGATACATGTCTGATGTTTCCCTTCCTCATATAGCGCCGATATTTAATATTAAATGTAGGGTATTGAAACGAAAATAGGTTGAGAGAGGTCAAGTCCTAATGGCTCCTTGGAAGCTAAATTGGTCCCAATCATTTATTTCTTCCTAAGCTTAACCTAGGGATATAAAAAGGAATACATTCTTCCATCGATGTGGATACCATTATTTTTGGTTTTCATTTGGAACTTTCCTCACGAGAAAGTGAGAACATAACTGTTGTAACACGAATGTCACAGCTGTTCTATTTTTACGTTTTCTTGAACTAATATTGTGTGCAATTTATTAGTCATATCGAGGTATGTGGCCTTTCCTCCTCATTCTTTAATTTAACGCGTTGTTGGTCAAACAACTTGACGTTTATGTGTTACAAGTTGGCCGGAAGATTTTACGGAGGCCTGTCTGTCGCATGATAAGAGAATTGAAACTAAAGACTTGGCATTTTACATTAAACTTTTATTTCAGCTGTCGCCTCAAGGCCGTCTATAATCAGGTGCCGATGTTTGATATTATCAACAGAAGAGTAAACTGTATGAAAAAATGTTACCTATTGAAAAAAATTGTAAGCATTCTGTATTACCTGACCAGGAGCATATATCAAAAAAGTATGTGCTAAAAGCCCAAAAACAAAACAATATTATCTGCCAAAACAGACAACTATATTATAGTTCTAAAACTTCGACCGTGAGTCAAATAGGCGGCTAAAAGGGTCGTTTATTATCGGCATAATATTCTGCAGTAATTCATCTTTGCGAACCGGGCTGAAACAGTGACTGAGCACCAATGTTTTGACAGATGTTCCTCTCGAACTGTTATTTTTGTCGCCGGGGGTGTTAATTTACGTCCCTATTTAGACACCAGACCGCACCCCAATTAAGGAATTACTAAATGTAATTTGCATATAATAACTTAGAGGTGAAGTCAACGTGGAATCCGTCATCTGGCTTAGAATGTGGGATGTTTAAATATATTTAAAGGTACTCGTATATCAAGAATATTATAATTCACTAGTTGTGTTTTGTTTTCTGCTTCCTTCTTTAGGCATTGACAATTCCTTTTTAATGGACAGTAGAAAGGGCGCTGAAAATAATAGACGGTCCTTGATTTCACATTTTACCAATGAATCTAAATCGAACTTCTAAGAATAAGACGCTGGTTTTTGCCGGCCAAGCACCAAGGTACCAACCAATCTATAAAACTTGCATTTTCTTGGCACCAGGAAAACTAAATAATACAAATAAACCCTTCGTAAAGCGGACGGCATATTTATAAAATCCATTGATGACGTCTTCAGGTTGTTTAATCCTAAACCCATTCTCTATGACTCACTCAAGATTCGAGGAACTACTCCTAGTAAAGTAACTGTTACGGGGACCATCTGTTTGTATGCAAGAAATAAACAAACATTTCGAATGCACGCGAAAGTGTCGCAACAGATTATTAGTTGGATGTTGTCGTGACGTTTCGGCGAGACAGAACAAATACTGCGATTGAAATGGGAACCACGTTGAGGGTCTTTGAGAGACTGTCTTCAGTCTCAAACATGTGTACAAAGCACATAAGAATATAACTACAGGCCAATCTGGTTAAGTTTATACTGATATTGATGATTTTAAAGTCTTGAAATACAGGAGACTACATGAAACAGTCGCTTCAGAAATGGTCACCATGGTACATGACATATCCAGCATAAAATAGAAAAATATCGATCGGCATCCAATAAATTTGAGATCATTCGGAACCGGCTGCAATGGCAGGTCAACGAAGCCATTAACAAAGCATTACTAGAAATAGGAAACTTCTTCGTCATGTAAAACTCCATGAACTATCACCGCCTCCAATAGACGACCTATTATTACGTTTACTAAATACCAGACTGTGGCCTTATAAAATTCATACCATTACTGCTTATCCTACTTGTGATAGAGAAGCGTTATTAGAAATTTTCATCATCTTAATGTACGATGTTTACACTAAGTTTTCTAATATTGACAAGTAATACGTCTTGTCTCAATGTTTACTAAAAATATTGTCTGAAGAAAGTGAGCAAACCCTTCTATTTTAACCTGTGATAACAAATACATTTGATTGATTCGAGTGTTTTTTCTCCAAAATACTTGTTTTTGTGAAAAACTGGCTACAAAAATTGGCCATTTGGAATTAGTCACCTAATTAATTTTATTTTAAGAGGACTTAAATATCTTATTGTCTTTAATAGTTAGTAGTCCTTTAATCATGCCTTTTGAAAGTTGGTCTGAAGTATGTTTAGTCGGTTTTCAAATACTCCTCTTTAAACGAATTTAACAGTATTTCTTCTATCTCCTCAAATGCCTTAAACACAGACAACCACAACAACACGTGTGCTCATTTACTTTGAAAATATTTCGCTGCACTAATTTTCTTGTCTTCAAATTCCTATCAACACATTTTGAACCCTAACCTAAGACACCCAAGTCTCAATTTCCATATTATTCAAATTCGGTACTGGTTATGGATCATTGTTGTAACTGTGATCACGGTATGCCTATTCATTGTTTTCGTTGACAACAAAGTGTTGTGTGGCAATGTTGAAATGTCGAACGATGAATATAGTTGACCCTAGTACTTGAAAGATCATTGTATAAGCAGGCGAGTTCTTTAGAAAGGGTTATTGTTAGAATGTAAATGATGAAATATATATACCGTCTAATTTCATATAAACTGATTTTAAACTTATTTTGGATCATGATTAGCATTTATCTCTGTAAAGTACAGTTTTTTTGTTATTTCACTAAAAACAACTCATGAATTGTAGTATATAAATGAGTTTGTTTCTACGTTGTCAGCACGTCAACAAAAAATGGTCACAATTTACTAGAATTTCACTTCTATTCGGACCAAAATTTTGTCAAGGCTACCACACCCTAGCTCTGTCTGAAGTCCCAATACAATTACTAAGACATAACAAGATAATTTTCTATCAAACTCCTGTAAGCGTGAGTGTCTAACCGGCAAAGATTATTGCATCTACATCGTGGCTACGCCGGCAGAATCTTAATAAGTGTGTAGACAGCCCGCGGGCCGGTAGACATCTTGGTCGGTATGACGCCCTGGTACTCATACTATTTGCTACTCGCTTTCTTAAGCTCGTATTCGAAGTGAGTGACTTCAAACATAGTTTTGGTTTCCTCTTTTTTAAAATGGGCTCCTGGTAAATGATTGCATTTTTATCCACAAATTCCTACTTATGCGCGATTGTTTTTAGATTTATTAGTCAAGTCCCCTAATCAAGCTATGGTAGATTTTTTGGGTCTATCAACCGATATGATTTCTCTTCTTCTATAAGTACCATCCCAAATTAATGAATGGCTTCCAGCCGTTCAAATCTATCTTTATCCCTTGCAGAGCGAAATGCATACGAACCGTTCGTATGCATTTGAAATAATTTAATAGTATATCATTTTAATAAATCTGGTAGTAGTGAGTTTCGAAAGTAACGCGCCTGATGCCAAAACTATCAAAATTCAACTAGCGGCCCTTTCGTCGCGCCTAATTCTGTTACCGCCGTACCTGAGGGTATTTTTTGGCTGTCCTTAGATGTCATTGTTAGATTTTCTTGGAGAAAGAACTTTGAAAGTATTCGATTTGTTATTCTGTGTTATATTAATTCTTAAATCCTAATAATTTGAGGATGTCCAAAGAAAGTATGAAGGGATTGTGTGAAAGATGATATGGCTGCAAAGAGTGTTACGATAGAGGAATCGATCGCATATTAAGATAAAAAGTCACATTATTTATTCAAGTATATTTTTTATTTTAAAAATAGTACCAGGACTATAATTTTACATTTTAACTTCCTATGCTTGTCAAAGTTTTTACTGTGAATATAATTTTCACAATAAAGTAAGTTTTATATGAATCTCCTCCTTCGCGTACTTAAAATAAGGTTGAATTTGACTCCAAAAGTTGTATTTAATTTTATTCTCTATAAAAGTTTTAAAATCATACGAATTTTATTGGTTTTTGAAATACACGTAACATGGTTCGCTTATGAAATATTGATTTGAACTATACGCGTCAAAACACAGTTTTATAGAAACCTGTAAAACTAAAATAAGATGTTAAAATTTTACAACTCTATAGTTTTCAAAAGTAAAAATCCTAACATTGTTTCAGAAATCTCTGAACGTCCATATTTCATTGTTCAATCAAATGTTGGTCTCTATTAATTTACCTCTTATTTCTATTAGATAAACGAAACATAACAAAAATGTTTTTTACCTCCTGCAATTTATCGCCACGGAATCATTAATTTACCGTAACTGTGTGCACTCACGCACACATTTCAAACTGAAACAGAAAATACTCAAAAACCCATTAAGTTTTTAAAATCTTCTAAAAATCATAACTTTAAGACCAAAAATATCGAATAGAATACGTCAAGGTCTCGATCTCCAAAGGTTTCATACAAATCCCTTAGACATGAAAGCAAATCGCTGGGCGATCTGTCACCGAGGCGAGAAAGGCAAAAAAGTTGAATTTCTTACCGCATAAGCGTAATGAATAAAAGGAGGCGGCAAACTTTCTGCCGTTACCGGAGAGCGGTGACGGGTGTATTCTGAGAGGTCGTAGTGGTTAGGAAGACAATTTCTTTATAGAGCTAGTTTTTAATTGTGAAGACGAGGTTGTTGAAGATGAAGCGGGGTGTTAAAATTTTGCAGTGGGTAAACGAAAAGCTGAGTTAGATGAGTTGCTTCATGATGAGGTTTCCGAACTTAGGTACTGATTTGTTGATAATTCTACCATTATTAATTGAAGTTAATTGTATTTTAAGTAAATAATAAATCCTATCATATCGATGGTAAATAGTTATCAAATATAATCGACTGCATCCCAGCACATACATCATCGACGACGCAAAATTCCTAACTAAAACCTTGCAATTAGCAAGACAAATTAAAAAAACCGTTCACCATACTCTACGATTTTTTCCATACCATTCGTACTAGGTCTTTTCTTCCTTTAGAATAAGAATCCAGCCATTTCAGTTATAGCAAACAAATAGTTGGAAAACATTTGGAATAAGGATGTGTGAGCACAATTTGTCGGTACGGACGTTCGGGCGCCCTCTCCGCAGGAAATGAGCGTATTTGTCTTACCTGGGCGTCGCGTGCTCGCTCTTGTAGCGATAAGCGATAATATTGGTTTTGTTATTATTCCTAACATCTTTCTGAGAACGAGCTGAATCACCACTTTTGATCGTCTATCCAGGTTGTGTAACATTTCTTTACACCTTTATCGCTGCAGTTGTGTCTAGAAATTGGCCTTATTATTCACATTATTTTAGAAAAATAAATTGAGTTTTTAGAGAATGATGACTTTGAATTATTTAAGTTGTACATGATTTTATGTTTCTCGGATTATATGTATGATTATATTATATGCCTATACCATTTATTTACTAAAAAGACCAACTTACACCATTCATTTTTTTACACTTACCTTTATCAATAAAATCTGCGCAATGATCAGTGGCTTCATACTCTTTTCAAAAGCAAGATGCGGCAGTTGTCTGCAAAATGTGTTTATTTCATTAATACTCTCAACTATGTATAGAGTAAATCACGCTGCCGGAAGGCTTAATTCGCAATAACCCATTGTATCTCTCCAATCACCAATCTTATATATAAAAATCAATTGCTGTTTGTGTTAGTCTCGCTAAAACTCGAGAACGGCTGAACGGATTTATCTTATCTTGGTCTTGAATTGTTCGTGGAGGCCTAGGGAAGGTTTAAAAGGTGAGATTTTTTTTTTATTTATTGTTGGGGCAGTACGAAGTCTGCCGAGTCAGCTAGTTGTAGATATAATTATTTACATCAATAACAGACACCAAATGAATGCGCTGTCACTAAGCCCCCGCCCCAGCCGTGAGCTACACATTCATAAATTCACTTACCAACATTTATGAATGTTAATAATTAAAGCCGCTATAGCGAACTGTTTCTCTACGATTTATTTGGTGCTTCAACTGTTTATGCACCGTGTGCCACTGAAATCTAGAAGTCAGTTCCCAGAAGCCACATTGCGGGATAACGTAGCTGTGCATTGTTGAATTTCCTTCTGTTTTATTGTGGATTCGTGCTTCTTTGTTTGAATACAAAACGTTTTGGAGATAAGTTTGTTTTTGCAAGTGTATTGGAGATCATCATTAACTGAAATGTACTGAAATGTTTACCTGTATGGGAAACATTTCACTCCATTTAGAATAAGAATATTTAATTTTCAAATGAAAAACTAAACTGCAACGCAAAACTTTTCAGCACAGAGCCCAATAATTCAGGACCAACGAGTCGTCATCACTAACCACTTGGCTTTTATTTTCTTAACCACCTCTATTTTTTTATCTGTACATTTTATAAAAAAATGCCATGACGGTCATGTGTCAAGACTGTCTTATTAAAGTATACTCGAATATTGCATGAATTAAGATTATTTATCAGTTTACTGGCTATACAAAACCTGAGCGTTCGTCATTTTCAGGTCACAGAACAATAAACAGTAGATTGTATAACATCTTCTTACTCGTCTATGTGAAAATCTACTACCAGTACATAAAGTGTTTATAAAAGCTTCGTTCGAGTCTCGAATCGGACAGCAACCTCGGAACTCCTGTGGGGATCACAAGTAACAGCTACATAAATAAAGATTCGAACCTATAGTTTACGAGATGTTTAGTGCTCAGATCATTCCGCACAAAACATAAAACTTTAATGTGCAGATCGAATGGCAAACGGAGAGAAATACAAACAAAGGTACTAAGAGGTGATCCGTGACTTGAAATTATTATCAAATATTACTCTTTATTCTTAGAACTGTAACTATCTTAATTACTATTTTAGAATTTCACCAAACATTCATACAGAGGTAGGTAGAGTACAGAATACTAGGGTACAGCTTTCTTTGATATCTAGGCTTAAGTTATGAGTCAATCGATACATTAATTATTCTGACCTGATGGAAAGATTTATCCATTATTTTAGTTCCGCTATCATCTGCAAATGTAAGTCGTACAATTCACACAAATCAAAACTTCCTCACATAGAAATTAAAAAACAAGCAAGAAACCTTCCAACATACCAAAAAAAATATAAAAAACAAAACTCGTCTTAGAACATGGATAAGGAATCGTCGGGCCAGAATAATTGTTTCGCATGGCATGAGATATAAGTACCGTCGTGGAAATGACGGCCAATCTCTTGTAGATACAGATGCAAGTGAAGGCTGACCTGGTTTTTAAGGTGAAGACTTTTTGAGAACAACGTTAAAATGATCCTGGGATTACACGGAGGAATACGTTAATATTATTAGTATTAAAATTGTTCTATCGGAAATATTATTAGTACTAAAATTGTTGTATCGTTTCGGAAATGATTTGAGAAGCCGTGGTGGTATTTATAATTGATCGATAATTCGGTTTATGTTTAAATATTTTTTTAACCACAAACTAGGTACTAACTGATTTACTGGGTAATGGTCAGAGTTAGGAATTTGACATTAAGTACTGTATAGCTAAGAAAAATAAAATTTTACTCTTCAATAAATCCGAAATGTGATGAGTATTTAAAAAAACTTCTTTATCTTTGCTTTTTCCTGATCCTGTTTATTGGATTCATATTATTTAACCGAATATCAGTATTTCATGTTCTAAAATCAGCCATTTAAAGTTATTTTAAAAACTAATTTTATTTTCCTTTCCAGGTCATCACCACGTTTGGTAGGCTCGGATGCCTCATACAAACTGAGCCCATACGAGATGGAAGCCTTAAATGCCGTAAGTACTTTCCTACATTAAGTTACGAGTACACATCATGTTGAAGGATTTCCCTAACTTAAAGATAATGTCGGAGATAAAAAAGGTTTTAGGCATGTAAGTTGAGCGTCCACTAACATAGAATTTTGTCCTGATCTTTTTTAAGAAGATTTTCTTGATAATGTTCAGAATATAGGCAACCAAATAGATGAAGTAGTTCGTAGACTTAACACTACTATTTTAATGATTAATGATACTAAAATTACAATACATTTTACATATAAATCGAGTCAAGTTTCCAAAACCGTAGCTATAACGAGGGTAACTATGGATTAAACGCTATGTAAAGTAAACATCGTTATCTGTCGACTTATTGCGAACTAGACAAATAATAACATAATAATACGGCACGCATGCAGCCTTGCAGATTAAAATGAGGTTCATGGGAGGAGATGGAGCGATTGGAAAATTTTATGGATTGATAATTCAAAAATTCTCGAAAAAGTTAATCAGCGCCACCGAGAAAGGAACATAGACTTAGCAGCATTATAAATCTAAAATTCGGTATTCGGGCAGATTAGAGATTAGGATCAAAAAGTGGTAAATTATATTTGAGTTTTGATAATAGTCTAATTGATGACATATGCCCATTGATGTGATATTGATATTTTGAAACTTATTTCATAATTATTGAAATCAATCCCGCTTTAGCTTGAACATTGTTCATCAATTTCCTGTATTCATATAATTTATTGACCAATTACGTATACTATATATAGCAACCGAATAGCAATTCATCTATAGCGTACTGCTGATAAGATCGAAATGCGGTTAGATAGTAACTTGTTGCAAATGATTTCTCGGTTTAATGGTCAGTTAATTCATCGATTTTCCTTATCAGGCGCAGAATTATAGGTGCGGAGACCTTTCTTAAATGGATTCATTTCTCATGAGCTACTTTCAAGTTGTTCTACTGATTGCTTTTAGAGTCTATAATGTTAATAACGTGATCCCCTACGTTCTAGTGTCTAGTCACTTCTTAGAGCAGTTTTTGTACAAGACGTCGCAAGTTTTTGATTACCGACAGCTTTGATTGAAACTGATTGTCATATGATGGTAGTCTCTTGGATATTAAAAGCATCTGGTATAAGAACCTCCTTTATATCAAGACTTGGTACATTTTTAAATACCACTTATTGCATAAATTTACTCTTGTTGAAGACAATAATGCCATCAAGTACTGGAGTCTTAGTACCAATGTCAATGGCCTCTAATCTCTTTGACATGTAATAAAACAAATGCCTACCGAAGTGTACAAAGGATACGGTAACATCCCATATGTACATTATAATATTTGTTTTGTGGTTTTAGATTATTAGGAATACATATATCTCAGCTTTGTTTGTATACAAATGACTTATTGACGTTGGTTTCCAATGAACAATTGAACATGTTTCGTAGGTAACAATTGAATATCTGTCTATGATATTTATGTAATAGTTAATTGATGTGTTAAATTTAGCCTTTAGTTTGTTAAATTGATAATAATTTTTGTTTGATATCGAATAATTTTAGGATAAAGGAGTTTAAATGTTGTTTCTTCTGTTGTATAAAAAAAAATATATAGTATTTTAAGTCTTAGTAAATTAACTTTTCAGGGTACAACAATTGAGCGGCAATCTAATGTATAATATTAATCTACCGAGTAAAGGATGATCATTAAACAGTATACATTTCTGTAGGTCCCTTAAGAGAAAATAGCTTAAAGCTAAGTCGCTAAGTTGGTAGTTGACCTGTCGTAAGAGTCGATTAACACGGATACGGCTGGCGCCAAGTTCTTAGCACTAGGGCTACGCTAAACTATAATAATGATATTTATTATTTGCAGGTAGGACTTGACCTTTTTGTTAGAATAAATATTACTTAGGCTTTACTGAGAATGTAGAGTTAAACTTGTGCAGACTGACGTCATATTCAGTAAAATAAGATAGTTATTACTGAAATCAGGATTTGAAACTAGACTGAAAAATGAGCCCATGATAGACTACATATTATGCAACAGATTTAATTGAATAAACAAACTCTTGTAATGCTTACACCAAATAAATGTTTGTTTAAATGTACGAATATAGTTTTTGCCATCCCTAGCCACACTAGCTAGTACTTGTAAAAGCTTTTTCACGCCATTCAAGTGCATAAAATTTGTTTGGAACAACCTGGATAATGCCCAGACCTTACCTGGAAGGGTCGGTATTGTTACAGTTTAGGTCTATGGCCCACAGTGGTACCAATTTAGCAAGGCGCCAAGCCTTACTAGAAACGTATTGTTAACTGCTATTAATGCTTAAGAAGATACAGTTAACCTATCTAACCACGAAAATGCTAAATGAAAAACAAAAAAAAAATATAATTAATAAATATATTTTGACAATATCCACACATGGCCATCTGATACCAAGCTAAGCAGAGCTTGTGTTATGGTAATCAGACAGCTGAGAAACATACATATTATTATATATTTTTAAATATATACATATTATAGATAAGTCACACCCAGACACTGAACAAATGATCGTGCTCGTCACTCAAACATTTGCCCTGGGTGGGAATCGAACCCACGACCTCCGGCTTAGCAATCACTAACCACTAGACCAATAGGCCCTTATAAATATATTAATGAACAAAGTTAAGCAATTGTTCCCAAGGTCGGGTTTTGGATGGGTGGCAGAAACAATGCCCTCGAGTCCCAGGAATTTGTACGTAACGTTATCGGTATCGTTTGCATAATACCCACGATAGTCGTTTTGTAGACCGATAGTCGAATACGGGTCTTAAATAGGATATTGATATCTTCGAAATAGTTTTGGGTTGGGCTTTCGTATCAATGTACTGTATTGCCATGTAAACATAATACAACAGGGTTTCTACTGTTATAAATATTTCCAGAGACTTTGAAATATGTGAGGTCAGAAGGTCCTCTGTAAACCGGTGGCTTTTGTCATACAGATTGCAATCTTTCATGGTTGGCCAATTTAGGTGGTTTTTCTGTAGCTTATTCGTCATAATGAAAAGTTTAAAGAATTTGGAAATATTTAAAGACATTCTTCTTCGATCGAATTTACGAAAAATATTCATGACATTTATTTTTTGGAATATATGACAGCTTTGTTGAAAGACTGTTCAAAGTCGTTAGAAGTTCATTGACATGTTTACTGTAGAGTTTATGAGTTTTATCATACAAAATACATGAGAAGCAAAAGGTACTGACAATTGTATGAAAGATAATTGTCCCATGCACGGTAAACAAGAGCAAAACCAATGCGGTTTATACAAAAGTCTGCAGACAATTTGTGCGGTCACGAGCCTCCATTAGCTCATCAAGACGCTTTTGTATACAGACGTAGCGGAAACAGAAGGGATTTGATGTATAATCTGTCAGAACGCCCTAAGATTACTACAAGAACTCGATACAGACAGTATTGAATGAAAATTGTTCGCGACTGTCGATAATTATTGTATTAAAGTAAGTAGACTGTTTGCCGATTTGGTAAAGCAACGACAGATTAGGAATATTAACAAGAATCTGGATTTATTCAGATCGGTTCGGATAAAAATCGGGATTCTTAATAATCAAATGCTATATGAGTATATCGCAAAATCATGAATAAAAAAAATGTCATCAGAAATAGACTCACTAAAGTCAGAGATATCAGGGAGCGATAGAATTCCATTTGACAAAATACCCGTAGTAGGGGCAGCAACGTCAAAAGATACGTTTGAATAAGTTGCAGCAATAATCGTTGATTGTGTCGTAACCAGGTCTCGCTCGGTACATCAGAATGACTCTTTTGAGGTTTAATTGTACGTAGTTCTGTTAATGTTAAGGTTTGAATGGAAACGTTCGGTTTATAGGCTTTTTGTGGCAGAACTTTATATAATATATTTCTACCTGAATTGTTTTGAATCGGAGAATTTTCTGTGGCAAGTGGGTGTAAATGGCTTAGCAATTTCTAAGTACTTAATTGAATAAAGTTGTAAATATCGGAAAGTTTTGGATTAAGCTTTCTACGTAGCTTAAGTGAGAGTTCTAGTTTTGAGTACAGTAATAACTCTGACACGAGCTTTTGTTTACACTTCTTATTTTTTCTTCATGTAATAACTATATAATATAATACCGAAGTTTTCCATATCAGACCATGATAGAAGAAAATCACACACACCTAAATCACCTACAAACAGAAATACAGCTACTAAATTAGACAATACACACCCCACTAGGATACATCAATTCAAATCAAATCCTTGTTATTTCAACGACCGCGAAACGATAATGGCGATTAGTATAATGAAATGAAAACATTAGCTCCAAATAAAGACAGTCACGGGGGCCGGAAGATAAATAAATTTACACTCTATTACGTCGCAGTGATTCAGCTAAGAGGGCATGGAGGGCTTGTGGCGCCAGACCCAAGACTACATTAGGAAAAAGAGATGAAGAAAACCATAACCATGAAGATCTTTAGTCGTTTGAAATCAAGATCTAGACTTTGTCATACAACTTAGACTAGTTCGCAAAACTTTGAAACTCACAAGTTTTAGTTCCATTAAAGGTTTTGGTAAAGAAACTAAAACAATATTGGTAACATTAGATATTGATATTGTTTGAAATTTTGATTCGGAATGTTGTACGGAACTTTTAGATCCCCAGTACCTAAGTTTATGTTAAAGGTGGAATGAATTTAAATTATGTTAAGACTCTAAGTAATATTTTAAATAACAGCAAAAGATTTGCTGTGCATCACATTCGCGGTGGACTGACGAAAAAAGTATTCAGTGTCCGGTGTCACATGGCCCGTCATAATCAAATTATAATACCTTTTATTCTGCAAACCTGTAAGTATTCTATAGAATCTTATAAAGCTCGTGTTTCTATCAATTTCTTTGCTTTACTCGTTTTTTACAGCAGTCGTAAAGCAGTAGCGTAATGTCATCATTAATGGTTAATACCTGTGCTTAAATTTTCAGTTCGCTTTAATTTCCTGTTGGGTAGAAGTACTTAAATTTTAATAACAGGCTTCTCATTTTGGTATGCTACTGTTGTGTGGTGTGCATTCTTAATTAAACTAACCGTAGATTCTACATTGTTATTATTTAATACTACTAACTAAAGTACCTTCAGTTTTTAAAACGATAAGTATAGTTTAGAACCAGATTTTTTGTTATAATTTAAAATCCAAAATGTAAAATCGAAGAAGTACTACAAGGCGCATGTTTTAGACCATATCAAAACATCAGGATCTAGTCAATACTTAAGTAACTCTGCAATGTAGACTAAATATACTGGCCTACTAACTGAGGGAAACGTATAAAATGAAATGTTGGTACCATCAACTCGTCTTTATGACGCCAGCTCTATTAAGCCATAATAGTCATTTGACTCACATTTACCTTGACGTAAAAAATATATATCAAACGGGGTAACGTTAATGCATCGCGCTAGCAATCTCGAAATCGAGGGGTGCATAATTTATCATACAGCCAGAGCCTTATATGTGAAGCTATTTTAGGGTTGCATTGGTCGAAAAAAATAAGCGAACGCTTTAATAGTTTTGAACTTTTCACATGTTTAACGACGTGTGAAATTATTGCATACCTAGTCACAATCAAACACTTTGTGTAAGTGTTGTTTGTTGTTAATAATAATAATAAGACATTTAATTCAGACCATAATACAAGATCCATAAAAAGTTGGTAAAAGAGTACTTAACCTAGTGTTAGTAAAAATAATAGTTACTAAGATTACGATTTTATCAACTCAACAAACGTCTCAGTTAGTACTTTACCCCTTCTAGCTTTACGCTTATTATCCTCTTTTACATCTAGTTTTCCTGTATTATGGCGATAGTCTGATTCCGATTTATTAAAACCGTTGGTACTTGACTAATTGTCAGTAGTATTTGTCTAAGTTAGTTTTTTTTTACTACCATACAGAATCTTGTCTAGAAAATAGCATCGCTCTTGTCAGATTTTTTATTACATCACACGTTCCTGTGAAGAATGAATTTCAAATGGTGTCGGAAGTTTGTGTTGGGGGAATAAATCCTAGTCCCGTACTATTGGAAACAATTAGATGATGTCTGCGATAAATGTCTGTAAATTTGAATCGTTCAAGGAGTCGAATCAAAATTTAAGTGACTTACTTACTTTTGGTCATTGATAAAATCTATCTGTGTTTGATCAGTAAAATGTTCCTGACCATGCTAGTTGAGATAACTTCAATCTTATGGTTCTGAGTTTTAATGGACAATAAAATTCATCTCTTCATCACTTTCATCCATCCAAGTGATTTATAGCATTCGATTGTTTTGCTTTAAAGACATTGTAGGCGTTTTGTGTCATAATTGCAGTATTTTACATTATCTCAAGAAACACTTCAAGTCTTAAAACTTTGTTTTCTTTATTTCATATTTATTTTCAAAATAATACGGAATAATATTACGTAATTTCATGTAGATGTGTGGTATGAGCAACTCACTAAGGCGAGTATTAGATGACTTTGACTGAAGCAAATAGTAGCGCCGTGAGGTGTTTTAGGGTGTTAGAAACTGTAAAGAAATATAAGCCTTGAATCGGCTGTAGTGATGTACGATGCACTATTGTGATATCAAAGGATATCACACTTATATTTAATAACAGCTGTTACGGCCGAGCACGTGTTATAGTTGGAAGATATTGCAATCCATTCTGTGCTGTCTGTAGTATCTACACTATTCACTAGATTGCTTTTATATTTGCTAGGGTTTTGTTTTATTTCTAGTCCCTATTCACTGCTAATTTTATTCTATCATAATACTAGTACACACTTAGTGTGACATTGTTAATTTTAAAAGCGTTGCCATGAAATATGTGGTTGATAGTTTTCTTGTTTTTTTTTACTGTTTATAACCAGACAGAAGTTTATAATAATAGTACTGAGTACCAGTTTCATAGTGGTTAAATTAGCGTATTTCACAATCTGTAGCCAACCTTTGTACATACAAATCCTCTCAATAAAATTATTACAAACGTATGCTATGTACAGTACAGCTAAACTTCAACATCGACCTAATTTCAACCTTATGCTGAAGTCATAAGGTCCAGATTCCTTTGACAAAGTTTCCAGCCGTCAAAACGACAAACGACATTTTTTTATCAATCCCCGACCGCGGTAGGCACATCTATCAATATCGTAAATTTGACTATAACAACGTATTTCTGGTTTGCCTGTGGCGTATGTCTGTGCGTGTCGCTGTACTATGGGAGCAAAAATTAATAAGAGGAAACGCGATTTTAACGACTTCCAGACAAATTGATGCGGAACGATCATTTGTTATGTTCGGAGCTTGTGGACTTATTCTGTGAAGAAGCGACTGTGTTGGTAAAGTTGTGGAGTAGTAAGCGTACACGACGGTAATTCCTTCGATTGTATGCAAATTGTATGTTAATTCAGTTCACAAACGCCTGTTTCTAGGTTTCGGGTGTATTAATCAAAAAGACAAAAATAATATAAGAAACGAAATAAACCAGAAAAACTATTTTTTTTTGTAAGATATGTATAAGAATGTATTGTACACCTTTTGTATTTACATAGCCAACCTATTTCGAAATACCTCTACTTTATTAAAATCCCATTAAAAGTCAAAACAGTACAAGATTAATGTCTTGTTCATTAAACAGAATACGCCTTTCGCCCACCCGCCCTAACTATTGTAAACTTGATTTGACGTCCAAAACAATATGGCTGCCATCTGCCGTCTGACAAGAAAACAATTTAGCTACTAACGATTAGCTCCCGATCCCCAGCTCCCCAAGGATACTTATTGCACCTCAGCGTTTGCACAAACAAACACGAAAATAGATACGTTTGCTCTAATTCGAGACTTTAACAAAAAACCGGCTAAGTGTAAGTCAGACTCACGCACGAAAGGTTCCGTACTATCATCTATCTGAAAATCACTTTTACCAAAACCACGTCTACCTGTTTATTAAGATCGAGTAAAAATTAATATCAAAATTATTTTTAAAATTTTTTAGTATTTGTCGTTATAGCGGCAACGGATATACATCATTTGTGAAAATTTCAGCTTTCTAGCTATTACGGTTTATGAGATACAGCCTGGAGACTGACAGACAGACAGCGCAGTCTTAGTAATGGGGTTCCGTTTTACCTTTTGGGTACAGAACACTAAAAATAGATGCGTTTACTCTAATTCGAGATTTACAAAAAATTATGTGGTTGAACAAATATGGGGTGTTGAGTGTGAACAGCTTTTGTCAAGTAGATTACAAATAACGATATGTTCCTGTCTCTTAGTCTGGTGTTGAGATCCGGATTTGAAGGAAATATTGTCTTTGTATAGCTTATGCTCCTGGACAAATGCTTATACACAAGAGTGATAAGAGGAATACTATATTTGCATACACTAAGATGTAAATGTAGTGTTTCTTCAAACAGAATGGTGTTGAGGCTTTGTAAACTGGTTTCCGACTTTCTGGAATCATATTTCTGACATGAATAAAAATCAATAGCATTAATTTAATAGCCATCTCCATGTATCTATTTTTGCAAATCTACTAAAGCTATTTCTAAATTTTTAAATATTTTTTGATTTCAATTAAAATCTGTTCTTTTTTTGTATTTTATTACCTACTACTTGCTAATCTCAAATCATTTATTAATATATCTTGCTAACCATAAGCAATTCTATAATAAATTCATAACGAAAAACACGAATCTTTTAACGCTACACAGAAATTTGGCCCCGGGACTAATAACGAATTGTTTACCTAAATCCTGCACAGTGCAGACTCGAAAAACGCCTGCACGGCATGGATGAAAACGATGCAAAAAATAGTAAATAAACAGATGCAAGCTATTTACATGCAGTGAAATCTCATCGACGATGCGGGCAGCCTCGTAGCATAGAACTTCTACTAAGGGATTGCGATTGCATTACAGATCTTCTCTTGACATTGATAAAAATGTTACAGGAATGAATTAATTTAGGAAAACTTATATTCCAAACATAGGTATCTGATTCAATGGTTGTCATACAATAAATTATAATAACAACGTTTTTATGCAGACATATCATAATAATGTTGGTATGCTAAAGCTAAAGTGAATCTTAGCGCATGTGAAAAAAAATAATATTTAGCACGTTTGTTGCTATTAGGATATAGTTTAACTTTTTTCAGCTAGCCAAGCATGACACTTGCCAAATACTTAGCGTTTCAACTTTCAAACAAACAACAAACTATTTATATCACTTTCACTCCTATTTACAATCAACCCTAATTTTAGACTCAAACTGATCTACATAATTCGGTACGAACTCACCGTGTAATCACGTGCCCGCAACACTAGTAGCCACCCACTCGACGCTGTCATAAATGATACAGATTCAACTCAGCATTTGCATGCGAGCGAGACGTGTTTGTAAATCATATGTTGTTACCAAGACACATGTATGTATGGACTTTTGGTTTGTTTTCAAAGATACTCTATTCATGGTTTTGCACAATATTGGAAATCAGATAGTTTGTTTAAATCTTGCTTGTGTTGTAAAATTTTGAGAGTGATCGAGATTTGGGTTTTCGTCTTTCGTAGCTTGTTTATATATATTTTTTTTTAAAACGAATCCCGTTCTACGGGCTTTAATCCTTGTATCGGGGGGTTTCACAGACATTCAATTCACAAGCACAGAGACACCCAGACTCAGAACAAGCATTTGTGGAAAGTACAAATTCTTGTGATATGCGGGGATCAAACCCGCGAATGCCTGCGATACGTCGCCGCGTCGCGCACAATGGTAATTGGTGAGGTAACCTATACCACTCGGTTATCCGTGCAATTGATTTCAATTCGATATAAAAAAAAAAATATAAAAAATTTGGATAGTTTTACGAGAAGCTCTGTTATACTGTTTAAAATACCAAATTTAGGTTGCTATATCTAAAGGTTGTTATTTGAGATGGATTTCTCTAACATCAATGCATATTTATTTTCAATTAATCCTCTTGCTTTCAGTCCACAGCGTGTATTACCTAGGTTCGCTGATTAGCACTTAGCTGCTTAATTAGTCAGATTATTGTATCGCAGTAAACACGTAGTTTAGATAAGAGTGTCTAGGTCCAATCTCAATTGATGATACCAGATGACTTGTAAGGTATAATATTCTTGAATTGTGTCCAAGGTTATAGAAGGAAAAATTATATTAGATAGAATAAAGAGATAGAAAATATAATAGAGAAACTATAGATGTTGGATTTTTGGAAATTTTGTGCAACTTATGGCTAGCAGATTCTTCTTGCCTTATTTATTGATGCTGCCAATCAAAGAGACGATCAATTAACTCGCGTGTCAATACCACAAGTTCTTGTTGTTATCTTTCGATCAAAGTGTAGATACTAACTATTAAAATTAGCTAAAACCATTTTCCTACTATGGCCACCATTCACCAACCATTCACCTAGAGGATACATGATAAATTTAAAGTAGGTACAGTAGAATTAAAACAACCTCTATTTCTTTAAGGACTAAGTACAAAATATTTAGCTACTAACAGGCTCTATTAGAATAGCCTTAAAGTGTGTTCCAAGAATTGAAATTTAGGAAAACTAATTCCATTTGTTAATCCAAACATATCGTTTCGTTCTACAGATGCGATGGTTGTCATGCAATAAATAAAAAAATAATAATGAAGTAGTAAACTTAGCGCGTGTGTAAAAAAAATATTTTTAGCACATTTGTTGCTATTAAAATATAGTTAATTTTTTTCAGCAACCATGAACGCCTATTAGAATAGCCTTAAAGTGTGTTCCAAGAATTGAAAAAACACTAGAAGTTTGAAAAGCAACGATACCTGTATAAGAGGAAAATACATTACAATATAATTCTTATGCAATAAAGGATCTCAATGATAAAATACACGATGCAAATACGGTGAACGTTGGAACACAGACAGACGTCTAAATACCATCGTTTGTACCCCAAACAGTGGATGTTGATGCTGCTGGGCCCGTGACTAATGAACTGTTTGTTATCACGTGCTCGCATGCACGCATGCAGGGGCAATGTGAAATAAAAATATACGGCATCGGTATGCTGCTCTAAATAACTTTAGACAATAGGACTGTTGTTGGCTTGAATTGAGTGTTTAAGATGATTTGGAGTCTTTAGGTACGATTTTGGATGAATGATGGTGTATTACTTGCAAAGCATTTAATGTTTTCAATTGATCTCTAAATTAATGTATTGTCAGAATTAATTTGAAAATCTTATATTATTATGATAGTAATCTATCACCCTTTTACAAATCGAAACCAGTAACAATAAATCAGCTTTACTAAAGTTATAAACAAGAACAGCTTTACTAAAGCTACAAAACATATTTTTATATGGAACAGTAATTGTCTTCAAGGCAATAAAAAGAACATAACTCTCAGCTGTTTGCTAAATCAACATTGTTTAACAATTTCAAAGCTGAGTGAACAATTCAAGAATTTTGTAATACAATTTTCCGAAAAGAACACTCAAAAATCGCACTTAATTGAAAAGCTATAAAGAATCAATTTGTATAGCCACCTGTTTTCATAATCCCGTGAATCGCATAAAACAACCAAAATCCCGGTGTCGAATAATTCCGATATACCTACAGTGTTGTGAGCAGTTGCAGAGCCCTCTTTGTGCAGTAATGATGACGCGGTGTCGCCCACCGCACTTATTAGTATAGATATAACACGAACTGAAATACACTGGAAGCGGCAATGGAAACGAAAGGTTTTTTACAGGTTTTAAAAGAATTTGATCATTACGATAATATACAGTAACGGAATGATTTTATTAGTGTTATAAATGAAAAAACAATCACATTTCAAATACACCTTTGAAATTGAAATGTTGATTCAGCAAAGCTATCACAAGATAACACTGTGTTTTTAATAGTTATCCTTAGACATCATTTTAATTACCTATTTTATTAAATCTCAGGCTGAACAAAATTGAAAAAATCTTTACTAAAATCATTCCTGTTCCCAAAAATCGTAAAACAGTTTACCGAGCTCATATTTTGATACAAATCCCTCACCATCATGCAATCCTATAACCGTAACAATTTCACCATAACCACATCTAGTTCCCCAGACATCTGCAACAGAATCACCTAGACAAATTCACCCTCCGACATTGTCGCTTTGATCTGGTACTGATGTTTTGGTTTCCACTCAGCACCCATGCGTCGAGGGGACACAACGCCATCTAGCTATCGACGTCGATGTCGCCGACAATTTGAGACCTCCTCGTTTCTGATTAATTCCTGGTACCTATGTAAAGTTAGGTATCTACGTGTTTGGGGATTGACCCTTTGAGCGGTTGTTGTTTATTTAGGTGCGCTATGAGATTTCTATAGTATTATAAAACTATAGATTAAAGATTTGAAGCTTGATATTCAACAGTTTCGATGACTTGTAAAAGATTAGGTATTTATCTCTGCCGGCCTCCAAATACTTCCACCTCTTAATAATATTTTTTACTTATGTTTCTTAACAATTTTTTTTTATAAGTATACCTACACTTATTATTAAGGCACTCAATTTACCAAAACATATTAACGACGAGTTCTGAAAGCAAAAATAATTTTAATTTCTACATCGACAAAATCTTTTCTTAGTATTAGTTGGAGCAAAATAGCCTTAAGTTATTCACATTTTAATTCAAATGAAATGTTCAGTCCAGATTTCAGATGCTAGACAAAACCCATTACTTGCAAACGCTGAGTCTGTAAGTTTTCATGAGCTTCTTTTGTTTGCTTTAGCATACGAAATTTTATATTAAATATTTGAAAAATGTAGTGGTATAAATAGAAAAACAATTTATTTTTTACGAAAAATAAAAACCGACTTCAAAACCAGCGACACTAAAACTTGAAAATAGAATTAATGACAAAAGTGTTAAAACTTATATAGTACCTATAACCCTATACATAACGGAAATATACTACCTACCAATTTGGCATGTTGTACAATTATGATTTATGTGCCCTCACTTTAATCATCTATACTTATATTAAAGGTTTAGATTGTCAGTTTACAATGTTGTAGAGATCTCTGGATCCACATAACTGTTTTGTTACTTTTTTTACCAAACATAAGCCACAAAATAGCGTCCAATGAAGAGGATATGAGTCAGCTAGCTACACAGTTAACGTATCCAGTCTACAGTTTCCGCGCGTTTATAAGTCTACTATTCTATAGATTAGCAAAAAAAAAGCATCAAACGCACTTTCTGAAATAGAACAGGAATTAAAAAAAGATTTTACTAGAAACCAAAGTCTGTTAGAAATGAAGCGAAACTTATTTTTGTATAGTGAGCACATTATATTAATGACCGCAGCATATTTTATGAAAATATTCACGTTATCTGCGTTGCATAGGGGATGTAGTCCACAAAAACGTGATATAGATCTCTTGTCAAGTGACGCGAAACAGTCAGCTGAGCGCGAAGCCAGGAAATATGATGAGGGACTCACAAATATGGTGATGGTAGAGGTAGATGCTTAGATTGTCGCTGATGATTATTAATTTTATTGTAATTATAATGCTGGCTTATGTTTTGATCGTAGGGTGATGATAGATTCATTTGCAGATAAAAAATAGAGTTATTTTATGGATGTACTAACGAGCTCGTGTCCGCCACTTCGGCGGTAAATGGCGGTTATAGCTGCAATAATATTATTACCCCGTGTGACGTTGCTATATACATATAACCTATGTTAATTCAGGATATCAGTTTACTCCACATCAAATTTTATTAAAATTAGAGCCGTTTCATCCATTAATCATCCATACTTACAAACTTTTGCTTTTATAATATCGGTTGGATAAAAAATACTTATGATGAAAATATTTATCAACATTTATTTAATACTGTAATAATACCCCAAAATCGTTTTTTCAATTCCTAGCAAGTTATTTCCAGACAAAATTTCCGTACAGACAAACTGTTCTACTGTATTAACAAAAGCAATCTTCAATCAAATTCCCTAGCCCGCTTAAATCCTGCATAAACCACCACACATTACCATCACACTCAAAACCGATAATGAAGGAGGAAAGAGGCGTTAGTTGCCGGTTGTCGGTTGCCATAGCGATACATCATAACATTCTCATTACCACCCCTACGGGAGGAATCGGCAAATGTTTTTTATTTGATTTCGCATCCAATTTGCTCTCTCAGGCGCCAGAAGCGGTCTGGCCACGCGATATGATGGGAATTACTTTGTGTTCCCTATAGCTAGCTATGTGCTATGGATTTGAACGTGAATATGACCGCTTTGATGGATTTTCAGTGTCAATCTTTTTATTTATTTCAGTGGCGTGTTGTGGGTTTATTTTTTTGGAAAGAGATTCTAGACTAATTATTTTTGTGCAAACCCATATAAAGCTCAGATTTTAAAACGGACTTTTATTTTACACCTATGATTGGCCACAAAAGAACTGTCAAGCTTAAGAAAAAAAAACACAAAATAAAAAAATGTTAAATTCAAAAATCAACTATTATAATACAAAGTACAAAAAGTTCAATAAAATGTCATAATGACGCCATTCAATAGCGTCTCAGACAGGGGAATCCACAAAGGATGTGGTACATGTGCATGCAGCTTAATTGGGTCTCAGGTGCGTTCGCGGGAGCAATAACAGGCGCGTATTACGCCCGCAGTCGCGGCATACGTACGCACGGGTGCAGACGCCCTTAGTTGTAGCGAGACCATTCGTTATGCGACTCAGTCGCAATTTATAATACTTTTAAATAAAAAATCTATTTTACGATGTAGATAAATTGTAGACATGTATATGTGGACTTCATCTTTTTTAGTTATTATAACGGCAGCTGAACTTTTACGTAATACTAGTGTACAGACGTGTAGTAATACAGATGTGCCTAATTTAGACACCTACTCGTTGCTCAGCTTGGAGAAAAAAGGTTTTTGTCTATCACAAACAAAATAGAACGACGCTTATGGAATGCTTGGGTATTAATGAATTCCTCTTAAATATGATCAAACACTTAAGCTGTACTTTTTTGCATTAGACTTCTTTAGTAAAGACCTATTACGACGCTTCAAAAAAGATTGAGAAATCTTTTACAGGTGTTCTAATTTTTTTTTTTTGCTACTAACTTCATTATTTTTAAAAGCCTTTTTTGGATAACAATTAAAAATGCTCATGTAACTTGCCATCCCAACTTTAAACAGTTCTCTTCTTTATTTAAATTTACAATTACTGATATTATTATGCATCATGCAATAATAAAATTAGTAAAATAGAAACTGTTTTGTGCTTGTAAACAGCTGTTTCTGACCACAAAAATTGGTAATTCATTCGTAACTTTTATATTAATAATTGTATTCCATATTTTATAATTTGTTTTGTATTTTAGTGGTTGGCTGGTTACACAGCTGGCCAGAAAAAAATGTTTTAGGTTTGTGTTAATTTATATGCTTACTAGCTTTCCGCTCGCGGCTTCGCCCACGTGTAATTTGGGATTGTGGTGTTTTTAATGATCTCGACAGGACTTTCTTTCATAGGCTAAAAAATTGTTAGAATTTGAATATTTGAAAACGATAAGTAGTTTTGGAGTTTGTCGATTACGTTATGTAACAAAAAGTAAAGCGGGACAAAAACATCGTCTAGAAATATTAAAAGTTGATCTTCTCCCCCCCCCCCCCCCCGCCCGCTACCTAAGGGCATGCTACTCCAAAAATCCCTTCTTAGTGGTCAATTGTGTTACTAAAGGAAGCTTTGTTCAAAATATTAGACTCCTACACCGAGCGGTTATGGCTGCGCGAAAGTCAATCAGTCACCCAATCGCAACCCCCTAAATCACTATTGGAGGGTAGTTTGGAAAAAAATATAATGCCAAACTTATTTACTTGACTATATACGTGTTTGTGCTAAGTTTCAAGTTTATAAACCCAAGGAATAAGATTTTTCATAGAAACGTTATGACCCCTTTTTACCCCCTTAGGGGTTGAATTTCCAAAAATCCTTTCTTAGTGCACCCCTACAAATCTCAAGGAACCTACATGCCAAATTTCAGCTTTCTACGACCAGTAGTTTCGGCTGTGCGTTGTCTGTCAGTCAGTCAGTAACGGAAGCGTTTTATATATATAGATTCACGTTGTTAGGTTTTGTATCTTGGTGTTATGACTTAAACTTCGACCGAATTAGGCTTAGGAATATATTGGATTAGGACTTGAAATATCAGAATTTAAAGTTACTCTACAAAACTTGTCAATTTTCAAAGAGACCAGTATTGGACATCATCAAAATCTTGAATCTTTAATCTTAAACGCTGTTACTTTTAAAAATATATATTGTCTGCGTCTCCTATTTGCCTGAGATTTTCTTGTCACCAATGAGACTTCCGAATAACTATAAGAAACTCTTCTTCAACAATTTATTACATGAGGACACTTGCATTATAATATTATAAATATTTTCTATCAAAAACTTGCTTTTACTTAGTCTGATCATGAATGTGACCCCTTAAATGCATTCGCTCCTCGCGGCAAGGGATTACATTCAACAGAGGATCATCATTTAGGGGTTTAAAAATATTGCCATGTTTACCTGCATGCATGCGTAAATAGAATTGTGGAACAAGTTGCTCTGATGTTGTGGTTTCATATGACTTTTATATGGAATCCCTTAGTTCGAGTTGCAGACGGGAATACACAACAGATATTTAAGTGTTGTTTTTGTAAATTATATGTAGGTATAGTAAGTTACTGCTACAAGTTCACAAAAATGTTTTTCTTATATTCTGTAGCAACAATAATATTTTTTAAGAAGAAATACGGGACTACTTTTGGTAAAAGTCTTTCACTATATTCGTAATATCAAAAATCATCTGACAGTTACATTTGGAAAGCGGGAAATGACTTTGAAGAACGGACTGAGAGGCGTCTTAATGTCCATTCATTAGCACTTAAATATATAGGCACCTGGTTGTAAATGAAATTGAAGCCTTCCTACCAAAAGGTTAATAATAAAAAATAATGATTCTGAACTCGTATGATCAATCAGTATCTTTTTATTGCAAGAGAGGCCTCATTACGCAAAATAAACTTGATTCATTGTTAATATTCGTCGAAATTATAATTTGAGTGAAAGTACGCAATGGGCTTGTAATAAGTTGATTGATTGGGAATGATAACGCTGCGCTGCGAATAGGGTTGGTATATCAGGGAAAAGCTTTTTAAATTAAGAACTGTCAAATATTTTTTTACTCTATTTTTTGGGTATTTTTAACCAGATTTGTATTACCTAGTGGTTAATTAGTGGTTCAACAAAATATAGTGATGCAAGAAGCAGTGGTATATTATATTTAAATAAAAAAAAATGGCATGAAAAATATTAAAAATATAATCAGTTTTAATTTGTTTTTTTTTTGTATATATTTGGCAAGACATTAAAAATAATATAAACGATAGACAAATTCAATACTATATCTATTTTAAGCCATCCATAATAAAAATGATTACTTTATCAATAAAATAAACTATTTTGTTGATAAAGTGTTCATTTTTAATTTGAGTCTTATATTGAGTCTAAACAGACTCAAAATTAAATTTTCCTTGTTCTTCATAATAGAGTGGCAACCCTACAATCGAACTCCGTCCAATAAATTACATCGATAATATCGCAAAAAAGGCGTCACAAAAAAACGTACGGACGTGATAATTGCCGTCAGGACGTAATTACAGAAGCGGGAGTAGTTCACAGCCCGCGATGTGTGGACTCCTTCTCCCAGGTGACTCGTTCACCTGTAAAATAATACACATCACCTATATTCCTGAAAATATTTACGAAAAATAAGACTTAAAAAAGGAACTTTGAATTTTATCTGGAGGAAGTAATAATATCTGTTTTGCGTAATTCATTGTCCGAAGGAGCAATAATACTATCTGATACCGAAAACGTTATAAATTAGGATTTCAATTAGCTGCATATGCTTCTCTGAAATTCCAAAAATATTTTATGAGAATAAACCCTAAAATATAATGAAAGTATTTAAACATACACACAATTCATAGATAATCAATATTACCCTAAAATGTAGGTATAATTTTTCTATCAAAACAAAATAAAATCAGCTTTCTATAACGTTTAAAACGTCCTTAAACGTCTATCTCTCAAAATTTTACACGTTAAATTGTCAATAATCAAAACAGCGAGTGACTTAAATATGATTGACGTTTCAGTAATCTAAGAAATTATATTTTTAAAAGTCATCCACTTATTTATACTGTTAGTAGATTTACACAGCTCTATTTAAGTTCACTTACGTTTGGGGTGGGTAAGCACCATGCTTAATACTCTATTTACATAATTAAGGGCCAGAATGATACGTATATTTTTATTAAACTTTCCCCGGGTATATGGGGTGTTGTGCTTTCTACCGCTAACTAATATGCAAAGAGTTTTTATCTTTGAAAAGCCCTTGAAATACTATGCTTGTACTTGTGACGTTTTCTATTTAATTCTAAGTGCTGTGCTTACTTGAGTTGTCTCATATTTTCAATATTAAACTTGTTTTGTGCTGAAAGAAATGAGGATTTACGCGCCATTTTAAATTTAAATAAGAAACCTTTTAACGCGTCTATTCAAGAAAATACAATGCTTTCTTAAACTGTGCATTTTTTAAACATAGGTATTTACGTGTGATTCAGCCAGAGAGTTATTATAATTATAATATTTGCTTAACCACACAATTGAAAGCATACTCGTACCTATGAAAGAAAAAATAATGTGTTGTTTTTACATTGCTGTTAGGTCGCCTACATAAAAATATAGGTACAGCTAATTCATTTAAATGTCACTTCAACAAATGAAAACAACATTCACTTTTTTCAAAAAAAAAAGAAACAAAAAATCCACAACAGCAACATATTTCCACAGTATAGAGTTCATGACACACTGGACAGTGATGTAGCGAGTAACGCTCGTTCACTGACAGGTGCAAGCGATTATGACGTGACCAGGGGAAAATGAACCATGAATACCATTATTTTATGACAGGGGATAGATATATACTTGTATGACGTCGACCTGTATCAAGAGGTATTAATGGTTTATTGCTTGTACATTTTACAAGTAGAAATGTTATGTAAAGTTAAGAAAAGTTGGTAACTTTCTTATGCGGGATGGTTACGTATAATGTACTAAGAGGATATAATAAGGATATTCTCTAGTACTCATAATAATAGCTCTGCTTATTTTGAGACTAGATGGCATTGTATGAAAGTTGTGAAATATTTATTTTATAATATATGAATAAATTATGTGTAAAATAAAAGGCAAATATTCGATGTGTGTTTTCAGCTGTTGAAAATATAGAATTGAAATTCCAACGTTTATTTTTGTAAAGTTTATACTTGATAAACATAAATATTGCAATTTAAACTAATAGTCTGTTATTTTACGTCAAACACGCTGTTATATTTCATACCCTACTTAAAAATTATAATCGTTATTTCTACGCTCAAATATAAGCTCAAATATTGCCACCAGCAAAGCAAATACCACATCACGTTGAGTTTATTTAAATAGGGGATAAAATTCAAATATAAATATATTTTACGAACGCTTGTCCGTGTCACGTCGATGGAGTGAACGTGTGATGTCATATCCGTCACTCAGGTGCGTCACACAGATGTCACGTCGACACGGTCAATTGTGAATGATATGAAATTATTTTTGTTTTCTCTTACAATTCAGAATTGTTGCAGGGTGAAGTTAAATTGCTGGTTATGTGATAAAATGTTTGTATTAAAACTTTGGATGGTTGATTTAGCATAACTGACAATTGTAAAGCGATTTTAAAGTGACAGTAATTTGAAAATAACTTAAGGAACAAAGCAATATTGCTCATTTCATCCAAAGAAATATTTCTAATATTTTTTTAGACATCATCAATCATCATCATCAGTATCCAAGCAGTTTTTTATGCAATTAAGATTCGAAAAAGAAAAATCTTTTTCACTCATACTGTACCTAAATTTATCAGTTCGTCAGTGCTCAACGAAAGCCTGCAGTCTGTATTTACCTGTCATTGCCACACTAATGAAAATATTCCGCCACTTTTCAGACCCCACGATGCCTCGTTGACGACACACGACACGGTCAATTTAATTGATAAATTAATTGAAAGCCACGCGTCATTTGTGAACCCTATTCTCTATGCGGAGTAGGGTGATTTTTTGCGTACTTATACAAAATCACTGTGCATTTATTAATGTCGAACGAAATTTGATGTGATTTGTCAAATTTAATGGGTGCGTGTTTTGTTGATAAATATTTATGGTGTTTTAGTTAGATTTGTATTTACATAAGCTAGAATGCATATGATAATAGACAAGTACTGCGTTCATAAATATTTCTTTATTTCCTGTCCTTTACACCGTGTCTGGAATAAGGACCTATGACTAAATTGCTTCCATGTTACCAAAGAGAAACAATGTCTAGTAAAACTTTTATATTAGACAAAAATGTACTTTACAGTAAAATTTTGTTCATTTGCAACATGTAATCTTGCTTATCGCAATAAGCCGCAATTATTACAAGTCCAAATAGTTCAATGAGCACTGCATTAGATCAAACCGCATCTGAACACGACATATACTAACGAATCATGTATCCCAATTTGAAGCTCAATTACATAAAGTTATTGCGCGAAAAGCAATGAATAAACGATCGCGCGGCGGCCGTCAACGGGTCCAATTATTCGCATAATCCTGTGCCTCTTTAAAAGCAATTAATATTCCATTGATCCACCCTGGGGATGGCCAGCCGGTAATCTCCCTCCCTGGTGGACACCGACACCTGAGAAGTGCCAGCATTCGTAATCACTACCTGTAATCAAGTTCATGTTGAACAAATACTAATTTTATCATTTTATAAAGGAGGTTGTTAGTTATAATGGCTGAAATTATGATAGGTACGAAGGGGTAAATAAGTCTCGTATTGAAAATCGGTTCTGGTATATTTAGTATTCATCTAAATCCTGTGCTTTAGGATTCCAAGTCTTAAGTTTCTGTTGTGAACCAAAAGGTATTCGTACTATCAGTTGACGTAAACTGCAATCCATTTTAGTAAAGCTTAGAGATATTTTAATCTAATTAAAAAAATATTTCTCACTTGTACGCAGACATCACTTTCAAAAATTACGATGATGTCTAGGACTGAAAACAAGTAAAGAATATTACATAGCTAATCCAAACTGTAAAGAAACTCTCCATAACTAAAGTACTAAAAGCCACTCATAAAAATAAAACCGCAAACAACGCAACACATGTAACTAAATCTCTAAACCAACACCTGAACAATGGTCATAAAAACAGTGCAAACAAAAATCATAATAATCGTAACGATCCGACGTTGTTATCTGATATCGATATCATCGAACAAATGTCCAACGTCGGACCCATATTGTCCGTGGCGGGGCGTCCGACACAAGTGCAGTGTCCACAAGCATACTTGCACCTAAATCTACACGAGGGGTACTTCCCCCTACTAAGGTTTTGTGTAAATTCAATGAGAGCAGGTGTTTGGTTATAATAGTCGATAGGTCTGCTTCTAATGTTACGTTTTGTTGGATGGATTGTTGAATTTCATGGATGAAATGGGGGATAATTTTATTTGGCTGGATGATTGGAAAGAATTATGGTTGCATTAAATGATGTTTTATAATATGATGTCAAATACAGTAACTTCATCATCGATATGTTGCTTTACCATTCGTGAAGGTCGTATGGGTGTGAACACAATAAGATCTTCTAACGTCATTATCATCACGACTCTACTACCACATTATCTTTTAAGTTACTGAAACATATTATGATGTCCTTACTTTTTGTCTTCACATAAAATACCAAAAAGCATTAGTTGAAGTGATCGCGGTTCCGTGGTAGGGTGTTCAAAGAGCCGGAATTTATTTGGCACGTAACGATTCGGTAACGTAATTCGAGACCCCGACAGCTTGTGTCGTTTGTACACGTTCAGCTATTGATACTGCAGTGTTAACTATCGAGTTTGCTTCTGACCGTATTATGTGCAGGTATTTCTGGTAAGGTAAGGTCAGTAGCGAGGATTTGTTGTAAGGCTTTATTACATTTTAAGGTAGGATGGTTTTACACTGTGTGCGCTGGTGCAAGTGTTTAGAGCATTTGAAATAAGACAAAAAATGAGGTAAAAGAAAATAAGACGAGGACACGAATTGAAAACTTTTTTGTAAATCATGATTTTAATGGTGGTAAGTATGTTAGGTATAAAGATAGAAGGGCCAGTATACAAAACAAAAAACAATGATTGAAAAACTGCAAACAGAATTAAAAAGAAACCTAAGCTGCAAACTAAAATGGTACGAACAAGATAAGTAATTAATACCAATGAAACGACCTAGCTCAGAACACCCGTGGCTTCTCTAATTTGTCTCGGCTTAGCATTTATAACTATACATATAAACACGATAAACATCTGAGATCATGCACATTTCTGGGAAGGGAGCCGAGGGTGCGGGACTAACTCGATAATCCACCCCCAACGCAGGGAGATTTATTAATCAATCTCCAAAACGTTTTAACTGGGCAAATTGAAAAATTATGTGTCGACGCGTTTGTGTTCCCCTGTCGCTCTATGGGAATGTTGGTTTAGTTGGGGAAGACATTTCTGAGGCGCAGGTTTTTTGGAAGGAAGTGGCAAGTGTTGATAGAAATGTTATTGGATAAATTTATTCTGGTGCATTGATTCCACGGTTTGTCCCATGGTAAATTATAAAAAATACCACTCTTTCGATCTATTTCTTTGTTTTTTCCATTGCAAATTGACCGTACAATAATTATTACAGCAGTCTACGATTCTAGACAATTGAACGTAATGATGTTTGTGTGAAAGTACTCAAATTGATTTTGGTTACATTAATTAGGTACTATTCAATTGTAACTACAACGCCCACAATTCTGTACGCCAAAAAAAATATTGCTTCTCAAATATACGGATTTATTCATCCTGATCCCGCACTATCACGTCACACATGCCTAAAACCGTCTCCATTATCGTTTCTACGCCTAATTAGCCTCGATGTATTATCTTGACCCTACGAAACTTTTGACAAAGCGTTCCAGTCATTCCTGCTATCTGCCGTACTATCACCCGCATCGTTCCACCCTCCCCACTTTATTCTTCATCGTCGGATGTTTAATTTGCGACAATGTTTAATTAATCAGAGTTTGTCTTGTTGATTGCCTTCCCAATTATAACTTCCACCGTGTGTGTATGACGTTGATTTGTGATGACAAGTCTTGGATTTAAGAATTGAGAATTCTTAGAATTTAAAAGCTGGATTGCTAAAGTTTTTAGTAATAAATGTTCACTAAACACTTTACTGTCCGACTTTTGAACTTGGTGAACTAAAAAGTTTTTGCGCGGGCAGGATAGCGCTGTTAGTGAAGAATAATTGTAGTAAAAATTGTTTTGAAAGCAAAACTAAAGTTAAAACTAAATTGCTTTAGATTTTTTTTTGTTACAATAAAAATAATAGATACCAAACCACCTTTGATGCTTTAAACAAACCACCATTAAAAACTAGCCAAAAATATAGCGCTACATAAAACCTACAATTCTTATCGATAATACAATAAAGCATTGTTGGAATACAACACCATAACGACGACGAAGCACAAAGAAAGACATAATATCTGAACTCTAAGCAGAGCCACGATAATATTTTTCGTATAAGAAGAAATTAGGCTGAGCAAATATAAGGGGCGCAGAAACAAACTTGGGGAAGTTCTTAATAACTTAGAATAAACAATAATAGCTGCAGACGTACTCGCTTCATATTCTACCTACTTAACATTGTGAATGGGAAAATACGTATTAAAATTTTGCGTAAAGACATGACTAGTACGCGCACAGTCACGAGCGAAAACATGTAGGTATACACGACCAAATAATTGAAGTTTAAGTTCAAGTCAAATGATTTATGAAATCGTGAGCTTTTTTCTGATTAAACATTTTATGGTTAGCTTACAATATCAGGAATATTCCATAATAGTATCAGAAATTTCGCATATGAAATCTACTGCAACTACAACATTTATCATTACCGTGGCTGAATTATCATTACTGAATCTGTAGGTACTTAGCTTTTAAACGTATTTAAAAGGTGGTATTTTGAGATTACTTACACCTTAAACTTACAGAAATGGAATTAAACTTATAATGAGTGCGCCATTACTCGTAAACAAAACGAAACGGTTGGGGAATATTTGAAAACAATTGACGAATTAAAAATGAACGTTCAGAACTATGTTTTTTGATGAATTAATATTGTAGTAGTTAAAATTGACAGTTTTCAATATTATATGAAATATGAAACTAGAATTATGTGTCTAGTTCCATATGTACATATTATTAATATGTATATTATGTCAAAATGTCGTAATACAGCTGATCACAAAATATTAAATGGCGTCGCGTCTCTTTTTCCACTAGTCTATGCCAGTCGACACCTTGTGGAGAACAAAAACTGTTCCCTAATTGATTGACGAGCATGGAATTAGTTCGCAATAGTACGGGTGCAGCGAAACTTTTTACCTACATAAGTATACCTTGACATCTGTTATACTATAGGTACTTGTGTGTTATATTGATTAATGCCCAAAGAATATGAAAGCGATTTTTTTTAGAACAGTATGTGACAGTTGGTGCAATGATCTCATTTTACGAGAAGATTTGACGCTTGAGATTTATTGCATAGTAGGTAATATTGAGTTTTTGATACAGTATTAAAATAAAATTCAAATGTTTAATATCGTAGCAAATGATGCACTCTGTATCAATTTTGAGCTTCTTTTGAGAATCTGATATTACAAAAAAGCAATTTTGAAGTAATTTATTACTCATGTCGCAAAATGTCTGTTCATAATAATATCATCTCTTTCTTTGTGGTAAACCATTTTCAAAATCGACTTAAAATTTTTGACTCCGTATTTTTTTTATTAAGGTTTGCCAACAACATATTATTATTATTCATTTATGCCTAATGCTTACCCAATTGTAAGCAAACACAACATGCAGGATAATAAAAACAATATTCGGTATCCCAAATTGACGTGCGTTTGAAAGCTTGCATAATAATATATGTATGTATTAATACACCACAAACCAGAACCATCTACAACATTCTACAATACATATAATTAGTAAAGAATACATGTCTAATTACAATAAACAAGCTGAATACAAACAACAGTCGAGTACATACGCTTTATGAACTTTCGAATCGCAGTCTCAGGATTGTTAGTTACGAGTACATTTAATTAATAACGAGAACAATGCGACATAACTCTGTAACGGTAATGTTATTTCTGCTTTTTTGTCGTTTGAGAACTAGAGATGTGGGAATAGATCTATTTATTGGTAATACTATTTTTATTAGAGGTTTTAAAAATTGATTTGCAATATTAACTTATGGTAATATACATGTAACACAGTTTTTATTCATGTACCTACATTTATATTATAAAAAACTAAAAGTAATATATTTACAAACCTATATCTACATATATACAAAAGGTTTTTGTAAGTTTATTAGAATGGCATTTAGCTCATGGATTATAAATTACGAAAAAAATAATACTTATAAAAATTGTCCTTATTGGTGACTTCTTCAATATTATGGTTGGCAGCTTCGAGATCAGTTGAAATTGTCTTCATTTCAAAACGGTTTTTTTAGACTTGAAATCCGTGAAAGCTTTTTACTTCTTCATGATGTTTTTTTAAGATAGTAGTTTTGTCTTTTATTTAACTTAACAATGATACTGGACAGTTGAAAAATACTGTAATAAAAACATTATATAGATTTTTTTCAAGACCTTCAAATAATATTTCTTTAGTTCGTCCGTTCCGTCTGACTCATATAGAATTGATATCTCTGTTTCAATATCTTTTTTACACGAGAAACCAATATTATCTTTTGATTCGTTATTACCGTGGTGTTTCACTTCGCACAGATTTTTAAATATAAACTGGGCGTATGTTTTTAATTGGCCTTTCTGAATGTTGCTAGTTTTAGAATTTTTAGTTTTACTAAAATTTTAGCAATATTATTACAAAAGCAGCTCTTTTTCTATTATCTCTAGTTTTGCGTTCAGCTAAACGTATTATTTTTCATTATTTTTTTAAAAAAATCTCTCATAGCTTTCACTTTTTGTGGTATTGAGCTTCAACCTTCAAAATGTCCCTTCATAAGAGACCTTTTCATATAAAAATGGAAGAAATTGTAATAAATTGCAGCTGTACCGGCCACATGTGTAGTTGCACACGTTCAATTCTAATATCTATTTCACGTCCCACAATAATTCTGTTTCAGACTCAAAATATTCCTCAATACCATTATTCCAGGTATTCTAACATTAAAAAACGTACATTTCCAATTCGACCTCATTTATCTACCTAAAAGCTAAAACATTTCACAAATGTAAAACAATCAAACATTTTTCGGTACAAAATTCCCAAAAATGCCAATTTTTGCTCAGCAAAGCTCGTCTGTATCAGTTCAAGTTACGCAATACTTGATCCCACCCTCTCGTACCAAGTGGCTAATGAGACCAACGTAAGCCTTTCGCAAGGCCACGCCACCCATTACGTCAGCCGCGAAGCACCAAGCTCTAGTTCTGTATAAAAAAGCTGTTAAGTAAATACGAGGATTGAGAGAAGCCTCCGCATCTAACCCTGTCTCGGTCGTAAAAGTACTTGGATTCAGTGCGCCGCGAATTGCGTCAAAGAATAGAAAATATTTTTTGATTTTGTGGGAAATGTACATTTTTGAGTATACATTCCTAACGTGGTCAACTTTTTTGAAGAAGGCAAAATTGAATATTGCCGGTTTCCTAAACTTTTTAATTATTACTGCGTCGTAGGTCGGAAATGTCAATATGACAGGTTTTAATTAAGATATTGTTACACAGAACATCGTTTGATTAGATTCCGGTTCAGGAGCCATAAAGTTTGACAGTTGATTAAAAAGCATTTTCTTTTTTTTTATGTATCGAATTTTTCGCTGTAAATATTAAAACGGTATGTGCCTAATGTCATCTCTGCACACAGCCATTTCCAAAACATAATCTTAGTTCAAACCATGAGACGCATTAATTTAATAATCCCTATTTCATGACGTCATAAACTTTAGCTCGTAAAACACCACTTTTCAGTCGATATGGATTTTTCTATCGTTTTTTGTCCGTGCTTAGTAATAAAAGAAATCACTTATATAATGCACTTTGAAGGGACATTGGAGGGTTGATTCCTTGCGTTATTGTGATACACTGTCAGTAAAGGTGCCAAGCTTGTGGAAAATATGCAATTTTTGAACAATAATTCTTTCATAATAGCGTATTTGGTTTAGTCGCTTAGGTTGAGTCAAATGACGAGACAAGTGTCTACTAAATGATAATTAATTATTAAGTAGATGAAATACTCAAGACTGCAACTGATGAAGAATATGGTAATATTAAAATTCATCTTGATTTCCCTACAAATCTGTAGCAAAACCCTGAACATAGCATTACTAAAATTGGCGTACCAGCAACTCCGTATGTCGCAAAAGTGAACAATCGTCAAAAGAATAGGGCTGAAATCTGGATGCAAACTCTATGGGGCGTCGGGCCCAATCCGCAGGTTGTCTCAATGGAAGATTAATACTGCCCCGCCTTTATAGGGGGCTGCGATAATAAACAGCCGAGATGACGTTGATGCATTGATCTTAAGGATTTTTCAAGTATTTTTGACGTATTTTCTATGAAGGGGGCTACGATTGCTGAAGACTCTGCTTGTCATTATATGTTAATTTATTTTTTATGATGCCTGTGTACACTTTGCCTACTATTTTCATGCCTGAGGAATTTTAGCAATGTTCAAATAACCCAAAATTTTTGAAGTTAGTCTGATATTATACAATATTTTGTTTAACTAGCGACTCACTCCTGCTTCGCACAGAATGAATGTAACATATAAATTCTCCTCTTAAAAACATTCTGTCCATTAAAAACAATCAAATCCATTGCGTAGTTTTAAAGATAAGATTTTTATTACAATAACAACAAAATTTAATACGGCTTCTGACACTTTTAGGTACCAAAAATGTATCGTTAAATCACAGCCAGTAAATATTCCACACCAAAAAATACGATGTGTTATTTAGTCTCCCCTATGTTATGAGGTAGTATGACGCTGCCATATTCGCGAGTGGGATTGGGTATTCCGGTTCCGTTTCCGCTACCGGTTTTTGTCACTCACTGCGAATCGCTGCAATGGAATGTTTATTTTCATTTTATTGACTAATCTGCCAACAAAGAGCTTTTTTTCAAGTGATGCATTTGTTCTTTTAAGTTTTATTTAAATATAGAACTATAACTGGCACTCCATTTTCTTAATCTCTGTCAATAGGTGCCTATATCCATTGCAAAATATCATCAATAAATGATTCCTTTTTTTCAGAGATCTCTTAGACTGTGTTTTTTAACTCTTTTACCATCTTTGATAGTTTCTCTTTTCGGATTTTTTCTATCACTGGAAACTGGGAGTTTTTCTTCTTTTCCTCCAAAAATTGTATTAGATTCATTTTTATTCTAAAATTACAATTCATTAGATTTTACTAAAGCATCTGCTACATTTTCTACCTCCCGATCTCATGCAAGTGATCACGAAGTCTAATACCGTTCTCGGTACTTTGTCGATGTTTTTGCAATTTGCGCCGGCGTTAATCAACCTGTGTACGCAACTGATATGTTTTATGTTTCTCTTTTAGCGCTTTTAGAACATCAGTGTGGAAATTCATTTCATTAGAGCCAACGATAAAATATTGAAGCAGTCTTGAAGTTTATCTGAAACTCGTCTAGTTTTTCTTTAAAATATATATTTTTTATTAAATTTTGTTATTTTTTTTCCAAAAGTTTTATTTAGTAATTCTGTTACAGGCCTATGATATCATGACATTTAATCAATTTATAATTATAATAGTTTTTTTTTTATAATTAAACTACATAAAAATCTAGATTTTGGAATAATTTTGAATGTCACATCCTCATCAAAATAATAAAATAAAATGAAATGATTTATTCTGCAAATAGGATAAATGTTACCTCTTTCACTTGCCATTTTTTTTTAATAATTCTCTAGAATCGACATTTCCTAACTGGCTACCATTAGAAGAAACGTCGAAACCAACTCAGGTGATCATCGACTCTTTTAAAGTCTAGAATACGATCATATCATCTAGTTTATATAATCAAGTAGGTACCTTTTAACTTTTTGTTCCTTTTTTCTTCAACCAAATATTTAGTTACAAGGTTTATCTAGTATTAATTAGTGCTGACGCATCCCATATTGATCACCGGCCACAAAATGTCGCCACAGCTCAGGGCTCTGCTTCCAGACTTGATTACTCTTCTATTGTTTTGCACCCTTGCGTTTAACCCTCACGTTTAAGGCATGCATCACTTTAACTTTGATCTATGTACTCGTACTAGAGAGAATGGATGGGTCACTTAACTTGTTGGTGCCAAATTTAGAGATTTTGGTCCTGTTATATGTGATGATAGATTATAAAAATGGTTTTTAGTTCTTAATGAATTTTCGGCCACTTTTTTTTGTGTATTTTTATATCATTTCTTTTGGTTTTTGATAATTCGTGCACACAATGGCACGTGATACTTGAAATATTTTTATCTTTCAAGATTCCTATTTTGCTGAAATTCTTGGCTACGACTTTGGTTTTCCATTACAATTTTGAAATGATATCCAGACACTTTCGCCCATACATACCACATATTACCCCATTATAGCATTAAAGTGCACGTACCGCGTAGCAATCACCAAGACAATTGTCTTAAGTGGCAGCAGTAATAAGAAGCTTCTTTCGCGTACTTACCCGTCTAGCTACCGAAGTACCGACATAAGCGCAAATTGAAAATTAACGCAAACCGCAGTTAATAAGTCACTCAGCACATTAGAGCCTCTTCACAGTAATTTCCCGCGTCGTAAGTGTCTTGAGTTACTTTCAGGGAATTAGAAGAAAATGACTTCTCGATTAGCGTGTAGTTATGTTCTTGAAGTCCCTTTTGGGATATTAATTGTGGGCAAGGAAGGCAATTCTTGTGAGACGATGATTTAGGATCATCTGGGATCAACTATTGGTATTGAACTTATATCATACTCTAATATTTTACTATGCTAATCTCAGTTATATTAGAGTTGCTAAAACTTGAATAAAAAAAAATTAGATCGACTATAATTTACATAGACATTTTTGAATGATCAAAATGTTCTTCTTCCATTTGATTGCTAGGCAAGAAATTGCCACCCTGAAAACTTTCTGTTACTGGATATAATACATGAGATAATATATTACGAAGTTACAATGGACAAAAATGATTTAAATTTATTTTTGTGTGTAATGTCCTCTTTAAGAATTACAATATTTCTAGGGAAAAAGTTAACTTGTAATTTTTGGCGAATTTTCGTTATTAGTAAGTACTGCGTATGGCGTAGTTACGTTGACGATCAAAGGGAGTTCAATTTAACAAGTGTAAGCTGTTGGTAATCCGTCGCGGCATGATCAAAGTAACGTAAATAAAGACTACTGTAATTGGACGAGTTTGAATTTTTGTAATTGTTATAATCTGAGGTACTTTTTGCTAGGTTTATTTTTCCAGAACAGGCAATGCTGTTTTGGATATATTTTTTTCTGAAATCAATTTTTAGGTTAATTTATATTCAAGTAGACGGTTTCAATGAAATAAAATATGAAATGAAGAAACCAATTACAAAATAAATGTATATTTTTGTAAATGATAGTTGTTTGTCTCTGTTTAAGACTAAGTAAGGTCAGTTACCCCACTCATAGCTCAAGGAAGAGGTCGTCGATTTTATTTATTGCCAATGTCCGGAGTAACAGAACGATCACACCCTAAAAAAAATGTCTATATCATTTCGGGTTTAAACAGAAGAGCGTTATCTTTGATTCATAGACTTCAATAAACTTAAAAAAATATAATATTGTTTAATGAGTTTTACACAGTACAGCACCTTCACATTTCTCTCGCATACCTACTATTCTATATATATATTAATATATTAATAATGTAACTATTCATTGGTAAAAAAATAAAAGGGAACTGCTTCAGTAGTTTGTTAGAGCTTAACAAATAGACAAGACAAACAAGCTCCACCTCGCATTTATCAAATTCTTTAGTATTTCATAAACACTAAACCTTACTGCGCCGTTCGTTCGGTTAGAATTTATTTCAACAGCAAGGAGGTTCTAATTAAGCTGTCCTAATTAGTTTCTTACGTGCTGTAAATGTTTCTTTGTTCATTATCATGGTTCCTTACTCTATCTATTAAGTGAGCGAACATAAATTCGTATTTGTGGTTTAGAAGTATGTGATTTTGTTTTCTGATAAATATTAAATGATCGATCTTTTTACTGTATTTATTACTTTAAATTAATCTTCTTGATTAGAAAAGATATTTGGCTGGTCTGTTGGTGTAGTGGTTAGTACTCTGACTGCTATACCAGGGGTTGTGAGTTTGAACTCCACCCAGGACAAATGTTTGTATGAGGAGCACGATCATTTGTTCTGTGTCTAAGTGTACTTTATCTGTAATATGTATATACAACGTTGATAAAAGCGAGAGGCATTAAATGAAACCACATATTCTGTATATCATTATAAGGCTACACAACAAAAATCAAATCAATGTAAGCAATAGTTTAGTCACAGGATATTTTTTTAGTTTTTTTTTAGTTTGAACATGCTGTATCTTCCTGATTAGGTGACTAAGTTTTATAGGCATAGTTATCTAGTTGGCTCCGGTTGGGTCCGAAACTAGTCGGGCTATCCCGATAAATACGCGTGAGTAAACCGTTATAACGTTTTAAGTATGAATCATCCTCACGAAAGTTATTATAAAAATATTGCTTACATTGATTTGATTTTTGTTGTGTAGCCTTATAATGATATACAGAATATCGACGGGTCCTACGTAGACTAGTACAAGTGCAAAAATGCAACTTTTCAAGAGAGCGGTTTAAAGGTTCAAAAGCTTGTAACTTTGTCGTAAATCAATAAAAACACTTGAAATTTTAGTATGTTATAATTTGATATTTAAGAAATAAGACTGCATTATTGGTTTTTCTTCTTTTTTTATACTTTGGAAAATAGGTTGACTTGCATTGATGTAGCTTGTTTTTTTTACTAAAGTAGAACCTGTAAACTGATACAAGTGGCCACTTATACCAGTATATAGTGTACTTGCTTATACTTATAATAAAGCAAATCTGAAGAATTTTACTCTTCAAACATAGTATTTCCGTGTTATTGACCAATATGAGGTTAAAATATTAAAAATAATACCTACTTTTATCTACTTTTATCGACTTTTTAACACTTACAACAGTTTACTCAGTACTGGAAAGCTACTTGCAACAGTTTGCTGTATTACTATTAACTGTGAATATTTAAATTAGTGTGGCAAGAAGTTAAATAAAAACATTTAAAATACAAAATAACACTTTATTATTAGATAGTAGCATTCTTAATAATGAAAAATAAAATCATTGGCCTTGCAATCTTAAAAATAATAAAACAAAAAAATGTAATCTTCTTATTTTAAGTAAAAAAAGGTTTGATTTTTAAACAGGTTTTCTTACGATAATACCTAATTGTTTTTTTTGTTTTTAAGACTAGCTTGTCTTGAATTTCATGTTATTTTTCTTATAAATAGTATTTCCACTATTTTTTTTCAGTTACATCACGTCAGTTACATACGTTACGTCTGTTCAGTTACGTCCACTAGTTTTTGTACGTTGATGTTTCTAATTTATTTCTCCCTTTGCAGATCCGCTAGAAAAGGTATTTTAAAGAAATTAGTATAACCTTTGTGCAACTCTTTTCGAACTATGTGCTTCTATTAAGTGTATAGTTGTGTACATAACTTGTTAAATGTATAAAAAAATAACACAACCCCTAAAAACAGGGCAATGAGACCTTAGAGTCTAAATCAGATGATGGAAAATTCATTACATTTTTACAACTTGTATTAAATGGTGATTTGTGTCACCCTTCATACGAATGCCTCATCACATCACCACACTCGTCATACTTGTTTAAATATGCATTTTATACATTTGAAAATATCCTACTAATATAGTTAACGCGAAAGTTGCATAAGTATAGATAGGATGTTTGTTACTCTTTGACGCTCAAACGACTTAACCAATTTTGAAGAAATTTCGTATGGAGTTAGCTGACAACCTGGATTAAAACATAGACTTTTTAACCGACTGCGTCAGAGGAGGGCAATGTTTTCCAGTTATAACCGACAAAAAGCAAAATTTGGTAACTTCTTACGTTAATTGCTGCAAAAAATGTATTAAAAATAGTATTGCTATTTATTTTATTAGTAAATAAATATTATTATTAAAATAATGTAGGTTACGTCAGATAACAATATCAAGAAAATAAAACAAAGTCACATGTGACTTTGTATACTACTACTTTGTATTCCTACTGATATAAGTGTAAAATTTATTGAAAGAATAAAATAATAATAAAAAAAAAAAACAAAAAAACGCGACTGTAAAAAAACAACCACTAACTAAAAAGGGAAAAACAAACTCTATAATTTAGTGTGAAGAGTATGCAGTACACCGTGCGTCTACATTATATAATTTATACGTAAAAAAATAATGCAGGCGGCACAAACAAATCTACAAGCAGTGCAATCTGTATCTTGCATTAGGTGAACATTAATTAAACCCTTTTGTAGAAATATTAGTACTGTCAACTTAGTAATTTGTTTGTCAATTTTTAACGCACAAATTTATTAATAATTGACCTCGTGAGCCCTTAATTGTTGTGAATTCTCACCACTACTTACTCAAAGCAAACAAAACTTGTTAAATATGTAAAAAAGTAACACAACCCCTAAAAACAGGCCACGAAATAGTTTTGATACAGAAGAATACGTTAGCAGTTAACGCAGTTATACCAGTGTTAACGTACTCCCGACTCCGTCGCAGCGCGCATACTGGAGTAAATGGCACTTGCGCGTACGTGACGCGGCGCACGCGACTACCTACACTGGTGCAAGTGACTTACATCAGTGTAGATGGTAGTGTGGCCGAAAATCATGTCACTTATATTAGTTTACAAGTTTGTATCTCTGAAATTACTGAATAAAATAATATAATTTTTACAGGGTATAAAGTTAAGGTAATTTTAAGGCTTTTGGTGCAAAAAAACGTATTTTGGTGTTTTGCGGGTTACACCAGTCTACGTAGGACCCGTCGATATGTGGTTTCATTTAATGCCTCTCGCTTTTATCAACGTTGTATTTAGAAATATAGAAGTATGTTCATCAGTTGACTAGTACTCATAATACAAGCTCTCCTTAGTTTGAGACTAGATGGCGTTGTGAGAGAGTCAGAGAATATTAATTAATATATTTACGTTACATAACGTATTCTGCCTGATCTAGTTTATCGTCAAATTCATTTATTAATGTAACTGAGTCTATCTACAGGTGAATGGGGGGTGTCTATACTTGTGCAGTAGCGTACGTCTTCTACCTGGCCATGCGTGCAGTCTATCCGCTTACTAGGGTAAACGCAGCTATTAACGACCCATCGGAAATCTGCAGGTATTACCGACCTAAAAAGTAATTCGAAATTTTAACGTAACCAGAACTATTTTTGCTATATGTAGGCAAAGTCACCCACGCGTGTATTCCTTGAGCATCGTATACTTTTACTTTAGTGTAAGTAGCTATGCAAAAAAGGGATAAAATACGTCAGTTACTGTGGGGGCAGGTCTTGTCGTACTGTCCCTTGTTCCTTCAAGTAAGTACGTGTCTTTTCTATGTAAGACCTTTATACAAACAAATGACGTATATACTTTATCTTATATTACTAATTGTATTCATTTAAGTGTCAACTCTTGATTTCTTACGACCTTTTATTAATAAAAAGTAATTTAAAACTAAAAAACTTTAAATTAAAATGGGACGGTGTTAGCTTCATCAGTTTTAGTCGTTGCAGCTATCAACGACCCATGAGTCGGTAATGGCAGCAACGTTACTTTTCATTTATTTTATTTTTATGTTATTATATCACATTAACACAAGGATTTTTATGGACTAGTTTAAATCTAAGATATCAGTCTTTATAAAAATCTATTAACGACTAAACTTTTTGGTCTAGTTTTCACCTTTTAGCGTTGTCAATTTAACAAAAGTTAAGATATTTTACGAGAATCGATGTTGAATAGTTACATTTAATAGATCATTGTTTTTGTGTATAAAAACTGTGCATTTGTTCGTATTTTTTGTGACATTAATCTATTATAATCTATTTTATAGTCTGAAGTTCAAATCATTCAAAATAACCATTTTTTTATGAGTCGGTAATACAATTTATGTTTATACTTACATACTTTATTACCGACCCATGAGGGTCGGCAATACCAACTATAAGACGCTAATACCGATCGTTTATAGATTATTTAGTTTGTCATCTACTTTTATGAAATAATGGTAAACCTATTAATTAATCCAACTTCAAGAAGTTGGATTAATTAATAGGTTTTCCGTTTTTAAAGGAATATGTAACATACAATTATATCTTTTTCCAAAAATGTGGAGCAACAAAATCGCCAAAAAGTATATACCTAGTAAAACACTACTTGCCGAAGCAATTAAAGCAATTAATGGGGGTGCAAGTGTATAGGAAGCATCCAAAAGGTATAATATTCCCAAAACTACATTACGAGACAAACGGGACGGGAAATATAACCAATGACTGTGATGATTAATATCATAATTTTCTAAAAATGATCATGATCGCGATATCATAAGGATATGTCCTAGAGTTTGAAATTCTTAAATTAAAATATATAATATGTATTACCAGTATTATATTAATTAATTTAAAAGTTTATAATTATTTAGTTCATAGGTATTAAGAGGTACTAATTTGTTTTATTAAAAATACCGGTATTCAAAAAATACGAATAAATGTTTACTTTTTTATTTCGTTTTTTTTTTTTATTAAGGTCGGTAATCATCATCATCACTAGTATATATAAATTTCATAGCTGGATCAATCCCCTATCACACACGATCGGTAATAGCTGCATAAAAATCGTTAATAGCTTCACAGCCGTTTAAATGGGTCGGTAATGGCAACATTCGGCTAAGTCACATTCAAAATTATTTTTTACTAGATAATCGTATATTTAAAAGTATTTGATTTAGTAAATATTCTTTTTTATACATAACACTCATCATCATTCCCCTGCCCTTATCCCAATTTTTACTTGGGGTCGGCGCAACACGTCTTCTAGACGTGTTGCTTAAAGTTTTGGCTATGGTTTTATAGTCGGCCGCCTGCCTGACACTAACCCTCTTTGGGAATGCGATTTTTGGTTGTTTACCCGCCACCATTCGGGTGACCCAAGGTGCTTGATACAGTGCACTGGGTCTTAAGGTCCATTAGTCGCCTTTTACGACACCCAGTAGAGGATATGGGGTGGTGCTATTCTTTATATCCGGACACCATACATAACACTAGCATATAAAATTAAAATATTAATCTTCAGACAAACCAGTATACTAAAAAAATACCTTTGATTTTGAAATTGCCTTAAGGGGGTCGTTAATACCTGCGTTTACCCTATAAAGCCTCCAATAAGCTAAGGAATAAGACATGCTATGTAGGTTTAACTCAGTCCTACATCTAACTCAATAACTCCTTTGACGTTTATTGAATATAAGAGCGGCATATCGTTATAGGTTATTTTATGACTATTTCGAAACATTTTAGATTCCATCAAAAAAATACCAGAGAATAATTATAAAACTTTGACTTGTAATCAAAGGTTCTCAAAAATACGTTCTAACAACGATACTTTTGGATACAAACTATTGTTTTAACAATCACATTAATATCTGCGCTCACCTTTTTAAGGAATACAGCACTTTATTACATAGAGTTAAGAAAGTTTCAAACTCTCCCCTACCCTTCACCCTCACCTGTATAATACAAGTAGTCTTATCAATGCAATTTAAGCACATTTATTAACAAGACTAAACACCCACTGCATTGTACACAACTTGCAAATCACTCTCGCAACACATTAGAGCCGTCGCTCCTTGCTCATAGCCGCTCAGACGCACGCAAGAAATGCATTAACATACTCGATCACAGATTAGTTAACCAATGGAGTGTTCAAATATTCGCAATATTCCACATTCAACCACGAACTGGACTTGACCAGCGGACCTGTTTTGGTAAAACGGTGCAATCTTTATAGGCACCCCCCTCCCCGCTGGAGTGCCTAGTAGTGTCTAACTCTTACTGATTAAACCTGGACAGCTATGTTAGGTATTACGCCGTTTGGTGACGGTGAGTCCAAGGCAAGGGTAATTTCTCATGCACCTTGAGCAAAGGGCCTACCACTGATTCTTAAAGTAATGTTATTGCAGGTGTGAAAACGAGAGAGCGCACTACACCACATAAAGCGGCATCTCTCTCTCACTATTACAAGAATATTTAGACATGATAGTAGGCCCCTTGTACTTAAAGAGAGAGTCGCCTGTGTTTGTTTCGACGTTTCTTCTCTGGGCTGTTAGATAATAAATGTCGACCCCAGCAAGCTCAAAATATAGAGGACATGGAAAAGTAATAAGCAAATATCATACTTAAAGAATTAATGATTTTATTGACGAGTTAACAAGTTTTGCCAGTTGCCAGTCTATAGATTTGAAAACCTGTTAACGTGCACCAGTCACAAAAATAGAGACATATTGGAGCATACGTCACCCTGCCTGTGCATTGGGCGTAAATCACGTAAACGGCAATACAGTTGCAATACAGCGTGATATTGATACTCCAATCAAATACTAAAGTTTGTTAGCTTTTAAAATACTATGACAGTGAAAAGAACCATATCTGATAATTTTTGAATATGTCTATTTGTAGGTATATAGGTTTTTACTAGCTTTTACCCACGGCATTGCTCGTGTTGAAGTCGGTTATAATTGCAATTGGTAACACTTTGTTAGCAACTTAGATTATATTACCGGTGTTTTTGAAAATCTTTGAGGGAGGCCTATGCCCAACAGTGGACGTTCTACGGCTTAGATAATAATGAAAAGTTATATGAATATCACAAACTAAAATAAAAATATTTCCACCCATATCTCATAATATACTCCATTCGCTACCTATTCTGTGTACGCGGTGTATACAGGAAGTGCATTCACTTGTCACTAATTAATGGATCACGAACACTTGAATGCGATTATTGTGGATGGAGCCTTTTTGTTCTCAATCGTTTCTCTCCTTTTTGAGGTTAAGAGCTTAAGGACTCGTGAGCTAATGTGGTACTGAATCGATCCTTCTGATAAGCGATGTACGAAGATTTTGTATGATTTTTAATGTGAATATGGTGTTGTGATTTTTAAGTTGACCGTTCATGATTGTCTCTTATTTTGATTTATTTGTGATACGGAACTCTTTTAAGTAGAGTTCTTGATTATTTAAACGTGAAAAAACACTCTTGAAAAAATTGGAATATCCTTAGTATATTTCGTATCGAAAATAACTCTATTTATAAATGAATTTGTCACAGTTTCATGGATAAACCTTAATCTAATTCTAGGTCTAGGATAAGCTTGAACTACAAGAAAGGTCTATATTTACAGCCATAACCGACATTTATACGAACTGAAAGTGTCACCAGTATCTTATGTAGCTATTGACTGGTCTGATGGTCTAGTGGTAAATGACTCTGATTGCTATGAAGGTCGTGGCTTCGATCTCCACCCAGGACAAAATTAAATGTTTTTGTGATGAGCACGATCATATTTTGTTCTGTGTCTGGGTGTTATTTATCTATAATATGAAGGATAATTATCAGTTGTCTAGTATTCATAACAAAATCTACTTCATATACTTAACTTGATACTAGATGGCGTTGTGTGATTGTCGAGGAATATTTACAGTGCTTTACTGTATAAATACGAGTACATTACAGCTTCATTCTCACTGCGGACACAGAAGGCGATGTTTATTCATATCCTGCCTTGTTGCACTCCCGGTTAAGCGCCTGTAGTCTGTATCGCGCCCTTCACTTACTTGATATGTTTGCATACAATCGCGATAACTCACTGAATTCGAGTTAAATGCCAACATGGTTTAAGTCGAATAAAAATGTAGACTTTTGAAAATCATAAGTAATAATGACATGGTTGTTTACTTTGTGTATTGTTGCAGATTTTTATAAATTTTCTTGCTATTAATCTGGTGCGCAATAAGTTTTTTTTTTAAATATTTTTTTGTCACTCAAAATCTTTGAAATCTTCAGTCAATTTTGTTTTAAAACGTCATCGTTTTCTCTTTTAAGTTTTTATTTCTGTTTGTTTTCCTTTCGAGTAGGTGATATCGAAATCTTAAGATTCATTGTCAGTCATCATTTGTTAAGGAACGGTTACTGACTGTATAGTTTAAATTATTAAAACTACCAGCGCCTGTTACTCGCTGAATGATATCTAAGGATTCATTCTATTTTATTTAAATTGGGGCAGCTGTATGAGTGTATAGAGATAACAAACTTACACCCACTTTCGACATACATTCACCCACTTTCACGAACAACATTAATAGTTTCAAATTATTACATACTCGTATGTTACTCTAGACTCCATACACAACTACACTAACTATTAGTAGAATTTCAGTTGTATTAATTTAAAGCTATTTACTAGATTCAACTCCACCTGAGGGATGTATGTAAAACCCACAACATCTGTATCAAAGGCGGTGCATGCCAATTACGCGAACCGAAGCTTCTTTGTCTTCTACAGTGTTGCCAGCTACAAATATTGACTCGTACCGTAGGATTTCCTTAATGGTAGTATTTAGGAATTTCTTGAGCAATTTAGGAGTATCAAGGATTGTGAAGTTGTTTGTGCTGTCTTATGCTTTGATATTTTAATTGCTGTAATTTGCTTCGTTGTTAAACTATTTATTAAAGTTTAGAGGTTTGTTTTCAGGTTAATTGGGACGGGTTTAATATTACTAAGGCCTTTGTTAAAAAATTTACTTACTTGTATTTATTCGGTAAACGAATGTTACTTATTCTTTTATTCAAGTTAGTCTTTTTATTAACCTGCTATGTATGAATATCAACATTTAGATGATTATATTGTTATTATTCTTAAGAATTAGTATTTATTTATTTATATGCTTCCTGGCCTTATTTTGGCCCTGCTGGATAGGAAGAAGAAAATTATGTTGTTACCTAATTTTCACCATGCAAAATTCCCAATTACATTCACAATATTTGATAAACAGCTCATAGAAACAGATCTACTATCTTCAATGGCATTCGTCTCGTCTCCAGGGTTTAGCCTGGCAAATATACTTTCGAGTTTTCATCGTGTTTGCTGCCCTGAAGCACAGCTGTTTGAATTAAACTCAATTTGTAGTATTCGAGTATTAGGAATGATGTTACTGTTTAATGTTTAGAGGAAGGAATATGTTTTACGGTTTGGTGTGAAATGGATTTGCAGTGTGGTGAGACTTTTAAAATAATGGATTGGGCCATCTATTGTTTTGATAAACATTGAAATATATCACAATAAAGAGACAGCTCAGAGACAGCATATATCTCAGTGATTATATTAGATATTGATGTCTGGGTATGTAAATTTTCCTTAAAAAACTTCTTTGTGTAAATGTCATTGTTACGCAATGTCACGAACACTTGCCTAAAATGAAAATCCCGAACGTGAAAAAGTGCCTTGTCGTATTAGCACCCACAACCCGAAACAAACACATCAAACTAACATGCTTTGTTAAACACTAAATACAGACAGACGGCAATCTAAATCGCAGAGAAAAATACCTGCAGGCCAACGGGCCGGTATCAAAGTGGGGATCCGTTGTGTATAGGGCACAGATGTCGTAGATAGTGCCTTGCGAGCATTCAGGGCCCAGTTAGCATTCAGAAAGACGCCGCGGGCGGAGGCGCGATAACATCTGCACTGAGCTGTGACAGATGGTTACTTACGGCTAGTAATTATGATGAACCAATTGTTTGGAGGAGAAAGGTCGTCGCGGAACCTCGAATGAGTCATGATTGATTTGGAGATTGGATGATATCTAGATTGTCGTTTGCGTTTTTGTAAGCGAAATATTTGCGATTTTACTAAAATATTATTTAAAACGTTTTAACCCCTCCCGATACAAGGATTGAATTCCTTAGTGCAGGAGTCGTATCTAAAAGAAAATGGCAGATGGATAATATTCATGAACTTTAAGTTAAAATTATTTCATACAAACATACATAAACGTCACGCCTCTTTCCCTTGGGGGTAGGCAGAGATCACATCTTTCCATTTGCTACGATCCTGGCATACCACTTTAGTTTCAATTATTTCATACATAAAAAAAAAATTGTCAGGACAGCAATTGATCTCTGTCGCATTCGTTTCTTTGCATTTTTTTTACTTTTGAAGGTTTTTTTTATGTTATTTACCCGCAAAACACGTTATGCGTATGATAGAAGTCTGTAATATATCAGCTTATCAAAATATTCTATCTTCACAATAGATTTTTTCATATTTATTTCAAGACACCCCGTCCCCTATCCAACACAACCGTGTGTCCCTACTATCGCTATTCCACCTACGTCCCACAAAGGTGAATTGGCGGCAAAAGCGTGTCAGATTCATTGCGCTCCTCGCAGCAGCGACGTAAAGATCGCCGCGATACAACTCAGCAATGGACAGGGTGCAAATGATTTCTAGGAATCCGCTACATATTGCTTTGTGAGGATCAGAAAGACTACCACCTTCTCCTATAATAGAAATAACGCTTTTGCCGAAGCGACATGTCAATTTACGCTGTATATAATATTCCACGACGTTCACACAACGCCATCTAGTCTAAACTAAGTAGAGCTTGTATTATGAGTACTAGGGTACTAGACAACTGACAAACAACTGATATACCTCTAAATACATACATATTATAGATAAATTACACCCAGACACAGAATAAATGGGCGTGCTCGTCACACAAACACTTGTCCTAGGTCGGAATCGAACCCACGACCTCTGGTATAGCAGTCAGGGCCACCAACCACTAGACCAACAGGCCAGTCAGCGTATAGTGCGTTATTTCGCTTTGCTTCGCTTTGAGGTATGGTGGTAGACCCCCAGGTATTGTTGGCAACTCTTCAATTCTTATCTGGAGATTGGCAGTTCACTATCAAGTAATGCACTTATAAGATACAAGATTGCGTTCGTATTTTTGCTGCAATGTTTTTCCCTATGCTAAGTAGGTAGCCGGTAACTTCAGTGCAGTGTTTCTTTTAATTTATGTATAGTTCAAGCGGAGTAAGTGAGTAATATTAAGTTTTTAGAAAGCCATGTAAACGAATAATATTAACTTTTTAAGAAGCACTTTAAATCGCCAGAAATAAAAATCTAAAAATACCGATAAGAACAAGTTTTTTGCTTAATCTATTTTAGATAGTCACAAAATAATTTGAACGCGTGGGTTCGTGATATCAACATCAAAATCTTTTATAGATTTGCTCATTCACCCGACGTGATAAGCAGATCTTAGAAGTTCCTAGGATCACCCACGCTATACCTAATATTTCAGTATGGAAGGCAGGTCATATACCTCTGTAATCTATGGCAATGGCGTCATATCAAGATCATAAACTATCTTTTAACATAAAACTAGAACGAGGAGAAAATAAGGATGGAATTTATTTAAGTTGTACCATCAAATTTAACGTGGTATCGTAAAAATGATTAAATTAACATGAATATAGAGCAAGCCTCAAAAAATCTGGGAGATTTTGATTAATTGGGTTGCATAAACAAGGTATATTAAATGACATCGACTTACCGAAGGATAGTTTTCATTAAATATGATAACTGTTGTAAAAGTTTTATATTTTCGTTTTATTGCAATTCTGGACTAACTTTTCATGGTTTCTACATTTTCAAATTCTTGAATAAATTGAAAAGGATATTACCCTAAACTTTCGAGTTATTCATCTTCTCAAATTCATCGCGTCGTCAAAAGACAATTACGAAATGGATAGAACTGCTCCATAAATTCCTGGCTGCTCGAACATCTAACAGTTCACTTATCATTCATATCGAGATGAAAAACGTCGACATCCCAAACTTTACATACATCAGGTTGGCATGCATTGATCGCCCGAGTATCGGAAAAAGCGAATTCGTTTTACACCTTTGCAGCGTCCCGATAATAGAGCCATTGTTTTCATGACTACCGGCACTGGGCTACCGGCAACAGATATGCAAACGCGACTATCCAGTCGCGATGAGTTTCACTGAAAAAATATTTACAAACGATTTAAACTGACTGAAATAGCAGTTTGCTGGGAAGGTTGCGTTAACTGTTTCGCTGTTTAAACGGTTTTTTTTTGTTGTATTATTTGTTTTGATGAGGTGAATATTCGAATTATTGGAAATGATTATTATTTAGCGTATGTTTGCTGCGCAGCGTTCTCCTGTGATAAATTAATTTTGAGTGCAATTCTAAATAACTTACTGTTGTTTCTTATCTTTAATATTTAAGTGATTATAATCCACTTAAACATTAAGTAAAAAAAAATGATTGAATATCGTCAAACGCGATTTAATTGTAACACTTTATTCGCAGGTCAAAGCATCAGTTCCAAAAATGGACCGCAACGGCTATTTCTTCTACGTCACATCGACGGCAAAGAAAAAGAAGATCAACTTAATGCAACCGAAGCCGCCTCGAGTGGCGTTCGCCGAGGAAAAGCGCCGGCCAGGGGTGGCTGAGAGAGTTTGCACCAGTGTGGCTCAGTCTGCCACTGAGTACGGACGTGGGGACCCTATGTCGCAGCGAGGCTTGTCGCCCGCGCCACGCGCGCGCTTGTACACGCAACTCGAGAGTTACCAGCCGCGGTACCACACGATCCGTGATAACAGTGATAAGAGAGTGGAGAGTGAGTGTCGGAGGAGGAAGAAGGAGCAGAGGATTGTTGGATACCCGCAGCCGCAGCAGCAGCAGATTACAAGGTAGGTTTTTGATATGACAAAAGTTTGTTTACTAAATAAAATAAGTTAGATTTTTATCAACGTTTAGACATTGGAAATATCAATGAAATACTTTTTTTTTATTTCTTTTGGTCAGGATTTAAAGAGATGAGTCAAAAACACTTGGCTTAAACACGAAAAGTTTTCAAGCAAATTAACGCGTTTCATTACAATAATAAATGTATAAAAACTCGATTATATTATTTTGACCGAATAATTACAATTTTATAGCAATACCACAAAAACATACCCAGAAAATCACCAATTAAAAAGCAAAGTTTTTACATTCAACAACACTTCCACAGTTTAATTATCGTAACCTAAGCAAATAATTAGATTCGGAATAGGCTGTCTAGATAGCTAACCCTTTTCTACAAAATGAGACGTAAAGGTGGATTTTGTTAATGTCTTCGCAAATGCGGGCTGACAGGGATACCGCCCTTTGTTTCGTCAATCGTAATCTTTGGTTGAAGTAATTGTATTAATTTGTAATCTCTACCAAATTCCTGTAGTATTTCGCAGCTAAATACCTTGACTTTGGTTGAATTTCTTAGTTTGATATTTGAGAGTAAGGAGTTTGTATTGTTGAAATCATTTGTAATTGATAAGTTGTTTATAGTAACGTTGTTGATAACATTTTCTTTTAAATGTAAAAGTGCAGTGGTACAAATACTTAGTTTTTTTTCAGTTAAGTAATAGGTGTTTTTTTTTAAGTACCTGCAGTGTAGCTAAACGTTGTCTTTGACAACTTTGCAACAGTATTTTTAAATCTAGTATTTTTAATTCAATGCTAATTAAAAGAATGAGAATAACGATAACAGGAATACATAAAATTACCATGAAATTAGTGATCTCTAAGTATTAAAAATCTATTTAATTTAAGACGCTGTTAAAAGTTCGACCGTCGCTATTTGTATATAGTTGGGCATAACAGTATGACTTAATGGCAACTTTATATTGATTGGTGTTTTATTCCGCCATTCTTAAATCTAATTAGGCTTTCAATCACTCGTAGACCTATTCTATAAATAAATTTGTCTATTCTAAAAATAAATATAATTAAAGAATAGTGTTAAATTATTTATTCCTTGATTTTTAATTTAATTATTTTTACGTATTTAAATAGACATAATATAATTAATTTTAGCTTTTATTGGTGACATGAAGTCTGTTGAAGCTTTTGAAATAACATAGAACAGTACTGTACTAGAATAGGCATTGTGACAACCTTTTTTTTTAAGTTTTGTCATATAGGTTAATAAATAATATTGGGTACGTATTTTTTCCTAACAAAAATTGACTAAAGTACAGTCAATGAAAGTTGTGACGTCAATTTTTTCGTACTAATTTTGCGAATGCGTTAAGTCACAAGCCCCCTCCTAAACTTTAAAGAAGCTTATCTTTTACATTTTTTAGTGTTGTATATAATAGTTGTATAAGCGGAAAAATATCTGTTTAATATTTTTTATGGTCTATCTGAAAGACTAATTTGATTTATACTTTTAGTACCCTGTCATCATACCTATAGAAGTTTCACCATATTTTAGAAAATATTATAACAAATTACATAGAAATCGTCGACTTATAAGGCTTTAGCAAAACAGTTTACATTATAAAAGTTCAAGAAACTTGTACAAAAGATTTTTATCGACCCTCCTTTGTAAAACTTTGTATGAGTTACAAAACTTTTTAAAGTTTTCAATTCTTTTCATAGTTTTTTCTTATTATTGTTTTATGTTACTTAAAGTTGAGGTTTCATTGAAAACTGTTGCGGTGATTTCGAAACATGACTTTTTGATATTTTGTTAATTTTTGTTTGTCTTGACAAACATTTATTTTTAACTTTAGTTTACATTCATTTACAATTCATACTTGGAAATATTTTTTTATGTATACTACTAATGGTTGTGACGCTATTAAATAAGATATATTCAGTTAATCAATCAGTAATATCTCTGTCTCTACTAGCTGTCGCCCGTAGCTTTGTCTGCGTGAATGTCGGTTATATCTACAAAAACATTACTCCCCTTCGACACAGTTAGTTAGAAAATAGCGTATTTGTTCGGGGTATTTAGGGTGTCAGCTAACTGCATTATAAATTTCATCAAATTTTATTCAGCCGTTTGGGCGTGAAAGAGTAACAAACATCCATACATCCATCCAATCCATACTTATAGACTTTCGCATTAATAATGTTTCTAGCATAAGTTTAAAAACTGCATCACTCACCTATTAACTGTTAGATACCTACCTGTCCAAATTTACAATCCAAATTCCACACTAAGCCGCATCTCATTCATACATCCAAATACCCATTCAATCACACAACTAATACCCCTGCCTTTTAGAGGCATCTTTTGATCATACGTTACCAAACCTTCAATTATTCACTAATAACGGAACGCGAGTAATTGCAATCGGTCCGGTGCCGGATTGAGACCGTAAGCGGCGTACGGCGGTCCACGTATACGACGTATATGGCGTATACGTCGTATATGGCGTACGGCTTGCTTTATTGTAATCCTCTTTACCATATGGGGGATACTGTGTTATTTAGATGCAATCTTAAAGAGGTATTAGTATTGTGATTTGTTACAGGAGACGTTTTTAATGTCAAGTTTAGAAGGCTAATAAAAAATTTGAGGCATGGCTGTGCTCTTTCTTTTTTATGAACTTCTAGCGACCTGCCACAACACACAACAATACTGATGTATGTATTATACACACATGTTTTTACCTGAAGCAATAAATAACAACTGGAAAAAAGTATAAATGACAAAAAATATCATCATATCACCTAGGTACCAATTACTGTAATCAAATATATTAAATTGCACAACCGAAATTAAATTTGTAGTTTATGAAGTACTTTAGAGACCAGAATTTGTTGGCACATTTACTGTTGGACATTGGATAGCGTGAAAATATAATTTTACACAGTCGTATTTATCAAAATTATATTTTCTTTACTACTAAGAGTAGCATTTATGACAATAAATTTATAATATACAGCCTGTATCATTTTATAAAAAGCTTCAAAAGAAAAGATCACTGAAGCAGTAAGTTTTTAATACACAAAAGTAGTTGGTATGCGTAGTTATGATAAACTATTTCGCCAATAGTGTTAGGATTACTTAAAATTCTGCTCATGTATTGGTTACTATAATAAAATCTGTCCATCGTGTCATGATAAAATTTATAAGCTGTTATACTTATGTCATGTTAATAAGACAGAGTAGACTTGAATAGTATTTAAGTTGTTGTTTTACTTGTGAAAAGTATACGCTATTTCAGTTGTTTTATTTATTCTATACTCAATACTTTATCGTATTCCACAATGTAGGCTTAGGTGGTAAACATAGCATAAGTATTAAGTAACAATGATGAACACTGTCGGGCACAGCAAAAGTGATAATAATGACGGATAGGATATTAATAATTTAAGTATCTTACAAGCTAAGTTTACAACATAATCATTATTTCATATTTTTCAGTTTTTTAAGAAATTAGCACTTAAATATGCGTCGATATTGTAATAAAATTTCTTAAACATTAATCTATCCGTTAAGTTACGCGGCAATGTTGAGGCGAATGTATCTTAACGCTAAATTAATTTGTAATGCACCCTTTCTGTACTCAATTACAATTAGATTTTGAAGCATTGTTCCTAGGCTTTGTTTCAGCTCGTAGTAATGGATAATTTTCTACTATACTTGACCTGTTTCGTAAGTAGAGCTTTAATGTTGGATGTAACAAATGAGTTCTCGTTGAGCGCTTTGATAACTCCAACAAAGGAGATATTATTTGGTTGTGACGTCGGCGGTAGTACACCAGTTATAACAGACACTTCAACTGTTCAACAACCAGCATTATGTTGCCGAACTTGTAGAAAACAAACTTATCCTCGCACTCAATTTGAATTTCAACTTTAAAGTTGAACTGTTAAGGTTGGGATTTGATAAAACTGGGTTCTCGTAAAGAAAAATAGACGAACGTGAGAGAGCGAGCGGGCTGTCAGGAAAAATTGAATGAAAACATTGGGAGTGATTGACGAAATGTCGGAGACGAATGTTTTGATAGGTTTTTTCGGGTTACGCCGTCTCGCAAATTGAATATCGTTTTGTTTTTTTTCGTCGTCCAAATGTTGGGAGAATGGACCTTTTTGTGTGACATTCAGTGGATTTATGAATGAATTAGAGATGGAGTTATTTTAAGGAAAACAATGAGGTATTTAAAGGTTTCGGCTGAATGAATTGCTCGTTGGATAGATTTATCATATTTTTCTCTTTGGGCAGCATTGTTTTATACGTAGACTTAAAGGCACAAATTGATACAGTCAGCGATTGACGTAAAATGTTGTTATATTTAAAACCTGCGCTTGCATGTTTTGCTTATTAAACACGTACGTTTATTTTTTCTATTTGTATAAAACGACAGTTAATAAAACTTAAGATAAAGCGATTATTTTTTTTGTAAAACGTGTGAACAAGCCCTTTAAATACCATTCGTAGAAATACTAGTACACGATAATTTAAATTACCATTCAAACAGCAATTTAATTCAAATTACGAAGTTGATTGTAAAACTTTAATTAATAAGTATAATTTTCATAATTTTATTTCTTTACAGTTGAGATAAGCTGTTCTGCTATTTGAATGAACGTTTAAGTTTATAAGTAAAGTACCTATCTTATATATAAAAATCAATTGCTGTTCGTGTTAGTCTCGCTAAAACTCGAGAACGGCTGAACGGATTTATCTCATCTTGGTCTTGAATTGTTCGTGGAGGTCTAGGGAAGGTTTAAAAGGTGAGATTTTTTTTATTTATCGTTGGGGCAGTACGAAGTCTGCCGAGTCAGCTAGTTTCTTTATAAAACACGTTTTATGGTCAGTAACACCGTTCGTGACTGCAAACCTCAGGTGTAAAGAGATGTCAGTTTTTATACGTTTTATGCTAATTACGAACGATATTTAACACCCAGACGATGGCGCGGCTAAGGTAATATTTTATGCACTTAAAATACATTTAAAGATTGTTAATTACTTGAGAAATAAGCTGAACGTAGTATAAAATTTGACAGGACACGAAAGGGTTCAAACGCTATAAACATCTAAGTATTATTGGTCGCCTCGCTCAAGTAGTGTTATTTAATAACATTTATTCGAGTAATAAACCTACATTAAAATTACATTATGTATGGTATACCCATTACCTATACATAAAACATGCTATCGTCGTATTTTAACATAGAACTACTGATAAATGTGTATGTATGGTTTAATATTACCAGACAATAACGACACGTCCTACGCAAAAGTCGCTAACTCGAAATGACACTCTTCTCAGGAGAGGCAATTGAAAGTACAAAGGTGTATGGTACCTAAACTACTGGAGGTATAGTTTTGAAATTTGGCGTGTACACATTTTTAATAACTTTTTTTCTAAATTATTGTTCAGGTTTCTCTTATTATTTGTAGTTACTGAGATATGACACTTAAAGGGTTATGATACGGAATGCATTTTATTTTTTTCAATTCATGTGACACTTGCACAGTTTTGCTTTGGAATGTGTCCACAGAAAAAGTCAGTAAGTGTCTGATAGGTGGTTGAGAAATGGAAACGTAAATCGGTTTTATTTTATAAGTGGTGCATGATGAGTTATGCAGCGTAAAAACTTTTGCTATAATTTGCAGTTAGGTAGTTCAGTTTGTTTAATAATTTCATGAGGTAAATAAAATACAATATCATTGTCATTTTAATATTTTATTTAAAGTAAAAAAAAAATAATAAAGACTCAAGATAAGCTCTTAAAAACTTTTTGTATCAAGTTTGTGTGTACGAACGTCTGAATCATGAGTATAAAATATAAAAAGAAACAAGTGCAACTTCCAGCATCATTGTTCTAACGTAATATTAAAAACTAATCAACTTTTGAGACTTACAACAACTAACAACTAGTAGACATAAATATCACAATTCGTAATACTTACGTAATAACATTTTTTTATGACTATTATAAAACAAAATAAATACAACTTCTAGCATAATTGAAAGCACCATTAGGTACCTATATCAAAATCTAATCAACTTTTAGCAGACGTAAGTTTTATCACAATCGGTATTACCTACTTTAGTATTAGTACCTATTTACTCTTATTATCATTACGTACGAGGTAACATTAATAATAATATAACAAAAGCTGAATGACACCAAAAATTGGTATTACCTACTCAAGTATTGAGAAATAGTCTTACAATTAGGTATGAAACATAAGTCGGAACAAATATAACTTCTATTATCGATGTAACTTAATATTAAGAACAAATTAACTATTAGCAGACATTATCACATTTTGTGTTATTTTACTTTAATAATACTTGTATTAATTATTATTGTCATGACTATAAAATGTAGGTAAGGATCAACATCAGTCTTCATTTGTTTCCACTACATCGTCATCTCCAGGCTCCAAAGCTTCGTAAAAACTATGATATTTAGCAGGAATTATCTTATGATCACATAAATACTTAAGATCCTGTAATTTACTCTTAGGTACAGTAAATTTATTAATATAAGCTTTAGATAAAATGTTTTCACGCTCGGAACCCACATTTTGTCGGCGACTTCTGGTGTTCAATAGGCGGTGAGTATATAGGAGAATACAGTCATACTCATGACTACAAAAATCAGTCTTGTAATAAATTCTATCAGTCTCATTTGGTACTACTAGTAGTTGACGAATTTGTGACCAGAACATTTTTTCACCATTCATGTTAACTGTCCAATTGGGCCCCGACAATAACTTTTTAAAGTCTATGAACATCTCCGTTTGCATTTCTATAACTTGATAGGGTTTTCCATCTTGCTTGCACCATCGTATCATATTGTACCAGTCGTCGGGTGTGTATATCGTTTTATTTTTAGCAAATCTTTCAATCAGAGCGTGAACGGAATCCCCTTCGTTTTGAGTGTGCCCACGTTCTAAAAATGTGTGTATTATGGTAACATTAAAATCTTTGGCTGCTTGTAAATAGGCTAGAAACACTATGCGGTTCCTGTTCTGTCCCCCACAATTATCACTAAAAAAGTTGAAGTTTTGTAATCCTTTTTGACTATGTTCTTTAATATAATTATAAACGCAAGTGGCTACTTCAGTTGCTCCTTTTTTTGCTATTGTTTCATCCCAGACATAGCATGTACCCTCTTTCTGGCCAAGATTGTAAAATGTGAGATTATACACGCATAATTTTCTTTTATAATATAGAATGCTAGTTTGACTGTGCGGTATCCCATGAATTTTTTGAAAATCATATGTAGTTGTTATTGTTTTGGCAGGTTCTGTTTCAGATATTTTCTTAAATTTCACTTTAAGCTCACGGGCAATGGTCTTATTACGCAAATGGTCGCTGTAGGTTTTTGATTCTGTCTCCGAAACTGGCTTTGGTAAATTTTGGTGAACATGACATATATCACATTGGTCTTTTCGCGGCATATGAAAACCTAAATTGAAATGTTTATTTAAAATATCCTGGTACTGGCGTAAAGTTTTAGCTGGATTACTGCACATTGAGACAGAATCAACAATCCACTCTTTATAAAGTACAAACATACGGGCATAGGATAACGACTCGTCTAAATAAAGTTTAGAAGTGCGGCTCCGAACATAATGTGATTCAACTGGCTGGAAACTTCTGACATGATCACAAACGCTTTTCGTCATTTCCGCATCTATAACTAATTTGCGATTAACCCACCCACCTCTAGCATCCGGTGTTACAACGCCATCAGTCTCAACCTTCTTTAACGCTGTTGCAACCATACCAGCACCAATACCCAATGTATTTAAAAACATGACTTTACACACAGGTACTGGGTCAGTAGAGTCATTATCAAGAGGCAATCTGTAAGTGATTGTGTTTTGTCTTCTTGATTCAGTTTCTGTGGTACGGCTGCGTTTTGTTATTTTTTTACAGTATTTGGAAATGAAGTCCCACTGTCGTACATTATTGTTTAGGTTCCAAAAAATATCGAATATTTTTCTTCTGATTACATCGTCAAATTTACTTGGGCACTTAAATTGGCATTTATTGCAGAATGGCTTCAATTCTCTGGGCGGTCTCTGGGTACCATTTCTGCTTGTGTATGATTTTCCAGAATTTCTATTTTTTTTTCTTATGATGTCTTTCCATTGATCTTTATTAACTGGTCGCCCTTTCCCTTTGTACTTCTGTCTTGTGTCATTATTTTTCCTTGACCTTGATTGAGGGGTCCCAAAAGTTGAATTGTTAGGTGTTAAAATCTCAGAAGTAATTGGAGTATCTGTCTCAAGTGGTGATGGCGGAATAGAATTGATATTATTATCAATATCTAGTAAAGGTGGGATGGATGATCCTGGGTCACTAATTGTAAAAGGTGTAGGTGATGGTGGGACGGAATCATTTGTACTGCAATTCAGCAGTGGAACTATACATGAGTTTGGGCCATTAAACGAAAGCAAGGGATCATTATGATCTGTCGGCAGAGAAGTTTCATTATAATCTACATGACTTTGTAATGAAGGTTTTCGATTTTCGTTTTCTTGCAATGTAGTTTCCAGATCAGGCATAACATACTCGTTTAGAACCAAACTCTGGCTCGGTTCGGAATCGTTCACATTATGAGGAATCTGGTCTTCTTGGCTCGTGAAAGTGGTATTTTGATTTACATCTTCGACCTCTGAATTTTTTATGACATCTTCACCAACAACATCTTCAAATATGTCATTTTTAGCCCAAAATTCTTTCTCTTCGTCTGTAAAGAATGGCACAGGTGATTCTGAAAACAAAAAAAAAACAATATTACTTATTTTTTGATAATAAATATAAGGAATAGTCCCTAGTAAAAAAGGATATAGTCAAAATACCTTTATTTATCATATAAGTGCCAGGACTTAGGGTAAGCAGCAGGTAGATGTGCCATGCAAAACTCTTTATTTGGTAGATACAAAACAAAACATACTTACAAATCCAACTTAAATATAACTATATGGCAGTTAGATATAAATTTTTAATAAACCATCCAACACATAAGTCTGTAAATGTTAGTTGCGAGAAAAATACTTATGAATAGCCCACGCATAAGTACGTAAGTGTTAGTTAAGGCAAATGTACTTAAGACTATTCCGAAGCAAAACTCTCCAAGTGGTTTGAACTATTCCAGTCTTGGTAGCATAAGTATGTAAGTATTTTACTTAGATTGTTTTGCGTCGGAATTATATAATACAATAAAGTTATTTGTAAATATAGCTATAAATATCAAATACATTTAGAAATTTTCAAGCAAATACTATTTTCGTTACAAACCAAATAAAAATAATAATAATTAATTATTCAAACAAACAAACCTGCTTTTTTCTCATCACTTTTGGAACTGTTCACAGAGTTGTTAATGATACAAGCATTCTTTAAATTATCTTTAAAACGCATTCGTGCGGAGCTCATCTTTATTTATCACTATTTACGTAAATTTCTAAAATAATTTTATAAAATACATGCGCACGCGCTCGCGCCGTGCTCTCCGCTGCGAAACTAAAGAAGCGTCAGATATACCCTCCGCCCCCGCGGGTACCCCCCGCGCAAATGTATCGAACTACCAGTCCGACAATTTTGCGCCGCACACGTTTATTAGTTATGCGCTTTTGCGACTGAAAAAAAACCACTTATAACATGAAATACAAAAAAAAATCAAGTCTATATTATATAATTGACCACGGAGAACACGAAAATTCAATAATCGTATATATGCCTAATTAACAGATAGCGAGTTTTGCGTAGGACGTGTCGATAAGGTCTGAAGTTGAATCAATAAATTAGTAAGCAGGAAGAGAATTCCCCAATATATCCCATTCTATGCCATTCCAGTCTCTCCCGTCTTCTCATATACTGTAGGCAGTACACAACAATGTAAGTAAGAGGCTTATAAATCAGGCCGTCTAGGTAAATTTGTAATTTCGAAAACTTAATTTCGACTTCATTTTCCTGCACATTGGGTGCGAAATTGATTATTACTCTGCTCCATCGAGAAACCATTATTTTGGGAAACGGTTGTGTCGAAAGTAGGCAATTTCGCGTAATATTTCATGAACGAAATCAAAGTACTTTAATTAATATTCAGGTGCAAATCCCTAAACAATATGAAAATGATCCGTTAAACAGTATTTGTTTGATACGTTCCATATTGAATTCTGAAATTGGAGCCAAATTACACAATTTATAGGAAAAACAGACGACGATTGGCCCTTTATGTGCCAATAACCATTGATAACTGTGCCAATTGGCACATAACCCGTCTTAGAAGTACCTTGTGGCTGCAATCGTGGGAAAGATGAGGAGTCGTACAGTTTGCGAATGTCAATTTTAGAAAGCGATCCTATTAATGTGACCTTTGGGGACTTTTTGTTCTTATTGATATGACTAAAATGGACGGATTTCGTTTCTCAGTTATCCTCAATCATTTTGAAGTAAAATACTGGAAATAATGGGTACAATGCTAGAAACTTTTCTGGAACTCTATGTATTTCATAGAGTGTATCGTATTTATTGTCTGCTTTAATTATGTGACAGTCGTTAGACTCATCCTAGAATTTCCTACCTCTAATTTAGTACCAATATTTCCAAGTTCATTAAACCACTAAGTACAAACGTTTAACTTACTACCTTATACTTTATTCCATTATTCCGAAGACGTACTGAACAATAACCGATAGAAAAGTATCAGAAAGTAGTCTCGAGTTTAATGAGATGAGGTGGGCGAGCGGTCGTCGTCCATGCCGCGATAAAACTGCCAATAAATACTTTTTTATATTGTATGAGGAGAATTTTAGACTGTTTTCATTGAGTAGGATCAAATTTTAGCAATTTGGGACATGACATTTGAAAATACTAAGTCTTAGAACGTTTGTAGTAAGTTTTTTTTATGTAACCTAAATAAGATCTCACTGCTGGGCAAAGGCCTCCCCTTTCTCCTTCTAAACCTCCCTGTCATTTGCAATTTTTGGCTAAGTGCGACCTGCATATCTGACAAAATCATTACACCACCTTTATAGTAAGTTAATTTACGGCATAATTTTGACTTTATGATCTAGTCTTAAATGGAAAGGTCGAGTTGATTGACTATAACATAATAAAAGAGTCATACAATTCAAAATGGCCTCGACAAAGAGTTTAAATCACTTGTAACTGCCGCAATAAAGTCACAAATCAGACTATTGAGTTCCTTAACATCTTGTGCCCGATTTATACGCATTGTTCGGATTTCAGTGAGGAAATTGATCATGGTATGGAACTGTACCTACGTTCTTTCTAGCTTTTTCTCGCCCGCGTGAACATCGGTTATAGCTGCAAAACATTAACTTTTTTTTTAACACAGTCGAGTAAAAATTAATCGATGTATTAATCCAGGATGTCAGCTAACTCCATACAAAATTTTATCCAAATCAAATAGCTTCAAACATAAAGAGAATCTGCGTAGAGATGCTTTATAGTTGCATAACGTAAACCTTCTTTTTCGCTGTCAGTTAGGTATGTTCCTACCTAAAATGTTACCTAAGTTTTAATCTAAGATTTATAATCTGATCAAATTTACAATATGGAGACATTGATTTGGTCAAATAAATTTTATGTCTACTACTTTCGAGCTGACTTTAACATATTCCGAAGTATTTGCTCAGAGTTAATGCTAGAAAAGGTCATTAAAATCCTTTAAACACACTAAATACAAAATATTTTTCATAAATAGCCTCTTGAACCCCATGTTTACATCGTAAGTCGGTCCTCAAACTCCATTGTATCTCCCTTACAGCCCATATCATAATGCTCCACATTCCCGCCTTTTCAAAGGTTTTTCTCAAAATTAAGAAAGTTTAATGAATGGTGACGTCAGAATTTTTTCGGCTTCTCAAAATTTTCCCTTTGTGTGCCCTTGTTTGTTAAAAGGTAGTCCCAAGACCGAAGATACTTAGGGCGTATTAAAGATTTTTAATATGAATTTTGAAGCTTTGTTCCCAAAGGAGATAGGTAGATTTATAAATAAAAAGCTTTTTTATTGAGTGATCGTTTTAGTACTTTAGAAGTAGGCAGTAATTATTATTTCGTGGCTATTGGCTATTTGAATAAGGTTTGAAAGATAATCTTTTCAGAAATTACGTTTTTTCCATTATAAGAGATTGTTTAGGTAGCTATAGATTTTTACAATCGACAAAAGGTGACATAGTACATTAATAAATACATTCAAAATTAAAAAAAGAACACGAACGACAAATCAATGTTTTGCAAGTTTACATTCTTGGAACAGTCAATTGTACAATGACGTATTGTAAAACGAGGCATTTTAAACGGTGTCTTACAAGGCAAAGGTTACTAAAACAAGTTTGCAACTGTCAAATTACCAATCAATATTACCAAGACGTATATGTTGTAATTGGGTATAATATGCGATTTATCTCTGATAAAGTGTAGCTCACTTATAATATCGTAAATCGCTCATAATCATGCCACGAGTGTCGATTTATGAAGTCACCCGCAGAGGTCGCTTTAAATAATTCTTGTGTATGGAAACATAGAGTCGGAGGCAGTTTAACCTGTCCCGATATTGTCTTTAATTTTCAATGACATTGAAGTCCTTTTATTTGCTTTCAGTAGTGCCATTATGAATGGCCGTATTTAATTTTTTAAGTCAGTTAATTTATTCCTTATAGGTTTGAATTGTTCTCGACATGCTGTGGCTCCGAATCCCGCCAGTTACAAATACTTGTTTGTTGTTTCAAAGTTCTGTCCTTTTGGTTGAATATTTATAAATCTGAAAACGTTTTTAAGACCCAAGAAGTCAATTTATTATTGTATAATTATCAATGTTTTCCCTTTAACTTTCCTTACCTGAACATCGCGTTGCCGCTCCAAAAACCCATCCGTATGTTTCCATACAAAAGGTTTCACAAGAAGACAATTTCGCCGTCGGGTCGCCGTTGTAAATTTCCCGTAATAATATGTCCAAGTGACGTTCGGCTACCTTTCCCGAAGTTTCATCGTGATTTCTTTGTAAAGCCTTTCAAAATTTATGGAAGTGACTGTCAAATTATATTCTCCGAAAGGTTAATAAAGTACAATAGGGGCTTATGGTAATGTGTCATTTTTAAAAATGATCCTATAAGTTGGTATTTAGGAGGTCTTCGGTAATCGGTAGTACATCAATACTGTTTAGAAATACTCGTTTTGTATTGACACTGTATTATTTATGACTTGAGTGCGCTTTGTAATATCAATGTTTTGTTGTATGATTTATTTGTATTGTAGTCGTGTCTTTAGAGACTTTATTTATAGGTTTTTAAAGAGTTATTGCGCATACATGAGTTGAGTAATATTCACTTAGCATTGGAAATTGTTATACCTGTTACAATATAGTTTCTAGCGTTCCATTTCACTTACTTACTATTCCTACCAATTCATTACGTAACTCTCGTTCTGTTACTTTCAATAAGTTTATCAGACAATTGTAAGCATACAGTATAATTATATACAGGCTGTATACGCCTGTTTCATTAACAAAACCACATAAAACATAAGTACCAACCAGTTTCAAATTACGAAAATCAAACACCCCAATTTCGGCTACAGTAATCGCGGAATTTCCGAGAGCTCAACACAATTCGGCTAAAATCACCAACATTTAGCCTTAAGGCTAATCAGCGCCCGCAAATTCGTTAGCCGTATAATAAAATAGATAATCCTGCTAAGGTCCATAAAGTAATTAAAAAAGTTTAATTGCATGTTATAAGATGAGATTCGTTCGCTGGATTTTGTTCAACTAAAGCGCTGTATCATTCTGGAATTTAGGCTTTTTTAACTTTGTTGGGTTCTTTTGATGTGATTTTGTTTATTGATAATACTTTTTGAACACAAGATGGTATTTTATTTATTTAGAGGCCCTATGGCTATGTAAAATTGTAGTTATACTAAAACAATTTTAGTTACAGGTTTTTTTTTGTTAGATATTATTCCGAAGAAATTTTTAATATCCACGCAGGGGTAGGTAAAAAAATCGCACTAAAGTAATTTTATCTTATTTAAGACTGTAAATTCCATTAGATCCAGATTCGATTTGGTTAGGCCATTTGTTTTCAATGTAGAAATTACAGTATTCATGTTGTTTGCCAGTTTATTTTCCAAACCTATCACTATACAAGTGTAAACTTACAGCATCAATCTGTACAAAGCATAGTCAAACAAAACGTGACAAAGGTCAAATGACTCCCATACATCAGCACCAGTCGCGTCTGGCCTATCTGTCAAAATCACCACAAACATACATACAAGACGAGTACAGTCGACGACTCAAGTGTATCAGAATAGAAAAAATTATAAGGCGAAAGTTTGTGATGGTTTTGGATCAATTTAGTTGAAATTTTGTATGGAATTAGCTGACATCCTGGATTAACACAGGTCTTTTAACGGATAGTGTCAGAGGTAAGTGCTATATTGCACTTATGACAAGAATTCTGACTTTATAACCACAGGCAACAGCTAGTAATATGATAAACATGCTCTTAACGATGACAAAATTTAATCAATTTTGATATATTTGGTTAATTAATTAATCAATAGATTTTTATTTCGAGTAGGCCTTCTCAGGCACTTTCAAAACGTTTCTAACTCTAGATGAACGGCTCCAAAATGTCATTCTTATGGAAAAGAACCGTAATAAGAAACTATCCTTCTTAATTAAAAAAAACATGTCTTACAGCCATAACCACGATTCAATCGAACAAGGCTGTGTGCAAAGCTAGTTCAACATAAAAGTACTACATATATTTTTTACTAACATAAAGTATAATTGTAAGCTGCTTATGAACTTACTTCCCTTTTTTATGTAAGTCTAGGTGGCAGGACATGTAATAACGTGGTTGTTATCAGATCGTTAGGAAGTTTTTATACGCAAAAGGTTGGCAGGCAATTGTAATACAGTGTGTGTTTTTATTCTGTTTCAATTTTGTAGTAGCATTTATTTTCATGATAGCTTTGAAGGTTAGAGAGAGATGAAAATATGAGAAATAACCGATATTTTTCTCGACTTTGTAAGTTTTCGGGAAGCAAGACTTTTGTAAACGTTGTTGTTTTAAAACATAGCATAAATGGAATAAATTACCTCAAGCATGTACCAGCAAGTTTATAGGTATTCAATTGTCTGATTATTGTATTAATGTGCTATGGGCCCTAATTGCCTAAAAAAATAGTGTCTAAGAAAATATTTTTTCTTAGATAAGCGATTGAAAACTTGTTGTAAAACTAAACACTCGTTTACATTTTCTTATTATACTAGAAACAGTTAAAAACCTTTTTCAAATCTTTTGTGCATACCTAAAAGTAATTATAATCTAATAATTACATTTACCCGAACAATTTTGAGGTCGACCATACTCCGTCCCACTTACAGCTAACGAGGTAAGTAGAGTGTCAATTAGTGATGAAGCCTCACTTCAAATCAAAGCACATATGTAGGTAAATTATCACTTCGTCGATGCAGTGGATAAGCACTTACAGATAGCAAATCTGATACAGAAGCTGGATGAGATAAGAATCATGAGATACTTAGTTATTATTTAGATTTCGTCTAATCGGCCATTTAAAAAACACTTATGTTTCTTTACTATAATTATTCTTCATGATTCACATTTAATGTCATGCTGTTTTCATCATGTATCTAATAGAGTGGTTCTCGAGAAAGGTATATAATTTGTTAAGTTTTTGCATAATATTGACAAAAATGTAACGATAGTTGTTGGAAAGTTATAATAATTACGTTCGATATAGATAAATTGGTTAATGTCAGAAAAGTTCAGAAGTGGGTAATATTTTTACGGCTATAACCGACATTCGCGCAGGTAAAGTCGCGGGCAACAGCTAGTTCATAACAATATCGATACCAGTAAAATGTGCAGCAAACAATGTTTTTTACAAACACTCAAACAAAAAACCACCTTCCTAACAAAGACATTGTTTAAAGGTTAATTAAACATTTACATACATTTCCACACTACTAAGAATACCACAACCAAATAAGGTGTTACCATATTAAAATTATTGCTCCATACTTATGGGTAATTTCTTATAACTCCCATTCTGAGTAAGCTGGAGGCAACGTGACTGGTAAATGGCAAGTCTTACCTTCATTATGTAATGTTATAGACTTTGTTAAATGTTATTCAGTTGGTCTTCTGCTGGCCTTTTATAGATACAAGCGTTATAGTTGGTTATGAGAGTAACTTGTAGTTTGGGCTTTCTAGTTTGAAAGGTTACTGTAAAAAGGGATAGGGGAAAGAGATTTTAATGAATGTTGTCCTTTTCATTTATTTATTACTTTTCTTAGCATGCACCTCAATTTCTTTTTGTTTTCAAGGATTCCATCAGGTCATGGAGCAAGCAAAAACATTATAAATATACTGACTATCATGCTAAATGGACAAGTATGTTATTAAATAAACATACACGAAAATACGGACTGCAAGTTTGAAACGCCTTAACAATTACAGTTTTTATTCGATACATATCTAACATTTACACACATAATCCATAACTTATCATACCTAACCACATATATTTATCGCTGCTAATAAATTAATCATGAATATAGTCCACCAATACCCTTAAACAATGACCAGAATCGTTACAGCACAACGCACCACATTCTGCCACGTACGTATAATACCTAATAGAATCACAAATGTAAATACTATTGAATGAGGCATTAATTAATTAGGCGTTCTATTCACGTCCTCTGATTGACGTGACAATGTTCGAGTGAGATACCTGATCAGAATCGATTCCCAACACGTAATTGATTTCGATGGACAGTCGACTACTAAAACCTCTTTAATAACGCCCATTGCAGTTGTGAGAACGAGACAGAGTTATACAAGTGTGTAGAGCGCTGTCTCTTTCCCTCAATTGCAGTTGTATTGTTTTGTGTCACGGTAGGGTACGGATACTGCTGTTTCCTGCGCCTCAAACGATTTGATATGTGGTTTGATATTACGAGTCGGGAGTGATCTAATCGATTCTCGATGATTGAGTTGTTAATATTTTAGTGTGTGTTGGTTATAAGCTTTTGTTTTGACTGTTTGGAAGTTTTTTATGTAGGTTGAGTTGTATTGACACTAACGTTAGTCTTGTTGTTAAAATATTTAGTAGCGTACTCAAATAAACCATTGTCACAGCGTTAAAACAATAGCAAGTTGTTTTCATAAAGAATTTAAAACAAATATTCATTCATTGGTTTTTTAATAATTGTAACACATGTGGCTCGACTTACATATTATTTGTATGTAATACTAATAAACAAGTACTTACCATACCAACCTACCATTAACAAAGTCACTTTTTACGGGTGTCACTGTTTAAATCTTTATCGAAGCAATAATACCTTTACCGACACCAAAAATACAATAACACAACGTAAAATACCAAATACCTTCCAAACTCGAAACTCGAACAAAGTTCGATCAAAAACAAAACACTATCACAATTGTGTTTATTCATTCCCTGCTCAGATTACTGAGACTTCAAAGTTTTATTGGGATCTGTAAGTTAGTTTCAGTTCAACCTACTTTGTGACACACAAACGATACGTCATACATATTTAATGTGGACCCGAAGAAATGTATTTCATGAAAAAATGTACAGACGGAATAGATTAGTGGGTTTCAGAACGGGATTCGCTTTATAAGTTAATCAGCTTAGGAGAAATTAATTAATACTTAATTAGTAAGGTTTTAGTAGGTTATCTTTGCTCATGATTAAGATATTAGGTAGGCATGAAAGTTACAGAGGTTTATGTACATAATTACAGCTAATTCATATTATTATTTAAAAATTGAATGATGTTTAATAAAATTGTACTGTGTCGTTTATTGTAAAAATAACAAGATTATTAAAAAAGCAAGTTAAAATAAACTCGAAAAATGTAACTCTATTTCTATCGGGCTCGAATAAATAATTTAGAATTGCAAAAACTATGAAAAGAAAACAAACACATTTTTTAACGCAACAGAAACAGAACAGAAAGGAAACAAATAAATTAATTACATATACATACAGTATATCTAAGTATATTTACTTAAAAAACAAATAAAACAATAAACGTTATCATGAACATTCAAGCACAACTCACAAGAATCATTTAAACTTAAAGTAATTAGGGACCACAAAAAACAACTGCGAATCTGCGAGTGATTTCTGAAAGGAACATTCTATCGGAAAGTTTCCCTTGACAAGCGCAACCTGGCACGATAAATCAAATGAACAAAGTCGGGACATGAAAAAACCAACTAATGGCCTTCACTGTGATTAAGGTTATGGTTTTAATATTAGATTTTAAGGTTTTTTAAAGACATTTTTGTGTAAAATTCGTTTTTGTTACCTAGGTGTGCAGGAAACGTTACGATGTTCTTTGAGGTGATGCTGATGGAACTTCTCAATTGTATTTTGTTTATTTATTTACTAGCTGTGCCCGCGACTTCGTTCGCGTGGTTGTCGAAAAAAAACAACGTCGTTTAGATAAGAGTAGGCTATATACATATACCTTGGCGTGAAAATATATGACGAACTAAGAATATTATTAAGTAAAAAATCTACTACCTAAGCTTCAAAGTTCCGCTTTTTTTATGTCACAGCTATGCGTTAATATTCAAAACTCACTGAGATAAACTGGAAGCTCTTCAAAATGGATTTTTAAAACTACTTGTTATTATTAAAAATACAGAAGCACATGTAAAGGAGATTATAGTACCTAAATTATTTGAAACAGAAATAGCTGTTGCCCGCGACTTTGTCTGCGTGGTATTGAAGATAAGGTAAACTGAAGATGTGTAGTGCTGTATAAAAAGTAAAGCTAAATAAGGTTTAATGCAAGCTTCTTTAATCCAGTTCTGTTCCAATATTATTTCTTAACTTTCTACTCATAACCTTTAGTCTTACAAACATATTACTTGACTGTTAACACTGCTAGTTTTAAAGGTTAGTCCAACATTCATATGATGAAAGGTCGTATTTCTATTATATTGTTGCTTTGGCCACTATCTTATACTAATTTGACAATTTGGATTGAAGGACTTGAAAACGGGTAATGGGGAAGAAGTGTGCCGGATTCTGACTGGCTAAAACCACCTGAGTGCATCTCCCTTCCCTATTGTCGGGAGCCACGGGAACACTTTCGCAAACTACCGCGAACCCTGACGGGAGAGATCTTTTTAACGGGAGCTTCTTAATTGACGTGGAGGGAGTTTTCCCCAGCGCTCATTAAGAGGCGCGCGTAAGCACCGTGCATGCCGTCTTTGCCTTTATACAGTACAGTAGACTTCGCCTAGACTACTGGCGTAGGCTATTTATGGTGGTTTGAGGAGGGTAAATTTGGTCTTTCTTCTATTTGTTGCTCGCTGGGCACGGATCGAGTGGTCAGATGTGGCTTCCCGTGTTCTTTCGGCGGGTTTTTGTTGAGCGTCATCACTTCTTTGCAGAATTCGATGACGGCACACCAACTATCCTTGGTTACGGCAAACTAATACCCCCTGGAAACACTAAAAATAATAATGTATTGAATTATGTTATGGAGTTTGATACGCCATTTCTTTTCTATTTTTAAGTTTAATTAGAAAAACCTTCTTTTTCTTTTCGTATCAATTGTACGTAGTATTTGATGAATATTAGATCCACTGAATTGCAAGTGTGCAGACATTTTCGTCACTGTAGGTAGTGTGACATCGTCTGTACGGAGATGACGCATTCTTACTGGATGTTAGAGAGGTCTGTATACCCAAATTTGCCAAATTTTGTTTGCAGCGACCTACTTGGATTCTCAGACGTTTAAACGCTTTCCAAACAGGCCACTGCAAAGAATTCCGGGCGGCAGACGTTCCTCAGGTAGGACATAAGTGGCAGGTGGTAGATGCTGATCTGCCCAGATCTTGCACCGAGTTCGAGTCGGAGTTTCGTTTGTAGCCAGTGTACATCGGAGGAAGCTCTTTTGGCTCTTAAGTTTAATCGGGTGTAAGCTTTGGTATTACATAGGGGATGTCCGATGTCGTGTGTCTGATTCCTCGACGTCTTTTTCGAGCGCTCATGCGACTTCTCTTCTAACGTCAGGTAGAGCAATGCTAACCAAAGGGAGAACTTATTGAGCAGGGTTGGTTTTAAACAGCCAGATATTATTCGACACGTTTTGTTGAGCGCTATTCACTGTGGTGCGGCGAACGTCCGACGCCGCTCCCAATCTGGTGGATGTATGTGGGCGCAGCAGATTATTCCGGGCACCGATCTTCTATTTCGTTTTCTTTTTACTCCTTGACGGACAAATTTTAAAAATCCCTTCTTAGTTATCAATGTTTCAAGTTTCTAATTATGGTAGTTTAAGCTAAGCCAACTGAGCTTGAAGAAGGGTAATGTTACGCACACGTAACAAAACATTTGCGGGAGTACGCGAACGGGGCATACTCGTACGCGAGATTAATGATATTAATAACAGTCTATCAACACACTTTTACCAATGCAACTACCCTATACCATCGCAATTGGTGCACAATTGTAGTAGTATATAAGTACTATCAAATCTTCAAAACCATGCGTAACACACAACAAAATTGCAGTCAACAGCTAGATAATAAAATATAGTAAATCATTTAACGTTCAAACTATTTTTTTTTTGTTTTGGTTGTTAGTTTTCTATTATTTCAGTAAATATCCAAGCGCTTCTTTCAATACTTTTGTACTACCAAAAACGATAGAAGAAAATAAATGTTATGCTTGACTGAGATTCGATTCGTACTCAAAAATTATTAAAAAATAAATTTAAAAAATATGTGTCGAAATGAAATTTGAACTTAGAGTGAAAAAATACGAAGCTCGTATTTCCCTGAGACCGCTATTTTAATTTCTATATTGTAAGCCAAATAGCATGTTAATATTAATGTCAAAACATAAAACCATAGCAACAGTATTTTGGTCGCTATGGTGACATTGTCAGTTACACCAGTTACGTGTTCTTTAAAAATAAAGGTTTATTGCTAAGACCCCATGGTTAATAACCTGATAATAAATAGCCTATATGTTGTCTAGACCTGTCCTTAATCTTCATGCAAAATTTTAACAATATACTTATGTATATTAAGTAGTTTTTTCGATTAGCCGGTAATTGTCATAAAATTCGTGATTGCTCACCCTCCATATCAAATAGCGCAATAATATGTAGAATTTATGTTGTCACGACCTCTAGTCATTCTGAAAATCTGAAATGAAATGAAAATGAAATCTCTACATAATTTTTTTGGGATTATCCCGGACATATGTTTACGGATAGTTTAACAATTTTTGACAATAGTTCTTTAAACAGGTAACCGTCACAAAACGATGGGCACAAAAACTTAGTACTCACGTAAACAGCTTTAATTTTCATCGACTTAGCTTCAAAACAGTCGGAGTTTCATAAAAACGTACCTCCCCTTTTTTACCCCCGTCAAGGCAGAATTTTCAAAAATCCTTATTGCGTCATTCTTAACTTCTAACTAAATAGCCAAATATTAATTTTAAACGAATTAGCTTCAAAACTGACGGAGTTTCATACAATCTTACCCGCCCCTGTTTACCCCCTTTAAGAGCAAAATTCAAAAAAAAAGATAGCTTAAATGTTAGCGAGGACTAATAGCTACATAATAAAAAAAGTTTCATCAAAATCCGTCCAGTAGTTTTTGAGTGAAAAGCGGACAACAAACAGACAGACAGACAAAATTTTTTTTTTCATACTTTTGGCTTCTATTGGTTGTATGAAGATCCCCCATCTAAGTTTTTCTTTAATATCTTTAATGTACAGACATGAGCTTGTTACAATTTTATTATATGTATAGATGAAATGAAAATGAAATCTCTACATTATTTTTTTGGGATTATCCCGGACATATGTTTACGGATAGTTTAACAATTTTTGACAATAGTTCTTTAAACAGGTAACCGTCACAAAACGATGGGCAGAAAAACTTAGTACTCACGTAAACAGCTTTAATTTTCATCGACTTAGCTTCAAAACAGTCGGAGTTTCATAAAAACGTACCTCCCCTTTTTTACCCCCGTCAAGGCAGAATTTTCAAAAATCCTTATTGCGTCATTCTTAACTTCTAACTAAATAGCCAAATATTAATTTTAAACGAATTAGCTTCAAAACTGACGGAGTTTCATACAATCTTACCCGCCCCTGTTTACCCCCTTTAAGAGCAAAATTCAAAAAAAAAGATAGCTTAAATGTTAGCGAGGACTAATAGCTACATAATAAAAAAAGTTTCATCAAAATCCGTCCAGTAGTTTTTGAGTGAAAAGCGGACAACAAACAGACAGACAGACAAAAATTTTTTTTTTCATACTTTTGGATTCTATTGGTTGTATGAAGATCCCCCATCTAAGTTTTTCTTTAATATCTTTAATGTACAGACATGAGCTTGTTACAATTTTATTATATGTATAGATGAAATGAAAATGAAATCTCTACATTATTTTTTTGGGATTATCCCGGACATATGTTTACGGATAGTTTAACAATTTTTGACAATAGTTCTTTAAACAGGTAACCGTCACAAAACGATGGGCAGAAAAACTTAGTACTCACGTAAACAGCTTTAATTTTCATCGACTTAGCTTCAAAACAGTCGGAGTTTCATAAAAACGTACCTCCCCTTTTTTACCCCCGTCAAGGCAGAATTTTCAAAAATCCTTATTGCGTCATTCTTAACTTCTAACTAAATAGCCAAATATTAATTTTAAACGAATTAGCTTCAAAACTGACGGAGTTTCATACAATCTTACCCGCCCCTGTTTACCCCCTTTAAGAGCAAAATTCAAAAAAAAAGATAGCTTAAATGTTAGCGAGGACTAATAGCTACATAATTAAAAAAGTTTCATCAAAATCCGTCCAGTAGTTTTTGAGTGAAAAGCGGACAACAAACAGACAGACAGACAAAATTTTTTTTTTCATACTTTTGGCTTCTATTGGTTGTATGAAGATCCCCCATCTAAGTTTTTCTTTAATATCTTTAATGTACAGACATGAGCTTGTTACAATTTTATTATATGTATAGATGAAATGAAAATGAAATCTCTACATTATTTTTTTGGGATTATCCCGGACATATGTTTACGGATAGTTTAACAATTTTTGACAATAGTTCTTTAAACAGGTAACCGTCACAAAACGATGGGCAGAAAAACTTAGTACTCACGTAAACAGCTTTAATTTTCATCGACTTAGCTTCAAAACAGTCGGAGTTTCATAAAAACGTACCTCCCCTTTTTTACCCCCGTCAAGGCAGAATTTTCAAAAATCCTTATTGCGTCATTCTTAACTTCTAACTAAATAGCCAAATATTAATTTTAAACGAATTAGCTTCAAAACTGACGGAGTTTCATACAATCTTACCCGCCCCTGTTTACCCCCTTTAAGAGCAAAATTCAAAAAAAAAGATAGCTTAAATGTTAGCGAGGACTAATAGCTACATAATAAAAAAAGTTTCATCAAAATCCGTCCAGTAGTTTTTGAGTGAAAAGCGGACAACAAACAGACAGACAGACAAAATTTTTTTTTTCATACTTTTGGCTTCTATTGGTTGTATGAAGATCCCCCATCTAAGTTTTTCTTTAATATCTTTAATGTACAGACATGAGCTTGTTACAATTTTATTATATGTATAGATTCACAAACAGCTAATTTCCCAAAACGATTTCTCGTCTTAAAACGTTATAACGGTTTACTCACGCGTATTTATCGGGATAGCCCGACTAGTTTCGGACCCAACCGGAGTCCTTAATCATGAGCTGACGCGGCGGCGGGGTCGCGAGTCGAACAGTTCGACTCGCGACCCCGCCGCCGCGTCAGCTCATGATTAAGGACTCCGGTTGGGTCCGAAACTAGTCGGGCTATCCCGATAAATACGCGTGAGTAAACCGTTATAACGTTTTAAGTATGAATCATCCTCACGAAAGTTATTATAAAAAAATAGATTTCTCGTCTTCTCTATCATCTATTAATATAACATAATTCGTTCAATGTAGTTTTTGTGAACTAATTCAAAGATCAGAAAAATCGGTCTATCCTATCAGCAACGTCATTCAGTGTACGTATAGAATTGATAAACTAAATTCACGTCAGTTTTCATAAAAGAATGCGTTTGAAGCATATTCAATAACTTTTAGAAACTTTAAAGTTATGCTACAAAGAAATACTTTCGCCCTTTCAAAAACGTTAGGTAGATCGTCAAAGCTAATAATATGCAACTAAATTCCTCCCTACGTGGGTTGCACCCCGATTGTCACTGCCATACCGATCCCGATCCACCTACCTATAGACGCAAAACGCAACACAATAATCAAAGCTAGGGGCTAAAGTATATCAGTATATATAAAGCTACCATCAGACTTCAAAGGTTTAGCACTCGCTTGTAATGAGAGCTCTCTGCCATGGCGGTAAATTAAAAATATTTTCAAATTGCGACCCAGTGTTGTGCTATTGAAATACCGAAGTTCCGTATGTTTTTAATGCGGTTTTTGGACGCGTTTTGTGTGTTATAGGTGTTGAATATACAATAATAATTATATTATGGTTATAGTAATTAATTAGGTTATGATAACTGGGAGGTTACTGCCACTTCTTAATAGTAATAATATTGCAGTTCGGGAAAAGAGACATCGCTGTAGGAGCGGTGAGCCGTGGTAGTCCGTGAGCGGTCAGTCCGTGGTCATGTGTGGTTAGTTTCGACCACAAATACCTACAAGGAATGAACATTATAGCTTTTAGGATGCTGTCATATTTTGACAGCTCTTAAAAATATTAGTTTTCAAAAGATTTTTGCATTAGGTATCACAGACATAGCTCAGAGATTAAGATAATAATTCTGGAACACATTTCTTTTTTGCATTCAACTACTTACCTACTCATATCTGAAGCTAAAAGTAATTGAGCCATCTAATTCAAAAACCGATATATCGATTTCTCCCCATCACTAGCAACTAACATTGTTTTGGGCGCTTTTGGGGAACCGCGACCATTTTAATACACGCTCGACCACGTGCCCGTATGTGTGTATTACGAGTATGTCGCGACTGTTTGTACGGATTTAACTCGATTTTTATTTTAGCAAGCGGTGTGTAAGCTGCCTTTAATTGCGAAAGTTCGTTTTTATTTTGATTTAAAATATTTTTTCGGCAAGGGTATTAGTGTGATTCGTTGGTAGTTTACGGGTTAGGCGAATGTTTGTGCTATAGATACTGAGCGGTAGGATTTTATAAGAGACAAAAAGAATGAATTGTAAACTATCGTTTTTTTTCCATATTTTTATCATTCACAGCCTTTATTATCCCACTATTGAGCCTCCTATTTGGTGTACCATATTATTTTTATAAAATATGAAACAGTTTAAACACGTATCAAAAAATATCTTCACCTAATTTAATTTAACTAATATTAATTAATAAATAATATCCTCATTTCCAACATCTTAAGTTACACTTAAATAATTTAGCTTCTAAATTATATTCCGCTTACAAAACTTTTGACGACGATTGAAAGAGTAAAGTTTTCTCGAATCAAGGTTTGATAATATTAGGTTAGCGAAGTCACCTTCCAAATGAAAAGCAGACAAACATTAAATACAAAAACTCTTAAATCAAAGGTTGAAACTTACACAAACCACGTTTAACCCTCAATATATTGACGAAAGCTTCTTAAATTTGAATCAAACCTTATTTATCTTAGCCGAAGACGAAAGTTAATAGACGGAGGCATAATTATGGAAGTTTTTCTTCGAATACCGAATATTCTTCGCCATTAAAGTTTAAACAAGTCGAAATAACAAATGGTTGGGTTAAATCCTTCGCACGTGCTGTCGTGGGAGTTAATTCCATCGGTTTTCCCAATAAAACTTGGATAATACGGTTTCATTGGAGCGAAGAGCTTGGGTTTGATACACACTTACTGCTCGTCATTGTTTTGTTTTAGATACTTGGTATATTTTTCTAAGTCACCTGTTTAACAAGAGTTGAAACGTTTTCAGCATTTATGATGATCGCATTTGTTTAAATAGCATAATTGTTAAACCCTTGATAGTTATGTGCGGGAATGAATAGAAAATTACAAAGTTTTATTTAACGTTTACAATCTTTAAGAACCAAAATAATAATGGAAGCCTTTGCCTTTGGAATAGTTACATAATTACCTGAATAAAAAATCGATTGACCTCAAGATAAAAACATTTTAATTTTTCTTTACGGTGTATACCATACCTTAGCTTTAAATATGTTCAGTTACTCTTACCACTTGAAAAATTAGGCAGCAAATAATACGTTTATATTGTATGGACTTTAATAAACAATTGGCATGAAATACGGAATTTTCAAACTTCAGAATGTATAATGGAAGGCTTTTTATTAATGGCCATATCCATAGTAAAGTTATAAATAAACCCTAGTAGGCAATCTGCTTTATCTCCCAATAATCGGGGCCTAAAAAAAACTGAATCTACATGAGTATTTCTCAAAATTCAAAGTTTCATTTCTCTCGTAATTTTGTCTAAAATATGTTCAAGAAAGGCATCGAGGTGACTAGTTTAACATTTTTAAGCGGAAAATGTTTCGCTATAATTTTATCGATGAATAGTTGCGTCGAATACCTGAAATTTCTCTCCATCAAGCGGCGTATTTAGAATTTATTACAAAATTCACCACCGTAGCTTAAATTCAAGTGCTAAGTACATTGTTTCTGAGAATCTACTCATTGCTAATTAACTAGATCAATTCTGGGGAATTGTGCAAAATTTTCTTCACGTAAATTATTTGCTTAAGTCCGTCTTATGTTATTATTAAAGGTAGAATATTATTATGCTCTTCGTAATACGTTTCTTAAGCACTTGCTTCAAAATACATAGGTGCTAATTAATCTGGCTCGGGTTGGTGCGATGGAGCCACCTTCTCATTTGCTCCACGAAATTATGTTTGCGAACGACTTCATCTTTTTTGGAAGGTTGGTTTTGGTGTTTAATGTTCTGCATTGCTCAAAAGATAGACTTCTACTTACACAATTTTTGTATAAATACTTTTTGGCAAACTAAATTGCAATACCTGTTTTATTGGAAACATATTTAACGACATACTTCAGTTTTTTTTTGCGATTCTGAAACAAAAACATTGATTTCTATTAACGTTTCTTTTTTCAGAGATTCTGCGATCTCAAACACGTAAAAACCAGTTTATTATTCTCGTATTAATTTAACACACATACGCTTTCCTACTTAGTAACGACTTACAGTTAACTTTTGTATTACAAGTAATAAGTACGAAGGCTTTGAATACTCATACTTTTACAATTATTGTACTTTCTTATTCTTCCGTTAACTTCTTAATTCTCAAAGTATTGAATGGAAAATATGTACATAAGTAGATGTTATACATTTGTGTTTAATAAATATTATAGTTGCTCAATCTTTAGTTGTATAGCCTATGGCTAGGAAAAAAAAAATGTTCTTAATTGATAATATTTTTGTTCGGTTTACTATGCAAACTAAAGTAATGTAACCATTTGAAAGCTTCGAAAGAGTAGCTTCTGGACACATAAAAATATTCCATCATATTGACAACGCTTTTCTATTAATACCTACACACGTATGAAACATGATTGTGTAGATATTTGGCGACATCCTCAATCTTTGTATCATATTCCAGTTACAATTCTGCCGATTTCCGCACCCAGTTGGCCGAATGGCCATCCTTTGACCTCCAAAACCCAATTACTGGAGGACATCGATATTCTTGGATGTTTGTCGCTTCCTGCCATTCCCTCGTATCAAGGTGTTCGACCGAAAACAATATAATAAATCCAATTGACGATATGTCTACTTGCGACAAAAATATATTTTCTTCACATTTTTTCTATGACCTTTACAAAGAGTGTTGTTTGATTTTTTATCATTTAACGTATCTCTTCTTATTCTTACCATATGCCTATTTTGTGGCCATATCACAAATTTAATTACTTCGTAAAATAATTTCATAAAATGTTTGCATTGAATGAAATGTTTGACTATCTATTATTAGTGTACATCATTATATGGACTGAGCAGATTAATGATAGAAAATCATGTCTCGATGTGGGTAACAAAACGCGCGACTACTTCATGAAATTATTAAGATTATTAAAATTGAATCATATAGTAAAATAGTTATACAAATTACTCGTAGAGCAGCTGCAAGCGCTGTTTTTTTTTAAATATCATGTTTTTGATAACCGGACCTAAATTAGGACTTTAATTATTTTTATTATTTAAATAATAACAAACCAGAATAAGGTAAAATTCTTATCTTATCTGGAATTTATAGATATTCCGCCAAACGTGGACGAAAAAATTGATAAACGTAGACGATTTATGATATGCAAGCATTTTGATAGAATACATGTTTCATGGAGTGGTCAAATTTACGATGTGTCTACGACACCTGTACCACGGCACTTATAAAGTCCTTTTCCTTAACACAAATATCGTGCACTTAGAAGTCCTTCGAGACAGTAGTTATTATAGTGTTTGTGTATGCTCTCCATGTAATCCTTGGCCATCTCTGGGGGCTACGTGGCAGAATTACCTTAATTAGTGGGGTATGAATACGTGCCAGATATCGGTGTATTTGCCGAATAACAATAACTAAGTATAGCGAAGTTTGTTTGGGTTACTGTTTATTGACATCGATATTTCCTGTTACAATCTTAGCTATAAGGTAGGTTGGTATTTGAACAAATACTAAAAATAAAACGAAAAGGACATCACACTGTACTTTGGTAACAATATTTTTCGAAACATTTTCGAAGCCCTAAAATGTCTAGAAGAAAATTGCTAGCTCGATATTTTTATTCACGTGCAACGACCAGATAGTAGTTACGTTGTGTAAAGGCCTGACATTCAGCCGGATCTAGCCTGACTGAGAGCCAACGTAACATTTTGGGAAAAGTAAGTTTCTAGAATTTTCACTATGTACCTTTTTAGGGTTCCGTACCCAAAGGATAAAACGGACCCTTTTACTATGCCTCCGCTGTCTATCTGTATGTCTCCAGGCTGTATCTCATAAACTGTGATAGCTAGAGAGACTTGATAGTACGGAACCCTTTGTGCGCGAGTCCGACTCGCTATTTTCCTGTTTTTTTTTATATAATACAGTTCGAAAAACACGTCACAACAACCAATTACAACTGATCGCAGACGTATTAATCAGAGGGCGTCATAAACGAAATATGCGTCATGAAATATCGTTGGACGAACAAAAAACCAATGGAGCCGTGCGACCAATTTGTTGATTTATAGCTGCTAAAATTCGAAAACATCTGTCGTCGGAAAAAAAGTTGCGTTACTGCTTGTTAATTGCACTCTACTTGGTTGAGGTTAAGTTCAACGAAGGTTCTAGAATGTTTATTTTATTTTATGTGCGGCTGCGGTTTCAGGAAGGGGGGTTGTAGCTGGATGAGAGAATTAGTTGTTGTTTTTAGGTATCGATTTCACTAAACATAAAGTTGTATGTTTAATACTTTGGCATTAAGAAATCTCGTCTTTATAAAGCTTGTGACTACGCACAAAGTTTAAATTGAACATTATATAAGTAATAGGTAGGTAAATATTAGGTACGTATTATATTTTTCTTAAATGTAAATGGATACGTTTTATGATATATAAATAATTTTCAACAGAGCCTGAACCGTAATGTACAGAGACATATTTTTAACCCACCACTGCATAAGCATAATAAAAGACATAGACAAAAGACGACCACAAATCTGAACAACCTCAAAAGTTTCTTGACAAAATGCAAAACAATAATAGCCGTGCAAGCCAACAACGCTAAGATTTCACGCTCAATAAAGCGAAGTCAAAAATTCCGTACTTCCAGGCTAGGACGCATAATAAAACTTACGGAACAGGAAAACTTGACAATAAATCAGAGAAAGGTCGAATATGGCCCCACTTGGGGATTGCTAAAATGTTATTTTTTTCTGTTTTTGGATAGAAAAAATGGTAATACTGATTTCCTTATGGCTGTGTGATGAGTGTTTTTCAAAGTTATATTAAGATTCCTTTTCAATCGTTTGTCGAAAGTGCCCAATCTGGGCTAAAATAGCCCCTTGGGGTATCCCTTTTCTTAAACATATTTTTATATGTATTTGACATCTTACTTGAAATATAACTGACTTGAATTAGGAAAGTAATTTGAATCCTTACTCATAAGCGATTGTAATCCTTTAGATTATGTAAGAAGTTATGTATAATGTTAGTTACTTTGAATGTTAGTCAATCAAACGCTGTCTTTAATTCCTTATACTTGACATTAAGCTCAGATTTTATAGTACATCATTCGGTTCAACTAACCATTCAGTCTCGCCTTATAAAGGAATTCGAGCGAAAAGTTAAAGCTGAAACACGAGTCTTGTATTTGTCAAGTGACGTAGCACTAAAAGGAATTTTATGGAGTTTTCTTGTCGTGAAATAAAAACCAGTAAATAATTTAGAGTTTTTCGCTACTGAAGTAGGTCTTGATAAATAATATAATATTTTATAAATTCTACGAAGGGCTAAGTTTTGTAGGTACCTGCTAAAGGATACCGGGATTTTTATACTTATAATTTATTTATAAATCGCCTAAAACATACGATTTTAGTTATAACAAGAAATAAAAACGTCTAGGCAGTACGCTTACTTAACATATATTATAATCACACTAACACGTATATGTTTAGCACATTTTGCTGACAACAAAATAAATAGATTAAGTCATTAAAAACTACGTTGGCAGGTCGATAAAATTAAATTTAACTATACAAATTATACCTGATTATCTTAGTACTGCTACTACCAATATATTTTTTTATGAAAATGAGTTGTGATTAAAACATTTTAGGTCACCGTGATTATCGGCAGCGCATTAAATTAACAGCAATTTCAAATCGATTTGCCTGAGTTATTTCATAGATAAATACCTCAGAGTCAATGTAGCATGCACCAATTGACTGCCCGTGGAAAATGTTTTAATTAAAATAGTTGAATTTCAATTAAATTACTAAAGTGGTTATGTTTTGGCACAATTATTGACTGAATGCTGGTATTTTAATATGGAATTCTTCAACTGCGAGACCGCTTGTGGTTTTGACTGAATTGTGGCAACTTTTGATTTATTGACAAATTAATTAGTGCAAAGCTGATGAGCTTTTTCAATATAGCACATATAAAAGAAATTGGCACATTGAAATTAGTGCTCTAAAACGATCGCTATTTATTTAAAAAATAATTAATGTCAACCAAAACTAGATAAATGAGCTTGATCCCAAAGGAGACGTATAATAGTCCAAATTACTGTATAACAGTCTAGGGATAGAAAATTAAACTACGCAAACAAACATTTCGATAATTCTCATTAACACCAAAATAAAACGCTTTCACATTGTGCAAAATTTAAAATATGAAATAAGCATTTAATTTCTCTACTGTTCAAATTTATAATACCTTCCGATCTTTAAAGGTCACAAGTAAATTCACAGCACGAGTAAATATTGCCTGAAACGTTTTATAAAACGAAGAGTATAAAGCCAATTAAATATTTATTTACCAAGAGCGTTCATAGCTCTAAGATATAATGAATAAAAGGTAATATTTTATTCATTGAAAACCCGCTCGGGTCAAGTTCGGAGCGAGTTCAGAGTTTCGCAATATTTCAGACTAGACGTCCGTATATATTATTCTATGAGAGTAATTTGTCTGAGAACAATGAAGGATTTTTCGCTTGGAGCCAAGGGCAATGTCGGTAAATAGTAGTAAGTCGGCCCTTGGACTATACTGGTGTTTGGTGCAAGTGACGAAGCGGGAGCGAAGATTTTTGTGTCGTGTTCAAAAACTTAGTGAGTTTCAGACAGTTTTAGCATTATCTGAAAGTTTTCTTTATGAAATAAGTGCTTTTTCTGTATTTATAAAATCTGTAGAAGGTACTTGATGTTCAAATATTTCTAGTTTGCTACTATAAAACAAAAATCCTTAATTGATTAACACGGGTAATCAATTATCCTCTTCCTCCTTCTATTATAATAATATAGTCCATTAAATTAGATAAAATTTATATTCTCAAGCCTAATCCTTCTTCCGCTCTTACCAACATCTTGCACCAAAACGCTAGTGAAGAGCTTACACGGTCATGCTCAGATAGCATCGAGGTATCGCTCCTAATCGTCCATTGTGTGCGGATAACGATCGTTCCTCCCGACGTGAGCCACAATAGAGTCTGCCTTTCCCACGTGGCGGCCCATCACTCATACATGCTTTCTAATGATCGCCGAGCTAAAATCGCTTTGTTTCTTTACTACATCAAGTTGCTTCACCAACTTCTTCACCATTGAGCGCAAATAGTTCATCTTTAAGACTTTCAGCTGATTTATTTTACTCTTCTTTCAACTTAAGAATATTTAGAACGAAATTCTATTTTGCTCGAAGTGGTGAAATCCCTTCTTCAAAATCGAAAGTCATGCTTAACTTAAGTAGACTTAGAGTAAAGTTATATAGACTTGAGTCATAAACGAGTGCGCTTTCAGAGCGCCAAATGATTGATGAGTTCAATTCATATGCATGGTTAGTATGTGTATGTAAAGGTTCCTTTAACTAGATTTTAGAATAGCGAAAAATTTTCATTATTACAAGTTATTTATATACCCATATAAGCCCAAGAAAGGTTTATGAAAGTTGTTTGTTAACAATTATTTAGTTATTTACATGTTCAAATCGAAAGTATAATAGCTGTTTCTTTATCTAACCTACCAACTGTTAAATTATACATTATGGAAGCTACCATACGCTACCATCAACATTTATAAACGATGGTATCTCTCTTCTAGCATTCATATCGAATTCTAAATATTCCTGCGAGTTATTCATTTCTTGTCGCATACATTTGCCACTCGTGCATCTGTCGGTATCGTAGTGTAGTAAACTAGTGGAACAGTAAAAATGTCTTGGTGCTGCACTGCTGTTAGGGAACTCGCGCTTTGGCCATAAATTTGAAACGTGTGCAAGTGTCCAGTGAAAGGTATTTGTCATGAAGCGCACGATGTTCTACGATTGATGCATCGCGCAACGTGCTAAACATGAACTGACTAGGGTGACTAGTCTTACTTGTTACTACGTACTAGTTAGAAATGTTTCAGTGTTTTGCTATTTGTAGTAATATTTTTTTAACCTTAATTTCGCATTATCGATTTCTGTCATGTCATAACATATTTCAACCGTTAATCGACGCTAAAGACATTGGCGGCCTTAGCGGGCTCTCTCAATCCTTTAGTATTTCTTGTTTTAGAAAATAGTTATAAAAATAGTTATAAAAAATTGTACTTATAATAAAAATAGGTTTAGATTTTTATACCTATGAAGACTCAAGAAATCAAAAGACATAACAATATCTTAAGCCTAATTCGGTGTATTTACTGATCAGTCAGAATTAACCTTTTGCCTTAAAACCTTCGACTCTATATAAAAATAGCGATGATATTTTTTGGATTTATTTCCTTAATTATCTATAAAACATTACATCTTATAGCTACTTGGTACTTGCATAAATATTTCTATTACTTTCCTTCTTTATTACTAGAAATTATCAGGTGATTTGTCTTAATGTGATTTTTGTCGCTTTTAATCCACAATGAATCGGTTTATGACACCAAATAAAGAAAACATTAAGTACCTACATTACCTTCTTGTATTAGCTATGTTCTACACATTATAACCGACCAACACAATAGCAAGATTGAAACCTAAATTAAATTACAACATACATTTTTGAACACTCCACATAAGGCTTGTTTCAAAGCTTGAATTATAAAGTGGTTTTGTTCCCGTATAACCTACCACTGTTGTTTCTTATTCTGGAATAATGCACCTGTTACTCCATGAGAGTATTTTTATAGGCATTACAACTCCTTGCGGCTTTCGTGGCCTGATTAGATCCAAGTTTCGAGTCAGGCAATATAATTTTAAGTGTGATGAAGAATATGAAATGATACGTTGGTGGTGGCAATTGATAAGGAACTATGTGGATGTGATGGGAACTCAACTCAAGCGAAAAATACTCAAGTAAATATTAGTGGCTTAAAAAGATTTTTGACAGCTTTTCTTGACAATAAATCAAAAACCAATATTTACATTTCATATACTTTAAGTTTCATAATTAGCTTAGAGAAAAGAAAAGCTGAAAAAACAAAGCATTAAGATAAGAAAAGGAAGTTGTTTTAAGTATTTTTGTAGTTTTAAAATTGTGTGTAACAATAAACGGATCATTGCACTCGCCAGTTCTCGAAGAAATAGTCTGCAGTAGCGAAACAACTGGCTAGTGAGCCTGAATTTTTTAAAGTACTTCTACTTCTAACTCATTCATATTTGCGCTGTATCTACGGTACTCGTGAGAATATTTGAACAATATTTTGAAGATATTTTCTTTCCTGTAGCCAAGCAAACATCAACTAAACGTAAAATAAGCTAATTGTGTTTCTCCTTACATACTACATTACGTACCTACTAGTACTTGTAGATTCTCTAACATATTGTTAAACTACGAGTAGCTATTGCTTCGGATCTTAAACCGCGCAAATGTTGATTATAGCTGCAAAAATATTATCCCGCTTTGACGTAGTCGGTTTAAAAAATCTATGTGTTAATTAAGGGTCAGCTGCTGGCTGTCTGTAAATTGCATCATAATTGAATTGAAAGCGTGACAAACATTAATTATCCATCCATTCATCATTCATAAACTTACCTGATTACAATAATAGTATAATTGTTATCAGTTTCAAAAGCATCAAAAATCATTTAACCTCCAACGACTATCTTTCCTCTGATACGCAATATACCATTTAAGTCCAATTCCGCTGATTTACCTCAGCCCTGCTTTCCAATTACAACGTAAGTCCTCATTCGAGGCTTCGTATGGCGTCGCGAGGTCGGCCTCAGTCCTCCGGAGCTAATCTCAGTGTCACCGCGGGGCACGCTTCAGTCTGTTTAGGTATTAATACTGCTTTCCAACTGAATGGAACACTTGAATTTTCTGAGGACTTGAATTAAAATGGCCTAGAAGTTTTCTGGATTTTCTGGGTTCTTACAGTTTGTGTCGCAGGTAAAGGCGTGAGTCACGTTTTTGTATGATTTTGGTCTCATAACTTTATGAACATTATCTATGACAGTATTTAAAGGTTTGACAAAGGCATTTTTAAAACAGTATAATTATTAAAACCACAGCAAAATCTTTTACATTCTTGGCAAATATTATCAATAGAAGACTGTTTTAAAAACTACTAGATATAGAAGCTAGGGTTGTCGTTATCTCATCTTCTGTAGTCCTCATTGCAAATATATGATTAACAAGTTACCCTAATTGATCCACATAAAATCTAATATTAACATAATTTCCACGATCTAGTTACCAGGAAATAATCAACGATATTACCATAAACTCCTTTACTGAAGCCTCCTCAATCGAATCAACGAGATTTCCATTCCTTTGCTCATTACTCTGACATCACAACGTAAATCCAACTTATACGTCCTTATACGTCTTATGCGTCTCAGTTTTAGAGTGAGCGCGAGTATTTGACTAAATTACGAGCTTTGCTCCGGGAGGCTAACTGAGCTAAAGATCTGTAGCTTCGCTATTTATGAGATGCCTCCTAGATAGTTTATACTGGAGCTGCGTAAACACGGCTGCTTAATTTAGAGTAAGGTTGCTTGGAATCCAGGTGAAAGGGATGCCCTCATATTCATTTTCAATGTCTTTCCGTTGATGGTGCGGAAGCATTCTGTGATACTGAAATACATTGTATTCAAAATTTCGTCGTAAAATTTGAAGATTTTATTTTTTGTTTCAGGTAAATTTCATATTGCATAATCTCGATAATCAGCAACGGAGTCAAGAGGTTTGAAAACATTATCCTCATCAAGAAATATCAGGTGAATATAATACGTAATATAATAAAGGATAACTTATCATTTTACCTCAGTAGTAGGTAAATAACTTATAATTTCCTTCTCGTTTCTCGACGCACAAGGAAATACAGACGCAGAACACTTTCTTTTTATTTCTTAAATATTTAATGGTCGGAGGATACGAACGAGTAATTTCGAAAATTACAACACTTTCACGGCAAAATAAAATGTAATTGTTTTATTTACTGTGCAAGTTAGGATTTTACTTTAAAGAGAAAATTTTGCTTAAAAACTTGAATGCATGGAAGAAAACAATGTTCGTAATATGGTATTGAGAAAGTTGAATAGTTTTTGTCTAGAGATTTCATATTTTGCTATTTAGTTCTGTGTAGTTAATTAACGTAAAAGAAAAAATTGAAAGTCCATTTAAATGAAAATCTGTAAGTCGCCACATTTAAGTTTTGTAATATATTGCTTGAAATGTAGTTACCTAAAATACAAAATGTTTGCAATTTTTTTAGATTCGAAGTTTTGCCAACAAATTTTGTAAAATTACATTTTTGGTAATAGGTGCGATTAACATAAAATATTCTCCTAGCACTGAAAATTCCAACCTTACATCGTGGGTCTTGGCTCAGTAACCTCATCTTCAATCTTATCTAAATAACCCACAAAATACAAACAATAGCAATATCATATCGTGGCTTAACATCTTTGATGTAATCCCTAAGCTAAACCCTAAATATTCAAACTATTTTCTTTATCTCATGCTCATGTACTAAACAGTACCTCTACCATGAGACCTTAAAAAAGGATCACTGTCGTTGTTGAAGCGGCACGACAATATGCTCCGTTTATCATGCCATCTCGCTTTCACAACCGCACTAATTTTGGAATAAGAGCTTGTAGTAGAGGTAGTGGGCCAAAAGCAAAGAAACAGTACTTTACAGCAATACGTTCTCGCAAATGTTGCTTAATTCACGAAATATCTAGTACAAATTGTTCCAGTTTAGAATTCTACGTACTATCGTTGAGAATTTCTTTGTAATTTGCGAGGAAAAATTCTAATAGCTGTACCGGAATGAACAAGTAGGGGTGTTAGTTACACTGCAATCCGTATTTTTAAATAAATTAAATAGTTTTTCTTGTTCTTCTTTTAATCAAGTGAGAGTATGTTTACGGCGTTTGTCTTCTGTCTTATGGATGAACTGGCTTGCGGACTGGTTTTTATTCAATCGAATGAATTGATTAATTTGAGATACGACGAATTAATATTAAACAAGGACCATTTTTTTTAACTGCACGCTCATTTGTTAGTTCAACTGCATTAGTTATAATCGTTGCCTCACATCAATAATTTAATTATAACCCTACAAGAAAATCTTGATTATTCCTCTCTTTTTAAAGGCACCAAAAGTCTTTTTTTTTTATAATAACTTTCGTGAGGATGATTCATACTTAAAACGTTATAACGGTTTACTCACGCGTATTTATCGGGATAGCCCGACTAGTTTCGGACCCCGGTCGCGAGTCGACTCGCGACCCCGCCGCCGCGTCAGCTCATGATTAGGGACTCCGGTTGGGTCCGAAACTAGTCGGGCTATCCCGATAAATACGCGTGAGTAAACCGTTATAACGTTTTAAGTACCAAAAGTCTTGTCAAAAAATTCCTTAAATCAAAATATCAGCCCTGTCTTTAAATATTATTAAAAGCTCTATCACCGATGGGTCGCGGGTTCATCAAGTTCCAGACCAAGTTTCAGCTTTTATTACTGTGGAGTTATCTTAAACGGTCGACCCCATTTGCGCATAAACGATCACTTTTGTACAAGTTTTGTTACTGGACATCCCATCCCAGTTTTGGACGAAATTCGTGTTACGAGACGGTGAAACTGTTGTTGCTTCAGAATGTTCTAAGTTCATACCTTTATAGAGAATTTATTTTGTAGCTGGTTTGAAGCGGATTTTTTGAATTTTTCATTTGAAAATTCCGGCTATGTAGTTGCTTAAAGCTAAAGTTCATAAAATGTTTGTGTGTCTAGCAAATTCGTATCAAATTCTTCCTAACCGCATTGTATTAGTAACTTCTTGGTTCTATTATATCTAAAAGAAAATATGATATGTTATTAACATTAACAAAACCATAACCATTCCAGTCTTACTGCAATCTGACCTCTACAATTACAGGTCATACATTCAAGCCACAAAGATTTCATATTCAACATTTTCAAGCATAATACACTGATACACCTATAAAACCTCGAAGCATCTCATTACTGGCAAGTAATAAATCCATCCATCCATCCATCCTTCCCCGTACATTCGCACCTGTCTTCACATTATAATGTTGCGAACGAACATCATAGTTATCTGTAATCATAGACTTTGTTACAGTCGTTTAGTTAGTCGTTTTACAACTCAAACGTTCTGCTGTAATGCGGGACGTTAAATGCGTACGTAAAACGGAATGGATCGACGGTAAGGCTGTTTAGTCTCTACGATTGAGGTTCGATACGATTATTTAAATAAATATTACTGCGAAGTTAATGGATTGGACAGACAGGAATGGAAAGATTAAGAATGGATTAAGGTCTTTATCCAGCAGTGGGACAATATAGACTAGTAATAATAATAATGCACCGGGTTTCTTCCCATGATGTTATCCCGTGAGTTAAAAGAGATACAAATAATAATGGAATTGAGAAAGGTGTCTCCTTACGGACTCTTGTAAAATCAAAAAATGTAACAAACTTTTGACTAAACTACAAAGTCCTTGATAGGGGCTCCTCTTTTCCAATTTCTTTAAAACTGAAAAGTGACGAGTCAATTTTGATCTTACCACCTAAACAAATAGACTAGTTAATAAAAGTTAAACAAAATAATAAATAAATCATATCATTCCAACGTCCCGTCACCAAGCAAAAAACAATCGTTGTCACATCGTAATCGTGTCGTGAAGTGTGAAGTCGCAAATTTCGCCTTCAAGCAATCAAGTAACGTTACGACTGCGTAATAACTGTATAAAATACGTTACGTTATCGCTAAAAGACTAATTACATTCTTCACTATATTAACGACAGTTAAATTTTATTGTTTATGCAAAAGCCTTGGCGCTTAATCTAAGGTTAGGATGAAAGGGTTAGTTGGTGTCATGAATCTTTTAAGTTACAAAGGATTGCAATTGTATGTAAGTTTATTATTTCACAATAATTGAACGTCAGAGATGCAATTTTTTGCTGTGTTGGTCAGAAGAATTTGAAATTGAATAAAATGAAAATATTAACAAAGCCGGCAAGCGATAAAATTACTTGTTTAAAATACTAGATTTTAATAACTTTTGGTCTTAAATGTACGAAATATCTAAAGCACGCAACAGTCTTTAAAAGTGAATCCTATCTTAACATAGCCCTAAACTGCGCACAGAAATATTGTTACCCAAAAAAACAAAAGACTATCCTCCTAATAAATACGACCACATCTCCAAGAGCCTTATTCAAAAACATGGAAACCAAGAGCAACAAACAAATACACAGCGCCTCCTAAAACGTCAGGATCAAACGATTATGTAAATGTAAGGCAGCTTGCCGGAGCAAGTCTTTCGCAGGTACCTAGTACCGTGTGTGGAACCAGTTAAAATATTACAGTTACCTGAAGCCCGGGTAGTTGGACTTATTCAGTCTCACGGAGAATTAGTCAAATAGGACGAATGAACTTTGGCTACGGGAGAGCCCTTACAATGGTTAACTCGAACAGAATTCACTTCTGATTTTGTGTTCATTGTTCAATTTTAGAATGAGTATAAGCAATAATTGGTTTCATTTATCAATTTGAGAATGATATAAGCAATCATTAATGGTTTCTAATTAAACAACATTATTGTTAGCTTCTGGGTTTTAAAATATTCGATAAGTGATTAGTAGTTGTTCATGCTTTTATTGTGTACCTAATTCATGGAAAAGAATAACGTACTTTGCTTGCAGCATAAAAGTTAAAGAGCATCTAGTAGTTTACTTGTGATATACCTAATTTTGGAATTTTCTTCGTAAGTACTTTAGGAACTTTACAGGCATAAAACATGTGCATAATAAACTGCAACGCATTTTCACGCACTGACCAAAACAGGTATAATAGGGCACTTATCACTTCATCGCCCGCTAGAAGTTCGAGTAATTATGCAACCTCACCACCAGTAGTACGGACCTCATTCGTATCAGTCAAACATTGTCCGGCAGTTTGTCACAGAGCGGGTAGTTACATACCGAGATGAGTCTAGTTGAGTGAATTAATCTTAGTTTATGTTACCAAGTTGACGGTTCGTGAATTAAATAGTTTTTATGGCATATATTCACCCGTTGCTGAGTTGGCTGAAATATTACTGGGCTGGGAGTGAGTTTGAGGTGAAATTTTAGTGACATAGACGTCACTAAAATTTCACAAGTTTTTATGATTTAATTTTTTTGATAGAATAGTTCAGTACGTTCATTTTGTTTTTATTTTAGTTTGGCACCTAAAGTTATGATGTCTTTTAATCTAGTTTTTTAATACTTATAATGTAAGACATATTATATGTCTTTATCATATGATTGTTAGATACAATACTAAGTCCTTTTTACTGTCTAGAAAACGATTACCTAAACAAAATAACCTATACAAAAAATCAAATTAATCACACAACCGCAACTACATTTAATATTTTATACTGACAACTAATCAAAAAACTTTCATTGTTAAGTTTTTATATAACTTTAAGTCATTCATAGTGTATTCAAAAAATAAATAAATAAACTATTCAGAAAAAACCTTTTTTTACCTCTTACAGGTACCTACGTAGGGATGCTAATAACAAAGTTGACTAGCTTTTTACACAACATAATACAGTTAAGTACACCCATACTCAACACCTTAGCTATTCAAGATTTTCGAGTACTTTTACACATTTTTTCTTTAAAACTTTCGTATCTTATTCAGAAACGCAAATTAGACTTCTCTGAAGTGTCTGCAGTGAATGGCGTACATTTTCTATTATTTCATAATTAAATAAACTTGAAGGAGTCACCTTATTAACATTCAGAAGACATCTCTCATGTTTTTTCTTGCATTTGTAAACATTATTAAATAAATTTCTGCAGAGAAAATTCTTGGGTATCTTGGAAATAAAGGGTGGGGCTAGTTTCGTTTGTATTTAAATGAGTAGTTTGTATATGGTAGGTATTAAGGCACATTTATCATTATAAAAACGTTAAGTTTACTTTTACATAAATTACAAACACCTGCAGTGTGAAAGTAGGTAACTAAAATTAATCATAACTACTATACCTAACTAGTCACACTAATATTCATTACGTTTATATTATTATGAAAGAATGCAATTTACAAGTCTGAATTTCTATTTTTAAAGGTTACGATATAGATAAATGTATTCCTTTGTATAGATATGTAAATATGGGTGCTAAAAAAAAATAGTTTCAACACTAGTTTGAAACATGTTATGTTACAAATCGCATTATTTTATTAACTTAAAAATAAAATACCATGATAATATACAACACTAGTCACTATTGCTAGTTCGTTAGACTTATATGAGAATGGACTACTCAAATATCCGCTTGTCAAAATATTCCACAACGCTTCAGTCGTAGCTATGGCCAGTCGGAGTAACTCCAACAATCTAGTTGGAAGATTAGTGGTGCATTAGTTAGCTAAAATAATGAGGCTTAGCGCAGCTCAACTTAGTTCCAGAATGTATGTGGTGACTAACAGTAACTGCGCTTCCAAATCCTTTTGAGATAATTCTTTGGATTTCGGAATTATATTAAAACTTTTGTACTCAAAATACTCCTATAAAAAGATTATATTTATTCTTGTTATTTCTTTAAGATTAAAAAATAAATTAACAATGGACTCAGATACGTTGAATAGGTAAAACTTAGCCACATTTGTTCCCGTTAGATAGCATAGACACCCAGAGTTAGGGACTTGAACAAATGAAAAACAGTCTAGCTAAATTTACGTTTAAATCATTCTGAAATTGGCGCAATAAAACTTCATAAAAAGTTAACCAGAAAAACAAAAGCAAATAAAATATTAAAACCAATTAGAAGCCTACATTTGCATCATTATTTTAATCCCACAATATTTCATCCAGCCCGAAGGATTATTGTATTTTCAAGGGGAATTGAAAAGGAACAATTATCTAACTACTCGGATCCTTTTGAGTGTATTAAATAAATAATGTCGGTGCCTGGGGCACGGTCGGCCTGCCATTACTATTCGCAACACCTACTAATGTTTACCGAAATACATTCGAATGAGGAAATTTCATTTAATGCTCTAAGTGAGAATATTGTGCCTCTAAGACTTTCTAAAGTCATTTTGCTTTATAAGTCTAGTTAAATTTATAGCAATGATGGGTAAGCATGGTATAGTATAATTTTGCACTGAAAAAGATTTTTTAAAAGTAGGTTTTTTAAAACGGGAAGATAATTTTACTGCAAACATTCTGGGTTCAGTAAATGCGTCTCGATAAATAATTCAAGAGACTGTCAAAGATCTAAAATAAAACGAAATATTATTAGGAAACAATAAACAGAATTCATAAACCGAGCACTAACAATATCTTCGAATATGAAACCCAAAAGTCCTTCGAGTTGGTATCGGAATAAAAACGGAATGCGAACTATCCTGGCACCGGTAGTAACGCTGTTTATTTAGGCTGCTATCTAACTCGCATTTCTTTGTCAGCCTCTTTACCTCGTTGAATAAAATATTCGGGATATCTTCACTTCCGAACACCCTTGGTATATTAAAGGGCCTTTGGTGGCAAGTTATTGATAATACCAACGTAAAAAGGTACGTTATAGGCTGTCGGTTCACTTATTAATGTAAGGAACTTGGTGTTTTTATTAATATTTTCCGAAGGTGTTTTTGGTCAAATAATTTTCGTAGTTTCGGATCGATGAGGTCAAATTGGAAGGTAAAATCTTTAAATTATGGGTAAGGGTTTTCGTGACCCGGTGCGTCGTTTTATTATATTTTGTGACCTGAAAATGAAAAAGTAGAACAATGGCTTTGTAAATTGTTTTCGTCTATAATAGCTATCGGTTACCTCTTTGAGGGATTATTGTTCCTCAATACCAATATCTTCTTTAGATGGAACATTGCAACCCATTCATTTGGAGTGTAATAAAATTAATGTAGTAGAAAGAAAAATTGCTGAAACATGATCGTAGGTACTCTTGTTGATCAAGGACGTACATTTACGTTATTTTCGTTTATCTAAGACGTTTCCGTTTTTCTTGAATCGAAGGAGATATTATATTACGGGCTTTTCCATTTGATACTTAGTTATTTCGACTTATTTTCCTCAAAAATATTAAGTAAACATGTCTCCATGTATCGAGATAAATAATATATTTACCATAGGTAGACATCCAGGGGCGAATCAGTTGGGAATTCCTATCAATTTCTTTTGATCAGGATTCCTTTACGTTATATGAAGAATGTTATATTCATTGTTGAGTTTGTATTCACACACACATGTGACTTAACGTGGTCACTGCTTAGAGGTATAAGTTAGCTATACCATAATTTGGAGTTTTATTATGTTTTTTGGATGTCATGTTTGTGCATAATTAGGTTGGTATTTATTTCATGTAATGTTTTTGATTGCGGATTCAATAATAAAATTTAAATTGTGCAAAAACCTATGAAGCAACGCAATTATTAAAATAGGAGAAAATAGGTTATATTACAGTTCAAGTGAATAATCGTTTTAACATCTAATTTTCCGTATTCATCAATATTAAAAATGTTAACAATAGCCAAAAAATCCTTTGGCAAGCGAAGTTATGCACAAACAAACTTAAAAAGAAATACTAACAGCCGAATTAAAAACCTCCTCTTTTTACAGAAGTCGGTTAAAACATCTGATAACACCAGTCTGTTTTCAGAATACCTTTACTTATTTATTCATTAGTGTAGTGCTAAGGTAACTATGATTTATTTCCCAAAAACCTTTGAGGCTTTAAAAGGGTGAATAATAATGAAGGTAGCTAACGAATACAATTCATCCTAAATGTGTCTTTTATTTTCATTTCTTTGGCTAGCGTGTTTTTGGTGGCCATGATAGTATCAGAATCTGAAGTGTTGGCGTTTTGATAAACAATGTTATTAATTGCTTTGTATAATTTTCAGTTTGGTTTAATTGCGTGAGTGATTCTAACCTTGTTACATGTTATATGGTTTTGGTGTTATTTTTCTTTTTTTTTTAGTTACAGTCCCGCCGTTACAGTACAGCCGGGCAAATGCCCCTCTACTATATTCAACGGTTTTATCCTTTGCTACCATCTTTTTTACATTTTTTCTGTGTTTAATGTTACAAACACTTTATAAAGAATACATTGTATTTATCACAAGTATTCACAAGGAAGAAAAAGTGTTCAAAAGGGTCAAAATAAGAAGGTACAATTCGACCCAAAACACTGCCACCGCGTCAGCTCATGTTTAAGGATCCCTAATGAGTTCGAAACTAGTCGCTACAACCGGAAAAGCACGTGAGCTAAATTTATAAGCAGTTGAAACAGGAAAAAGTTTTTGTTTTTTTTTAAGATTTTTATCCAGCCAGCATCATTACAAGATTTAGAATTTTAGATACATCACGATAAACATCAGTCATCAGCTGTCATCAGTCCAACCATGACCATGGTCGGTGCAACTCGATCGAAACGTCGGGAGAAAAGAAATATCGAATTATATCGCGAATAAAACCCGTTTGTCCTCTAAAATACGATACACATCATCAGCTAAAAGAAACAAATGACAGATTAAACAACCCTAATGAGTCCAGAATTAAATATTAAAGCCAACAGCAGTCGCATGCCTCATAAATCCCCCCACCGACTTATCTGAACGAACAAGCCATTGTGGCTCATAAAAACATTATAACTGTGACGTCATAAACCATGGGCCCCTGTTACGTCATAACGTGCCTCATTAACAATAATCCTTATCGCTTCATACAGTTTTAATGATACTTTAAAAGGGGCGTGTTGAGTAAATCGGTTTCGTGTGTGCTACTGAATGAAATGATGGGTATGTTTAAATCACTAATGCTCACTACCAAACTATCTGAAGGAACCTTTTTCATGAACCTAAATCATATTCGTATAAAAATTACATACTTCCAAACAAACTTGAAAAAAAAACGCTTCCTTATCGAATGAACAAAAAAAATATGACCCGTAAATGCATGCACAGAGGTCTGAAGCAAAACTTCCGTCAAAAAAAGCCGTATTTTTTTATTGGGTCAATGGGACTATTGACAAACAGATATTAATTCCATAATTTTCCATAAAGCCCATCAAGTAACACTTAATGCCCTATAAATCATGCATTGCAGTATCAATTTCAGTGTAATGTAAAAATTCGAAAAAGCCTCATAAAAAAGTTCATCAAACTTGGCCACTGTAAGTTATTTCACTGGCATCCATATATCAAAAGTGAGAGTTAATGACCGGGGACACGCGAAACGCAGGTGATTAAAATTAATAAAATTAGTTTGTGAGGGAAGGTGGGGGGTAAACATTGATACGGTAAATAGGACGCGGAGTATTTAATGTACTGTTTATGGGCTGTGGACATCGGTAGGTATTGTATTTTTTTTTTACAACGCCATCTAATCTCAAACTAAGCAGCTTTTGTTATGAGTACTAGATTACTGATAAACATACTTATATGCTGCTAAATGGACACGGGACAAGTGGGCGATCGAACCTACTAACCACTAGACCAACAAGCTCGCATAATTGACAATTTTGAATTCTGTCTGTAGCAGTTTTATGCGCAGTTTGTGGGCAAAACCATGCAAATATAAAATTAATTTGTTTAATTTTATTTAGTTTTGAAACATTTAATTATCTTGTTGAAAATACCATGACCTACTTAAAAAATTACAAACATCGAAGACACAAAACTTATCTGACGTTGTATACGTAATACATCAAAACTCGTGCTCTGGATACAGATTATGCAGATTATATTGTACGTTTCATTTCAATTAGATTTTCATACACGACAATAGGACAGGGACGCATTGTCCGCATGAAAGCCCGGAATTCCCTGGTATCAGACTAATAATTATTTCTATTGTCTTATTTGGCCCCACTTCCTGGCGGTACAATTAAGGCGGAGGCGTCAGCATTGTTGGCGTAGCGAGGAATGTTCCCGATGGCCCGGCGGACAGCTCTAAGGTCTTGTAGCCTCGTAGTGAACTCTAATATGAGTAGATTTAAAAAGCTTTTGCTTTAACCTAAATAAGAGATCACATTTTTTTTGTGAAAGTACTGGAACAACAAGCATTTTTGTTTTTTTGCACAACGCCGTCTAGTATCAAAGTAAGCAGAACTTGTATTGTGAGAACTAGGCAACTAATAAAGATACTTATATACACCTACATGCATACATGCTATAGATAAATCCAGTCCATTCCAATCCGTTTTGTCTGCTAGATAATGATCATTTTGTCGTCTTCCAAGGTTTAATTGCATTACCATCATATAATTATGTTGCTAATCATTAACGAATAAAGGTTACAGTTAAATACTGAAGAAGCCAGAATTTATATTGAAAAAATTACGAGTCTGTTTCTAGTAGTCTCGAGGGATAGGCAATAGGCAATAGATATCTGCTTAGTGTGTACGTACGACGTACATAGTAGATACCTAATTTATGTTAGTACGGGAAAACATAAATAAGCTTTATTTCAGATATTTATCAGCGGTTTGTTTATTCTATTCACTGGTAGCATTCATATATTTTTTTTACTATTTCAGCGCTCTGTCAATGTATAGAGAAATTCTATCTGCGTTACCATTCACTTTCCAAAAGTTACTCCAAAAGTCAAATATACTCATAAAACTAAAATGTATAATCTTATAGACTCTCCAAATTCGAGGTGTTAAGTGTAATGAAAATCCCGGCTCTTGTTTGGATGCGACAAAAGAAATTATTTTAATATAAACAACAATGCAGCCCCTGAATAAGAGTTATTTCAATATTTTCACCGACTTTGACGAAGCAAAGGGAATTCCTAAATGCAGCGAAATAATTAGTTGCGAACCGTGCGCGTGGAACGGTGACATACCTACGAGAAGGAAGGATGATCAAATATTTAACGCGTTTTTTTTAACATAATTATTAATTTAGAATAGAATCAAATTGCTTTATTTGTAAGAATATGGTTCAGAAAAGTTGTTATAGAAAATTTTGTTTCATTTAATTTGTTAATACAGATCTCAAATAATACGTGGAATAAGGGCAGGGATATGGTTATGATAATTATTATTTTAAATATAAATAAATTAATATTAAAGTGAGTAAACAACAAAAAGTATTGAAATAGGATTTTTGGTAAAAGGGTATTCGATTGAAAAATCTAATTAGTCCGTCTGAGGGATTTCCAAAACACATTGAATACGTGTTTTTTTTTTTCAATTGTTAAATCATTTACTAAATGTGAAGTTATTAAATGATAATTAATCGTATACAAGTGAGGGCTAGTAACGTCACACGAGATTTTAACTTACTGTATCGTCTTCATTTTTTCTCGATTTGATAAAGTATATTTTGTGTTAATTACCTAACTATTCGATCGAAGCAGATAGTATTATTTTCCGTTATATCAATCGATATCGAATTTTCCCTTGTATCCCTTTTGTTATCTAGATATAATCTTATTTTTATTACAGTTAGATGTCGCATTAACAAAAAGAGCAAACAACACCTCTTAAAAATTTCGTTTTGTAGCCTTTTCTTCCTAATTGGTAGTATTTTTTTACGATCGGACCCGAATTCAATATTCTTCCGTTGATACCTTCTTTTTGCTGATTCTATGTGTTTTGCTTACCTTTTTTGAATAAACCAGAGCTAATACATTCTTAATTTCGCCGAAAAGCCATAATCTTTTATTTCTTGTTCTATGTATGGCTGAATTCGAGGTAAAATCTTCTATTTAAAAAGTAACTAACGTTAGGTACGGTTACTTTTTAACTCGAACATGTCTCACAAAAAAGTACAAAAATATTGTTAGTAAAAAGTCTGTGGATTAGAATACCTCTTTTTTGTAAATAGTAAAATAATATGATATAAAATTTGCTATCAAACAAAATCTTACTTTTTACTGGTAATATTTTTTAATTGTTGCTTTTTCTTAGTTGCACAATTTACCTAGCCCTGTGTCAGGGATGCATTAATAATGCAGTGACGCGACGCGAGACGGGGCGGCTGCACGGCGGATGGTGGATGGTGGCCGCCAATCACATTAAAATAACCCCACAAGGCTTAACTCGCACCTTATTGTTCACAATTTCTTGATATTTTTGCGGTGCTTCTAAGTTTATTGTCTGGAAAATATGAGCATGTGTGTGTTTAATATTTTATATTCACTTTGTTTTATGAATCTCTTTTGATATGCGTCACGGTTTTGAGTTAGGGTTATGGTAATAGTCAAACAGAGAGTATTAAACCTTTAATTTATTGCTAACTGTACTTATGGAGTTAAGGATACCCGAAAGAACAAAGACACCGCCACACAATACAAAAAAAAACAAATCATAAACGGTATCAGAAACGTGACCAAAAGTCCTAAAATTCCTAGAATCGGAAATCGGGCACCAAAGCTGTGTGTGGCCGTGCAGCTCTACTATTGGTATTCGTCCCGTGATCTCGTCTCGTGCCTCGTGAGTTAGACTGCACGCGTCGTTCGTACGCCTTTGACGTCGCCGTATCTGTCACGATGGGTAATGACGTGAATTTTAAACAGTCACATGGTAGGCCCCGGCCATGATAATCAGCGGTGCATTATAGATAAGCCGCGTTTTAAGGCCTCTTCATGCGATGACCCAATTTTGGTATATCTTTACGTATGAGCACAAAAAAACTTGCATGAAAGGGTTATTCTTTCTTAGTTGGCGACAATATTTGGTGGCAAAAACAAAAAATAATAATATCAAATCATACGTCATAGTCACCATTATCCTTTTTTAAGTTCCTTGAAATCTTCAATCACAAACAAAATTGGCAAGAAAAAACGCACCAGGTTTTCATACCCATATACGAACATGACTACTGAAAATGCCTCCGAATTTTGCAATAGAGAAGTACCGTCAGACATCATACATTTGCATGTTCCAACTGAACTAAATGTACTCGTGTCCGTATGTGTCGACTAGTTTTTGCTCTGAGCAAATACGTTGAATCATGCGGGCGTTGCGTCCTCTCAGTCCGAAACATTTTCAGCTGTGTGCCTACGCTCTATCAACTTCCTTTGGTACGTGCTATTAGGCACATGTGTATGTAGCGTGAGGTCTATTAAATTCGTATACCTAAAAGACTGTAGTTTTGATTTTTTTCTGTGGCACCATTTTTTTTTTTGCGTAGCCTGTCTAAAATTTCACTGCAAAGGCAAAGGCCTCACCCAAAATATAACCTGTTTTTTTTTCTACAAGTGGTTATGATTTCGATTATTTAAATGTCTTAAAACAACATATTTAGTTGTCATTTCATGTGTCATGTCACGATTTAGGCTATCGGGAAAAAATATCAATCTCATACGTTTGAGCAATTATTTCTATTGGTTTCGCTTGGAAAATAACCCCTTATCCACCAGAGCTGGTTAAAAACAAATGCAACCGTAAAATTAAAACTTTCAGGTCTGATTGTGGACGGGAAGCGTCGAAGCATTATTCATAATCAACACGCTTTTCAACACTTCAGTAACTGAGTCACGGGGCTATTAAGTATTCTTTCGACGTTCATTCGCGTTTTGAAAACTTGATTAGCCCTGATAAATTTGACAAAGGAAATTACCGGATCAAAGCGGAATAATTCTATAATACTGTCGAGGTCTTGCCGTTTGACTGTGGGATATTTTAGCACTGAATTCGTTACAGTACCTTGTAGTAATTGAATTATTAATTTGCTGGAAAATCACAGGAAATTCTTAAAAAAAATGTAATTAAGCAGGTTTCTAAAAAATGTGTGCTATCTAAAGGTGTTTACGCTAATCAGACTTGCCATCATAAGCGTTTTTATTGTCTGCGCTAGGGATCGAACCTGCACTTCGTGCATACAAATCCAAACATAGAGCCGCAAGGCCACCACGACATTCGTATTTTAACTTAAAGAAATTTTCTCATTTAATTTACTTGTCCACCATTCTGTTCACACCATTTTCCATTATCACGATTATATAAAAAGCGTAAAAACAAACATTAAGAAAACATAACAAGATAATCCTTTTGTGAAAAGTGGGTCAGATTTTCTCAGGAATAAGACAACGGTAGCTGCCATTAATCCAGGGGATTTGCAGTCTTAGCGAAGACTGAGTTGCTTCTCAGGAAATCTTGTTTACCATTAAAAGTGCTCCTCAAGGAAGAACAAGGAAATAATCAAAATAAGTAAATGATCACTAGGAACGAAAATAGGCAACACTGAAATAGATTTACTAAAATTACGCATAAGAATCATATAAAATTGAGCAATTAGTTTACTAAGACGTGCAAATTATAATTAGAGATATCTCTACCGGAGAACAAATGAAAAAGTTGTCCTTTCCTTTAATTTAAAAGTCCCAGCTTCGCAAGGATGCAATACTGATATATTATTATACTTAGGTACATGTAAATCTTCGTCTTAAATTTATCTGTATATGTATAAAAAAACTGCATCAAAATCCATAGCGTAGTTTTAAAGATCTAAACTTACATAGAGGCGCGAAAAGCGACTATATTTTATGATAAGTATGTAATGATGCTACTCTAAAACATACTACAATAACTTCTTTTACATTTCGTCTTTAAAACACGTTTGGATACGTTTTAAGGTTCCTTAGTAACAAAATTAGATGTCAATATGGTACATATCGTTCGTGTAAAGTGTGGTCATAGCAAGTGATGATGTCTCAAGCAATAAAGTCGCGCAGAAGGTTCGTTTCGAGTACATTTCTGTTTTATTGCCTTCTGCCACTACACTAGCTGTGTATACAGCTGACTGGCGAAGTGACGACTTAATAAATAATTCTATCTTACTTACGACTTTTTGAACAAGTAATAAAATAAGGACTTTGTAAGAAAATAAATAACTCCGCTGTTTCTGAGAATTCTAAATAATTTTGGAAGTGTTTATTTGTTTTTTTTTTTTTGACATTAGCTGACATCAAGGTTTTTAAAATTTGTAACTTATTGGTTTTCTGCTCCAAGGTAAATCCATTTTGGCATGAACCATGTAAATGAAATAATCAATAATATATTATTGCATTAATTTATGTATTACTAGCTGTTGCCCGCGACTTCGTTCGCGAAAACAAAAAAAAATGGAATGAAAAATAGATGTTGGCCGATTCTCAGACCTACTGAATGCATATACAAAATTTCAAGAGAATCGGTCAAGCCGTTTCGGAGGAGTATGGCAACGAAAACTGTGACACGAGAATTTTATATATTAGATTTAATTTCAATTTAATCTTTATGCTTACGTTTGTAGGTAAAAACATAATATATTTTCAGGTAGAATCGTATCATGACCTACGTCGACTAACTTTCAAAACTCTGTGCGCGTAGCGAGAGTAGCGCGATCTAGCGGCACGATTAGAAACTACGGAGTTCCCACGGGAAGAAGGGAAGTAACCGCGTCCTCCCCTATGCTTTTTTAGTTTTGGCGTCAACACATAGATGGCGTTGTCATAGAAATTAGAAAAACGAAAACAAAAAGTAATAATATGAAGTATTTTAACATTTGTGTGTTGGTTTGATATTTTAATTTGATTTTGTATACAAAACTCTCATTGAAACTTTTAACTTTTAAGACAATTTTAAAATATTAGGGGTCAACATTCCATCATTGCTAAAGATACATACGAGTTGTAGGTACTTTTTATGACAAACAATGCTAGAACTGTTAAAAGAAACGTCATAAACTTATACGTTACGACATTTCTGAACTATGAAACAATAACAGAGTCCAACACTTACTACAGTCGTGCATATAAATCAACAGTTACAAACACAACTGTCTACAATCAACGTTGATAAGTTGTCGCATTCAGGGGGTGAATCTAAAAGCAATCTCGCGCGTCACACAGACAGACAATTTGACTTGTTTATTAAATTTGTGCACGATATTCATGACACCGGCTTTATTAATCCGCCATGATGTTTGTCTGGCGCCATCAAGGTGTGATCTCGTGAAGTTGGATGTTTTTACCGTAAGTTTGTGTTTGTTAAACACATAGGTTTGCGTTGTGAAACTGTTATTTTGTATTAGTTATTGTTTTTAGCTATGATTAAATTAGTAAACTTTGTTGAATGTCATATCAATAATCGTAAAAGCTGACAAGTGTCAATTTTATCATTAAACCAGTAGTTTTACTTACTTGTTTAAAATCTAAATCAAAAAGGTTTTTTTCTTCGGAAACGTTAAAATTACAAGTTACTGACTCTAGGTGCACGGTTTCAAAATTAATTCATTCGTATGTTTCAGATTAATTTAGAAGGCTACTCTATTTACATTCTATTTAAGACAACGAACGAAAAATAATGTGTTAAAATTCAAAAAACATTGACTGTTGATCTATATTCTAAGGGCGTGTTAATTTGGGATCGCTAACCTATGTAAAAAATTCAATAAAAAGGCCCCACACGTGCCGAACCCGCGTCGCTCCCTTGTTCACTACGTTCGACAGTTGTCGTAAGAATGCACATGTTGACTTCATTTCGTTAGTTTATTACACCGTTAAAATAGGTGACTAAGTAAAAACAAGAGTGGTTTTTAAATTGCCTTTTTAAGTTTCTGTCGCCTTTTCTTTTCGGTGCACTTATTTTTTTTTGTATGAATAAGTCTCGAGGATTTCATAAAAATTCCTATCACATGATATGCAAAGACTATTAGGTAAAACAAGTTTTTGATATAGTCAATCACTCAAGTTTATCACCCATGTAAATTACCCTATGAATAGTGCATTATGTATGTACGCAATATATAGGGTAATGAGGGTAATGGGGTAGTTGTATTTCTGAGGTGTACTGGTTTCGTTACCATGTTTTCCTTCACCGATTTTAGCAAGTGATAATTACTTGGTAATACGCACACGAATTCTAAAAGACATCGGTGATAAGAGTGTAACTTGCGAGATGACGTCAGATAGGACGTCAGATGAACGTGTGAAAGTACCCCAAATAATAATTAGGATAAGGGCAGGGGAATGATGATGATAATTTTGGTGCGTATATTTTGAACCCACAAGCTGACTTGGTTATTCAAAGGTCCACTATCAACATTTTATCTATCCTTTTCAAGATGACCAGATACCTTATCTAGAGGTTATTTACAGGCCGATATAACTCCCTCTCATATTCTATTAAACTAAAACCTACAGTGTATCTTGACTCTCCTGTTAAACACACCACAGTATCCAAGATCGCCCATCGGGACTGTCTGTACCGAGGCACTTACATTAGTCTTGTGACATTTTAGCCTAACCTACTCCATCCCCAAGGGGCGCCGACGTGAAAGGTTAAATGCAATGACTAAAGACCATGTTTTGCATCGTTGAATATCATGTGAATGTTCAACGTTATTTTATAGACTTAGAAACTTAGGGAAGGAGGGTATAGGTTGTTTTATGGAACAACACATGCGCGTGTAGAACTTTTTTCTTTAGATTATTTTTTAAGGGCAGAAAGTTGCCGTCAAAAACAAAATTTGTGTCGTTTGACAGAAAAAAGAAGGATGGTGGTTTGGCATTTAAAAAAAAATTTGAAACAAAGCTTGATGCATGTTGTTGGAAAATTTGACATCAAGTTTTGAATATAGATTGATGAATCAATAGATGTAGTTCTTTAAACAGACAAATGAAAAACGATTTTATCCATTTAATTATTATTTTGTTATTGTACACACAAAGAGTAGGTAAATAATGAAACGTAACAAGAAACGTTGCTACAGCAATCTCTCCCAGCATACACGCGATAGGATATTTGTTTCAAAAAAATCTATCTATCTTTTCTTGTATTAACAAATTTTCTGGAAACTTCTCAATAGACAGTTCCTTACCCACCGTTGGTCTCCCAATATTTGTCTCGGCTTTCTCAGTGACGTCAAACAGTGTTCAATAGTTACTTAATAGTTAATCCAGAGTCCGGCAGCTGTAAGTGGGTGGCTGCTAAACTTGTTAATTAAGTATAGCACAAAGGAGAGTTAAGTGGTTGACGGTAACCGCACGCCACTTGAAAATTTACTGTACTTACATGTACTAACAGTATGAGCTAACTGGGGTAAGTTTGCTGAAGAATATTGTATAGTAAAGACGATATTAGCGGGAAAATATGCAAGCGAATTAAGCCTTTCTAAAAAAGAAAATTTACCACTCATCAATAGGCCGTTTGATACAGGATAAGATAAACAAGAATTATGTTTTATTCATAATTTACAAGCATTCTCCTTAATTATCTTTGATATAGACAATACTTAAATCGGAATCTATTTGACAAAAGATGAAGGATGAAAAAGGGATCATTTTTCTTTTAAGAACTGTGTATTGCAATAATAATTGGAAAAGGGCAGGGGAATGATGATAATGATAACTAGCAGTGTATTGCAATAACTGTCCTGTAACACGCCCAGTGTACCACAAGATACGATGTTAACTGCGTTATTGCGCGGTTTGGTAAAAGTAAAAAGTCACGCGCGACTTGTAATGACGCGGTCGCCGCGGTTCGCGCACCTTTATTGTTTTTCCAGTTCAGTTACAATATATTTTTACTGTCCTAATTATATCCCGTCCGAGAGAGATACCATTTTGAAGTTCCGTTACGATTTATTCGTTTATTCGCAAAATTATAAAAGCGGAACATTTAGTTAGTGGATTTATTTCATCATCTCTCAATTTTCTAGATCAAGGCATTTCAACAACCCAATTTTATATCTATTTTTCTGCCAAACAAAACTAAGTTCATCGAGTGATTTATATAAAACTTCGGAAGCTCGATCGCACATTAAAATAAATAATGAGAGAACCCAAAAATAAATTATAAAAACCAACTCCAAAACCAAAACAGAAATCTGGTCTGACATGAGGGTAATTTGTAAATTATTTCTGGCGTACGCTACGCCTATTAGGACATCTTGATAGCTGTCTGTCGACTTCTTTCAACATCTATTTAAAAGCTACTGTTCAACAAATATTATCGAACCCCACAATTTTCAGAGCACTCAATTTTAAACCCTAATTCAAACATATAGGTGTCATTTGTAATTTATCAAACGGCAACTGAAAAATTGTCGAAGCCTCAACGAGTATTTATGGCACCAAAACACCAATTCGTTTTGACCTCCCCTGTCTCTCTCCTCGCTTTATAACCCCAGGAGCACCACAATTCATGCAATGCTAGCATAGTCCATTTTATAGTGGTGCGCCGCTCGTTCAAAACCATTTTGTTATGATGGTGGCATCAAAAGCGGCGGATAAACGCTAACTTATTTTTAAGTGGTAGATATGCAAGTTATTTATGGTGAATCGGAAGCAAAATGCCATGTTCAATCTATAAGTGATTTATTAAAGGAAAATTATCGTTTTGAATGAAAAATATTATTTCTGTTGATGAATTTATTTTGGGATGTGTATGGGCGTTGGGGAAATTACAATAAGCGTTCTTAAGTAGCGAAGTAAAAATAAACGAAGATATTATCTACCTTTGAATTACCGGTAGGTACGTTTATAATATTCGAGACTTATTTTGGACGTTTGGGGTTCACAACTGGAAGTATGATTGAAAATGAAATGGTTACTCACTAACAGCAATTTTTTTGTAGAAATTGTCTACCACTAACATAAAAACGCGAAGATTTTCCTAAATTTTAGCTATGGAATGACACAGAATAAAATCAATCTCACACAAAATACTACAGACTACTCAAATTACAGAGCATTTGAAAAAAAAAACAGAAAAACAAAACATATTTTTTCCAAAAAAACCACGTACGTACCTACTTTTGGTAGGTAAAATACCAATCTAAGTACTTTTATCCACGTTTATTTACCTACACCTACCACATCCACAGAATTTGATTCCCTTTAATCTGAAACCTGCCGCAGACTGATACATCGATTCCAAAGGCTTAATCAGTACGTGCGTCTAAAGTCTTTGTACAGTTGACAGTGCAATTATCATCCCTTGATACATTACTACGGGCTCAGATAATATCTGGTTAATTTTGGCATCTCCAGTAACAGTACGTTTATCGATCGTTGATAGTTTGAAACATGTTGTAAGTTATTGATGTTAATATTATAAAAAAAACCAGCTGTAGCCTGCGACTTTGTACGCTTTAGTAATACTTGCGTGAAAAAAAAAGGTTTGTTAAAAAGAATTTGGGGATTAAAAGTATGGATAATGGGATGTTGGCCGATTCTCAGACGTACCTACTAAGTAGAGTACTAGAGTAATACTAACATTGTGATACGATAATTTTATAAATATAGAGATTAAGACGTGAAATTAGTTTTTTTTTGAAAATGAAGCGAATGGGATAATGGAAGAAACTCTGGGAATAGAAACGACAATTCAAAAGCTCGTACTAATTAATCATCGTGATGTTCATTGTTGATTCATATAAAAAACAAAACCTCTCCATCCATTGTCTGAAACTATGTGTATGTCGGTTGTCAGTTGACACATCTTTAATTAATATAAACGCCAACCGACATACATATCCATCATTAAATTAAAGTCTGCAAGCAGTATTTTATTGCACATTGGTACAAATAACAAGAATACGAACTGACTAAGATTCGTTCTGACATTTTAGCAAGACTTAACATACATGATTCATACTTAAACCGACGTATAGTTTGAATGTGAATGATGATAGACAAGCTATCATAACACAAGTAGTAGTTACTTTGTATGATACAGAAGATGTATCATTGAAACACAAGTTAACGATGAAATGTCTTAACTAAACATGCTTGTTTGTGAAAGATATTTTTTCTTATTTACACAATGCCATTTAGTCTCAAATTAAGCAAACTAAAGTAGCTTGTGTTTTGAGTACTAGACAACTGATGTATTTCTAAATACATATTATAGATCAAAAACACCCAGACACAGAACAAAGGATAGTGCTCATTACACTAACACAACATTTTACCTGATTAGTATATTTGCATCAAGAACACAAACCAAACGTTGCGACTATAATACAATTTTCACTCACAATGGAACGGCTATTTGTTTTCCTTTCCCTATATCGGTCTAAAAAACAACTCAAACTCTCAAACATAAATTAAAACGCATCGCGAGGAAGCTCAAAGAGGTAATAGCAAACAAATGCGCGCCAAAAACAATAAATCAAATGGCTGAATAACGAGAGACGGACGGTGGCGAACGAAACTTTCATTTCGTTCGTTCAAGAGTGCACTTTACTTGAAACATTTGATGTTACTAACTGTTCTCGAACCGAACATTAGATTTTCTTTGTCTTTGCGAGTTCAGTGTACTTAAATAAAACGTTTTGGAGTTACAATGTCATATTAGTCTGATATTTTAAAGTAATTAATAATTATGTAGGCATTTCAAGTTACAAATACTATAAGTTCAATCACTTCAACTATCCACGCTTATTTCTCTGATATTGAGCTTTACAAATTTTAATATTCTGAACTCACACTTGCCGGAAACTGTGAATTCTCACTCATTTAATAACTGTGGAACCAGTAGTAGCACCCCTTGCAGTGTTGCAAACATTTCCCGGTACTCCGGGGCAGGCGGCAACAGCATTAACCCAGGCACTGCGTCATAGATTGTTTTTAACACCCCTAAATGGTGTACAACGAACTTTATCCCTTCGCGCGACAATAGAACGCTTTCCAAAGACATCCACAACTTTTCTTTCGCAACTTTCCTTTAAAGATTTCACTCCTGAAGTTTGATGCTCGAAAAAAGTTTCGCTTATTTTATTTTTAGTCTTCGTCACTTCGTGTTACGTCGCTTTTAACAAGTTTTGATGGAATTTACAAATGTTGGTGCGTCTTGTTTGTTTTTTTAGTCAAGTTTCATGCTAATGTAGAAATAAAAGATGGAATGTAGTTCATTAAAGAAAAGTGGCATTATTTGAGCGAAATTTCGATATTTTGCTACTAAGTGAAAGTCAACTCAAAGGCAAGAGAATCGAGTATTAAAAATAAAACGTTCCCTATTTACCCATTACTTTATCCGACGAGCAAAATTATTCATATACAGCACTCAATAATAAATAAAACTGTACATTAAATCATCAAACAGAATGAGCCAGCAATTATCAATATTCAACTGTTTATTGAATTGTAAAACACAAACGCAGTTCCGTTCTGGCTTCATATTGCTATGCAAATGACTCGTTGCCAACGAGAATTGATAATTGAGACTAAATAAATATTACATCAAAGGCTGTCATCATATAAATGAGACATACGGGAACGATGTTTGAGTAGCAAGAGACGGAATGGGAACCTTTGGGAGAAGGAAATTGAATGTTGTTTGTGAAATATGGATGCTCTATACTGGGACACAACTACGTATCACCAGCTGTTTGACTTCCTTAGTGTCTGCAAATAACTTCTGTACTAAGGTGTAGTTGAACATTTTGTTGAAGAAGATACTTTTAGTATCGACTTGACTTGTAAAATTCGGCAACTATTTAATAAACATTTACAGCCATTTACAGATACGATGGAGTTTCTTGCCGGTTCTTCTCCATAAGAATGGTATTTTGGAATCGCGCAACTAGAATCAGTAACGTTTTGAAAGTGCCTGAGAAGGCCTAATCGAAATAAAAACCTTTTGATTTTGATCCTAACATTATTCAACTGAAATTTTACCCAAAAATGTAAGCAAAAATTTCGTAAGGTAAAAATGGGCAACACTAAACAGGCAATTATTATGTATATCATGCGTTACCAGAATAAAAAAATGAAAGTTCCCTAAACCAATTGGACAGGACACAGCCACTCATCCTGGGCGTCACATTTGCATGTGAAAGCCATAATTTGACGACACGGAAAATTTAATCTTTTCGGTAATTAAATAAAGACCCACAGCTGACCTAATTAAATGAGTCCGTAACCGGTTTTAATTTTGTTTTTTTTTTCGCAGGTACGTGGCTTTGATGGCAGTTTGTAAGTATGTACAAATTAATGCTCTTTGAGTTGGGTTTGTGAATGTTTTACTTGTTTGCTAATTCGCTAATAGACCCTTCGTCTGTCAGTGCGAGGAATGCGAGAGTGCTGCCTCAGGCGATCTGTGAGGAATAGGTACCACGTAATGACGTTAGCTGGTTATACTTCGGTAGCTAGATAGAATATGCCAGTTCTTATTCTGATTCTTGTTAGGAAAAGGATACTAAGGGTTCTATCTCTAGCGTATTGTACTTTTTTTTTAATGACTCCCGCACTAAGTAATTTTATCCTTGTATCGCGAGGTGTTTCACAGGCATTTAATTCACATGCACAATTACGCGGGGATCAAACCCGCGACACGTCGTGCACAGTGGTAATCAGCATGGTGACCTATACCACTCGGCTATCCGTGAAGTCATATTCACCTTTAAGGGAACCTTATTGACAATTCCGTTTTGATCATAAATCGTAGTCTAGTAGACAATATCCTCAAGACCACGGTAATTAAGACATCAATCTGTCAATTTCATAAATAAACAGGTAGAGCAATGGTGTATGATTAGATTAATGATCCTAATTGGTAGGTACGGTATCAATACCAAAAAGGTTAATCGATATTGAACTTTACTACTTCGATGTAAGATCGCTTTTTGAATATCTTGATAGTAGGTTACAGAATTACCTAGAATGTGTAGCTTACAGGAGAGTAATAATTAAGTTATATTCATCAAAGGTTAAGTCAATGACCTCTTAATCGTCTGTCAGCGTCTACAGATGATATCTGTGAATACTTGAGTAATTGTTCGTTACTAGTTGGCTGCATTGGAAATGCCAACTAGTTTTCTGTTAAAGGTTGCAAAATTGATGTCTCAATATGAAAAATACTGGCAGTTTTAAATGCGAAGATACTCGTAAAACTACTGTTTTAAAAAAAGAATATATATTTCTACGAGTCGTGACATTTAAATCTGCATAAACTCCACAGAGTTTGTAAGCAAAACTACAGAAACACTAGTGTGATTCACAACGCGAATTCCCTTTAATAGATTATATTATTATGATCCTCATCTCTCATCATTACATCATTCCATACACATGCTGTCAATTTTTCTATCAACAGCCGCATTTAAAACAAACATCAAAGTCCACATTGTAAAGCTATGCGGAGTTCAGTAAAACTATACGAGAATGTACTAGGAAAGCATTTTACCAAGAAGCGCTAAGAAGCTTCCCACCATCTTCGCAGAGACATAAAGCTCGCTGCAAGGACAGCTATGCACTCAGGACTTGTCTCCTAGTACCAACATAACAACTGACACTCAGAAAACAAAGTACCAAAGATAAGCAACCTTATTTTCAATGACATAAAAGCTATTCTTCTTTACCCTTGTTTGAATCATCTGCAGAAATAATTTTGTCTTATTGTCAGCATCACCGCGATAAGTTTGCGGAATCTAAATACGATTTTCACCCCTATCGGCAAGTCAATAAAGCCTGAAATCCGTATTTGAATGACATAATGTTATAGGTCATTATAGTTTATGGTATATTAAAATCCTAGTACTACTTATTTGTTCTATCTTGAGATCAGATGGTCGGGAAAAATTGCGCCGTCAACATTTTAATGGGTGGTTAAATTCTTTTATTTTTTACTGTAATTAAAATACTTTTGAAAGACTGTCATCACGGCTGCTCATAAACGTTATGTCTTGTATAAAACACTTCTATAAATGTGGGAGTTACTACAACAGTCGTTGCATTTGTCATTTTCTTTTGCAACATTGTCAGTACTGAAATTCATGTGAACAAAATTAACCTACTTCATTTTATGATTGACCATGATTTTATTTCCATAGCTTTTTCAGGATATTTATTTGGCTATTTAACTGGTAGATGGTATGATCAATACATTGAGTATTGATCCTTTTCTATATTATGGAAAAAGGCATGTGCCTTGAAGTAAAGCATTTATAGCCTGATATCAATACTAACATAGTATTAGATAGTCTAATTCATTCAAGTTTTAATCGACTCCAACCTAAACTTGCAATAACATTTCGATCACAGAAATTTCTCCGAACGTTGTAATTTAAAACTCGATACGTACTCATTTTAGACTTCGATTGAAGTCAAAGTTAAAGACGAAAATCCATTAAAAATCTCTTTGAAACACACGACGTATTGACGAAGAAAAAAAATAACTTTTTCAAAGCGATGCCGATAAATTGGGTCCGCGTTCAGATGTACCTAATCGGGGTTTTATATTGGGCAAGTAACACAGGCTAGGCTTTGTGCTGTTGCTGTTATCGCGTTTCTTCTAGAACCTTCTATTTTCTTCTATTTTTAGGGTTCCGTACGCAAAGGGTAAAACGGAACCCTATTACTAAAACTCCGCCGTCAAATTTTCATAAATGATGTATTTAGCTGTAGCCGCTATAACAACAAATGCTAAAAAAATATAAGGGGGACCCCTTACATTTTCAAACGTGTTATTATACGTTAATAAACGTGTTTTTTCGTATTTTTTTGCTCAATATTAAAAACGGTAACAGGTAGACGCTTTTCGCTGTGTATAAATGACAGTACGGGACCCTTCGTGCGCGAGTCCTACTCGCAGTTACCCGTTTTTATTGTGTTGGTGGTCAGTGGCGTAGAAACAAAGGCAATGAACATTAGTAAGGGTATCGCGGAGTCTGGAGGAGCTCTCGACCGGCGAATGCTTCGATAAGGCGCTGCGGTTTCTGATGTGGTGTAAATTGTAAGCGGTTGACCGTTTTAATATAACAGTAACATGTAACTGAAACGATATTAATTTAGATGAGAGTGAAGCAAATACTTTGATATACGTTTTGAACAATCACAAAATATGATGATACAAATGACACTTGGAGTAACAATTTGTAATAAGCGTTGTATTTCCGAAATTTATTAATCAATTTGTTTATCAACATACAAAAGTAACAGCTAAGCAGGTTAACCTCAATCAATAAATGAATGTATTTTATGTTTTCGTGTCTTTAGCTCTAAGCTCTTTATTTTTTAGCATGTTACATTGGTTTGTTCATCCTAATTTTTTGTGTCCCACTACTGAGCAAAGGCCTCCCCCAATTCCTTCCACGTCTTTCTGGACTGATGATAATTATGATGTTGAATTATTTTTCACAATAATTAAAATAGCAGCGGCAATAAGATTTAATATTGGACGCTGTCAATTCTTTAGATTGTATTGGCAACTCTCCTAGCATTGCACTCTTAAGGGGGAGCTACTTTACTTCTATTGTTTACTTTTAAATTGTTTAATTACTATTTCAAATAACTTTTTAATAGTTAATGACTGTAATTTTTTATTCTTGTTTAAATTAAGTACCTGCTAAATACCAAAACCATATTAGGCGTAAATAAGTTGTACGGGAATTTTGCAACAGTATCTACCTACATTACAAAAAAGATTTTTGTAAAATGCAATAATGAGTAATAAAAAAAAACACATTGCTGAAATACTTGCAATACCTACTTTTTAACAGAAGCAAATGCAAAAAAAAACACTGAAAAAACACAACCCTCCTTTTGGTGCAATCGCTTAAAAACCATACTAAATCAAACCTCAGCAGCAATTTTCCTGTTAATACAAAAAATATTAATTCCATACAAACGCCGGGAGTTTGGCCTTAACTTATCGTTTATACTTAAAAGATCTCCCGGGAGTGTCCGTGCCAATGATTAAACTTCCCCCCATTTAACTTAACATCCTGCTTCAAATAACTTTATTCACTTCCAAATTCAATCATAAGTATAATACATACTTTTATTATGATAGGTTTTTGTTTTGTTTTTATTGTGATTAATAAATTTATTTATTAAATGCAATAAAAATATTCTTGATTATTTATTAATAAAATGTATTTTGTTTTTTGTTCCAAGTTTAAATACTTGATATTTAAAATTAGAACATCGACAAATTGCAAGCCAACTATTTGAAATTGGAAGTTAAACATAAATATTTTTTATAAATAAACAATTAAGAATATTTTTTTATTGTTCCAAGTTTAAATAGTTGGCTTGCAATTTGTCGAATGTTGTCATTAAATAAATGTAAACAGACAATGGTTTTTGGTACAGAAGGATATGAGTTGCTTTTACAGGCCGAAAATTTCGTGGCAATATATTTTCTCTTTGTATTAAGTTCAATTTCTTCATGTTCTAGGTATCTACTAAAACAATAACGCGTGAACTGATATAGGATATCTTAAAACAGTGGTTTCTTCGAATCATCGTGTAACATCCTTCCTCATTATAAGTATAATTGGCGTCATAACATTAAGATATAATTCGTACGGACATCCAGGCGGGTAATTTTGAGTGAATTGTTATGATAATGATAATGATATCTAAAGTAGCCGGGAATAACGATCACTGTTACTGCTGGTCCCATTGTTGTATTATTGTTATTGAAGTCGTAATGTGCAGTTGTGATGCTCGATATTACAGGTCATTGACTGCTGATGAAAGATAGAGTATGAAAGATATAAATAATTTAATTATTTTTCATACACAATTACAGTCACGAGATGGGACATGTAAGTATACACGACCAAACAATTGTGATTAGACAAAACTGTGGACAGCTTAGATCTCGTTATGTGAATTAGAATGTTGATAATCTTGTGAGATAAAATTGTGTGAGTACCTAATATTATATACCTGGTACTAAATTGTTAATAAAAAAAGTATTGAAGTTTAATTCAAGATCCCGATTCCGGCTGTAAATACTTAAATAAATTAATTAACGATTGTAACTCTAGGGAGTCGGGACTGCATCAGTGTTGCATTCAATAAAACCTCTTTCATTTAATTGGTACAAAAAACCACGTGTCAATGTAGGAACGGTCACTGACAACCCTTTAGAATTTTACCCACTATGTAAGAAAATGACAGAAGGTTATATTATCATCCGTTAGATTGTCTTGCAAAAATGAAATAATATTTCTTATAAGGTATCTATCAGGTATTATTAATAAGTCGCGAGTAGAATTATTTTTATTATATTAATCATTGTATTAATAACCTATGACATAAACGTAGATACGTAGGTATTTGTATCATAATAGATGATACAATAAATTATACTGAATACATGCTTCTTAAAAGTAATATAAAAAAAAAACCTTTCCAAAAATTGTATAAAACAACAAACTTTACCTATAGGTCAAACGCAAACTTTTTTTATTAAAATTAAATTAAACATAAAAAGCAAATAAATAATTTTTGAACATGGAACCAATTTTCATTCATTATCTTCAGCAGTAACTGACAAATTCATTCCAATGTTCCAAAATTCAAAATTAACATTTTTTTCTTTTTTTTTCACTGCAGCTCGTACCTGCAACATTCGGCCAGTGGCCAGTATCAACAGCTAAATTAATTAAACGGGCACGTGCGTGTCGGTACCGAACACGTGTCGTGTCCGTCGCGGCCTCGGCTATAAATCAATCAAGAGGACCGCCGGCTTCATTTGTACGGTTATACTGTGGTATTTTAATAATGTTGCAGTCAAGTGCAGTTCCGATAGGAATTCGTTTTTTTTTTTTCGTTTGGGATGGGTTACATTTTGCCTTAATTAAATTATTTTTTGGTGGTTGTATTAATTCTCTTTGGAGTATTAGTCATATTATTAGGAATTTCTTATCCTCTCATATCTCCATAGAAGCATGTACCTAAACATTTAAATGTCCTGCATTACACATACCTATAAGTCGAACAATTCTCCTTAGAGATACGGATTTGATAATTCGTGCAAATGGCATCATAAAATACATTATCTTAAATTACTTTATGACTTAGTTCAGGAGTAGTTTAGGCAAAATTTCAAAATATAAACATCCTAAACACGCAATCAGTATTAGCAAGCATTAATCTTCAAAAATACTCTGGATTATTGCACACAAACGTTCAGACAATGTAACTACGTCGAGCGTCCAATTTTATGGCTTATTTCGTAAAAATGTGCAATAGATCATTGCCCCTACCATAAGTTCTTCGATCGCGATCCGAAGTCACGCGATACTGTCGAGAATGAGACTGCAAAAAGTGACAACTGTTGACAGTCTTTGTTTTATGCAGTTTGGAGACAAAGGTTTAATGTTTAAATGTTTTGGTTATTTTGGTTGGTGCTATCGAGTTCTTTAGTCACGTGTTTTGTTATATCCAGCCGCTTTGGCATAACGAAATAAAAACTCACTGACAGGTACGAACGTTGTCGACGACATTTAAGCTGTTGTAAAACAAAGTAATAAAAATGCAAGTATTTTACGACAGTCGTGTTATTGTAAAACTGTACTTGTTTACAAAGTTTTATTTCCTAAAATTGACTTTTTATCACTGAATTACAGAGACTTTTGTAAAAAGTGAAAACATAACTTTTACTATTCAAATACATCGGTGAACTTTCATTCTAAATGTTATTACAAATTTTTATTAACCATACTTTCTAGTAGTACAAAACAACTACCAAACAGTTAATTATGTAAATAGGTTTGACTCCAACTCGCTTACAAGAACATATCGTATTACAAGCCGACTGACCATAGAGTCTTCACGTGAGATAACAGACCATTGGTAGGGGTCATCGCAAGTTTTTTAACTGGCCCTTTATTTATGCACCATTTCCGCAGAGGGGACTTTGACAAATGCTCGCAATTTTTGCTTCCGCCACTTTTCTACCTTTACTTGCCTGTAGGCAGTAACTACGTGTAATTGCTTATCTGTTTTATAGTTTATATTTTAGTCTATGGCCTGTATGATGGGATATTAAAGCTATACAGTTTGTAGTAATTTATAGTGAAGATTAGTTAAATTTATTTTTTTGTTAAATTAGAGATGCTAAGAATCTCATTTCCGCTTGTGCGATTTTACCCTTAGAAAATAATGTTTTAAAATTATTCTACTTTTACTATAAAATTTATGATTATCCTAAGTATCCTCGCGCATATTATTAATTCAACTGCGACAATTTTGATTAATTAACCAATAACTGGAAACAAATAATTTATTTACGGACCTCATCTTAACAGTAAAATATTATCTCCGATTGTTATTAATTATAAAGTTTACTATAAGGGCGGGGGCAGACCCGTCATCTGCGAGCTCGCAATGAAATTAAAGTCGGCACAATGAATCTCAAGGTTTAATTAAAGTGTGAAAAGTGTCGCCGGCGACTGTCGCTACCTCACTACCCGGTAGCTAGTACCTCACTACCCGACTCCTTGCTACCCGCTACCTCGGGATGAGCTTGAATTGTTTTGACCACTTATTGTGTCTGGAATATTGTTATAAATATATTTATAAATATGTTTTATTTGAACTTGGCGTGCCTATTGCTTTATGTACTTTTTTTAAGCAGTTCCTTGCCAGTTTTTCTCTATAAGAATGACATTTTGGAATCGCCCAACTAGAGTCAGACACTTTTTGAAAGGGCCTCAGAAGGCCTACTCGAAATATAAGCCTTTTGATTTTCATTTTACATCAAAAGCTTTGATGTTTTGTACATTGAGTAAGTAAGTACAATGCCTAAACTAGTTTGTATACGTAGATATAAATAGGATCCATGTAAGTATCTTAAATGTACAATTATGTATGGAAATTCAATCGCAGATCACATCACAAAGAGCTGATAGTTTAAAACAGCCAAGTGACAGCACTTATCAGCACAAAGAACTAACATAACTGTCAATCGTACCTAGTGACAAAACGATGCATACAAAATGTTTGACGGGCGTGGTGTTATGATGTATTAAAACCTTTTTCTTTTATTGGTTTCACACGTTTGTAATCAAAGGTTTGGTACAGTACTGGACATGGTCTTCTCCCGATTTCTCCATTATTCCAGATCCTCTTCTTTTTACGTAAAGTCTTCTTTTCTGTACTATACCAGATAATCTGAATTTTACATAACCATAGTCCACCCCTGTTTTAGTGCATTGGGACGAGTTTTTGTGTAATAAGTCCGTGTTGTACAATATTTTTTTACATTTTTTAAAGTATATTTTATAGCTCTATCCCGCTTTCACTGAAAAAATATTAGAATTAAACAGAGAATTACATTGTGATGTTACAAAGTAAAATTAACGACGAAATAAATCATCACATTGAGTCATCGCGCTGCAGGAATTATGACTTCTTAATTAGAAACAGAAGGAAAAAGTGAATGAAATGTGCCCAAAAATGTTCTTTAATTCAATGAACTTTGATTACCAATGTTATTATTGAATTTTTACGACCCACGTTGGTTTTTAAGTAACGATGAGTATTTTACGGTCTGCAGTCTCACTAATTAGGATTATTTTACATTGTAAGTTATAACTTTATTATCTTGATTTCGGGAATATAATTTATTTAATCCATATTAAAAAAAAAAAACAAAATTTATTTTATTTTTTATGTTCGATTCATGACTTTTTTATAGAATGTTTATGCCTCGAAAAAATAAATGAAACCTGCACTGAAAAATTGTAAATAAAAAGTCACATAATAAAAGCATAATTGCAAGTAAAAAAGTTGTAAACGAAGTGAAATAAACAGCACGTAATGAAAGCAAAGCCTTTAAGGAACCTACAAAATATATTATAACAATGTGGTGTGTTTTTGTTTTACATTCCAAGTCACAACGGTCGTTTGACATGGGACACGGTTTAACGTTTTTGTAGTTCATAACCCTTTGAACTTGGCGCACAACTTTGTTTGTACAAGTAAAAAATATACGTATTATAACTAATTAGGCGACATGCTGTGTTTGTTTTGTTAATTTTTACGCTTCAGTTAGTTGATATTTTGTAATCAAGATTGTGAAAGAATGTTTTTGTGTAAGCAATTGTTTTTGTATTGGTGCTAATTGGATTGGTATTTTTTGTAGGAATTATTTATTTTTATACTAAAATAAGATTGAGTGCCAGCTATTTTTGTAAAAGCTCTAGATTTAGAATATTAGGCGTTACTTGCCACTTTAACACTAATTATTTTCAAAATATTTTTACGTTTACAAGTGATACCTACCTACGCAATGAAAAAATGCTATTGGTTATAATATGTAGAAGCAATAGCATATAAGCAAAAACTTAATTCGAAATAATATTTTTTTTAAGGATATTGATAATAAACAAGCATAACAATGCTTGCTTCTCAAGTAGTAGGTATACGGATATTTCTCTGAATGTCGAAACAAAAAATGCAAACTTTAATTTTCATCAACAAACTCTCATTCATCAAACGTCATTAAACGTGCAATTCAATAGAAAAACTGAAAACAATGCAGCATATAGGTACACAATATTAATGAAGTTGCCGAAATTCGTACATTTCGGCTGCAGATTTCGGTCGAATGGCTGCAGGCGTAAGGGCATGAGCACTTTAAAATTTATCGAGTTTTCATGTTCGCCCCGCCATTGCCGCCGCGCTGCCATCGCACGGGTCGCACCCCCGCTCGGCGTGACACTGTCATACCGACTGAGTTCAACGGTTCAACTAAATTGTGTTTTGTTCATCTAATTCTCGAATTTAGAATTTCATTTTCGTTGCACTTTTTAAATTTCGTTTGGATGTGTTCCAAATAGGTAGGATTTATTGTTTACTTTTAAATTTGAAACCGTATTTTATTAAATAATTGACAGTATTTTAGTGGTGTTTTGTTTCAGTTTGTATTTTTATTCAAATTTCGAATGTCATTCCAGAATTTTTACCATTTTCGTAAGTTGCTACACGCGAAAATACATTATTTTAAAGCAGGTTTTTTTACGTAAACATAGGCTTAATATAATGTAAATGGTGAAGTTTTTCTCTCTCCGTTGTATGTGAGGCTTGTATTTGCGCGCTCGCCATTTTCCCGCCACATCGCCTCCGGCTATTTCAAAACGACAGTTCTAAATTTAAACTTTTATATTTTTATACATTTTTAGCAAACCGCGGTTTTTGTATTCGTACCTTTGGTTTACCTAGAAAGAGTAAAGTTAGACGAATAAAGCTTTTTACATTAACAATGCTTTTAAAAATGTATTAATGTTGTCTACACAGTAAACTCATTGTGTATCAGCACAATGTTCACTGTTTACCTATTTATGGTAGGTAGGTAAGTATAAAAATTAAATTTAGTGTATAAATCTAAACCCAGAAATAATGAAAAGCAAAAACACGTATCAGTAAGTATCAACAAGTATTAACGTAAAATAATGTGTGACCCAAAAAAAAATACCATTTAGAAAAACCGACTTTTAAATTTTGCGTTTTTATCTCTCGTTACATTTACTCTTCACACGCACATCAAAAACAATTGCCAAAATCAAGCTTACATCGGCGTTTCCAACAAATTTGGGCTCAACGGAAAAAAAGCGCTGAAAAAACTCCAACTCGCATTTATGTGTCCCATACTGTTAATGAGAGCTGAGTTGGTAAAAAGCGGGGTCGGCGGGCAGACAAATAAAGATTTATATAGGACAATGCCTCTTAATTGAGCTGCGTCAGGTGGCCCAAATCATACCGATTGTCAAGTTTTTCGGAGCTCAGTGGTCGGTATTAGAAGCTGCAATTGTTTTAGTTACACCACAGTCTCTAGTTAGCAAACCTTACTTTACAGAAGCTACGTCCAAAAATCGAAAATTTCGTGGAAATTTTCAAATGTTATACTGTTAGACATGTGCATACAGGTAGACCAAAATTAGATTCTACGTAACTCGAGACTAGACTTATTTCATGTTCAGATTTAACCCACGCATCTGACAAACCTTATAAACCTTAACATGATTTAAATATTCATGAATGAACAAATGTTGAACCCTAATACGTCTAAACATGGAAGACGTCACCATCCCATGTAAGCGATGGTTATTTTACAAAGAGGCGCCATTTATCTTAGAATGTTAGATATTATAAATTAGTTCTCTTGAATGGAGACGTCAACTTATCGTTCAAATATTCGTCGACTCTGCGATGTAGATACATGACATACGACTTCGATACTATCCTGCGTGACATATCAACTCAACCTGAAGATTGTAAGCTCCAAAAAACCAATCATCATCCTTTCCATCCTACCGAACTTAGACAGCATCAACTTTAAGATTTCCATCATCAACATTCAAATCTCCACCTTATTCTGCTTCAATAGAATTCAAATTCATTCAAATACCAGCCAGTCTTTGCACAAATGTTAGGACACGTCTAACTCGCTCTCGTTAGGTAATCAAATTTGTTTGCAGTGCGCTAACGAGGCTGCAACGGTCAGGGCTACAGTCGCCGGTCTGGCCCGTGATTTGCTTGTTAATGTACTGAGACCTGAAGCAATCGATATTGTTTGATAGCTTAGTCACTGGCAGTGATCAATTCCATGTAGTTTCATTAAGAAAGCTCTTGTCTTTGTCGCTGTTCCTAAAACAAGCCATTGTTATCATATAAATCAAATAAAACTTTACATTCAGATAATAAAGAATCGAGACTATACCCACTTTTGTAATTAGTGCCTCCTGTAAAACTCATTCTATTAATTCACTCATTGTTCACAAAACGAAATCACAGCAGTAAAAATACAGTTCATTTTTACGAACACAATTCATATGCAACGCCAATTGTATTCTTTGAACGCATCCGCTCTCACACACGGAAATTAATAAGAGACAAATTAACGGGAATACAAAAAATTGTGTTCCAAAGTCAATGACACAATGACTGCCATTGTCGACCACTTGTGCCTCATTAGGAAGAAAAAAAAAACAATTAAGCTGCCTCCACCTGACAAGTTTATCCTGCAGACAACATAAACAAAACTCGTCTTTATCACGATTAATTAAAGATTGTATTTCAGTAATCGTTTATTTGTCGTCTATAAACTTGGTCGGGTCCCCTTCATCGTCATACATACGTTAGTCGCAAAGTACTGAGGCCATTCCTTTATGAGCATTGTGAACTTTAATCCGGCCGTGAATGGCATTGTTTTAAATCACCTACGGCCCAAAGGATCGTGGGTTCTCATTGTAATGTAGAGTATTGTGTGATAGGTACTTTGATTTAAACGTTTAGGCATTCAACATTACGATTGCAGTTGGGTCATCTAAGTCATCTTCTTGGAAGACATTTCAATTATTAACAACGGTCATTACTTTTCACACATGATATTTTAGGTCTATTCTATCATTCAAACAATGCTTAATATAGTATCACCAATCTACAACCCTTCAATAAAACAATTTAAATTATCTCGTTTCTTTCCTGGGCCAGCTTTTACAACTTGAGGGCTAACATGTTAATTTACTAGGTCCGAATAATTTGTTAATCTCACAATCGATTTGATTGCTCGGCCGCAATTAATTCGGTTTGGTTAGAATCGATTTGCGGCTTCGATAAACGTAAGGCAAATTGTCTTGAAGAATTAAGCCTGACTTTTTTATGTTGCCTAGAAAATTGGAATTGGGAATTACGTAAACAGTTTTTCAGATGGATATTGGAGCCGACCAACTGGACTGCAGTTTGGTAGAATATAAAAGGAGTTTTGCTAGAATAAATTAAGAAAAAATGATCCTTAGGTATAACATTTATGGATGTACCCAAACTAGGTATAGTTCTTTCAGGAATCTGTTTACTATGTGTACCTACTTATCTTAATTATTATAATTAACATTTAAATACAATCTTTAACAGCATACTGCACTACAAGATCAAACACTTACAATGTAAGATGGTAATAAGAAACGGCAACCTAAAATCCATCGTCGTAAATTGCCACGGTACATTTTTCAACACAAGAATAGTTTGAGAAATCACACTTAACTTGGTTATATGCTCCTTAGAAACGCTCATAAATATAGGGGCGCCCTGAAAAAAGGTTTTTTCTTTGAATTTAAAGGATCGCTGTGTACTCGTCGTAAATTTTAGTAATAGTCACTTGTATTTTCGGAGTGAATACGAGAGTAAATGCTGCGTTAGCTAGTACGAAAGTTGGGTTTGAAATAGTGGTCGGATATTCACTGGATTTGATTTTGTGTTGAGTTATAAACTGTTTGGTGTTTCTGTTATCGATATCAGAGTTTTGGATGCTTTTAAAACTATAGGCTGGTTTGCGAATGTGTTTCGAAAGTTCTTTTGCTTTTTTATTTCGAATTATTATTCAGACTTGTCGATAACAGTATGGTATTATTAGTTTCAAACGTTTTAAATTCGTTAAAATTACGTAATTTTCGCAACAGACTGTAAATTTAGAAAACGTAGAATAACTAACAGTCATCAAACAGCCTTTCGCGTCAACAGTCGTCTGACGCGGCTGAGTTAAATTGATTAGTTCCAATAAATACCATCCACCCCTTTAAACCAATCGCGTGTAATAATATTAAGAGTGCGGGCACCAGTGGGTCAGGCAAAGTCTTTGTTTTGACTGTGAAATTCTAATTATATTTTATTAACTCAATTCTATGAAAGCATTGTCCTTAAATAGCGTTTACTGCTGTATCTTCTTCATCTATCATCTCAGATTCGAGTCCTGTATCAGGAGTTATTTCATCTACAAAGCATGTTTTATCAAAAATGAAATTTTCATTAACTGAATTTCCATTATCAGTACTTAATCATGCTAATGGTAATTCAGGATTATCGTCTATAAGCTGTACTGTAATCAAATCTAAGTGATTAGTAGTGTTCCAATTATCGTTACCCCAGGAGCTGTCGGTGGCTGTCACAAATCATTAGCGGATTCGAGCCAAGTTTACAGTGGTGTGGTATAAAATTCATGCTAATTGAGAACGGGAAGGGGCGTCCCATTGACGGTGTCACTCCGTAATAGCTTTTAAGAAATGTAATAAATTATTCCACCCGCTGCCACCAGGTGACGCGTGCCGATGTGTTTGTACGTCGTAAGGATAGGAGACTGGAGATTTTTTTGTTTAGTATGGACAATCGATAGACTATGATAAAAGGATGTAAATGACAATAAAAAAAATTGTTAAACTAAAAACAAAAATTACACAACATCCCATCCTGCATGTTGTACCTATTGTAAATGAAATAAAAGGTATGCACACAAATTTCTGCTATGACGCGTTCAGTGCTACAATATTGGAATGCTATATTTTGGCCGCACTGTACTGTAAAGTATTAAATATTTATTTAACTAATAGTAGGTCGTCCACGGTGAATGTGGTGTGATGATCTTGTCAGTTACACAGGTCGCACTGGGCCAGAAATCGCAAAAGACTGTGAGGGTAGGAAGGAGAAAGGGGAAGGCCTTTGACCAGCAGTAGGATCTTGTATTTATAAGCCATACACAAAAACAAAATCAACACAAGCTTCTAATTTATTTAGCTTCCTCTCCCTTACACCACGCGTTATCTTCAGACGTACGACGTCCTCTTATCGTTCCCGGAATACGTCTTCTACTAAGTATTAAAAAAATGCCTTTTTGGGGGACGACATTGTTTGCTTTAATCATTGTGAACGATTTACTGTGTACATTGATATTTATGTGTGCGTTTAGATATACGATACGTTACTTAGTAAAGTCTTTAATTAAGGATGTTGGTCTTTTGAGTGTAAGTAGTATTAATAGCTGTTTAGACATATATTTTGATCATTTTATGTGGTCTCTTAATATACCTACTTACCCATTATTTTTAAAGTAAGTAGTTACGTATCCAATATTTTATATAACAAAAAAAAACAAGCCATATTCTTTACATTACCTGATTTTGGTTGGATTAGTCTATTTGCGGGTTTTCAACGATTCAATATATAGCATTAATAAAATCAACTACACAAACAAAATAACATTAGCAGAATTCACTGAATAAAAAAAACTGTCAGATACATCAACAAAACTGATACTACTATATTCTCCAACAAACAAAGACTTCTCTCTGAATTGCCTGCATTCTATCAATTCGGCCCTCTCAGTAAGTTACCACATAAATGTTTCAGGGCAAAATAAAGACCTACTCACACGCGTACCTGGGGGACGCATCAATTCTATTTAATAATTAAGCCTGTCAAGTTGCGTGTATCTCAACAAGGGAAGAGACGTGTGTGCGCAGACCTTTGTCACACCGTTAATTACCTTAAACTTGGGGATGGATTAATATTATATGAGTTTTCTAGTTGATACTGAGTTGCTAATTAGAGATTTTTGGAGTGTTTTTCCTAAAAGTTTTGATTTCTTGGACCTTGAAAGTATCAAAGTAATTTTTAAATCAACTATGTTTTCTGAATCGTAATTTATTTAAAGTATTTTTAAAGTAAAATTATAAGTGTAGCTTTTGTCGAAATCATAGTAGATATTTGAGTCAAAATCATCCAACTTCGTTAATTACTACGCATCAAAATACTGAAGTCGATCTAAAATTGTACAATTTCTTTCTGGTCTTCATTCGAACCATAAATTCAATGAGAATACATCTGTCGTACCCCAACTCCCAGTTGGAGAAATATTAAAAAAATGTTAAGAGAACTTTGTCACTCGCCTCCCCCAGTTCCATTTGACCAAGCATTGAGTTCCACGATGGTAAATCATCACCCTTCTGCTTACCTCCATTTGCGAAATAGCCGTCCGCCTATTAAATGTCGATTTTTCACGTAAAGACCAGTCCCCTACAGTTGCTTCCCTCTCTTGCCTTGAAGGGAAACAGTTGATATTTGAAGGCGCCACCTTTTAGGGTTGAAGTATTTCGGAATTTTTAAATGCATTGCGTTTTCAAAATGCTTGTGGAATGTTTTCATTTTCAAGAACGGCCTACCATTATTACGTTCTATTAAATTTTTGTCGCATCCAAGCAGGCAAGAGATAGCAAAGTATATCCTATACCTCTTGAATGTAATAATTGCCTAAAAAAGCACGAAAGAAAAGATGTCGAAAGTGTCACCATCCACACATCCCGATAAAGGAAGCATGGATTTCCATACATGATTCATTTCGGCTCAGTTGAAAACTGGCGTGCGACGTCCCGAACACAACAGGCCTGTGACGTGTCAGGAAGTGGCACGCAGGAAGTCAAGGGAAACATTCAGTACTGGATCGCGGTGCAAGGTGAAAAGTTGGAGCGGAACCAACTGATTTTACTGAAACAATTTTTGGATTGTGTAATTTTTAGGTGATAGTAACATCATTAATATATTTTTGAGTAAAAGATAAGTAGGTATATGTTAAAATAGCTTGCTATTGTCCTATAGAAAAGCAAATGACAATGCAAAAGCATATAATAATATATTCCACAGAAATAACGTATCACGTAGGTACTACAATTACTTCTGAGAGCGAAAACTCGATAATACACCTGCAAAAAATATTCTATTTTTCATGGCCTGTAAAGTAGACAAGAGTTTAATACCTACATAAAATCAAGAACAATATTCATTTGACGTTACCTTTTTCAATAACAACCAACGCTGCACTCTCATAACTCACAAATAAAAAGCAGAAGTAAGTATTAAGTTCGTCGCCATTTTGAGATTACCAACGGACTGTGGCGCGACTTAATTTATTGCCCACCAAAGTGTTTGAATTGTTAATGTTGCGTTCTAGTTAAGGAATGTCGGAAGTGCACTCTTACTGTACTTTGTTTAACTGGCTTCTTGGAGCCGTAATGATTAAGGTGATCTGGTTGTGACTTATCCTCAGCTTTAGTATAGGAAATGGTGTTATTGATGAGCGTGTTAGAATAAATCAATTTTTTTTACACTTTTTTTTTCGACTTAGTTTCATATTTAGTGGAGAGTTAATACTTTAAATAGCGCATATTCGCTATTTAAAGTACTATTTACATTATTTTTCAAATCACAACCATTTTCTTGAACTTTAAAAACAGATAACGCTGCACCATGCTGTAGTTGCTCAGTTACGCAAAGCTTAGTTTTTCCCAAATACTGTTTTTTCTACAACTTAGAAATACCAGATGTATTGCCTTACCAACAACAAAGCTCCGGTAAATTTACCATGAATGCCCCATTGAATTGCAATTCAGTAAATTAATGTCTCAAAACATAGGTACCTACATAGTTACTGATATTCTTTCCTTCTCATCATAAGAGGCTTCTCAAGAGGATCAGTCTAAATTGGTACCCATACGGATCTACTACCGAAAGGCGGTAAACTGCAGAAGTAATTGAACTGACTAAGCAAGATAAACACTCAAACTGTCATACTCAAATCATCCAAAAAATATTCTTATTAAATTTACAAAACAAATGCTTGTTTCCCAAACTAATCCGTAACTTTACAAAGCTACATAAATATTTATCAGTCCCAAATAGGAGACCTGAGGGGTAATATCGTCAAACGTCAAATTTGAGTCAAAACTAACACGACTATGATCAAGGTATGACGGAGCAAGAACTATGTTTTTAATTTCGTAATGGGATCCCGTGGGATTGCCCTCGGAATACAATAGTGATGTGCGAGTGTCGGCGAGCTTTTATTCTTCTCAATATTTTACAGGCTATGTTGTTTTTTGCGGTTTTTTGGTGGTTTAACAGCCCTGTAAATGATAAATACTAGTAGTTGTATTAAGTATTGTAGTAGTAGTGTGGTATGTTAAGTGTAGTGTGGTTAAGAGAGTAATATTTTTATTGTAGTAATTGTATTCAAATGTTATGACAATTTATGACTCTACAAAGTAGGAACTTACGTTTAACGAATACTTAACTAACGTTTACAGACGATCCTATCGGGCAACTTTTGTTATTTAAACGTCACAAATAATATCTATATGGAACTTAAGTTTCAACTACTTTTAAAAGCGCTCATGTTAAGATAGAGCACCTGTCAATTCCTAAATTACCCAATGTCGGTGTAAAGTTCTGTAATAGCGTTACAGCATTAAGTTTACTGTGTAGTAACAGAATTGCGAATATTATTTATTTAAAATGAAGGTTTATACGGCAACTTTACATACTCCTACGTCTATTTTATCCCACATTCGAGTTTTACAGTTGGAACATCAACTACATTTATTTATTCAGAAACCATCCGACCGAATATAAACGAAACTTCACAAACGGGCATACATTACTTTTAATTTTATATATAGATCAATTTGAGTGAAGTAGAGACGCGGCTGGCCCGAGGGACATCAATAAAAAACCACTTTATTCTTCCTTCTTTTATGTAATAGGCATTTCATTATACTGATAATTTTCTTTTCAGACAGAATTTTTTGTTTTATGTCGAGCATTCTTTACGTTGATTTTACTTTAGTAGTAGTGAAACTGACTGGAATAGACATGTTCTTTCTTGATGCGAATGTCAAAATAAAACAAATGAAACTTATATAATATTCAAGGGTCGACGTTTGATCACAATTTACAATGTAGAGAATCGCTGTCAAAAATAATTTAACCAAAATCTCAAGTCCTTTTATTTTGAATCTCGAATTAGCTAGTGTGCTCCAAAATACCATTGAAAGTATTGCAGAGACCTATAATAAGATCTCGCTAGTCTAATTTTAAGACTCAGGTAACGTTGTATTTAACTTACATATTCCATAAGAGCTAACAGACTCTCCACAGTTTGATAACAATGTATTTGACATCTAAGTTGCACAGTGATGAAACGAAGGGCGACACAAGTCTATCTCATCACTAAATAACATTGGGTAACGTAGAAAAATGACTGGTAATTCCATGTATCAGGAAGCCATTTTCGTCGTCCCTAATTATCTATATAGGCTTCGTAACGAGAATGTTAGCTACATACAGACGTACCGGATTCATAGCAAGTTCGTCAAGAAATAAGACCTCTTACAATCGATATAGAGGTAAATATACGTAATATGAATGTGTATTGAGATTTAAATAAGAAATAAAACTGAATGCAGTTTTTATTTCATAGAACATTAAATAACTTTTATAATTTAATAAAAATATCATTAAACAAGTATAAAAACATCACGAGAACTTCTCACGAACATTTTTGTTCAATTTTTTTTGCCAACCTTTTGCACATCGGCAAATCAGGTGAAGCGCCCAACAATCGTCCGACCCAAATGTCCCACGACGAAAGGTAATTGGGCCATCGAAAATTGATCGCGTTCTCATCGAGATGCGGGCATTTGGCTGCCTGTTGATATCACAGGACATTACTCTTTATTAACTTGTCGCTTTTTCTCGCCGCTGACAAATACGAACGAGGCCTTTGATGTGTTCATTGATTTGTTTGTATGGATTCGTCAAAGGAGCAATGGAGCTATGTGTATTATTTTGTGGAATATAAGCATTATTAAGTTGGTAACTCAATGAAGTTGAGTCTATTTTGGGTTATTGAAACACGCGCCTGTACTGAGTGTACGAACGTTGGATAGTAATCTATATTAATCATGTTTTTAACTATTTATAAACAGGTAATCTATGATTTATTGCGGTGTATCGACGAGGGATGTAGTAGCGTGATACAAGCCAGTAAAAAACGCCATAACTCATTAGATGGTGCATTGACGGGAACTAGGTTATAGTAACATTACTGGCTGCGAACTACGCTGGGGACCCAACGTGATAAACGTTCTTATGCAAATTAAGCCATTAAACAAAGCATCGAATGACCCCTAATGTTTTACTTTAAAAAACGTAAACAACTTTGAATTGGGTGTTTTATAATCACGCTATATTACAATTAACGTTGTTCACGGCAATACTGAATTAATACGGGAAGTGGGAACACCCTATTGTTAGTATATTAGGGACACTGTCACCGCCTCTGGGACTTTCGTGATTATTACCGCCTTATCTAAAATTGACGATTAAATTTCGGTACAGCCGATTGTTGGGCCGTTTACCCTTTTAGTAAGATGTAAGATTATAAGTTAATACACATGAGATAATAAAACTAATTTTATGCTTTAAGAATGTTTACTTTTGTGTTATTAAAATCTTTATTGCCTCGTTTTATGAATTGGTTTGGAATAATATAATAATTATGAGTCAATAATGCTAATGCATGCAACGGTTTATTGCAACGCACTTTAACTACTGTTACGATCCTGTTAACCTTTTTTTTTACATTTTTTTATAATAATTGTTTTGTAGTTGTAGTTGTACAAAAATGTGAATATATTAGGTCAATACCTGCTTCACTGCACGGAAACCCGAGTGGTATAAGTCGCTAGAATTTGTGCGTTCCACAAAAGCTTGTTCTGGTCTGAGTGTCTCTGTGCAATATGAATTGAATGTCTGTGAATTTTCCCGCGATACAACTTACTTAGTGTTACTTAGTGTGGGTAAAAAAAAAAAAAAACAATACTTACCTTTACCGATTTCTAGGAAATAAATATTACAACAAAAACGACAAGATAAGGATTACCAAGTTTCCTGCAAGATGTGGTCTATCCTAAGTTCCCAGGTCCTAATTCACAATGCCAAACATTGACTAATACATCGTCATAATATATCAGTCGAGTAAAATTTTATTACAACGATGATAACACCGCATAATGACAGTTTTATGAATCGTAAACTTTACACCTTTACGACTTAATGCTAGGCCGTCGCCACTGTAAATATTTTTCATGGCAATCAACGATTTATGAACGTTTAAAATATTCTTCGGCACAATCAATGGGAGATAATGTTTTAAGAAGTTTTTAGACTCGTAAACGATTTGTGAGTTTTTTGTTTTTTTATTCTGTCTGCAGATTGTTTTGAAGTTTATTTGCTTGTAGGTGTTGTTTGAAAACATAATTTTTAGATGGAATTTCACCCTAGGTATAATATAATATTCTTTTTGTTGAGTCTACAAATTACCTCAAAATTATATTTTCTAGGGCATTTTTTTAAAAGCTTTTATTTAACTTGCAATGTATGGATATTTGTGTGTTCGGGTGAAATCTTTGAACTCAATTTTGAAGTAGATATGTTCAACCGTTTGTGCTGAAATTTTGTGGACGCATTTTGTTTGGATGACAATATATGATAAGATATGTGACGTCATTCTAAATTCAATATGGCGGATCATACAAGATGTCAGAACAGTTATATTTAATCCACTTATACAATATGGGTATCAAATAAAAGGGCTCGTTAAGAGTGACTAGAAAAAGGATATGACGTCATTCTGAATCCAATATGGCGGACCATGCAGGATGGCGGAATAGTTACCTTTAGTCTACTTCTACAATATGGGTATCAAATGAGAGGGCATTTTGAGAGTAATAATAACTTGAACAGACTGAGGAACCCAGCCAGCGATAACTAAAAAGTAAAAAATAAAAAAAATAAGTAAAAAAACTTTTTAAGAAAAAGCTTTTATTTAAACGCTCTAAAAAGAAGAAAATAAAATATTCCTTTTGAATTATACTAACAACTCCTCATTATACACAATTTATATATAATAATAAAAGCTTGTCGCTCGATTTACCACAAATTATTATGATATAAAGGAATGTTGATAGGTATGTAAACCTCGCAAAGTCCTATTTCTTATTATTGTACCCTTAACGATACAGCAATAAAATAGAACTATTTAAATTTAGAATTTAATTAAAAATGTATGAAGAACAATAATTGCATTCTCGGCGGAATGAGGACGGAATGTCCCACAAATATAAGGCCCTTTTTTACAAAATGAGACCCAAAGTAATCCGCCATAAATGCAATAAATAATACGATGTCAAACTAGAATTTAATATTTAATAGGTAACGAAACGTCATAACGTCGCGTCACGTACTGGAGACTGCGTTGAATAATGAATTAAGTCTATAATGGATGGAAATTACTTTATACATGTAATGTACTGAAGCTCCTGAAAACGTATTTCAGGTTCATTTAGAATTGATTGAGTTGATATAGGTTGTATTCAACCTGTATCAACGGTGAAACGGCCTTGAAATGTCTGATTCTAAGTAATGTAATGTAAATGTTCTTGAAAGGAAATAGGTGAAATTGTGCCTAAAATATCTGCGAAACAAATTCAGCAAGTAATTCAGTGTTTTATTCTATGTATATAATTTTGTGACTCGTCGTTTAAGCGATCTTATCTTATTCACACTAGAAATTGCGCACTTGTTATAAATATGTATGTAGTATACTTGTAGTAATGTATGTTCAAAATAAGAAACTTTCAATGCAGCAACATATAGCTGTAATATTATTATAGCTGTTTGTCTACGCATGAGACGAAGGGATATCAAAAACTACAATTAGTAATTAGCAACACGTTGCTAATTAAGTGTTTTAATCGACATTAAATTGTTTGGTACTAGTCTAATATGCTTTATGCTTTTCCGATCGTACAACAGAATATAGAATAAACATCGATACTGCTTATAACGAGTAGGTATTTAAGTGGCGTGAACTTCAAAGCTCATCATAAAGATGTTTCACAATGCTACCACGATATCTCGTTACCTTCGGCCCAAACAAACGGCTTTCATCTTACTGAGGAGCCCTCTGTGACGGTGTAAGCAAACATCTTCGTCTTTTTATCAACAAAGATATAAATGGATGTGTGTCAGTACGTTCGTTTTAGAGATGTGTGAGAGTCTCGCAAGCTTGTAGTGAACTTGTAATGGAAATCAGATGGTAAGAAATGTTTAAAATAATTGCAAGACACCGCATATGAATGGTTAAGTAGGGATCGATGTGTTAGTACAATATTAATGAATAATTAAGAAAACTTTGATTCAACATAATTATCTAGTATTATTTATACTGTAGAAATAAGTATATATGACTTTCTACGTTATTCGTACATTATAAAAAAGATCAGACGCAGAACCAACATTTTTACGTGCCTTCTGAAACACGGAAGCTGTGATTTTATATCTAAAACGCACACAACATTTGAAAAGTCGGTACGCACCGTGGAGATCGAACTGAAGACCTTTGACTTGGCAGTCCAGCGGACTTACCACTAGAGGAGGTACCTATCTATCACAGCTTCGAACAAGTAAGCTACCGTAACTAAATATACTTACCATGTTGAACAAAACTACCTATTACGTTGACAATCATAAATGCATGTAAGTAGCTGCAGAGAACATAAAATCTAATGTCGATATAATTACAAGGCGCACAGTAAAAGTTCATATGAAGTAGCGCCTTGGGGCGTCGGCGCGTCGCGTGGAACCGTCACGGATCAGCACGTCGAAAAATGACGTGTTCCGCTCTTTGCGTGTAGGTAAGGAAGAATGGAGAATATTCCTGAGAATGTGGTGAGGAAGAATGAAGTGGAGAATGTTTTGAGGACGATTAGTGTAACTGGTAACGAATTGATAAATGACCGTCTAATATAACACTCGAAAAGAAAAGAAATTTAAGTTAGTAAAGATTATCCTGGTCTTTTTGATGTTTCTGTATAAGTAAGTACATATATATAAACTAATAATTATCTCCCAAATAATTATCTCCGTAATAGGCGTCACCGACTACTAGATGTGCCTACGTGTCGGACCGCAGCTCGTGCTGCGTCTCCCATACCGCGTGTGTTGTCCGCTCTCAATAAGCTAGTACAGGCCAACCCGGACTGTGATTTATTTACTGACACCTTTCCTAAATTAATGTTAATTTGTTTACACTTCAATGAGAATAGTATGTAGAAAATTTTCCAATTTATTTTTATTTTATTTTTATGTTGTTGTTATTTTTGTTATGTTGTACTTAGTTAGAAAAATATGTATTTAGTTTAAGTTTATTCTTAGCTTAAGCTTTTCTATGATTTATGTAATTGGTTCAAACCGTGTAAATCATTAAATAAATAAATAAATATATAACTACATACATTATTTACGGAAAAAATACGGAAATACAGCAATGTTATATTTTATCGATGTTTTTAATAAAAATAAGTATAAAAGTAAAGGTCATCCAATTCAATATTTTAAAGGTTATTTTTTTAAGCTCTACAAAAAGGTTTTCATTAAATTAAATTTTGACTTAATCATATTTTATTACCAAAAAGACTACCTACCTTGCCAGCAGTAGTAAAGTGAGTCATCGCTTCAACGGAACACATTAAAAGAAATCATTAAGTTGTTTAATCAGTTGTAAAGAGTTTATTATTTTAATGCAGGGACATCCTGTGTTGTATGGATCCCTTTTATTATACTTTCTATTGTTTTTCGTGTTTTTAGATCCGTGACGGTTTGGCTTAATGATTTTATACTTGTTCCTGCTTCGATAAAGTGTGATAGTAATGAATGAAACGGAAGCCAAAATTGGTTACAAATAAACGCTATCCATCTATTTAATGTTTAGCTAGATAGAGTTTGAATGCCGTAAATTTAAATGTGATATATTTTTTTATTCAGAAAAGCAATTCAGTATTTTATGGAAAATAAACTACTTGTAAATTAGTCTAGTCCACCAATCATCCAAATAATATTTTAAATTCACAAGAAAGGCACACAAGAAAAACAAATGCCAATTTTATTTAAATTTAAACAAAACAACACTGAAAGTAAAATGCAAAGAAAACTACCTAATTTCAAAATAAATAGTTCGAGAGCCATAAATGTCCACTTACCATTCTCCAGACGGAGAGTATTAAAATGTAGAAGAACACAACACATCTAATTTAGATAAAGAGTTTCAGATAAACGGTACAAATCACTGTACACAAAACTACTTTGCATAGGTCTTTTCAGATGCAAATGGCTGTATTAAATTTGCAATTTAGACCCCGACAACGCACTGGGGTGTGGTCTAAGTTAAAACAGAACGATGGTACTCTCTAATCGACTCTACAATCTAATACACGATAGTGAATAACCGCTTTGTAGTTATTTTCCTTTAAGTAGTCATTAGGTCATCAGAAATTGAAACTGAACCTCTTGAACTCAACCTTCCTGAATTTATCTTACTGAAAAAAGTATTTGGAAACTGAATGAAATATTGCAGATGTTTCCAATTGCCTACGTTCTTGTTTTGATTTGTTACGTTTACATAATAGAGCTAATAGCCGAATAGATACTTGTAAAGTCCAAAAGGATCCTTCAAAAGACTACTCCAATCACTGCGTGACTCATTTCAGGACAATAAACTATCGCGACCGCTTACACCTTCCACCGCCACATCTGTTGGCAACGCGTCGAGCCGCCAGTACCTTCAGACAATGAAGACATCCCATTGTGATGCTATACGTTTTATGCCTCCAAGTGTACTCCCTTCCTATCAGAACTGACCATAAAATTGATCGCAGTTTATTGTGCAGCCTTGATTCCTAGCCCGTCTTTGAAGCATTGCTTTTGTTTGAATAAGATCGGTGTGCTTGAATTGTATTGTGCAGACGGCGACGACGTGAAATACAAGTGCATTCAATCTTTACAAGTGTGAAGGAGGTTGTATATCAACAGTGAACACGTATGTATTGACCGAGTGCTGAGATGTACTCAATGAATACCAGCTCATGTCGACTGTAATAAGTAGGAATGCGTCATTTCAGATGTATAAGCAAACTGTCTCCTAGTTAAGAGTAGACTTGACTACAAACAGGTTCTCTTGTTATGTAAGAACTGATGCCATGCTAAACTAGATTTATAATTCAACTATTTTTTTATGCTTTAGTTCGAGAAGCAATAGTAAAAAGTGTATGAAAGACCAAGGCAGACTAATGAAGTCAAATCTGGCGTTTCCTCGTTTACAAACTGTCTAAGCAGTGTCTGGGAGTATGTCATCACTTTTTCACAATTATGCGTCAGAATAGCAACAACAATTTATAATTCAGTGTATTAATCACCAAAGGGCAAACGCTGCAAAAAACCGGCCTCCAAGAACTTTAAGTAGCCATCTAAATTATCTCTCCCCTTACACAATAAACAAAAAACATACTCAACTAAACGTGAAAGCTACGAAAAATGGCAATCCAGTTAGCCATCGGAAATGGAGGAGAAATGTTCCCATAAGGATAATCTACGTAAGATAATTTCCACTCAAGTGGGTAGATGTCTTCGTTCGGAGGTCAGCGAGCAACGCCACGGGGCGCGCAAACTGATGGAGACTTAGCAGGAATCTCTTAATTTATAGCCCCGTTTAGATTTGTCACAATTAATGCGATGTAGCGGGGCGGCTTTGATCTGTTGATACATTTACTTAAAGATGATCCTTCATTTGTCTTTACTAATTTATTGTTCTTAGGGTAATTTTGCAGCTCTGTTTAATTTTAAAGTTCTTTTTTTGAAGCAATTGTCACTGATTCTTCTGTCCTCTCGATCACTTTTTGAGATACCTACTTAACTTATATAATTTTAAATACATTCATATTATAGGTAAATTACACCCAGTCACAGAACAAAATGATCGTGCTCATCACAAAAATATTTGTTCTGGGTGGGGATCGAACCCACGACCACCGCTATAGGTCTACTAGATCAACAGATCAGTCAAATTATTCCCCCCTTACATCCACTGTGATGTGTTAAATTTATTTCGGGTAGCGGTCGGTCGCTATTTCTTAAGACTTGCGAATTCATGAGCAGTTATCTAGCGACTCATAGTGGTTGAAATAATCTGATTTGTCCATTTGCCGGTCGCAGGATCGGGAACAAACGGCTCTACGTTCGATTAACACGATTGCTTTTTGTACTCATTGCACTCACAGCGATGTTTAATTGATGATAAATTTATAATCTTACGATTTAGGAGAAGACAGTTTTATTTAGTATCGTGGGGTGAAAGAAACGTCCCTGTATTGTACAATGACCTTTTGATATTTTTATTTAACTTGTGACAACATAGCAGTGTAATGTTATTTCTCATGCTTATTTAGTAAGATCAGAAGTCTAGCAACGGACTCAAACAGATAGTATACTATAAGTTTGGATACCATGCGTAAGTTCAATCTGGTGATCAAATATACAACAGGGTTGAGAGCTACAAGCGTCCAAAACTTCTTCAGATCATTGATTTCAATTATCAGTACAACTACTGTGTAGAATAAAATATAGTTATATAAGAACAAAAACTGCAAAAATGAGTAAGAAGATACAGTTCTGAGGAGGTAAATAAACGCATAAAAAGACTACTAACATCTTCCATTATCCCATTTCAAGCACTATTAAATTATAGCGAAAGGAAAATGCGTTTCCATGTTTTCCTGAAATGCTATCAGATACTCTTTGACATATAATTCCTTTGTTTTGTCTTTAGGAATAATAAGGCTTGGACTGCACTATAAATCCGGCGTACACTCGACCAAACGACCAATCCTTGTCACTACGCAGTACAAGAATGATTCTTAGTACTTTGTTTTAAGGGTGATTGTGACACTAAAAAGGTTGTATTATGTGGTGGAGTGTACGTTATCGCGTCATCCCCCCGTGTGTCGCAAATCCGGGAGCATTTGTAACGGACCCGCGGATTATCGGTCCGCCCCGGGCAAAAACAAGAGCCGGGGAAGCAACACCCGCCGACGTAAATTCGCGACAATGATTCATGATGGCCGCATTCGAAAGTTTTTGCCACGCGATTAATCGCAGCGACTTTTAGGGAAATCGCACAATGCTTAATGTGGGTGCATATTATTTTAATGACAGCGCTTCGGGCGTAAAACGTGTTCGGAGATAAAAACCGTTTACCGATTTACCGGTTATCTTTTTAACTTGTGCTTCGCTTTGGTTGAAATGTATAGCTCTGTTTCAGAGTAAATGTTGTTGTTTTTAATTTCTGTCTTGTAATTCTTTTAGAGGTTAGCGAGATTATTCACTGGCTTTGCTTTTAAAGGAAGCAATTTATACAGCATTCCCTATTGGGTTCTAAAGATTAAGTATCGGCCAATACACAATGATTAAGATAAAATGAAATAATACCCGGATTGCTTTCAATTCCTGACTCTTGAACTTATGTCCCGAAACTTGTTTGAGAGTTTAATTGAAAAGATAATACGTAAATATTTTTTTTTCACAGTATTCACTACTCTCAACTTATTATCATATAAAAAAGTATTTTTTTTCAGCATTGATCAACAAAAGCAGAAGTACAGGTTTTAATACAAGTGCCGTGACGCTAAAAAGCTTCGTTTAAACACACTACTTATCCGATAACCAAGACATAAAATCGACACATTCGTCTATTCTTCAATTAAAAAGACCTAAACACTTACATACAAAGTCTCATTCAAACGCTACCAATGTTAACGACACTTCAAACGCAATTGACAAACAAGTCAATGTGGAAGTCCTTAATGTCACATGTTATGTAATAAACATAAAATTAACCTAATTTCGTGATACATAGAGTTCATTATGTAATGTATTCTTATCACCAATAAAGATAGCATCATCACTTCAAACGTCATAAAATTGATTAGACTCTTGGCGGAACGTTCGATACATAGAAGTTTCTTGTAAAAAGTTTTCACTATAATTGAGCTTATACGCGTTTTGTATGAACAACGCATAGTTGTTTATGTCATTTACAGCTAAAATGTCTTCAGTTACAGCATAATTAATTAAAAAAATGATACCTTAAGTTACTCGATCTCCGCTTTCGTTTTCAACCTTTAAATGAAGTTGCAAATAAGGCACGCCACACGCTCAAACGCTGCTCATTGCAATCGAAACGGCATTGCAAGCGTCCTCGCAAAACTCTCGGGCCCATCCATTTGCGGCGACAGATCAATCACGTCTCAGCATCAAGCTCGGAATAATGATCCTTTCAACACTTCATATACACCACCATACGTAATCCCAACCTAAAATACACAAGCTCTAGGTCTAAATTCCAATGGCATGTGAACAAAAAGAGTAAAGAGGCAATGTGCCTTATTCCTTTGAGCTATTTAAGCTCGTGCTAAATGATCGACGCGTCATGTTTACGTCCGTAAGAAAATATACAAGTCTGGATAAGATTAGTGAGTGAATAATAGGAAAAATATGTCTGTTGGGAGTTTTGTGTGGCTTTGTAATAGTGTAATGAAGGAAAACTATTCTCAGTAGCTGCAGCTTATTGAACGAAATTATTTAGTGGAATCAAGTGTTAGCAGAAAATGGAAATGAACAAAAAGGAACGAAGAAAGAGGTTAGGAAGAAGAAGAGAAAAGAAAATCAATATTACTACTTACATACTTATAATTTTATGTAGTTCAAATTAATTTAGTACGAGCAGCAAAATTAGTTGGACAGCAAAAAAATATTAATTTAAAACAAAAAAAAATCTAACTACTAGACTAAAACTATTTAGAGATGAACTACTCTTTCACAACTAAATCTTTTGCTTAAGTTTAAAACATACCTTCTTCTACCTTAGAACCCAACATAATTAGTGTCTACCCATACAACGTTCACAATCCTATCAAAGAGCTAAAGTAACAGGAGAATGGAGGGAAAACGGGCAAATTGCAAGCGGAAACTATAATGCCCTGTAAAAGTTAACGCAATAGGAAACGCGGAGGTCGTGAACTATAAATGCCTTCCCGGTCAGTTAATCTGATCTGACTTACGGCATTACGTTGAGTGCTTGTAATTTTATTGGTTATAGATTGGTTAGAAAATAATATACAGCTGCGTATTATAATTTATTGTGTGGAGTAATCTTGTTTAAATATTTTGATACGCAAAGTTTTTGTTCCTTTCAAAACTGACTTGGCGATTGCTTAACTGGACTATCTCAAACTATATGCCTTTCAGTAACAGAAATTTGATTCAAATTTCTTTATAACAATAACTAGACCTGGGGCTTTTTTTTGGTGGACCCGGGGAATCCCCATGGGGGAGGAAGTGGGTAGTATCAGACTCTTACTGAATAAACCTGAACTATCGTGTAACGTCTCCCTCATTTAGTCCTGCATAGAAATTTATTATGCACCGACCACGGGGCACCGTCGGCCAAAAGAAGCCGAAAGCCTTCAGGCCACGACTTTTTAGGGCTTAGGTTAAAATGAAAACAATTGTGGAAGAAAGACAACGCACTACATGGCGTAGCACGGTATCTCTCTTCAACACCCGTAACGGTTTTACAACCTGGTAGTAAGCTACCTGACCTCAATGATATCCACTCATCACAGAACTTTTTCTTCAAAATATGTCTTCCTCGCGGTCGTATTTATCCAGTGGTTTGCATAGCATTTATCCTCGCGCGTCTGAATAGTGCCCGCGGCGCCTCAATAAGGCACGCACGCCGCCGCGGACGCTTTTGTCCGCGCTTCAAGTGCAAATAGCCTGGCGTTCTAATTTCAAAATGCCCGCCCTTGAATGGAGTCAGCTTATTTTAGATTTTTAATGGAGATTGTCGGGTTTTGATTGTTGTCTGGTAGTTTGGGAGGTTATTGGAAGGTTATTAAAAAAAAATGAAAAATATATTTATCATGAAGTCATGAATTCAAAATTATGGGCAAGCATGGAAGTTAAAAGTTCATAAATGTTCAATGATTTACTTAGGGAACTAGTATTAGATATACGCTTACTGAACAGCGTATTTCATTAAACATTAAATTCACTTCGTTACACACCATTAAATACCAAACCGTTAATACCTGAAAAAAACAAAATAACATTAATAATAAATCTCTGCTCCATCAATACTCAAAACAAAACAAATATTCACTCGTCAAACAAATTTTAAAACGTTTACATAACGAAATATTAATAGACTTGTTATTAATTTGCAGCAATCAATCAAAACGTTCGCATTATATTAAACACACCGCTTTTAATTATTAATAAAACAGATGATGTTTTAATGGAAAATTATGGATCGTAATGTAAATAATTACGCGTAAGCATCAAATACATTTTTTAATGTTGTTGGAAAGTTGTGTTTACAATAGCATATTATGAAACAAAAAATACTTTTAAAGAAAAATAACAATATAATTCCTTTAGTGTGTAATGTGACTAAAAGATTTAATACTATGAGGCTTATAGCAGCGTCAATTTTTTTACTAGCCTGTAGTATCCCACTGCTGGGCAAAGCCCAGTGTCTATTAGTTTGGTAAAAATGTTTGCATGAAAACACGAGATGAACGTGTAGTAATCATTGCTATTTGCGCAAAAATCTAGTAGTTTGCGGTATTTATACGTTATAAGTGGATAGCATAATTCGGTAGAATTAAGTTTACACGTATTTGATTTTATGAATAAACCTCTAATTAAGCTTTTTATTTTTTCAGGTAATTGTTTCTCCAGCTATGATCAGTTTCATTAAATGCATTGAAATTAACGGCTGTACCCCTTTACGTCTTGTTATACGTTCGTTATTGGTAAGTTTTCAAAATTCTTCGTAAGTCTGTATTATAATAGTTTTGACTGACTGCCGAATATACATAGCGAATACTATCTATTTTCAATAAACATCTATCGTCATTTACTATTGATGTTCAAATGTTTTAAATATAGCAACTCCATTCTTTTTCAGTCTTTTTCATTCCACTTACACTTAAGATTAAAAGCGTATGTCTCTTAAAACATTCAACTTTAATCTATTCGTATTTATTCATTACACAAACCGTACATAAATCTTACATTCCCACGAGTTAAACTGTATCAAATTACTGGGGAAGGGAGCATCCTAGTCAAAGTATGTTCACCCCTCATATTAAATACCACCTTTTGTCTAACAGTTCTATAAACAAAAGCCAAACAAAATTGACCTTTCGTGCGTTAAGTTAAGGTGCTTGGGCGATTTTAGGGGGTGTTGTGTGAAAGTAGGAGTTATAAAAATCAGTTTCAAGAGTGTTTGAAATGACATGCCGTTGCATTACGGGGGAGGTCACGTTTTGCCCCGAGGGTCAAAATTAATCGGGTCAGTGGTCAGGTAAATATAATGGAGTAAACAAATTCAACTCACTTTGATGCACCATTGATATTTATATTATTTTTAGGGGAACTCCGAAGGGGTAGGTTATGTTTGATTTGGGGCGATTGGCATTTATTAGAGTGGGTAAACATTGTTTTATATTGAACTGTTTATGTAATCAAACTTCACCTATTCATAGACTAACATTAACATCTTTTAAGCATATAAATATGAAACTGGACAGAGCCTGCCAGAGCCAGAGTTTTCAAAAGCCAAATATTGTTTGTGTCTGCTTGCATCAGGTTTAACATGATAAATTATTTCATATTGATTGGATTTTTTAGAAAACAAAGTGAAATATAAAAGCACAATTTTCAATACACCTCCACTCTCATTACTATGATCTCAGACAGAATACATCTACCCAGAAATGATAAGCTTCATCATTCACATGTTTATTGTATACTGTTATCTTATTACATACTTTCAGAACGTTTTCAGGTAAAAGTTATCATGCATACCGTCAGAATGCTTCTACGAATGTTACATAATATCGCAGTCTCTGGAATTCGGTATTTCATAAATCGTTTAGTGCAGTACGATCCGATATTGATTCTTTGAATTCCTATACAACAATAACTTACTTTATTAAAGATTGTTTCCTATTTGTAGCTGCAAAGGATATTTAGTGTTTTATGCAAAATCGGTTTCAATATCAATAGATAAATCATGTTCATCAGATTTTCTAGAAAAAAGTTTTTTTATGACAAATTCAGCTAACAAAATAGACTTTGTTGCTTAGAGTATTAACTGATAAATTTCTCGATATAGGCATAATCGTGCAACACGACCATTTCGAGCTATTTCTATTCCAGTCACAGAACAATAGAAATTCGATATTCAAATTGATTTACTTTTAATGACAAAACAATCGAATCGACCCATCTGACATACAAAAGACTGGCATACAATAATATCATTTGAAATGCGGGCCCAAATATAGCTAAAAATCTCTAAATCTGAACGAAATACAGCAATAATGTCATTGAACAAAGACACTTTGTATTGCAATTCGCGGGTTATTGTCTGGCCAATTACTGGCAGGCGATACACAAGCCACTGGCTTTGTAGAGTCACTTACCTGCCAGTTCCTTGCCTCAAATGATAGTGATACGAATTCCGACCAGAAAACGTCATCAAATTAGTTTGAATTGTCGTATTGTATTGTTATTTGACGGTTCTATGAATTGTAAAATCGTATCAGGCGATGAAGTACCACCAATTACCTACTAATAGGTGACATACGACTTGTGAAATTTGATTTAATCAAGCGATAAATTTTTTTGCAAATTTATAGTTGTGAACCCACTCGTTTAATAACGAAACCTAAGATAAATGCTACAGATAACTAATATTTATTTTGAAAAACGTATTTTTCTCCAACTCCTGCACTGGCATTGATAAGCGTATTTATCCCAATGTTTTCCAACACCCGGAAGCATCTAAGCATTAGAAATTCAAATCAATATTTAACCCTATTCAATTAACTTAGGGCACATCTAAAGAACGTTTTTACATAGAAAAGGAGTATAAAGGATTGCAAATGAGTCTCTCTCCCCAACGACCTCTTTAATTATTAGGGAAATTGTTTGTCCAAATTCCAAGAGCCACCTCTGTGCTCTAATTACTCGGCTAAAATCTCCTTTTAAATCGTGTAATTAGATTTTTTTTGAGTCTATTATAGTGAGTTAGAGGTCTGATTTCGGTTCTAAGATTCCTGGCGTTCTCGGATTACATTCAATTTATTTTCTTTGCGAACTCTTTGCTTCGTGCAGACTATTGTTTAAGTTTGGTCGTTTAGTTTGAATTGAGCTTTCCGTCTTTTACTTGTTGCGCTTTTAATTAAGAATACGTTTGTGCTATTTTTTAAGAATTGATTTTTTATCAATTTTATTTTCTATTTAAATTGACGCAGATTATGGTTCTCTCATTCAGTTCAATCCCAGACTTCAAATGCCCCTCTGTCTGCTAGTCCAGGCCTCTGCAAATAAGTATAAAGACGTCTCGATTATTGATCATTAGTTTACTGCTGGTTAGCAATGACAGATTCCAATATTTGGAATACAGATCTAACCTTGATTTTTATTTCTTCATACTGTACAAAAACATAAAAATTCTTACGGAAACTATGAAAGTAAAAACATGCAACTATATTTTGATAAAAGCATGTTTTTAAAAACAAGAAAAACAAAATACTATCATACCAAGACCTTGTTTTTCTACAGCCCAATTTGATGTTTAAACCAAAAATATTTTTAACGTAACCTAAACTCAAAAACAACTCCTATAAACCGGAAAGTTTTAAAAATCTCGCAATACATAATAAAGAGAACAATACTAAAACTTTTTCTTCTAAACTAAATATTCAATACAAAAAGTATTTTCCCGAAAATAACCTCGAATGATTTTGTAAGTTCGGCAATTGTAAGTCCTTGAGGACACATGCTGGCCGTATGTGGAGCACTTAAGCAACTTTGATTTTAGTACCAAGAAAAACATTCCAAGTTTAACGTAATGGACGCCGGAGCCGGTTGCCGTGATAAAACTTGCAGAATTGGCTGAGATAGTTCCTTATAAATAAGTGGTAGATAAATAAGTAATCGGTTTCGGAACTGAGCTTTAATATTTACGGGATATTGAGTTTGGACTTGTGATACTTTCTGTTACACTTATTAGTTTACCTTTGGGAAACCGATTTCTATTACCAATCTAACCTGAAAGTAATTGCTCAGATTGTCTATGATTTTTTCTACTTTTTTAGGTAATGTGTGGCTCGTTCGTTGATATAAGAAAATTAGGCTTTTTATGAAGCTTACCTTTCCATAATGTTTATTTGATTAAATATTAAACGAATTGTATTGACTGCTTGATCAAATCAGCCGTTTAAACCGTTTCAACTATAGAACAAAAATCTAAAATTATAATAAAGAAAATAATTCCCACAAAAGTAACAAAAAAATAATAAGATCATTAAAACATCATCAAGAATCTTGAATATCACAATAAAAATATTTCTAGTATTCCAGTTTCCCGGAAAAACGATTTTTTCGATGAAAAACGCCCGGTCGGTACTAGGCGCCCAGCGTAGCTAGGAGGTATCGTAGCGAGATGCAGTAGATACTCGTATGAAACTGAACTTCAGTAGCGCGTCGGCCGCCGACGGTGACGCACGCCTTGCGTTCCGTTTGTACAACGTTGTCGTGTTTATTTCGTGTGTTGTGTAGTGTCAGGGATTATTTTATTAAAAGTGTTTATGTAAATGTTTACTGAAAGGTTGGTAGATTCTTAATTATATTTTTTGGAATTTTTAAAATATATTTATTTAAAAAATCAAGTCACGATTTTTTCTTAGATATAATATTTATTAAGAGTATTAAAGCAGAAATTTCAATTTCAATCTCTAAATCATCGAAAATAAAAAAGAAAATTCGAGAAAACATCACCCACGTTTTCATGTGTTGATACCTCTATATCTCTCTCTTTGAACTACTTCATACGTTATAGCACATTCAATTACTCCTATTCATTCCTATTACGTTCTTTAAGTTAATGTTCGAGATCTAATGAAAAGAGTCTTATTTTATGAGATAGCAAATATATTAGATTTACATGTATATTTGTACATATACGTGAGAAATCCATATGTAAAACAAGTCAACACGATAAAACCTTATTTTCTTTACGAAAAAATACTCCATTGATAAGGAAAATCATTATCAGGTACTCCATTCATTGCATGCTCTATATTCTATAAGCCATAACTGACTGGGGAACTATAAATCCAGATTTATTATTCAGAATTCGATTTATTCCCTTACCTTTATATACCATTATTATTTATCCCTCTGTAATATTTGTTATTGTCAATTTAAATATCTTACTATCAAAACTTGCAATCATTTAATTATTCCGTAAAAACTCAAATTACCTGTCTTTAGCGAATTTTAAAAATATACATTTAAATTACCCTGACCCTTTTTACTTAATTATGACTCGCGGATTCCTCAATAAAATAGCTGATAAAATTATAGAAATTTCAAAGACATTTTTTCATACTTAATTATAAAACCTATCATAACTATAACATAACATACAAAATAGAGTCGCTTTATATTGTGTTAAATAGCTAACCATTCTACTTCATGTTTCCCTAACTTCCGTATCCACCCATTTTCGTCCACGTGGGTGTAAAATGAGGATAACTACCAATTTATTTGATACTGTTGTTATACATAAGTTGATATTGCTAATCAAATAGCTTTTGAACAGTAAATTAATTTCTTAACCTCACAAAACTTTAGGATACTGGGCTTCCTATCAAAATGAGTAGCATCAATGAGTAGCTCAGACAGACAGTCAGTCAGGCAAAAAACAGCATTCAATTGAATAAAATAAGCAATAGTCAAATAGAAAATATTCCAATAGATTCAAACGTAAATTAAAGTCATATAATTTGGAAGTATTTTGAGCTCATATAAGTATAAGTTACAATCTATGTAATATTTAAGTACATTTAACTATAATTTCTAAAGACTCGTTGACCCCACAGACAAACGATTGCAAAACCGTAGCAATTGTTTATATTGAAATATTTAATTTTGAAAATAAAAACAAACAAATTCTTAAATGGAAGTCAACATAGTTTAGAAAATGGCTGAACCAAAGATCGATCATTGACTATAGTGGGCAATTCTTAACAATTTTTACCAAGTTTACGAGTAATTCAGAATATTATAGTTGTAAATTGTAATACATGCTCGCTGTACTTATAAACAGTTTTATTTATATCAAGCTATAGTTAAGGCTTAGAATATTAATCCTTATTCCGCTAATTGGATTGTTACGTCTATACCGCGCGGACGTCGGGGCCATGAATTACTTTCAAACTCAACAACGATCCCTTTTAGATTATATTGTTGTTGAAGTAAATAGTAACGTCTAAACATTGATTTGGTTGTAACACTTGATAGGGTGACGTATATTAAGTAAATTTCTTCCAGCTTAGTTCATTTGTTTGCTATATTCATTAGTCTAAAGGAAAACCAATACTATTAATTGATATTATTGGTTGTACAATGAGAAAAAAGTTTTGTTTCCACAACAAGGTTTGCATTAAGTTAAAAAAAGTGATGAATTTCACCAAAACCAGCTACTATTCTAACTGAAAAACACCCCACAAATTCTCACACATTTCAAACATTTAATCAAACTAAAACACCTTTTAACACTAACAAAATAAAACAAACATGTAAAACGGAACGCGGATCAATCATTCGAATGAATGCCCTCATAACGTTTAACATTTCGTTTTACGCAGAGTTATCCCTTATTTTTATTTGAAGGTTACAATTATCGTAAGTGCTGTAGTTCTAGGAAACCGTTGCGGAGACTATAAAACGTGTATAATGTTGAATGAAATACGGCGGGGCTTTCTTTGTTAAGGGAACACATGTTGGACTGCTTCCTGAATCTATAAGTTATTAAAAAAAGACAGCAAAAATTATTCCCAGAATAACAAAAACGTTTACAAATTTCGACCACATTCATAACTCTGTTGAATCAATAATTTATCTTTTAAACTTTCTAGAAAGAAAAAGTTAAGGCATTAAGGTTATAAACCTGTATTTTACATTCTAGGCATTCAATGACTGGTAGAAGACCAGTCATTTCCTGGCTACCGATAAGCTGTACTCGAAAGATGTTATAGGCATAATTCATATTTTAAGAACAATTTGTACATCATAATCAAAATCAAAATCAAAAGGTTTTTATTTCGAGTAGGCCTTCTCAGGCACTTTCAAAACGTTACTGACTGTAGTTCGCGCGGTTCCAAAATGTCATTTTTATGCAGAAGAACCGGCAAGAAACTCCATAAGTTACTCTTTTAAAAATAGAAAAATACAAGTTTTACAATAATAATTATGCAGCAACAACGCAAATTAGTAAAATGTATAGATTACCTACAGACAAATATGGGATAAAGTATTCTTTGAATAAAGAAAATAGAAATGATTACCAAAAAAGAGGAACCCGACTATTTTACCAAGTTTACGATGTTGATACATGTACAAAGCATAGCTTACAAGGAAATAAAATAATAATAGTTTTACATACAAAAAAAAAAACAAACAAACGCTAAGGGAAAGTTAAGGAAATAATAAATTATAATAAAAGGCTAGCCGACTGCCAGGGAGACCACATGTGCAGAGATACTACATCCACGCGCGCCTATCATATGTACTATACTATAATACAACTCAAACAATTATCTAAACCTAATGAATGTTACCAAGTTCTATTTGAATGGTGCTAGTCTAAACATGTGATATAAATATGGCCGCCGCCCGCAGCTGTCCTGCGCCAGACAGGTGGGAAGTCACCTGCGAGATAGCACTCGATACGAATAGCACAGCCTTCTGTACACGTCGATAAATGTATTGTTTTCATTATACTCCAGAGAACGGTATTCATTTGATCTTTTTTATCTATTTAATAATAGACTGACGATAGACAATAGGTTGATAAAGTTTTCGTTTGTTTTGTTTATGTATTATAGTATCTAAGCAATACGGAACATAGAAAATATTGTTAGGTAGAAATAATTTATAAAGTCAAAGTGGCTTTAATTTAATTAAACAAATATTATATCTAAATATAAAGGAAATTCTTATTGTCTGAATAGCAGAAAACAAAGCTCATTCAAGCCAATCAAGGTTCATCCATACAACTGCCACCCACGGCAACATTTCTACGAAACTTCTACTTTGAATCACGAAATCAAAATTCGTTGATTCGTCGAATTCCTCCTTATCTTCCGCCTACGGTATAAAAAACACAATTTCACGGCTTGGATACCATTACCGTCCAGTTATAATTTTATATTTTCACACTTCAACTAACAACCGTTCGGTAAAACAGACCATATTTCACTGTGAGCTAATAAAAAAAGTAATTTCATGAAGGCATTAAAACGGTTTATAGTTTCTGATATTAAGGCCTACACGCGAACAAACAGATGTATATTAGGTAGATAGGTGCAGAAGTAATGTTGCTAGCAACCTGTGTTTAAAGTATGCTGAATGCAAATAACTGGAATGATATTTAAATAAGTAATTATGAAAGTCAGGGAATTCGTTTCAGTCGGTGTAATTTTTGAAGTTGTATTAAAGTTGGCTCCAATAACGACAGAATAAAGACAAAATTCATTATTATAATAGTATTTTTGTTTCTTAGCAAGTATAGAAATAAATCCCTTTGAAACGATTAGATTATTTTATTTTCTAAGTTCTGTGACGCTCTCATTACACAATACTAAAAGCAAGCACCTAACTAAAGTCGACGAAAACAATTGCCGGCAGCATAAATTCAAAGAAATACGAACATTGACTTAATGTTAGTGCCACTTTTATAGCATTCCCAATAAAACAAACCGACGTAAATCCGTCTTCTTTTACGCGTTTCCCATCATGATTTATACGGAACAACAAAACGCCGAACGAACACAATCTAGTTCGTTTTACGGCATAATTTGAAACAAAGAGAACATCTAAACTGATTAATTAATGTAGCAACTGGTTTACTATGTAAATAGTGCTCGTAAACCACCCAGTGTGCATTAGGGGCTTATGTCGTGTGACATATTACTGCAACGTTCTCGGTACTGAAAGCCGAACATCGATATGCACTGAAATAGATGATTATTACTTTCTACGGTATTGACAGCGTGGTTTAATTAGGCTGCTACTATTCAGGCCCGGATTTGTTTAGAAATATCAATCAAAAATAAAGCTGCATAAAGGAAAAGCAACTGTAGTTCTGGCGTAGGACTAATCATTGTTCTACAGTAGTATCAAAGTATTTATATAAAATTGTAATTAAAATAAACGCTTAAAACAAGTGAAAATTGAAAAAATCGCGCAATAAATTAACGAAACATTTCATAAACTCCCACAATTCATCTAAACAGGGGATTAAACAACAAAAACACTCAAGCAAAAAAAGGACCCAAAACCAGCACGCGTTTACGCGAACAAGTGCGGTACAGTGTGTAACAAAAGTAATAAACGCGATCGTCCGACAACATACGCTAATGAAATTTATAATCCATAAAAGCCGAGCCGTTGTTTTATAAAGAGTAATAATCATAAAGCCGCGTCTCTATCGCTTGGGCTTATTAAATAATGTGAGTGACTGTACTCAGCGTATTGCCCTTTTGAGAGTTCTGAATTGGATGCGAGTATATGTAGTGATGTTTTGGGCTAGTCAGTTTCCTACCAAGCCCATGCATACATACATACATACATAAACGTCACGCCTCTTTCCCTTGGGGGTAGGCAGAGATCACATCTTTCCATTTGCTACGATCCTGGCATACCACTTTAGCTTAAGCCCATGCAGAAGTGTGTTTATTGTAGATTAATTAAATGGACATTTTAAGTGTGCGTTTACTATTTTTATATTACCAAAAAAAGTCAACGCCTTTGTAGTTTTAAATTACTAAAAGATGCTTATGCATTATTAAGCTTCAACTATTGTAACTATGAAATTGATTGTTTTATTTGACAAATTTTGTCGAATAACAACCAGTTTTGGTTATTTATTAAAATACAAGTACTACCAATGAAAAGTCAAACTTATAAGCTACAAAACATTGATCACAATAGTACCAGTGTAAGCATACATGGCTTACATTTGCCTCGCCCGCGGCGCTCCCAAACTAACTTACTTTAAGATATTATTACAAACGTTCAAAGCCACGTACCTATGTATATTAGCAAAGTTTACTACTCCTTATGTTTGCTCACGGTACTAGCCTTTCATGAGGTACGAAACACAGAGGATCGTGTAAATAAAATAGTAGGACCTAGTCTCATAGTAGAAGGATTTGATTTTTTTAACACTTCCTACGTTACTTAAGTCAATTAATAATTTAAACATGAGTTTTTCATCTGCTACAAATTAGTATCTAGGAAAACCACTTATCTGTAAACAATTTCTACACCAGATTCATTATGGAAGGTAAGTAGCTATAAAAAATAAGTATCTTAAAGAATCTACCTCACAAAAGTGTTTATGAAAAGGGACCAAAATAGGAACTAATGAAGGAATATCTTATTCAAACAACCACAGATTTAAACACTGTAAATTAAACGTAGCAATTTTTATGACTAGTTTAAAAACATACATTTAAAATTAACTTTTTCAATCACACGCATGGTAGTCGTCCTACTAGACTCTCTCATTGTATAACTCTATATAACAGTCTGTTTAGTTCGTCATTTCGGGCGAGTACTGGCAGCGAGTGCAATTGTCAAATGAATGTGGCTTAGTGAACCGTTGTGGAACTATTGTGATGAAGCTTAAGCACATCCTTTAGTTTCAAGTTCTTTTGCAGTTTGGTTTGTTATTTAATACTTATGTTATGTATTTGAAAGTATTATTCTTGCCTGTCTGTGTCGGTTACGCTTTTACGGTTAAACCGCTGAAATGGTTAAAAATTTTAATAAAATATGTTACAATGTCAACTTGGATTTCGAGAAAAAACGAGACTTATTTTAGCCGCTACCTCAAAAGATATATACAAAAACCAGAAGGCATTTGTTCTAAAACGATATGGATACATTTTTATATACCTAGACCAAAATTTTTGTAGCAAGTAATCCAGGAAGTAAGTTTGAAAGTGAAAGTAAGCAAAGCACCTTAATTTAAGCAATTGGTTACCACATGTCAACCATATTTCTAACTTTTTACACGCTTAAATCTCCCATAAATATGATTTGTTTTTGTTATTTATTACTTAGCGACATTATTGGTTTTGTTTTTTGCGTTTAATCCCTGGGTGAGCGCAGAGGAAGCAACGGCTTACAGCCAAATATGAACGCACATTTGAAAAAATATGATACAGAGCCAAATCGAGTAAAATCATTGTGATATTACAATACTCTAACTACTTATCAATTACCATCTTACTCTTCATTTTGTGATTAAAACTGATCGTAAACTTTAAATTATGAAAAACTTAAACTCTTCAGACAGTTTAGCATCTTCCAATGACATTAATATATCGCACTATATTTCTTCGCCTGATGGCTTAGCTTCTGGCTACGATAAATCTATACTCATATTGGTTTGAAAAACTAGATAAGGTTACCACTAGTAAATGACCTAAAACTAGAAAAAACTAAGATTAAAATAAACCTCCAGTCCTCATTTAAGTTATTCCTCACAAAATGCAAGCAAAAACAACCAGAAAAGAGAAAGATAAACCCAAACGAATCACACCCTATACCTCAACTAAAACTACGGGATACACCAAACAAGATTCCGCGATAAATTCAAACCCACCTACAGAATCGACTGAAAATTTGATAGGGACGGGACGCCTTTAATTCATAAATTAATTAAACTTGCCCCGGCTTTCGAAGACGAAGTTTGCTGTCATTGCGAATGATAAGCAGGCTTCATTAGGATTCACGGAGCAAGTGACCCGGGCTAACGAGTCGGTCACTACAGATTTGTCTCTCTAATGCCCGGGTTTTTGCTTGTTTTGTTCCGGGACAGGCGGGTGTCGGTGTGATGATTGTAGCTTCTAAAGAATGATGAGTTGCTTTGTGTCTGTTGTTTTGTTGTCTGGAATGTGAGCGTGAATGGAAACATTGTACATAGTTATTATATCACTACCAATAGTAGACAAATTCATACCTGGAGTTTTCTTTATAGTATATTTAGAAGGCAATTTCGTTGAAGTTTCAACTGACATAGCCCACTTAGTCATTTTGAAATTTATCCCAACAACATAAAACAAATCAGCTTCATTTATCTGACTTACGATTTAACATTTTTTCGTCGCAGGATAAAATCCTTCTCACAAATTTCCCATCGCTTACATCTCAAAGAAGTTTTTAATTCATTCAGTAATAGCAAGACATACTTTAATTATTACGTTGGGCAACTGAGTGACGGCCGACAATAAAAGCACAAAGCGAGTCGAAGCTATAAATTTTTAACGTCTTCACGAAACAACGTTCATTTAGTCCCTTTGAGACTGTGTTAACAGTTGCCGGCAAAAGGGAATTGTGCATTGTCTTTTGTGAAAAACAATCCCTTAATAGAATATCGTCGACATCATGGTTTTAATACCTGGATTTAATATTTAAAAAAAAAATCAAAATTGGTTAAGAGAGAATTTACATGTTTTTGAAGTAATTTTCGAAAATAACGTTTGTAATATTACAAATAAACAAATTATAATACCAATATTAACAAACAATGATAACATAAACATTAAACATTCGGTAAATGCATTGTTCGTTATCAAAACACAATAGTTGCGATAATTATGGAAACTATTGCTCTTGTTCTATAATTAACTATTAACAGCAATTACCTGAATAACCTATTTCGAATGGAATATAATTTCCTATTTCCCGACCACAACATAAATCAAAATAATTACTTTGTTTTTGCAATCAAGAAAATTGTTTCGGCCAGTTTATTGGGTACTGAAAATGAAGACAGTCTACTATCTTAAACAACAGGGGAATCACAACAAAACATAAACATTTAAGGAACAGTTTCTAAATTAAATCAGGAACAAAATCTTTGAATTTGATTGCTCAATCCAAAGTCTCTATTTGCCATAAGCTGTCAAATAAATTCGCAGCCGATAGCTCGCTTTAACGACTTCCAATGGTAACGTTTTATTGGCAGTCAATTTGACGTAGCTAACTCCAGGGTGTGGGCGCCCGCCTTTATTAATAATACTCGTTTTATTACTTAATATGGAGTTTAATTATAATGGAGTTATAAATGTTATTAAATTCCTGGTACCTACGATGCCTTCAAATTGATGGGTGCCGATAAATTTTACTCGGAGCATAATTTTATGATCCCTTGCTAAGTAAACGTACAAGATTGTGAGATGCCATAATCAATAGCCGAATGTACGTTCAACGTTGAGTTTAATTCAATGGGATAACTATAGCCAAAATATACATAAACTAGCAACCCCTCCGAAACATTCTTCCTAAAACATTATATCTATAAATAAAAACCGCATCAAAATTCATAGCGTAGTCTTTTGATAAGCCCTATTCCTATTGAGGAGTGACCTCATTATTATGTATTTATTTATTTAAAAAGGCACATTAAGTTACATGTTGAAAATATAAAAAGTCCAACAAAACTATTTACATAGTTTGTCTGGCATGTACTTACATATATTATTTAACAATTATTTATTTAAGTGGTGATGTTTTTTCGATTACAAACGACATTTGTAACGGTTTTTGGGATACTTGAAATTCTGCTTACGCTCAAGCAAAAAAATTACAATCATAAAACCAATTTTGTCTTTACAGATGTTCCTAATAACAATTCCTAAAGTGTTGGTGCAGTAACTGTGACATTATGTTCGTTTAATTTTATAACAATGAGTGCAAAAACTGTAAAGTGAAGACATGGCTTCGTACAATCATCAGGAAACGCAGTCCAGTCCAGCAAAGGAACTGCCTCGGTAAGACGTTAATTTATAATAGATTCCTATTTTTATCGAGCTATTTCGGTAATATGTCTAGTACCTATACGTCTATTCTTTTGCGTTTGAAGCTGTGATAGCCTAATGGTAAGACCGTGAGACTGCTAAGTCAAAGGTCTCGAGTTCGATCCCCACGGCGCGCACCGACTTTTCGAATGTTGTGTGCGTTTTAGAAATAAATATATGGGTCGAGGCACATTATTATTATTAAATTTTTTGCCTTTTTTATTCACATTCACTCTATAATTTTCAGACCAGGAAAAATATCAGAAAAATACCTACTAATTGAACAGTCTCTGTATACATACAGAAACGATAGTCGGTAACAAAAAACAGAATTGTAAACAGCTTTCCGTATTGAATGATAAAAACATGAAATGCATTTAAATGTCAATAGCCGTCGGACAAACGTATCGAATTACTTTATCTCCGTTGTTGGGCCACCAGTGTCGTCGCTATTGACCATATCTGTTCTACTGATAAATACGGAACTATCTCCTGTTACAAATGTTTGGACAGATGATTGACTATCGTGATTTGTTGTTGTCGATTTGTGATTTTAAAATATTGTTTTTGGAAGGTTTTTTGGTGATTCGGTTTTTAATTTTAATTTTATTACGCTGAGATTATTTTTATCACATTTTGTTTCTATGTTGAGAGCTACTTGTTGGTTGATTTGGTCAAAAGAGAAAATTGGAATCATATCAAGAAGACTCTCAAAGCTACGAGAATTACGCTACTATATAGATCTTTCTGAATAATTAAATTCAAGTTCTTACTACTTCTGTTAAATAGTAAAAAACCAGGATCTAAAATAGTGTCACGGTAAATCGATTTCATTTCACTATCACCGTTACGTCTCCAATTTTAAGGAGTATAATAAAAGGATGTTTAAACCGGCTATTACGCACGTGGTACGTGGAAATCCGTATACGCATGAATACAGAACACCCATTTCGTGGCTTGTCTTTCAACAAAACCTGTGCAAAAATCGTTGGCTTCGAGTAGAACAAAACGTGTCGGATTGTCGGACTGTCGGTGTAAATGTAGCAATTCGTCGCTACCTGCATGCAGCCCCGGACATTGAATGTTTGGTCAATTTGGTGGCACTACCATGGAACTTTATGGAACGGAAATAGAACTGCAGTGTGTGGGGTATAACGATGATTTCACATTTTGAAATCACTTCTTTGATTTGTATTGAAATGTACAATTAACATATTTTACGCGAAAGTCTCATTAGATTCAAGCCTAGTGCTGTTTGCCCTGGAATCATTACTGAAAAAAACTACATAGTCAAATAATAAAACTGTTATATTTTTTAACAAGTATCAGAAAAAAAATGTATGTATCAAAAGATAACCAGCCGTCATCGCGTCAGGTATCATAAATTCACCTACGCATCTCTACCACATCATACAACTTAGTGCATTTAAAATGTAACGTGAGTTAACATCGCAAAACGATCGAGTATTAATAGTGAGGGCCGCCCATTTTAGTTCGGAGCCGGATGTAAAATCGATACAATGAGTACACAGAAAGATCGCAGACATTTGGTGCACGGAGCGTTGAAAAAAACGTTTATTATTTTAACACACGCTTCACACTGAACGTTTGTTTTACACTGAAAGTGACTATTTATTTATGTTATGCCTTTGTGTTCGCACGCTAGACGTGAATGTGAAAACAATGTTTTTCTTTTCATACAATGTAGGTGTAAATATACCTTGAGGGGTCGATTGATGCAGGGTTCAAATGGGTGGCTGTTTATATGAACTTTTTAACCGACTTTAAAAAGGAGGAGGTTATCAATTCGAATGTGTATAAGCTTTTTTATGTTTGTCCGCGGATAACTTCATCGATTGAAAATTATTGCTCCCGTTTAGAAGCTCTCAAAAAGCTCCTAATAATATTTAGTACTATAATAATAACCCACAAAACTATAAACATCATAATTATGTATGCAGACAGTTATCATATCATCGTACCACACAATAATTTAATTAAAGAAAACCTCGCCAAATTCCACGAATTGTGAAATACAGTATTTTTAAGGCAGGTGTTCGCGTATTATTCCGAACATTGTATTCATTCGGATACCATCAATTAATTAGACCTTCATATTAAAAATTCTGCTGATGCGTAAATATTTTAAAAAACGAGTTCATTCATTTTCACACGGGTTCCCTTGTTAACAAAATGGATGTTTTTCCCGAATGTTATAATAACATTATAACACGATTGTTTATTTAGTTTTGTTTTGAACATTTGCGAATCAATGTTTGTGGTGAAGTAAGTGGGTTAACTAACAAATATAACGTAGGTATACGAGTATGTAAACATTTGGTTTAACTGAATTACTAACCAAAACGTGTCTAGTGAATCGATCAGTTTAAAATCTATTAGACTTATTAACCTCGCAGTCAAACCATAGCCTTTAAGAAATAATGATAAATAAATAATAATAATAATACACGCTGCATTTACTTGGCATCAGCCCGTAAATGTGGTTCAAAACCAGGAAATCGCTGTGAAAAAATCCGTGAAAAAAAATAATTAGACTAATCTACATATTATTATACCTACTTCTTTCACCTGCTAACACAAAACAGTCAATCTCAAGACTTCGACACATTCTAAAAAGTAAATCTAAACAATAAAGAATGTTTCGTTGGAGTTTCTTCAGACGGTTTCCTTTGGGAAGAGCCGCATAATACGTTTTGTTAGGCGATGTCTTCGCTGTCCCTTGACAATGTCGTTCCGTCGTCGTCTCGCCTTTAAACTCACCTAACTGTATGTAGAGCGGTGCTTTTAAATTGATCAATTTAAGACTAGAGTAACTCTTTGAAAGAGACTTGTTTAGTTTTATAAATCTTTGGGGAAACAGGAGTCTTGTTGATGGAATAAAATGGGTAAAATGGGAAGATAGAGCCGCTGTGGCTACTGTATCAGCTTTTTCTAAAATGGAGTCATAAGTTGCGGTATCGATAGTCTTGTTTGAGGTTACATGAATGGATGAAAATGGAGTCAAGTTAGCAGTCTTTTATAATATTACTGTAGCCATCTTCACATTTAAATGCATAAGTTGTTTTGGAAGTGGACACTCAGTTGCTGTTTGATCAATCAACCTTTATTTCGGGCCCAGTCAAAATAGGACTCATCCCAGATACGGACCAACCGACCTCTTCACCGTTCTCAGAACATATTTTTTTACCTCTTAATATAAAAATATGAATCCAAACTAAAAAACAAACAGCAAAACCTAAAAACTTCGGTAGCATAAATTGCATTTTTCCTCTCTATTTCCCCAAGGAAACACGCCATTAACTCCAAATTGCGGCAGAACATCTCAATTACCATAAAACTTTGGGAAACTAAAAAATCCGCAAACAAAAGGGGTATTAAATCAAACACAATAAAGTTTCCCGTCTAACTACTGGCGCACCATAACTCATTCCCGTCGATAATCACACCATAACTTACTAGCGCCCTCTGTAGCCGCCCGCTAATATTAAAGTGGTGTAATGTCGCAGTGATCAGTTTTAAAATGTAAATTTATTGCGCATCGCGACGTGTTACGAGGATTTATGTCCTCTCCAATATTGTTGAGGTTTTATGATGGTCTTTTATTACTTGTGTATACTATTTTTGGAAGAGTGGCTTCGTTATGACACGTAATCGGGTTACCACGGTGATTGGGGAATGTTATGGGTGCTTACGTTTTGACAAGCGTTCCGTTATTACGCATCGGTACGTTTCGTTCGTGTGAAACTCCACAAATATTTGAAGTATAATTTTGTCGTACTCCTACTTACTTCCTCTGGTTAAATTTATAGCGGACTTCATGGTCAATACTTGAATCATTCATCCGTAGATGTGCATAATTTTCAATAGCTACAAATACTTCCTAAACATAAGTTTCTACCGATATCACGACATGCCATGCCATCGTTAAGTGCAGGAGTTTATTTTAAGTCTATAAATTTATCACATCCATCCAAATATAAATTCCCAAATTGGAGCTCTCATTTAAATATTCCACGTAATATCCATCATCAAACTATCCAGAATTGAGTTAAGTTTAAAATTGAACTATCGAATCGTTTCGGGAGCTACAATAGATTTTGGTCACGCAAAATGTAAATTTTGAAAAAGCGTATCGGATACGAACCGAATTGTTGCGAACGATAAAATATTTCATGAAATAGATTGACTTAAATAAATCTCGTGCTTTGGTATTCTGTGAAATGTATGGAGTCCAGAGTTCAAAATTTTGCATGCACTGTATTTTAAATGTTTATAGTGTTTAATTTTGTTTGTTGTATGTATTTTGTTTAAATATTCCAATGTATATTAGATCTGACTGTTATTGCTTTAAATACCTAAAAATGCGACTTTTCTCACTCCAAGCTTTATGTTTCCTGTTATTTCATTAATTACAGTTTTTTCTATTGTAACTCAGAAAATATTATGCCCATTAGTAGAGTCCTTAGCAATAAACTATATAAATTAGCTACAATTAGTAGAATGTACACATGTACGAATGTCCAAGCCAACAGTTATTACTCGATTGCACGAACTTTACATATTTTGGCCAAATTTTTTGTACATGTTTATACCCTTTAAGGTATTAATTAAGCTAACGATATGGATATCATTTTGTTCTTGTAAGTTATTTAAATGTACTAGAAACATGCCAAAAGAGCTATTATTAGACTAATTAAGAGTGTTATTAACCTTGAGCTATTCATTATTTGCCCCATTTAGGTGAAAATAATTGCGGGGTTTCTAATGTATGGGACCTGCATAGTATTTTGATATTATACATTTTTACCATTTCTGTATTATGGGTTAATTTATTTTTAATCTTGCCAATTTATCGGCTAATTTGCCGGACCTTAAATTATACACATTGGTTAGCGTTAATGTTGTTCACATAGTTTATTTCATTCAAACGTTTCTTGCTTTGTCGAGAAGTAGTTGTTCTATTTAAGCTTCATAATATATGTTCGTAACTTATGATAAGTAATATTCAAAGTTCAGCTTACGCGAAATCTGTGGCATCCGACATACGTAACTCTGTGTAACATAAATCTTGAGCCTTCAGAAACTTCGGCTCATTCTGATTCAGGCCACGACAGCCGTCCGACGTGTCAAATATGACGACATTTTTGGTAAGTTTTAAGGAAAATCCTAGCGTTATGATTTGCATCACGTGTTAGATGACACGTGTGTAATATTTCTTTTTTAAGATAAGAAATTTGGTAAAAATTACTGGTGATTTACTGAATAAATTTTCGATTTATCTTCGGATCTCAATATATCTTCTTCAATTCCTCCGACTGCAGTGAACGAGATTACAGTAGGGTTACAGGCTAAACACGGATTATTAAAAGAAGTACCGTCTATTTAAAACAACCCCACATTCAAAACCACAGAAACATCTATTTATTAATTAACAGCATTCAACTACCGACAAATTATTACGAGCGTAATATCCATCCAACAGTTTTCGGTCACGCGTTGAACGAAAATAGCTAATACTTGACATGTCGTACTACTTCATCATGTAGGGTTATATTCCTGGGCTCATAAAAATAGTGAACACTTTCAAAGTAATTATGATGAACAGTATTGGTTTAATTGATCAATAAATTTATTTGGACGTGTCGTGAATGGTAATATTTTAAAACAATGGTAATTCTGTTTGAGTTCACTTTTTGCTGAATGTGAAATTGTATAATTGTCGGAATGAATAAATAATATTGTTGTAATAAAGAAGAATGAGATTTCAGAGTTTTTTACAATGACACGATTCCGCTTGAACTTCATTCAAAAATAATTGTATTGAACACTGGAGCTTTTCCTTGTTATCGTTCTTTTTTACAAATAAGTGTCACGAAAAAAGCCTTTAAAAAGATATAAATCAAATCACGCTCACAAAACATCTCCACATCGAATAAACGGTCGAAATTACCGAATCACCGTTTGGATCTAATAGCCGTGGGTCCGAATAAGGAGGTACACGCTTGGCTGGCCGCCCTCCGCAATATCCGCATTTTGTATTCCTGTTCCGAAACCTGTCCGCTTTTCTGGATCCTTGTGAAATTGGCGCGGATATGCGGATACGCGGATATTGACGGCTAAAGCTATACGAGTTTATGCCGGCGGATGTTATTCAGTGACATGACGTCATAATTATGTCATGTACTCGTAAAGAGGCTAGAAATGTGGAGCAATAAAATTGTGACATTATTCTCGTCTTATTATCGCTTTGAATCCAACACAAATGTGAAATTTCTTTTTATACCTACGTAATTGCGATAAAAGTTATATTTGAACTGGAGCTAAAATGAGGACTCCTTAGTTAGATTTGTATTCATCCGTGCAAGTCAGACGCACAACACACAGACATAAAAATTGACAGTTCTCCTTCAACGGACATAAAATGAAAACTCTTTGAAGAACTGAAGGAAGATCATTCCGTGGACTTTAATAATTTAGCTGTTTACTTTGAAGTAGCTCAAAGTGAAAGTAGGAGACAATACGCTCGCCATAAAACAGTCCCCATAGCATTGTTTACTCGTAAAATAAAACATCGGCTCATCTCATTGCACGTATTTAGGTCAACTTGGGAATTCGCGTCACGTTCGTCCATTTGTTCCGATGTATTGCCCGGTTGATGCGCGAAACACCTGGCCAGTTTGGACAGCGCCATTAGTTCGCCGATTTTATGGGATTTGTTTTGTTTTGGATTTGATTCCTTAGTGGGTAACATAAAATTTTTGGTTTTGCCAGTTTGGACAGTTTTATTACGTCGACCGCAAATTGGTTTTGAAAGTCTTTTATTGTTCCGACATATTAATAGTTAAGGGAGTTTTCGGAACAAATAAATTCAAGCATGTGGGAGTCAAACAAATAGCCATAATTTACTTTAACGCTTTAACTTCTTAAAGGGTTTCAAAAAAACAGTTTCCTACCTATTAAACCTACGCAGCCAGATCAAGTCAATCGTTACGGGAAATCTTCAACATTACAACATCTTTTAACGCGTTTTCACGAAAGCAATTTCCATGCGAGGATTGAACCCTTGGTAGGCGGCAGACGTGATCCAATCTCGGCAGATGATTGATATGTCGAGGCCCGTCGGACATTCTGCAAATACAATTTTTTATCTCTACTTTTTGACAGTCCGACTGTATTTCGTGCGAAATAATTTATGGTTCTTTCTGGAGGATGGTCGGATCTTGTTTCCCTTTGCTTTTGTTTTGAGAGAAGTGGAATGTTTTAGTAATTGGGTTGGAAGTGTTGCATTTGTATTTGGTTGGTTTCGTTTAGGTTTTAATATAGAAAATGGTTTTGTTGACTCGATAAATGTTTTAGTGTTTGTCACATAAACTACTCTCTCAACCATTGTGACATTTACTCGATCCTTCTGGTACATCTACTAAAATGGAAAGCATAAACACTTCAAGAACAAGCTAAAAACGACATCGCATCTTTAAAGACTTGTAGCAACTTTCCTTTTTACAGCCAGAATGTATAAAGAAGTCACAAACCCAACGTAAAAAGCGACATCGCAAGTTAAGTCAACGAATCTGTTTGAAGGCTCCAAAAAAGTCCTTTCCGTCACTATCTTGAATAGCTTAACGGTAGACCCTACGTCGTCTGGGATTAAGCCACGTTGCGTAGCTCCTGCTGAATTAAAATTCATGAATGGCAACCGATATACTGTCACCAGTCCAGGTGGCATTTCCAGGACATCTGGGTAAAAGTTGAAGTGTTTCTGGCTGTTATATCACACAAACGCTTTTATTGGTTATCTAGCTAGACTATTTCCGATAAGTTAGTATTCAGTGTATTTTTATTTATCGATTTTGGGTGTTTCTGCCTCGTAAGATTTTAGAAGTTGTTGTTTATTTACCATCCTATAAATCACTGAAAATAAAAGGATTTTGAATGCATCATCACTCAAAATGTCGAGCAAAGCTCAAAATGTAGTCTGAGCCTACCGAATTTCGAACAGAACAATCCATATTTCCAGAACATTTCAGCCTTGCATTCTGGTAACCCTACCACAGCACGCTGGCGAACACGGGTTCGTTAATATGCGCCCCGGGCAAGCCGCCTCGACTTATTTGCCTGTTCCCGGCACTTTTTTAACAAATTTCTCCAACTTCGGATGGAAAATGAATGTTGATTTCTTGAGAGTTTTGGATTAGAAATTCGGGTTATGAGAATGGTTATATCTGTGCTTTATTATAATAAGGCTGGTGGAAGAATATTTTAAGAATAAAGATGTGACCTCATTTTTGAGGATAATGTTATCATATTTTTTGGGACGCGTTTATTATGTATGGTACGAGTATAATCCATTACTTAAATGCTGTTGACAGGGGTTTATGTTAAAGTCTAGGCTCAGCAACATATTGGTAGATTTAAGTATATGGCTAAGCAGACTTTACGTGTCCCTGTCTACATTTCAAAGGCTTTTCTCTGCAGAAATATAATTAAATGCTATAAATTGGCGACGCGCCAAACCTTTAAACTTACACTCGTGTTGTGTAAGCGCAATAAAAATTGTTTTAGTACATTGTGACCGCCTTATTGGTAATTGGTAAAGCAGTATTGATATTTCAGTGGTATTTTGAAATTGTTTTAATTTTTGGAATTGTGCCCGTTTATTGTTGCTTAATTCTACGTTTTGTTTGAATTTAATATGGAAATTAATACAGTCGTTTCGGAATGCTTCTTTAGTAACAAAGGTTCAGAATAGTTTAGGTTTTGTTTTAGTAACTATTGGATCTTTAGAACAGACAGCAACTTTTTTGTTCTTCTGTTGCCAGAACTACTCAAAGACGCGCCACTTGGGTCGTCAAAATCAAGCTCTTTCTTACTTAAATTGTTATGAGATTTTCTTGGCACCATTGTTATAATTCGTATGCATTAAAACGAAACTAGTTTCGAGGACAATTTCGCGGCAAAACTTAACGCGAGGAAGCAGATGGTGCGTTCATAACATGTTCTCTTGAATTTAAAATAGCGCAATAACCTGTTCCAACAAAGTTTTTTGGATGGAATAGCTTTGAAGTCTGCATTATTCTTTTCTTTATGTATTTCATTTGTATTAATGAGCTATAAAAAAATTGTCTCTCCTTTAAAACATGTGATAGTACCTAGTTTAAAAAAACTTTATATATTTTTTTATTTATTTTTTGTCTCGAAACTAATCTTTATCTGTTCACTACTCATCAGCTGTTGCGCCGTCGAGGTCAAAATCAGCGTAGCACTTTATTCATTCACATGAATGTCAATAACACAATACAATATCACAATAATTACTTTTGCTTCAAAAGGCTTCACTTTCTGACCAGCATTTTTAATCAAAATACCGCCACCCTGAAAATTCAGCATTCCTTTGCCGGTTGAGTAAAATTCTTTCCTCCATAAAATTGTATTGCATGCAACTGTGAATCATTGGCAGTCTGAACCGACGTTTATGAAGTAAAATCGATCTCTCAGGTTATCGTCTGTCAACGGCAGCGGATTGCATTGTGAAACGATGGGAATTTTAAATAGAAACATACTTCTTTACGCTAATCTTGCAATGTCCCCGATACGAGGGCGTCGAAATGTCTTTACATTGATGTAAAATGTATTTGAGAAAAGTTTCCAAGGAGTATGTTTATGTGGAAGTGCTTAAGTAGGTTTTTATATAAACTGTTTAAATTAAACTATTCGATAATGTTAACTAATATTACGTAATATTAGAATAAACGAAGTTGTTTTTTTAATAGGTACCTGAATAAAGTTTCTAAATTAATAATACACGAAGTTTTTTCTTTTTACTGGAATACTACCATACGAAAAATCATAATTATTTGTAACCATATAATACGACATGCATACTGCAAATGCATTTGCTTCTATTAGAAGCTAACTCACCGACAACCAGAAGCAAACAAATCGAAAATCAGAACCCATCCATTCTCTCAACATCTGGGTAGTATAAATGACAAGGAAGCGAGGGTGGGTTGCAATTTACATAATGTAATCAGCCAACAGCGGATCCGATGACTCGAGCTTCGAACCGCCTCTAGCTCGAATCGCGAAATTTTAATTTATTTAAGTCCGACATCTCGGGACCCACCGATCTGTCCTTTGAGGCCTTTGATTGATGCCAAATGATTATTATTGGAAAATGGAACGAAAAAATGGTTCACTTTAATAGAATTTCGGAAGGTTGAGATTGGAGATCGCGGCAATTGAATGATTAGGTCTGTTGGACTTTTAGGGAGCTTTCCTTTTTTGTGAGTAGCCAGTTATGTTATTGAAAGATTAGTAAAGCAAATTCTTCAAGTGACGTAATTCATATTGCGTTAATTTAAACTTTGCTAATTATCTGCTAAAAAGACACCAATTGTAATAACATCCTTATCTACACTCTCACCCAGTGCCACAAAGTCGAAGATTTCCAACAAAAACTCTTTAAAAACGTTAAAAGGAAATTCGTTTGCAACACTCGTATACCAATCGCGATAAGGCATCGCATAAACTTAAAGATCTTTAACCAGATCCTCTTTGTATTCATGGGATGAAGAAAACTTCCCCAGGTGTGTCACCCCCCCCCCCTACCCTGAGGCGAGCCCACTTCTTCCACTCCTTTTGAAAAATTTCAAACATTTTTAAATTACTGCCCGCCTTTTGCATGCGGCCATGAAGTTGTTTGGACTGTCGACGTTTGTCAGGATTATTAAATGTTAGTTTTAAAGTACAATAAATTAAATATATTTTTTGATGTTTTGCTTATTTATTCGTTTAATTCCACTTACCTACATAGCAAAAATGCGAAAGTGTAAGTGTAAGACTTTCCACGTTTCAAGTAGAATTCAAACTGAAGCTTTACAGGGTGATTTAACTAAAATATTTCAACTATCAATCTACTGCATTATTTGAATATGAAAAAATGTTTACCTGACCATCAAGTCTAATGCAATACACGCTAATCTTTCCCGCAGACCTCATAGCCCGCATTCTTGTTCATTATATCTCCTGTTGTACTTTTTTTGCTAGAAAGGTTTTAACGTCTCCATCTTTGTGTCTCTCGTTATTAATCTGTGAAAGAGTACGACAATAAGGGGACAGTAACTGAACGTTACGCCTTTACGCTTGATGGGGATTTTAATTAAGATTTTTTAACGCACCATTGCTTCTTAAATAATGGTTTGTCGGAATTTGTATTGGTGATGAATAATTTAAACATGTATATTTCTATTTCCTTAGTTAGATAATAGGAAATTTCATTCTTTTAGTTTATTTTATCTTAATCGACATCTTGAGCGAGGTTTTTGCCTAGCAGTGCGACACTAAAGGCTAGAAAAATAAATCAATATCTGAACATTAAAAGTATCACAGGAAAGCTTAAAATAACTAGAGAACGACAACATCCTTACTATATTCTTGTGCTACAGAAATTTTATAAAATGTCTGTTGTGTCATTTCATGCTATATGGTAAACTTCGAAACGACAATTGTTCTTAATTAAGTACATATTAATAACATTAATAAATCGTATATGAAATGGCCTCGAAAGTTTCAGGTGCGCTGAATCTACGAGTGAAATTAACAAACAGTCATAACTCACGATTCGCAACAATTATCGTCTGTTTTGTCATACTTACTGTAATTTTGGAACTTGTACGTATTGTCAGCTGGAGTAACGTTAACGGCAAAAGTGTTGATAACATATAATTACTTAGGTAAATTCGAAACTTGATCGAGTTATTTCTTGAACAATTCTTGGAAAGTAAGTTCATTGTTATACAACGTTGATAAAAGCGAGAGGCATTAAATGAAACCACATACTCGTATACTATAAGTGCCTACTGCTAATCCGAAACTATTAAAAAAAAGTTTTCAAGAAGTATTCGAAAAAACTTTTTTCAAAGAACTTAAATAGCTTAATTATTAACTTAAAATGTAAACACCCTTAATAAAAATTTACACTGACGTGCGGTGACCTGCGTAACGTAACGTGACATGCACTTGTTTGTATTGCAAACTTACGATGCGGAGCAGCAACGTCGCGTGAATTTTGTTGTTTTGCGGTGAATGACTCTTAGATAACTATGCCTATAAAACTTAGTCACCTAATCAGGAAGATACAGCATGTTCAAACTAAAAAAAAACTAAAAAAATATCCTGTGACTAAACTATTGCTTACATTGATTTGATTTTTGTTGTGTAGCCTTATAATGATATACAGAATATGTGGTTTCATTTAATTTACACTTTGATTTATTCTTTTTACATTGAAAATATTTTTAGATATGATATTTTTTTTAAAAAGATGAAATATATTTTAACCTAACCTTATAACGTCGTAATTAGCTTTTAAAATGACCGTAATGTATACGGCAAAATCCCTCCAACGACATAATTAATTAGGAACTAAATGTAACATCCCATCTAACATCAACTCACAAAACAATCTACATTCGCAAGACCAACTAATTACTGGAACGTTGACGCAAAACAAGTATAAGTTACTTTTCTTGTCGACTGTACCACGAACTTCACGAAGTAACGAACTTGTTACTCAGAGAAAATATACGGCGTGTAACTGTCGCATGTGTAATGATATAAAATAGTGTCTACGCAATATTAATTACGGGGTAACACGACATTTATGTCAGCACGAGTTTTCTCTAGAGGGGGATTGCCGTTTGCGCAGACAGCGAACAGTAAGTAGTAATCCAAGTTTAAAAGTTATGACGCGAGTATTTTAGGGTTAATGTTTTATTTTATGTAGGGCATTTTATTTTGAGGTTGAATAATTAGGGCAGGGTTGTGGAGACACCAATCTTTGTAATATATTCCGTAACATTTCCACACGGCCATCTAGTCTCAAATTAAGTATACGAGAGTAACTTGTGTTGTGAGTACTAGACAACTAATTAACATACTTATATATTTCTAAATACATACATAATATTTAAGTTTTACTGTTATTGATATTTTCTTAATATTTAATACAAAGTAACAGAGTTAGACAGTTTGTCTGTCTAGATTCCCATCCCTCAACAAGACTGTTACACTAAAATAAACAAAAGCTAAACATGTAACAATTCTCACCTACGGTGTCTCATCTGTGTCGTGTCACAAACAAAACTAGGCCGACAAGTTGCCGGTAATAGGATGAAGAGATTAACTTTGTTTGCCCAAATATATTAAGGCGAATTAGCGAAATGAGCGCTTTACTCATACAACGAACTGTTAAAGTAGGACTGTAGTTATTGTGCAAGCGAGACAGCGCAATACAATGCGGCTAGCGTTGTCCCTCTCCCACAATAGCTGTAGATACAGTTTCGTAGCTCGTAGTATGCGGTCCGGTACTGGATAAAATCGTCACTTTATCTTGACTACACTCAAATGATTTAGATTTTCCCCGTAATGCTGGCTGTTTGCGGAATATCCTTATAAATAAGGTGGATTAAGAATTTGATGAACCAGTTTTTGGCCCGGTTTTAACTTATATTTAGGCTTATAATGAAACGAGGTCAGGCCAGGCCCAGCAGTGAATTTCTGGGCCTGGCCTGGCCACTTCTTACTCATATACCTAGTAGTTTCCTATCTTGTTATAAAATGTATTTCAAATAAATGTTAACTGAGCTCGCTTTACATCACAACACATCTTCGAACACAAAAACCCTCTAAGACAATCATCTGATTAATAGATCTCATCTCAGTGATTTGTGTTCATTCCAAATATGTCGTTTCTATTTGCAGCGTCAGATTTATAAATGTCTATAAATCGAAACGCACGCAACACGAAATTCTTGAACACCACTAATTCCAAACCACAAAAACAAAAGAATACACACATAACATTCTTTATCAAAGACTCATTTAGAAAAACGAGAAATTTTAATTTCGTGCAAGTTTCGATACATTGCCGCTTTTGATGTACCACTTTTCATGCTCGTGCTTGACGTCTCCGCAATGGATAACAACTCGCACGATATTTATCGTTTTGTCTAAACGAGCCAAGACAAAGAAAAGTGGATGAATCAAGTGAGTGTTCCATCAAATCTGTCTGTTGGATGGCCACAGCGGTAATGAAGTGGAAACACGAATTTAATGTGTTTCACGATACGCCGGGCGTCTTGCTAATGTTGCGTGATACCACGGAACCTGAAATGCTGGATACGGCTGAGTTACAAAGAATAGGCAGGAAGTTTGAGTTTAATTTATGTTCAAAGTTGATTTGGCTGTCGAAATGTTGAGAATATCAAATTGGAAAAATATTGCATTTATCCTTAAAAAGAAATGAATACAATCAGACGTTTTTTAGATAATTATTATTTGCTACACTTATAAAATGGTACTTACGTTTTGATTAAAAGAAGTCATTGTACCACAAAAGCATGTATGAGTGCACTACCAAACACCTTGGTCTCAAAAACTATCTATATTCCATAGAACAAGATGTTCAAAGTACGACATCAAAAGTAGGGAACTATGATCGATTCACAATTTCTGAACTCACAAAGACATCTCATCTCCTTTATATCTACAGCCCAGACGTTCGGAAATAACGCTTTAATGAGTGTAAAGTAGGGGAAAGAAGGTTTTAATGCACGCCATTCGTCTCCCCCTTACGAGTGTTTCTTCTGCCTCAGAGAGCGCAGACACAGGCTGGCAATACCCTCATATTATTTTTATTTCAACTGACCAGTCTGAAAAGATAAGACTAGATATAAGTTGCTTTGTGAAAGATAATATTTTTAAAGCCACTCGAAATAGAGCTTGTGAGAAATGGTTAAGAGATACAATTGTAGGTCACGTTATATTGGTGGTCGGGGTAGTACTTTAATGTCGAGTTTTAATGCTTTATTTGTGAAGTGCTATTGTGTTTCTGTTAGAAATAGCATTTGTTGCTTTGCTCGGATTCGTGCTCGATTATGAACAACCAGATAGATGCCTTTATTATCTTTTGTTCGAAACGTGCTCCTATTTAAACTATTATTTTGTTAATAATACAATTAATGTTATGTCAGTTTTCAAATTCCGCGATAACCATAATGATATTCAAAAGTATTTTGTTTTTAATAACCGACGGAATACTAATGAAATTATAGCTATCCTTATTCCTTCTTTAATACTGAGCTCATTCAAATCCCGCGTCAGTTTAGATAGATACATAGAATATTCTTTATTGCATACAACATCAAAGACAGATTAACAGACAGTTTAGTTGTATTATTCGCATAAAATATACAAAATATGTAAGATTCATGTACATATCTGAAACATCACACACCCAGCTGCAGCTTGTACCATCGGGATCATTATACGCGTGTAATGAAACACCCACGGCGCGCCCGCGGGCATACGTAATACCGACCGGTGGACGCTCCGATAATGCCCGGGCAATACTTGATAGATGGCCTGATTGTTCCTCTGCCCGGGATATTTATTGTTATTATTTTGGTAATTTTATATGGAGCGATTGTTAAAGGTTTTTGGTTAGGTCATATTGAAACTCGGGGATTGTTTTCTAGGTTATATTTTGGTCACATAATTTAACTGATAATTAAAAAGAAAGAAATGATAAGAGCGGGTATATTTTAAACTAAAAAGTATCAGGAAATTAGTTCAACGTTTAGTTCCTTGAAATAAAATATTTTACATTTAAAACCAATAACAAAAATATATCTTTAGATAGAAGACATTTCAGCAAAAGTTATTAAAATCTCAAAAAAGAGGACCTTTTGCTAGCAGACTTTTGAAATGAATGAGAATAGCATTTGAAACATAAAGCACACTCAGACGCACTAGACGTTTAATAAGGCATTTGCAATAGCAGTCAACGTTTCGAGCCGATCGGAGACAAATTAAACTCTTCTTACAAGAAGGCTGTGTTCCAAGTTATGAGAGGGTGAAAGACTGAAGGTAAAAGGGGTGAAGTATGAAGGAAACGATGAAAATCTAAAAAAAAGTACATGGGACTTTGTTTTAATAAAAAAGTCAAATACGGAAAACAATATAAATTTACAACTGGATGAACAAACAATCCAAGATAAGTAACATGCATAAATATACATTTTAATTTAAAGTTATTTAGCTAAGTATTAGATAAACACTTGAAACTTTTTTCTGGTCAATAGTGTCCCATAGCTGAACAAAAACCACCCCTTAATCTTTCCACTTTTTTTTGTCCTGTGTCACTTCGAAGCAATCCTCGCGGTGTACTTTCAAATCACCCATACATTGCTTTGTAGGCTGGCCTTGGCCTCGGTTTAAGAACCTTAAGATACTTAATCACACAGTGCCATATGAAAAAGAACTGCGAAACCATGTAGAATTTTGTTATAATAGTAAGCAAAAGTTTCCTCACTCTCCTACGATTTGCGGCACAGCTTAAAGCGTAACAAGGCATGAGAGAAATGAGCTTCAAGGTACCGAGACTGTCTTATAATGCTCGTGTTTACAGCGAGGATTTTAATATGAACATCCGAACAAGCAGCGCTTACGACTCGCTCTGCCGTGAATGTAAATGTTTCGACACGTTACTACGAGGAATTGTTGTTTACAGGTGTAGTGTTTTGTTTGTTTACTGTTTTATTTTTCTTTATTCTATTAGTAATTTTGCGGATTTTTGGTAGAACGCCACCATGATGAAATTACAAACATCATTTTCTTGGTTTATGTTACGTTTTGAGTCTTTTCTCAGTTCTGCAAAGGAATTAAAGAGATTGGATATTTCATGTTATTTTTTATCATTTAGATTTAGATTCACTCATGAACTATTTACATTATGTTTGAATATTACACCTAAATAATGAAAAACAAATTTAGGTTACCTACATGCAATAATTTAACAATATTAGAAAAATATAATCAACAATCAAAATTATAATAACGTGACTAATAGCACTGTTAGTAATTGATATACTTTGACATAAAACAATACATTGTAGAACAATTATGTAGCAATAGATTACAATGTCAATACACCATGTTAGGAGCCAACAACCGCCTACATTTTCCTCCAGGCGTTATAGTTCTAAACTACCGTGTACTGTTTCGTCAGCATCAATCAAGCTCGGTGCAAAGCGTACAGACTGTTCGGCTCCTGCCGGCGTAGTGAGCTGAAGCCAATATTTCAAGCAACAACAATACCTGTCAGGCGCACGCACAACTCAATTATGTTCGATCTACCGTCACTAATGCCAATGAAAAAATTGTACAAGCAGACGCGTTTTAAAACGCCCAATTCGGCAGTGTTTTGTTTTTCTTGTTGTTGATTTATTCCCGCATTTATTGCTGTCTCTTTGGAATGCAGACCTTCGGGTAGAGGATGACAGCTGTACTTTTAAGTTATGTACGTCGATTCTGTTTTGTTTTTTTTTCTCTGGCTGTCTGATCAATTATTTACACGCAAGGAACATATGTACAACATACGTATCCTGCTTTCTCGTTTCAAATTCTTGAAAATGTAGATATTTTCTTCAACTCCACAGCTTTTTTTTGCAAGAAATGCGAAATAATTTAAGCATGTTTTTCAAATAGACACTAAACCGCTAGTTGACCGTACCAAGCCGACTCCATGCAAACACAGTGCATTGAATTCCCCATTTTTGCCATTATCAGTGTAATAGATAACCGCAGTGAACAACAAACCTAAAGCCGGTGGCACACTATCTGCCATACGCAAACAACAGTGCGCAATAAACGTAGCATTTGCATTTCCCATTAGGGTTGCAATGTTTGCGTACTAGCCGGTGAGAGCCGCTATTTGCTGAGCTCCCGATAACAGATTATGTATGGGATTTGTTAAAATCACTTTTAATTCGAGCTTTTTGTGTGTGGTAGCCTTCGGTGTGCTATAGGTTTTATATTGGGACTGGAACATGGAACTAGATACGTAGAATTACTTCGTTTCAAGTTTAACTGAGGCTGTCAAGTTGTCTTCAGTCTGTGAGCTAAGAATAATATAAAACGTTTTTAACTTTCAGTTAAATTTCACTGCTAGGTAAAGGTTTATTAACCAAGGTCAATATTAAGCTTAAGCACTGATATTTATACCACACCTCGTTCTACATGATAATTTGTCAAGATTTCCTACTACTCAAAATCACAAAAGCTAGTGAACACACTCATCATGACCTCACTATGAAAAATCAAAGAAAATAATTCCTGCACTAATCTACTACCTACTTTGTATTAAGTATTTCAATAATTCGAAGCCAAACTCGATTTCCCCATTTCAATACTGTATACTGTATGTTCCTCCCTAGGGGAATCACTTGGCCAGTTTCCCAAACTATTACAATATTAACTATAACTACACAAAAAGTTGTTGGCTCTTTGCCCCAAGAAGATTTAGGATCTTCCCAGAAAACAATTATAAGTAACAGGTGTTCAGACATATGTGCTGAACATCATTGCGTTTGGGATTCACGGGAACTTTATTATACATTGAAAAGTTAATACGGTATATTGAAAGTACTATAGAAAAATGACCGTAGTTTAGCGGCATTGGATGTCAGATTGCAAGCATATAGTTTGGAGAGTTGATATAATTATTTTAATTGGCTTTCAATAAAAACTCGCAATTAGTACCAATAGAAATCTATTAATTTTCGGAAGGCTCTCTGGCAAATCATTAAATTGAGATTTCTTGTTGAATTTAAATCGTTCATTGACCTGAACTTTACATTGTTAGAAGCATATACCTATCTATTTAAACCCAACTACGCAACGACAACTGGCTGCGTTGCGTTATAGCTCATGACATACAACAAGTCGACTCGCACCTTCACTTGTCACTTAATCAGTCTCAGTAATACGATCTAAACAAAGCATCCACAAATTGACCTTCCACGAATCCTCATAAATACAAGGAAATCTCACATATCACGGTGAATGGAGTACATTCATTCAAGTGCGAGTGTTGGCATCGCGGTGCGACAAAGAGACAACGCATTTGCATTCCCATTAGTGCGGCGATGTCGCCCGCAGCACGCGACACTGTTGACAAATGTGAGGAGATACAACGGATCGCGGAATATTTGACGGTCCGAGGTGACAATGCGTGGCGATCGGCATTTGTTTGGCGAAGCTAGTCTAAATGGAAACATTAAAATCTTGTATAGTTAGCTTTACGTTTTGAAATATTGATGTATGAAAACATTTAAGGTATTGTAATCGTGTGGTGAATGCAGACAAAAACGTATTTACTTTCTCATCAACATTGTGGTAGATTGTTCAAAGGTGCGGTTTATGAGTGCTACTAATTTTTTGAACTGCCAAATTTTGTAAGAGCATTTTCTTTAAAAGGCTACATACATGCATCTCCTTAATCCCATTCCATAACATTCAAATGAAAACAAGTTAAATTACGGAGCAAGATACGGAAACAAAATCGCCGAGTAAAATGTGGTCGTTTTGTCAAAAAGTCCATTTATTCGGAATGTTGGTAACACGTATGGACCGTCGCAGATGAAAGCCTCATACCCACAAATAAAGAGATCTCATTACACGTCGGACCAAAATAATGACACAACTTTTTTATAATTTATTTTATTTATGTTTTAAAAAAAAAAGTGTAAATAAATAAATGTAAACACAAAATATAATCTGCACCTACGCCAGTTAAGTATGTCTCCAGACGAGAGAATTACTTACACTACAGTATTAAAAATTCTGTACAAGTAAAGGTAAAAAACACAACAACACACAATTTGATCAACATATTCTATTAATTTTAGCAAAAACAATATCCGGAATAATATTATACATATCGTCAATGAAGTCAAACCCAATTCCTACATTCATTGCAACGCTCAAACAGACTTCAAAACGAAGGAAACAACTGACATTCGGCTAAAAAACAAACAAAATATAGTGTAGAACAAGCCAAGCCCGATTTATTGCGATTATCTAGCTAGTTAATCAAGATTAACGAAGCTTACGCTTAGAACTGACGGTTAAATAAATTAATATCATTACGGAACGAACGAACCTCTTTATGCGAGCGATTTTGTTTCGAAACCCCTAAAATGTGACATGCAATCCTATGAATTTACCTGCCGCGTTGAATGTAAATCATAGGACTAGGTTATATCGACATGTATTTAATATACCTATAAGCTATAAAGAAATTTGTTGCATCACTCTTTAAACAATAAAATTCTAGAAATAAATTTCATACCGAGCGTCCGAATAGGTCTGAAGTTTGAGTATTGTTTTCATATGAAATAATTAAATTTTATTAGCTGCCTGCTTCCTTATACACCTTTAATATTGTTGCTCTACACACTACTATATTTATTGGATGTGTTTTTGAGCAAAACAAACATGAACAAATATGAAACGCAGTTAACCATTACATTTATGTGATGTTATCGGAAATATATTTCTAATAACAATAAAATTCCGTTTTCAACATATATTCACAATTTACAACAAACAGGAAAACAGACCATTATCAAATAAAAAATATTAATAAATACATATTTATATGGTGCGGCACTTAAATTGTCCCGATGTGTATTGTAACGCGTCATTGCACCATTCCCTTCCTTTTTAATCACTGCAGTATAAAACAACAGTTTTCACAGTCGGTTTCAGATATTGCTTTATGTAGATCGGGATGTATGAGTTTATGGTAGTCTGGTGACTTTTCTAACCCATAATATTTTTGCTAGGGACCATTATCAGATACTTGGTGACTGTTAGTAATAATATAAATCAAATTTCGGTACTATTAACGATGAATTTTGATTCAGATACGAGGTTAGAACTTTCCAAAATATCCTTTTAGTTCCGATTGCTTTGTTTTTATAATATACTAGCTGTCGCCCACACATCCATAGGCAAAAAAAAAAGAAATTGGCGATAAAAAATAGGTGGCCAATTCTCAGACCTACTGAATGCATAAGCAAAATTTTATGAGAATCGGTAGAGCCGTTCTGGATGAGTTCATTTAGATACATCGTGGCTCAAGAATAAAAAAATACTACACGTTACAGCCAAAATCTGTATACATTTCTTTATTAGTTCAATATAAAACAGTTACCAAATTTTGATCCCGACTAAAACATCAAAATTGACTAAACAAAGTCACCAACGATATTTCAATTAATTGTAATAGCCTCCATGCCGATCGTTAAATATTTACTTGCGGCATGAATTATGCAACTCATTAAATGAGTCAATAATACTGCGTAAATTTGCACAGCGGCCCGCGAAATGTTTTGCCAGTTATGAAATAACATTTTTGATGGCCAAATAGCTTATTATAAGCTGCCAATCGTGTTGGAATGTTGTGTTCGGTATTCAGACGGGCCTGTTATTGATTTTGATGTTACATTCACAGATACTCGAATAGGAGATAGAGGATGTTAGGTAGAGAAAGAAGTAGTTCTGAATAAAACGAAGCAACATTTTCAAAAACTCAGCACATTCGTATTGTGCTATTAACTATCTGAATAGGTACATGGACCTTTTTTCCCTTAAATAGAAAGGAACAACCGCACCGATCAGCGATTTCCACCATCTTAGGGTTGCATCTTGCAACAGATGTGATTTATATCCAATACTTATTCAATACGGCATTCGTAGTCGCGGCAATTCCCGCGTCTTACCACCCCCTGAGACTTGACGCGATAAATCTCGCCGCGAAGTCGCGCGACAAAAATATCATTATGTAAATTTACATAGAAATAAAAACGCGTATGCGTTGCATCGGATTCGCGATGTTTTTACGCGCTCGTTTTATCCATGCGGATTTTTAGGGTTGTACGCAAATGTTTTGATGCTCAATATTTGTTTTTCGGTTTCATGAGAAATGTTTCAGATATCGGCAGAAAATGTAAATACAGTCATCGAGCCTAACATAACGATAATATGAACGAAAACAGTAAACAAAGGTTTGTAGTTAAACATTTAGCGTATGACAATCTGGTGTTTATCGGATAATCTAGATGGAATAAGAAGACAATAGCTGCTTAACAAACACGAATATTCAACACCAATAACACCCAAAACTCGGAGCTCTTCAGTCCTTTGTTTTAACTTCGCAGATATGACAGAGAGACAGGCAAGGAACACGTAATAAGCTCAAATGCTATTGTTTAAATTGCGGTTACAACCCGACGGGATACGTCCCGTTTACGTATCACAATGGAAATCGTGTTTCTATTGTTTATTCAATGTGCTTGCTTTAGTTTTGTTAAGCGTATCGCTTGATCTTTATCATAGTATTCGTAATCTTGTTAATTTGAAAGTTATATTCGAACACGTGCAGTATCAATTCAGTGTGACACATACAAAGTGAAAAACCACAATAAAGCCAAGACAATTTATTCAAAATCAAAGTGTTATGACATTCACACAATTACCAAATGTCAAAACTTATTTCTAAGGAAGAAACAAACAAGAAATGTATCGTCTCAATCTGTTTCGTGTACACCTAGCGACACGTAGTGAGACTGAGCAGAGCCGCGACCGCTCCAGTTAATCCTGGCGAAGTCGGCCGCCACAATCTGACAGGGGCCAGACCGACTGCCTACACCGCTTACGTAAACCGGTACAGATGGGAATGCTAATAAATATGTGAATACCTCACTATAGCCGCTATAGAACCGACGAAGGTATGAAAGTATGTAGGAGATGAATTTAATAGAAGGATGGGGAATGAGAAATCTTAGTTAATATTTGACGGTGATGAAATTAGACTGGAGAAGAAAGATTTGAGAATGCTTTTAAAACGGTCATAAACTAGACTGAACTAGTAGCAAAAATGAAAATGTCTCGTGAGAGTAGAAAATTTGAGGTAGCTAAAATTTTCGAAATAGAGGCGTTATCACTACATAGTATAAAACAAAGTCGCTTTTTCTGTCATGTGTGTTGTATGTCCCTATGAACGCTCAAATCTTTAAAACTACGCAACGGATTTTGATGCGGTTTTTTTTAATAGATAGAGTAACTCATGAGGAAGGTTTTTATGTATAATATCATCCATTAAATAGTAGACAAATACTGTTATTTTTGAGGTTTCTAATGTGATGTCGCAAATAATTACATTTTTTCCGCTTACATTGTAAACGCAGGCTGAATCCTACGAGATTTATCAAAATAATGTACTAAGTATTGTACACAATGAAAAGGTCTACAGAAAACTCCGCGATGGTATATGTCTATCTCTTATGGATATCCCACAATAACATTTTTTTGTCATTTACTTTTTACGACAAATAATGACTAATATTCGAAGCGATTTTAACCAATACAGCATTAATCCTTATCCAATTAAATACCTTAAATACATTGTTGATTTAATATAGATCTATTTGGCCTTTTACAGCATCTGATTTAAATCAATATTTTTGAAGATGTACAGATTTAAAAATTGCGGAACGTAGCGTTTACGGCGATGCGGCGCGGCGGCAGCGTGCCTATAAATAGCGCGTCGGAGGTAAATGTAAAAAAAAGTAAAAATGTAAAAAAAAGTAAAAATGTTAAAAAATTGTAAAAAAAAAGTAAAAATGTAAAAAAAAGTGAAAATATTGTGTATAAAAGATATTCCAAAGATAAGGAAAGGGGAATTGTTTTAAGTACTCCAAAAACGCGTGCGGGCTACGGGCAGTAAATGAATAAATCAAATCTACTGGATTGATTTTATCATTTTTTCAGTGAGTTACATATTTTAAACCCGTGCAAAGCCGGAGCGGGCCGCTATGTTTTTTATAAACAACGTTCACAGTTTTTCTGTAGCGTATTTAGCATATCAGCATTGCACCCGTGCGAAGCCGGGGCGGGTCGCTAGTTTTATATAAACTGCTCTAATATACCACTAGTGTATTCCTGAAATATCACTCGTGTGTACGCCACAGAATAAAGAATAGAAGCCTTTTAAAATTTAGGGTTTGCTGCACATTTGGCACCAGATGTATGCACGTCGTGCCGATAAATATTCCCCACCAACATACACACATGTCCATTGAAGAATATTTAGTGACATGAAAATGTTCAGTATACAAACTCTACATTTTTGCGAATATAATGTTACGTAGCTTTACTTTATAACCAAGACCTGGGCTTGAACACTATTCTTGTTGTCTAAAGAATTTGCTGGGCACTTTAAGTCTTCTTTTCCTTTTTGAATCGAACTTAATGATCTACGTTAATAAATATGATATTCGGCGTAATACAATATGCATCCAAATTAACAAGCTACAATTAAATCTGCTTTGCTAATCCATCAAACAATTCACGAACCATACAATCGTCTATTAATTAAAACAAATTAAATCTCATAATTACATAACCCTTGTCATATACGTAAGCTTGTACTACAAGTTGATTTACGTCAGCTGTAATTACTTTGTAGGGTTGAGGCACTAGGATATGCATGTACACATCCATCATTACATAATTCAATAGTCTATTTTCATTACGCGGCCACATCGCTACAGCGCATGCCAACCCTATCGCAGCGAATTGGGGTACTACTGGAATATGGTATTTCTCATTTCCGCGCTCTCCGGAATTCCTCTTGTACGTTTATTTTTATTCGTATTTGTATTCGTTTCCTGTAACGCAGTATATTTTTCGCGACGTTTCTATTCGGTGTATCCGTCAGGGGTTCGCAGGTTGTTCCTTCCTGTCCCTGTAAGAAGATATTTTTGGTTGTTGATAGATCTCCAAAAATATTTTTTTGGCGGAGAATTTATTAGCTCTATAAACATCATATTACATATTATAATAGTACTTATTTCGAAGCTATACCTATGCTATTGTTGAACCACCTTCAAAGACCGAACAACAAACAATCACAAAATTTCGCAGAAAAACACTTCCACATTTTTCCTTATAAATCAATTCGTATTATTTAATATAAAACACCGATATATTATACTTATAAAAAGCACGTGTAAATCACACGCACGTGTCGACTACTAAATCTGTCGTGAATAAAAAAGGCGCACGGGAGCTGCGACTTGTCGTAAACCATGAGGAAACTCCACTTTATGGTGGCATAAGGCCAAAGGGGGCAACGGCGCTGTACACATTTTATAAACGTCAAAGTAAAGGAAAATATGTTGTCACTACCGGCGGAAGGGTTACTCGATTAAGGTATTCACCTACCGCCGAAATTTTAAAGGAACTGTTAATGTCATTTAACCCTAGAAAAACCATACGAAACTAACGAGAACATTTTTTGAATATGCAAGTGGACGTTTCCATAATTTCTGCATCGTTTCTCTTCAATTTTTTTCTTATTAGAATTCGAGCTACAAAAGCATCTGTTTTGTTTCCCGATTAGTTGTGCAATGAGCATGCGAGCCTGGCTCGGCTGAACGAATCACCAATAAAAGTATCTTTGTCTTACATCAGTACAACACAGAACGCAGCCCCTTTGGCCAAACTTTTCCATCAGACAGACAATACAAACATCATATGTAGACGTGTTTAGGGAGAGCCATCTCAACCGTAAATAGTGCGTAAGTTGTAAGCGTACAGCTGTGACAAGTCTTGCTATATTTTAGCTTTTATTGTTAATTTTGATTCGAATGTATCCTAAATGTTGGTACTAGCCACTAGGTATTTTTTTATGTTATTATATCATACGACCGAAAATTAAAACATGAAAGGACCTAAAATCCTTCCTTACGAGACACCTAAAATCTTTGACAAAAGAGATTGGTTGACAATATTTCAGAGTAGGGATTGATTCATATTCACACGGTATTCGACTGTATAACGTATCAATTCCGTGACCTAATTATCTTAAAAATATAATTTCTCCTAGTTCTAAACTGTTAATCATTATCATCTTCCTGCCCTTATCCCATTTTATTTGGGGTCGGCGTAACACGTTTATTTCTTCCATTCTCAAAGGTTACATCAAACGTTTCAGTATCATATCGCCCTTTATCAAGTCTTGAACTTTGAATAAATTCTTCAAAAATAAGTTAATGCACAAAACCATCATAAAAGATATTCATCATCTTCAAAATCCTCTAATATCCAAAATCGAAACCCAAAAACCCTTCAACTTACACCAAGCCCTGAAAGTTGGAAAAAAAGGTCCGATTCGTCGACAAAAGGAGCATCCACCGCACGCAACAATGCTATGATCTCTCTAATGAAGAGTTTTGTACACAAAGGGACGCCCCAACTCTTTTATTAATACCTCATGTTATGAACCAGCAGTGCTCAGCCGTTATAGCTAAGCTAAGGTACATAGTACATTAATATAATCTGAGGCTCTTAAAACAGACCTTTGTAAAATGAGGATAGTAAAAGTAGAGATGGGATGAGCAAACTGTGATTAGTGAAATAGGCAAGTAAGTAAAATGGACAATATAGTCTACTTAGAATATCCCCCTTAAATTTAGTTTTAATGAAGGGTCACATTTCGGTTGATTAAAAAAAACAGGTTTTAGACAAAATCTCTATAAACATTTAATTTGTCATGGTCGAACTTATGAAATCAAACGTTCTGATTATAATTTACGTCGCAATAGTTTTATTCATTGTTATGTCCACTATATCATTACAACTTACACATGAAAGCTTTTAAATATGAATAAATTATCGTTTTTGAGGTATTTAAAGGATGTTCACCTCAGGAGTGATACCACCTGCAGCTATACTTTTCTGTTACCGCCTCTCTCCTAACCACAACAGACATAATCTATTATCACAAACAAGTAACACGCACTAATATATATTAACGTTACATTATTGAAACAAACATACATTCAGTCCACATAATACGTTCCAAGCATTACAGGAGCTGCTTGCAATTTTTCACATAAAATATTCACGGCCCGGATATTGCGTGAGTGAATGCATCACGACTCTACTGTGGGACTTGTATGTTCACGCATACTGTTTTATGAGGTAAGTAGAACCTCAGAAGGTATCAGGAGACTTGCTTGGCATACTTACTGTAATAGAAAAATGATGATCAACGTCCTAAAAGAATTGGTAGGTACATCATGAAACAAAAAAAAATGGTAATTATTCTAAACTTGACGACAACGTAACTTAATATTAGATCTAACTATAAACCCGAAATGAATATACATGAATCCATAATGTTTAATCGTAAATACGATAGGTTCGTATAAAAAGCAAGACGGAAGGGAAGGTAATCCCATTTCTTTTAGAACTCCATATTCTACAAGTGAATGTCTAACTTCCCTGTCAAACCGATATCTAACGAAGTCTTAAACAAAATTCAGTGCCACAGGCAAAGGCGCTCCGAATACAACCCTTGTGCAGCCAAAGGAAAAATCAACTGTATCCCTCCCGTCATTCCCAGTTGAAAAGCGCGCTTGAACGCTATTTGATAGTTCTAAAGGCCTTCCTTTATATTTATTGCCATCATTTTACCAAACAATACTAGCCCCGCGAATTTAAAACTACAATTCATTCACTTAAAATTAACTTTAGCGTAACAGGATAAAGCTCATAATCGCATGGATCTCGATTTGTGGGACGCAAAAACCTTTTTTCATGTTTGGCTGGTTGCCACTGGTTGGCTAGCTAAATATTCGCCAGAAAATAAAAGGTGTAAGAGTTGAAATGTTTATTCGGTAAGTTGTAGCGTGAAGTTCGGGACAGCATTTTGATGTAGGCTTCAAATGTTTTTACAACGTGGTGTATCTACTCGTTTAACGTCCAGTGTACCAAAATCTATTTAGAACGATACAATCATTATATTAAATTTTATGAAAGACATTTGTTCCTGTGCCTATACATAGCCCCAAAAGCCCCATTGTTATTGCTACTCCAAAAAGTAGCTCAGTATTTCGGCTAAACGCGACAGTTAATTTTTCAGTAGCCCAAACATTATCTTATCTGTTGTAAAATATACTGTCCTTACACGAAATATATGACCCGGGGACGGCACGGGGCAAACAACCCCATACAGACCTGAGTCCTGTAAGAACAATTCAAATCACGAACGTAAACAAAAATGCTTTTTACCGCCATTCACTGGCCGTTATGACGCAATGAATTAAAAATGAAACAATATAATGTTTTAAATGTTTTACGAGTATTAATTGCCAGTAATTTCTAGTAGCCAAGTCACGCAAAGCTTGTTCACTACAGTGTTGACTTGTGAAAAAGTGCGTTTTTTACTCATCACGGTATACTTTGTACTGTAACACGGTAATTAAACTTTTGGTATGAAGGTTTTTATTATTAATTGCAATAGTTGAAGAAACAGGTTAATTTTTGTGAAGATTTATTGCTTTCTTTCATGAAATTGTGGAATTTTCCACGTGAAATTGAAAATAAAATGTAGCACCAAAACCGTTAAATCACAGTTATTGAAAACATAAAATCCAAGTAAACACCAGTAGCATCTAACCTAGGAGATAAACTTTAAACTAGCGACATAACAACTTCCAATCGAATTCCACAAACAGTACAAGAAAATCACTCGGCCACATCTCCAATCTGAAGTAGAGCAACATATTCGATACACAAACATGAAAATATAAAACACAAACAAGAGAACGAAATTGAAAAGAATGAAGAAAATGCTTTTACAAATTTCGGTAGGAAAATAATAAAGAGACATGACAAGCTAAGTCTAAACCCATAGGCTTATTCATGCTCCAAGGGGCATTCTATCAAATGTCAAGCGGAGACCTTTTCGGAATTGTTTTCACCGTGGCCGTCGCCCCGTGAAATCAGTGGTATCTTTACAATATAAACATCCTTTGAAATACCAAGATCTGTCTCCGGAGTATCGCTCGTATACTTTGTTTTGAAGTGAACAGCAGTTTTCAAAATTACAGCAGACGTTCGGATATGTAGCGTACGAAGCGACGTATTGGTTGAATTGGAACTTGGAGGTAGATACGACATATAAAAGGAATATAACCTATTTTCTTCTTAACTTTTGGAACTAACATCTCACAAAAGTAAGTACGGAAATTTTCAGTCTCAATTTAGGTTTGGCTATTAGTTCTGTTAATTTCGTAAGCCTACCAGCAATGCTAAAAGTTGTTTCATAAAATTAGATTTTATTCGTTTTGTTTGCTTCAGTGGAAATCTAATTTCTTCAGAGTGGTCAATTACCATTCTGGTGCAATACCGAAGTAACAATTAAAATAAGTTTTGTTGCTCTATTTTCTAAATTCTCTTGCGGAACCGAGAAATCTTTTGCAAAAGTTAATGCTGTTTGATATTATTTAGTAATTGAACAACGATTTTGTATCAAACTCTCGCGAATTTGCACTGAAAATACTTGATATTATTTTCAGTACCTACTTAATTTGTATTTGTGTATAGAAATCCGTTATTAATAAAATATGTTGGGACAATATTTATTAGGCGCGTATTTCCGAAGCTATATTAAAACAACAAGACCAAAATAAACAAAGCGAAAACAAAAGTCAACGGGAAAGGAAAACATTGATCAACCAATATGAGGCAACGCACTCTATCAGGCCGAGGTACTAGGCGGCCATAACTCGGCAGGAGGCAAACACAAGAGTTATCTAAACAATCCGGCAGAAGAATGTTAATAGTTAGGAACAATAAAGTATTGGCCGTCACGCGACCACATCACGCTAGGGAGTGGGTGTTTCAGTAGTCGTACATTTTTCTGGGAGCATTTGGATTATTAACACGATTAGATAGGCTCAAACTGTAGTGGAATTTAATTAGACAATTATGTTTCGTATTACTAATTGGTCCTCATAAAAGCTTGGCTTTATTTTGGATTGTTTTATATTTATAATTGACGATGGAGAAACAAGGGAAAATAATGGTGGATTGCCGTGAGCGGAGTGAATTTTAAAAACGTCCTATATATTCTGTAATAAATTGACAAGAGAAATGCAACACCCGAAGTAAGATAATAGTAATCATCTACACGCGGTTTTCACCTACACATCCCTTGCATTTTAAAATTGAATACATTAGGTAAAATTCTAGTTGTAATGTTCAAAAATAAAATAGTGTTATGAGTGAATAACATCACGACGGTGAAAACGCGACCTACAAAATAATATTTTATCATCCATATTGAACAAGATATATTCATTTTTCCGATACCTAAACATGGAGAATTTTCAATTTTAAGCCTCTGCGAGACGGGTGTTACGCCGATGGCATTAAAATAAAATACGGGCGGTGTCGTCCGTCGACACGTAAGCGCCATCCATCACCGTTTCGTGTGCAACCCCCTTTACCGGCCGGTGTAAACGTGCGACAAAAAGTCGTGGAATTTGAGAAACCTTTTTTTAAATTTAGGGTAACATCGATCAAGAAATGACATCAAGTTTATCAAAAAGTAGAATATCGAATTTCATTGACGAGCCATCATTTCTTTTATAACTCCAGTAATGACTGTGAATTTTAAAGAAGTAATTTTTATATAAAAAAACTCATGTTTAAAAAGTCGAGTTAGGATTAAACCCATTTCCTGAAACTTAAAACCTTTTTACTTGAAATTGGCAGTGATCAAGCCCTGCACTTATCTGTCCATTCTAATATTCACAAAGTCGTCTGTCTACCCTTCACTATGCATCGCGTCGCTCCGCATTGACGGGAGAGCGAATTTTTGAAAAATGTAAAAAGGTCACTCCAGTCGTCACGTACAACACATTTATTTTACCTTAGGCTTCTTCAGAACTGCTTTAGCGGTGCGGACGTTATAAATGGCTTTTGGTTATTTTTCAATATTTCCACCGGAATGTTTGAATTATGGTGCAAAAATTTTCGGACTGGCAGGTTATATCTGTTGTCTGTAGATAACTATAAATATTAAATGTGATTTGGATGTCATTGAATGTTTTACTACTGCTGCCAAACAGTTTTTAATACCTATCCTGTTTTAGAATTAGAAGACTTATTATTTATGAATTGTTCATAATTTACTGTCTGTTACTGACGTCTCTTGAAGTTATTACGTTTGCTTAAGTTACATTAGCAAACAAAACATTTGTCGCCTTCGTGGCAAGAGACTTCTAGATTCAGAAACTTAGCAATAACTTCTCGATGCGATGCGCGTCGAGCGTTGTAACCATAGATTGGTGCTACTTACTTTTATTCTCGAAATGATTATAAGTAAAGAGACCACTACATAGGTCGATCTATCGATCGTTTTTTGTACGTAAAGTTACTGTTAGTTATATTATTAATTCAGCGCTGAGGCTATGTCCCGTATAGGATCTCAGCATTATGCTGAGCGAGGGCTGTTTACGTAAGTGTAACGCATATTTCCCCTTATGTTTTCCCTTCTACTCGCTCTGTGTTATTCTTGTTGCATTTGTTTTATTTACAGTTTGTACTCTAATTTCATATGTCTATGTGTCATACCGGCGTGAATAAATGTACTTTCTTTCTTCTTTCATTATTAACGGTCTACAATTTTTGTTGCAGGACATCAACAGCAAAATGCAGTGGTGGTTCCCCACACCGGGAGAGACGGCGGCGGGACGAGGAAGGGACGACGTTGAGCGGGTTCAGCGCGGCCTTGCACCGGGCACCGCCGCCGCCGCCGCCCGCGCTGCTGCGCCGGCTCGGGGTCAAGGAACCTACCGGAGTTGGGAAGGTAAGACTAGGACCTGAATACATTTGTCCTAGCCGATTTCGGCTACGGCGACTACTATATGAACTTTGGTGTCTTGTCCTTTGATGCACCCTATGATGACTAAAATAGCCAATCTTGCTGAAAAAAGTACGAGCACATTCAGGACAAAGAACTAAATAAGGTAGATAAAAAAGACTGAAAGACGAAAGAATGAAAATTTTAAAAGGGAAAAGCTAACAAGACATTTTGATAGTATTTATTTTCGACGTGTTTTGTAGACACACAAAAGCTTTAGTCACATTTAAAAAAAAAATATCGATTGTTGACTCCACAATAAACCCTCCAACGGCAAACATTAAATTTATGTTAAAAGCTCTTCTGAGCATGAAAAAGGCAGTTCCATCCAAATTAATGATTTAAACACCAAAAGACACTAAAACGAAAAACACCTTTAAAACTGAATCAACTGCAAAACTTAACAGCAACTCATCAAGCAGCCACTTAAAACGAGATTTGCGATAGCGACGCAACGGTACCGAGAGTCACGGACCAATGATTTAAGAGGGCTTTAATAAGCAACACTTTAATTGGTTGCCCTAATGAGACAGCTGATGATCTTGCTAATGAGCCGCTTAACGATGCGCCGGCTAAATGGTATCGCTTTGTTCGAATCCCGGTATACCGTGGAGTGCAGTTGCGTGCGAATTTGCGCTTTGCTACAAAGATGGTAGGAAGAGATGTTTGAAGTATGTAATTATTATACGGGATTAAGTTGATATTTTTAGCTACTGTAACTAGCTTAAATTGTAAGTGAAACTAAGATGTTCTTTAATTTAAAAATGAATGATGTCACAATTAAGGGTCAAATGAACTGTAGAAAAATTTGTTCCTGAATTGTGTAGAAATAAATGCATTCAGAAAAATGTACCTGCAGTATTAACATTCTGTGATAATTATAAATTTATAATAGGTCAACATAATTAATGAACGTTCATGAAAATTTTCAAAATATAAATTCACTGACATTCATGTTAATCGTGTATTAATGGTGATACATATTCAACAAAATGATTATCATGTCGACAACCTGTCGATAATTTGTTTTACGTACATTACACTGATACAGGTACGAGTATTAATAATATTTTGGGAAAAATCAACGTTAATTCTAGTATATTTATATTATTATATAGGATGTCTGTTTTGTGAGCCCCCGATAAAAAGGTCGTTACCCGAGCCTTTAGATAAGGGAAACTCGATTTATGTCACATTAATGCGTGTCTTAATAGCGTATACAGCCATCGTATTAGGCCCGGGAGCTAACCTGCGCGAAACCGGTAACGGACTTTGCGACCACGATACAATATTTATTATGCTCATAATATTATGTAAATAAAATCCACCATGATTTAAACATACAGCATCTTATAAATAACAGTCTACAAATACTGGCTGAGCTGTTTTATTTCATATCATATAAAATAATTAAGGTAAACATGTAGGTATAGTTTTCGGCAAAATGCGTGGTTCAAATTATTTTGCAAATAGCCCATAACAGTTTGAAACGCCGACATAACTAATCCAATTATTAGGCTCGCAAATAAAATTTCAAACACACGTTACTGTTAATGTTTTATGCAAAACACGGATTAAATCGGGTTCGGCGAATTGTGAACTAGAGTACACTGCAGTTTGCTATAAAACTGCAATTCCATGACAAAATGTCAAAGGAAACAATTGAAATCCCTAACAACTACAATCTATCACCTTCAATGACCTGAACAAAATACTAGACAAACGACCATTTGTTCTCCTTATCTAGTTAACCGTTCAATACGCGCGGCTCGGTCTAAAAGACCAATGGTCGATTGGAACGCGAAACGTGCTCGACGGACAGACCGCTAATGTCATAAGACAGCCGGCTAACGAGGCGCACTGCGGGAATCGCAACTGGAATCCCAGGCGTATGCCAGACTGCACGTAGTACGTAGGTATTCCACAGGAATATACGGGGGATCATCTGTCTGAGGAAACTTTGACTTGCATTCGAATTTACATCGAAACAGCTTACAGTCGTCATTATATAAAATTTTAATGAAGTACAAGAATAATCTTAGCTGCTTCCTGCATCTAAATCCAGTAACGTATCGATTTTATTCAAGTCGAACAAGTCTTCAGAATATGCTGTCTTATCTCTAATCAAGGTAATGTATTCCTGCATTATCAACAGTCGCCACCGTTATGGCTGCAGATAAAACGCACAAGTAACTACAAATTGTCTGCAGCTATCTTACTACAGACTAATCTAGTACATTCACGTACTGGCGCTAATATCGCCGAGTAGTTGCAGGCAATACTTTCACGCCCGCTGCGGGGGCGCGGTGGCGTCGCGCCGGTTTATTTAGTTATTTACGTGCGCCGCCAATTACAGCGGCGGTAGCAGGGTTAATGTGATAAGTGACGCGCTAACAAGATGCAGGTGCTGGGATAGCACGTCAAAGGAGTTTAGCAATGGAAAAATGAAGCTTTGAATATAATTTAATCGTCAGGAACTTTAGGATTTTTTTTAAGCCTTCCGGTAGATATAGATATTTATGCAATAGACTATACTGTATTTAACGATATCGCCATGTAATGTACATATAGCACTGGTTGAAAATACTTGAACGCTAAGAAAAAGATACTTGAAGAAAAATATTTAATTTGCGCGAAAATGTCATTAGGACAAAACACATGTCGGAATAAAAAAAAGAAATAACATTTTCTGCAATTTTACAGATATGGCCGGTAGTAAATCCGCAGTTGTAAACCTAAACTGTAAAGTAACGAAGCTAGAGGCATGTATAGAAATAACAAACCAGTAACCGAAAAAAATCCGAACAGAAAACTGATAACAAAAACTGACAACGTGTCAAAAAACTCACTAAAAGCATTGAAACACGGCACACGAGCGTTTTAGCTTTATTTTAGTTGGTAGCACTACTACTGTGTATCCAATACCCATCGGTATTCCTGAACCTATTCCCTATGTTATTGTAAAAGGCAAGCACATAGGGAAAGCTAATAACCTAAAAGTCTATGTCAGCAATAATGAATTCGAAGAGCATAAAATCATAAGCACCATTATCATTACACCGCATTCTAAATATCTGTATTCAAAACACTACAAATAACTAAACGGCCAGTAGGTACCAACTTTCGCGTAAAATATAATTAAGCCTCATTATTCTAAATATTCATGTATGCCAGCTATGTTGTAGCTAACAGAACATAAACATTGAAATACTGGTTGCAATAATCGTTTCGTGTAATGTACTGAGTCATAAATACACGGATCTTTTAATAGATAACGATACTGAAACTTGTTCGTTTTCATAACCTAAAAACGGAGAAGAATAAGCCGGTAAATCCTATTTATGAGGACTATTAAGAGATAATTTTTGATCTTCGGAGAGAAATATTCGATTTTACAGGATTAGGAACTCCTTTTGAGTTGGGTAGACTAAATAGGATTGAATAAGGTGCATAGGTGTGTATATAAGAAGTATAAGAAAAGAAATGGTACAATGAGAACGAGCTGAAATGCTAGAGGGATAAATATAAATGAAAATTATTCCCATTGCATTAATCCAGAGCTGGAGGAAGAAAAAGAAAATTCATCATTGTTCAGATTGTTGAGAAGCGAGCAGCTGCCACCCGCTTTCGCTTCACTTGAAAAAGGCATTATTGAGCTCGCGATGAACGGCTAGTGATGTGACACAATTGATGCAATATCGCAGCAACTAGCTCTCAACCTAATACGTTATTCATGCGAGAACGCAAGTACGTGACTCGAGCGATATCTCACAACAGGCATACCGCTTCGAATAAGCACAATTTCAAACGGATACCTCGACACAAGCATTATACACGCGATTTCATTCAACACTGAAAAATTACATGGGAATTCACAAAGTACGTGCAGTTACAAGTACATACTATTCCCCGAATTGTGCCGTACGACATAAAAAACAGTTCGTGTTGGTAGAAGTCGAGTGAAATTTGCAATTCAAGGAGCTACGTAAGCTGGATGGAGTGGAATGCGAGGGCCGGGACAAAAAGTGTCCGCGTCGCATCGCACGGGTTACGTACACGATAAGACGCGCCACTTTTGACATTTAGTGAGGCGGGTAACGCTATTGTTTTTGTGAGGAAAAGAAAATAGAGTTTTCTTAGATTTTTGTGTTCTATTCAGTTTGTGTCAGTTTTGGTGTTAGAAGTCTGTATTGAAGCGTTGACCCATTTCGAAGTATTAGTTTCGTAGACGGCGCTGTTGCACAAATGGTGTTATTTTCTCTAAACTCAATTTCTATTCTATTGTGCCACGATCTGTTTAATTTATTTCAATCATTACTCGTAAATAAATTGCAATTACACAACAATAAAAGGTTTGTACGTCAGAAAGTTTATAAATAACAAATATCTAACAAAAACATTGGCAGACAATCACCTAATTCCACCTTTCCTATTTCAAAAACATTTCAAAATTAGATTACCGTTACGTAAACGTGGCAATAGACAAAAACAAACCACGTGTCTATGGTCCGGCATCATGTGTCAAAACAATCTCTCGCATTACTAGGCCGTAATAATATTGCTTGGTCCCAACGGGCCTAATGCTGGCAACACCAACACAGTAAAACTGGATAAGATATTCCTTCAAGGTTTTTTTTGGCAAAATATTGGTTATGAATAAGTAAAATTTTGATTTCCAAAAAAATACATTTTACCGACAATTTTTAATTTTATTGATTTAAGTATAAATCAATAAAATTAAAACATAATTATTTTGTCTCTTTTTATTGATAAGAGTTTCCAATAAACTCTCAACTTAACGTGTCAATGTTTAGCAGTTCATTTGCAACGATACAGAAAATGCTCTACTTAACTGTCAATAACGTATCCAGCACATGAAAGTTTCAATGTAGAGTACCTTTCCCCTACAAGTTGTCGGTCTGTCAATTTGTGCCGACCAATGAGCTCGGCGGCTACTGCCCGCGGGATTAAACTCCTTATTGATTATTGGACCCTTTTTTATACGTATCTCCTCAAGTGATAGAAGGTCAGCATGTTTAACTTGCCTTCAAGGGCTTTTACATAATGACTTATGGTAGCATAAGGATGGCGTATCGTAAATTATATTTTATCGATAAAATTTACAATTGTTTGAAGAAAAAGGTCTTGATTTTCGATGAACGAAATGCATCGTGCGTATCATCATCTTCCTACACCTCATCCCATTTTACTAGACGCATATAGATGCGTAAAAGCCTGAAAAAATTCAGTTAGTATTAAAATTTGCGTTCAGACCTTTGTGTAAGGGATATAATTTGCGATTCGCAACTCCTAATACTCGTAGTTGTGCCTAGGCACAAGTCTGTAAATTTTAAATGCATCTCACAACATAAAAAAACAACTCACGATCGCACTTTCTTCTTGCTCCACCTACAACTTATCCCACAGGCGAAGTAGTCAACAAACTATAGATGATTTATACAGCAAAAGGTCCACGTTATTGGTACGAACTACAGACCCAGTTCCACCTCCTTTGATGTGAGCGTGATGAGACCCAAACATATCAATTTGGGATTTGTTGCCGACCTATAACGGGTTTCATTTGAAATGAAAATGTACAGCAAATAGTTTGTGGGGTGAAACTTGATTACCTGGGATGAAATTGTATTCTGGTTTTAAAGTTTCGCGTATTGTGATCGGGTTGCGAATGGGATGAAATTGTATTGCCTGTTTCGAGTGTTTGGGATAGTTTTATAATTTCATAACTATTTAATATTCGTCCATTTATAATCAAGTTGTTCACTATCTCATTGCGTTTTGTTTCTGGTAGTGTAAAATTTTGACGAAAAAGGGAAATGATTGGCAGATATTTTTTTCATTTTGTGAAATTATGGAGTTCAACTAAATCCACTTCATATAAATCACGCAATTCATATGAATATTGCCCTACGAGAAAACTTTCCACCTCATATTCACTTCATTCTAACCTACGCAGCGTTGTCTATGAGTAACAAAATCTCATACATCACCATACATACAATACGTAGAGCAATAAAAACACTACGGGTCGCGTCTCTTCTAATATAGGAGGAAATATTCGAGCTGTCTTATTTGGCGGATGAAAATTCCGAGACTGAATCCGTCGACCCGAAGGGATCGTGAAACAAATGCAAGGAAAGCGGAATTTTCCCCATATTTTATAGTAATATACTGACATATTTAGCTCTGGCTTGTATCTTTAAAATAGCACGGATTGCATGATTTTCATCAAACTAGGTATTTGAAATTTTAACAGTAGCAAAATTACTGAATTAAAATCTCCTTTTCGCAGTCAGTAATCGCGCATAGAGATCAATAGTAATAACAGCTCACACCAATGCCTTGTATATTATAGCATTATCTTGCCAGTGTATTTAATAAATCCAAACATTATTATTATCCGCATCAAAATCGATATAAACCGCAAAACAGTTGACACCCACCCCATCTGAACATCGGCAATCGACACCCGATATAAAATAAGTCCGCTCACCAAACCGACCACAGGACACAGATTAAATCTAATATTCACACGATTGTACAATCAGCACTATTACCGAAGAGCTTCGAGTACAAAGCATTGGTAATCTGGTTAAAACTGGAAGCGCGAGGGTTTAGGTAAGCCGCGAATTTATCGAATTAGTGCGAAAATACGTGCGAAATGTATGGACGTGTCTGTCGATAACGAATACAGCTTGTGATAGCTGCGGTTTTCAAATACCCACGTGTTTTGTGGTGATCGTGATCAATGTAGGTATTGAAATTCATATGGCTTGTGCATTTGTGTTATTTTATTTAATTGTGTAGGTTTTCACACGTCTGTGTGGCTCGTGGTAGGTTTGCAGTAGTCTCTTTTTAAGTTAATTGAATTATTTTTATCGAAAAATATGTGTCTATAGTCTATAGTATCGCAAACACGAATCAGTTGTCCATTTGTAGGTAGAAATCGCAGCAATGATTGGTGTCGACTAATGGTGTAAAACGAAGTATGCAAAAAAACAAAGTCAAATCCATCAACAAAACGACAGCTGGCAAAATTAAATAAAAGCTATTAATCCAACAACCAAACACAAATTTAAATAATATTAAGCTCACAGCCACAGAGTAAATAGTGGAAGCGCGCACGCCGCCAACACGACACCATGTGTTTCAAGCATATGAACTAGAGTTAACTAACTTGCATTTTTATCCAATTACCCGCGCCTTTGTTGGCAGAGCTGGCAAAATAAACCGGTACATAATTAGAGCAAGAGAATAATTTCATAACGCTGCAGCGTCCGCGTTTGCTGTAACAACTAATTATAGACTCATTAGGGATTGTAAAAGTTTCGGTAAATAACACTGGACGATAGTTTTTTTTAATGTATATTTTTATTATAATATGCAGAAAGTATAAAAAGTGATCTTTTGGTGGATTCAGGCTCTTTGAAATCAAAATTTCCTCATGACATTTTTATTCGACTATTGCAGATGAAGTAAAAATATATTATGTAATTTCGACAGTATTTACGACTTTCATTAAGCTTTATTTAAAATTGTCTTGATTTGAAGCAACTATGAATACATCTGTGTAACGAAGCGCTAAGCTAGGTTAACACGAGATCGAAATATCACTTACGACTCTGTCACAGCTTAACCAAAAAGAACATAAGGGCAGGGGAATGATGATGAAGAACATAGACTTGTTCACATGTACCCTCTTCTTTAAGCTAACACATCACCATTTACTTTTAAACATAATTACCATAACCCGAACACGAACTACCCAGTTATACGTATAAACTACCTAATAGAGTCCAGTGGTAGTTGCGAGCGTTTTTATCAAATTATCGCGAGGTTGGCAGCTCGCCAACTGGGTGCGAACCCAGTACTGTATAGTTACTGTTGTATGCTATCGCCTCCATTAAATGTGCGGTGTTGGTTTTATGTGAATATTAACGTTATGAATAACAAGTTTCTATTATGTACTTTCGGGTGAAGTATCGAGGTGAATTGGGATGCATTTTTTGTTTGGATGGTTTAAGGTTACGCGTTTTTGGGGTACTTATCCTTTTATTCTTAAATAACGCTTGCTATATGAACATTACTTACTTTTTATTAATAAAATACTTCGTACATACTTTGTTAACAATTTACGAAGAGCTTATTTTTACATCATTGCGTTAACACCTACGCTAAATTAGAAACTACTGGAAGAAAAATTCATTTTAAGTAAAATAAAATTATGTTTAAAAGCATAAAATATTTTCTACATGATAAAAACATAACTAGATTAAGTGTCTACATCGCCGTCGTAGATTCCGATTAGAGCATAATCATATTTTATCGTTAGCATAGTAAAATACCTTGTAGCCAGCGTTATACAGCCTGAAAGTCAAGCTAATAACTTTCTTCTACCTGTACATATTATTTTACAGGAAAAACATCGAGTAAGTTCTAAGTAATACTTTAGAGTAAGTACTGAGTAATATTATTATTTCGCACTAACAAGATTTTTAAACCAAATATCCTTTATTTTTGCAAAATAATCGGTCTGACAGACATATTACATACATAATTAAACATAGGTAATAATAACTTGGTCAAATATTGCGGCCAGGTATTGTAATTGATTTATGAGCAAACCATAAAAGAAAAATATCATTACATAAAACGCCATAAATATAATGTAACCATTTACATTAAACACACATAAAAATTGTAACTAGTATCTGTGTTAGTATCAACAAAATATGAAACCCTTTTCTTCCCACATGTACCTACGTTCAAGAGCGTACGTAATCAAAGCTTCAACACGATAATTATTTAGTTAGCGAGTGTACCGGCCGAATAACTAATGTCCACCATTACACTGCTCGTACGGACTAACTCGGTGTGAGTACAGGTCGTAGTGGGAAATGAGCGAAGCGAGGAACTGTAATGTGTAGTTGTGAAGACTACTGTAGGTTATAAGGGCCGTTAGTAGTTTGCTAATTTGGTTTTGGATGATTGAGTCGCTCATAGAAAAGACATTAGGCCATTCCTATAACATAATCTTAAACCATACAGAAATAGTGTCAGATGGTATTGTGACAGACTACCATCTTCATTAATTTTGATTTGGATGGTATTGTGACAGTATGATACAGATTATAATGTAATAATGTTTTGTGGCAATCATAACAAATAATGAAGTATTTTGTACTTTAGTAATAATTGCAAATAACAATAACTCCTGTAGTAACTTGAGAAAATAATTAGGATAACGGCAGGGGAATGATGAGTAACTTGAAAAAAAAATATGGTGCTTTTAGTCACATCACTGTCTACTTTCTTAAAACATCAAAAGCTTGACAAGTAAATCTCGATAATGAAGTTACCTAAGTTAAAACCTAGACCTCGCTCCGCTCACCTCGCACGCTCACCGTCGGACCTAACCTTTAAAACAAACAGTGACCCGCGACCCCGCCCGGGGTAGTTTGTCACTCGTATTTCAACCCCGTCGTTGTTTTACGTCTGCATTCTGCTTTGTTACGCTTTTTAACCTTCGATATTGTTCTATGCTAAACTTTTGTTTTAAAGCTAGCTGTCTACCAGATGTTTATTTAGTGGCTGAAACACAGGCTCTCTATGTTTTCTTTTGCCAGACGATTCATTTTTAAGAGTTATAACCTTTTTTAGCTGGGGGAAACCTTCAAAAGGCGCCCAGTCATATGGGGATTTATAAGACTGGGGAGTATGGGATTTTAACCTCACTAAAACCACCCTGCTGGTCATCATCCGCACAAAGTAAGGGGTTACTGTTACCTCTTAGAAAGAACAACCCTCATACCCTCAAGAGTTATTACCTACTGGTTGAATTTCTTCGTATCTAAATACTCGTAGTCTACATAGGTTTTCCTTTATCTGAAAAACCTATTTTAGAAACTCATTATGTTCATACAGTTGTGCATTTCACCTGCGAATTTCTCAGGGTTGTTTTAAGCTACGCTAGGCCCACGGGTAGGTAGTTTTAATTCTGACATCAGATATTGATTGATGATTCATGATTCTGAATCATACAAAAAGAAAACAAAGACTTGTGCATATTATTTCCTTATCCCGTCACTTTATTAGACAACCCGTGTAATTTTTAAGCATGTTCTTTAATATTCCTGTTCTCTACCGAGCTACTTATGAATATAGAAGATATATACTTCCATGCTACCCAGGAACCGCACAATGTGTTCTATCAAGAATACGTTTAGAATTAATGTGTACATACTCTGTGCCTAGGGTTGCTACATATACTTCTAATTTTACGCCTGTTTTGATGCTAATATTGAAAAAAAAATGTTTTCAACATCAAACAAACCTATATTCTTTAAACTTTCTTTATATCTATGTCTATTCTTATATTATATCTATGTCTATTTACAAAACATATTTTTTTATATTGTTTTTAAATTTAATCCGAAAAATACCCCGATCATCTCATAAAAATACAAGAGTCGTCATTATAAATTAAAATCACTGTGGTTTCAATCGATTCAAAGGCACATAATTCAATCCACCTTCATCCATTCCACAACCCTACACCGCAATGCGAATATTTGTACATTTCCCTTTGTAAAACACGTTCTGTAGAATTAATTACGGCAGGTCCACCGGCGCAGAGCCCGCTAAACACCGAGTGACGTTATTGTTATAACGTTTCATTACTGTTCTGTACATCTAATTAGTGGATGTACATTTTAGTTAAGCTCGGTTAGGTTGTAAATGAAGTGAGATCGCTACTCTTTATTATATTATAGATGTTTTTTTAATGGCAGTCTTTTCAAAATGTAATTTCTGTGAGTGATTCGATCAGCCATATTGCTTGTGTGAAATATATCGCACAACGAAATCTTTTTGGTCTAATCGTATACTAGATGTATAGCCTAGTGTCAGAGTTTAAAATGCTCATTATTCTTTAACGTAGTTTTATACCCTCCTGAAAATTTCTCAGGTTTTCCGGGTATTCGTAACAAACCCACATAGAAATATACTCATATAGTTTAAAAAGTCGATAGCAACACGGCAGTGCACATTGCACAATTATATAGCTCAGATATATCTTTTCAGTAGTAAAATTATACTACATATTAGATAGAACCTTGTGTAAACAAAATTAGGAATAAAAAAACCTAAATTACATTCCGTAACAAAAGTAATTCGCAACATTAGCTCAAAGGGAACGTCGTCTTTATACCCTAAGAATATACCCTAACGAACATCAGTGACATAATAAAAGCTAATGTTCTTCGTAAGACACATTTAACTTAATGATCCCTTCTGCTTAAGTAATAACTTGGGTTTAGTACTCAATTTACGCGGATTAAACTAGGTTTTAAAGAAAATGACTGGTGAAACTAATTAAAATGATCGATCAAGTTTTATGCTTATACAAGATATTCAAAACCATAGAGAATCCTTGACTTTTGAAACTATAGAACAAAATAACAAGATTTTGCTGTAGAAGAACTTTCCAAATCTTAAATTGAATCAACAGAATCGAAATGGACAATAACGTTACAACCAGACCAGATGAAGATCGTAATAAAACTAACCGATCCAAAAAAGAAAATCCATTCACAGAACAATTCTAAACTCGAATGCCCAGTGTTGACAATCACATTACAACTACAGACAGTACTAGTGGACTGACCGTCAGGCGCCGGCGCGTTACCCGCCCGCGATAATTTAGGCGCAGACAATCAAACATTAACGCGATTTACTGGCTGACAGCATGGTCAGGTGCTTACAAGCGATCAGCTTTGAGCAATGAATCAGCCCTGATTGGGAGATCCGTATGTGATGTTGATATGAAATGATCTGATCTAAGACAGGCATTGAAGATTCATAAACTGTTTGCGGTGGTAATGCTGCTTTATGGGTCATACGGATTTCATGATGTTATGTAAACGGTATGCGGGAATATTTGTTGTTAGTTTCCGATCTACCATCACTCTGAGTCACGTGACTTAACTGTTTCTTTCTAAAATTTACGCGATTTCTGCAATTTTTATCGACTATGAAAATGTCATTTGTTTTCAAGAGTAGGGTTGTTAGGTCAATATTGTGTATTTTGCTGTCAAAAATGATAAAAAACTTCCGTCAAAACCGTAAAAAATAGAAAAGGCTTCACTCTGAATTGCTTCTATAATTGAGATTGAAATCTAAATCGCTATATTTCATTCGAGAGACAGTCAAAGAAGAAGTCCATTAAAACTGCCAAACAGAACTCCATACAAAAACAACGATCCAAAAATCCACACCGCGAGTGAACCACAAAAACCATTCAATCGATTCAAAAGAGGATTGTGTGAAAATGAATAAAGGCAAGGTCGCGGGCGACTGCCGGCCGTTAATCAATTAGCCGCTTGTTTCCACTCAAATTAACGCTTCTCCTTCCGTTGGTACGAGGCCGCTAAGTAAGCGCGAGAATCGAATGACGAGAGATTAATCGATTAGGTGGATGTGCTAATCGATTGTTGTTTATGCATCGATGATTGAACTTCATGTTGTGCATGGATTGTTCCGTATTTTGTAGGATGGTACTGAAAGATGTGTTATGGACAAGGGAAGTAATTTTCGTTAATTATTTACAGACTTAGAAATGAATTGAATTGAAATCATTTATTCTGTATATAGGATAGTTATATCACTTTCACATATCTTCTGGATTTGGCATTTCCTATCTGACCCTGAGAAGAAATGTCAGAACAAACTCAGGAGTCACTGTCTCTTAAGTCACTCTCACTTACACTGTCTGTCAAGAACAGACAATTGTTGTTAATCAAGTGTGAGTGTATAAACAAGTGCAGAATATTTACTGGACTGGCCTTTAGATAGTGTTGCCTTGCATGGTCCAAATGCAATTATTAAAACAGCAGTTTTCTATTATTTTCTTACTCAAACAAAGTTAAATTACGTCAAAAACCTTAATCTAAATAACTCATTCCATTGAGTATTCTTGTTGAAGTAGTCTAAAAGCGTAAATACCGCGACTCTCATAGCCCACCGGACTCGAATGTTCCAGCCCATAGCCCACGCCTGGTCAACCCTTCCTTCGTTTCACTTTTGTTGTAATTAACTGTTGATTGATTCGTTACTTGACTTTGTGATCATTTTAAATTCGATTACAATGAGTTTTTGACGTTTTACTTTGTATTAATTTTGTTTTTAAAAGTTACTTAGTGGAACAGTACAGATTTTAATTTCTAACTCGTATGGTGTCATTCTCAAACATTTCAAAGCTTATTATGCCTACAAATTGAACTACTTATTTAATAAAAATATTAGTGAATTTCAAACTTCATTAAATCACAGTTTACATTTCATTATAATTCAATAGTACCCTGTTTCGTCACGATACCGAGAAAACAAATTGGTCTATAATTTTTTTTAGTTGGAAATGACGGAAACGAGGAATTCTCTTTTATATAAACGCCAGTCCAATCAATTGCCCAATCAAAACAGTCCTTAGCTTTCAATAAAACGTTTAGTCGTCGACTTTAAAAGCCGACCTCGGTACACGCCGTTTACGTACAAATTAAAGGACTTCATTCATTCGAAAATTGCTTTCATACTTGCCGACATTAAATCGAACGCAGTCCATTGTCCGAATCAACGTTTGATAAGCTTATTACCGCCGCAAATGTCCACGAAATTAATTAATCTCGGGTCACGGCGACCCGCAATGGCCCATTGACGGTTAATGTCGTGGAACAAGTTGCCGGCGACCGCGATTTATCACGTGGCGAAGGAAGGCTATGACGGCGACAGCTTCGGAGTTAATGGTACTTATTTACTAGAGAAAGTTTATATTTGTTTTATAATATAAGGTGTGAAATAAGGTTACCATTCTTTTACTCTTGATTTTTAGGTTTTACATTTTTTTTTAATTTCTGTTCTGTTTATATTCCTTTTAATTATATAACACAGTGTAATTAAATACAACAATAAATTATATCGACAAAAAAAAAACAAAAAACGTCATAAACATTACCACCCCCGCCTTCCCCTACCACTTGCAACAAACCCGATCAGATATAAGCCAACAATAACTAAGAGTACGTGAAATTTGTGCGCCGCAGTTATTTAGCTTTTAAATCAATGTGTTGTTGATAAAAAGCCGGTAGGTCGTCGCTAACGAGCTATCGACACGACATCGTAGTAGGGGACTTGTTCAAGGGAACCAACTTAACGATTATGAAAGAAATATTCGCTTAATGTGACTTTTTTTCACGTCGTGCACTTTGAGTAAATGGTAAAGTGAGTTTTTATTAATTATTTACGTGCAGGCGTTTGTCAAAGGAAGTTATTAGCTGATGTTAATGTAAAATGTGCAGGTTGTGAGGCACAAAGTAGTGTTTTTTGTAGGCTCGTTTGACTCAGTGCGGTTTGACTTGGAAGGTAGTTTTAAGTAAATTGACATGAAGCATCTTTCCGAGCCTAAGGCTGCTTTTGTCCTCCAGAACCTTATTCCACTATTTTTTTCGCTGATGTTTCTAAAAAGAAGATTTCTTTGTAATTTAAAGCTGTAGGGATATAAAATAGTACTAAGTACATCACTGTAGTTGTAGAGTAAATGAACAATATGCATAAAGTTGCGTTTAGACTGTGACATTGAAAGCTAAAAGATTATAACGTACACTTCACACATCGCACACTGCACACACAATTATTGCACAAAGTGCATGCAATTTCACCTGCGTAACACAGAAGTATACCAGGTATAATACCTCCACAAGCTTTGTCCTCGCCTCGTACCTTATATCAGCTCTGCCCAATTTTGCCGCAGTACTTAATCTGTCAGCCTACAACGTACAGAGAGTTTACATACAATATTAAGCCCGCAATCATTTTCTGTTGCCAGAAATAATTACATTCCCTCTGTATGTTTCAAGATTATTTTTTGTAAACGAAACGTTGACTGGCCTACTTTAAAAACAATTGAGTCAAAATAAATCATTCGAACCGAAATAAATTAAAAATAAATGTAATAAACTGGTAATAAATTGAAACTTCCCCAAACTATATTAAAATAAAATTCCACTTAATCCATTATCTAAATGAGTCGAATGATCATTAAACAGGTTGTGAGGACAAAACGGCCACAATACATAATTCCAGGGTACGCTTCGGACCGCTTCGGACATCATTTACACCGTCAAGGGGCGAAAACTGCCGTGACTTCATACTATTAATTCAATTAGTACAATAAATAGTTTGAAGTCACCCAGTGTAGTAAGAAGCATTATAATAATCGTATATTATGTGATATACAATATTTTTAAACGCGAAGCGGCCGTAGCTCAGCGCAGCTAAAGTGTGTAACGACACGCTTCTGATATTTTTATTGTGTTTATGGTTTGTTGGTGCCGGCGGCTCTCGGGGGGCGCTTCGGACATAATGAAACAGCTGATAAATACACGTGAAGTTGTCACTACTGAAAGATAATATATTAGTGATTTTTAACATTATTTTCGTGTTTTTATCCAGTTTTACTTGCCTTTAAGTACCTTTGTATGTTTCTATGTCCGATTTTAGTTAGGTAATACTTGTAACTTTAGCTCAGTGTTTGTTATTATGATCTCCTTAATCAGTAATGACCTATGTCAGAACAACATAGTGCACTACTTAACAAATATTCCAGCTATTTATTCTTTTTATTTTTCAACATAGTAGGTAATTTGAATTAGAAGATACTAGACATTAACTCCTCTGTTATTTCTTGTTGTTCCGCTTATAAATGAAGTATTGAGCATATTTTAGCATACATTTTATAACCGCAACTACAAATGTATACCAGTTTTACGACTTTAGCAACAAAATGACGTCTATTATATTATTAAATCCTCTACAATCCACAACAAACAGAGAAAATCTCAAGGAAAGATACATCTGCCAATAGCAATATAAATATAGAAAGTATTCTCATTACTTACACAGTATTACACGGTCTGTCGAAGACGCGGGCACGGGGCTACGTTCAGCCGCGTTCAGAAGCATCCAGCTCACAGAATGGAGGGTATAAGGAAGTGGTATTCAGATGTGTCACTGTTAGGAGGAGACGATCAATATCTTAGTATTAAAAGGAATTGACGAATAAATAAGTTATGTTTTGAAACTTTCGTGATTTGATCACGAAAAATGGGTCGCAAAAAAAATATTCGCAATATAATGCAATTTGACCGACTGGCAGTCCACCCGTGACCGCTGCAACTCGACCGAAACGTCAGGAGAAAAGAAATATCGAATTATATTGCAAATGAGACTCTGTCCGTGTGGTGTCCGGATATAAAGAATAGCACCACCCCATATCCTCCACTGGGTGTCGTAAAAGGCGACTAATGGACCTTAAGACCCAGTGCACTGTACCAAGCACCTTGGGTCACCCGAATTCTGGCGGGTAAGCCATCAACAAACGCATTCCCAAAGAGGGTTAGTGTCAGGCAGGCGGCCGACTATAAAACCATAGCCAAATCTTTAAGCAACACGTCTAGAAGACGTGTTGCGCCGACCCCAAGTGAAAAGGGATAAGGGCAGGAAGATGATTGCAAATGAGACTCGTTTGTCGTCTAAAATATGAATGAGTTATGTTTTATTATCAATTCCAAATAAACACTTTTGAAAAACGACAAAGAGTAATAAGAATCAGAAGTAAGTTTGCCCCTGATTAAGGCAGTATAGTGGCTATTCTTTCGAGGCACTTCACTCTACTCTTCTGTTCCGTGCTTCAAGCTCCGTTCAGCGTCGTTCCCATCTGACCTGCTTTTGTGAAAAACTAAATAAAAAGTCGCTACGGACGCACAATGGAGGCTAAACCGTTTAAGTTTTGAATGAGCTGTTTACTTATTTGTTGTGGAGAGCGGCTGCTCCGTAAATACTGGGATTAAACTATTTTTTGTGAATGCAGTTATTGTTGTGGTTTCGCAAGTCAGGGAACTAGTTAATTAACAGTTTTATTTGGGTATTAAATGTTATAAATATGTGTATTATAGGGCATTTGTTTTAAATCTTTACGAATATGCATCCTACTGATATTATAAATGTAAAAATTTGTGAGTATGGATATTTCGATGTTTGTTACTCTTTCACACTCAAACAGCTGGATCAATTTTCATAAAATTTGATAAGGAGTTAGCTGACAACCTGAATACTTTTTAACCGATTTAGTTGGAATGGGTAATGTTTTTGCAGCTTTAACCAGAACTCCGGTAGCTACCTAGCAGTAAATAAGTGGTCATCTAATTTCAATACGCCTACAATATTCAACAATTTATTTACAACTCACGTTTTTGAAAAAAAAAATACACCAACCTCCCAGTATATCACTTTAAAATTCATCGCAAACTCAAGTTGAAAAAGAAAACGATTTCGTAAAGCTAACACCATAAAAGTTTGAGGTTCAAATAACGGTAAGAAAAGTTTCCAACGATATGCGCATTATATTCTGTGCATAATATTCAGGGACTGCGCGCACCCCTGTGCTATGATTGGGGCTTTAAAAAACGCGGTAATGACCGGAATATGACCCGATAATGGGTCACGGATGACCCACAAATTTTCTAACGTAACTGTTTTTTTTTTCTATTTGTGACAAAATATATTTTATTTGACAAAATATACTTTTTTTGTAGCTATTTAACTACAGAAGGTAAGTATTAAAAAAAAAGGTTTTATTTCAATTGTTTTTTTTTGTATTTTTTTTAATTGGAATAAATGAAACGAAAATCCATTCTAATTCAATACTGTCCCATATATAACATATATCCCATGTTTTACAATAGATAACACACCAAACCGTGCAGCACTTACTCTTACTTACTTACCATAAAAAACAATCCTCCAGCACTACGCTGTCCCAGTTGGGTGTAACTGGGACGGCGTAGTAGCAAAGCCTACGCGACCGCGGGCCGAGTGGCCCCACTCCGAGGCACAGACGTAGCTCGGAGGCAGTATCGATTGCGCGGGCCAACGTAATTGCCTGCCCTTTCTTCTTATTGACAGCCACCGCACCAGAATCACTGCACTCGCTTTAAAATGAGAATCGTTTTTTGTTTTCGTTGAGCTTTGTTTTAGGCCTGCTTGGAGGTTTGTCTTAAGGCTCTTAACAGTTTTAGGTTGATGTTTAATTGAATTCGTTGGTTCTTAGGAAATTTGTTTTTTTTTATTGTAATAACTAAAGATACTACATTTTGACCTCTCAATAAACAGTATTTATCAAAGTAATATGTAAAAGATATGTGAAGTAAAGAAAATTCTGAAAATATTTTCACAAGAACTTGTCTCTGTATCATAGAAACTAAATAAAAGTAAGAGCAGGTAATAACGCTGATGAAGAAATGATTTCCATTACTTAATTGACGCTACGACAGCATCAAAGGGTTGTAACATGTGCCACCATGCTGCGGTACATGAAAGAAAGAGATGAAAACAGACGAGAGTGCAGTGATATCGACTTGATTAAAATGTGGAAACAAAGTTCTGTGCACGTAACAGTAAAATAGTAAAACAAGTCCTATGAGCTTCATCATCACTACATAGTTTAAAAGAAAGTTGCTGTTGCTGTCGCTGTCTGTTTGTATGTCCGGTTGAATCTTTAAAACTACGCAACGGATTTTGAAGCTTACTGCGATTTTGAATTTGTATGTAGAAGTTCGAAGATATATGTATGCATCTTCCTCTTGAATCACCCATCATCAGTATTTCATCCGTGCGAAGCTAGGGCAGGTCGCTAGTTACAAATAAAACAAAAACAACACGACTTTCACCACGAAAAAATCAGAAACAGAACTGCTAGTTGCAAATATTCGAATATTTCCCCACACTATCATAAATAAACGGGGAACAATGACAGTAAGAGAAAACAACAACAAAATCGTTTACACCACGTGCCACGAAAAGTGCACACAAAAGAAAACAAAATTCGTACGTTTGTACGTACGTACGTACGAGTTGCACATTATTAGTTTCGCAGAAGTGTGAACTCTGCCGGCAGTACACTCCGGGGAGAATAACCGGGCTTTATTAAAGTGTGGAACAATAAATTTAAATAAAGGATAGTTATGCGGTTCCCGTGTCCGCCACTGTAATGTAACTAATAGCACTGTGACATCGTAATGCAATTTCAAAGCTGGTTGGCCAGACCTTCTGGTCTATATTAAAATATTAATTAAAAGACGCACCTTATACAAACAAACAATTACTTAAATTACTCTGTAATGAACTTCCCTTCAACATAAACTCAACTATTTAAGCTTAAATGATGCGAAATGCCTCATTCCCACATAAACTATTCTTAATTCGGGTCTGGAATAGCAGTTGAACTGTAAAAACTTGTAATGTAAGAAGTTGCGCTATATCTTGGTGTGTTATTACCGGCCGGCCGGTTGGTCAAAGCGTCGTTAATATCAACAACAACTGTAAACGGGCGTCCCTTCGCATAAACCACACTGCTGCCGTAATTCAGTGGGTTTGTTACATTTAACACAGAGAAATAAATGGAATTGGTGGAAGCTACGTGTACGTGTCATTATAAGGAGGTAATGATCAACTTTGTTTTACCTGTAGATACCTAATTATAAAGCTGATGAAAGCATAACCAACCTAACGATATATTTTCCTATTACCATCTTTTTTTTTGTATAAAAAATCTAAAAATCTATTGGACTGTCTGTTTGAATCTATCGAAATAACTGATTTTTACTACTTGCGAAGTATACGAAGATGTACGGTACAACATTTTTTCAATTTTTGTTTGTCTGTCAGTCTGCCTTTTCGTCTGTTTGTTTTTAGGCAAAATAAATTTAGACACCTATTTTTCAGAAAACAAACTTTTATTTTGTTATAGTTCACGCGGACGAAGTGGAGCACTGCTAATGTTTTTTATTTTACGTATTAGACAAATGAATAAAAACGTCGAGAATCAGGCAGTGACAAGTAGGTTTGGATGACACTAGTTCGATTAGGTACTACTGTAGTGTAGCACTTTCATCCAATTACCTAATTTTCTACATTCTATGGTTTGTACAGTTGCCGGCAGATTTAATACACTATTCTTAACTAAATATAGGCATTAAAGAGTATTCTACATTTATGTATAACCTTATTGTTGGAATACTTTATGCTAATAAAGGAGTATCAAAATACTACTTAGTTTTGCAAATGAGATTAGAATACTGCATCTTTAGTAATGGATAAATATTTGTATGTTGTAATCTATTTCCAAGCTGAAAGCTACTTCCTTTATATTCTAACTTTTAGATTTTCTTATTTAAGCATTGAACATTTGCAATTAACCTATATCGTATCGTACTTCTAGAGAACTGACAAAAAATAGTGCTTAATTTTTATTCAACTTTCAAATGAAGAAAGAATTAAAATCCTATCACCATTTCTGTTTTTCCCTAATTCTACGAACAATAAAAATGCTATAACACAAATTATATCACTAACATATACGACATACATAAAATTTACAAGCAATACAAAGTTGAACACTTATGCGCTTATGTCCCATGTGCCATCACAACTTACGCGTCGCGTTACCGCGTCATCGTTCCATAGAACAACGTAACTTTTTACTGGCGCCGTAAATCTAGGACATATGTTAACTTTAAACCGCCAATGTTGGTACAACATGTTTTGTTTCCACCGTTTTTAGGCTGTTGTTTAGTATTTTAGCATTTGGTGGAAACGGAATTTTGATCGATCGTTTTTTTTTGCGGGATTTTGTTGGTTGGTGACAAATGTTGGATGTTGGTTCAAATCGTTGATAAGTCTTCGTTAAATAACATGTTTTGTAGCATTTAAGTGCCTAGTTTTAAACTGAGACTACAACTCAGTAATTTAACTTTAGAATTAATTAGATTTTTTTTCCAATTAGACTAAAACGTTGCACTTTTTTAAGGTTAAGATAAGTAATTATAGGCAGCACCCCATCGCCGAAACTTCACCGCTTCCTGTGTTATTGCTGAGGGTGTAGAAACGGAGCAAAAAACTCCCCAGTAGCACATTGTTTTTCAATTTACAATGCTCAATAATTCTAATAAAAAATTGTGTTTGAAAGTCTCAAAAAATGTCATTGCAATTTCAAGAACCTTATCTTTTACTAAAACTAACAGTATTACGCAAATATCTACCACTACACTTTCGTAGACTACAAGTAAACTGTAGCATATTGTCTGATGTGTGTTTTGCCCCCATATGGTGCAAACTCCCCCTTGTATCCCCTCTCTTACAAACGACAACATTATAACTATATCGTCATAGAGCGTAAATATCTTATGCTTAGAATAGGCTCCCCACTGAGCAGCATAATTAATGATCATTGTCGATCTTAGATCTGTCTGGGAGATCGGATCGTTAAAAGCCCACACTAAGGTTATAAAATCGCAATGATATAAATTCTGTGTAAGACACTAAGTTATATTCCCACTACTGAGCCTTTTGGTATATAGGGAATAAGGTCAAAGTATATATTTCTGTTAATCGATCTTTATTTCCATGAAAAACAATAATTTATTTAACAGCTCACCTGGGTTTTAAAACTTCAAAAAAACTGTTCTAGTCGGGGAAACTTAACTAATTCACGTTTTAGGTGAAAGATGGCCACACTCTATCTAAAAAGGGCATTGCTAACCCTCAAAACACAATAGCTCATACCATCTCCTAAAAAACAAAACACGAGCACTTCACAAATGAACTAACAAACGTCCCTCTAGAACAAACATTGAACTAATAATTAACTTTGAACAGTGAGTTGAAAATCAAAACTTGTTTAATTTGTGGCGCGGAAGAAGTGTCGCCCTCTAACGCTTAGTCACGTAATCGCTCTCTGAACTTGGGGCCCGTGTCCAATAGGGAAGTAATATTGTATAAGAGTTCAAGTGCCTTCCTAGTCGGTGATTTTGTTAAATTTAAAAGATTTTTGAAGTTGTAGAGGAAAAGGTGAGAAAAATAATGAAATAGGAAAAAAGTGTAGAGATATTTCAGTGAGTGCATTTTCTTGAACTTAATTTTCCGAATTTCGTTTTAGTATCTAAAATATCCTGTTAAAGACAACTATTCAACACAAACACAAATAAAAACTACTTATACAATATTAAGCCCGAGTGAATCTCAGGCGTAAAATCAACGAATTACCTAATAATGAGTAAACCATTTTACATTTTCTCTTGTGATTTACAGACTTAACACACGACTTAGTTGACAGCAATCAATGTGCTGAAAACACTTTTCCTGGAGAAAACTCATCTTAAGACGTACCTCTCACAAATACGCACCAATTGTTTTTCATCAACAAATATTTACACAGAAATCTGTGCATAAAAACACCGATTTGTAAGTTAAAGTAGAGCACAGCACGCAACAATCCCAGGTGGGTTTAACGTTCTGTTAAGTACGAACTTTTCTTTAACGATCCGTCCGTCCGTCTGTGCGTCGTATCCCGGCACTGTCTGCCCACCTGTTCGTGATTCTCTAACTTTTTCCTGAACGCCCCTCAAGCACTTTTGACTCGTAATGAGCACTTTGAGTCACGCTTTAAATGTTTGCATTTTTACAAATTGTTTTCCTCTTTTTTTCGATGCGTTTTGATTTATGCAGTCTTTTATTTATTCAATACAAAGGTAGTATTTAATCAATATTGTTATCATTGATGTACTTCCCGTCAATATACTTCTAAATAAATAACACACGGTATCAACGAATTTCGCATTCAAATAAAATTGCTCGTTCAAAATGCCTGGATTTTCTTAAATCTCTTTGTGTTACTTAAGACAAACTGAACTAAGCTCTAGTGCTAAGTTTACAGTTTTGAAAACCAAATTGAATCCAACGTAGAATCTTTGCAACTCTACCAACTTTTTGCCTCATCAACATGACCTACATAAAGTATATTTTAGTTTCCGCGAAGTTTATTTAATCCTCAACTATTCCGTGCACCATATCTACAATTATTCTCAGTACAATTTGCACAAGTTACAGTGCAGCGTATTCAGCGCGTCAAACTAGCCAATACGGCCACAGTGTACAACGCTGCAGTAATCCAATTTGCAGTAAGTTTCAGCAAAGTTGGCCCAACTTGGTAGACTTAGTGATTTAAATTTACAACTTTGTCCATCCTAGCACACTTGCAATTTTAACGATCAGCCGACGAACTTTAAATCAGCTTTTGCTTTCAAGATGTAGGTAATAGTGTGGAGTTTGCTTTAGTGACGGTTCTTAAGACTCGGGAAGTGTGGAATAGGGCCTGACTTTTAATGTCGTGGAGTTCGTCGGTTTTCGTAACTGTTACAGAAGCTGGGAACTACGTTAAAGTACTGACTTTAATGTAATTGGGTAAGTTTGGGCTTGATTATTGTGATAACGTCTAATAATGTCACAGGTTTTAGACGTTACGCAACATAATATTCAAAAGTTTAATTAAGTAGGTAATATTCACACTTGATTTAAAACTAAAAACCGTTGTGAGACAGATTGTTTTCAAAACATTTACTTTAAAAACCATCTCGTGACTGTTTTAAACTTTTACGAAACGATTCATTCAATATTTTAAATGGAAGTGCCGACACTTAACACGGCAATCTAAACATAAAAACCTTCTAAGAAGTCCTATTAAAGAATGCTCACACTTTCGCTATAAAAGACGTCTTTACATCACAAACTTCAAGCAAAAATTACAAGTTTATCGGCCGTAAAAACTGTTGGAATTAACGAACGGCAAAAGGCCGCTTTAAAAGAACATCTCAATGTTCAAGTGTCCCCATATAATTTAGCGAAGCGACGCTTTTTATTTCAGCTGAGTTTATGAGGTCGTTTGCGGCCAAACCTCCCTTTAAATTTACTAGCTGGGTACAGCTTAACCGGCAGCGTTCGGCAACGTATATCACTGTGATTCACAACAATTACTCTTAAGACTATTTAAAGTTAGCATTCTTGGGATAATGTTAATTAAGTTCGCGTGCCGATAGAAAATCGGGGGAAAAATTTCCGGTACAATTTTGAACGCGAAACATCTTCCCCTGATTTCAGGATTAGCATGAAAATCTAATTCAACGTTCTTGGCTTGTCCTTGTTTTTAGTTAACAATGTTTATTTAAGATTTTTCGTTCAGTTTCTGAAATATTCTAAAACCTTGTAAAGTCCATCACGTACTATTTTTTTTTCTCTTTTAATTTTAGCAAGACACCACCACACCACACTTTCAGCGACAGTACAGTAGCATTAAACCTTTCGCTTTAAAGAACACGAAAAATTTATTGATACTTAATACTTATCAGGAGATATAGAGCCCAGATACCGAAACAGTCCACATGCACATGTACCCCACAACTCTACACTTATCTACAAAAAGGCAAAACAAAAGCCAGACGAAAAAAATCCAAAACATTTTTCTTAAAAAAATATTACCTCCTAATAAGAAAACACCAATTCTCGATGGAACATTCGCGAACATAAAACCATTGTATTTATAGAACATTGTGCAGATGGGGTAACCGATGTTTGGTTTAAATCTGAACCCCTCTTTGATAATTTTCACCTGCAGAAGGCGGGAAGCAACGCCCTTTGCCAATTTATGTGCGAGATACCATCCCCGTAAGAATACGGCGAACTGTTTGAAGTAGGAACGGTTTAATGGAAGGCGCTATCTACTTACGTTAAGTCTTTGTCGGTGCCTGAATTAACATGTTAATTTTGTTAAGGTATCAGTTTTTCTGATGCTTAAGTTAAACTGTAGTTTATGCTTGATGATTTTAAAATGCTCTACATTTTGTAAAATGTTTTTGAGGATACTCTTTTGTAACGTAAAAACAGCTTTTTTGTTTTCGTCCAATAACTATTCGGCAAGTTTTTTTGTAGTCCAATGGTCTTTAATTGACATAAAAGCAAGAAACATTATCACACATTTCTGATAGGCTTTTTATAACAATTCTTACCATGTCGACACACATCTTACAAGTCAAGATAACTCGAAGCATATTTTAGAAGGATGTAAAGCTAAAGATGTAAGAATTATTCATGCCACATCCAGCTTCCTTACGAGAGGGCGAAGAGTGTCGCTTACAATATTACGATGTTAACCACAGCGGACGATTTACATAATTCATTCAATCGTGATCCAACACACCTACTACCAAATCTAAAAGCAAGAGTACTACAATTGTGAGAGAGGGACAACGCTATACGCCGCTCTACATTGTGTAGTACTCTGTCTCGCTTCCAAAACAGCGACAGTGTAACTTTAGAAGGTGGTATGCTCTCTACAGCGTGGGGTGCCGTACTGTTCAGGTCGTTAATTGCCGTAGTAAGCAGAGGGATTAATGATACGCAAGTTATTGGACATATCTGTATTGTAATTACCTGTAATTTTGATATACATCGAAGATTATTGTGTACCTTTAGAGTTTGCCAATTTGAACTAAACATAATTTAGTTCAAATTGATTTCTATATAAAACGAAATACTGTTGAACTGTTATTATTGCTTCATCGTCAACTTCATCATCTTTCTGCCCCTATCCCATTTTACTTGGGATCATTGCAACACGTTTTTTTCTTCCATTACTTCATGAATCCATTCCATTGTTTTTTTTTATTTTTATTCATATTTATCAGTTTTCACTAGCAAAGCATTTATTTTTATAATATTGTGTTTTTCCTTCTTAACAATTACAGGTACAGCCTAAAGTTTGGCGCCCAACGTGTGGCAACTACCACGCCCCTATCACATAGGACTTTCGGTTGTTCTTAGTAAACAATGAATGCAGATAGGATTCAGAACATGCCTATACTAAGAGGCGTGGCGGTTCCCATACGTCGGGTTACAAACTCCGGGCTTTTGCACACTAACTCCGAGTTACTGCTATGGTTTTCGGAACAGAACCTAATCAGACAACTTCTTAAATGAAACTTATACCTACTACTTCTTTAATTAGTTTCATACATTTTCTAAAGTATAAAATAAATTGTACTAGCAGTTGCCATGACATCGTCCGCGTTTAACCGCAAAACAAAAAATAATGATGCAAAATAGATGTAGCTCGAATCTTAAACGTACTGAATGTATGTATTTACAAAATGTCAAGCCGTTTGAGGAGTACGGTACCTAACATTGTTGTATTTATAAGACTATTATAGGGCGATGAGTGATTTAAAACTTCACGTCCTTTACAAAAATATAGAAAACCGTCTAACAAAGACGTCTACCTACTCCATTTTCCAAAAGACTCCACATAAGTCGGCACTTTTATAAACAAGTCAAACTATCTCACTCAAAACTCACTTAGCGACTCGTTGCCATAGCAACGGAGCATGCATTATTCATACTCTACGCAACTCTTAATCTTGGTGGGTCTCGTGACAGTGTCATGGTGCACTTAAAAATATGACACGTTATAACAAGCTGTACACCTCAGGGATTTACACCGGGACTGCGTATGAGTTTTGGGAACAACAATTTGTCTTTCTTAAAACATTACGAGAATGGAAATAATGTAATTTGTTTATGTTGTTTATGAAAAAAAAGACGTGAAGTTACGAATCTTGAAAACAACGGTACTCTCTCTAAGTGTCGTATTTTCTTCACACTTAACTGCTTTTAACCGTGTATTATAATCATATATTTATGTAGTTTTTCTTTATCAGGAATTTAAATAATCCACGATATATAACGGGGTTACAATACTTGCAACGTATAATGTTCTGTTTTTCTGACGCGTCAAAATGACTCTTGAAACCACCTATTAAACCAATGAAAGCAATTAGAATAAAAGCACAAATTAAACACGTAATTCCGAGCAACGAGCACACAAGCAACAACTTATTTACGACGTTCTACCGTACCGGCGGTTTGCCCAGGACACCGGCACCGTTCCTTTCGTATTTTAAAATCATAAAACGGTTTTATGCTCGCCTATAGATATTTCGAGGCGAATTCACGACAAGCAGCTTCGTTGCAACGTCGATCGCCTGCGTTGTGTCGATAAACTGTCATTTTGGCGACAAATTCGTTAGTGTTGTGCCGATGTCCCGTTTTCGGGTGTCCGGGAATGTGATGTTTTGATTTTGAAGGTGAATTGAAGTTTCTGAGGCAGTTTTGTGTAACTCTTTTGCTCTTCAAGCATTATATATACTTGATAATTTTTATAGGCATATAATTCAATCATTTTTTTGTGGTTTTACTTTTATGGTCAGAGTAGTTCTTTATTAATAACTGTCTAATTTATCATTGGAAGTCACGTAGCAAAAACACCGCAACTATCCATTCAGAAAAAAAACCGGTGAAGGAAATATCTTAAGTGCCTAAATACAGACAAAATATTACCATATTATTTGCAACAAATATTTAGAAACTTACTAAATAACCATAAATGTCATTATCACCATCGATAGGTACAGCTATACGATACAAACTAGCAAGCGATAAACACACGACATCCCCGTATCGCATGAAGCCGCTAACACCAATTATTGGATTTTAAACTCAATAATTGCATCGCTCTGGTAAGTAATGACAGTTAGCATTAATTCCCGCCTTTATCGCGGCTGCTAACAAGCCTGAGACGCGTCTCGTTAGTTACCGCCTAGTGCCGGGTCTATGCACACAACTGTGCTTATTTATATAATACTGTTAGATTGCTATGTTATTTGACTAATATTCAAATTTGTACATGCTCAATTCTTTATTAGCATTTGTTTATTATCACACGTAATGCGGTGGGAGTATATATTTCAATCAGATGTTTTGCTGAGTACGTATATTTTTAGAAGAAAACCTATATAGAAGTTTTTGATTAGTGATAGTTCATCGTGCGGATTGGTAGTGCGAATACTGTATAGTTCCATTTTTGTGTGTGTAGACGAAAACAATTTTGAGAAAAATGCCCCAGAAATTATTGAACAACAAAAAATTAAATCTTAGTCACATACTCATTCAGTCAGTGATGAGTTTTGTGTTTCCAAACATTTTTTTTTATTTCAATTTTATTTATCGACCACCAAAACAAGCTCCATAGCGATTGTAACAATATAGGATCATATTTTCCCCGGGATCCCGGACACATAGCACAACACTAGCGGCACATTTTGCGGCATATTTACGGCGCGTCGCGACACCCGCTGATTGATTGGACGACTCGTAAACACGCTTGTCCGTGGTTTATCTGCGCCGTGACGTCACCATCGTTACCGCTAAGCGTTATCATATTTGTGAGGTTTTACTCCTCAAAATATTTGGGTGATAGACCTCGTGGTGATGAGTAGACGAAATGCAACTTTACTGCTTTGAGATAGAGTTTAATATTAAAAAACTGGTGTGATTGTACCTTTAGGTGACAGTAATTCGTTTGATATTCACTTGTTTTCTAGACCACAAAGCCATGTATTTTTATTAAACAAACATACATACACATGTGTCTTCTTTTTCAAAGTACATTAGAACCTCTCTCTTGCTGAATCTCGTTTAACTCACATGTTTGCAGGCCTTACTTAGATATTTATTAGCGCAGCAGTTCGTTAAGCCTGGAGCTAACTTCATCTAACCGAGTTGGTTACCCCATTTACAATTTCTATCGTGTGTTACAATTTTTAAAGGTTACATATTTTCTCAGCATCTCATAAAGTTATAACTTGTTCTTTCATACATACCACGACCTTAGCAACCAACAAACAACTGCAAACATACTCGTTTTACTGACAACATCATTCCTTTGATTACCTACATCCGTAGGTACAGCTACAAGCAAAAAACAGTAGATTCCTTACATGATTTTTTTAAAGCTGCTATTTATATTCCTTTCATTGTTAGCTAAACACAAAATGTATAATTCGTAAGAAAGTTTTACGAAATCATAAAACATTTGTCTTATTTCGAGTAGGCCTATTCAGGCACTTTCCAAACGTTACTGACTCTAGTTGTGCGGTTCTAAAATCCGGTCATTCTTATGGAGAAGAACCGGCAAAAAGCTCCATAAGTTTACAGAATATTAGTTGAGGGTATACATGTTTTTGATTGTGACTGTACATGTAATAACGTCGCCGCGCCTTACAAGTCTTCTCATTCACATTTTTATCAAACATCGCAAACCGGGGGAAGTTTATGGCACGAATATCTCAGTTTAACACATCAGAGGCGCGGAAATGCTCAACGCCTCATTATCCAAGTTTAATTTTATGCATGGACGCCCGCGCAGCGTCACGATCGGCGCCCCCGCCTCGAACAGGCGAAATTTAAATTCTTCTCCCGAATGTTGTATATACGAGTAATGATAGTATAGAGATCTAAGTTTGAACGAAGTTACCGATTTGATTTAGAAAGATTCTTATTTACATAAGTCACAATTGTCAACTAATTAAAATTATGACGCTTTATTAGTTCAAAACATTCGAAACAAGACCATAAGTCAAGACCTCGCTTTTACACCTTCAATTGACCTGTGTTAATTCTTTAAGAACCTTTTATTTTTTCATATCAAGCAATGTATCACTTATGTGGAAGTCAAGCAAAGTTTAATATAGCTGAGCTGGATAGCATGGATCATCGATCCTGATATCCCTTTGATCGTTCGAAGACACTTAATCTTGTAATCTCTTTATAAACGTATCAAACAAAAATCACATAAACTTATCAAATATTATTAGACTAGTATACAGTACTTCAAATATGCCGATACCTTTAAAAAAAATCAGCGTATTACATTACGTTTGCAACATACAATGCAACTACAAAAAGCTTGCTAAGTAACAACTTAAACGAACGTAAGATCTCAGGAAGTGTACTTAGAAAGTTAACTTTCGACATAAGTTGGCAACATCTTAAGAGAAATATTTTTCTTTATTACTTGCACAGACAGTTGTTCCGAAGCAACAACTGTATTTGCAACTTAACACTATTAGGATGTTGTTATAAAAGCTGCAATGTTGCGAAGGCGGAATTACTTGCTTTGAAAACGCCGCCAATGTCATCTGTAAAAGGTTGAGGTGTTTAAACATTAGTGAAGTAATGAACGGGAAATTTGTATCTTAGGTGTTGTTTTGTTTTTCATTCAACATAACGTGTGGAGAAACAAAAGACGATCGCTCTTTAACTTTATACTGAACTGTCGTAATTTAAGAGTAGGTAGGTGTAATACATTTATGGCTGGTTTTAATAAAAGAAGGGGCCCAGTGTGTTTTTAGTCGGTGTGAGTCCAATATATCCCCACGCCGTGCAACCGGCGTAGGTTGAAGTCATTATAGTTTCACCCCGAAAACCAAACAAAAAGAAGCTAATATGTAATTTGTTCTTGAAAACACTCTTGATTAAAACATTATTTCATCCATTACATCGAGTAACGCTCAACTAAACAATTACCAAAACAACAGTAAACAAAAGCAACCAAATAAAATACAACCAAAAAAGCGAAAACAATAAAATTTAAACGAAACTATTTAAATTTCAGCAGCGCCATTGTGGTAGCAATTTCTTACGATTCACTGGCTGGGGTGGGCGCAGTCGCAGTGCTCGCGGCCAAACCGCAAATATATGAAACGAGGCAAACTTCATTTCCCCCTATCTTACGTGGCAATATAGCAGAAGATATAAAGTTATATCATCATATCTAAGTTTCACATAAATTACCTGAAATAGGCGAACTTGATGTTAAACAGCCGTTAAAGTGTGGAGACAGTTTTCATTGTTATGGCTTATTATATTAATTTTGTGTGGACAAAAGTTTGTTATTTTGTGTTGTTGTTAATAAAAATTATTATAATGTGATTTAGTAATTCGCTATTACATTGTTTTGATGACTTAAATACTAAATTAGATAAGTTTGTTTGACATCGCTTGTATATTGCGATCTGTCACTTGAATTTGGGCCGTTGTCTTTTTATACGGGTTAAATTCTTAGTACTGGCGAAAGTGTATTAATTAAATATCACGCCAAAAAACATACAAGCCAAAAAATACTAGGTATATCAAACCGCGAGGCAGGTTAGTGAAACAAACAGTAGGTGTCTTAGAACAAATTACCCAAAAAAAAAATGCGACACAAAAAAAAAGACGAAACATCGTAATAACTAATCACAAATGTATACAAACAAGACATTTGCATGAATTATCCCGAGATTCAAATCCTTATCACAAGCAAATGAGTTTTCCGATTACACCGGCTGTAAGACAAAAGTACGGCGGAATGACGCCTCTGACAAGATTTGTTTTTCTCAGAGAGGGCTGTTTGTCATTTCCTCGGAATAATATTACATCTACATAATATTATTGCGAGGACTTATTTAGTCAGTTGCATGGAAACGGATTTGTCTTCAGTGATAGTTGTTTTGATGCTGAAATATGTTTTTGATCGGATGTATTTACATAGTTATTGTTTGGTTAGAGGAATGGTTATGAGGAAAGATTGAATGAATAGTAAGTATTAAAGGGTAAATAAAGAGCTGAATATTTACATTAAGCTATTGTGCCTTACATGTGATATGAAAATGTAAGTAGTAACCAAAACATACCAACTCTTAACGAAAATAACTAAACGTAACACGTGGGTTTACCTAAATAATAAAGAAGTTGGTTTTAAAATACTAAGTCTAAAAATCGAAATCAAAAGGTTTTTATTTCGAGTAGGCCTTTTCAGGCACTTTCAAAACGTTACTGACTCTAGTGCATATCAAAAAAAGAAAATAAAATAAATTCTATACATTTCATAATATAATTATGACGTAACATAAAGCTGGGTACACACGCATCTGACGCGTGCAGCCGCGCGATATCTCGTGCACGAGGACGCGCGTCACTCAGGATTTTGGGATTTACCCGTCAACATGTCGCCCGGGCGATCCGATACGATTAGCGCGATCAAATGCTACATACCTATGTAAACAAAATAGTTTTAAATATTAGAAACGGGAATAAACATACTCCTTAAATATTAAACTTACTTATCACTCTTCAAACCTTAGGAAGGATATAAGAATAGGATAGATAGAATCTTAATATTAAGAAGGAAATGGGAATATTGGATATGAAATATGATAGCTAGTTAAAGCGCTAAAATATGACAATATTCCAGGAAACTTGTCTACTGAAATCGCGTGTAATAAGGGTACTAAACGTAATTTACACGCGGCGCGTCGCGTATACCAATTTATAAGCGGAGACGCGACTAATCCGACGGAACTACTGAACTTATCAATATGGAGAATATTGAACGAAGATTTCAAACTTGTTTTCGTTGCAAGAACATTACTTGCTTCTGGTTTTAGAGCGCTCATTTTGTAATAGTACTACTTAAAAGTAAATAAGCAAAAATTTTAGGTTCGACAAATCATTTGAATGTATTTTATACAGTCTATTTTCACCCATACTTAATTGCTTTCCACCTAGCAAGACCTGACAATCAGGTAGCTAATACCCAATTATAATAATCAAGCAGACATAATCCATGATCATCTCACCTAATTTAAATTGAAGACGAGCACACTAATAACAGTTAATATTTAATAATGACAATTAACATAACAGTCGCTTTACCATCAATATTAATTTGCGCGTGTAAGGGTGTGTGCACACGACACAGACGCGCGGTATCGCTCGCGCGTCCGTCAACCGGCTTAGAGGGATTTAGCCGGTCTGCTGCAGACTCGAATCAAACGCTCCATTGACTCTAAATCCTTACTCTAATTGAAATTTAAAATCGTTTTTGACAGTTTTGTGTGTCGCCATTTGCAAATAATAAAGGGGATGTAGATTGCGTGTGTGGATTTAAAGTATGGTTTTGAATGTTTTATTTGTTTCCTGTACTTTTCGTTCGTTATCGAATTATTTAAATGTGTATGATTTTTATAAAGGTTTCACTTAGGGACTGACTGGGATTTACATTTATAAATTTGAATGGAACATAATTATGACAGACGGTATGGTCTACTCTACAAACACACCTAATTGCCACAATTCATTAGCCCCAAACTAAGAGTCCACACTACATTACCCAGCAATCCCTACATTTGATCCTTAATTTCATCCAGCTAATGTGCTATTAAGGCCTACTGCCGCGATCTAAACTCCAATCAGATACCTAATTCAGAGTAAGTCGCCATGAATAATTCAGTCAATGAGTCCCAATGTGAATTAGTGGGATATCTAGGTAAGAATAACCAGGTAGGGCTGTGAGACGCACGGAAACTACAAAAAAATTAAGAACTTTGTTTTGTTGAATGTAGCTAAGGAAAATACAACAAAAAATTCTGGAAGCCGATTTAATTTTTAATCTGTAGATCCCTATATCTTGAAGTTCCATGTTCATAGTTTGTTTAGAACTTTTCAATGATAAACAACAAGTGATTTGGCAGCCGGGAAAAAACAATCATCTCTCTGTCCAAGGTTTTTGATTAAAGCGAGATGTGCAGTCACGAGCAAATACATGTATACCCGACCAAACAATTGAAGTTTAAGTTCTAGTCAAATGATTTATGAAATCGTGAAATTTTAATTCTAGGTAATAAAACATTTTGTTTAGCTTACAATATCAGGAATATTCCATAACAGCTTCAGAAATTTCGCATAAGAAATCTTCTGCAACTGTTTGGTCGTGTATTAATCATGTTTTTGTTCGTGACTTTACAAATACAGTTTCTCTTTAAGCTACAGTATATTGATTTTCGGTCTAGACAAAAATCGTTTCCAAACATAGTGTAAATGGAATCAAGCAGCCCTGTCACATACGCACTCAACTAATTGCGTAATAGAATCTGACGATCATTAATTAGCGAGACACGTTCGCATCAACTATAACAACCTGATGAGTTACAGTTTTGGTTGGAAAAGCGAAATGCGCTTTGAAAATATGAGTAAAATACGGAGTTGTAGTAGAAATATTGAAAATGAAATGAATACGGTGGTGGATAGTTGATAGATATCTATCAACTATCCACCACCTTGTCAGCAAGCCTTTTTTTAATAAAGATAGAAAATTGTACAGAAAGATTTGAGGGAACTTTATGCCATTTTAAAGTAAGAATAAAGTTTCTAAAAGAGAATAGGATAGTTAAAGGAAAATACATATACAACATTACCGAGACTCGAGAGTAAAGCACAACGTAAATTACAAACCTATTTTCAGAGGCAATATTTCAGCAAACTAAGTAACGAAACTATCCACAATTACGAACTTAACATTCATTAATAACAAACGAAAATCACACATCCATTCCACGCACAACTAAATAACAAAACAACGACTTCGCGGTACAAAATTACTTGTATTAAAGGAGGCAGGTGTAATTAATTCTAAACTAATTACGTCTCATGCTACGCGAGACGAGTTCCAAGTAACGTAACCAATAGTAACCGTCTAACTATCTGTAACTAGTTCCCGAAGTGGTGTAAACGATAAAACACAAGCGGCGACGGAGTTTCACAATTATAAGTTCCATTTTGGTATTAAAGTGAAGTTTGGTTATTGAATTAGACAGGATTATGCCGGGATTGGTGCGTCAATCACGGCTTGGTTTAATAGTCTGTCTTAAATTGTTGGAGGTTTTTGTTATTTTTGAAGTTTGTTTAGTGTCACAAAATCATTGTTTGGGAGTACTTATTTGACTGAAGGCAAAGATTTTTAAATTTCAAACATAATTATCCTAACAGAAGTATCAAGAAACTAAGATTTTTTAGGCTTTTCTAAAATATTTCGAAACGCGGTCCCGACCCCCTTCAAAACAACATTATCTTTAAACCAAAAAAGAGCACTACACTTCTAACACCCAACCTTAAAATCCCCTAACATTGTCAAAACACCGACTTAACAAGGTTTGCCGTTACATAAAGCGCTAGAAAGCATTTAGAGTTGACGACTATGTCGCGTTGTTTGGTGCCCATTGCGCGCTCGCTCGGATTTGGCTCAAAGCCGCAGTTAGACCACGGTTCGTTAGACAGAGATTTAGTGTGCTCACACACTAGATACACTGGTCGCGGTTAGTTTGCAAAAACTTTGCATCTATCAATGGAGTTTTGATGGAATATTCGGATTTGTGCATAGGTTTCAAAAAAGTAGAGTCGGATGACTGGAATAACCGGTTACCGATGGAAATGGATGCTGTGACTTGTCACGTATTTTTGCACGCAGATGTGGAAACATGAAAATATAATATCAGCGTATTCAAATATGATTCTGACTACAAATATAAACTATTAAATTTCACGTTAATAAAAATTCGGACTCTTCATAAGTTTCTACACTACCTACTTTGTATTTTACTCATAAACTATTCAATCCTATGTTTCCTTTTACGGGATAAGTTATAACTGCCACAAAAAATAATGAACCAAACCTAACCCATCCCCTTCTTTCTAGGTGAAAGTCATGCTCCGTGTGGGCGCATCAGGCGAGGGTCCATTCACGAGCGGCACACAGACGTTCTCGATGGACAAGCGCAAGAAGCAGGTGAGCCTGTGCGAGACGGCGCCGGCGGCCAGCGCGCCCGAGGATCGCAAGGTCGGAGTGGCCGCGCCCAAGATGTTCGCCTTCGACGCTATCTTCTCACAGGATGATGCACAGGTTAGTCTCTACTTTATTTGGAGTTTTAGGTATGTTGAGATGTAAGTGTTCTAGTAATTGGATTTATGGTTTGATTTTGGTTCAGATCGCCGACTATCAGACTTTTAAAAGTAAAACTATTGTAGTTGTGGAAGTGGTTTCCCGCTTTACAGCGTTCAGTGTTTTGTTTTCAGAACCACAAGTCTTAGGTACTTTAGAAGGTAGTAGTGGGTATTGTGGACTTCTAGTTTAATGGAAAGCCCCAACCAGCATTTACATCTTTATCTCAGCACACGAAAACAGTTGGTTCTAACTGATATAGAAAGAACGAAAAATTCGGCGTCATTAGAAGCTTCCAATGGCTGGAGATACCTTTGAGATTACCAGACAAAAGACGTGATTAACGTAATAATCTTCAATGAAATAATTACCAACAAAGGAAATGAGTCGAGTGGAAAAATTGATGGAGACATTAGTTGGATATCTCTTAACTTATAATACTATTAGATAATAATATCACAAAGACTTAACTGTTTTCAGTAAATGTAAATGATTATAGATATCAAAAAAATGATATAAGCTACTTCTACGACATCATTACATTTCGCTATTATAGTTATAAGACTTATATTATCCAACTTCAATTGGAGTAGGTTTTATTACCAAAGGAAAATAAAATTACATCAAATTATTATTCAAAAATATTTAGAGGTTTGCAATATTAACGCGTTAGCGTATTCTTAGTACATAAGTATGAGTGTCATGTCGCTAATGTCTCTAGCCCGAGCGTCCCGAGGCGGTGCTCCGGTAAAAATAAGAGAATACTTACATACTATTACATAAAACTTTCCGGCTAAACGAACGGCTTAAGTCAGAAGCTTAAAGCGTTAAAACTTACAGAAAACTGCAGATGTTGACTTAAAGAATTTGCTGTCGCCTATTTATTTGGAAATTAACTTATACCAAGCAGAACCAAAATAGTAATTAGTAATTTTAATAGCCTTAATACATGGCTTCCTGTAATCGAATAAAATAAGTACACAATTTGGTCATGAACGATATTAAAATTAAAGAAATAATAAAATGTATTCGTGCATGAGTAACCGTTCCAATTTTAAAATTATCAATACCTGCATTGTCTTTAATTCGCCTCTTACAATAGGTTGTACGAACTTTAAAATCCCCTTCGTAAAATATTTTCTCAACTGCAACTTGGTCAAAACGTCGGGGGAAAAAAGCCGAATCACATCGCGAATAAGACCAGTCGCGAAAGCTTAAAAACATTCGCCTTCACAAAATCACCCCACTCATTGTACCCGCTATCACCTACCACTTACACCGCACACACACGGCGTCTGTCGCCCGCTTCCGCACCCCTTCTGAATTTCATGCACCAAAAATGTCGCCGGCGAAGCGGCCCGAGAGTTTCCATGTTTAAATTGTTAAACGGCGTGCACTCCTCGAATAACGCTCCCAACTTCTATAAGTACAGGAATATTCGCATTTTTACTATAACGATAGAAATTGTTCGCGGTTTTAACGAGTACCGAGACTTTGGGGTTGTTTTTTATTCTTGCGCGTTTTTGTACGGATTTTTATGTAAAAGTTAAAGTGTAATTAGTGTTTTAGCGTTAGCGATATGTCTAAATGAAGTTGGGAAGATTTTAAAATATACATGACGCATTCAAAATTAATATAATATTTTCCATTAATCCTAAAGAAAAACAGTTTGGAACTAAGGTTGAAGATTGTCAGGCACAGCGTCAGTTCATAACACACAAGTACTTATTACAAAATAAAAACACTTGACTGGATCTTCTATAGAAATTCCAAAAAAAAAACCGCAAACATTCTTGGGTTTCGTCGACAAAATCAGTTAATTTCACTAACTTCAAAAAACTACGAAGACACGGAAAATAAAAAAAAATGCTAAGAAGATAGTAAAAATCACTATCAAAACAAACCACAATTCTTGCCGTCCACAAAACGCTAGCTACAACAAACCCCGGACAGCACAGCACACACAATCAGCGCGAACAATTCACACAACGCCGGCAGTGCATACGAATCCCATTAGTATGGTGTAATCTCCGTGTCTACCACATTCACAGCTTAAATCCCTGTATACTGCTATTACATTTGAATATCTAGGTCATAGTAGGATAGTAGATTTCTTTCAGTTGTAAACACTTAACTCAACTCGCTGTTGCCCGCACAAATATCTGATATAGGTAGCTGCAAAAACATTATCCCCTCTGACACAGTCGGTTAAAAAGTAGCCTATGTATTAATCTAGAGTGTCAACTAACTCCATACCAAATTTCATCACAATTTATTTAGTCGGTAGAGCGTGAAAGAGTAACAAACATCCATACTGATAAACTTTTCCGTTTATAATATTAGTAGGATTCTCTAGAACTAGTTTTTGAATTTATAAAAACAAATATACAAACGCCAAAACAAAAGAACAACGAATTCCATATCTCGACAATAATTTTCGTACACATGAACCCACTTAAGACCGGAGATCGCGATCAGAAGTCACAGCGGCATAAACGGCGCAATAAATCAGTTAACCGCCTAATGCTCATGTACCGATGTAATTACTGTACGTAGCTTATGTAGCATACGTGGTATACGTAGCGTACGTGTACATTAAGCCGATGTTGCAGCAGTATATAAAGGAGATTAGGCTAGGTTGGATATCAAGATGTTCGAGAGAGTTCTAAACAGAATGCAAGAAGCTGTGATTACCGATGAGCATGCTGATGAGTATTTACACGTACCTACTCGTGTACAGTCACGAGCAAAAACATGAATACACGACCAAACAGTTGCAGTAGATTTGTTACGCGAAATTTCTGAATATTGTATGCTAAACATCAAATGTTTATTTAAAAGATAATTCACGATTTCATAAATAATTTGACTAGGACTTAAACTTCAACTGTGACTGTATGTGTAGGTAATATTTTATTTGTTCATGGGTCTCAAACATTGGCTTTAAAATTAAATAAAATGTCATACAATTAGCAAATAACAATTTTAATTGTACAGTTTTTAAAGGAATTCATCATTCATCATTCATATACATCTTTAAGACAGTACTCAAGATACCTCGTAACAGAATAACGTACCATTAAGTAACAATATGAGGTAGCATCGAACATAGATATATACGCGTTGATGTAAGCTATCCGAGCAATAACTCAGCGGCCGGACGGTGCCGGACGCCGGCCGGACTGCGCCGGACGGCGGCTTACAGCGGCTTAGTATACGACGTCAACCCCGCCGGGATCCGGGGTATATACCTTTATGACTTTACTGCGTACACAATTATACATTATAGTAGATTAGTAATTACTTACATCAATTGAGAGATGTTTAATCAATTGAAGTGATATTTTGTTGATTAAAAAATTGTCGAAGCTTTGAAGCGGCGCAAGATAGAGCAATAGAGAATAGTAGGAGGACTTAGGAGACTTTTCCCAGCATTGGGACAGTGAGACACTACAGGCTAGTAGAAAAAAGCTTGTAGCAATACACAAAATGTCGTTAATGCTCTTCCAGTGATGAGATGTTGCATAGTTTTAATGTAGCCTAAAATTGCATTTTAAAAGTTTTCATAAAGGAAATTCTGCAAGAAGATAACTTACCTAATGGAAAACCAATTGTTAAGCGTTACCCAAAACTTAGAGAAAGCATAATAATGATTTGGTGACATGGTTTTTGTTTTAAATCACTAGCGACCCGCTCCAGCTTTGCACGGGGGCAATTTCCATGAATTATACATTTAAAACATCCTCTTAAAACATTTAATGTATTAAAAAAGTCGCATCAAAATTTATACGGTAGGTCTAAAGATCTACGCATGCATAGGGACGGGCAGATGCGGGAAGCGACTTTTTTACACTATGTAATGAGCTAAAAGTGAATTATGAAAGCTTAGCGAGTTTTGACATCACAAAATCCGCTCATCGCTATGTTTACACAATAATTTAGTGCACTAATATTATTTGTGATTAACTTTGTACATAATTATAATTATCGGATGATATCAGAACTAGGCGAACATGATGAACTATCTTAATTATAATTATCGGCCAGTTAAAATAGGATATTAATGAAATTGAGCCCTGTTTAGCTGTACATGATTATTATAATGAAACGCGAGCAATATTATTGAATATTGTATAACTATGCACTTTAATAGAAACATAATTATTGTAAAATTATTGTTTTGATAATATTATAATTACGTTTAATTTTACGTTGAGTGAAAAGGTGTTTTGTTGCACGTTGTGCGGATTTTCCGGTTTAAGTTTGTAGCGTTTTAGCAGATCTTATGCTTCATCACAATCTAGTCATTAATGTAGACACCCGCCTTTGTATATTAAAGATCTTTTGAACAGATTTACGCAGCTGTTAGCCTAACCGCTGATTTTCACTGCTTTGCCGAACTATAAATTAAAAATCATATTAAAACTCTCGACCATTAAGATAAAAATAACGAAACGATTCAATCCAACTACGATGAGACGTCTTAACACCAAAATAACAGTAGAGATTCATCACTGTCAATAACTGATACCAATCAAAATCTATATTAATGAATTGAAGCAAAATTAATTATGAAATTGATTAACTGGCTTCCCTTCGTTAAGGTCTAAGCACACTCAATTAGTAAACGGAGTCGCCATCATTAAAATTTTCATTCAAAACAATTTCAGTATTTTCCGTGTCGAGTGTATATCCCCTCTGATAGGGGCACTGTGGGTCTTGCTGGACAGGTGGACAAGTCCTTAATTATATAAAAATAATAATAAATAATTGGAGTATAGTCTTGATTGGATTTGGGGGTGTGTCTTTTGACTGTTAAACTGTCAAACATGTAAATTAATTGGAGCTACTTATTAGGTATATTTTGAGTATAGTAAGTTGAATTTACTAAGTGGGAGGTAGGTATAATAATATATTGTTTTCATCATTGCAATATACCGCGAAATTTCTCAGTAAACAATGACGTTATTTTAGACGTGTTTTCTTCAGCAAAACCATTGCGTATCGTACTTACTATCCCTTAATATTCTAACACACAATTTTTAGACAGTTTCGGTACATTTTCCGGGTTTAACAAAAGAACATTTATAACACGATACTAAACGTTCTAATTTCGTTAATCCTAATTATAACACAAAAGAAGGCCGCCCTACCGCACTCTAATCTCAGTACTTCACCTTAAGTCCTTTTAATTATCCGCGAAAGCTGCCAACGAAAACACCGGGGAAAAAACATAAACTTGTTGCAACAATAGATCATTATATTAAAATAGGCAGTATTAAAGTTTTAAACTTATAGCCGTTGCTTGATATAAGCTGTTTACTGCAGAGTATTTTCTTCTTAACGTTGAATAAGAAATGTGGTGTTTCAGATTTCAAAGTTTTTTTTTTGTGTACATTTTCTGCCGACTTGAATTATGTTAGCTGTTTGCTTTTTGATTGTGTTACATAACTGTAGCCTAACATTTACCGATGATATTTTAGTGCTATACAAATTCTAAAACATTGCCTGTTTTGAAAAACGTGACAACTGGACCACTCACTTGTCTTTGCAGCTTTCATATTATAGCTCGATATTTCTAATACCATTTTTTTTTTCAATTATCCATCATTTTTTTTGCGAATTTAAAACAAAACTATTTAATGAAGCAAGAGGCAAGTAGCAAACCAATACACACCTCTTATTTCATTTCAAGTCCCCTAACCGTGCGACCATCGGCATAGTAATTATCTCTGACCGGGCCGAAAGAAAACACCCTGTACACTCCGGGACGGCGCCGGGACAACACCCTAAGTGCCAGATTTTACTAAATTATTCACGGTATTAAGACAATTTTGTTTTAGTTAGGGGAGCAAAAGGTGTTTGTGAAGAGATTTGCGTTACGATAATATTAAATTTTAGGGAAATTTAATGTGTGGTCACCCTTTTAGAGGCGCTTTGATCATTATTTGTTTTAATATTTAGTATTTGGTGGATTTCTGTAATAGTATATGTCGCAGATTCAAACGGATTAGAATCCACGTGTTGATAATTTCCGTCCGCCATCTAAATATTTCTCAGTCAGTGCGCACACCCGGCGCCGGTGAAGTCTCCGGAGCCAGAGAGCCAGCCCCATCGACATTCACACTACTGACAGATTGAACTGACATACAAATAAACTCCTTTTTAAACTGTCACCGTCAAAACATCAACATGAAGGTCAGGAAGCTAACGATATTCAGCCTCTTTGCAACTTGAAAAATAAATAATTAACCATTCTCCGACACGGCCATTCTGACAAATCAACGCGCTCTCGCGTTGTCCGTTGATATTATAGATACTATACTCAAGTTATTCTGATTACCCCGCAAAGCGTGAAAGCTTTCAGCATAAGGACCTTAATAACACCTTAGCTTAGCAAGCTTACGAAGCGTAGAAACTGCCAGCAGTCACACTGGATCAAGTAGCAAGCTTTCAATCTATGTCGTAGACAAAGCGTACAAATTTTAAGCAAACACTAGTTATACCAAAGCGTAAAAGCTTTCATCTTGTTTCGGACAAAGCGTACCAGCTTTCATCTTACTTTCAGTCAAAGCGTGAGAGCTTTCAGACAAAGCGTAGGAGCTTTCAGTCAAATTCTCAGACAAAGCGTAGGAACTTTCAGTAAAATTTTCAGACAAAGCGTAGGAGCTTTCAGCCGAATTCTCAGACAAAGCGTAGGAGCTTTCAGTCACAGTGTAATATAAAGTTTCCATACATTACAATCCATTTGTTGGGTTCGGTTGTATACTCAATCATTTAAAAAAAAAACAAAAATGTTCTTCCTTTTAGAATAGTAAAATAATTCGTTTTCTTATAACACTTCAATCGATGCTAATTTGCACGCACCAATAAAAACAGCTTCGACTACATTACAATATTAAAGTCAAGCATTATTCTTTGTACCATCTAAACATTCAGATAGGCCTAGCAAACTATCTAGTCTATCATCTGTCATGAAAGACTTCGTAAACATCCAACTAGATATTTACGAAGTCCCTTACGACTCAAATTCGCGTCAAGATCAGAAGTTAGGAAATTAAATCTTGGAGAACTGTTATTGTAGCCGATCAACAACTAAAGTGGCGTTTTACCGATCCTCTTTAACCTTACCAATAATAATTGACTTCCAAGATTTGCTCTCGTGATTTTCAGCAATGGTAAAATAATTGGTCAGCACTGACATCATTCGCTCTACCTGGCCATTGGTCCGCAATACACCACTGGCAACCTCATGAAATCCATTGACCATTCACTACACAAGCTCTGAAACGTAAAAGAGGCACCTTGTTCAGATTCGATTCGTTTGGCTGCACCAAAAATGTGAAAGAAACCTCCGTCAACTGCACCGAAGTGACAAAATTTCGCAAAAGCGCCCATAATAACCATGATACACTTCTTTGTCATCCTCCCGCCGCCGGTCATCTTGCCACCAGTGTCAACATGAATAGTGTTTTACCAGAAAGGCCTTTATTTACTTTGCATGGTAAACAATGGTCTACGCAGGCTCTAACAGATGAGCTCATATCAGGAAACCAGAAATGGTCCCCCTACTTTTGACAAGGTCTTAAGGTCCCAGCCCAAGCGTTTCAGTTCCACATGAAATCCTTGAATTATCTGTAATTACCGGGAACTATTGTTCCACTAAAAGCCCCGCCATTCATCTGTAAGTTTTTTAAAAAAATGAATTATCTTTACAAGTATACGGCGCTCCAACACCAGCATCAATCAATTCGCTTTCAATGGTCAGTAATGCGCTTTATTTCGAGATATAACCTCTGCTCGGCCTGCAACCATTCATTGTTTAAATGAGAAACATTTACCAGTATACTATTGTCTAGGTTCTTTCTAAAATAATCTAGTGTGGAATCCATTCACCCTTTCGATATTATATTTCGAAATCAAAAGATTGCATATACGCCCACCATCGGTGAACGCAGGGTAACAATTCACGTTTATGACGCGATGCCTTCAAGGCATCACAGTCTGTGATGACTTTAAAATGACGATAATACTTCAGGGCTTAAAAAACGGCTAGAGTCTATAGCTCGTAGCTGTGATATCGGCTTTCCGCATCGGTTGGTCGCTGACTGAAATAATTTTCAGTTGTACATCATCCTTTTGAAATAACACCGCACTATATCCAATCGAACTCACGTCGGTGTGGAGTTCGATTGGTTTATTAAAGTCAAAGATAGTCAACACGGGTGCAGAAGTCACATATCCAACCACAGCAGAATGAGCCAATGTATGCTCGGCGGTCCATACCCATTATCATCATTTTTAGTAAGTGCGTACAAGGGTGCCATGATAGATGAGAAGTTAGGTACAAATTTTCTGAAATACCCAGCAAGACCATTAAATTGCCGTAGTTCTTTTACGCATGTAGGCAAAGGAGAGTTAGCCAAAGCTTTTATTTTGTTAGGATTTGGTTTTATAGAATTGACACTAATGACATAGCCCATATATTCTACTGAAGATTTAAGGAAAGTGCACTTTTTCCAATAAAATGTAAAACCTGCCATTGACAGAGCCGATAACACGCGCTCCAAATTCTAAAAGGTTTATTTTGAAATAACCAAAACATCATCAGCAATTTTGTCTTTTAGCCCTTTGAGAGCATTATTTATTGCTCTTTAGTTAACAGAAGGTGCATTTGAGAGACCAAAAGGCATTTTCAAAAATTTACAAACGTGATCTTGGGTATTTTAAGCAACTCTGACCATACCTGAGTATCCGTACTACCAGAAATGACAACTTAAATCTGGTTGGGCTCGTTCCAGCCAGTTTCCTGTCGATCTACCAGCGCCAACTTGTTCGTAAAATACTCGACGTAGGTACGTTGCTGCTAGATCGCTCTTGTACTCCGCCATGTCACAGAAAGGTCGTGAAACCTTTTTGTTGCTATAAACTGCCGTGAAAGCCGCTCCTGTAATTCTTTGCAACTTTTACATCAAGGATACGTACGCACCGCAGTAGGTAAGCTGACACTCGTCTGGATCAAATGGCGATAGGAATATTTCACTCGCTTTCAGTATTCTACGTAAACCAGTACTCGTGGAAGCTTGTAGGTCAGAATTCCTAGCTAAACCCGCCATATTTTTTTACGCTGAAGATTAGGACGTAAAATATCCTTCTGTAGCTGGCATCGCAGTAGGCTCGTAGGATGCCCCTTGGGGTAATCCCACCGCTGCTGTCGCAGATTCAAACGGATTAGAATCCACGTGTTGATAATTTCCGTCCGCCATCTAAATATTTCTCAGTCAGTGCGCACACCCGGCGCCGGTGAAGTCTCCGGAGCCAGAGAGCCAGCCCCATCGACATTCACACTACTGACAGATTGAACTGACATACAAATAAACTCCTTTTTAAACTGTCACCGTCAAAACATCAACATGAAGGTCAGGAAGCTAACGATATTCAGCCTCTTTGCAACTTGAAAAATAAATAATTAACCATTCTCCGACATATATAATTTAATTAAGTAGTAGTTTTGCAAATTTATTCCTTAAATATTTTCGCAGAAAAAATAAATAAATCGTAATCTTGTGCTATAGTCGACTTTTTTAGTTTTACTAGATTTTTTCTTTGGTACCTAATCCCGGCAGGAATCTGTTACGTTTTTTGCTGTCCCCTAAATTCCTAAAATGTTTAATAAGTTAAGGACTGTTAAGGGAGGCTCCGTAGCACTGATGATTATCATGAAGTACGTTATTCGGTACATTCTCAGGTTCTTATAACATAATGTTTGCTTGTTACAGACGGAGATATGTTCGAGCGCGCTGACTGACGTCATCCACGCCGTCATCAACGGCACTGACGGCTGCCTCTTCTGCTTTGGACACGCAGGACTAGGTGAGGTCTACTACCTTATTTTATCAAGAAGTACCTGTAAAAATAGTGTAAGTGTTGGTTAATAAATAAGTTTTAAAGCGAGTTCCAAGAATTTTGATAGACTATGAAAACTATTTTAATGTATTAATTGTATTGTAACGAAAGTAAAAGAGTAACTTCTGGAGTTTCTTGCCGGTTCTTTTCCATAAAAATGTAATTTTGGAACCGCGCAACTAGAGTCAGTAACGTTTTGAAAGTGCCGGAGACGGACTGCTCAAAATAAAAACCTTGTTATTTTGATTTTAAGAGCTTACATTATAACCAGTCAGAGGATGCCAATGATTATTGTTTCTTGACTTCTTTTTTTGTATCCCCTTTTCCCTCAACTCACTTATTACTATCATACGTCAATGCATTTTAAAAAGCACAAGACCTGCATAACATTAATACTTCCTGCGAACTTATCAAAGTACATAAACCACATAAACATGTGCTATCTCACTAGTATATCATAACTGTATTACTGTATAAATACTGTAAGTAAAGCCTTAGAGATAATAATCAGGTTCTAGCATTAAATCCAAAGGTGTTGATTAAAAACATCTCTGTAGGGTTGGCATTTTCAGTACAGCTGATAAATTAAAAAAATATTACCACAAGCTAACGTGAGTTTATCAACTTAGACAGTTTTAGTAATAAAGAGAACTGATAAAGGTTATTTGACTGGATTAAAGTTAAGCTTCTTTGTTCTTTTCTGAAACGTAAGAATATGTAAATAAGGATGGAATTCCAAAAACAACATTTGACAGTCTCTAAACTTGTCTAATACTGACTTGGCATTATGCTAATATGCGAACGAATACTTGAAACCCGCTAAGTCACCCGTTTATATGAAGTGCACACCAGACTCCAGAACTGAAACAACTAAGAACAAATGGTTCTCATTTAGTTCCTTCGACTGCACTGAAACCACTATGCGGAACCACAAGTCATTTCAAAGGTGGCAACCCTAATTATGCACTATAAAGTATGAAACTTCTCACTCGACTCGACGCTGGGATTTGCATCTAAATGGCAAAGAGTCGGGAGTGCTCTTAATTGAAAGTTTGATAAATACGAGCTATTGCCGTCTCGCTCACACACCCATGCTGGCAGAACTTTGGTATTAACTGCATTTCAAGTTAACACTGTGCGTGTTAAGATGAGAAAATAGAATGGTACAAAAAAAGATTAAAGAAAGGTACTTAATCTATACTTCTATACTAATATTATAAAGAGGTAAAATTTGTAAGTTTGTATGTAGGGGGTAATCTCTGGAACTAATGATCCAATCCTAAAAATGTTTTCACTGGTAGAAAGCTACATTATTCTTGAGTGCTATAGGCTATAAATTATTTTTATAACATGTATATTAACCGAGATATCACAACTTTTGTCTAGCAAGTCGGAGAAAAATTGCTCATAAAACAGAAACATATGCATGCGCTGCCTAAACAGTTGCTTAAAATTGAAAACAATGTATGGCAATCTGATTTGTCTTAATGATTTCTACAAAAAAGTCCGCGACACCATATCTCTATCTTTTATATTTTACCTTTTATACGTCTTTTAACGTAAAAAAAAATCTACTATAAAAATCAAAGGTGACTGACATAGTGATCTATCAACGCACAGCCTTAACTACTGGACGGATCGGGCTGAAATTTGGCATGCAGGTAGATGTTATGACGTAGGTATCCGCTAAGAAAGGATTTTGATAAATTCTACCCCCAAGGGGATAAAATAGGGGGATGAAACTTTGTTAAAATTAAACCCATCGGCCTGAGAATTTGCATGCATATAGGTACTATGACTATCCGCTAAGAAAGGATTTTGATAAATTCCACCCATAAGGGGTTGAAATAGTTCTTAGATTTTTGACTTGCCATGACAAGTCTCAGGGGCAAACTCTCAAATTTGCGGGTCTCAAACTTGAGAGAACATTGCTTTTCTCATGGGCAGTTTTATATTGCTTGCTCACGAGTAAGTTCTCCCAGTAGCTTGATAGTTTTAGCGCCAAATGACAAATTAGTTAAGAATATTGTGTACAAAGAAGTTTTGTAGGCCCTAATTTTTTACACAAACTTGCTAAACAATTAACTTCTTAACGCGTGCGAAGCCGCGGGCAAAAGCTAGTTTTCAGATAAAACACAAATTCAGTAACTATTAGCGCTGTAATTTGTCTTTAAAACTTCTTACACAAAATCAGAAACTTCGATAACAAACTAAATAAGAATAACTTTAAATTCATAAGATTGAACAAACAATACCATTATAACTTGATAACACCACAATAGCTTCCAACCTAACAGTATTAGCAAGCTATTAATAAGTTTCATCGGGACACGAAATCAATTTAGCAAGTTGCGACGGATTATCCGAACGAAGCGATCAAGATAATACCGCGGACAAACAATAGCTAAATGGGCTTATACTTTCATTAACACAAAACAAGAAGACTTTATAAATGAAAGAGGTAATTTACCCGAACCTCCCCTCATAGATTAAGGTTTCAGATGTAAATTGAATGCCTCGCGAGATGAAAGTTTCGGGGAAATGCGGCAATGTTGGCACTAAACCCGAGCTTAGTCATACATCCCGCTTATTCGGGATCGCAGATCCAACTGAGTGAATAATTCGAACCTCGTTTTAATTATCGAAGGATTTTGGGATGCCACGTAGAGTTAAAGTCACTTACCTGGTATTAAAAGTGATTTCTCCTGTTTATCGTGGAGCAGTTGACTTTAATTATGGATTTAAACGATGAGCTATCAAGTCGTTTAGCTCGGGATTACAGTAATCTTTATTATTATTGCATAGAAAGCTAAAACACTTCGTTAATGATTAAGTATAATGTGCTCTTCTAAAAGGTCGAAGTTGAATGCTTTAAACCTACTCGTTTTATCACCTAATTATTTTCATGATTTCTTCAAGCTTTTTGTCTTATTCTGCTACAGTAAAACGAGGTGATTAGAGATTTAAGGGGTAAATAGAAATATAATATATGTATATAAGTTGTTTTGAGGTATCGCATAAAGGTCATTGGGCACCTAAGTATGGAAACTATACCCACGGCCTACAGAAAAAAAAATAGGTAGTATGTTTAGATAATCGTCTCTAGTTTACGAATATATATGTCGCATTAACACAGACAATGGGAAAACTACAGAAATCGAAAAAATGAAAATGTAATAATAAGGTTAATTATATAAACATGATTTAAAAAATAAAATAAGTAAAATAAAACAAGTATAGAAGAGTTTATAAGTTTTATTCGACATGATCAAAGTCTACAGGAATAATTGTGTCGTCTAAAAACGCCGCAGCCGCATCAATTTGATTTTGATATCGGGCCCAAGACAAAAAATATACTATGCTGGCTATATGTGCACAGCATCCAATACGCACTATTGGATGCTGTTCGCATATACAAGAGCAGTAGTGAACTTCGATACTAACTCTGCCCTGTCTTGTTGGGTTCATCAATTTGTAAGTATAGTATGTTTTGCTCCTGACATGTCGCGACTGTATTTTTCCCCGTATTAATATTTTGTGGTTAACCAATTCATGGTGCCGGTATAGTTCAACAATATACAGACCATTTGGTCGCAAGTGTTCGTGAACGTATGATCTAGCGACCCTTAAATGGTAGGTGCCCAATGTAAATAGTACCAAATCTTCAAAAGTTAGGCGTGGGAAGTTATCCAAAGCTGCATTACTTGCATCCATTGAAATAAAGGCTACTCTTTGCCTATTTAGATTTTATCAATACATTTATTACCTATTTTTTATTTATCTTTAACATTTTATTCCCACGGTTTAAAAAAAAAATAACTATCAAAATTTTAATGTAGATTAATACTTAACAATTTAAAACTAATTTGGTTTTTGTAGGAAAACTTTCGTTAACTGGGTCGGATTTCGCCCAATGACCTTTGTTTACATGAACTCACATCACTATTAAGTGATGTGAGTTCTTGAAAAAATAATTTTGTCTCACAAAATCTGCAAAATTAAAAAAAAAACTGTTCCCGTTCACCCCGAAAATCTCTCTATTCACCTTGTTATACGTACTCTTACTTAGCTACTTACTTCTTTCGTTGTCAAGAAATTCTTCATGAACCCTTCAATTCTCTACCCAGGTAAATCCTACACGATGTTGGGGCGGCCGGACACGCCGGCGTCTCTCGGCGCGGTCCCGTGCGCCATCACGTGGCTGTTCCGAGGGATAGCCGAGCAGCGCCACAAGTGCGGCACCAGGTTCTCCGTGAGGGTGTCAGCTGTGGAACTGTGCACCAATACCAACCAGATCAGGGACTTGTTGGCGCCTTATCAAAATGGTGAGCGATTTCGAAGATTATCATTTGAAGAGTCAATAAATTAACTACAACTGCATCGGTATCAATAGATGTCGATAATTTAGTCTAGTCTGTTTGACATTTGACACCTCCAAGAGTCAGTTGACTGTCTGTCTCTATTGATAGTCTTTTGTTTTATTATTTTTAATGTTTAATTATTAGATAGTGGTCCAGCAGAGTCCCGCACAATGCCCTAGTCCCGATATCCCAAATACTTATATTTTATCACTGAAACACATTGGTCATCGACAGACATTTTATTTGGAATAACATCATATTGAAATCATGACATTATGTCACCATGTGACAGGTTATCGTGCAGATTTGGTAGATTGTGTTCAATAAGAAGTATCCTACCACCTCCAACAACATTATTACCGTAATTAATAAAACCTTTTTTACTTAGATACGGAGCAATCACCAGGAGTATACCTTCGTGACGATCCCCTCTTCGGGACTCATCTGCAGAATCAATCAGAGCTTCGAGTGCACAGCGCTGAGAAGGCGGCGTTCTATCTGGATGCTGCTCTCGCTACCAGGGGCACTAGAGAAGAGGGCAAGGACAGCCATCTGCTATACACACTCCACGTGTATCAATACAGTGTTGGAGGTAAAGGCGCAGGTGAGGCACCACAAATATTTATTCATCTATTTTCGAAACAATCACAAAAAGATTTGTAACCTAACAAAATAAAAGAAAAATTTTGTAATTTTTTGCAGGTTTGAAATCTAAGAGTTCGCAATATTGTAACTCTTCAGCTAATTTTATAATTGTGCCCAAACAACATTACCTTTACAATGCAAAAAAACTTCAAAGAATCTTTTAAACGAATGTTTCAAGTTTCACTATTCTCCGCCATATTAAACTGGTCACAAAACAACAAAGTTCCTGAATTAAAAACATTTTTCTCTTTGTTCACAGTTGCCGGAGGACGCAGCCGCCTGCATTTAATCGACCTAGGAAACTCAGAGAGAGGAAAAACAAACGGCGGAATACCACTATCTGGTTTAGGAAATATATTACTTGCAATATTCAACGGACAAAGGCATCTACCATATAGAGACCATAATTTAACACATGTATTGAAAGAATGTTTGGGATCATTAACGTGTCACACCGCAATGATAGTCCACGTTTCACCAAATGCACAAAATTATTCTGATACCTTGACAACGTTACAACTAGCCTCAAGAATACATAGGCTTCGACGTAGGAAAGTTAAATACTCAGCAAATAACAATGCAGGATCTGGAGGAAGCTCTGGCGAGGATGCTTCTAAACCGAGCAGTAGTGAGCCTGATCCATCAAGCAGCGACCTCTCAGCTGACACAGTCATTTATGTGGGTCCTTTAGATGATGCAACGGATGGAGAACATCCGCCAGTTTATATCCCGCACATTAATTCAGGTGACAACAGGTGTGTCATGAGCAAGGCGCTACGAGGGTCAGCGGCTGACCAAAAACATAAGTCTACGCTGTCTAAAGTCATTGAAGAGAAAAGTCCTGTACATAAATTACACTTATCACCAAAAGCATCACCACTTAAAACTCTACAACCTAGCCACACGCCAAAAGCATCTCCCGCGCACTCAGCGACGTCCAAATCTACTCCACTTAAAAAAGCAGGTCAAAAACAGTTTTCAGAAGAAGGAAAAAGTAACAGCGATGAACAATGGATTGATGGTCCCAGAATATCAAAATCTAAACTCGTCGAAGCAAGACATATAATCAAGGAAACACAAGGAAAGAAACGGGAAACTTGGATTGATGGTCCAATGCAAGAACCAAAAGTACCTATTCAATTTGAATCTGTACCAATGCAATCTTTGAATCCATTACCACTACAAATGGGTATTCTTGGTTCACACGGAAGTGAAAATCTAGGTTATGGGTACATGGATAACCATAAGAAAAACATGATTAGAAAATGGGTTGAAAATCAAACATCACAGATTCATAAATCGAGGCACAATTCACCAAGTCACAGAGGACAAACAGCTCAGAAAGAACCAGCTGCAGGAAAACCTGCTGAAGAACCAGAGACAGCCCATAAGATGGAACCGGTAACTAAAGATTCAGTAAGAAGGATTCATGTTGAAGAATCTACAATAAGAACTGGTTTAAAAGCAGGTTCTAAGGGCATGGCAATAGAAGAAGAGAACGTTGGTCCACCTGTAACTGATACAGCTCAGAAAAAATGTCCAAAACCAGCTAAAAATGATATTGACGAAGATGACGATAGTGAAGAATTAGCTGAAATACCACCCGCACTACCTATAATGCAACCAAGTAGTCTTAGTAGCCGAGAAGTATCTATGGAGAGTCTAGATAGTAAATATAAGGAAAGGTTAAGAATGGATGATGAATATGTCTCAAACCACAGTCGAGACATTGATCCACATGGTATGAGTAGAGGCCCCAACGATGACGAAGATGAAATTTTGGAGATTTATGAATTCGAAGAACCTCTAGAGCCTGTTCCAATGCAGGACAGCTGTCTTCAGGTAACTGAGGAAGATATAGCATTCTGTATGGGCCTTTCTGAAAATCCATTGCCTGAAGTAGATCAAGAAGATTTAGATGACCACCCACTGAGGATTCTTAGTCAGGAAAACTTAACTGTAGCTTCAACTTTTACAGATACTTTGTCTCTATATAGTGAAGTTGAACGTCAAATTAGGAATGAAGCTTATCTTAGACAAACTATAGGATTCTACGCTGAAAAATACAGCGGGGAACGTGGATTCGATCTGAATCCTCATGACAGTTTACCTTCATCACGGTCAAGAATTGATGATTTATTGAGTTTAACTGAATTGTATGGCTCTCGTCGAATGTTAGATAATAATGAAACGTCTATCACAAGGATAGCTCCACAATTTCAGTCTCTATCGTTGTCTAATGTTCGAGACACGGAAGAATTTGGAGGTGACGGTTCTGTATATAGTGAGCCAGCTTATAGACCTAGTGATAAAATATGTAATAGTTGTAAACGAACAATGTCGAGGCCAGGTAGTGCAGTAGGAGAGTGCGACGCATATCAAGATTTAGAGGCACATAATGACTGCTACGGTCCTTTCGAAAGGTACCGAGGAAATGACATAACTGATGCACGTATTGCTTCCCTCAGGCATCCGGATGGAGCATCAGACCCTAACTTAAGAGAAGAGAGGGAGAGACGAATGCCTGGTAGCGGTGCTCCATCATTTAAAGAATTGAAATCAAACTTGCATCTAGAAGTTACAGCTCCGGTTGTAACGACTGAACCACGAACGGAGAAGAGTGATAAGGGAATAGCGAGGCTAGTTGCTAGTTCCAAACCTGATGGTTACGATAGCGGTCATGAGTCTACACCGCGGACTGGTAAGCACAGTCCTGCAACTACGTCTAGACGTGCTGAATCAGGTTACGATTCAGTTCCAAGAGATTCAGATGCCTCTTCTTTAGATTCCTATCCTACGCGCCGAGCTGCTGTCGCTCGAGCACACGCTAAGAAGCACACTACCGCAAAATACAAACAGCATAGCGACCGATCCTTCTGCTCATGGCTACGAAACCCCTTCACATGCAAGTACGCGGACACAGATCCAGAAATCAGTGATTTTTAGAACAAATGTATCAAAATGTATTTAAATTGTAAAATTCTAAATAGATATCGTTAAGCTACGTTACCGAATTTAATCTGGAGACTGCTTTTGTACTCTAGTACTCGTATTTATAAAATAAATGCTTCAACACTTTCAGGTTACCACTGTATTTTTCTAGAATTACGAAAGCTTCTAGCTCTCCGCGCTCTAAATATGATAACTTAGGTAATTGTAACACTATTGTAAATACAGATGTTATGCAAGATATGCTATACCTTGTTAGCGTTTATCTTCTGCTCATTTTTGTACTTTTATACTGTCAACATGAGAAATACTTTATCCCAACGTATTGTAAAATCATTTCAAGCCTTTGAACTAAGTCTGCAATAATTGTGGATGGTTCGAAAGCAAGATGTCTTCCTCTGTCTTCCCCTGCCTGTGACAATTTCATATCGAGGAAATTATTTTCTATATCTGCACTGGCACTGACCTCATTGTCTATGTAATGTTATCTCGCGTTACTGTTCAAGTCACTTTCAAAATCTTTTTCTATACCAATTTTTCAGTGTTGAATGTTTATAACCGAAATAGACTTTATTATTCCATTTTGATCGATTGTACTTCTAGAAATACCAAAGCAAACCATGTACGGAAGTGACTGGAACAAAGCGTGTATGTTTATATCAATGTAACTAAATCTCGTTTCTAGGACATAAGACTGTTGTCATTTCATTGGCCATGTTTTATATAGCTTTAACGTTTTGATATATTGTAATAATGTAAACGTTGACAGATTCTAGTCTCTCGGGAGACTCACCACAATCGTCAAGTTTATCGAATGTTGGTGAACTAAGTTATCGCTTTATTGTCAATGTTTTGTTATCGTACTATTAATATTACAAATATATATCCTAAATTCTACTATGCGTTCGTATTAGTTTACAATAAATTGTTCGATTTCGATTAAATGTGGTTTCATTTATAACGTGCTTATACCCTTAGGTACAATACTGTAAAAGGATTTTTAATTCAGTAACCCATATTCAGGAAACACGTAAAACGATGTAATAAGTCATACCATCATGTATAATTAGTCTGTGAATCAGAATAATTTAAGATATTAAACTTAATCAGAATTTTGAGTTCAAACACTTTCACAAACCTGTGAAGCTATTTACAAAATAAGAAGTGCTTAAAAACCTGCTCCTTAAATCGTTTATGCTATAGTAAAGAGATCATCCAAATAGCTACTACATTCAAGCACTTAAAAAAAAAACCATGAATAAATAATGTGATACCGAGTACTCCCGCGCCCCAGGGATAGGAATTTCAAAATCTTTTGGGGATATAAACTTTTTTCCCTCCTCGAAAGTAGAGCAAGTTTCCCCTATTAAGATGCAGCCCTATTATCTTTCATTTCGCCAGTAATTTAACATTCTACGTGCGCCCTGCGAAAATCAAGCTATCAAATAAGGCGTCTACTACGTTCCTACCCTTCGCGGGGGTGACAACTTTTTTCTTGGAAATCCACCAATAATTTGTTAAAGTGGCAGCTGGTTAGCCATAACGCTTATCGGGTTCTAAAAGCCTGCCTTACTTTTTTATGGAGATACGTGGAAAGAAGTTTTCACACACGCCCAAAACGGGTTTAACCAAGTATCTAGGTGGCTTCATGAGAACATCCTAACATTAAACGTGGAAAAAACAAAATACATGACTTATACACTCAGAAATCAAGACCAAGGAAACCTTTCAATTATTTCACACAAATGTAACTCACCATCCAAAAAATCATGCAGCTGTCCATACTTATCTAAAACAGACACAATCAAGTACTTAGGTGTTATAATTGATAATAAGTTAACTTTCCGGCAACACATTGACGCATTCGTTCCTAGAATTCGGAAATTAATATATATTTTCAAATCCCTACGACATATTGGAGACGTATCACTTATTAGAATGGTTTATCTTGCGTTATGTCAATCTATACTCACCTATTGCATAACTTCCTGGGGTGGGGCTGCTAAAACATATTTATTAAAGTTAGAGAGAGCCCAAAGAGCCGTTTTAAAAGTGAGTTCCTTTCTTCCAATACGCTATCCTACATTTGACTTGTACCAACGCTGTCAGGTACTTACAGTTCGACAACTTTTTATTTTAGGCATTGTTACAAAAAAACACTCAGAAATGTTGTATGACCCTAAAAAAACCTCTACTAACAGAAAAGCCACCGCGGTCTGTACTATTACTAGGTTCAGGAGTAGTTTAGCACAAAATTTTTATATCTTTCTGGGTCCCTTTTTGTATAATAGATTAAATAAAGAAATTTTAATATATCCACTTTCTAAGACTAAGTGCAAGAAAAAAATATGTTCGTGGCTTCAAGGTATTGACTACAATACTACAGAATCTCTTCTAAAACCTATCAGGTAACAAGGTAACATACATGCCCAAAGAATTAAAGCTTTCACACGTACACACACACACACACACACACACACACACACACACACACACACACACACGCACACGCACAACACACTAACACACAATATAACAAATAAAAAGTGTCTTTCTTATTTTTAATCTCTTTTGATCTACTTTTTGATTTTCTTTGAATTGTTTTTTCGTTTACAATAGTTTATATGTCATGTATATTTAATATTTTATTGTGTAATATTTCATTTTCTAACTCAGTCTTAAGTTCCTTAATTTTAATTTTAACTTTTGATTGTTTTTTTAATATTACAACAATAGTTTAAAGTATTGTTTTTATCTTATTGTCATAATACAGTCATAGTTTATAAGTTGATTGTCCGATGAAGGGTATGCCTGGTGATCTGTACTACAGGTTCTACCTAAAACAGACACCAGTCTCTATGTAGTGCTATATTTTACTTTGTACTGTGTTTTTGTGATGATGAGAAAATAAATACATTATTATTATTATTATTATTAAAGATTTTAGCGTTTTAACATTGGATGGGGAAAGTTATATTTTCAACGGTAAAGCCAATAAATTCCGATTTTTACGAAGATTTTTTGAATTGCCTCGAAATTGCCAGTTGAGGAAAGCGGACTTTTTAATGTCAGGAAGTGTGATCGACTGAAATTGGGGAAGATGAAACTATTGAGATGGAAGCGAAGAAAGAGGGTGATAACCACTCTAAAGTAAATTGCTCTGCTTAAAGTGTAATCTAGGGAAATCCGACGATAAAAATTTATCTATACTTCAGTGACGCATAAATTCGTTTCTTGAAATTGGCAATATTGACTGAAGAAAAAAGTCAGCAAGCATGTAACATTTAAATATCAAAATAGACACAAATATAAAGGTGTTCTTATAACGTACTATTCTCTTGGCAAAGGTTTCATTTATATTTACTACACAGACAAAACTTCCTATATTGGATCCACGTAAATGGATGCTATCTCTGTTCCTTTTCCCGCCAACATCCTTAACTAAACGAACATCCGATTATTTAATAACGCGCACGCTGTCACATAATACAGGACCAATAAGTACAAAATGCGGATAAAAATAATAGCTTCGAACAAAGAAGGCACACGCGTCGACCGGCGAGTCGAATCGCACGTGACAAGAACACGAATCGTGTAAACATACCGAAATACAGTAAGCAATAACAAACCTAATAACTTACAAAATAAAGCCGGTTATCCTGTGACACATTCAGTATATGGCCCCTGAAACATTGGAACGTGATACATGCTGAAATAATAACAAAACGAATAGATATCAGGGGTAGATATAATGCTGTATCAATCCTGACTCATATGGGAAACGCTGAAAGTATCACATTTATCAGAAGACATTAAACCTCTACGGACACAACACAACTGGAAGAAAACTAAATTATGAAAAAGGGGACCTGAAAATATGTATATAGCAAATGATTTTGTAAGTGAGTACATATTATTATTTCAAGGAGTAGAATTTTTTTATGTTTTTCATGACGATGAAATGATCAAACTGGGTCCGATATTTTCTAAGATCAGGCATTGCTAAGGTCCAACGTAACCCAAGAAAATAAGGTCGACAATTGAATATTTAAATTTCTAATCACAATAACCTGCAAATTCTCCATCATATTATAATATAAAGTAGGTTGGCACCTTCTGGCGATTCAACTCAGCTCTCGGATTAAACAATTCTAGTTTCGATACAAAAATAAATTGAATTCTTAACAAAATCGACCTCTGGCTTTTCCATCGGTGGCGAACAAAAAAATTCAACTTCTACACCGAATGTAAATGGCCATTTTGACCAGCTGTGTTGGAAATGGTTAGGGTACAGTATGGGACAACTTGTATTGTATAGCGAGTTTTGTTTCTTGGAAAAGCCCATCCGAGAAACATTTCGGCGACGCAGAACGTGTCCCGAATTTGCAGGCCTAGTTTACCGAACGACACTGTATGCCTTTCGCGAAGCAAAAATAAATTCTGCGCGACCCTTTGAATAGATATTCTTTGTTTATCTACCATAATTTAGAGCTTAGGTCTTGAAGGAATGACGGCCGACGATATTTTGCTTGATTTAGGTTTGAATAAGCCAAATGTTACATATTTCGGTACCTCAAATTCTGGGTACGAACAGGCTTCATTTAAGACTACATAAATGTACAATACATTTAAGCAACAAAATAGATGACGTCACTATAAAAAACTTGAGGGTAACGACACAAAAAAAATACTGAATAACATTTTAAAAACATACATCTATAAGATAATTAGTGTGTGTCTTAAACGTATCTACATCTAAAAAAAAATACGTGATAACACTAAATCGATAAGAGTGGCTATTTACACCAACACAGTGCAAAAATAGCAAAGTAAATTCTAGAAATGCTTTTAGAATTTACTTTGCAGTGCAAAATTTTCTCAGGCAACATTTCGAAGAATACCGATGGCTGCCAATAGGAGCTCAACAGGGTAGAAAAATAGCTACGTACAGGGATCCAGGCAAGTGCAATCTCAACACGGGATCTGGTATATTTTTCAAGGCGTCAAATCTGTGCGTTACACCGCACTGTCGCAAATCGAATTTGTCTCCTTCGAGTTGAGCCGAATCAATCTGCATTATCCTCTTGACATTCCGGCCTGTTTAATAGGCTTTTGCGGGTTCTGATGCTTTAATATTTAAAGGGAGCAGGATGGTACTTTAGTTAGGTATATTTGATAAAATAATGCTTTTAATAACTGGTTCTAGTTGCTTCTATGGTGTCTTTATATTTCAAAACGTCATACTAAAATCACAGCTAAAATTTTTTTTCAATTTTTTTTTTGAGTTACCGTAAGATTACCTGATAACTTTTTTTAGTAGGCTATAACTTATGAGCTTTATTTAGAAAAAATGATGAAAGTATAACTGTACTGTTGAAAGAATTTATGTACTTACTTAATTGAAGACACACGACATAGCGGTAGTTTTATCGACTGGATATTACCTATTTCGAAAACCTTAGTAGCGTAGCAATGGCTTTTAAAGTAAATGAATAAACCAATCATTTCTATAAAGTATTCAAAAATATCAATAGAATAGAAAGTTCCGATTGATCGCTAAAGCCTACAAATCAAGGCAGCATCCAAGACGTGTCGAGAGACGGCCGAAGCCGCAGCGATTTCTCAGGCTTTAAGAGCGCACTCCAACTTAAAGCGCACGCACTTTAGCCGTGTTTACACTTCGCTCCCAGCTTCCCTAAGGATCTGATGGAAAATAACGCCGAATGTAACACCACGATACTGAGAGACAATATTGGATGTACCTAAATACTGGGCTGAATAAAAAATTAAACTAATAAGGCATTCGTTATGTTATAGACAAAGTGATCAAGACTGTTATGGTAGGAACAGTCACACGCAAAAATATATCATATGCGAAACTACCTACTGAAGCTACATTATGGAATGTTCCTGATATTGTAAGTGAAACATAAGATGTTTAATTTGAAAAAGAACTTCACGGTTACACAAATCATTTGACTAGAAGTTTAACTTCAATTATTACATGTTTGTCCTCGTGACTGTACAAGTACCTACTTCTTCTACACGATTGTACCAAAAACAATATAAACAGAGGTTCCTTTACTTTAGGTGTCTTTGGTCAGCTCCCGAGGTATAATATGTAGCTGAATTCGAATATTTTTGTCCTTTTAATATATTTCTAACATTTATGAATATTTTAGGCAAGCGTCATTAATTTTAGTATACTAAGAAAAATGTACAGTTCATTTAGTTTTAAGATATTTTATATCAGCCTGCTATTTCTGTATATTTACTTATCATAGACAGAAATAGTAGGATGGTTTGTTTAATTACCTTCATTTTAACGATTGTTTACCAAATACCCAACTTAATTCATTTCTAGCACAGGACTATTAAAATTTAATATCTTTATGCTGTATTTAATAAGGATTTAGTGTTGGTTTCCAATGCCCCTTCTGATGACAATAATTTACTGCCGAAGTCTTTAATAGCTACCATACGTTCTAATGTTTATCCTTGTGAATAACACCTTTATTGCGTTTACTAATGAGATTATGCCAATAAAGTGCCGGTAATCTCACTAAGATTGCAATTTACAACAAAACGCTGAGTTTACAAGTAAATAGAAACGGTGGAGAAGTAAAAACCTACGGTTAAGCTAACTGAACAGATACTCGCACTCGTTAATCTGTGTAAAAATATGGAAGTAAATAAGTTTCTTTGTATGTAAATAATAATAAATAAATAAACATTTCTCAACATTTATACAACGCCGTCTAGTCTCAAGTTAAGCATACTTATTTATTTCTAAATACATCCTTTACTTTATTACACCCAGACACAAAATAAATGAGTGTGCTCATCACAAAAATATTTGTCCTGGGTGGGCATCCAACTCACGGCCTCCGGTAAGCAGTCTTGGTCACTAACCACTAGACCAACAGGCTCGTCTATTGTAAATAACTAATATTGTATGTAAAATAACTAATTCCTAAATAGAAAATATACGAGTATAATCTCGGCTAATTCTTATCGACGAGGACACGCTCCCGACTAATTTACTACGAGAGCAGTGATCCTAACAAATGACAGTCGCCTACTGTGACGCATTCATACAACTCTGCTATAATTATTTGTGTAGGCGCTTACCATTTTTCACTCGGCAGGCCTTAGTTATAAGCTCTTTGTGGTACGAGCATTCTTAAAAATTCTATGCCATCTAAATAGTTTTTGTAAATAAATATCTTTATTAAAAAAAAAGTGTTATAATATTACAATTATTTGAATAAATCACCGAGTAGAAAATAAATAGTGCTGAATTACAGTGAAAAGTACAACATTTTACACCTATAAATCTGTACAGTAAAATTCACAGTCATGATCTTATTTATTCTCATAGATCAGAATCTATCTACTTTATATTAAGCTGCTAAACTCTATTTCACTCAACAAATCTCTAAAAATAACCTTCAAAGTTCAGTTAGAGCTCAGGTTGTCTGCATAGGCTTTCGGCTTGAATCCGACGCGAAGCCGGAAGGCAAAACAGGAACATTTCGGGCCATTAACCGTGTCTAAATCGGGACATATCGATTCGAGGAGCATAAAATATGTCCCGCCGACCGCGTAAATAAGCCCGGCCACTATTCGATATAATGTATCGACTAGCCTGCTGAATGGAACCGAATGAAAATTTGAATTGTGTATGTTAATTTAGAATTTTGGTTGGTGGTGAAATGGTTCTGTTTTAAAGTTATGTGCCGGTATTAATGTTTGTTAGGTTTGTAGAAGTCTCTAGAATGCTGCATAAGCTAAATGTATTATTATGAGCCCTTATTACCTAAGCTGTTTTTGAAAGAATTTATATTTTGTTTGTAACTTGCGGTTGCTGAATTTAGCAAAAAAATAGTTTACTTTCTGAAATAAAAGATTTTTTTTCAAAATCAATTACTCTCTATTACTTCAGCTACCTGCCAAGAAAAATCCCGCTAAAATCAGTCGGCCATTGCAGAGATTTGTGGGAACAAATAGACTGACGGACAGACAAATTTCTAAAATATGGTATGTATTCATATAAAAAAGACATTTATTTCAATAACTAAAAGGTACGTTTATTTTATTCATTTGTATAGATATCAATGATTTGTAATGTCGGGAGTTAGGGACAACAAATAAAACGTGTTGTTCTGTCTTATGTCAGGTTTATAATGAATGATCTTACGAACTACGTTACAATATAATAATATGTGGAGAGATGCGTCATACACTACAGATTGATTACTACTAAATGTGTACGTCAGTTGAGTTGAGAGCATTATGAAATTCCAAAAAAGTACAAGTTAGGAGGTAAAATAACGGTGCTAAAATGATGACCCACTTTTCACGTTTACGAGCTAATATGACTGCATTATAAAGTAGCCACGTAGAAAGTCTTTTATTATAGCAGATGCTGCCGTCATCATTTTCTTTTTATTAAGCCCTTATTGTCTCCAATAAAAATATAAGATATCACATAAACCGGGAGGTATAAGTCAGCGGCGAAAATGATAAAACCTGTAAATCAGAGGAATCTCGTTTAAGGAAGTGTTTATAAGAATTTATGTGTATTTAAACGATGCTTGCGTACATCTGCTTGTAATAAGTGCGCCATTATGCACTGTATTTCACGAGAGCTATGAAAACACGTGATTTTATGAGTACTGTGTCGGCGAGATTAATCAGAGATACGTCATATAAGATGGGTCGTTTGCTGTATACGGTGCGATGTGTCTGCCTGTTTTAGTTAAGTTTTTGGATAAATTATTTTGATGGTTGGGAGAGTATGTTCTAGATCTTCAAAAAGTACTTGTAGGTCAGATACAAAGACAGAGACTTGAGAGCGCCACTAACACGGACATTATCGATATTCTTCGTAACGTAACGACTGGTATAAGGACTTTTAATTAATTAGAGCATTGCTTAAACCTGATAAAACTGTCAAAGCCTGTTCAGACATTTATTTTATCTACATCTAGTGATTGTCCAAAGGGTACATATCTGAAACATAATAATTACATGAAATAAATGTCAAGTGATCATTCTTAATTTAAGTACCTACGTAACATTTGTCTACTTATGCGTTACAGGCAAAGCTTTCCAGCATCAAGGAAATCTTAAAAAAAAAAAAAACAAAAAAAAAGCGACAAGGAACACGTATTCACAATTCCATAACAAACGCAGGTGCACAAATATAAAACAGTTCGTACATAAACTACGGGAGTATGTTATCCAAAATTTTACGCGTTACGCGGTTGTCTATAAAAAGTGACAGTTAGCAATTTAAATAATATATACCGTTTCGTTTATGTTTCAAATCCGAGCTTACGGTTTTGTAGTGCCGAGAATACGCGTAGAACGGTGATAAAATTTATTGTCACCCTTGCGACATCTGCGCCTCCCCCCTACCGCGGCTCAAGGGGTGAATACCAAGCGGGCTGGATATAAATGTTAATTTATTTTTTATGCTAAGAAATTGATAGCTCTGAGACTGGAATGCACTTGAGTCGTTAAAACTGGCTTTTTGGTTCTGTTTGCGGTCTCGGTCTAAGAGGAGACTGGTGACAGTTCTGTCTTCCCACAGTTTTGCAAAAATTTGCGACTTAAGATCACACCGTATTTAGGAAACGAGAAATTTCTCGAGTGTACTTTTTCAAGTTGATTCACTTTTAGCTGACAATAAGTGTACGTAACTATAAACGTTTATCTTTAACCTGCTGGTTCCAAAAATGCATCTCCAACTTGCCTATTTCCTTACATTATGTATATTAAAGTTTATAGTGCCCCTTTTATATGTTTACTGTTATAAGTATCTAAACAATTGCCGTTTTCAAAATATTTTCCACAATATTTTTTGGAGGCTAGGAAACAGCTTAATCTAACTTTATAAAATATCAGTCATAATCTTAAAATCATATTAAATTCAATAACTGATTTATAAATCGAATGATAACATGTGTAGGTATAGCTTCTGAAAAGAAAAGTTTTTATTTTTATTTATTTTATAGCATGTTGAAGAAATAAACAAAAAGAGACAGCCAATACAAAATGTACTTTAAGCCAATGTCTGTTTACATGTTTAAAAAATGCCCTTAAAAATAACTTATTCCGAACCAAGTTCCACAACATTCCCAACACGCCGTCGCCTACATCTTACGCCACGGAAGAGGAAGACGAACACAAACTGTTTCCTGAACGTACTCAACATTCAGAAGAATAAAACCTTCACAATCTCATCGTGTACACGTAAATTCAGTTAAAAAGTTACTCTCGTCGGTGCCGCGGTGTGTGCCAGATAGGACCGGGTGTTGAGGTCTCATAGGCCTGGCGTAGAATACGTAGACCAGAAAAATAAATAGAGAGAAATTTGACAGAAGGAAAATAAATGATTTAGTCTAGTTTTAAATAATAGATTTATTTTATTTGGTGATCACGTTATTTACGTAGATTTTATCAATATACTTAAATTTTATTTATTAAAAACACACGACATTTTCACACTCATAATTTTATTGCTTGCTATTTGTAATCTAAAAAAGTATGACGCAGTTCTCTAGTATTAAGTATTCTGCCATTATATACGAGAATTAAAAAAAAAAACATTTTTAATCATCTAAGTACCTCGCTAATGAAAATGAAATCTTTTACTGAAAAATTCGAGAAATACATTTTTAATATACTATTGTAAGGCTTCCGCGCTCCCCAAAGGCCTTCCTAAAAGAAAACAAAGCTACCTATAATATCCAAGATGTCGGTATTTAAAATTTTATGTTTGAATAACGTAAACCCTGCCGTAAAGAGATAAGGAAAAAATACAATTTATTCCAATACGGTTTTGCATATTAATTGAATTCTTTCAAGTGACGTAAAAAAGGCAATTATTCAAATTGGGAATATTCATAAATATAATTAAATAGGAATGTCAAATGTCATTTTGGTTCAGTGATTTGTTGACAGGATTTGTGTACCTACATAAGGTCGTAGGGTCAAACCGATTGCGGTATTATGTATATTGCTAAACCTAAGGGTCCCCGTATTGTACAATTATTGGTATCAAATTAACATTGGTATTGGATTTCACAATCTCCGACAGATGTCTCTCGATGCCAAGCCTAGTTGAGAATAGGCTAGGTTATATAATAACATTAACAGCCAAATAACATTTCTAAAATAGCTAACGTTATTAGAAAACGCTCAAATGTATGGAGATGACAGGTCCAAGTCACGTAATTTATCGAAACGAAATATCATTTCCATAAATTTACGCGATTTTTCTAGACACTGATGATTGTAGAAATGTTACTTGGCTAGAAAAGCTGCTGATGTAACGAAACGCCAAAAAATAATACTCCAAAAGACCAAGACCGACATTCATCTCGAACACTCAAATTTCATTTGCGCAATATGCAATAACGATACCTCCCCCGCAGTTAAAATTAAAGCTAATTAACTTTTTAACTCTGCTTACCCCCGCCGGCCGCTGGCGTATAATTAAAACGAAACAAAAGTCAACTTTATGCCACCCTAAGGAGTTGGCAACGTACTCTGAGTATTTTTACGCGCCCAACTTTACTTCTGGCCGTGCCTCGTAATTAATTAGAGAAATAAACGTTTAGGTATGATTATAATGGACGAAACATTACGGGGATTATGAGTGGGTGAAAGCTCGTGGAAAGTGTCGTGAAATCTAATGTTGAGATAAGGAGAGGTCAAGGATTTGGTTGTTAGGTTATTTGTACAAAAATATTTGCTTTTCATTAGTGTCCCTAATTTTCGCATTTTTTGTTTAATCGCCTTTTTTGTTATTAAACAAATTTTCTATAGTAACTCAATTAATTACTACTAACCAACCAATTTTTCCTCTACACGCATTCTTATTTTTAACTCTTAGCCCTACAATGACTCTATATTTTGAAATTGAGTCACTACATCAAGTAAAACAAAAGCACACAGAACCCACAGTAATCTTTAAACAACACAGCGTACCATCTGTTTCAAGACATCTATAGCCTCTTATGTCTGGCTACCTTTGGATTCCCTTTAAAATTGGTCGGCTACGTGACAAGAAACTGAATCCCTGTCCATTATTTTAATAGTTTCCCTTGCGTTTGTCTTACCCTCCAGATAAAATTAAGGAGCGGAAAACTTCAGAACAACGACTTACACTCGTAATTCGTGATTGGATTTACGTGCTCCCAGCATTCGTTGAGATAATCCTGTATTAAAGATTATAAAGGAGGATCGTTTTTGTATTTGATTTTTGCAATATTTTACAGAAACTTAAGAACATGTTTTGTAGCGAAATCGATAAATGACGTCGACGAGGGGGCCAAACTTAACACTCTTGATTGTTCAACAACCGTTTTAGTAATACAAAAATAAACTAAATAATATTGCCTTTTAACTAACTTTATATAATTAATTATTACTCACGAATAACAAGATAAATAGCCAACTCAAATAACCAAAGCTTATCACACAAAATACGCAAATTGTATGTATCTAAAAATACATTTTTATCTGCGCCATAAACAAATCCAATCAGAATCTGTAAAGGAATATGAAATCATAAAGTACAGTCGCGAAAAAAAGTAATTCCACTTGTTATTTATACCGATATATCATTATTTACTCTCGTTAAAGGGACTTTGATATTAATTTATCGATATCTGTATGTTTACCATGAAATATTTGTACTTAAAATCAAACATAGAGATTATATTAACAACGTTTTGTTATTAAGTATCCTGGGCTAATTTAAAGTTGTTATTTGTAAATGTACATATATCAAATCATACCAAACGTGTTTTTTTTTTAATTTTACAGTTTTGTAGTTCAAATTATTGTAATATAAAGAACAAGCTATGCAGCCACGAGAAAATCCGTTACGACACGGAATCGCAAGCTGGCAAAAGTTAGCGTCACCATCAATGCTTGTTCTTTCCCATTTGCCCACCACTCGGATACCCCATTATCCTCTTTCCTCCAACCATTAAATAACGTATTTAAGTAAAATTCCCTCCACACCATTCCACTACCTCGAAAGCAAACATCGCGACAACACCGTACATTCGTAACTTACAATAATCGAACTCCTCGCCGTTTAGATAAGCGAACACTGCAAGCACTTGTGCACTTCATTGTACACTGCATAAGCTTCGAACGTATTAGCATACACGATAAGCCCGTCTAGCATGGTCTAGGTACACTCACGTACACACACGATACATATGAATTCAGTAGTGTGTGAATACTAAAAGAACGCATTATTTACTTATTAGCTACGTTTATAAGTTTGTACAGCAATGTGAATAGGTTTTATTGATTTTTTAATATTTTTTTGTTATCATACGAGAAAGGGAAGACAATTCCCAATGTTTTTTTGAACTAAAACTTACTTAAATTCTACCTGTAACTCCCATAACCTATTTGCATATATTATTAATATGTTATGTATCTGACACAACAAAAACATTTAAGTAAACAGTTACTGTTTCTCTAAACCAAAGCAAATATTCTAAATTCCAAAAAATATTTCTTTGCTATTCCAAAAAGTTTTGACTTCGAGGAAAAGCTATTTTTAGAGTGTTACGAAGCACTTAGCCGTCGATTTAATATTCAACGAAAAAAAAATCTAATACTTTTTTCCCTGGCCTTTTCTCACTGATTTAACCTTTCAAATAACTCCTGTTCTTTTTCCATAACACAGAAAAACATTTTCCTTATTTTTACATTAACAACGAAAACCAATTTATCAGCAAATTACCTTTTCAAATGACTCGTTTAATATTTCTTTCCGAATAATCCTTTCAGGTGGTGGGCGAAGAAAAAAAATGGAGATAAATCCACGTCGCGGAGAACGGGGCAAAATCGATATACGCAAATCAGTGATAACAGGGGCCTCTAAACTTTTACCGTTTATTTCCCGACCCCGGCCTCCCCCGGCGTCTTATCGCCTCCGATCTACAAATCCAATTTCCTAAAATAGGGATCGATCCGACAAATCATCTGGCCAACTCTATTATCCCCCATTCAGGAGGATATCGGCCGATGACTTGCTTAGTCGAAGCCGTTAGTGGACACTAACGCGGAAAAAATATCCAGTCGCGATTCGATTTGCTATCAATGAGAGCGTTATCTGCAACGAGAGACAATTTAGAGAGGGAAGTTGTGGATTCGAATTATTTAAATACATGTACTTTTTACTTATTATATTATAATTAAGCTACATAAGCTATTAATATTTCAGAAATAAATCCCTAAAAAATGCAGAGCAACATAATTTTATACACACACAATTCGCAACAAGAAGAAAATTAAACTTCCCAAACACACATACTTTATTAAATTTAGATTAATACTTCACCATACACAAACCTTCGCCGCAATGGTGCTGACAATTTATATTCATAACGATATCCCCTTGCAATCCTTTGTAATTATAAACATCATTACATTTAGAACAACAGCCGTGTGACGACTGCCGCGGTGAGGTCATAAAGTGCCGAGTACGTCAGGCCAGCGGGATACTGTGGAAGAAGGCCGAGTTATGGGAAAGAAGCGGAAAAGTGAACAAGTTGTTAAAAATGTAACGTAAAACAACAAGATCCCTAATTTGTAGTTCCCTTGTTGTATTCTTTGCGATGATACATGATGAAATGCTAAGTATATTGATTTCTTGTCCAATTTCCTTTTTGTTAGATAAATAGATCATTTATTTGTCATAACATGAGTTATATGAAAATGCAACATGCAGATGGTAAAGAGAAATGTGGTAAAGCACAGAGTTCACACACAATTCCTAATTGTTTTTTTTATTTATGAGTAAGAAAATCTTATTTTAATTATGTTTAAACCCCAGCCTCGGTACTGAAAACTGATATTAAGTAAGTACAGATATTTATCAAATACTCGTATTTGTTTAATTTACCTATCTATGCAACTAAAAAACCAGACCCGCTGCATGACTTCCTTCGCACCACACAGCAATATTTGCATGTCGTACCTACAGTGCCTTCCAACCCTTCCGAACAGGGTTGAACCTTAGCCAAATGGCACCATACCTGGATTTGGTCATGCCAGACTACGCTGAGCCGTACCCATCCCTCAACCTCAAGTAAAATGTAGGGGGCACGTGACTTCGTCTGTGAAGCTGGGTCTCAAGTTAGGGTGGTTAGTGAGACGTAAATCATAATCTCTGGATTGAGGGTCGGACTGCTGATGTTGGGGTCGTATAAGAAAGTGTAAGCGATTTTTGGTGTCGTTTAGTTACAGTTTTAATGGTGTAGTGTCCTGTTGGGTTTGCCGGATTTATTTACTCATCGAAATCTCTGGATTGTAGGTTTGGGATTTCTGTTACTAGGCGTATTGTGTAATGTTTTGTACGTTGATAAAGTTAAAAGGAATTTAGTTGGAGATATTGTCCTTGTAAAATAAACCTACTTTATAATTAAAATACATACCGTATAGAACGAAGTCGACATTATATTAATTTTAAAATAATAATTCAGACTACAAAAAAAATACGAAGCTATACACACCCAAAATCTCTCAATGTGACATAATATGTAATCCAACGAAATCTCATCAAAGAGCCACAGTAAAACAATTCAGAGAACAAAAATATAAATGGCGGAGCATACAACATCTACCCGTAACAGTTGCGAGTGAGATGATAAATATAGAACACGGGCGCATCACTATCGATCCAGCGGATATCCGGAGTAATAATAGTGAGCATGGCCCATCCCTATTCTGTAGCGACACTCGGATTGTGCCGTGTAACAGTTGGTTTTGATTCAATTGCTAGCGATTGTGTAGCCGTTTTGTGCTGTACATTCGGCAGGTAGGATGAATCTTTCTTTGAAGTCTTGTAAATAAAATACAAAACGTTTTTTTCCTATTTTGATTGCTCTATAATATTTCGAAACTATCGACTATTGATATATATGAGCATTCTACTTCAGACCTATTGTCACCTCTCAGAGCAAGACTTTTGGAGTTTTGGAAAGGAGATTTTTCACATCACAAATTCACAAGCGCCCAGTCTTGCTTTCACAGCTGCATGCCTTACTTTATGAGTAATTGAGAGCCCTCAGAGCGGAATCCCGATTATTTAAGATCTTAAGAATCAACCTATCCTATCTATTCCACATCGTTTCCGTTCATAGTTCCAGAACAAACCAAAATTTATTTTCGATCTTTACATATAAATCATTCTTCTTTCTCTACAAGTACAATTTAATGATAAACATCTCAATAATCAGAATAAGGCTGTGCAAAACGCCACGACAGTTATCCAAATGTCAATTAACAACACTTAGCGCGCCACCGCGGTAATGCACCTTTATATATCGCAGATATGACTTTATTGTTCTATAGCTCTCGTAATCACCGTGTAATTCGAGGGTTAATAACGCAAGGGATATTCCTAAAGATAACTTTGTTGGATATTATTTGGGGGTTGATAATGAAAGCGATATTTGTAATTGTGGTTTAGTTCTTTGTCACGATTTCATAAAGTAATGTTGGATATTACTACATAGCTGCATAGTGTAAAATAAAGTCACTTTCCGCTTTATATCATCCTAACGTATGCTTGGAGTTTGATCTTTAACACTACGCAATGGCTTTAAATGCAGCTGTTTTTAATAGATAAAAAGTTTCGAGACGAAAGTTTATAATAATATGTATAATACATCAGTATTGCACCAATGCGAAGTTGGGGCTGATTGCTAGTAAAATATATGATATCGCACACCCAGGGAAACAAAGGCGTAAGACGACTTTACAGGAGAGTAAAAAAACTGTTTAACCAGGTATATCTGTTATATTTTTGATGCTATGATATTTTGTTATATGCCAAAAAAAGTAAAAAAATCAAGCTTCTTGTTTATTACATTAGAAATATCTCAAATTATCTCAGTGATTAATAAATTGATAATTAAAGTTTTACAGACGTTTTTCTTATTTATTTATCACTAATCCTTAATTGTAAATATGTTTACCCCAATTATCGTTTTCTAAACAATGAATATACTTTAACTATTCATGGTTACGTCTTTTATGAAGTTCTATACTATGTTAAAATACAAAAGATGAGCACTACTTACGGCCTTTTTTGCTTAATTATGTTTTACAGCATCAAAGTGTAAGACGTGCTTACAGCATTATTTGTTAAAAAATAAAAATAAAATGTAACGCTAAGCCTGAATGTTGACTTTTTAAATAGTATTTTCAGTAAAATCATAACTGTTACCAATGTTAAGCCCCTATGTAAAATACATTTCATTGGTGTAATAAAACAGATGATTAGAAAATTGCACTTTATTATAATTTTACACATAACAGACCTTGTTACAATTATAAAACTAATAACATTGAATCATATTTATTCTAATAAATGTAACATAAAAATGACAACTTCTTAAAATTAGTTAAAATCCTCGAAAAAGCTTTACAAACATGACATTAACAAAAATCCTTAAACTATTTATAATTTTAGTTATTAAACATTTTAAAGAGTAATTAATAATATTGTACTGAAACAAAGACATGAATTCTCATTTATATTAATTACTAGCTGCTGCCCGCGACTTTGTCTGCGTGGTATTCAAGGTGTGTAGTGTTGTACAAAAAGTAAAGCTAAATAATATTTAATGACAGCTCCCTAATCCAGTTCCGTTACAAACTAATTTCTTAACTTTCTAATCCTAACCTCTAGTCTTACAAACATATTTGACTGTTAGTTAATACTGCTAGTTTTTTGCTGTGGCCACTATCTTGCACTGATTTGACAATTGGGATTGAAGAACTTGAAAACGGGCGATAGCAAAGAAGCGTGCCGGACTCTTACTGGCTAAACCGCCGGAGTGCTTCTCCGTATCCTACTGTCGGGGGCCACGGGAACGTTTTCGCAATCTAGCGTAAACCCCGACAGGAGAGCTCTTTTTAAAGGGAGCTTCTTCGTTAACGTGGAGCCAGCTTTCGCCAGCCCTTATTAAGCGCGCGGAAGCACCGCGGAAACCGTCTTTGCCTTTACCCAGTAAAGTAGACTGCCCCGAGACTACTGCCGTAGGCCTGTTAGGTTAGGTTTGGTTTTTAATTAGGTTCGGTTAGGTTTGGTTTTTAGTTAAGTTAGGTTAGGTTTGGTTTTTAGTTAGGTTAGGTTTGGTTTTTAGGGTAGGTTAGGTTTGGTTTTTAGTTAGAATAGGTTTGGTTTTAAGTTAAGTTAGGTTAGGTTTGGTTTTAAGTAAGGTTAGGTTAGGTTTGGCTTTAAGTTAGGTTAGGTTAAGTTTGGTTTATAGTTAGGTTAGGTTAGGTTTGGTTTTAAGTTAGGTTAGGTTTGGTTTTTAGCAAGGTTAGGTTAATTTTGGTTTTTAGTTAGGTTAGGATAGGTTTGGTTTTTAGTTAGGTTAGGTTTGGTTTGGTTTTTAGTTAGGTTAGGTTAGATTTGGTTTTTAGCAAGGTTAGGTTAGGTTTGGTTTTTAGTTAGGTTAGGATAGGATTGGTTTTTAGTTAGGTTAGGTCTTCAGTTAGGTTAGGTTAGGTTTGGTTTTTAATTAGGTTAGGTTAGGTTTGGTTTTTAGTCAGGTTAGGTTAGGTTTGGTTTTTAGTTAGGTAAGGTTAGGTTTGGTTTTTAGCTAGGTTAGGTTAGGTTAGGTTTGGTTTTTAGTTAGGTTAGGTTAGGTTTGGTTTTTAGTTAGGTTAGGTTAGGTTTGGTTTTTAGTTAGGTTAGGTTAGGTTTGGTTTTAAGCAAGGTTAGGTTAGGTTTGGTTTTTTGTTAGGTTAGGTTAGGTTCGGTTTTTAGTTAGGTTAGGTTAGGTTTGGTTAGGTTTGGTTTTTAGTTAGGTTAGGTTACGTTCGGTTTTTAGTTAGGTTAGGTTAGGTTTGGTTTTTAGTTAGGTTAGGTTAGGTTCGGTTTTTAGTTAGGTTAGGTTAGGTTTGGTTTTTAGTTAGGTTAGGTTAGGTTTGGTTTTAAGCTAGGTTAGGTTAGGTTTGGTTTTTTGTTAGGTTAGGTTAGGTTCGGTTTTTAGTTAGGTTAGTTTCGGTTTTTAGTTAGGTTAGGTTAGGTTTGGTTTTTAGTTAGGTTAGGTTAGGTTCGGTTTTTAGTTAGGTTAGGTTAGGTTTGGTTATTAGTTAGGTTAGGTTAAGTTTGGTTTTTAGTTAGGTTAGGTTTGTTTTTAAGCTAGGTTAGGTTAGGTTAGGTTAGGTTAGGTTAGGTTAGATTCGGTTTTTAGTTAGGTTAGGTTAGGTTTTTAGTTAGGTTAGGTTAGGTTTGGTTTTTAGTTAGGTTAGGTTAAATTTGGTTTTAAGCAAGGTTAGGTTAGGTTTGGTTTTTAGTTAGGTTAGGTTAGGTTTGGTTTTTAGTAAGTTAGGTTAGGTTTGGTTTTTAGTTAGGTTAGGTTAGGTTTGGTTTTAAGCAAGGTTAGGTTAGGTTTGGTTTTTTGTTAGGTTAGGTTAGGTTCGGTTTTTAGTTAGGTTAGGTTAGGTTTGGTTTTTAGTTAGGTTAGGTTAGGTTTGGTTTTTAGTTAGGTTAGGTGAGGTTCGGTTTTTAGTTAGGTTAGGTTAAATTTGGTTTTAAGCAAGGTTAGGTTAGGTTTGGTTTTTAGTTAGGTTAGGTTAGGTTTGGTTTTTAGTAAGTTAGGTTAGGTTTGGTTTTTAGTTAGGTTAGGTTAGGTTTGGTTTTAAGCAAGGTTAGGTTAGGTTTGGTTTTTTGTTAGGTTAGGTTAGGTTCGGTTTTTAGTTAGGTTAGGTTAGGTTTGGTTTTTAGTTAGGTTAGGTTAGGTTTGGTTTTTAGTTAGGTTAGGTGAGGTTCGGTTTTTAGTTAGGTTAGGTTAGGTTTGGTTTTTAGTTAGGTTAGGTTAGGTTAGGTTTTTAATTAGGTTAGGTTAGGTTTGGTTTTTAGTTAGGTTAGGTTAGGTTTGGTTTTTAATTAGGTTAGGTTAGGTTTGGTTTTTAGTCAGGTTAGGTTAGGTTTGGTTTTTAGTTAGGTAAGGTTAGGTTTGGTTTTTAGCTAGGTTAGGTTAGGTTAGGTTTGGTTTTTAGTTAGGTTAGGTTAGGTTTGGTTTTTAGTTAGGTTAGGTTAGGTTTGGTTTTTAGTTAGGTTAGGTTAGGTTTGGTTTTAAGCAAGGTTAGGTTAGGTTTGGTTTTTTGTTAGGTTAGGTTAGGTTCGGTTTTTAGTTAGGTTAGGTTAGGTTTGGTTAGGTTTGGTTTTTAGTTAGGTTAGGTTACGTTCGGTTTTTAGTTAGGTTAGGTTAGGTTTGGTTTTTAGTTAGGTTAGGTTAGGTTCGGTTTTTAGTTAGGTTAGGTTAGGTTTGGTTTTTAGTCAGGTTAGGTTAGGTTTGGTTTTAAGCTAGGTTAGGTTAGGTTTGGTTTTTTGTTAGGTTAGGTTAGGTTCGGTTTTTAGTTAGGTTAGTTTCGGTTTTTAGTTAGGTTAGGTTAGGTTTGGTTTTTAGTTAGGTTAGGTTAGGTTCGGTTTTTAGTTAGGTTAGTTTCGGTTTTTAGTTAGGTTAGGTTACGTTCGGTTTTTAGTTAGGTTAGGTTAGGTTTGGTTTTTAGTTAGGTTAGGTTAGGTTCGGTTTTTAGTTAGGTTAGGTTAGGTTTGGTTTTTAGTTAGGTTAGGTTAGGTTTGGTTTTAAGCTAGGTTAGGTTAGGTTTGGTTTTTTGTTAGGTTAGGTTAGGTTCGGTTTTTAGTTAGGTTAGTTTCGGTTTTTAGTTAGGTTAGGTTAGGTTTGGTTTTTAGTTAGGTTAGGTTAGGTTCGGTTTTTAGTTAGGTTAGGTTAGGTTTGGTTATTAGTTAGGTTAGGTTAAGTTTGGTTTTTAGTTAGGTTAGGTTTGTTTTTAAGCTAGGTTAGGTTAGGTTAGGTTAGGTTAGGTTCGGTTTTTAGTTAGGTTAGTTTCGGTTTTTAGTTAGGTTAGGTTAGGTTTGGTTTTAAGCAAGGTTAGGTTAGGTTTGGTTTTTTGTTAGGTTAGGTTAGGTTCGGTTTTTAGTTAGGTTAGGTTAGGTTTTTAGTTAGGTTAGGTTAGGTTTGGTTTTTAGTTAGGTTAGGTTAAATTTGGTTTTAAGCAAGGTTAGGTTAGGTTTGGTTTTTAGTTAGGTTAGGTTAGGTTTGGTTTTTAGTTAGGTTAGGTTAGGTTCGGTTTTTAGTTAGGTTAGGTTAGGTTTGGTTTTTAGTCAGGTTAGGTTAGGTTTGGTTTTAAGCTAGGTTAGGTTAGGTTTGGTTTTTTGTTAGGTTAGGTTAGGTTCGGTTTTTAGTTAGGTTAGTTTCGGTTTTTAGTTAGGTTAGGTTAGGTTTGGTTTTTAGTTAGGTTAGGTTAGGTTCGGTTTTTAGTTAGGTTAGGTTAGGTTTGGTTATTAGTTAGGTTAGGTTAAGTTTGGTTTTTAGTTAGGTTAGGTTTGTTTTTAAGCTAGGTTAGGTTAGGTTAGGTTAGGTTAGGTTCGGTTTTTAGTTAGGTTAGTTTCGGTTTTTAGTTAGGTTAGGTTAGGTTTGGTTTTTAGTTAGGTTAGGTTAGGTTTGGTTTTTAGTTATGTTAGGTTAGGTTTGGTTTTAAGCAAGGTTAGGTTAGGTTTGGTTTTTTGTTAGGTTAGGTTAGGTTCGGTTTTTAGTTAGGTTAGGTTAGGTTTGGTTAGGTTTGGTTTTTAGTTAGGTAAGGTTACGTTCGGTTTTTAGTTAGGTTAGGTTAGGTTTGGTTTTTAGTTAGGTTAGGTTAGGTTCGGTTTTTAGTTAGGTTAGGTTAGGTTTGGTTTTTAGTTAGGTTAGGTTAGGTTTGGTTTTAAGCTAGGTTAGGTTAGGTTTGGTTTTTTGTTAGGTTAGGTTAGGTTCGGTTTTTAGTTAGGTTAGTTTCGGTTTTTAGTTAGGTTAGGTTAGGTTTGGTTTTTAGTTAGGTTAGGTTAGGTTAGGTTTTTAGTTAGGTTAGGTTAGGTTTGGTTTTTAGTTAGGTTAGGTTAGGTTTGGTTTTAAGCTAGGTTAGGTTAGGTTTGGTTTTTAGTTAGGTTAGGTTAGGTTTGGTTTTTAGTTAGGTTAGGTTAGGTTTGGTTTTAAGCAAGGTTAGGTTAGGTTTGGTTTTTTGTTAGGTTAGGTTAGGTTCGGTTTTTAGTTAGGTTAGGTTAGGTTTGGTTAGGTTTTTAGTTAGGTTAGGTTAGGTTTGGTTTTTAGTTAGGTTAGGTTAAATTTGGTTTTAAGCAAGGTTAGGTTAGGTTTGGTTTTTAGTTAGGTTAGGTTAGGTTTGGTTTTTAGTAAGTTAGGTTAGGTTTGGTTTTTAGTTAGGTTAGGTTAGGTTTGGTTTTAAGCTAGGTTAGGTTAGGTTTGGTTTTTAGTTAGGTTAGGTTAGGTTTGGTTTTTAGTTAGGTTAGGTTAGGTTTGGTTTTAAGCTAGGTTAGGTTAGGTTTGGTTTTTTGTTAGGTTAGGTTAGGTTCGGTTTTTAGTTAGGTTAGGTTAGGTTTGGTTTTTAGTTAGGTTAGGTTAGGTTTGGTTTTTAGTTAGGTTAGGTTAGGTTTGGTTTTTAGCTAGGTTAGGTTAGTTTCGGTTTTTAGTTAGGTTAGGTTAGGTTTGGTTTTTAGTTAGGTTAGGTTAGGTTTGGTTTTTGCTAGGTTAGCCTAACTAAAAACCTAACTAAAAACTAAACCTAACCTTACCTAACTAAAAACCAAACCTAACCTAACCTAACTAAAAACCAAACCTAACCTAACCTAACTGAAAAACCAAACCTAACCTAACCTAACTAAAAACCAAACCTTACCTAACCTAACTAAAAACCAAACCTAACCTAACCTAACTAAAAACCGAAACTAACCTAACCTAACTAAAAACCGAACCTAACCTAAAACCTAACTAAAAACCTAACCTAACCTAACAAAAAACCAAACCTAACCTAACCTAACTAAAAACCAAACCTAACCTAACCTAACTAAAAACCGAACCTAACCTAACTAAAAACCAAACCTAACCTAACCTAGCTTAAAACCAAACCTAACCTAACTAAAAACCAAACCTAACCTAACCTAACTAAAAACCAAACCTAACCTAACCTAACTAAAAACCGAACCTAACCTAACCTAACTAAAAACCAAACCTAACCTAACCTAGCTAAAAACCAAACCTAACCTAACTAAAAACCAAACCTAACCTAACCTAACTAAAAACCAAACCTAACCTAACCTAACTAAAAACCGAACCAAACCTAACCTAACAAAAAACCAAACCTAACCTAACCTAGCTTAAAAACCAAACCTAACCTAACCTAACTAAAAACCAAACCTAACCTAACCTAACTAAAAACCGAACCTAACCTAACCTAACTAAAAACCAAACCTAACCTAACCTAACTAAAAACCAAACCTAACCTAACTAAAAACCGAACCTAACCTAACCTAACTAAAAACCAAACCTAACCTAACCTAGCTAAAAACCAAACCTAACCTAACCTAACTAAAAACCAAACCTAACCTAACCTAACTAAAAACCAAACCTAACCTAACCTAACTAAAAACCGAACCTAACCTAACCTAACTAAAAACCAAACCTAACCTAACCTAGCTAAAAACCAAACCTAACCTAACCTAGCTAAAAACCAAACCTAACCTAACCTAACTAAAAACCAAACCTAACCTAACCTAACTTAAAACCAAACCTAACGTAACTAAAAACCGAACCTAGCTTAAAACCAAACCTAACCTAACTAAAAACCAAACCTAACCTAACTAAAAACCGAACCAAACCTAACCTAACTAAAAACCAAACCTAACCTAACCTAGCTAAAAACCAAACCTAACCTAACCTAACTAAAAACCAAACCTAACCTAACCTAACTAAAAACCAAACCTAACCTAACCTAACTAAAAACCAAACCTAACCTAACCTAACTAAAAACCGAACCTAACCTAACCTAACTAAAAACCAAACCTAACCTAACTAAAAACCGAACCTAACCTAACCTAACAAAAAACCAAACCTAACCTAACCTAACTGAAAACCAAACCTAACCTAACCTAACTAAAAACCACACCTAACCTAACCTTACTAAAAACTAAAATTAACCTGACCTTGCTAAAAACCAAACCTAACCTAAAACCAAACGTAACCTAACCTAACTAAAAAACAAACTTAACCTAATCTTATTAAAAACCAAACCTAACCTAACTAAAAACCAAACCTAACCCAACCTAGCTAAAAACCAAACCTAACCTAACCTAACTAAAAACTAAACCTAACCTAACCTAACTGAAAACCAAACCTAACCTAACCTAGCTTAAAACCAAACCTCACCTAACCTAACCTAACTAAAAACCAAACCTAACCTAACCTAACTAAAAACCAAACCTAACGTCACCTAACTAAAAACCGGACCTAACCTAACCTAACTAAAACCAAACCTAACCTAACTGAACTATAAACCAAACCTAACCTTATCAACGGAAACAAGGCGTAAGCATGATTATTTCGAAACTGTAATACGAATGTTTTATTTAACAAGGAATACGGCACTTTTTGTTTAACTATTTCTAAGCGTGATAGGATGTAATCAGTATTATTTTAGGAAATTGCTTTTTTAATTAAGTATGAAATAGCATAATAGGGATTACATTTATTAAATATTTGTATTATCAAATGAAACAACAGCTTAAGTACGATCAGGTCTAGTTTCTTATAATTTTACGTGCGTATGCTGGTTTATCGACTTCTTTAATTAATAAAATAATCTAATTTTAGACGGTCAAAAAAACTTTTTTTGATATATATGAATATATATTTGAATAGTACAAGTAAAAGTACATAATTAGTAATTTTTTTCCGTGAATTTTTGATGTAAAATTAGGATTTTATAACAAAAAAAGTTTTTTTGACGTTCTAAAATTAGATTATTTAATTAATTAAAGAAGTCGATAAACCAGCATACGTACGTAAAATTAGTGCAGATGCACTTACGCCTTTGTGGTTCTGGGGGTGCGATATAATTATGTACGTAGTTTATAATATTTCTTTAACCATTTCACAAAAAAAGTTCGAAGAGATACATGGAAAAACGTCAAAAACGGCCGCTTAGCTTCTGCTGCCAGAACCTGGGAAATTAAAAAGGATACTGCGATTCACAACAAGCACAATTTAATGACTGCATGTTACACAAACATCTTAATAACCATATTCCGATGTTCAAAGCTTCTGTAGTTAGTACTGTGACCTCGAGGCCAATAACGTGGTTAGTTTAGTCAATAGTTTCTTGGTGTAAATTGGTTTGTCAAGTGCTCCTTGCAAGTGGCCACCTACTGAATTAATTTGCAAGTTTAAACGAGGTCTCGGTGACATGCAGATAAGGTCGCTTATCGAAGAACTTTGATCTGTAGTCCTTTAGTTTAGAAAAACAATTGAGAAAAGATATTTTTTTCTTATGGATTGAGTTTTTATTAGTTTTTAGGGTCACGTTTTCAGGTTTTGGTAGATTACGCAGCGTGCGATATAAGAACGAATATAATCATTTCATTTGCAGATATTTATGTCTTTATAATACCAGTGAGGTATAATAATATGATGATTTGATGATTATCGAGTTTTACAGTGACTTGTAAAACATAAAATTCATTGAAAACAAAACCTATGATTTTTTTGTGAATATCTTTTTCTTAAACTTTTTAGTATTTTGATATATCTAGTGTCACTCTCACAGTCAATACGAATCTAACGACACCTCTCAAGCCAAAATCCATCGAGCCGTTTCGGCTGCAGAGCGTGCCAAACAATTATACAAACATACATACACACATACTCTCGAAAAACATAACCCTCCTTCTAGCGCAGTTAGATAATAAGGTAAAAACTGTGATTTTCAACTTTTTTGCTATTAATATTTTCGTATCTTATATTGATTCATTTTTTTTTATTTAAAAATACTCATATTTCATCGACAATATACAAAATAATTTATTTCAATACTGAGGCAGCTGAAAACAACCTCAAATGACAATTTTAAAAAACATTCAAACAAAATAGTGTATAAAAAACAAAACAAAACGCACATTGTCAGTGACATCCAACCCTTTGTCCGCCCGGTCTGTGCGAGTATCGATTGAGTGAGTGAATAATGTACACGGGCCGGTCGTCCGGCGTCCGGCGCGGAGTGAGCCGGACCGGCGGCGTCCGTCCGCCGGTCAATTAGTCGCCTCGCACGGCACTCACTGTTACTAGTATTGTTTTTGATGCAAGTTTTATCTGGCGGAAAAGTGGTTTTGGAAGTATTTTTTTGATTGTCAGAGTGGCATCGTTGACTTACACAAGGCATATTGTATTTTATTGTATTGTATTGTACTACTTTTACTGCATTGCCATTTTTACTTTACATTAAGGCATGAAATAAAAGAAATAATTATCATTAACAAAAAAATGTAAAGCCAAATCAACCAAAACTGATCTTACTTTCATAAGACTCAATACTTTGGCATACAAAGAGTTAATGGAGATACATATTTGTAATTTACTATAGATACATAAGTACCTCATGCATGTTAAGTTCACATCGCATTGTACACGTCATTGAGCACGACGTGACGTCATTCCAGCCGATGTGTCTCGTGCATTGAATACAGATGCAGCGTGACACCAGTTATTAACGGAGATCACAATATAGACTACGTAGAGTCGGAGAAAACTAACTAAGCCAAAATAATAAAAACAAGGAATCAATTCTGCAAACTTTTCTTATTAAAACAAAGCGAAAAAAGCCAATATTTGCATTTTAGACTAGACCTCTCAATTTTTCGGTACTTGCTTCTGAATTTTTAATAATACCTGCCCCGTACGAATATTGAAATACCAAACGTGACGTAAGCCTACGGATTGATAAGGCAAACTAATTAATTTTGCATCTCGGCCGTGGTATTGTCCTGAGCCCCTAGTTAGTAATTCTGTGTGTGCAAAATTATGCGGTAGTTGGCGGGTTAACACTCAACTCGGAATTTTCTCCTCTCACGTTAATAATAAATGTTTGGGTAACAATTTTTTTTCGGTGTTGAAATTTTGATCCGCGATGTTATGTAGCTAGGTAAACTTGCATTTTACATGAGAGAAGTTATACTTTCCCTAAATGAAAGTTGATCTTTACACTAAATTATTTATAGTAGAAAGATGATTTGAGTTTCTATAAAGGAATTTATTACTATCATTTAAAATCTGAAGTACCAGTTTTTAATCCTCGGTATTCTGACTATGAGGATAAAATGTTTTTATGCCAAAAATATTTTCATAATAAAGTTGAATATAAAATTTAAATTTTCTTTTGTTTTCACCTTTTTATGAATACGAACCACACAGTGAATGATGATTAACAAACATAAAGCAGGTTTTATGTGTGCAGTTAAATGAGACACGGGTTACTGTCGTAAGGAAGTATTAGGTGGTCCGTTGTAAAGTGTAACAGAGAAAAATATTGTACTAGTGGAGTATATCATTTGACGGGCCTATTGGTCTAGTGGCTAGTGGCCCCGACTGCTAAACCAGAGATCGTGGTTCGATCCCCACCCAGGAAAAATGTTTGTGTGATGAGCACGATCATTTGTTCTGTGTCTGGGTGTAGTTTTTCTTTAGTATAAATGTATTTAAAAGTATATAAGTATGTTTATCAGTTGTCGAGTACTCATAATGCAAGCTCTACTTAGTTTAAGAGTAGATGACGTTGTGTGAAAGTCATGAAATATACAACGTTGATAAAAGCGAGAGGCATTAAATGAAACCACATATTCTGTATATCATTATAAGGCTACACAACAAAAATCAAATCAATGTAAGCAATATTTTTATAATAACTTTCGTGAGGATGATTCATACTTAAAACGTTATAACGGTTTACTCACGCGTATTTATCGGGATAGCCCGACTAGTTTCGGACCCAACCGGAGCCAACTAGATAACTATGCCTATAAAACTTAGTCACCTAATCAGTAAGATACAGCATGTTCAAACTAAAAAAAAACTAAAAAAATATCCTGTGACTAAACTATTGCTTACATTGATTTGATTTTTGTTGTGTAGCCTTATAATGATATACAGAATATGTGGTTTCATTTAATGCCTCTCGCTTTTATCAACGTTGTATATTTATTTATTAAAATTAGCGTATTAAGCCAAATAAGATGACGAACTTGCATATGAGGGCTGGCAGCAACTGGATGCATGAAGAAGTAGTCCGGACTCTGTGGCGTACTTTGGGAGAGGTCAATATCCAACATGGGACTGCAATGTACTTGACTACGATAATTTCATCATTTTCCTTGTGAAAAAAGAGGTAAGTACTTTACATAGATCATATTTAATTAACAGCTTTCTCTCGTTTGAATCCTACAAAAACTCACAAAACCACCATCAGCAATCAAAATTCCTCTGCTCGATATTGAAAAATCTTCAAATAGAATTTGCTCGAAATACTTGCTTAATCAAGGCAGAGCGGGTTTAAAAACGCGAAGTGTACGGCCGTGTATGGCGCTTCAAAAATCCTCTATCAAAAAGTTCGACACGTCAATGGACGCGCAAATTAGATTTGTTAGTGGACGTTCGAACTGTTACGTGTCGCCGACGCATCGAGAGGGTTAGGCGGTTAGAAGAGGGGTTAGTTATGAATTATGGTTTTATGCACTCTTCGTAGATAGTTCAGTTATCTATTTTATGGTGGTTTTTAATTATTTAATTATGGTGTGGCTTATTGCCCGTAATGGGAGCATAAAAATGTAAATGGGAAAGTTAATTTCTGGTCAAGTTATTACTAGGCAAAAATATCGCCTTCTTTATTTCGTAAGTGTTACTTTTTCAAATCAAATCAATATTTATATGTTAACATAGCTACAGAGATAGAGTCTAATACACATTATTTTTTTAATACTGTGGCAGTTTCATAACTTCCTTTGCCAGCTTCTTTCATGAAACTGACATTAAAAGTATTTTTTATTTCTATACGATTTCTCTGATTTAATTACTCTCAGACACAAACGAATGCATTGTGTAGACATATTGATTCTATAGTGAAAAAATGCCGTTTGGCTCGATGCCTAATTACCGAGCTTATCGGTAATTACCTACCGGCGGCCGTCCAATCAATGGATAGCTATATTTTATACCGACGCGGCGACGGCGCAAAGTCAATAGGAAGCCGACCGATAGCTTCGGAAAGGCTAGGATTACCTGCCTATGTAGTGAATAGGTGGATGTTTTAATCAAGGTAACAAAATTATTATTTTTTATACAAATAACTATGATTTATTTCTTTGCCTTGTTCGCAATTATCAAGAACTATTGTAATGCTTTAAGTATAATTTTAATGAAGTCTTAATTTTATTTCACAAAAACTACAAACCTTTTCCAAATTCGACTGTCATTTGTTTTTAAACGCAATGCCAGATACAATCCGTCACCTGTACATATGATACGTCAAAGTTGTTTAATTAGTTTTTAATGAATACACTTTAGTGGATCAACTTTAATTACACTAAAAACAAGAAGTTTACAGGCAACTAAGATCAGATTTGATTAACCCGGGCGACGTCGTCGAAGTATAAGGTTATATCTAAAAAAGTTTTAAATTAACCTGAACGGTGCTAGTCGCTGGAACTTAGGTTGATTAAATCTAGACCTTTCTGAGACTGCGTCGTAAAAAACTTTGTAAGTTTTTAATAAATATTATTATGCAAGCAACGTCAGGATATTTAATCAGGCTCAAACTTTATAGTCCTGGATTACGCTCGTAAAAAATCCTATTAAATCTTTTTTTACCGAGATAAATAATGAGGAAGAAGACTACATTCAGTAGCAACTAAGTTTAAATTCAGCAAAACAAGAGAGAGAGAAATGTTCTGCAAAAACAACTGCAGTTTATCAAGGATAACACATTTCACCACCGTAAACTTCAATAATCATTTTATACATAAAAAAAAACAAAAACAGACCGATCAGGTTGAAAATAAGTTTACCAGATCAAATTGAACAAGACATAATTAGAATTACTTCATCTAAACATAACATGACTAGATATACTTATGAACGTACAAGAAGGCTAGCTAAGCAGGTAAGCCACGACGTTGCGACGTGGCTTTACATCAAACCTTATAAAACGCCACAAAAACCGTCAGTTCTACAGGAAAACTCTCTGCTTATCAGTTCCATCGGCAATTAAACTACGGAGAACATTTTATAAAACCTCTCCTCTTTTTATACTCTTTATAAAGCTTTTGGTATCAACTTTGACAAATTTGTAATATGTTACAAGAAGTTTTTAATATTTTTTGAAACTTATTTATATTCCTACGTAGTACATACATATAATACTCAACTGTTTTTTTTTCGTATTTCTTAATTAAACGTTTAAAATACCACACTTAACATTGACCTAAAATACAGGGTCATTGCCATATTCACTTACAGTAGGGATCTGAAAATGTTTACTAGTTAAGGTTCGCAATTGTACAGACGTTTATCGACACAAGATCGATACTTGTATGGTAATAAAAAGAATATTATTTTTATAGAATACACTGCACATATTTGTAGACACCGATCTTACAACTGTACCCAGTTAGCAGAGATTCAGTAAATAGTATAATAAAACGAATAACATATGTATACCGTGAACTAGAGCTCCTTTAAAATATATCTTGAAGTAGCGGTTGTATGTGTGCGTCAACAAAGCGGGTCCACAAAGAGCCACTCAGTCTGACTGACGTTTTAATGGAGCCCCATGTATTTATTCAGAGCCCCGTCGCTTCGGACCACAGCACCGAACGGATGACGGAATTCACGCAGACCGATGTTACACAAATGGACGTTTTGCTTTTTAAAATTTTATTTTTTTGTGAAATTTCGTCTATCAGTCTATGAGCGAATTATTGCGGGTTTTTCGTAAATTGTCTCACTGATAGTCTAAATCAAAAGTAAATAGTAAACCTTATAAAGGTTTTATGTAATTATGACAATATTTGTAAGAATTTGTAAATTTGTAATTACCATACATATTAATCTTTCTAGCTTTGCCTTTACATCAGAAAAAATAAACTAGGAACTACCTTTTCAATCACTTTATTAGACCTTACTAAATCAACTGTATCTGTAGGGTATCTTTTGAATTTCACCACATCTACTATCAAAGTGATACTAGCGTGTACAATCACAAACATGTATACTCGATTAAACAATTCAAATTCAAATCCAAGTCAAATAATTTATGATATCGTGAAATTTTCTTTCAAATGTAATATTTTTTGTTCAAATTACAGCATCAGGAATACTCCATAACAGCTTTAGAAATTTTATATACAATATCTACTACAACTGTTTGGTCGTGTATCCATATTTTTACTCGTGACTGTACCTAGTAGTAACTACACTCTGGTAATACACTCGTAGGTAGTGCAGCTGCTACTTGAAGAAAAATATTCTTTCATAATAATGTCTTTTCTCACTTTTCTTGTACAAGATGATTGTGAAGATCAGATATAGTTCGTGATACAGATAAACTGCTTCGAGTACGGCTCGATTGACTAGCTACAGTGGCTACGGCATTATGTCGTAAACATGGTTTATCATACCTTCATCGAAATTCTGCTTGTTAGCCACTTCTTATTGATCGATAAAACACCGACAAACGACCAGTTATGCAGGTACTGTTATATTTGGATCAAATCAATTCAATATTGAAGAGGATTCCTGGTCTTTCTATGTCATCAATATAAGGCTTTTGGCGTTTTCGAACGGAAACAAGAATAAAAGGCAATCGAGCGACGCTCTACAAAATACCTCTGAATTTTATTTAATAAAAATCCAAAATGATTATGTTCGGAAATTTACTGAAAATTTTCCAATTACTGTGTATTTGGAATATTTTCATTAATTCATGTTTCTATTTTTACCAAATGTAATAGAAATAAATCCTCATAACTTCCGTGTTCTGGCTTCCGCCTACAATATAATCGACTTTTCCGTCCTTACAAAATAAAGGTAAGAGAACGAGCGACGAAATTATAATGAAATTATAAAAAGAATGGTCAAAGTGTAAGACTTTGACCATTCTTTTTATAATTTCAAACAAAAACCTTGATTACATACCTAGATATTGGTAGTTTTCGAATACACATCGTCCAGGCAAATCAAAACAATTGCTAACGCATTCGATGACCAAAATCTGAATCGAGAACTCAAGGATCGCACTTATTCAAATGAAACTGGAAACATTTCAATTCAGTGCAGTGCTGCTACAAGTTTGGCCCTCAGGGGTCTGTCTGGTGTAAGAGGGCCCCTTATCTAAATCAAATGCCCTCCGCTCCGGCGCGACACAGCTTGCTCGAACCCAAGATTTTTAAAAGGATCTTTGTTAAATGGGTAAAAAAGGGTAACATTTACTATAGCTCTATGTTTGGGCTTCGATTTTTATTGTTTGGGAGCTTCCGTATTATAGTCAGGCTGTTTGAGATTTTGTTGTTTAAATATTTGTATATTAGTTTAGTTTTTCATGATTACACTGTTCCAATAAGGTAGGGTAGGGCGGGGCTAAAAGGTCCGCGGGTAAAAAGGTCCACCATTAAAATCTCAAAACCTAGTGAAGTTACGTCTTTCCGAACGCTACCAGCGAAAAGAAGAGTCCACGCGGGGAGTAACGCGCCATCACTGACAGTTGAGCGACTTCGCCAGCCGGAGATACAGGACCTCACCTTTAAATTTCGACGAAAGTAATTTTTTCCGCTGTTGATTGTTTTGGTTTGGAGAACTACTACTTAGGCTATGATGCCTGAATGTAGTTTTTAAGTATAGGTCATTTAATTGTGTTTCAAGGTTTATTGTTATTTTTAAGTTCGATTTTTTTTTTTTTTTTTTATAACCTATCTAAATACTTACACGTGTTTAGGGTAAAAAGGACCAGAGTGGACTTTTTTAAAGTAAGACTATAAGAACAATTTTATTTTTATGTTATGTTTAAAAAGACATATTTAGTTTCGTTTTTGCTTTGTTTATATTTGTAACTGTGTAATTCGAGTTTTAACAATCACAAATTAGTGACAAAAACTTATAATTCCTTTAAGACTGATTAAATTCCTGTGACAGATCCTAAACTATCGGAAATAGTTCATGTTTTTAATAATTATAAGAGTATTTTTTACTTTTTGTTTTTCTAGATTAATATACGTTTGATTTGCATTGGATCCTATGTAGTTATTATTTTATAAAACCGTTTAAATAACCAAAAAAATGTATTGGACCTTTTTGCCTCTTTGCTGTCCCTTTTTACCCCTACTATGGGGCAAAAAGAACCAGACGACGAGGTCTACAAAAACAGTAAAAAACATATTTCTACAATGATTAAATAACTGAAAATTTAGCCAATCATGCTTTGATAACAGTTGATTCGATACGTGTTTTTTGTTTTCATGTAGTGTCTTTGGTTTTCACAGCATAACTTATAATAGTCAAATTGGACCTTTGTGCCCCGCCCTACCCTACAATAAAAATAACATTTTGCTTTTGGAATGGCTTACAATTTTAATTAAATTATTGTATTACAAATTTCATTAGAAACGTTAGTCAAGCTCAGGAAAGCTTCATAATCAAGGTTATTCGATTATTGTTTGCTCGTTGGTAACAGTCTTTAAATAAATACGAGCAATTTTCCTTTTCCGAAGGCAAAGAAATGCTTGCCACGTGTATTAGAGGTAAAGCTAATAACGACGTAGATAATACATAATTATGAAAGAATTCATAACCTTAATTAATAAGACAACTACAATAAGATTATTTTTTAAATTTCGAAGACAGATTTTTAAGATATATTATGTTTTTCATTAAAACTAATTATAATTTAAAGACATGCTTAGGCTACGGGGCTGCCTTCAAGTAAAAAAAACATAAGATAATTTATCAAGCTATTATTCGAACACATTTAGTATCTACAAACAAGCACCCACCACGGCTGAAAACAAACACCCAAAGCCACTTCAAAACTGAAAACAATTCAAGTATTACGTACTTAGAATAAAAGGAACTGTAAAGCTGAACTTTTAAAGGATTTCCCCAAATCTCTTATTGAATTGTCACGATCTTAAAGTGGCATTCAGTAGTTGCACCTAAGTTTCTCTTGCCAACACTTTTTGGTCCCCTCCTTGTTTTTCTTATGTAAATAGAACCGCATAGTGTGGTGTGATTCAATCTAGGGTGCTATTGCGTATCGAATTATCGGTGGATGTTTTTAGCTTTGGTGTTACTCTAGCAAAAGTAAAAATCAACTTAAAAATGTTAGGATTAGCTGAAACGAAGTAGCATAATATTGCGAGGCAAATTCCAAATCGAAAATTATTAATGACTTAAAGCAAAAATGCATCTTTGAATCAATCTTTTTTTTTGTATAAATAAGTAAAAACTTATGAGTTTCCTGAAAAGGTACATTTTTTATTGTAACTAAATCTGATACAAACAAGAATTGCTATGCAAAATCTTGAAAGAGAAAACCTTGAACAAAAAACAAATACCTTCGAGGGAAGCGAAGAGACAGAAAAACCTTATCAATATCTAAATAGAATCAGCATTAGTAAATCAGAATCGCAGTGCGATAGACAAGTGCTACGGCGAGGAGATTTCCTCAACCACATAATGCACTTAGCTCAGGATAAACGTGGTAATGTGAACGGAGGCCGCTCGTATATCGTCTGCGTCGCAGATCAATGAGGAAATAGGAGAATCTGGAACTTGGTTGTGGTCGGAAAGTTTTTATTTTGTCCAAGTATAACAAAATTGGGCTTGCTTAAATAACCACCGCCACAAATGTCTCAATAAATATTTTGCACGTTATCTTATTTTTTCTTTCAACTGAATCTATTAGGTATTCTTACTTATTTAATGAAATAATCGTACTTGTATATCGTAATAGTACTCTAAAAATATCCAATAAAGCTTTCGTATTTCCTCGTAAAGGTCGATTTATGCCCAGCGCATTTATCAGCGCACGTTCAATAACGACTCCACGAACCATTTTAGCCATATTTTTATCTGGAAATATTTTATTCAAGAACAAGAATAGAACGCATTTTTAGGAATTCATTCGTCTCCCGCCAAATAGGGAACAGTGAAACAAGCTCTAAATCTTTACCGTGTGCGCTCAACCGAGTTAGGTCGTTTTCGTAATAAATGGATTTCTATAAATGACTGCGACATGCTGGGCTCTAGGGTTGTCGTTTTTATCAAACGTACTCGCATCGAGGTGGGATGTCTCGTGTTTGTTCCGAACTTAGTTGATTATGACTGTCGTGTCTAAGTTATATTTATACGTATTTGAGCAATAGCGTCTGAGTATTATTTTTAAAGCACTTACTTTTATGAAGCAGGTGTGTAAACGTACTCTACGTTTAAGCATAAGCATTAATAAATTGACTTAAACTACGAGAATTGTATTGTATTGATATTGTTTTTGCTAACATAAAAGACTGATTTTACTTTAAAATAATTAAATATACCTATTATTAAATTACAGTACACTAGTTTACGCGCTTCTTTTAGAAATCGATGTTATCTTAAGTCACTATTTACCGTGGTCAAGAAAAACGCCTTTCCAACACAACTTTTAGCTAATAAACCGACACGTTTCTTCTCTCAGCGAACATTAATCACGGTCCCAATAACTTGACTACACTACATCAATTACTTACGCCCACACACGCCGCCGTCACAAAGTTTGACAGTTCAGATATTGGAACATTGGGTATGCGGCAACCCTAGCATGTATCGTCAGAGCTAGTTCACACCGATGTCACGTGTGGTGGAATCGTCCGCCGCCCGGATCGGATTTCGGCAGCCATTACGTGCCCGAAGTGGCTATACTCGAGATAGTTGAAATCGTTTAGGTTTTATACATGTCTGCTTAAGTTAAACCGTCATTGTTGTGAGATATGACGCTCCCGTACGTGACGTGCTTAGGTATGAACTTTTGTTTTTGTTTTCGGATATACTTGCATATGCTGCAGCCTTTCCTTATTGTGGTATATTCTTAAACGATTAAATTTTAAAGTTTGAAATAGTAGTTAATCGTGTAAATGATATTATAGTTATAGTGATTAATTAGTTTTCATACAAAATATCATTAAATAACTATTGTCAACAGTAATTCTTATAGTCTTGTCCGTGTGAAAATTGAACCACTTTGACCAGATATTTTTTTTAGGTTAGGTTCGGTTAGGTAAACTGGGATATAGTTCCCGAGGGATAGCCAGGATAGAGTTCTCGTGGGGTAACCAGGATAGAGTTCCCGAGGGATAACCAGGATAGAGTTCCCGAGGGATAACCAGGATAGAGTTCCCGAGGGATAACCAGGATAGAGTTCCCGAGGGATAACCAGGATAGAGTTCCCGAGGGATAACCAGGATAGAGTTCCCGAGGGATAACCAGGATAGAGTTCCCGAGGGATAACCAGGATAGAGTTCCCGAGGGATAAGCAGGATAGAGTTCCCGAGGGATAGCCAGGATAGTGTTCCCGTGGGATAACCAAGATAGTGTTCCCCCGGGATAGCCAGGATAGTGTTCCCGTGGGATAGCCAGGATAGTGTTCCCGAGGGATAGCCAGGATAGAGTTCCCGAGGGATAACCAGGATGGAGTTCCCGAGGGATAGCCAGGATAGTGTTCCCGTGGGATAACCAAGATAGTGTTCCCCCGGGATAGCCAGGATAGTGTTCCCGTGGGATAGCCAGGATAGTGTTCCCGAGGGATAGCCAGGATAGAGTTCCCGAGGGATAACCAAGATGGAGTTCCCGAGGGATAGCCAGGATAGTGTTCCCGTGGGATAACCAAGATAGAGTTCCCGAGGGATAGCCAGGATAGTGTTCCCGTGGGATAACCAGGATAGAGTTTCCGAGGGATAGCCAGGATAGTGTTCCCGAGGGATAGCCAGGATAGAGTTCCCGAGGGATAACCAGGATGGAGTTCCCGAGGGATAGCCAGGATAGTGTTCCCGTGGGATAACCAGGATAGAGTTCCCGAGGGATAGCCAGGATAGCATTCCCGTGGGATAACCAGGATGGAGTTCCCGAGGGATAGCCAGGATAGTGTTCCCGTGGGATAACCAGGATAGAGTTCCCGACGGATAGCCAGGATAGAGTTCCCGAGGGATAAATGGAATAGAGTTCACTAGGGATAACTGGGATAAAGTTCCCTAGGAATAACCGGGATAGAGTTCCCTAGGAATAGCCGGGATAGACTTTTCTAGGGATAGCCTTTTTCTTTGTTCTTAATCTAACCTAACCAAACTTTATCCCGGCTATTCCTCGGGAACTCTACCTAACCGATTTAGGTTAGGTTTTGGGGCAAAATTGGATCTATCTTTCTTAGTTTAATTTTACCTGTCATTATTATTTCTTAATTAATAATACTAAATTTATGTGTTGTGTGTGGGAGTCACCGGCTGCGCGCCATCTAGCCTCACGCTGTCGTTTCATTTGATACAATCTTTGACACAGAACAGAACACGAGAAATGGGATTATTTATTAATTTTATCTTATTAAAAATTCTGTTTATGTTCAAACAAAACATAAGACACAAAGCCTTCTAAAGCATTCAAAACTAAATTAAAGCCACAACAATCGTCTAAATGCTAAAAGTACACCACATGAAGAAAAGTCGCGGCTTATTATTTCAGAGGCATTAGGAGCGAAGAATATTGCCCGGGGCAATTTACGAGCAACATTCCGGGGGCCTTATCTGTGATATTAAAGATTTCATTAAATCATGGCGCGGCCGCAATAAAACAGTTTGATACCACATTCATGGGCCGCCGCGTCGGGTGACCAACTTAATGACGTGTACAGTTTGACCCTACGAGGTTGGTTGAAGGGATAGTTGTGCAGCGTTATCGGGTACCAAAGCTGGTGGAGATAACCGAGATGAGAGATGAAGATGAAGAGAGACATAAAAACATTGTTGATTTCTTCAACAATGTTTTCTTGTCTTACAACTTTAAGCTAAAATTTCTTATAAAAATCTCAATAATCGAGAAAAAACAAGAGAATAAAAGATTTCTAACGAAAAGATTGCCCATTTATTTTATAAAACTTTTTTATGAGCTCATAGACGTGGATATTGAAATCCAAAACCAAAAAGCTAGATTCAAGAAGTATTGAAATCATTTGCAAAACCAATCCGCTCTAATCTTATCACTTGTAACATCCGATCAAATAGTTACAACTTGAGATATTCAAGGATTTACTATTTGCGAGTCACCCTACGACCTTGGCATAAGGCTCAAAATACATTATAATTTAGTTCCAGGGGATCATATTTAATTTATTGCAGAAGTATTTGGGCAGTCCTAAAATCACGATCGCGTTTCAAGAGGCACTTGCTGGAGATACGTAGTTTGACTATAAATTTAACTATCTGAAGGGGGTGTTCGCAACCAATGAAGGAACACAAGTTGGAACTAACTTTTGGAAATAGACGCGTTCTGTAGACAAATACTTCCAGGAAAGTGGTTGCGCTTTGTATCGAGAAAAAAATATACCTACTGTGTTTCATTGCAAAGGGGCCACGTTATTTGCATTGAGCAGGAAGGATCGTGAACTAAAAATCTTCGTAAAGGAGGCCACGTAAATCTTCGACTTTAAAATCTATCAACCCGTGTCTATATTTTTTAGGAACCGCTATAAGTAAGGCGGTCGAAGACTAAAATACTAATCAGAGAGTTGCGAATCCTCGTCCTCAATTGCATCCTTCGCAATTCACATGCCTACGGAATGAAAAATATTAAAATAATATTTCTATCTTTCTATACAATCTCGAGTTTACCATGTTTGTTGCTTGTGACGTCAATTGATATCGTCGCTACATTTTTATGCTGCCCATCGGACCTTTTTTAATACACTTCACATAAAATTAAGGAAATTCCTATTTGCTAAAAAAGGCGGAAATATAATATGACGAAGGAAGACATGTTTATTTTGGAAAAAGATAAAATTTAGGTCAACGTACTTACCCCCTCCTTAAAACGGATAAGTAATGAAATTTCACCTCGGCGTTGCGCGACCGCGAAATTGTTATTTATTTATTTCCCTTTAAATATTATTAGGATAAGGAAATTTGATAAAAGGTTATCATGACAACATTTATTTGTACTTGCCGTGTTACCATGCGGAGCTAGTCGTCTATGTTTTAAATATGAATACAATAAGAATATCGGTATTTCTGTAGAATACAAAATACATAATGCCGTCATACAATAATATGGCACCGACAAAAAACAAAAAACAAGAGAAAAGTAATGTCCTTCGATCATGCAGAAAAGAGGTTTTACACCTGCTTGCAACCTTTTTACAAATTAAATAGTTTAACAAAAAGGTTATTTTTTTTTAAAGGAATACTAACACACGTATAATAATAAAATCTCAAAGATTATTTAGGACCATTAAAACTTAAATATTTAAACAAAATTAGCAAAAAAAAATTTTTTGTAGCAATCATCTTTATTTTAATTATAGAGTTCCCTGCACGATAATTGCCGAATGCCCGGTGTTACACCCGGAATGCCCTATAATGCCCTGTATCCTCACCAAATTAAATCGCGAGTTGTGTGGGGTGGAGTTGTAAAATGCAAATAGAAAACCTTTTACTACCGGTTTTGAAGGGTTAGCACAGTTGCCAGTGTTACCTGTTCTGTCGTATTGTGGTCATTGCAAAAATAGGTCATAAACAATAATACTGTTCTAGTATTGATAAACTGTTTTTTGAAAATGTAAAATATTATTGGAGAAGTTTTCTTACAGGATACAGGCCCTTGAACAAAGGAAAAGGGTTAGCCAGTTACCTACTAAAGCCTATAAGGATAATTTTGTACGAAGCTAAAACGTTTTATTACAAGCTTTTTACTTTATCAAGATTTTCTTAACGTTATTTTAAACATCAAGATCGTGGTACAGATAAAAATATTTTTTTCGTGAACGAGAATAGGTGATAAAATGTAATGTTATATAACTTGGTATTTATGTGCAAATGAAAGGAACAATTATAATTATGATTTCAGATGAAAAATTTACTCAAACCTAATTTGTCAAAAGTTGGTATAGTAATGGAAGAAATCATCGACCTTTGGACAGGTCCTGCTATCGACCTGGAGACAACCAGAACGATATGATATTGATGAGTCACTTATTGCTATTATGACATACCTTATTGGTATTCAGTACCATATCAATGAAAGTAGACATATTTGTGTAGCTACATATACTCTCAATCAAGTAAATTAAAAACACTTTTGTTTCTAGGTACGGTTACATCTGACAAAGGTATTAAATAATCCTACAATAATTTTATACAATCCACACCACATTTTCGTTCCTCACAATATTATTATGATAAAATTTCAACCGCCCATTATTATTAAAAATTGTATTACCAAAAACTTGGACATATCGTCTCTGGCATTAACCCGGCAACCCTCCGTAGGGTTGCCCGAGGGCACATTGATAATTATTACACGGTAGCTGTTGAACCTTCTTCGGCTAACGGTCCCGCGGGGTGCCCTGGATTATGGCCGTATTAATTAATGTAGCAACCAGCACCGACGTGACTCACTTACCTATTTGTTTTGATCTTATATGCTCACTTTGTTACAGAGAATATTTTATCTCGAACTATTAGTATAGGTGGGCTTTTAGTGGTTATACTTAACTTAGGTTTAGTAGCTAATTATACATATAATTCATAGAAGTCATAATTCATAGAAGTCACATTATTGTTATGTGTTAGCTTTTTCTTCAAGCTTTATGTATAAGATTACGATAATATAGGTTACCCAAAGGTATGATCACCATCGATACAAATCAGTCTACATTATAGCATTCTAAGAATAGTTTTTATTTTCAGGCTGTACTTTACCCACCTACATATACCAAGAAACCTTTTTATAACATTAGTTATTTACAAACCGAGAAACGGATAAAACTTTTGCGGGACACGAAAAGTAGTGCGGTTTCGTGACCCACGCGCCAATCAGAACAAAACTACTTTAAAGTTCGCCGAGCACTTTAAACAATACCACTGCTGCGCCTACAAAGATTACGAAGGAACAAATGTGAATAATGAATAACAAAAAAAAACTTACTTTAACAACCACGTCTATACAGTCAACCACAAGAGCACGCAAAACTAGCATAACTGATAACCCTTATTACAATAGAATAAAGTTCATTTTCGTTTGTTATGGTAAAGCTTTTGTTGATATTGGTGTGGACTAGTGTACAAGTCGCCACAATCTTTGTAAGCCTTTTCGCTTTTCCCTTACGTTTTACGAAGTGAATATTTCACGAGAGATTTTCTTTGCAAGAACTGTAAGTATGTAACAAACACGCGGTTGTATACAGAGTGTTTCGAACCTTTGTTTTGTTGAGCCTATTATTATAAACAGCTTTCGTACTCTTTGACCTACTGTTGTTTTGTTTGCTTTTATACAACTCGATAAGAGTTTATTGGAGAATTTTGTTTTGCTTAGACTTGTAGTGGATCTCTTTAAGCATTGTATTTCTAAAATTACTTGTACATTTAGTAACAGTGTACACTCGGTATGCGATAATTTTAGTTATTTGTGACAACTAATCTTTTACCTGTAATTTATTTTACTGGTCTGTTGGTCGTGTGGTTATGGATCCTGACTGCTAAACCAGAGATCGAACTAGGTGGCATTGTGTGAAAGTCGTGGGATACTTATTATTTATTTATTTCCCAAGTGCAGTTAATCAGACATCACTAACTACATTATTAAATACCCTCTTTCATAAAGCATTACCAAATTCCAAATCAGGATATTCTTCATTCGACTGGTTGAAGGAGCAGTTTCCATACTTTCGAAGCTTTCCACAATCCGCACCCTGTAGCATAACTGTGGCTTACTAGGTTAGCAGTCCCGAAGGCGTTAACAATATGTAGGTTAGATTGATTTTTTTTAACATACGAGTGAGTATGTCTTTCCTTTACAATAATATATTTACTACGCAAGTACAATAGGACATGTAGATGCAAGACCAGAATAAGAAAAGGCTGTAGGACCAACATAACATTCTTGCTACCTAAAAAAAACCCTACAAAATTACATTTATAGTAGAAAAGTAAATGTCGATCAACCGGAAAAGGTTAATTACATGACCGAGATTGCCAATTCCCCAAATTATTTGTAAAAATAACGTAGCTTGATTATTTTTTCAATACAAATTCCAATTAACTGTACAATACACAGCTAAGGGAATCTGATTAAATTCATACAAAAGGCAAGTTAAATACACACAGATCTGTATCGTAGAAACCTCGGGCGCACCACTCAATGCCAAGGTATTTCCAATTACTCTCGAATCCTTCCATTTTCCAGTCGCGAGGAATTTTATTAACGCTGTCCCTTTCTGTTTTCGCTTTCATAATGAGGTGGGAGAAGGACAGAAGGCCAAGGCCATCTCATGAGGCTGGGTTAATTTCCATTCGCCCGGAGCGACGTCTACGTTCACCTTTCATACGCAAATTGAAAAGATAAGCCTAACTATGTATTTGCTTACTATTTGGTTGGCGACTGGTGGCGGGCAATTGTTGAGCCGACACTACGCCGCTGCAATCTACTGGAAATGAACGTCTTAATAAATATCCGGAATTATTTGTGAAGTCGTTGTTGAAAGGTGATCGTTAGTGATATTACAAAGGTCTAGACACTATTCTTCATTGTAACTGGTAACTTGTTGATTGAAGAACTCTACTTCGAAAATAAGGAACAGACGAAAATAGTTGTTAAAAGAATTCAAAGAAACAAAAAAAAATGTTATAATAAATGTCCTTTATTAAAAAAAACACACACACACAATTATTCCAAAAAATCTTTCAAATCAAATTTCTGCAGCTTCCCAACTCCATCCAGTGACTTTCGACTTTCTCTCCCCCGCTAAAGACTTTCAATCAGCTAAACATTTTGATCCTCACATAATCTCTAATGCAGGCTGTAAATTAGTGCCGGGCAAGTTAACGAGAATGGAAATAAGATAAGGCGGTGGACAGCAGTAATGCGACCCACATCACGTGTCCGTCAGAAGCCTGGGAATATCAGCTGTTAATAACCTATGGGGACCATGGGTTTGAGGATTGGCTTACATGACTTATACCCGAAGTCCGAACCCATATTTTTAAATTGTTTGACACAAATTATGAAGAAATTATTAATTAATCAATATTTCAGAAAACCTAATTTCTATAAAAAAATTAGATAAAATTTCTATAAATTTTCTTAAACATTTATAGAAACCGAGATAAAAAGTACGCATGTTCCCAAACATATTTTCAGGCCACATAAGTCCTTTCTAACGAGATTATGAATAACATAATAAGGAATATGGCAGTCGTTAATTACATTAAGGCAGTAATTAATTATTAAGGATCTGTGCTAATATTTTACCGGTTCGTTACGAAGGTTCAAATGTAGAATGTTCTGGCAAATATCAAAGGAAATTGTGGTATTTTCTTTGAGAAGGATATTCGTTTCCTTTCATTTTATATAATAATGTCGGCTTATTTTCTGAGTTTATTATGTACTAGCTTTTGCCCTTGGCTCTGTCTACCTGAGTGTCGATTGTCACGGAAAAAACTCTGAGTATGCTAAATACTAGCTGTTGCTCATGGCCCTGCCCACTTTTTGTTTACGGCAAAAAATAACTCTTCTTTTTTTTCGTGACTCTCCTTACGTGGGGTTTAAAATTACTCCATACCAAATAATACCAGCCTATAAATATCTCACTCCTGGGCATAAGCCTTCTTCAATACAGATAGTTTAAGCATAGACCATACACAAACATCTCAAACAAAATAAAAAAAGTAGAGAAAGATAAGTAGAGCACCTTTCCTGCCATATCACAGCCAAGTTATGTAGGATTCCTTGATATATGCGTCTGTAGATTTTCGAGAAGTAAGTCGAGAGGCTGAAGTCTTGGTAGTTTGATAAGTGACATACGTCATGGAAAGTGCCCTTTACATGAGAGTGCTCAAACCTCTTCCGTACGCATATCTATGTGATGTAATGTTTAACTTACTTACTACTGGCGTAGTTACATTTTGTTAATGTGTTTGAATTTGTATCAGCATAATTTTAGTGGTAAAACTGAGCCTAATTTTGAATTATATACATTTCTTTTCACATGCCTTTTCAACTAACAAAGGTGTCCAAGTATTCATCGTACCTAAATACGAGCTTAAAATTTTATTCGGGAGTTCGATATTTCAGAATTTTGCAGTCAATCGTGAACTAACACTGCATTTTTGTTCGTTTACTTGTTAAAACTAACCCACTCGTACTCCGCATAACATCTATGTAATACAATTCTTAGCTGCTAATAAACAGTCATCATAAATTGTTAAGAAATAGCGACTGGACAGATTGATTCGTTCACAACGTCATCGCCATAAAACTCTAGAACATTATCCACCGGTTTCCACAGAAGTCTACTGGCGTGTTAAATATGCAGGAGTTTGAGAGCGCTTTAATCAATCACCCCTTTACCGTCCAACAGATTTAGAACGAGCGAATTAGAAGTTGACTATTCCGGATTTCATGGGAACTAGTGCAGAAGATTCGTGATTTTTCAGTAGTTTTTCGATACGTACTAAGTAAAAAACCTATATTATAACAAGGGCTAACTTTTGAGATGTAAGCGCTCAAACTCGGTTTTAATTATCACTGACGATTGCAGAAATCACATAACAGTGGGTACGTATTCAATTACCATACTTATTTGCAGCTTTTGATATCTATGTTCCAATACAAATGAGAATTAAGGTATACATAACACTTATAATAAAAAAAATCGTTCCCTTATCATAGTTTCTCTACAAAACTAATCCATCTAACATTCCTGCCCTTTTCCATACATCCAAGCGCACATACTACACGAAGAGCGCAACACAACATACCAATCTAAAATTAGCATCATCCATAACTTCATCATTCGCGCTTCTGTTGTCGACGAACAAAGCGAACACAAACAAGCAGAGAACAAAACAAACCATCCAGTCAGCATGCGAGAGGTCATCGACATTACCATTATCCCTCAGACACTGACCGCCTATAAAACTGAATGTTACTACAAACCTTTTCAATTAACTGCGTCTTAGGATTTTAATCCGCGTCTTGAGAATGGAAATGAGGGTGTAAGTATAAGTTAAGAGCTACACTCGTTAGCTGCTCTCCTGGTGCTTGCGTTTCTTATCCCCTACGTTTGTAAGGAGAATCGAATTTTAGATTACCGTATGCTCACTTACCTGGTTCTTCATATTAACTAAAAACTTATACTTACTATGTTATTTGATTTTAAAGAATTTGAAGGTTAGTAAGATTAAGTGAATTTTTCAAAACGAAACTTGTATTTTTGTCTCATAGCCTCTGATAGTTCACACTATACAGGTATTTCTAAAACTGCACGAAGGAAAGGAAAAGACAAAGGAAAGATAAAAACCATTTATTGATTTTGGTGCTACCTATAACATAAATTTATGTAGATATAAGACCTACCTGCCAATAATAATTTCCACTCAATAACACCGCGTTCCCAAAATCTTATCTATAACAACATCCGTGAGATGAACCAGCTGATCTATTAAATATGTACACGTCCTTCATCCCCTAGTTCCCAAGATAAGCGCGTCTCGACAATTTAATTCTGTACCAGTTCAGTATATTATATCGGACGGCGATATTTGCTCCACGATCCGCCCTGATGAACTTTGGTCCTAAACAAATATAAACAAAAAACTCGCAGTAATTCGTAGCTGAGAACAAAAGTTTACCTGACCCAGTATTAAGCCTTTGTAGGCGTACTCTCTATTTGCTAACATAAAGTATTTTTCGTTTGAACCATGAGCGAACTAAACAAACGCAATGCCGTCCCGTAATTAACGTTCGAGAGCATGGAAGAGCTATTTTAGAGCGAGAGCCAGCGATAGGCAGACCTGCCTTATTTTATACAAGCTGAAAGTTTGTCAGCGCATGCTCCCAACATAAGATACTACCACAGATACTACGATAGAGCCGATAGAGCCATTATGAAGTTTTGGTTATGGTTTTTCGTGTGTAAAATTAGTATTTTACATCGATGTTTTCTTGATAACCGATTTTTGATTAGTTCTGAATTATGCATCGAAAATCCTCCACTGGACAATAATAATTTACAGTTTATATATTTTTTAATTTTGTTACTTTTTTTTAACTTTGTTATATTATGTCATTTGTGAATTTTACCAACCTAAAATGCCGTTTATCTACCAAAATAGCCACAAATGAAACTTTATAATGGTCCTACCGTTCTTTCCTACGTTGGAACAAACTTTCAGCTTGTATAAAATAAAGCAGGTCTAGCTAACGCTGGCTCTTTGTCCATTTTAATTTGCCATAATTGGAATATCGTTTTGAAAATGGAACGTTCGGACATTTGCAAATTGAAATGTTGATTGAATATTGTAAATAGCGACATCTATATGTAGAGATATGAATTTGTGGTTTTTAAATGTTCTTATTAATCGGCAGATGGAGCTACATTTACATGTTATTAATATTCGTAATTTTTAATTAATTTCCTTTATGAGACACGTTTGAGGAAGTTCTAAATTTTTTATACGATATCTGCCTTTTTCAGTAGGATGAATTTTCACTTAAATTCGTAGAAAAGACAAAATAAGAAAAGCTCTCGTCCGAAATACTTAAGTTCTCTTGAAAAAGTAATCATAGCCTTTCCTTTTACTATTTTCCTTTTAAGTTCAAAGCGCTTTGTTTACGTATTTCGTATTCAAGTCGCAGCAGTAAATTTAAAATGTTATATTTTTAAAGTCTCACTCACCTTTTCTTGGGAATAATTTTAACTTGACTGTTTTACCAAGTTCTACCGCTTTTGTACGTTTAATTTTGTAGAGATAGTATTGTGTTTTGTTATAACTTTTGTGTGGTGCATTCACACTTATTTCCTTATAACTTTTATTCACGCGTACTTATCGGGACTACTCGACTAGTATCGGACACAATTCTAGTCCTTAATCTTATTAATTAGCTGACGCGGCGGGCAAGCGACCCAATATGACTTCGACTAATCGACAAAACCGTTATAAACAAATAGGTTAACTTTTTTTATGCAGCCTAAATAAGATCCCACAGCTGGGCAAAGGCCTCTCCTTTCTCTTTCCAAACTTGCCTGTCTTTTACGATTTCTGGCCACATTAGTTTAAGATTAAGTTACACTATACTATATTATTCTTGGCACTACATAATGTTCATCTCCAACCCAATCTCAGTGCAAATCAGGCCGACCCTCCAAAACTAACATATGTACGGTTGATCCAAAATTCTGGGTCATGGTGTGCAGTAATGCCGCGCTAGAGTATGCGCCTATGTGCTTGTACACGTTGCTACGCGCGGGCGCGGGCGCGTGCGCGGGCGCGGGAGACGTGGCGGGCTCGTGTTCACATTAAACGCCAGGCGTTCGCGCGATCGTGACGTATTTCAGAGGTTGTAAACATGGACGACGATCTTTTATTTTAAACCGAAAATTCATACCTAAAGTGGGAGATGCTAAAAATTAGAATTGGTGTGCACGAAATTAATAAAGAAAGAGAACGGTATGGTAAATTTCATACTTTATATGGTATTTTGAGGGAACATCCTTCAAGATTTCTCTTCTGTACTGAATGACATGATAAAAACGCGCTATCGCATCTAGCGACAAATTCAAACTGGTTGAACTGACCTGACGTCGCGAGTGAAACGCGCGCGCCGCCGCTAGTTCGACGTGAACACACACACAGGTCTCAAGCGTTTGAAATTGTCGCGAGCTCGCCGCGCGCGCCAGTCGCTAGTTAGCCCGCTAGTTGGACCGCACGTGCGTTTTGAACGTGAACACTCGGAAGCACCTCATATGTTTGATATTTCGTGACATCGCCCGCCACCGCGCCCGCGAGTCAACGTGTACAAGCACTATAAACCGCTTTACGATCCCGTAGGCACGCCGACACTGCACAGATTACGGGGCCATCAAACCTCCCCTAAATTATTATCTTGACACGTTTTCGGCCACATTCGCTTAGTTTATGTTTGATTGAAGAAACGTGTTGCGGTACTATGATTGATGGAGTGTTACTGTAAGTGATAATTGTACTGGGCTAAGTAGTTGGTAAGTGTTTGTTTTGTATTCTCTTCACAATTCTTACTATAAGCCAACCCAACATTTATTTTTGAAATTTTTGTTCTAGAGGAAAATGTTTGCCAGATTTTACAAAACAAATTGCAAAGCAACAAAAGCTTAATTATGGTAAGTAATACTATAGATTCTTTTGTCATAAACGATAAATGTTTGATTGCTGTCCACATACACATTAAAATTTTGGACGTTTTTGTTATAAACACCACAACCTTAATACATAATTTTCAACTTTTAGTTTAGAGAAAGACGTGTTTAAGTTATGGAGTAAGGACAATTCTCATCTTTGATTTAAGGAAGATAATATATGTACTTACAGTGTCGGGTAAGGACTGAATACACTTCCCTAGAACGGACAATCAAAACCACAAAGCCAGGCCAGTAGTCCACCAATCATCTGAACAATAAAGGGTCCTCCTGGGGTTAGGATCTCAGCTTACGACGTTCGAATCTGGCTGAGATTGTTTACGAGCTACTGCAGGTAAACAGTGGAGTACAATATATATTTATTTTATGTCATTAATGTTAATTTAATAATTGCATATGATGGAAGTGGTAAACAGATATTCTGGTGAAACCCGTTTGGGCAGAAGCACTACCTTTTTTGCTGAATGCAAAATAGAAATCCAGATAATACAAATTTAATACTAGCAACATCTTGTGTGTAGTGGTCGCAATGATCACATTCGGCGAATCCTAGAAAGGTATGTACTACTCTTAATGCTTGGCCCTTCCACGTCAATACTTGAAGAAACGAATAAAAGTTGAAAAAACAACATCTTTCTTTTCCTCCCTGCACTTTTTGGCTATATTCGGCTATAACAAAAGACTTCCGTTACGCAATATAAATCACAAACTCTACCGTCGCGCATGATAGCAGGCATCAAGTTCGCGCTATCATAAGACTCTCTGACCTTGTGTATTATTGTAATGGTATCGCCACAAATTCGCGGGTTCAACACCCGACCTCCCAATGTTATCGGCGATTTGTTCGCTCATGAACCGCAATATCTGTAACTGTACCGATTTGCCGGTATAAAAGTTAAGAGCGGCAATCTTTAGATGCGCCAAACGTTTTACTCCCTGATTTTATAATAAAACGGATAAGCGAGTATTTTCGTTCACCCTTCCTATGTGGGAAAACTAAGGCAGGATGACGAGATAATTAGGAATGATACAGAACTGTTAATTAAATCATGAAAAAGTTTAGAAAACAATTTGCGATTCTAGTCTATACTAGCCCATAAAATAGCCAAAAACATCTTGTATAAAAAAAAATTACAGCATTTCCGACCATCAACACGATTTCAAGAATTCATTCCATTGACTTGATTCAGTCTTTTGATAATTCGTTACAAACACAATTTTATTAAGATAAGTCTAAATTAAAACATCCCTTGAACAACAACCAGGAAATAAACCTCTGTGGCATTCAAATTGACATAACGACATCAACTTTAATTAACATTTGTAATGACAAAATGTACTAAAATGTTTATCTTTTAATAGGAACCAACACAGCGGCGTAAAAACGTAGTCACTCAGAAATTGTTACAAATTTTTCAGCAGCATTGTAAACTAAAGCAGAGCATTGTGGAATAATGACGAATAAAATAAATGCATGATTTTAATCTACACCACTGGCACACTGTCGTAAACAGTTTACGACCGGCCACTTAGCAAAGAGTCGAGTTAGGGGATGTAGCGAGCTTTTACATCCTGTATTAGATGAAATAGATGCGATTTGATAACTAAATGCATACTCGATTCTACGACGACTCTGAGAGCAGGTTTGAACAGATGTATGTGTTTAGGTATTTAACAGTTCATGTACAATAATAAATTAATGGAAGCACTTAAATTGGAAAGAGGTGTACAAAGGTACTGCTTATTTTTCAAGAAATTTCTTCCAGCAGATCTGGAAAAGGAGAGATAAATTAGAAACATAGACAGGTGCTTTATCTGTTTTACACATTTAATTTATTACCATAGTTAATTTCTTAGTTTAGAGTGACATAGCGCTGATGATTTTGGAGCCCAACTCTGGAGCCCTGTTACAAAGACCTGCTAGGAGGCTCACCTCTTAAAGAAAGATGTTGCAGTTACGGAACACTATACCTACACCATAGGGTATTTCGTTCACAACTTGACTGCACGGATAGCCGAGTGGTATAGGTCTAATTAATTGCGCCAGTCTTACTTCAAGAGGCTATATGAGACTGAAAATAAAACTGCGGTGTCATAAACAGTTTCAGTCCCTCTGGACGCCTCCACCTTACGCCATCCACCGCGATACCGCAACAACGGCCGCGTCAAACGGCCTGCCTCGTCCAACCCTTTGCTAATGCGATTTCTGTTTTATGACTTACGTAACACGGCCCGGCCTGCGGCTGAATGTGGCGCGTTGATTAGAGCATCTTGCGAAACGAAACTTCTTAGTATTCTCTATACTGGGAGCTTTAGGAAGGTATTGTTATGTTACACGATATAGGTGAATTAGAAAACGGGATGCAAAATTTATACTAAATACTTTTTTGACTTTTGAGGCAGGCCATAGTATGTATTATACTGGCTAGATACTTGTGCAGGTGGGTGACACTTGTTACTGAATTAGTACCTAGCTAGAGACCTTTCATTGAAAAAGTTGACGATACTTAGTTTGATCTACATATTGTTTGTTACATAAAAAAGCTACGATTTAAAAGAAAATTAATATCTATCACAGATGTTACCTAATAATAAGTATAAATACGTAGTTTAAAATATTAATTTTCTCATACTTCTTGAACTTGTACGAGAGCACGTCTCGGAACATTACTTAGCTTCGATCATTAACTTTGCTTTGACTGAATATAGTTTTCCTAGAATAAATTGTTGTCATGCGACGTATTACTACGGTCTTAGATCAAGTAAAAGTGTATTTATTGTGTATATTCAACTATCTGCGTTTTACCACACAATCAGTGTTTAATTGGTAAATTATTCAGCATTTAACAACTTCTAAAATGTAATACTCACTTCAGTAATTTCAGAGCTTACATTTCCATTTAAATACGGTATACATTTTCCTTATTGACAACAATGACGTCATATTATTCAAGCAGTAAAATACAGTGAGTGCCTATGAAAGGTATCAACTACAATTAATAGAGATCCCTACTTATTCGGCAGAGGAGTTTTCTCCGGTGTCACAGAAACAGTTGACTACAGCAGCAGTGGACTCATAGACCGAACTTCTATTTATTACTTTATGAAAGTTATGCAGTAGTCCATTCCATTGGGCATAGCTTGCTTAATGTATTCCTACGCTGGTGTATCTCCAAACATACTCGTATTAAATATACAAGTGGAAGAACGACACAGCTAAGTGTTGTTCTTAAATGTCTATTGGTCTCTATATTACGCTAGACAATGGCAAAGACAGCATCAAACACATAAGGGCGTCTTCTTGCTATGCGTTGTTCTTGAATTTGGCTGTAAAGTTATAAGAAGTGAAGTGAAGAACCCTCTCCATCTGACCAAAGCATGACAAAATAAACAAACTACAGGTCATTAAAATGTAAGGACCACACAATAAAAATGAGTTAATTAATAAAGATACTCAAATCAGTGATACAGTGCAGCAAATAATAATAATTGTTAACGCCGGACGTCCGGTGACCGCACGCCGAAAACTGCGAATTTAATTATGATATCACTGGATAAGTGGACACATGTTGCATTTTTATACAGAACCTTTTATACGTGAAATAATTTACATTTGTGGCGAATGCGCAGACAAAGTAATGATATTTCATCTGGTATTCATATTGTTTGGGCATTTTCCACAATTATACAATTACCGACAGCAATGGAAACATTATAATACAGTTATTAATTAAAAGACTGATATTTATTGGTTTTTAGAGTATTCAGACATTCAGTGTCGATTTATGCACTTACTCGTAACCTGTGCATAGTCTCATAGGTCTACATTCATAATACGTCTGGAACTAGACTTAGAGACCAGTACAATCCTTAAACAAAATCGTATACAACGTTGATAAAAGCGAGAGGCATTAAATGAAACCACATATTCTGTATATCATTATAAGGCTACACAACAAAAATCAAATCAATGTAAGCAATAGTTTAGTCACAGGATATTTTTTTAGTTTTTTTTTAGTTTGAACATGCTGTATCTTCCTGATTAGGTGACTAAGTTTTATAGGCATAGTTATCTAGTTGGCTCCGGTTGGGTCCGAAACTAGTCGGGCTATCCCGATAAATACGCGTGAGTAACGTTATAACGTTTTAAGTATGAATCATCCTCACGAAAGTTATTATAAAAATATTGCTTACATTGATTTGATTTTTGTTGTGTAGCCTTATAATGATATACAGAATATGTGGTTTCATTTAATGCCTCTCGCTTTTATCAACGTTGTATAACATTAAGGGAAAGCATAGACATACGCTCACTGCAGCTTCGTAATAATTCACACATAACGCACGGCGCAGGGCTGTCCCAAGAGTTTATATTAATTAAGAGGTGGCGAGACGCAGTCACGTGCCGCACAAAGTAAATTATTTGTGGACACCCCTGAACTCTTCATTATCGTTGACTTTTCCTTATTGTTTCTTACTGAGGAGTAAGATATGCTACGGTGTGCTAATAACTCCTGACCGGTGGGGTCAAGACAACGTGCTGGAAATGGTCAGTTGTGTACCACGCATAGTAATGTAAACGAGCAGATTGAATTGGCTTTTTGGTGGGGCAGAGAAGTGTCTTAACTAATCGCGAGTAAACGCACTTATCAAATCTGTTGTTGAGTTCTTTAAATTGTATTAGGTTCTGGGCTTAGATGAAACTAGCCAAAATAATAAAAAAATGTTTTATTTAGATTATGCTTGACAGCCCTAACCTAGGTATTTGGTCATTCAGATAAATTTATTACTCTGTCTGCATTTCCTAGCGTCTAGACTTTCATAAAATGTTACCTTACGACCCACACTTACATAATTTGAGCTCATAATTAGTTCAGAACTTTGGACAAACTTCGCAGAGACTGACTCATATTTCTGCAGGATAAAATGAAGTAAAGCGCCATCTGTTAATTTTCTTGAGAGTGAACAGTGCAGCGTGCGTAGTGCGAGTACTTATATCAAGATTGCGTTAACAAGGCATTAAACAGACGCTTTAAATCTCAAATGTGACTAAACAATAAATAATTACATTAGGCCTTAAGGGATATTAATTTAATTGTTTTCAGTCATATTTATAAAACCGTTCTGAAAATAGAATGTTTATTTTTCGCCATTTTAGTTTACCGTAAAACAACAAAACCAAGACAATCCTCACGAAACAATAAAATATTTCCAAGCAGGAAGAAAGCGGGACGGAAAAAAATATAGCAGAAACTTCATCATTTTCTTATAGATGCAATAAATAAGGGCGCAGACCGCAGTCACAAAGGTGGGTCTCGCATAAAGCGTATCGTTAGCAATAGCACGTCCACGGGAACGGCCCGGAAACGGCACGGAAGCGGGAAATCATTCGGCGACCGGATCCGCCGAGACGCCGCGCCGAAACTACCCGCAACCCTCCATTCAATTAATCTCGACAAAAAGTGATAAATACAATTTGAAGCGGTTTTTGTTTTTAAGAAAAATGCAGTCTTCGAGAGAAATTTTGGGTTTCACCCCCCATTGAGTCATTACCTTTAGTCTGAAGGTTAAAAACGTCTTCTGGTTATTTATTTCGAGGATGAAAGCGCTATTTGGTTTTGAGACCGGCGCCGCTTTTTTATTCAATAGTAATTTTAGTTTTCCCCAAACAAATGAGAAAAACAAACATTGAATTTAAACATATTTTCGTTGCTATCCCTCTGTCCTGTCTAAAGTAATGCTCTTTTTACTAAGCTTATGAAATACAAGAATAACTGTTATCTGTAGTTTCGTCTAAACATACATATAATTAACACGTTTCTTCTATTTCGATTATAATAGAACATTGAAAAACAACAACACCATGTATCTTATACTTCCTGTTGAGAAACACACTAATGTATCGCGCTGTCTTTTTACCCGACTACCTCAGAAGGCGGGTAATGTTTTTGCCACGAGTGCAAGGCTCCCAGCACTCTGCGCTGCCGTCAGATTTTGATCTCGTCCGGCCGGACGCTGAGCCGAGTCACAGCAGTATTAATTTCTTCACAAACACCACTACTACTTGCTCTGGTTTGTAAATAAATGTTGTTAATGTTTTCACTCAAAAAAATATTTCACTCTTCTTTAATATGAGAATTTTTCGTACACGTGTAAACCTCATCAATATTCCCAAATTTATAAGTAAATAGTTTGTAATAAAATTGGTTTTGAATGTCTTCATTTAAAAACCATATGAAAGTATAATAGATACGGCCATGTGTAATTCATCCAAATCAATTTATTTACAACTCATTGCTCATCAATGAAACATTTGCTAATCCATTGAAATTAAACATGGTTTCCGTTTGATAATTGTATTCTAATTAATATATTATACACTCATGTAGTCAATTACCTATGTTAAATGTAGTCAATCGTACACGTTGATGTTTGAAAATCATAAATTGAATCTAATAACGCGTTACTTACCAATATTACACACGATTTCAGATCATTCTTTAAACGATATGGCAATACGCAGTGTAAAGCGCATCTCGATTCTAAAACTGCAACAGTATTTATTTAAAAGGTGATAGTAGGCCCTTTAGAGTCAAACTTCTTACTTTATACTGAAAATAATTTGATTGGCCTGTTGCTCATGCTGTTAGTGCCCCTGTTTGATATACCGGGGGTTGACAAATGTTTGTGTGATGAGCACGATCATTTGTTCTGCATACCTATATATATTTATCACTTATCTGGTACTCATAGCTTTGCTTAGTTTGAGACTAGATGGCATTATGAAAGTCGTCGCATATACATTTATTCCTTAATTATTCAACACATAATAAAAATAACGAAACTGAACAATATCTTATTTTAAAGTATCATAGACCAACGAGTCACAAGATATAATTATACAGTTTCAGCAACTGCACTAGATTCCATGTAACAGTGAGATTTTAACTTCTCACCAAGAGACAGGTAGTAGTGGCTCCTAGCTCGGAAGTGAACATTTTTCATCATTTACTCGGCAATAAGCGGTTTAGTTTTTACCTTGTCTGCCGCCGAACAATATATTTCTGTTAATAGTTTATTACACACTGGACTTATATTGCACAGCAGTAAAAGCTTTGAAGATGAAATTAAATTTTTGTGACGTTTTGTTATAAGTATCGTAAGTCCATTAACCTTTAGAGGTTTTTTGGTCAAAAAGTTTTTTTTTTTAATGAAAATGTAACTTGGTTTTTATGCCTGTATTTGCATAATAATAAAATATTATTTTAATTGCTACTTAGGTCAAGCTGACACAGACCATCTTAGATGTCAAGAAAAAAATATTCAATATTAAATTTTCTTCATAAATAATTTTACTGGCATTGCTATAAAATATTTTAATACCAGTTTAATTAATTTGAACAACAAAACATTTAATTCGATGACTACTTCTGTTTTAAAAAACTGTTAACACTTCATTCGTGTCATTCTATTTTCGAATTGTGTTTCTTTTTATTACATTTCTATTTTCATACACTGCTTGCATTCATCCAGAATACTGGCACGTTATACGTAATTTAAATATTTCAAAAGAAGTATTAATATAAATGTCTAAAGAGTTTTTATTACAATAAATACTATAGTAATATTTCAGAAGTTATACACCGGATAGGACGAATTGATGCTTGTGCAATTTACGTCAATTTATCAAAATAAATCATGTAACGTAAACCACAACAAACTCAAAACATTTGAGTCAGCGATCAAGTAGGTATGGACGTACCTCCTGCCTACCTAGTACCTATATACATATAATTTAATCTTACCATACTTAGACTTACTCCCCTCGCTTACGAAGACGAGACCAAAACAACAAAAATAGACTTGTTAATTAAATCTCAAAATAATTCACCACATAAACGTTATTCACGGTGTTTAAGGAAAAAACAAGTTAGTAGTCTTATTATTTGAACTGTACATTCAATTAGCCGCGAAATACGTAAAGTGTTTCTATCTTTTAGCAAGCCGCACTCAATATAACCCAGTTTATCTGAACATCAGAGGCAAATTGCCAGGAGTTGCATGCATTCTGTAGAGGGGTCAGCGACCTGCGAATTGTGAATTAAATCCGTAGATATTCTCGTTCGCGAATTATCTATAGTTAGGTCAATGCTCACAAATTATTGTATACAATGAATATGTTCAGTTCAGTGAGCGATCGACATGGAGAACGTTTCAATATGTTGTGATGATGTGATCGTATGACATCACTGTAAATTGTTCAGGTAATTGAATTGTAGGCTTTATAGTTATAATGCAATTAAAAATTCTAATGCTATGCTGAAATAGTCCTAAAGGGTTGATGGACTTTAGAAGACTTTTATTGCTACAGTTTTCAGACAGTTTTTGTCTTGATAGATAAATATGAAAGGAACAGCGATTTTCCACATTGCACAAATTGTATAATGATAAAGGTGACCTATTATTTTTAAGAATTCCGACAGAAATATTTTTATTGGCACACGCGTGCAGTCGTTTAGTCTTCTTACATATCATCATACCCCTGCCCTTATCCCAATTATTTATTTGGGGTCGGCGCAACACGTCCTCTAGACGTGTTGCTTAAAGTTTTGGCTATGGTTTTATAGTCGGCCGCCTGCCTGACACTAACCCTCTTTGGGAATGCGATTGTTGGTTGTTTACCCGCCAAGGTGCTTGGTACAGTGCACTGGGTCTTAAAGTCCATTAGTCGCCTTTTACGACACCCAGTGGAGGATATGGGGTGGTGCTATTCTTTATATCCGGACACCACACGGTGTCCGGATATAAAGAATATCTACATATTATACATATATAACACGGTTCTTACATACTCATATTATTTACGTCATTGTTTTGTTTATTTATCAAAACGACTTCGCAGCTGAAGATATGAAACTCGTCAAAACGTGCATGTTCACTAATTATTTCAGTGTTAACAACTTTCATTGTTACAATCATCCAGGAACCCACTAATGGATATAGGCCTCTTTTTCCTGCCACTTTCTTCTTACTAATATTAAGAAATGTATAATAGATATTCAACTAATTCAAAATATATTAGCAATAGCAATGAATGGAGTGTTAATCGGATGGTTTACGAGATAATACTCGGTAATGGGCACAAACAAACAACGCGGCAACTTAGGACGAGATAACGGCATTCCCGAGACTTTGTGTGCCCACTTAATTAATGTCTAATTCATTAATTTGTTTGTGTCGTTACTAATTTTTAATGGCCAACTGATAAGACTTTTACTCAAGTTGCTACGAGATTTTTAAGTTAAGTTTCGTTTCAGATGCGATTTTTTTTTTGTTTTCATGTTTCACTTTAGGACAAAATTTTCATTGCTAATCATTTTCATCATCTTCCTGTCCTTATCCCATGTTACTTGGGGTCGGTGTAACACGTTTTTTCTTCTATTGTTCCCCATCAGACATCAAAGTATTATTTACTCCTTTTTCATTCATATCATTTCATTCTTCCTGTTCATCCATCAACATTCATACTCATCACTCTCTTAGTCAAATAAATCTCAAAATTTTCAAATGCAAATACCACTTTGAATCGCGCCTGAAGATTCCATCTGAATTTGATTTTGTTAGGCCCTGTCTATTAACAAATATCATTCTTATGTACAAAAAACATTACACAAAACGTTGATGATAGTCCATATGAAAAAAAGACATAAATAACAAACTCCTGTTTCTATAATTCACGAGAAGAACAGTTATCTTGTCTAAACAATGCGCTAGTGAAATAGCCCTCGTAAAGCTTAAAGGAAATAAAACTGGTAGAGTTGTGGCAACAAACATATCACACCAATAAACTAAAAACATTTAAACGGCTGAACAAACAAAAAGGTTAATATGTAAATCTCTAAATCAAACACCAATTAACCCGATTAGATATCCACGAGAATATTTTCATCGACCCAAAATCCCCGCGACAGATCTCCTGCACCTTACGACACAATGCTCCCGGGTTTATTTCCGTAAATTCATATATATGCGACAAAATGTGCGTCCCATTAACGAGGCATTCCAGCTATTCCAGTGTTGTGTGAAGCGTGGAGAGATGTGGACGTGCGCGGGAGTGCTCGCGCTGGCGGCGTGCGCGTGCGCCGTCACTCGCGACCAGTTCTACCCTCACGGACAGGGGTACGACCTCACCCTGCCGCGCGGCAGCGAGGTGCCTTCGCCGGAGATACATCTCAAAGTACCCATCAGGTTCTACGGAGAGGTTTACGAAAGCATATTTGTGAGTACATTTTTGTTCACTTTCGATTGCCCACAGTTGGGCGTGGGACTGAATATATCTTAACTGAATTTTCAAATGGAAGTTAAATTTTATGTACTTGAAAGACAAACTTAGATTTCCGTCGACGTTCATCATTTAAATTAAACAGCTACTAAAATTAAGCAACTAATTTAATAACTTACCTAAGTATCGGTGTTACTTAAGAAACTCTCGATAATAATTGACTTCTATGCGTGAGTCCTACGCTCATAAGTATCTAGTGTTCGACGTTGCACCGACCTAATTCCAAAGAACAAGGAGACTTAAGATTCCTCACTCTATCCATTATTCACCCGTTAATCTTGATAGATTAGTTTAAATAACTCTACTGAATTACCCTCTTTCTTGGTTTATACTTCATCTTAAATAACGATAGACAGTATAAACCAGTATAAAATTGTTAGCTGCTTTTAAATTATAACTAACATTTACGAATAGATCCGGTGGTATCTGCAAATACTTATTTAAAATTTTGGCGTAATTGGTTTAAAAAATAAAGGCACCGTCATCAATATCTTGTAGCAAAAATAAGGGAAAACCTAACTTATCTATCCGTATCCAACACGCGTTACAAATTAAGAGCTAACGGCGGTGATGCCCAATGATTTTGTGTCTAGATTGAGCTTAAATTTTAAGTTTAACAATCCATAAAAAAAAAGGCAAACGGAACTGCTTTATTGCTGGACATTATTGTGCTGATACTTTTAAGGACAGCAAAGCCGTCGCACGTATCTAGAACTACGGACGGACATTTCATTTGCATAGTGCGCTTAAAAATTTTCTTCAAAAAACAAAGTCGTGGGAAGTGTATAAACACTATTTCTGTCTGTTTCGTGGCGGGGGTCAAATGAAGGTAAACTACTGTTATTCAGACTCATTAGCTGGTCTGCTAACTCACGTAATTGGGGAATGGCTAGACAGACGCAGTGTATACTCGTGTAGGTGCAATCTAGCATTGTCTACGAGCTCTAAATAGTAACAAAACTAGGTAATTTGCGACCATATCTGACAATTTCATTGTTGATTGTACGACATTTAACAATAACTGAAGGATGTATTCGGCTATAATGTCCTTTCCATAATATACTTATGCTAAAAAAAACCTTTGTCTTAATGTAGAGGCAAAAGATTCCTCTTCATAAATCTGTTGTCGCTGATGAATTTATAATGTAGAGTTTTGGAAAAATGCGTTAAACCTTAAGTCAAGCTGTCAAACTTTAACGTTCAAAATATTTCTGGGTGTCACTATTAAAATAGTTCCAAGAAACGTAATCGCAAACCAAATCTTTGTTTTAATGAATGAGACCAAACACCAGCTGCTCAAAATCGTTTAATATAAGATTTATCTGAGCGCCGCCGACAGTTATTTTTATTGTTTAGTACCTAACTATACTGTTGATGACATCTTTTGATGTCTCGAGCTTAATTACAGCCTCAAGAATCTTGAGATACAATTGATGTAGCGCACGCGATGCGATGCTTGGGAAATGTTTTAACCACTTAAAGACTAGATACTTAGATTTATACTTGGCTTCTATCGGGCAAATGTGGTTGATAACCAAACTGTATAAAAGATTTTTAAGTTCCGCGTTTTCGACTACCAAGACATTGTTAGCTGTGATAAATATGTCTGAGGTTATCAATTATCATAATGTAATCATGTAAATTTGCTAAACAACTGGTTGTTTTTATAAACCTGACAATTTATTTCTTGGCCTCTTTGCCGAGCCTCTTAAGTTTCTAATTAGATATATTTTTTTAAGTATTCATATGGATACAAATCGAATATTTCTGAAAGCCTATTGCTTATATCAACTAGAAAATTTCCTACATAGGAGAAAATAAAGTTAAATTAAAATTCAATTCATCAATACTTTTTTGCGTTAATAGGTAGGCATTCCTAAATTCCCTAAAAGGTACAATTAAGTAACACAATGACCCTTCAAATAACTATAAAACAATGACAATGTTACTACGCCAAATTGAGTCACCAATAATTTGATTGTTAACTTGTTACCTATTGAATTAATGGCAAACAGTTCAAAATGTCATCATTCATATGTACATAATCATTTAATTTGATTAACGTTATTTGTGGATACGGAAATTAGATCACAAATAGATGATTTACCTATTATTACATTGTAGTCTGTATCCGCTTGATATAGCCATACAGCCGAGTAAATAAGTTCTACTCTTTTTGTTCAAATTGTAAAAAATCTAATCTCCTAAACAGAATTTACACAAAAAAGGAACAAGTATAGATCGTATTTAAAAGATATATAACAGTTTACTCACGCGTATTTATCGGGATAGCCCGACTAGTAAAAAAAAAGTATAGATCGATTTAATTTCGTGATCAGAATTGTCAGTTTCAAGTTATGAAATACGAGCTTCCTCAAAATGCTTTGCTTCACAGAATGTCAGCGGTGTCTAAGAATAACTAAGACAGTACATTTACTTTGTGAAGTAACATTAGAAGCTATGTGTTGCGAACATTCAATATTCAATAACCAACTGGAATTTGGTATTTGACCAAAAAACTAATTAGTCAGTCAGATAGAATAACAAAATTAAGACGCTACAGAGAGTCAAAATCTTGTGTGACGTTACTTTTTACTAACAAGTGACGTTACTAGCCCCCACTATACGTTGATTCATTCATCATTGATGCGTTATATCTTCGTATTGCATGTTGAATATTTTTTTAGAAATCTATGTGACAGACTTACGAGTTTGTTTTAGCTAATTCCGCAATCATCGTCAAAACTATTGCAGACTTTATCCTTAACTTTAGAGAATGTTATCGCTAGTTATTTTTTTCCGGTATTTAAATGTTGGTATGCAATTTGTTGAAGTAACAAAACATACATACTGGAATGGTGAGGTCACGTGCCTGATGATTGCGAATCCATGCATTTGTGCATTTCTGCAGAATATGTATTGGGACGGAGCGGACGGAAGCGCACGTGGGCGGCGCAGATAGCAACGGTCACTGACTGATATGCAATTATTAATCCTTAGTGTGTAAGGCTTAAGATACATCGTACTTATGAGATAATAATAATGATATAAGAGAGATATATATGTACGGTTAAAGCTAACTGAGCTTAGTACTCCAAACTCTTCCATAAATCCCTTTAAAATTATGTCAGAAATAGCATTAACCTTATTTTAAGAAACCTCCAACTATTTTCGTTTTTGTTCATTCTTTTTCTTCTTCTTCAAAATGGGTTATTACATTTATGCCTGTAGTTTATATTTACATTACAATATTTAAGATTTTTCTGGAGACTGACAGCCGAATGATGTTCCATTTAGATCAATATTCACCTGGTAGAATTAGATACAGGTTTCTCTAAGTAGTAGTCCGGTAAAGTGTTTACTTATAAAACAGTTTGTGCTAAACTCAATATCTATTCGTGCTTATAGTTACTGTTATTCCAGTATGTTGCAACACATGCTGTGACTATTAGTTGCCCATATCTTATGGTTTGGCTTACATAGCCTTGGTTATAGCTTGAAAGACAGACAAGGGTGGTTTGGCAAACATGAATCGCATAAGTTTAACGTTTAACTAACAAAGCTGTGTCAAATCTTTTAGAACTAAATACAACCAGGAATAAAAGAAAATATGAGATAAAAGGACGATAATTTATATTATATAGAAATTATCATATTCCTTATTTTCATAACATGACCAAGTGAAAGCGAAATTTAAGGTTATAATAAAATGAATTTTATTATAAACTTTAATTTCGACGTATGTTTTAGGAATCTAAATTTATCGTAGCGACTTAAGCAAGAGTCGAGACCTTTTCGTTAAATTTACCTAAATACTTACGTTATCACGGAGCGGGTCAAAGCCGTGTTTACATAATGTGCCTAATCGCAAAAGATAAACGCTTAGTACGTATTAAAATAATGAAAATATACTAATTTTGTGGCACGTTCCAAAAGACTTTGACATCAGTTTAAAAGTTAATCAATCTTTTTTATGGTTGCAGGTAAACAATTATGGTGTCCTGACCTTCCGCGCTGATATCCCGTCGTTCCTTAACATCGAGTTCCCGCTGCCGTACCCGTCGATAGCGGCGTTCTACACCAACGTGGACACGAGCAACGCGGGAGCCGTGTACTACAGGGAGACCAACGAACCTCACGTGCTGGCCAAAGCAGAGGAGAGCGTGCAGAACAACTTCCACGACTACTACGACTTCAAACCCACCAGCGTATTCGTCGCCACCTGGGAAGACGTCACCTACACCTCTCAAGGCCGAACCAGCCCGCTAAGGAACAGCTTCCAAATCGCCATTATCAACAACGGGACAGAAAGTTTCGTGGAATTGCTATACCCCGAAAGGGATATCCAATGGATACAGAAAGATGCTCAAATACTGAGCTTGCCTGATGCCAAAGCGCAAGCAGGCTTTGTATCCGAAGATGGACGTATTTACACTCTCCGAGGATCTGGAAGTCATCAAATTAGAAATATTGTTGCGTAAGTAGTATGCCTAGTTATCAGTAACAATTCCACATACATATTCTATACAACCCAATTGCTAATCTTTGACCACTATCCCAACTTACAAACTCTTGTATTTATTTTCAGATGGTCCAATATCCACGAGCCCGGAAGGTACGTCTTCCGAATTGGAGATATCCCTAATGACACTAATATTGCTGTTCCTGACCTGTACAATCAAAACGAAGTTGAAATCGAAGAAGAGTCCAAAACATGTGCACAGAGCGGGCCAAGCGTGTGCCATGTACAGGCTCGATGCGTTGACTATCAAGCGGGCATTTGCTGTCAATGCAACGACGGATTTTACGGAAACGGAAAATCGTGTATTAAGGATGACGTCCCACTGAGAGTTCACGGAAAAATTAATGGTGTTTTAAACAATGTCAACCTGAATGATGTCGACATACAAGCTTATGTAGTCGTAGCTGACGGTAGAGCATACACTGCCCTTTCTCTAGTCCCTGGAGAACTAGGCAGCAGCTTGCAATTACTCCATGTACTGGGTGGCGTGGTGGGATGGCTTTTCGCCAAGCCATCTGGGTTTGCCAAAAATGGTTACCAGCTGACAGGCTCGACATTTAACCACACCGCAGATGTTTGGTTCCCAATTACAGGTGACCGAGTTACAATTAATCAAGAGTACCTGGGACACGATGTTTTTGATCAAATTACTTTAGAAACAGATATCAGAGGTTCGCTGCCAGCAATCCCAGCTGACGCCAAATTAGATATTAGTGAATATGATGAGCAGTACACTCTGGTAGAACCGGGTCTTATACGTTCTGAATCAACTAGAACTTTTACAAATAAGCTAACAGGAGAGAAATACGAGCAGAGAGTTTCACAGACCTTCTCATTCAACTTTTGTCGTTATGCTCCTCCAGCAACAGAAGACAATACGCCTTCAACATTGAAAATAAGCAAGAACTATTTGGGATACGAAAGCAAGGAAAACATCGTCAGGTACGGAATGACCAACAAGATATACCCTCTGGGTGAAGAAGACCCCTGTATTGTAGGCAGAAGCACATGTGCACCTCACAGCACATGTGTGGTGCAAGGAGACTCTTTCGCATGTGTTTGTCAAACTGGATACACAGACAACTATTTAGATAATGGCGCAACATGTGTGGATATCAACGAGTGTCAAATAGGAACACATAACTGTGACGCTAATGCCGAATGTTACAACCACGACGGTGGCTTCCAATGCAGATGTCGTCCCGGATTCTTAGGAAACGGCATTAGTTGTAAGCCCCTTTCCAATTGCCAAAACAAAAACTGTGGTAGCAATGCTCAATGTGTAGAGAATCCTGGAGGAGAACCTACATGTGTCTGCAACCCTGGATTTACTGGTAACGGAGACTATTGTTATCAAAACTACGAGACTGCTTGTGCTGGATGCTCGCCATACGCTTCCTGTGTTTTCGCTGGCAGTGGCTACGAGTGTAAATGCTCTGAAGGATACTATGGTGATGGATATAATTGTATCGGAGTCGCACGAGTTGATGAAACAACGCGAGCGTCGATTCCAGTAGAAAACAACGAAGCCGATTATAACGAGACGTTCGTATTGCCTCACTGTGATACATATGGCTGCCAGTGCCCAGAGGGGTACTCTGACTATAGAGATGAACTAAACAACCAGCTTTGTCGTCTCTATATCAACAACGGCGCACCACAAGATCCTCAGACCAATTACCAAGAGCCTACTGAGCCTAACTATCCTCCACCTACAGAAACGTATTACCAGACTGACTACTCTACACAAACAGAAGGTGGTCAGCCATCACCAACAGGATCTGCACCTTGGGACCCGAGCTACCAGAGACCGTCAGGAGGCGATTATGACGCGCCGCAGGATATTCATCAACCACAAACGCCACCCTCGAACGTTTACAACGAATCTGAGGATAACAATTACCGTCCACCCTCTGAAAATAATTATTATCAGCAACCAGAGCATAACTACCAACAAACATTAGACAACAACTACCCATCTCCTCAACCTAACTACCCAGAACCTCAAGAGCCTGACTACCAACCTCCTTATAACTACCCAACTCCTCCACCAAACTATCCTTCTCAGCAACCGAGCTACCCGCCATCTCCTCGACCAAATTACCCCCCATCACAGCAACCAAGCTACCCGCCATCTCCTAGACCAAGCTACCCAGAGCCTCAACCTAATTACCCCGTATCTGAACAGCCATACAATGGCTATCCATCAGCTCAAAATCCTGATCCTGCTTTCCAACAGCCCGATTCTGGTTACCAGCAGCCTGATCCAGCATACCAGCAGCCCGATACTGGCTACCAACAGCCTGATCCAGCGTACCAGCAGCCTGATAGTGGTTACCAACAGCCTGATCCTGCTTACTCACAGCCTGATACTGGTTACCAACAACCTGATACATCTTACCATCAGCCTTCAGGAAATGAATACCAACAATCTACCGAAAACAACGACTTAAGTAAGATCACTTATTTCTTTTTAATTAAGTTTTAAGTTTAATTTACATGTTTATATTAACATGTTTACACACGTAAACATTTATTAATATTATAGCTTTTCTTTCAGTTAAATGTTGGGAGGACGCTGACTGCCCACCTAACGCTGTATGCTCCTACTTATCAAATGACGGAAGCGATTGGGAAGGAAAGCATTGTGTATGCCCAGAAGGTTACGAAGGCGATGCGTTTGAATGTATAGAGCGAACCAGCCCTAACTGCGCGTGTGGCCTTCACGCACACTGCATTTCCACTCGTGGCGAAGAATACATCTGTGTTTGCGACCTTGGGTACCACGGCGATGGATACGTATGCCGTCCTAACTTCAGCTGCAAGAATAATTCCGACTGTGAATACAATGCCGAGTGCCGACCGGATGAAAAGAGTAACGAATACATTTGCCAGTGCATCAAAGGATACATAAAAGACCAGAACGACGCGTGCATACCTGACGCACAGTTGTGTAACGGTGCGTTATGCGCAGAGTTCTCTTCGTGTCTCTATGACCCAGAACTGGACCTAAACTATTGTCACTGTAATGAGGGATACACAGGCGACGCAATTTCTCAGTGTGTGCCTGTGGGTCGTACCTGTGACGTGCTGAACGACTGCGACGCTAACGCAGTGTGCACACCTATCGATAACACCTACCAATGCATTTGCAGAGACGGGTTCAATGGCGACGGGTACAGCTGTATCCCAGAGCCAACGTGCAGGAATGATCCAAACATGTGCGACACGCATGCGTCGTGTTTGAAGAGACAAGATGGCTATGTCTGTGAATGTAATGCAGGCTACAACGGCAATGGAAGTCGTTGCGATCTGAACCCTAGACAAGCGGGTAACTTCTTGGTGGCAAGCGATGGCGCTTCAGTGTACCGAGTGCCATTCCGCGTCACTCCCAGGGACTTTGCGACGCCGATAAACAGCGGCATTTCGCAAATAGCTGTAGGCGTCGACGTTGACTGTGAAGTCAGCAGGGTGTACTGGGGCGATGTAGTCAGCTACGCTATCAAGACATCAGCGTACGACGGAAGCGATTATGATTACTTTTTGTCAGAAGGTAAAAACGCATACTTACTGTCCTTCTTTGAATAAGAAATTCTTATATTTTCAATACATACATGTTCACATGATACTTATAACGTATCTTTTGGTATTAGACTTAATTTTGACATATTACAGGCGTCAAGTCACCGGAAGGTATAGCAGTGGACTGGTCTGCAAGAAATATTTTCTGGACGGACTCAAAGAAACTTACTATCGAAGTAGCCAACTTGGAAACGAAAGCTAGAAAGGTTTTGTTTGCCGTCGACAGAATATCAAATCCACGAGGAATAGCTGTACATCCACAAAGAGGGTAAATACAGGTTACAATGAAACTGTAATTTCTGCTTTTTGTAATGTGGTTGATTATTAATGCTTGTATTCTCTCTACAGAAAAGTCTTCTGGTCCGATTGGAAGCGGTCAAGCCCTAAGATAGAATGGGCGAACATGGACGGAACCCAGCGCGGAATCTTCCTTGACAAAACTGACGTCGTGTTGCCAAACTCCTTGGCTATCGACTGGGTTAGGGACCGCCTGTGCTACGCTGACGCTGGGCTCTTCAGCATCAAGTGCGTCAGTATCGACAACCAGGAGAAAGAGACCATTGCAACCAACTGCACGTATCCCTTCGGACTTGCGATCAATGGCAACAAATTCTACTGGACTGATTGGAAAACGTAAGTAGAACGAAACCAGTGAAATTTGATACTCGAATTTATCATTTTTATGAATATGATACGCAGATACCAAGAGGTGATTCATATATTTGCAAAATCGTCTCCGTATGCATCTATCTATATGTAGAGTAGAGGATATTTAGACATGTCTATATAAAAAAAAATATTGACTTCCAGATTAAAAATCGAGTTCATAGACGTGGAAACGCAAGTCCGCGGCCAGGTGCCCATAGCAACCGCCTCGAGAAGACTATACGGTGTGGCCGTAGCTCCCGAGAGCTGCCCGCCCGTGCACAGCGTGTGCATGTACCGCAACGGCGGCTGCGGGCCCGACCAGCTGTGCCTGCCCGACGGCAACAACGGCCGCACCTGCGCCGACGCCGACCCTACACTCAGCAGGCGCTAGTTCAACAAGCCTTTGAATGTGGAGGTCACCGGTGACCGACAAACAATACACTTGTTGCTCAGCAGTCGGCAGTCAACGTGTAAAATGGCCGAAATTATTGAGTTTTTTTTTTCTCCTTGATGTTGGTTATTGGCCAATAGTGTCAGTCTTGGTTTGCTTTTATATCAATTTAATTAGTAATTGATGACAACGAACTACATTTATTAAGTTAAACAGCAAGATACTTTTTATTTTTTTAAGTTTTAATAGTTTAATAGTTACAACAAGCTAAAATTCACATACAAAATAATTTTGGCCAGAATTACTTTTAAAAAACTAATCTAAGAAGTTATTAAACATTATGGTTATCTAGAGTCGGACTTGTTGAAGTCGCTTGAAAAATATGGTGTTTCATAATTTCTCAGTTATTCTATAATTTTAAGGGCATTAGTTTAATTCTAATAAGTATACCTACTAACCAATCTAACCCTGTTTTTACACCATTAAACATACATCCCGCCTAATTTTGAATACGAGTTATGATAAATTAATAGTAAATAACATTTTTTACAGTATTCAGAAGTTGTTTAATAAGTTTGATAAAATAACTGACGGTTTATGGATTTGCCATATTTATATGCATTTTTAATATACGTTTGTACAACTGTAACCAAAGATTTAAGTTACTGAAAGAATTGTTAGAATAAAATAATAAATACTCTTAATAAGATCTTTAATGTACTTCAATCAATGTAATTTATTAATGCCAAATCAATAAAGTTATTTATTTATACAGACATTTTCACTGGTACACCTTGATAAGTTAATAATATAATAAAAAATATTTTTTTGAATCTAATATTCGTTATAATCGAATAAAAAATTACGTAAAATACACTAAAAAGTTTACTTACAATTTTAATGTTATTATAATTCAACCTAATAATAATATATCCTTGGAATCGCATGTCTAGTTACAGAATTGCGTTTAAAAAAATAAGGCACCTAATGAGACGCTGCTTTAGGTTTGAAAGCAGAAAAAGCATGTTAATAATGACACGAAAAATTAAAGCATATAATTTTAAATTTGGATGCCACTAAATATGTGCACTTTGGCAACTAGACGTGGATTGAGGAAAGGTATGAGAGTATGAGATTACTGGTTTACCCCCATAGGTCTTCAGTGCGACCGAACTTAAAGACTAGGGAGCCAGCGAAGATGAAGGCATTCTGCATGAACAGGCTCACGCCAGGCCAGGTCGGCTTTGCACTGCCTGGAAACGATAAGAAGGTTATGTAGTTCGAGTCTTTAATAGACATAAATAATGCTAAAGAAAATGTTAGAAAAATCATGACCATTAACTTGAATATGGATTTCATCTTAAATAATGTTGTATTTACATGACTTTCTTGGGGTAATATTTTCTCAAAATTTTAATACAAGGCCTAGACTAGAGACACAGGATTACTCATGAAAGCACTGAATTTTGTTCTGTTTTACAAATCAAATATTGTATTTGGTGCGGAATTAATTTTACTTAACTCTTTAGTTCTGAAATATTACTCATTATATTTAGATCCATAAAAAAACACAAAAGATAACAAATTGAGAATCTCCTTTTTGAAGTCGGTTCAAAAGGGAATTGGTCAAGTGTAAGTAAGAAAGTAATACATACCTGCATTAACGTAGTTCGCAAAGAGGATCCAGCAGGCAGCGATGAGTGATGCAAAACCAACGACGAAGCCAAGGAACAGCCAGAGACGAGCACCGCGGGGTCCCATGCAGCCACCTGTGTATGTCTCACCTCGCACCTGGAAAATGCAATGACTTCTATTAACTTTGGTATCTTTATTTCGATACCATAGAAAATATGGTAGAAATTATGATAATGTAAATATGTATGTTGGTTTAGTTAAACTGAAAACTTGTAACTTGTAACTGTAAAGTACAACAGAGATAAATGTAATTGGAGAGTCTGTTTGTAATAACGAAATAGGTATTTTTTACTAGGTGCTTATGAATTTATGTATGGTACCAAAATAATATTTTTCATAACTGTTCTCTTAGTTCAGGCTGGAACAATTTTGACGGGACCTTTGTTGGCAGGTAGCTGGTGTAATAAGGAGTAACTTAGACTACTTTTATTTCGGAAAATAAGCATTGTTTTAATTATTAAATTCCACACAGATAAAGTCGAGAGGATAGCTAGTTGATATTATATTCAGGGCTTTGGTATATACTGTAAAATAGACTGCACGGAAATTATGGACTTAAATGTATCTTATGATAAAGTACTACAGAAATGATAAAATATATGTAATAAGGCAAGTTTTTAACACATTATCAAGATTATGTTCTTAGATATATAATAACCTTGTTTTGCCTAACAGTTTTCTTTGTCTAGTTGTAGACGTAGACAATGACATACCATTGTTTTTGTTTATGTACTGATAAGATACCTACAATGAACTAATTGTGAATACAACGGATCATAATATATTGCAGTGTGTTTATACAAAAACTGAAGGCCTAAATACCTAGTCTTTTAATAATTGACTGCACGGATAGCTGAGTGGTGTCATTGGTAACCACGCCAATTACTGCTGTATGGGACGTATTGCGGGTTTGATCCCCGCGTAGAACATGACTTGTGCAATCCACAAAGGTTTGTTCAAAGTCTGGATTTCTTTATGCATGTGAATTCAATATCTGTGAAACCGTCCGTCGATACAAGGATTGAATTCCTTAGTGCGGGAGTTGTTTTTTTTAAGAAATATTTATTTTCTTATTTCTTGACCTAATTACCATACTTTAAAAAAAGCTATCAACTTACAAGGTTATGGAGTGTAACAATATGGTTAGTATTTACTAATGAATCGATTCCAAACAAATTCTAAGAGACGAATGTTTGAACATATGAATAAAAAGTATTGTATTACCTGTGCATTGGACACAGAGTTGACCATGATAAGAGAGAGGGTAGCCATCACACCGCACACATGAGCGGCATTGGGCAAGTTGCCGGGGTACACAGAGGCTGCATCAATGATGAACCACCATCCTGTAAAGAACTGAACAACAACAGGATATTTTAGGTATATTCAACATCATATATTATAATGTTATAAGCGTACACCATGTTAATAATTGTTTTCCGATAATTAGATTATTGGCTAGACATGTAATCTGAGAAATAAAGGATTACAAAAGTGATATTATTGTTACGACAATAAAGAAGCACTTTCGAAACATTGCCTACATAATTAAAAGTTCGAACAATAAAATTAAATCGCGGGTCAATAAGTGTGCGATCACCAAATGATGTTTTTAAACTTCTTTACCAATTACTTATTAGTGTAGCTTAAAACCCTTTTGTAATAGGAGAAAATAATGCATGATTCATCAAATACAAACCAATAATCCTGATGTTATGGACGCCAAGATATTCCTCTTCTCTCCATTTTCAAACCACACACAGCCCGGCATTGTGATGTTTTCGAAACAGCTCATGTTTTGAATAGATTTCAACAATAATTAAGCTGGAATATTGCTAATTTGAGATGAGAAACAAATCTTTGTAAATAAAAGTGACAGCCTTTTAATTGTATCAAGTGACGTTTATCACTACGACTTGACGCTCGACTGGAATAAGGATAGATTATTTTTTTGATATGGCAACTACTGGTTACTAATTATAATAAGATCCGCTTCATTGGAATTCATGTAAATTGATATAACTACTAAAGCATTTGCAGAACTGAAACAAAACTAGTATTTTGCGCACATACTTGTGCTCTATAATATTATTATGTCCTGCGTAGCTGGCTGGTGTAACACTAGCCGCCGTGGCTTAAATTAGTCCGGATAATTATTATTGTATGCCCACTCCAATCACCATTTAAGACCATCATTTTATTTCATTTCAGCAATCCAATAGAACAATTCGTATTTTTTTTTACTTGTCCTTAAATAGAGCCACCCTTTCTAGTAGGACAGGATCCTTTACTTATCGTCGATCCAATTAATATTTTTCCATAACATCTTTATATATTGCCACCTTGCTAGAAATGATATTAAGCAGTATCAGCAAATTATTTTGCAATTGAGCACTTGTCATATCATTACAATTACATGTATAATTATGCAATAAACGTAACAATGTTTATAGATAAGTTTGGTTCCTATATAAAACTAAGTTGCTTTATTTTATAAACATTTAATTAACATTTGTGCAACAATAAAGTACAAAATGTTGGTAAAAGGGATATTATGTGTTTGCATCCAAGCTGTTCTCTTCAAGGTACGTACTTTTTTTACATAGTCGGTTCGTAAAATGTAACTTAGGATATTTCAAACATATGAAACTGTAATATTCAAATATCTAACATGAATTTCAGGCTGTCGTCACACAATGCATTAGATCGCCTCTGTATCCTGGTGAAGGTGTATATCCCGCCAACATCCCGTACTTGGACAGATTCAACGAGATTGAACCAGTTGCGCCACTATTCGGTCGCGTGATAGGAGGCAACCTTATAATCGATACGACTGCCCCACACGCACACATCGGACCGGCTGGAGTATCGATATACTCTGACAACTTGATCATAGAAGGGCCTGTTATAGTGTCGGGAAAACTACCATTCCTTGGGACAGTGGGGTTAGAAGGTGTTGTTCAGAGCGTTGGTAAAGGCTCAGTGTCGTATCAGTACGGCAATAAAATTGGTCTTACCGAAAATAGTCCAATAAGTGGCCCAACTTTGCCGACTACGGGACGAAGACTACCGAGAGCAATTACAGATTATAAGCGATTAAGTTATAGCTTTCTGTAATATGTGTAGTGTAAGTAGATACTGTAAATAATAAATGTTTATCAAATGTTGTATGCGAGTTTTATTTTAAAATAAAATGAGGATGGAAACTAGAAGTGGTCAACATGTAGTTTCAACATTCCATTTTCAAATTTACTAAAAAAATCGATCCTTTTCGGAGGACTACGATAAATAACATGATCAACATTTATAGTGTTAAGTGGGTGAAGTATGCCGACTACGCTTATTTATTTACAAGCTAAATGCTTTACTTGCAATGTTTGTTTAATTAATTAAACATTTGCTTGTTTAATTTACATCAGAAAACACAAGAGACTGAGTCAAGTGGAAGAGTAAACTTTGAGCTCATGTACCCAGAATTAGGCAAAGAAATATGTTTTTTTCCTAATGCAAAATAAAAAAGAAAACAACAACACTCACAGAATACTTTGAATATTTATTACAAAAATGTTGTAAAGTTACAATAATACTTAAAATAACGTTAATCATAATCGATATAATTAAATCAATCACGTTAAAAGATAGCGTGATGTTACATTATAAAACCTACGTGTAAAGTTGATCACAGTGTAACAAGTTGCATTGTCATGTCGCGACGGAGATAAACCGTGTTCTATTAGGCAACTGATGTTGGGCAAGATGGCGGCAAATGTCGGCCCATGTTTTGTCAGAACTTAGGCCATAGGTGAGAAATAAATGACGCAATTTTATTTTCGTCATAAATAAAAACTTCAGACGCAGAGTTGAAACACAATAAAATTGATAAAACACAAATTTTAATGCATGACTTGACGTTTATAAGCAAATTAATTCCCGCCATATTTATAACGAGCTGCTCAGTGTTGCCAACATTTTGTCGTCTAATAAATACGGCCAGTCGTCTTGACGTGATCACTTATATTATGCCGTGTACAATAGTGTTGCGACGGGCTTCACTAGAATATTAATCTCATTTGTTGCAATAACCCTCGTTCTGGTAACACCACTCGGGCTGAATGCTGTCGGCTTGGATGCCCATGCGAACCAAACGCTCCCTGTAAGAAATAATTATATTAGAAAGCAGAAGGTACTAAGTGCGTAATCGTTTTTTTTTTTTAATAGATACGACTATACCCAGATATGACATTTTTGAAACGCCTTTGGCGTAATAAGTTTGGATCGGACCTTTGATCGGAATTTAATATTTATTTTGTAGGCTTTTACAAACTATCAACTATTTCACAAATATATATCCCTTGTTCTATCCACAAGTGATTGTGCTGTTTGTACATATAAATTTAATTTCCGAAAACCCTTCGCGAAACAAAGAGTCACTTCCTTAGTGCGAAAGTCCTTCTTTTAAAGAAAGTAAAACCAAGAAAGAATCCTAAACCGCCATGCAACGTGTCCTGCGTTTAGTCGGTGCGGGACAATGCGTCGCAGTTGATGCGGCACTTGTAGCTAGACCAGGTACTTGAGGTGCGTAGCCAGAGTTCCGCAGAGAATGCTCGACGCTGGCTTAGGTAGCAAAAGGGGCCCGGGAAGTTTTTAGTCGGTGGGAATCCAACATTTCCCTATGCCGTGCCCTTGGCGTGTGTTGAAGTCATTAGCGTTTGACAACGGAAAGTAATAAAAAGGATAAGGTACCTGAGATGCAGCATGCGGTGCTCGGCCTCCCGCCATGTGTGGTGCGGCTCGGCCCACAGGCGCTCGGCCAGCGCGGCGGCGCGCGGCCACAGCCGTCCCTCCAGCGTCGACGTGTCCGACTGCTCCGACCACAGCGCTGCCTCGCCGCCTGGTAACACATGCTTGGGTTAATATCAATCACTACACGCAAGAGCCTACTGCAGTCCATGCAAAATTAAAATCAATCGTTCTAATTAGGCTACAATGTAGCACTTTTTGAACGTCAAAATTTATAAATTATAGACGTTTTTGCCGATGCTACACCTTCCGCATCCAGTCTCTCTTTCAGGTTATCAGTCTAAGTCTAAGAGGGACCGAACATTTGCAAGTGAAAATTTCAAACATTTTGTTTTAGACGCGTTCAAAAGTAAGTTGTTAGCTGAAAACCAATCCGATAATACATTTAAGCCATTATTTAGGTTACTAATATCCTTTGTTTTTCTATTAACTTAAAATATGAGAGAAGTATCATCCGCGAATAGAACTATATCAGTCAATCTGGGCACCATAAAAGGAAGGTCATTAATATAAGCTAAAAAGAGAAATGGGTCTAAAATCAAACCCTGGGGCACGCCCATTCTCACCAAGGACCCGGATGACGTTACGCCGTTAATGCCTACTTTTTGCTGTCTGGATGACAAATATGACAATATTAGTTGTAAGAATTGTCCTCGTAATCCGTAATAATGCAGTTTAAGGATTAGAGTATTATGGTCCACGCAATCAAAAGCCTTGGAGAGAACACAAAAAATGCCTATGGCATCCCTCCCAAGCTCCCAATATATGAGACATCAATCTGGCCGCGGCGTCGGTCGTTGACCTTCCTTCGGTGAAGCCAAACTGACGATCGTGAAAGATTTTATATTTTCTAAAATGTGACATTTGATCTAAAACCATTCTCTCAAATACCTTACGAAAAGCAAGAAGTACCGAAACTGGCCTGTAGTTTGGGGGTCATTCTTGAAACCCGATTTGAAAATATACCTATTTTACTGTGCTTCATTAAATCAGGAAAAGTGCCACAGTCTACACAGTCGTTAAAGATTTTCGTAAGAATTGGGGCAATAATGTCAATTATTAATTCTATTACATTGACAGATATTGCCCGTAAGTCTTCTGTGGTCTTCACTTTAATGTTATTAAATGTTTTTTTTTAACAATATGAATAATGTACAAGAGATACATGAGTAAAACTAAAATTTGGAATACTTTTGCTAACGATTTTTTTAATCAACACTTACCCAAAACTAAATGTTTGAGTTCCTTGGCCATATGAGCGGGACTGTTGTCATACACCTTCTGCCAGCCAATGTATGGAGAACACCAGTTGTTACCTGTATAACACAGACATATACTTAAGCACTCATAATACTGGTGCATCAACTCACTGACATTTTGGAAATATTAGTTAATTTTAAGGAACACAAAGTTTTTAATGATCTGGATCAGAGGATCCACAATCGTCTTTTCTTTTTATACTAATCGTAATAGATAATGTACAAATCAATATAATGTATAAAATTTTAGTGTCACAATGTTAGTTACTGTACTCCTCCAAAATGGCTGGACTGATTCTCTTGAAATTTTGTGTATGCAGTCAGCGGGTCTGAGAATCGGCCAACATCAATTTTTCATCCCATTTTATTTTGTCGACAGCGAAGTCGCGGGCATCAGCTAGTATAATATAAATACGCACCTTCGCCAACCCAAGCTCCGTAGCCACAGTCCAGGTACAAAGCGTCGTAGTTCGACATGATCAGTCGGTAGCCCTTCTCCAAGAGACCCTGGATTTGTGGGTCCGCACCCGTTGTCCATACCTAAGATCAAAATATATATAAAAACTATAGCAAACAACTTAATTTCAATACCTATTGCTAATGTAAGACCATTTGCTAAGTTTTTATTAAACATTTTAGTGAATTAAGATACCTATAAAAACATGTATTGCACAACAAATATTATATACAATGGGTCTTATTCGCGATGCAATTCGATATTTCTTTTCTCCCGACGTCCACCTGTGACCACGATCGGTGCAACTCGGCCGAAACGTCGGGGGAAATGATACTAAAATACCTATGTGTACAAATTGCAAAAGTTTAAAAACATGCTTGAAATTTCGGTGTTACCTGAATAATGTATTCATCTTTGTCCAGGAACTTGTCCACATGTGTGTAATCAGTCAAAGTGCTGGTCCAGAGGATTAAAGGTAACTTCTTGCCAAAGGCCTGAAAAAAAAAATATTTAAGAATATTCTGAACGAGTCAAAATCAGCGTATTATATAATGGGTTACGAATAAAAATATGCGACAGTTTTAATAGTGATCTTATAAGGTTAGCAAGTTCAGCTACTTCGATTAAATTCGGGTTACCAAATGATGCTATTTCTTCCCGTCTAAGTTCATTACCACAGTGTAAAGGGACCTGATCCTGAAGACAAGTTACGCTTTACTTAGCACTCACATAATAAATAGCTCAAACATGATCAGCCAAAGTCACGTGACTTGCAAAAAAGGATTCATTCATTCCCTTAATATTCATTTCCTTAATATCAATATCATTAATTACTTGATCAATTATATCAGCGCTAACGTTTATAAAAATGCACCTTTAATACGGGCCATGTAATAGACAGAACACCTACCTTATAAGCCTTGTCCTGAGCCTTCTTTTGGAAGTAGTTCCACAGCTTGAGGAAGCTGGACTTGTCTCCGACGTCCCATCTGTTCTGGATCATGAAGTTCTGGATTTCCTCAGACGTGTTCCAGCATCTCTCGCTCACTTCATCTCCTCCCATGTGGAATATGTCGGTGTCGAAGGTGTCTGGAAAATGAAGTTTTTTGAGATCAGGAATATTAGCTCAAGAATATTGACGAAGATAAAGATCAGTGGTTATTTCTCTATCACATGTAAGAGTTAAGAGGAAAGTAAATTTCATAAACAAAATGTTTGGGAGTAGAATTAATTTATTACAGGTATGGTGAACCAATGGCAAGCGTATACAACACTAAAGAAATATATAAGTAACTATGTAAAAATCCTCGCCTCTCGTAGGTTTTTTTTAGGCACAGGGCCCCATTAAATACGTAAAGGTAACGTAAGAATTCTTGATCTATTATATTTTAACAATTGATCCCAAAACCCTCAACTTCACACGTCCCTTTTTTATCCTTTCATACAACATCTTTTATTTGTAGAATAATAAGCTCCCAATACCATTGCGGATAGGATCAGAAGCCATTGATCCATCAAAATCTCATGTCATCTTAGTTGTAAGTAAAACGAGTTTCATTAAGTTGAGAGGATGAACGAAAGAAGACTAACGAAACAGATATATGAGTGTAGTTCGAATGGAGTTGTTGGAAGGGGAAGACCATGACAGACGTCCCATGATCAAATAGGGAAAGTCCTAAAAAAGGGTCAGGTCAGGAGTACCCTAAACCGACGGGCGTGTATGATGCGATTGATGAGTGTGGATGAAGCTAAAGTGGTATGCCAGGATCGTAGTAAATGGAAAGATGTGATCTCTGCCTACCCCCAAGGGAAAGAGGCGTGACGTTTATGTATGTATGTATTAAGTGATAAGATTCCTTACCAGCCATTTCTTGGTAAATGTCTTCCAAGTATTCATACAGTTCTTCCTTAGTGGGGTTAAACTGGCCGCAGGGTGGCTCCACGCAGTAATGTGCCCAAGGCTCCGCCTGAATAATTACATTGTTCATATTTAAAGTTGTTGGTTATTCTTCTTCTTATCCTATAGTTGATTTACAACGTGGTGTCAGAGTTTATAAGGCCGTAGACGTCTGACGTGGCTTAGCATACCATTGAGAATTTTTAATGTGCACTGGTTTCCTCACGACTTTATAATACGCAATTGCAAAGACATTAGGCGGGATTTGAAACCACGACTTTTGACTTGGCAGTCCAAAGGTCATACCACTAGGATATCACTGCTTTGAGTTGTTGGTACTATCATAATTTGATTTTCTTCTTAAGGTACTCATACATAGCAGATAATTACTTTGATACACAGAAGTTGCAAAAGTACTAAAAGTTAAAACGGGGACCTTACATAAACCAAACAATACAGGTATCATATCATTAGTAGACATATTATTTAGTAAGCCTGAATTATCTTTACAAGCAGCTGCTATTTGTTTAAATCTTCCATGAGAATTGGATTGGACCATAAAAAAAAACTAAATCGTTTCAGAACAATACACGAATTTGATTAGCCGTTCAACAACACATTACAATATTTTTCTATTCAATAAGAATAAATTTTGCATACCAACATTTGTCATTGTTTCCCAATGTGTATTATAATAAAAACAAGTCACAGACTTAGCCTCGTTACAGTACAATAACAGTTTCTGTAACTGTCTCCGCTTGGTTTTGGCAATAAAATCGACTTTCTACTTCAACGTAATTTATTCTTATGTGTTGAGAATGTAGAGCGAAAGTAGATTGAAATTACTTTCATGTCAGCAAACAAACAGTTAATATTTTTTTATTATTAAATCTTTTAACTATCGTTATAAATACCAGTAGAATTGTCTGGATGAATTAAGTGGTGAAATGATATTTTTTTTCTAAATAATACAATGTTATACCACCAGATAATAATAATAACAATGTTCGGACCGATTTCAGTCACAGCGTCTATAGCCCAGTCAAATTAGGTAAAATAAGGGGTCAACCTCGGAATGAAAGATAATAAGCTGAAGATTGGTGAGAACCGTTTGGTCGCCCTAAGTATTATCTCAAAAGTCACAAATTCTGTTGTGTCCGCGTCTTAAGATATTCAAGGTCAAAGGTCACGAAAAACAATTTTTCGCGAATATCTCGGTTCCTATTGCTTAAATGATATTTTCACCAATACCAAAGTTGTAGAGTATAAAATTCTCTACAACTTTTGTCTAAACTTTTTTTTATACGATCAACCGTCTCTGAGATAGAGCGCGACGAGTGCGCAGCGTACAGTCATATAATATATGAGGTAATGCAAGTCATGCAGAGGGTCAAGCGTGAGTTTCGGATATCAGTCAATTATTCACAAAAAAGATAGAATTCTTAAGCAATGCCCATTATTTCAGTACATAAATAGGTCGGGGAAAAAGTCTTTTCGCATTATAGTATGTATGAATATAGATTCATAGCCGGCTCCGGCTTAGCACCTCAGAGGCACAATAATGATGTCCGGACCGATTTTAGCCACGGCGGCCAGTGTTACTAAGACACCAGCCAGCTCCGCAGGACTTATTATAGTGCACAAGCGTGTGCGCAAACACAGGTGCACTATCTATTCCTTTACTCTCATAGCCCCATGGGACGGTAAACCGACCGGTGAGAAATCAGGCGCAGGACCCACATTTTTACGTGCCTATCGAAACACGGAAGCTGTGATATTTATTTGCAAATTGCACACAACATTCGAAAAGTCGGTGCGTGTCGCGAGAATCAAACTCAAGACCTTTGACATGGCAGTCCTGCGGTCTTGCCGCTAGGCTCAACTAGAGTCAGTAACGTTTGGAAAGTGCCTGAGAAGGCCTACTTGAAATAAAAACCTTTTGATTTTGAGGCTATCACGGCTTCGCAGGGTCACAAACCACTAGACCAGGAGGCTTGTCAACACGCAGTACCTATAGTATATAGTGTGATACTTATAACTCACATTGAAGCAGACAGTGAGGCCGGTGTCCTGCCAGCCCTCGCCCACGTGCGCGGGCGCGTCGAACTCCGGCAGCACGCGCACGCCGCGCACCAGCCCGTACTCTACCACCTCCTTGATTGCTTCCTTACTGTACTCACATTGAAGCAGACAGTGAGGCCGGTGTCCTGCCAGCCCTCGCCCACGTGCGCGGGCGCGTCGAACTCCGGCAGCACGCGCACGCCGCGCACCAGCCCGTACTCTACCACCTCCTTGATTGCTTCCTTACTGTACTCACATTGAAGCAGACAGTGAGGCCGGTGTCCTGCCAGCCCTCGCCCACGTGCGCGGGCGCGTCGAACTCCGGCAGCACGCGCACGCCGCGCACCAGCCCGTACTCTACCACCTCCTTGATTGCTTCCTTACTGTACTCACATTGAAGCAGACAGTGAGGCCGGTGTCCTGCCAGCCCTCGCCCACGTGCGCGGGCGCGTCGAACTCCGGCAGCACGCGCACGCCGCGCACCAGCCCGTACTCTACCACCTCCTTGATTGCTTCCTTACTGTACTCACATTGAAGCAGACAGTGAGGCCGGTGTCCTGCCAGCCCTCGCCCACGTGCGCGGGCGCGTCGAACTCCGGCAGCACGCGCACGCCGCGCACCAGCCCGTACTCTACCACCTCCTTGATTGCTTCCTTACTGTACTCACATTGAAGCAGACAGTGAGGCCGGTGTCCTGCCAGCCCTCGCCCACGTGCGCGGGCGCGTCGAACTCCGGCAGCACGCGCACGCCGCGCACCAGCCCGTACTCTACCACCTCCTTGATTGCTTCCTTACTGTACTCACATTGAAGCAGACAGTGAGGCCGGTGTCCTGCCAGCCCTCGCCCACGTGCGCGCGCGCGTCGAACTCCGGCAGCACGCGCACGCCGCGCACCAGCCCGTACTCTACCACCTCCTTGATTGCTTCCTTACTGTACTCACATTGAAGCAGACAGTGAGGCCGGTGTCCTGCCAGCCCTCGCCCACGTGCGCGGGCGCGTCGAACTCCGGCAGCACGCGCACGCCGCGCACCAGCCCGTACTCTACCACCTCCTTGATTGCTTCCTTACTGTACTCACATTGAAGCAGACAGTGAGGCCGGTGTCCTGCCAGCCCTCGCCCACGTGCGCGGGCGCGTCGAACTCCGGCAGCACGCGCACGCCGCGCACCAGCCCGTACTCTACCACCTCCTTGATTGCTTCCTTACTGTACTCACATTGAAGCAGACAGTGAGGCCGGTGTCCTGCCAGCCCTCGCCCACGTGCGCGGGCGCGTCGAACTCCGGCAGCACGCGCACGCCGCGCACCAGCCCGTACTCTACCACCTCCTTGATTGCTTCCTTAGTATACACCTACAACAACATTGTCAACTTTACATAATTGGATATATCGACAATTAGAATTATTGTTTTTCAACTTTCGCGACTTGCAGACATATTTTAGACGACAAACGGGATTTATTCGCGACGTAATTCGATATTTCCTTTACTGAATGACAGACATCAGTCTACCCCTAACCACGGTCGGTGCAACTCGACCGAAACGTCGCGAGAAAAGAAATATCGAATTATATCGCGAATAAGTCCCGTTTGTCGTCTGAAATTACAATTATGTTCATCATAATCGACCTAAGGCTGCCTGTACACCAGAGCGGAGCTAGGCTGCGGAGGGGAGAAACTCAGATACATTAACCAATAGGATTGCACAAAATCTTCACTCCTTGCAATCCATTGGTTAATATTTCGCGGTTTCTCCGCTCCGCAGCCTAGCTCCACTCTGGTGGACAGGCAGCCTTAAATAACCTGCTTAGGAGACTTGAGTAGGCCCTCCTTTTTATGTCATTCTCCACCATTTAGGCTTTTGCATATTTATATTTGGTATCCGACAAAGAATTGCTTGATGCAGTCCTGATCCTTGAGTATACAAAATTATCAATTTGTAGACTTATAACCAGCCACTTATAACACTAACAGCGCAAAAGTGACAACATTTGACAGCCGATTAACCATTGTTGTGTTCTGATGAACACAACAATGGTTAATCGGCTGTCAAATCCTTCAAAAAATTCAGAAATAAATGGAAGTGGCTTTTAATGAGGACAGATGTCTCAAAAATATTCTCATGTTAGGTTTAAAGGGTTATAAAGACAATACTCGAATATTTTGATTTCTATAACAAGACTTGTCGTACTTTTGCTATTTTTGCTCAAATGGACAAAAGTATTATGGAATTTTTAATATACAGTCATAGCATGACAATGGACCTTTAACTTTCAAGGACCATTACATTATTTCTATAGCATAGATTTGTTATTGTCATAATGTCGAAACTACTAAATGCCAAAACAATAAACAATGAATCACTCGCATTAATATTCATGATAGTTTAAAATTATGAACAGATATTCCAAGATTTGCAAACAGTACTTATTATTTTGTTTTACGATTTTAGAAAAGATGGATGGATTATATACAATGGTAAATGGTAGTGCGACGTCTAATAGGGGAGAATGGAAGAAAAAAACGATACACAATTACCTATTGCTATACCTATCTACCACCCAGATTACAAATACTGTGAGTGAACTATTTTAAATAGTTGATGGTTTTGCTTACCTTAGATGGTGAGAGAGCACCCAATTTTGAGAGCTGTGGCCTCTTGCTGACTTCGAAGGGAAAACTGTGACTGTCCGTGATGTGCCAGTGGAAAGTGTTCAGCTTCACAGCTGCCATACCATCTAGAAACAAACATTGACGTGTATTAATACTATACGGTTCTTCGGTATAGCAGTCAGAGCCACTAACCAATAGACCAACGGGCCAATACTATACATTGTGTTGTTGTAATAGGCTGTTATGATGTCAATACTGGTTCAGATTCAATATGCAAGATAACGCCGTGATGGTGTTTTAATTCAAGGTATTTATATTACAATACGGGCGACCCACCCCAGTTTCGCACAGATGCAATACCTACTGATATACTATCCGTATAAAATTCTCTCTTGAAACATTCCATCTTTAAAAAAACGCATCACAATCCATTGCGTAGTTTTAAAGATCGAAGCAAACAGAGAAATAGACAGACAGCGGGAAGCGACTTTGTGTCATACTATGTAGTAATCATCATCATTCCCTGCCCTTATCCCAACTATTATTATTTGGGGTCGACGCAGCATGTCTTATCCATGCTGCTGAGGTTTTGGCTGTATATTTTTACGGCCGGCCGCCTGCCTGACGCCAACCCTCCTTGGGAATGCTGTTGCTGGTGGTTTACTCCTCACCAGGAGGTTGACCCGAGGTGCTAGGTGGTATGCACCGGGTCTTAGTATATCTTAGTCGCCTCTTACGACACCCATTGGTGGATATGGGCCAGCCCTATTCGCACCGGGAACTGCACGGTTTATACTATTTATACTATGTAGTAATCGTATTTCATAATTTAATAAAGTAATTTAGTAAATCAGCAGTTTTACTTCAAAAATGCATTTTAACTATCGTATTATAATAAAAAAAGCAATGTAGGTATGTATATTAAACGCTATGCATCAGCTGTTTTGTTTACAATCGTACCTACGATGTTTTTATTATATAACCTGTATCCATATGGAATGTTAAGCAAATAAAACGCTTACTCAGTGCGAACCAGATTTTACTGAACTGTCTTAGTCATCGTTGCCATACCGCTTACATAACTTCATATATTTGTAAATAAAACTGCCGGTGGATTATAACACAAGTAGTGTAAAACTTTTCCCCGACTTTCCTTGTTCAAGTTTAATTTGATGGTATATCACTTAGGACTGCAAAGTCAAAGGTCTCGAGTTCGATTCCCACGGGGCGAACCGACTTTTAGAATATTGCGTGAGGTTTAGAAATAAATATCACAGCTTCTGTGTTTTGGAAGGCACGTAGAAATGTGGATTCTGCGCCTGATCTCGCTCCTGTCGCGTCGGATTTCCAGGATAAATTGATTAGGAGACATTATTATTAGGCGTCCAAACATAGGTATTATAGACAAGTCGATTTCGTGAGAAAGTAATAGTGTGTGATCGACCACCGATTCCTTTTTGATAAACGTCTGATACGTTTAAACATAATATAGGTAGCCAATATTGAATAGCAAGACCCTGTCTGAGTATTTGCAAACGTGATTTGCGTCGCAATGATACAATTAGCACTAAAGCGTTAAATTATTGCGATCACATAACTATTATAGAATGTGTAGTATAATATCAAAGAGCACTTCATGCACATGTTCCAAATATTTTGGTGTGTTACATGATTTGTTGTTAAACAATGATTCATTGATGACTGCAGCTGTAATTAAACAAAAGACGTCAGGAATTCTCAAAAGACCACTCAAAACAACAAATCGTATTCAGATATTCCATTTGCAGGATTTTTAAACTTTGGCGACTTGTACACACATTTTAGACAGCAAACGGGTCTTATTCGCGATGTTAGTCGATATTTCTCACCGTAGCCCCGGTCTGTGCAACTCGGCCGAAACGTCGAGAGAAAAGAAATATCGAATTACATCGCGAATAAGACCCGTTTGATGTCTAAAATTTGCCATATCGTTCACTTATAACATACCAAACTGTCCTAAACAAAACCTTTTTTTTCTAGTGACGAGAGCTCACGAGTCTCGAATCGTTGAAGTTAAACAGGAAAGAGCAATATTTACCGATGGTGGCCTTGATGGAGTCAACGCTGTAGTAGTTGCGCGCCGTGTCAAGGAGGATCCCTCGGTAAGGGTATGTCGGCTTGTCGGTGATGGTCACGTCACGTACGATCTAAAAAGAAGAAAGAAAAATGTGTGAGTAATATTAGTGGCAGGCAATGCCCATGGCTAGGGAAAGCAGACGAAATCGAAAATCAATGCCGAAATCGAGGCGAACTGTGGATGATCTTTTTAGCAAGACTAGTTTTAAAATAGTCTTGCTAAAGGATGATTCTTAGATAGTTTTATGATAAAAAAAAATTGAGGTTGGATATCTTCAAATAAGAGGATTTATTAAAAAAAAAGACATTAATCTGTCGCATAATTTTGTAGATTTGTAAGCAGGGCAGACGAATGAATATGCCAGATACTCCTTAAAGAAGTTTTGGAATATTCTTTCGGTGCATAATATATCCATCTTCTCACAAGAATCTAGCATGTTTGATTGATGAGTCTGTTTGAATGTTACATCTTGTTGTCGCAGCATTGAATAGCATTGTTGACATACAGAATATTCGATCAGGCGATCGAAACGTTAAACTATTCATACATCGCATTGCCTATTGACTAGCCTTGTTCACAGTACAAGTTTGTCCTCAAACGATCCACTTACTTAGAATAAGGAGGATAAGTAAAAGGCCAACCAAATGATTCGGATCTATTTTGGTATCTTTATTAGTAGATATTTATTAAGTGAGGTAATTAAAGAGTAATAAAGATGTTTGTGTTATGATTTCTTTTAGACAGCTGATGGCTAATCTAGTAGTCTAATATCAAAAATTCGAATTAAACAATTTATTCTGTGTTGAACAGTCAATTTATCGAGGGAAAACTATCATGCTACATTAGATTAAATGTATTAACAACATAATCCCAATGTTACAGCCAAAGTAATTAATCTAGATATTATGTATACTGTCTAGCTATTATGAATAATATCTACTCAATTTGGATAAAGTGATAATTCACACAAAATTAATAACATTAACTAGCTATTATACATAATATCTTCAAAGAATTGGATAAAGTGATAAAACAAGTAGATATTCGTTTAAGAATAAATTTGTATTTCAATTTTCCTTAAGCATACATATCAGAAAGATTATTTTAACAATTAAAATAACATAAGATAATATTTTCACCTCAATAAACATAGGTTTTAACAAATAAAAAAAAAAAACCTAACCTCACCTAATTTAGGTTAGGTTAGGTGTTTTTTTAGGCAGGAGTGTGGATATCAAATGAACATTATACCTTTTGATCATTAGCGCAAATGTTGATATAGCAAATAAATATTCGACGAACTGAAAATTATGTCAAACGACATTATACAAAGTGATGATTTTCTTAAACGTTGTTCGATTGAGTAATATTATATCAAACGTTGTTCGATCAAACAAGGGTGAACCTTAGATAAAGACCGTATTATTACTTTGGCTAACTTTGACACGATATTATGAATAATAACTAGATAATGTGATTAATTTATTACACTGTCTAGTGAATTTAGCTATTATCCATAATGACTAGTCATTATGTATAATAGCTCATTAATCACTATGGCTGTAACACCAATGTAGAAATTTTAAAACTTAGAATAGAACTATAAACTATAAACTTAATTATAAATGAATTACTAATTCATTTATAATTAAGTTTATCAGTTGTCTTTTACTCATAAAACAAGATACTTTAGTATGCTTGTTTTATGATTTGAGACTTCATTGATATGTATTTACTATGTATTTAATTTCCATCACGTCCAAAAATTCCACGAATTTTACTTACTATTACTATCGTATCTAAACAGTAACGACTACAGCTACACCACCAATTTGCATATTAAATAACAATCGCGTGCGTAAAATTACACACACTTATTGCTACTGTTACGCTTTTTACATAAATTAGTGTTATTGACTGTTCCGTGTCTCTATTATTCATATAAGCCGCATTGGCCGACGTATTGAAATAAGTGGACCGATCGAAAGTGCGGTACACTTGTGTCGTTTATTGAGTTGTAGTTCTGTGTAACTACACTTTCACCGGGACAGGAGCCTTTGAAAGTGTTTTATTAAAATCCTTACTGGTTGTTGATGATTTCTACAAGAAATTGGTTTTCGGATTTGTTATTACTATTTTATGTGGTTAATTTAAATACAGTGCTATGAATTTATTTCCGTAGCTTAAATAAAATATTTTTTGTAAAGATATAGTCAATATAAATAAGATACTTTTAGTTATACTTAGTTTATATTGTAGAGTCTCAAGTCGTAGAACGCTTCGAGTGCAGATATACAATCATTGAATCGACCAGTGATTTTTTTATTCGCTACAACTATCAATAGTAAACACTACAAAAAACGTTTTAAAAAAGTGACCATACCACTGTGATACCAGCTTTATGCAAGTTCACGAAATAGTAACGGTTAATACCTATAAAAACAAGAGTCATTGACCCAAGAAAGCAATTAACTATATCAACTGATCAAGTATTACCTTGATTCTTGATCCTGAAGATATTTATGCTAATTCTGAGAGACTAATATTGAGTCAATGATCCGAACCGGTTTGTTTAAATATAAACTTGTCTGCACTTGGGACCAAATAAACAGATACCTGTAGGTTGTTAAAGGAATAAAGAATGCGAAAATATCTCTTATTAAGTAGAGGAATCAAGATTTTGACCAAAAATGTATGAACATATAAAAAACCAGATAGCAAGTGGCAACAGAATCCGGTCCTTGTTGTTTGTTTAAATAACATCTGTTTTATACCAACCAACATTTTTTAACACTTGTACATAATACAAAAAGTGATAATTAAATATAAGAAAATAGACAATAGACATCCTTATCGCACATTGTAAATCAATGCGAGGGCTTGGTACTGCGATTGAAGAAAATATTACGAAGTAATTGTTTGAGAATTTACCTGATAACTACCTATGACATAGACTTCAATTTCCAACGAAAATTTATATCATATGAATTTAGTGACAAATAAGACGTCATACAGAGAGTAAGAAATGTTCTTCTACCAATATACCTATATTAGTAAATGAATATTTCTTATTGATATAATAATAATAAACTCCGTTAAGATAATATGTATGTATGTAGGTATAAGCCCAATGTCAGCTATTCATTTAGATCAGGGATGTTAAATTTTTCTGAGCGCATATGCTGATCAAATCATCCAAACGCATTAAAACTGCAAAGTTGAACACGTGTCTTGTTGACAAAAAAAAATAATTCTTAAACATTTTGTGTTTTCTATTCGTGATTGACATGCCAGGAAGGAAGGAACAAATTGGTGCAAAACTTACCAGCATATGGTTCCTGATGTCGTCATACACGATGAGCTGCGAGAGGGTCTCCAGACCATGCCTCATGCCGAAGAATGAAGGAGCTGTGATGGTGGCGTTCAGCCGGTCCCCAGACACCGCTTGTACGCGGAGATTGTAGCTCTCATCCATGTCCAGTGAAAATTCTGAGAGAGAAATATTTACGACATAAATTGAGCTACCAACAAATTCAAACTCGATACAAACTAGGTCTTTAGGAGAAAAAATAACACGTAGATTACATCGATGGCTCCCTCTTCTTCTTCCATACATAGAATAATTTCTTTTAATTTCATTAGATTTGATATGATGTCTGATAGGGTCAATCAGTGCTAAAAGAGTCTGGACTTTGAATGACCTCATCAGTGTAATAATACTAAGATTGAACAGTCTTTTCATATGGGCATAAGGTGATTGTTTTCATTCTTGTTTGCTTTAAATCTTAGATTTTGATTAGAATGATAAGTAATAGATAAATAACTGTAGCCATCAACTCTTTATCCAAAGGTAACCCTAGAAAACATTTTCTTAGGTATACGTATCTGTAGTCGAATAATGCTACACTCTGGTACTAAAATTGATCTTAAGAGCATTTAGAAATTGTCCAAAAAAAAATCGACTAGAATTTGATGTTAGTTACAAACACCTCTTATATAATACACGCATCTAATTCAATCCTACGCATGAATTAGGATAATGGTATAAATAAGAAATATAGGATGGATCTATTAACGAAATTTTGTGGGAGTATTATCTTAACGATCGTGCAACTCGCTCGGACTTATTTATGAAGATTTATTCCCTTTAAATTACTTAACCAGTCTTAGGCCGTATTGTAAACCTCCAACAAATATCCTACAAACGATATAAAGCATACTTTTTTGTTAGGGCAAGTACAAGATACCTACTCAAGCAAAGGGCAAGTTGAAGACAATATCATTTTGGGATATAAAACAAAGGTGTTCCAGTCTTATTGTATAAGGAAGATTAATATTAGAAGACCCTGCTCAAACAAACATCAGAAACAGTATCCGTGTCAACTGGAAGGGACCAGTTTACAGAGGTCCTTACTATGCATACAATGTCAGCTTAGCACCCACATCTCGACGCCGGCTAACGCCATGCCCATCTATTATCTCCAATTGTCATGCTAACCACCGTCCCACGCCAGGTTTTTTTCTCAATACTGTATTCAAACACTCGAACACCATTAGTTTCGGTGTTTGCGAAGTTGTTTTACCGGTCGACGAGTACAAAAACATTGTATCACAAGGATAACGACCCCGCAGGTATGCTAATATATTTGCGTTTTTTACATCATGGTGCTATACTTGCATCGGCTGGCAGTACATAATTACGTTACATACATTATGTAATTCCCGATAAGTGTTACTTATGTAAGAGTTTGTTTGATAGATAAGGATTAATGTCCATACATTTTCTGCTTTGCACACTATACATTGTTTAACTCCGTGTTTCGGAAGGCACGTAAAAATGTGGGTCCTGCACCTGATCTCACACCAGTCGTGTCGGATTGCCGTTCCATAGTGCTATGAGAGTAAAGGAATAGAGAATGCACCTGTGTTTGCGCACACGCTTATGGACCACAATAGTTATATTATTATGTCCTGCGTAGCTGGCTGGTGTCATAGTAACACTGGCCGCTGTGGCCAAAATTGTTACGGATATTATTAAAAAAGATATAGTTTAACACTTTTTTTTATTGTCCAGTTCGATATTACTTTATAGCCTTCAAAATATATGCATTAAGACATGTGTAGAGAGAAGACCCTGGCGTTAAGCCAAGATTAAACGTACAAAGACATTTCCTGTTAAGAACAAAGCTTAAGAATTATCAGAAACTTGTCAGCAGGAAAATGAAAGACAAATATTTAAGAAAGGCGTGTTTTAGTACAGATGCTTAAATTTTTAAGATTTCATGCAGGTTTAAGCACCGATCAAAAAGGACAATGACTGTGTGTCTGACTTCTTGACATCTTGAGCAATTTATTGGGGAATGCTGGTATCGTAAAAATACAAAATCAACTTATCAAGAATCAAAAATGTTTGTAGATATTAAACTTATGGAACCTAAAGGATTTCCATGTTCCGCAATATTAAAGGTAAATAATGAATCAGTTTCCTTTAGAAAGTTAGAAACACGAACAACGTGAATCAAGTGACTGGGTGACAAGAGCTCTGCAAAGGATATTACAACGCTACTGTCGCTGGCACTTACTGTAAACTTCATAAACAATTGAGAAACAGTTTTACGATGCCAATAAAGTATTCAGGACCAAAATGTTATCGAGTTTGTCTCTAACGAAAATCTCAGTGGGTGACTACTAAGGTTTTGAAACAGTGATATGGCAATAGAATTGACATTTATGTAAATTTGAATGGAATTTTGCAAATGTTATGGTCGTTTTCACGGATGGTTAAGCATTAAGAGTTAACACACCAAGGGCTGTACGCTTAAATTCTGAAGAAAATATAGTCGAATCTGCTTATGCGTCAAAATCTTGCAAGAGAATGTGTCGTTGTCGTGTTATATCTTTGAGAGACATAGTAGCTGAATATAAAGGATGTTTACCTGAACGTGATTGTGTTTTGACTATTTCATAGAAACAACATCCTCAGAATTTATATTATGAAATGAAATAATTTACTTTTCACAGCTGTAACCACGGTGTACAATAAAGAGTATTCTATTCTATCATTTATTCTGTAAGTAGGATAATTATATTAATTATATCACTTTCCTTCTGGAGCCCTTTGGGTCCCGGAGTCGCGGTAACTTTCACGAACATCCCGCAGCCCCGGCAGCTCAGAAACATACCTTACAATTAAATCTCTATGTTGAAGGGCATAGTCACTTACCGCGAACATCAGGGTTCTCATTGTACAGTAGTATAGAGACTGCTTTTCCCGTCGATTTCGGCGTCACGCCTCGGGGTATCGACATTGACAACAAGCTCTTGAACCTCTGCAGACAATAATAAATAAAATAAATATATATTCCTCAACATTCACACAACAACATCTAGTCTCAAGTTAAGCATACTTAGTAGCTTGTGTTGTGAGTACTAGACAACCGATAAACATGCTTTTAATTTCTAAATACATACATATTTTAGATAAATTGCACCTAGATGCAGAACAAATGATCATGCTCATCACACAAACATTTGTCCTGGGTGGGAATCGAACCTACGACCTCTGGTATAGCAGTCAGGGTCACTGACCACTAGACCAACAGGCCCGTCAATAATATTTTATTAGTTTCGTAATCTTCATCTTTCTGTCCTTGTCTGATTTATGACAATGTAAAGAGATAGTGATAGATTACAAAGAGGTTTATACCGCCAACGGATATAGGCACTTGTTTATTAGGTACTTTGTAATTTTAAGTACGCTTTGTTGTAACTGACCGTTAGTGCTTATTATTATAGGTAATATTAACGCTATAAAGTATCAGTTATTTTGCACTATTAAAGAAACTTCAGTTAAAAAAATGTGCTATGTTTTACTTATTCATAAGCTTTCGTTCTGGTAATTCTTTGTGATATGCGTTTAGTCTATAAATCAGAATACTATAAATTGCAATAATAATTAGAATTATAGGACAAAGCGATAAAATTATTCTATTGTTTTAGTACTCATGTTATCTAGGCCCCTTTTCCGCTAGTTCAATGCAATGGTATATATGTAGCCTAGCTGGTGATACATTGTATATAAACACCTATTAAACTTACTAACACTGAACTCTAGATACCTACCTGTATTAAAAGGTTTTTTTTTTAAATAGTCTTTGGCTTTGAAACAAGTCTATTTAGCCGTATGCAGTCGCGGGCAGCAGCTAGTTATAGATAAATTACACCCAGACGCAGAAAAAAATATAGTGCTTATCACACAAACATTTGTCCTGGGTGGGGATTGAACCCACAACCAGGTATATGGTATAGCAGGGCCACTAACCACTAGACCAACAGGCCAATTAAAGTCATTGTGAAAGCGAGAGGTGGACTGGTCCTCTATACTGCATATAGCAGCATTGCGCTGTTACAATGCCGACAATCCTGCTATAATAGAGCATTGTTACAGCACATTAGTGTATTTCTTTCTAATACTACTTTTTTTGTTACCCAGTAGAAATTCTCATAGAATGCCCTCGTCTGGAGGTTGACAAGGGGGTGTGCCGGACTTTTACCGGCTAAAACCACTGGAGCGTCCTCATGTGCCTATGACTGGGGATACGGGGTTCGCTTACGCATTCACCGCGCCCCCGGCATTTCTTATTAATACTTACATTTCCAGCTTCCTTCACAAGGTCTGCTGACCTACCCTCGTTCATCAGCTTAATATCAATGTTGTTGATGTTAATCTTTGACAAAAAGTTGCCCAAATCCGCCTTCCCAGTCGGCTGGGGCCATAGCAAACCTGCAGAAGAAAATGTACCTTTAATAAGCAGGCAAATAAAATAACAAGACTGGTTGATAACATCCGAAAATAAACATTCAAAACCTGTTTAAGTCCAACTAATTTATTTATAAAGGTATTCTGTTAATGGTATTTTATCCAATATCCAAAATTAGCTCCAAAAATACAATCTTTAAAAATAAACAAATGTTTCACGCGATAAAGGTGCACCGCAGGTAAGAACCCCCATTATTTTCATATAAGATGACATGTAAAAAGTATCTAATTCGCATTAAGACCCAATCGCTTTAAAATATATTATTTTTATGTTAATTATCCCGTTCCATAAATTTACATAATCGTAAACAAAATTCTGGTTTTCAGGGGTCAAGGAACAGTGTTATTTGAGACGAGGCTTCATTTTGTGTGAATGTCCTCAGAATTGTCAAAAAAAGATTTAAAAATATTAGTTTTATCTGAATTGGCATCGTGCGATATCATATTTTCTAAAGCTTCTGAGATTAAAATAATAATGCATTTTTTTTCACAATATGGCGTTGACCGAAAACCACACATATTTATATTTCTGGTCCTTGACCGTAGCGTCTAATATTGACAGCCTGGGTTTATTAGTTTCGCTGGACTTAAATACATAAATACTTGTTGTGACCTTTTGAAGTTTAAAGTCGTATAGGTAGGTACATAATACGCGTATAATAATTATGTTCTGCTTAATAATTGACAACAAACTCGCCCCACGTAATAATGGAATACTGTTTGGGTTCCAGCTAAATGTAAACATATCTAATGATCTGTCTGATAAAGAAATCATATAAAATCCGAAATAAAATTCCGATCTAACATTAGTACTAAAAGCTATAGGAGTTTATTTCTGTCGGGTCATTTAGGACCACCCCTGTGGGCTGTGATTATATTACAATGGAATGAGGGAAACAGGGCGAAGCGCTCGATCCACGCCGACGATAGCAAATCAGTCAACTATAACGTAACATTAGGTACAGTCGCAACATAAACACTGTACCTCATTAGCGAACTAGAAAGTGTGAAAATGTATCGCTTGTGTGCTCCTGTTGACCTACTACTAATACCACTAGTTGAAGAAGTAAGGGCTTCCAAAACTGAACTTCCTTTAAAATATAATTAACAATGATAAACAATAACACCATTGACCATAAGCCATTTTATTGTCAACAAATTTCGCTTATTAACCTTTTTTCTTACGAGTGTACAGGGTGACGCATATCTGACATTAAAAAAACCAGTCCCGATTGTGTCACGAGTCACGAGTCTACTCGATACATTATAATAATATTGCGTGTCTGACAATCGATTAACTTCGCGATTATATCTTTGTCGAAATATTAAGTAGAGTATTGAACCCAGTATTCACAAATAACGGGATTTATAGACCTGTCTAATAAAGCTAACAACTTATAATATAATATAAATAAATAATTATAATGAATGCTAAAGTATATGTATAGCATAATTTTGATTTGTGCCACAATAAAATTTTATATTTAGCATGACGGATTTAACGACCTATACGTAGCAAAAATAATAATTAAGTATTCGAAATGCATTCCAAAGTGAATTAATTAATTAATAAAGTGATTTAATCAGGTGCATGTCGATACTATGATTCATAAATGACATAAATGAGTGCGAAATATTTCGCTACGTTCGACAACTGAAAAACAACAGACTAAAAAGTACTATTGCAAGAGAACTCTGAATAACTATAGATGATTGTCTAATACCACACTAATACGTATCTATAGCCATTAATAGAACGACATTCACCATTCAAAGATATGTCGTCACCTTGAGTAAGACAGTCTAAAAAAGGGTATTATTTTACAAATCAGTCTTTCATTTGGATAGTTTTGGTCTCATTTACTAGACTTGTTTGCTGTCGTCGGAGTCCTTAATGTGATTGTGATAAAGGATTTTTTAGAACGAAAGATTAAAAAAAATAATATCAATATGGTTTTTCTGCAAGGATATTTCTGATTACCTTTGTATTGTGCAAGAGATTGATAGTGTCAAAGTTGTTTTTCGCAACTACAATAATAACCATATTAAAGGTTAAGGGTATTCTAGAAATACTCAAATGACCTATTCGTGTAATCATTTGCATATAGATTTTTACGATGTTTTTTTCCTGATACAACATCCATATCGTACGTAGAGGTAAAAAAGTATTATTAACTTATGCTTGCTTTCCTTAAATTATTACAAGACTCGTGTTAATCTCTACAATAACAACCACAATAATGTTTCTTGGTAATTCTCCGTTTAATTAATATTAACTATGATTGTTTTTAAATAATTGAGACCTTGCTATCTGCGATCGTTTTTCATGGAATAGATAAGTAGAGTTTAAAAAGGATATATCGTCATTATTGAGGTTTTCCCACAAGATAACAATAAGCCATAAATAACATTATCACAAAAATATTATTAGGTAAGTTAGTTATATCGATCTAAGGCTATCGATTTCGTCTCTTTGTTTAAATCTATAACAATTTGATAAAACCATGTTTGACCTATTTTTCACTGACAAGATTAAGATAATAAAAACGATCTGTCATACATTGAAACAGGTAGTAATGTTGTGAAAGCGAGACAAACACTACACAATGTAGAGCCGCATCTCTTTCTTACAACTCCAACATTTTTTTATTTAACTGATATGCTCTCTTGTACCTGTGCACTTACGTTTATCTCATACCGTGTGTTCAGTATTAAACAGAAATATCATTTGTGCTAAGAATGAAACACCGTGGATAATCAGTAAGATAAGTGCTCTCGAGATAAGATATGAAGTAATTAGAAATGGTATATCAATTGTTTTCTTTTTGCATAGCATTCATTTTTCTGGTATGCTTTCAATTAATTAGTGGAGTACCTAGTGTGGTAAATATAATATATACACTAATAAATGCCGCTTGTATACCTATATATATCTTATTAAAGTCTTCACTGCACCTGCTTGAAGGCGTTGGAAATTAATTTTTTTTTCATGAGAGTTAATCTTTGTATTAAATAGGGCGACACAAAAAATATAAGAAAAAAAACGTAGTTTATTTTGGATGTTTTTGTTAAACGCCACTAAAGCACTTGTTCATTAGGTCCAATTAATTTAGACTAACTACGGAGGTGTCACGTATTTAGAACACGGCCATCATTTCATTGTATTTTCGACTAAAATTCCGCTGCTTTATTCATGAAAAATAAAAACGATTTGTAGTTGTATGGCTAACAGTAACAATATTTCTTTGCAATAAAATGACGCCTTTTAGGCAGTAAAAACACGTTTATACACTAAACATTATCAATTCACGAGAGTTTCATAACAGAATGACGTCACCTCAAAAATTGTATACTTGGTCTTGAGATGGAAAGTTTTGGCTTTAGCAGATTTTCCTCACCGTTTTAAAAGAAAACTCTTATCACTGTATCACTGGATACTGGATGACCAAAGATCTCTTTACTCCACTTCATATTTCTCTATCCAGGACAATATTAGGCACTTTTAAAGAAGTTCAAATTAATTAACTATGATTATCATCTCAACATCTGACAAGACGACATAGATACTAACCAATTTTCCATGCATGTCTTTCAGAAACAAGTTTCAGCTGTTTTAATATTTACATTGAACAAACAATTATTTTCAATGTTTATCTTTCACTCGTAATGTCGTAGTGGCCTTGCGGTTCTATGTGTGGATTTCTATGCACGAGGTGCAAGTTCGATCCCCAGCACTACAAACTGACACTACCGACAAACGATGAAGGAAAACATCGTGAGGAAACCTGGACTTCAAATGTTGGAATCAGTAATCGCCAATCCACAGTGAGCTAGCGTGGTGATAATTGCTCAAACCTTATCTATATGGGAAGAGGCCTATGCCTAGCAGTGGGACGTTTATAGGCTGGTTTATTATTATGTTTCACTCACCGTAATCGTTGCAGAACATTTTGCAGGCCTCCATGCTCAGCACGGGGTCTTTATTTTGAGGATCGTTGCGTGTCTTCACGCAGCGCTTGTCTTCGCACGACCATCTCCAAGGGGATGGGTCTTCGGCAGTAGAAACACTAAAATAAAAACATTAGTAATAAAATATTGTATCAGGAACTTGGCCCAGAAATAGTTCTTTTCGACACGAAGCGAATCGTAAAGAGATATCTTAGTTTGGACCGTAAACCAACAGCACCTATTCCTGATGCCGGTTAGAACCTACTTTTATAATACCTACTACCTATATGTTTTAAAATGAGGAAATATTATGTTTTTCAGAACTTTTAAATGAGTAGCAATTAGAAAACTAGCCTACTTGTTGCCGGCAACATGCCATCATAATCTTTTAAGCGTTCGTGAAGGAAACGTCTATCTAGCGAAGCCACAAAAGTGTTCGTTAAGTATCTACAGCTTATAAATAAGTAGCTAGCCTATTGGAAAATAGAAAATATAGTCTACAGTTGAAGGATGTTGAAGGATGTTTTACTATTAAAGGATAATCTACTATTATTGGAGGAAAAAGTGGAATTGTTCTATTCTTAACACTTAATTAATTGGATTTCCAAGTAAGCATAGAAGTATTTTCATATAGAATACGATTGATAGGTAAGAAAAAAACTGCGCGATGCCAATCTTCTGTAAATTGAAAACAGACATCATTAAAATGCGTTCAAATACCTACATATAAATAGCCGTCTGGGCACTATTACACCCAATTGAGTCAATACCTAGCGCAGCATCACAAGTTTATTATACAGTAAAGTTAAAAAAAGATAGAGCTATTTTATTTGTTTTTTTGTACTTTTATCAACACGTAAACACGATCACGTCAGATGTACATACTTCATTCAAACCACCTGCCTTGGCCGTAGCATTCAAGTCTAACAAGAAATCGATTAACTACAATTGGTAATTCGCCTTCTATTTACGTAAGACATGTCCGGAGTAAGATCAAATTGTCGTGTAGTCATCAATGTCATTGCTAAGGACACCTGGCTTTATTTCCAAGAAGTGCTCCCACATAGAGGTACATAATTTTATGGACTCTCGACTTACTTTACCGGACATAATTGTAACACTAATAGGCCCTTATATTAGCTGAATGTGGGATGATAATGTTTATGAGACATTTACGACACAGCAGCAAAGGCTTTGTCTATGTATAAAAGTTAATGATTATCTACCGACTGTAGGTATAACTAAGTCCGGGCTAAGTCTGCGTACTAATCAGAAACCCTAAAGGAATTAACAACGCGTTTAACCTATACGAGGAGATATTGTATAGATTAGTGACGTATGTTACGTATTAACCAGGGCATTGCCTATAGGTAGGTATGCTTAGATATGCTCAGTCTACCGGCTTAAGCGTGATCGAGTTACTAATGCCTAAATATTCTCCAATTTTGAGTCCCATACGATAATAAACTTGTTTTGTGATGTCTAGATCATATCATCACCACATTGGATAAAACAAGTCGCTGTCGCTGTCTGTTTGTTCCCTTAAATATTTAAAAATACTTAACGGATTTTGAAGCGGATTTTTTTATAAGATAGAGTGATTCCAGAGGGTTATGTATAATACATCAGTATTTCATAACTTGAGCCAGGGAAAATAAACTTGCAGGCTACTTTTGCCACCATATCTGTTATAATGTAACTTTTCTTAAATGATCAATATCTTGTAAAATGCCCTTGTTATCCCACTATCATGAACTGTGTGAATGATGAATACGGAATAGGTCAGGATATCCCTAACGTTAACTGTTTTGGGGCCCGACCCGGTGAGTCACGGAAGTCCTGAAGCCATGTTTGTCGATACTATAGCGTGGTTTTCTTGGGTATTTCCCACTTGTTAATTTATTCCGCCTAACTTTCGAACTACCTACTTTCAAAAGTGTTTGTTACTAAATCTAGATTATGTATCAAGCGTCTTCTTTACAAAAAAAAACAAGTTTATAGATGGGAATGATTACCTACTAAAAGAAATAAATAACACTATTCCTCAAGACGAGTTTGAGTTGTATGTTTTTGTTTTTTTTATACCAGGTAGATAAATCAATTATAGTAATTGACATTTTAAATTTCTAGCGGTTCTCTGGCAATTAAAATACTAGTTCTCTATTTTCGTATAGGAGTCGGTCACTATAGGTAAAGTATAGGAACCAGAAATGCAGGTACGAAACCTATTTTTACTTTAAGACGTAATTCCCCGATACACTAATCATAAATTTATTATTTTTTCTTGTCGAAATGATTTTTGTAGGTTAATCTTTAAGTATGAATTACTGGGATATGGTAAAAAACTATTTACCATAAATATTTCTGTCTTTTGCAACCATTATTTCACCGATTATCTAGAGATAAGTAAACTGAAATACCAAACAAAATATTATCAGAAAAATGAATTGCAAAAATGCTGCGAATAATTGTTTTACACTTTCATCATGAAATAAACTGTTCTTAATAGCATTTCACGTAACACGGAAGGCAGTTAAAATCCGCTCGTGTTAATTGTATCACAATAAACTACTGGGGTTTTTCTGAAAGAAATATTATGAAACGAAAGCATGAATAAAATACATTCGTCATCATCTAAATTCCGTAGTGAAACCTATACATATTGATTGGACTAATCTTTATAATCAATCACACTTTTTGGCTTATATAGTTTTTATTTATCAACATTGTCTACAGTATGAGAATGCTACAAAATAGTGATTTCGGAAACCCAAAAACAAGGTTTACTAGAAAAAATAACAAAGCTGCTGACCCTTAATACAGGTGTAGGTACATGGGATATTTTGATTCGATAATTTCTACTAGAATATGTGAGTATTTTTCACAAAAGTTTACAAACTACATCTGAACCACAACAAAAACTAAGTACCACTCATTCCTATCAATGAACACAAGTTATCTGTCAAAGATAACATTTCTTATCGATCGTGTTTGGATCAATAATATGTTTTGTGCGAACATAGGGCCTATCGTTTACTTAAAGTTTTATTATATACCGGGAAATATCTGTGACCCCCACATTCCCCTTAAATTTAAGGGGAAGATCTATAAATCCATAGTCAGGCCTGCTGTCCTATATGGAGCAGAGTGTTGGGCCACAAAAGGGATGACAGAAAGACAATTGCATGCAGCAGAGATGAGAATGTTAAGAGAAGTGTGCGGTGTTACGAGAGCGGATAGAGTAAGGAATGAGTATACACAGTATTTAAGAGGAAGTTTGAAAGTGACACGGGTAACAGAAAAACTTCGTGGTAAGTGACTCTCATGGTATGGACTTATCATGCGGAGAAAAGAGGATCATGTGGTAAGGAAGGTGTTGGACATGAATGTGGATGGATATAATGGAAAAGGACGACCAAAGAAAAGATGGATGGATTGTGTGAAAGATGATATGGCTGCAAAGAGTGTGACTTGCGAGATGACGTCAGACAGAATCGTGTGGAAGTAGAAGACACGCTGTGCCGACCCCAAATAATAATTGGGAGAGGGGCAGGGGAATGATTTACTTTATGTTTTATTACTTCATATTGTAGAAAAGCGACGCCACTCTATGCCATCTAGTGTGATGTCACCCTTCATTCATACGTTTATTTTAGACATAATGTTCGGAACGGATCGGTGTCATTTCTAGAGTATAAGGTTTATCACAGAAGAAGTTTATAAACATCTTCTAAATACGCTTCTTTACAAGGGAACCGTTGAACAACTCCAAAAAAGCAATAGTCTGTTCCGAAATAATAATTATCTTCTCAGACAATGATTACACAGGTGAAAACAATTCTGTTTACCCAGCCACAGTTTATTTTTGGAGAGTTGACAGTTTTCTTAAACTTTGCGTCGAAGCGGTAACAAATATGTGATCAGTATATTAATTGAATTAAAAGTAACTTATAGTCTACAAACTACTTACGTGTCTACAAATGAATAAAACCTAGCCTTCCAAATGCTTTATCATCGAATCAGTCATTATCAAAGAATTAAGGGGTGGTCGCAATTAGTCCACTTAAGTAATTAAACCTAAATGAATTGGGGTATAAACCATCATGTTCTGATAGCCGGACTTCTTCACTAATTAAATTCTAATAACGGGGTTATGGATACGGGGTAGTTCAAAAGGGCATTGACCAAGATGGGGTGATAGGCTATACAAGTATACATAAATAACTAGTTCCACATACTCGAGTGTGTTGCCCGGCAATAGAAAATCATTTTTAGGTATGAGTTGGCGTTTTATTACAGAGAGGCATTTCATTTTCACGTCTTTCTTACATTGTCGTCCTGAGTCTAGGCCTTTCGGAAAATTGGGCGCATTAATTATGAAAGTCACTTAACTAGGTATATAGGTGATACTTGGCTAAATCTAATAGGCGTAGAAATTTGCTACCACATTGCATGTTATGTCATCATAATACCCGTAATATGGGAAATGACCTACTAATACCTAACCAGTTGGAAAAATCACGCACCGTGTCGATTGACTATAGTAAATGCAAAAACTATATCTAGACTGATGACGTAATAGGTACAAATAAGGTTATATTTCCGTGGAGTTTGAGTGGCTACATGGATGAACTACTTCCATCCCAGTGTTGCCAATATTGGACAATAGTTTGTTACAGAAATATTTGTCCCAAATCGGGCTATTTGTTAAGTATTTGTTTTTCGTAAAACACTGTAGTTTAAATCTTTTTATAACCTGAATTTTGACTCATTAAGGTTAGATTACTAAGATCACAGTTTTGTCAACTTAACCTTAAGTGTTCTAAGATCAAATATTTCTAAAACTTTGAACAAAACAATTTGTTTTTGAATAGTATAAAACGAATACTCACCATAATGATAAAACTACTGTGTAAACAGCATAAATGCAAAATCTTTGTAGCCACATCTGTAAAAAAAGAAAAGTATAATTATGACGATAATAGTGACCAAACAATAAATCGTACTAAAGAAGTAAGGTCAATAGTCGTAAATTTTTATTACCAATATAATTCTAGGTACATAGTACTGTATTCAATACAGTACTATGTAGCATAATTCTCCGTATTCTTGAAAAAACAAACGGTAGCTCTGTGCTTCTCTATGTGCCTAAGAAAGTAGGTACTGAAAGTAGCCAAGTATAAGCATTATACAAAACAAATGAGGGTGTATCACGCCACCCTTAATAGAAACAGCCATTAGGCCAAACCTACGCTCTACGGTCAATTAAGCCGTCAAAAGTATCAATTTAGCAGAACTAATGACCTAATTGCCTCAATTGCTTTAGGTCACCGATAAAACGACGAAAACTGATTTGGTGAAACAAAACAAGACATATTAGGCACAGTAAATCATAATGCTACTAAAGAAACAGAAAAATTGAATACAATTTGAGATGCGTCAAGAAATTTTCGTTGAATAATTTGATAAGAAAATTATCAACACGAAATACTCCTCATGAATCATCAAGGCGCTAACGTAAAAGTTATTTACAACTAAATAAAAATAAACTAAACTTTCGACCGCAAATAAGCGTTTTTATTTTGCTGATTAGATTAAGAAACAGCGTTAGGTTGATTATTGCACATTAATTAAAATACTTTCATTGTGAAATAAGGATTCCCAATTTAGTATGCTATATTAAATACTTAATTAATTAAAAAGTATGTAAATTTAGAGCTACTACCTACTATTCTCGTATTTTTTGCTTAGAGATACAAATATATTTTATACCCATACCTAGGTTTTCGCTTTCGCTTTTGTCGCCAATTACTTACTGCATCTATCTTTGTTTCTGGTTTTATTGCTTATCTATACTAATATTATAAAGAGGTAAAATTTGTAAGTTTGTATGTAATGGGTAATCTCTGAAACTACTGAACCGATTTTGAAAATTCTTTCACCATTAAAAAGCCGCATCTTCACTGAGTGACATAGGCTACTTTTTATTGCGAGTTAACGCACCACGCGGGCGGAGCCGCGCGCGGAATCTAGTTGCTATATAAATAGGTGGAGGTTAATTGGGCTTTTTTATTATTTATTCTTTTCCTTATATCACCTAATGAGATTGAACCAAACCTTAACGAACTATTCATCACTTATTTCGGACCTTTTCATCCATATTGAATTGGGTAAGCAATTAAATAATTAATCCGATCTACGCAACTGTTTCTTTTTTAGCCGTATAAATTTTAATCGAATGTCTAATCCAAATTAATGTTACATTGTAGTAGTCCATATAAATATTATATTCAAATTCCAGGTATTCAGGGCTTCGGGAGATTGAGGTCGCAATAATAATCTAGCAAAATGTTAATTTATAATGCCTATTAAACCGGATAAAATATAAAAGGTTTTTTTTCCACCTTATTACTGGTATCTCCATAAATATGCAAAAGTCTTTTCGACATATTTGTTTCTTTAAAATCAGGAATCTACAGCTAGTACCTACAGAGCCTTTTAGAAAAAATGCACTTAATATAGCACTTAACTTTGTTTTATACTACGTATTTATTATTTACGTTTTTATTGACTAAAATGAAGCATGAACCCGATAATTTCCGATAATTTAAAGGGAAAACAGATAAAAATTATTAATGGAGCAGACTAATCAACTAACACATACTAGATACCTAATTAGGAAAACAGAAGAAGATTGCAACTTTGTTAATACAGAAATAAACTCTCTGTGTAGATAATAGGTACTCAATAAATCGAATCGCTAAAATTCGATTTATTGATAATTATTAATTCATAGTGGAAGATTATTTTACTGGGCTGGATTATTTTTAGCGGAAAATCCTATCTGGTATTTATTATTCACATATTCAGTAAATTACATATAAGAAAGTTCTGCTTTTCAGTTTTGAATGCCCAAAAAAACAATATTGACGTAAAATTATTGAATTTGATTTCGGTAGTTTCTTATTATTTTAATAAAAAATATTTCATTATAATTAGATCGTAAGGATTATAGTTTTACACCTTATAGTATTTGTTTAATTACACCTACAATTATAGGTAATTAGCTTATATTTTATTATAGTACAAAATGAATTTAAGTTAATTATTCGATTAAAATATTTACACAATTAATTTAGCTACCTATTCTTTACGTGTTTGGCATTTTTTATGGCATTTTCTTTGTTCATACGTCTGCTGGGTAGCGTGTTCGATATCTGTGCAATTCACTACAAATTTTATTCTTGCAGTGTACGTTACAAAATGTAGGCACATTAGTGGTAGGCTGTGATACTTCTTAACACAGTTGATATATGTATGAATGAACACAGAAAGATAAATTGGTATCTGAACGAAAAAGGTAAATTTCAATAATTATGTGTTCTAAGTACCTTTATCGAAAAAAGTAGCTTACCTAAATTATATCAAAACGAATTCAACTTGCAACAAATTACCTAATTATTTTTAATCGCAAAAATATATAGACTACCTATTCTTTTAGCAGACACAAATATTGATATTCTACACTTGAATAAATATAATTGGTAGACTCTTAATTATAATATTTTCTTTGGATGAACACGTGCAATGTGTACCAAAAATATGAGTCATGGAGAACTAAGATAGATCTATTATACTATAGAGTACTCAGAAGACAAATTCATGACTCATGGTAATAATAGCATACTAAACACTTATTAAAAGATAAGAACACCGGCCTTATGTTGTCGTGAGCAAAAGTAAAAGTTACACATAACTAGGGCGTCTATTGGTACCTATGGGGACGCAAAAAATACTCGCGACAAATATCGACATGTCGGGCAATATAAATGTGTAGCCACTTCATCGATACGTCGATACTAAGTAAATAAATACCTACAGGTTTATTTCACAATATCAGTGGCTGTTGAGAAAATGCATTTTAATTATTTGAACAACTTCTAAGAAAAAATATTATCAAACCTACGTGCCAAAAACTATAGTTTTACATGACCTGGTTACACGGTTTTTTTAATTACGCTTTCATCAACTTTATTCAAAAGCTGTTTTTTTTTACATTTCGATCCTCTTTTTTTCTTGCTATAACGATATAGATTGAATTAAAAAAATGATTTAAATTACATAATGAATTTGATTTTAAAATAAAAGTGTTACTTAGAATGATAACTTAAATAAAATTAAATAGCATCTCATAAACTTAAACCGAAATATGACTAATACTGAATTAACATTTCTTTAAAGTGGATCTATACTTATCTTAAAAAAAAAGCATGTAAACAAAACGAAGTATTTTTGCGAAACACTATGGAATGAATTAAACCTATGTCGGCTGAAAGCTTAGTTATTTACCAGCAGATTTAAGCATTGTAGAATGTAATAATAATTTGTTTTACTTTGAACTATCAATACAAATTATTTTATCAACATAATCACGAAGATAATGCGAAACGAAATCGAGTACGCACCTTTAAAATGTGGTAACGTCCTTACTGCTCCGCGATGACTAGAACAGTGACAACTAACTTGCGGCCAGCAAAGCAAGGACAAACAGTTTCCCGCCTATTGGATACAAAGCGTGAACAAAACTTGTTTTATCGCAACCTGTAGCATTGCAGCCTTTTTCATAAAAGTTTTTTAATGCATCGTTGGGGCTTTTGCAAGCTGTATCTACGCACACACGTACGTTTTCACACAGTATGTAATTTATATTAATCATCAACCCATAGCCCATAACAAGTATAGGTCAAGGACGGACAAGAGTCGGCAAAACACATAACACATTACAATTTTATGACATTCATTTCAGACGACAGTTCCAGAAAATGGCAAATGTCGTCATGTTCATGTAGAAAGTACAAAATAGCAACGAGTCTGCGTGTTTACTATTTTCTAAGTCGTAGATTGCGCGATTTATTTGAACTTTCAACACATTAATTTCAAATAACCGCGCCGCGCGCCACAATTTTACAAACGTGACGATGTTGCAAGCTGCAAATTAAATTTGAAAGACTTTTTCTACAAACAATTTAATGTATTACGATTATTATGAAAAAAAGTTTATCAAGAGATGGCGGTTACGTAATAAAACTCGTACTACTTTTTTAATCGAATAGTTGATATGATTTCATGTCTATCAACAACAATGTCTAAAAAGCCTGATTGCAATACTGTTCTCACAGAAAAAAAGTTGGCTCAAATTTATCCTTCCGTTTGACAGGTGCCAATTGTCAAAGGAAACTGACAATTTCACAAGTGACAATTAGAGTGCGCGCACGATAAGTCTGCGCGCGACTGATGGCGTACTTAATGTTGCCAGCCAAACTAATATTTTTCCTCCCTTATTTAAGGTAAATATTCCGGCTCCTACTTTTTCCGGGAGTCACAATCTTTAAAGAAAAAGCTGTTGCTGTATTACCCTCATGTGTTATTTGGGTGACGGTACGTTCCGAAACGCCTAAAACAAAAATAAAATAATTATATTACGTGATAACTGGAACCAAAGTGTATAATAAAAATATTGTAATGGTATCCCTAAAACTTACCTGTCAAATAAGCAACGCGGGAAACGGTACCGTAGGCCCGTTATTATCACGTTCTTCTTTACAAGCACGTTTGACATTCAAGATTATATCTCGACCAGCACTTTTAATCACTTTCGGCATAATGAAAACGATTATTTACTGTAAAAACGTATAAAAACTCACTCTCTTGACACCTGACATAAACGACAAGATGGCGGCCAATGATTAGTTCCAATTTTGGCCGCGCGCAGACTTATCTTGCGCGCACTATACCTGCATTGATTTAATCGAAACAAAAGTGAAAGATAAAACTTTGATGGGTTAGTAAACATGACAAGTGACACACTTACATTGTAAATTATTTCATAGAAAACAAAAACAGAATTAAAAATGGATCCCGCTCTACTCCGAGAACGTGAAGCGTTCAAGAAAAAGGCACTCGCTACACCGAGGTACGTTACATGCTTGTGTAGACACCGTTAGCCCACGATTACTGCTCGCTTCGCGCTGTCACGTCTGGCGCGCACTTTCTTTCTCTCACTCCCACACTCTGGCACCAACAGCCCAATTATTATCAATTACATCATGATAACTCTAGAAAAACTATTGGGAGATATAGAGAACTTTTTATGTAACCATATGCAATACTATTTCATAGAGGACAATATTGATGAATATGTTTTTTGCATAGAAGAAAATATTGGTAGTTGTATGTAGATCATATTATGTTATTGTTTTATACTTGTTTAAAACTTTCCCAACTTATCTGTACCTAATTAATACTTACTTTAATATTAATTATCTACAACTCATTTTATTTTTCAGTATTGAAAAGAAGAAAAAAGATGACTCCCAGTTTAAAGATGATAGCAAGAAGAAGTCAAAATCTTCATCAAGCTCGGCCAGTACGGGGCCGAAGCTTGATGCCTCAAAGTAAGTTACAAACAACAATATTCTAAATCACAATAACAAAACCTTAAAAAAAACTATTTAAAATGATTTATTTTTCTAGTTATAAAACAATGTCAGGCAGTTCATCATACCGGTTTGGTGTGCTAGCTCGTATTGTCAGGCATATGAGGGCTCGCCACCAAGAAGGTGACGACCACCCGTTGACACTTGATGAAGTCTTGGATGAAACTAACCAACTAGATCTTGGAAATAAAGTTAAACAGGTTGGTATCATTTTTATTGTAAAAAGGTTTATTAGGTTTAAATTAACGAAGTTGTTTACTTCCATGTAAATGTTTAGTATAGTCTAGGAATAGGACAGAAAACATTGATAAAAGGTTGTTTGATTTATTGATATCTGATTTACTGATTCCTAAAAGTATTGGTACTCATGTTATTTTCCTGTGTACAAAAAATCTTTATGCTATACTAATCATTATCAAAAAATATTGATATAGTTTTTACTAAAATCATTAATTTATGACTGAGACTGTTGCTTTCTTAATTCATAATGTATTTATTTATTTCCAGTGGTTACAAACAGAAGCTTTGCAGAATAATCCAAAGATAGAATGCACTCCTGATGGAAAATATATATTTAAGCCAGTCTATAAAATTAAGGATAAAAAATCTTTATTAAGGTTTGTATTTTACCGCTTGTCTAAGGCAAACAAGCATTTTTTTGTTTAACATAATAAAATTATTTTATTTATTTAACAGAAACAATACTAAAACAAGAAATATCTACATTTATAATAACATAACTATTTCTTTTTTTCATAGATTACTAAAACAACATGATCTCAAAGGTCTTGGTGGTATTTTATTAGAAGATGTCCAGGAATCCTTGCCACACTGTGAAAGAGCACTGAAAAGTTTAGCACAAGAAATTCTGTACATAGCTCGGCCAACAGATAAAAAGAAAATATTGTTTTATAATGATAAAACTGCTACATTAGATGTGAGTATTTAATTTGCCTAATTATTTTCATTTTTTAGATTGTTTGGCAAATTGTTAAAACTTTGGTTATTTACAGGTTGATGAAGAATTTGTAAAATTATGGCGCGCAACGGCTGTTGACGCCATGGACGACGCGAAAATCGAAGAATATTTGGAGAAGCAGGGTATTAAGTCAATGCAGGACCATGGCCCCAGAAAGCCTGTTGTTCCAAAACGAAAGAAAACTGCACAAAAGAGGAGGCAGTTCAAGAAACCCAGAGACAACGAGCATTTGGCTGATGTGCTTGAAACTTATGAAGACAATACTTTAACCCAGAAGGGTGTTACTATAAAATAAACTGATTTTATAAGAACGAGGTTTTTTACTTTAGAAAACTTGATATTATAATAAAATACCTTTATTATAAAATAAAGAATTAACTATCTTCGCACAGTGCTGTTTGCATTGAGTTCGGTACACATTCTAATCCACATTGTTTAACTTTAATCGTGCGTGTACAAACCACTTCACCTAAAAATACATTTATCTCTTCATTCTCAAACATAAATAATTGATCTTATTCAGGAAACTATTTAAATAATTTCTATTGAGATTTCTTAACACCAAAATACTAATTTATTCAAATAATAGTAAGTTTCTGTAGGTACAACACTAGTTGTTGTTATCGACCCAGTACTGTCAGTTTTGGGGAAAGGAAACTTGAAAACAATATTATTGATTATTGATGAGTTTTCCATTTCTGTAAACAAAGATACGATTTAAAACGAAAGCTTCCTTCAAATTAAGAGGCAGAAATTTAATATAATGCTACCACAATTGTTATTGTCGTGGGACGACTATCAGAAGGATATATGTTATAGTTTAAGTGAACTTCAGCAGGTAATTTGGTTTCTAATGTAAACGTAGACCGAATCCATGCTGTACAAGCGTAGATATGTAAAGTATCGTCAAATCTGTCTATATAATGTATTCTATAAACATATTAAATACACTTATAATATACTCGCTGATTAATCACGAAATCTCAGAAACTATAACACCTACAAAATTTAAATTTCTAGACATCCTCATCTATTGTGTAGACATGTTAAGTAAATAAATATTGATCTCCCTTAAAGGATAAAGCGGGCGATGGAAATGTACGAAAATACTTTGTCTTTCTAGTAAGAAATTTAAAATATTAAATCTATATCTTGTGTGCAGTTGTACTAATAGTATATCTTCAGAAATCAACCGCCATTTAGGGTTAAACAGGAGATGGTAGTGTGTATGAAAGTTATTGAAGTTAAAGTAATTATGGCAGAAGGATTTTAAATGATATAATATTATTAATTATAAACTGCACCCTTAAGCTATGGGTAAATATGTGACGCACTAATATTTTATTAAATATTTTTATCTAAAAAAAAATAAGATTCGTATATTATTTCATTGTTGTAACTCTTATTTAAGCTAAAACTACTGCTAGTACTGCTGGATGAAAACCTCTTCTCTGCTTCTATATGTTTATTTTTCTAATATCTTCTCTCTTATTGGTATGATGGGCATAAATAGACACCATGTCAGGTTAAATAATATTGTACTTATCACATTAATTTTATTGATTATTTGTGTACATACTGTAAAGTCTAGTACCTTAGTCTATAAGTAATACTAACAAGATGTAAAAGCTTAGTAAAATAATTACTGGTTTCATATTTGTTGCACTTTAGCATGGGGAGTTTGTGGACATGACTTTGGCGGCAGATGGGCATCAAGTGAAGGTTCACCAGTTGGTCATGTCCATGGCCAGTCCTTACATCAGATCACTGATCACTTCAGCGAGCTGCCCTCATCCTGTCATATTCTTGAATGTAAGTAACATATATTATGGGATAACTTAAAAAAGCGGCCAAGTGTGATTCTGACTCCCGGCTCCAAAAACTTTTACTAAACTAGATCTCCTTCTAACCAGTTTTCAGTAGAAGTTTGCATAGTAATGTGCATGATATGTTCCTCTTAGATTTATCATTCTCTTATTTTAGAATTTGCAGGCAGACACATTTTAACACTTTGGAAGAGTCTCTTGCCCTAACTATTCAGTTTATAAAAAAATGCTATTAGAAACCTTACTACTATAATCTATCTCTATCTAGATATCTAGATCTATCCAAAGATAACCCACTCACATAGGATTGATGAATAAAAAATCTTGAGGGGACCCCTAAAATTCATGGCTATATTTTCTATTTATTTTTAAAACCTTCTGAACACATGTACCTTCCAAGCGTGCTTGAAAAGTGGCAGTGACATAATAATATGGATAGATAGACAGACATGACAATTATAAAAAGGCTTGAAACTAAAGTTTATCTTTTCTACTCATATCAATAAAAAGATATTTATTCCTACCTATATTTAATTCCAGAATATATCATACTCAACATTACGTGCTATATTAGAGTACATATACTCTGGTGAAGTCCTTGTGGATAGAGACAAGCTTTCTGACGTTATTGCAGCTGGGAAGGCTCTACATATCAGAGGTCTTCGAGGAATGGTAAGTCATCTACACATATTGCAATAGCCTATAAATGTACCACTGCTGGGGTGAGACCTCTTCCCATATTGCAGGGATGTGAACCTGCAAAATCAATTTTAGGCATTTCACTAATTACAGTGCAATACCTAAAATGTTGTGTCGCATGCCATTGTTTTGCCATCCCAGCCATATATTGAAGGTTTGAGTATTGATCAAATTATCTGTGATAAACAGGTCAAATACAATCACAAAATTAACTTCTGAATACATTAGACCCATATTAACATTGAAAACTATAGCATCAGTATGTTACGTAATTGGTGTGCTTTTTCTATACCTTGTCGCTTTCTATGTAAACTGCATGTTATAAATACTAATACTACTTCCTTTCATACAGAAAGAACCTAATACACCACAAGCTGAAGATCCAAACAATTTGAGGGCCATGAGCCCACTAACAAAAAATGTCGCTGAAAAATTAAGGCAGAGTATTGAAAAAAATAAAGCAATTAAAATGCAAGAGGATAGTTACAAAGCTCAGCCAAAAAAAGAGTAAGCGTTGTCCAAAGCTTATAACTTTAGAACTCGACTTAAAAAGATATCATGTAGATGCAGTGTATTTAATTATTTTTTAACAATTCCACACTTTTCTTACTAGCATATGAAATATAGAAATGGAAACTAAAACATTTAAGCATTTTATTAAAAAAAAATAGACAATCGATTTTGATAAGATTAAATATCCATACTTTCAAATACTGAAACTGGTTTTTTTTTTCAGAACTAACGTGAACGGGAATTATTCAAACAAAACACTAACTGTTAATGTAAAACCTACAGCAGATACAATGAACATAAACTCTGGTAATATGCCAGAAAACTCATCAACAGTACCGACACCAGAACCATACCGTAAGTAACTGACAGATTTTAATTAAGTTAATTACGAAAACCATGCGTAAAATCATCAGCTATAATCTAAAAAAAGAAGACAAGAAAGGATAAGAAACGGCCATAATAGGGATAGGACAGGGTACGAAAAGTAAAATCTATTAGTCCTACTGATAGGCGAATAAAAATTGTACACACGTATATTTGCCTCAATCTCATCATTATCATCTCAGCCGAAAGACGTAGCCCAAAGATTTTCAACTTTTACCTTTGTCTTAATAATAAATAAAAAGACAAAAGTTTAAATTTTTGGAGAATGGGCTTGTGACGTAACGCATTTGCAAAATTTATACAAAAGAGTGACGTCACGCGTAAATTTCATTTACTGTACTTTGGTCAATTTGTGTTTGCTTGTATTATTCATTAAACCATATGACAGATATTTAAAAAAATCATCATCCCTATAAATGTAACTAGTTTGTAGATTTAAGTATTTGCAACCCACTTTAAACATATTCATTGTATTGTTTTAGTGCATCAACAGCTACAGTACTCAATATCAAGTCAAGGAGGTTTACAAGCGATACACCAGAGGCATATTTACCGATTGAAATACTTTGGACATAAGTGTAGTTTAAGGGTATGGCAGTGTATAGATTTCTCGAGTGATCTGCAATGCCCCGCCACACTGACTACTAACCAGAATAATGAAGTCACTTTTTGGTGAGTACATTCTAGAGTAGGTTTTAGAATAAATTTTTTCGAGATGCGGTCGTTTCAACATTAGCCCCTTTATGCGCCCCACATTTCGCATAGAATATTTTTTTAAATGACTCCTGCAGAATGAGTTTAATCCTTGTATCGCGGGGGGTTTCACAGACATTAACTTTACATGGACAGAGGCGCCCAGACTCAGAACAAGCATTTGTGGAACGCACAAATTCTTGTCGTACGCGGGGATCGAACCCGCGACATGTCGCGTACTTGGCGTAGTGACTAATACCACTCGGCTGTCCGTGTCGTCAAATAAATCTGGACTCACTGTATTAGTCTTACTGAGGGGTATACGCTCAGCTGGCAGCTATCAGCCAGTCGCCCATCTTTAAGGTCGTCACATAAGTCGTTGCTTTCGATGTTTGTTACTCTTTCACGCAACGGTTAAACCAATGCAGTTAGTTGAAATCCAGGATTAACACAAAGGTTTCTTTTTAACCGACTACATTAAAAGGGGTAATTTTAGCAACTATAACCGACATACGCGGCAAAAAGCTAGTATCATCATCATTCCCCTACCCTTATCCCAATTATTATTATAGTAGCAAAAATCTAGTATGATAATAAAATATTTTCTTTTGTTGTTTAGGTCATACGCACACAACCATCCAAACCACGAGAAGAGAATCATGCAGAAACTTAGATCCGGCAAAGTGTACACAGAGTTCTTTGAAGCTGAGACTTGCACTCAAAGCACTCCGCAGCAGCGCTTCCTGTCTTCAATACTCGCAAATAATACATGTTGCCATTAAAAATATTCCTTTTATTTATCATCAGGTCAATTGTATAGACCTATTATAAAATTCTTAAACAAGTAGATATGTAACACTTATTATATTACTGTATGTCAAACGTGTATATTAAGATAAAATTTGTGACTTTTATGTAAACTTAGTGTAAGTAATTTATATATTTTAAAATTTTCTTAACATATTTAACTATGACTTTTTATATACTTATCCGAATACTCATACGCTACATCAATTCTTGTTTGATATCATTCCATCTATGTCACTAAATATAATACCAAATGTGTATGACAGAGACAGATAGATAAGTATCGTTAGGTATTCGGAAGTTAGGCCTCTATATAGTAGTTTTAATATTCTTAATAAATATTACTACCCTACGGTAAAACTTATTTAATTGTGGATATTAACATTAAAAATATCACAAGTATACATATACCTAGTTTCATTTAACATTTTTTTTTCTAACCTTTCATATATTATTAATGTTTTTACTATCATTTTCTATAAATACTTAATGTATAACTTGTACGTTGAACCGTTACGTTAAAAGTAACAACGAATTACTAATATAAACCTTAAAGCTATTAACAAAAGGGTCAAAATGCAACCGCTGACAAAATAGTTTGACTGCACTTAAGTAACATACCTACCACCATATCTTTACAAATAAATATTCTCTGTATATTATAATACAAAATATAGTTTTCAAGTAATTAAAGTTATCAAGTACACTTTTAATAAAATAATTATTACTTCCTCTCTAATATCTAAATCTATGAGCAAAAATAAAAACTAAAAAATATACATAGAGGTAATTTTACAACATCGTAATTGAATCCAATAATATTGACATATTTATTACTAGATACACATTTTCTCTTAAAAATAAAGGATATGTATAACTTATTCAATTGGTACTTTCCTAAATACCATAAATGCAAAGGTACCTAATTAAAAGACTAGTATTAAGTACTTTTTACGACTAGTCATAACAATAATTATGTAAAGAAAAGGAACAAAACACTAAAGATCGAGACCTACTACTACTAATAGTAAAAATATATTCTACGTGCCTTGAACAAGCTAATTTGAACCTTATAACAAACGGTTAAAGTACTTATACGCTTGTACTTGATATAAATATAATTATTATGAGGTTTTATATTGTACACAGGCATAACATCGTCATATTACTGCAAAATAAACTTCAAACAAAAAATATCAATTGATAAGAAATAAATCGAGTAACTTAAAAAAGCTTTAGCTTGAACGATTCCGCTAATATTATATGTATTGTCTTAATTCTACACTACACCCTGTAATCATATCACTTTGTGGGATACCTGTCAAACGGGCAAGCAGTATCTTACTGTTGCATATTTTGCTGCATATTTTCAATAATAGTCTTTGACATACTTTATAGAGAAATTAACAGGTTTGGGCTTTCAGAATTATACTCGTATAATACATAGTACACACTACACTATATATCTCGCTACATGACATTGAGAGAGTAATCTTTGATAGAAAATGGCTTTGACCAAAATGTATGACATGTTTTCTTAGTATGAAAAGGGCTAGTTTTCCCGTTAATATATCACGTGTATTTATTTTTTCCGGATACTTAACCGAAAAAATTAATTATGCTGTATTTTATACATATTTCAAAATAGTTACAAAATTGTATATTTGTATTGTATTGTCTTCAATCTCACCATGTATCACCAAGGTGGTGGGGGGTGGAAAAAAGTAAAAAAGAAACATCACGTGATTAATGACTTCTAATAGTCTGAGCCTACGATTATCGTAACAGTGTACACTAGCTACGCAGTTAAGTTCGCAGTATTTCACAGCCTGGTGGTGAAGACTTGCGGCGGCGGCGGCTGCTTGTGCAGCGGGCTGCGGCCCCACTTGTCCGACAGCAGGCGCACCACGTAGTCCGGCGCCAGGCACGTCACCACCACCACCACGTTCAGCGCGAAGAACGACAGTGACGATAGCAGCCTCGTGTATGTTCCGAGGACGTCGCCGTCGATTTGTCTGTGAATTGAAAAGTTTACTGTTTTAATGTTTTTTTTGGTAATGCTCACTGCGGGCGTGTTGTTGGTGTAGAATGCAATGTCTGATGCTAGCTCTTAGACATGACTGAGGAATTGAGGTGAAAATTCGAACTAAAAGTATTACATTCCTCTACATGAATTAGGCTAGTTTAGCTGATAATCAAACTAAAACTGGAAACATACTTAACATTGGTTCCTAAATGAAAAGACACTACTTCCCATTACAATGACTCACAGATCAAGTTATACTGGTTTCTTAAGAATACTTACGAGTCGACCAGAGAGTAGACGACGTTGAAGATCATATAGCTGAGCACGGAGAGTATGATGGAGGCCACGAACATGAGCGTGTGGTAGCGCGCCTGCAGCCACAGCTTGAAGCTCACCACGAACATCAGCAGGTGGAACAGGGACGCGCCGAACATCCTGCAACGGAACACAATTATTTAATTACCTTACGAGCAATATTTTTACTTATTCGCGATATAATTCGATAATTCTTTTTTCCCGACGTTTCGATCGAGTTGCACCGACCGTGGTCACGGTCGGTACGGTACGTCTAAAATATGTGTACAAGTCGCGAAAGTTTAAAATCATTAATATTTTTGTGTCTTTTGAAGTTGAAACGCGTATGACATGGGGGCCGGTACGAGTTCTGTATAAGGAACTCGCAAAGCGCTTAGTTCTACCCTGCGGCTGGGCTGTATTTTGCGCAAAGAATTGGCATTGCCATTCATCGTGGTAATGCCGCCACTCTACTGGGCACGTTTCCCGCCATTGACAGAGATGAAGAAATATCTTTTAACGCGTCTGTTGGTCATGATAACGTCTTCATATAGCTCGGATTTAGGCCATACTTAAGTAAATTTTTAATCTACATTTTCTAAACAACACTTTTTATGAAAAACAAGTAAGGAAACCAAATAGCATTAAACTAGACACTAATTTGCAGTAGATAAATGTTTTACTAATGTAGGATACAAATAACACGATCATTCATTCACCATTTATGCAAGAAACATTAAGTAATGATAGGTATATGTCATTGACCTCAGCTGCACTTATACAATTAATGCATTGTCATCAGTCATATGTAGGGCACTGTTTCGCTGGCTCAAGGAATTCCCCGTTTCAAGTATCGGCCGACAATACTGTTTACATGTTAACGCAGGTGTTTGTATACAATGATAAAAAATTGTTAATCTATTTCAGACAATTTCGTAGAGATTAAAAGCTACACAAAATATATATAAGATTGTACATCACCCAATCTCGCACCTGCGAGAAGGCGTGTCAGACTCTTAAAATTACAGTTCTTCAGATGCCGTCCCTTTACAAAATCAGTACGGTAAAAAATTACCGCAGAAAACTTTTAGGGCAAAATGCCTCAAGGCCCAAACCAGAATTCAGCCAGAAATTTTATTTTCTTGTTTTGTCCAAAGACCTACTATATTAATGGTTGAGATTTTCTATATTAGGAAAGTGGGGCCCGTCCGTATCCAAAGAATTCACATATCATATCACGAAGCACAAAGGATATAATTAAGCCATTATTTTAGACGACAAATGGCTGGACTAAGTCCACCCGAGACCACGGTCGGTGCAACTCGACCGAAACGTCGAGAGGAAAGAAATATCGAATTACACGCGAATAAGTCCCGTTTTTCGTCTAAAATATATGTAACAGTCACGAAAGTTTAAAAAGATTAATTACGCCATTAGTTACCACAAATCCACAGGTTTCCCGTCAGGGTTGATGACAGAGGAGTTAACGGCGAGGTAGGTGAACATGTAGATGACCACAGAGTGGTAGGTGGCGGACAGGCACCACGTCAGGAAGTGGCCCCACGACATCAACTTGTTCTTCTTTATGCCTCGGTACAGCATCGGGTTACTGGAATGTTACGATAGATTATTCGAATATGTTTTGAGATATTGATATAAAATTGATTACATATTTATCAACATCTGAAAATTTATTTAATTGGCAAAGGCCATTTAAATTTTTTCGGAGGCTCTATTCCCAACCATAAACACATTTTTATACCTTGTAAAATATAGCTTGATACCTGTGACGTTTGTCGGAATGACATTACTAGGGATGGAGGCGTGTTTCGTAGCTTATCGATGTCTGTGACGTCATGAGTTTTATTAAAAGTGACATTGTAGTCATTGTCATTGTAAAGATGTAAATCTATACTATAATAAAAATGGTCGGGGTCAAATTCTGTACATTGAAGATATTTAAAAAAAAATGAGTGGGGGGTGTTTTATTATCGATACTGAAGTATAAAATGCAATTAAAAAATTTTTTGTCTGTCTGTCTGTCTGTCTGTCTGTCTGTATCTTGAACGCGAATCACGCAAAAACTACTGAACGGATTTTGATGAAACTTGGTATGGTTATAGTACCTACTCCGAGGAAGGATCATATCTACTTTTCATCCCGGAAACCGATACAGGGGGGGAGGGAGGAGAGGTGAAAGTCCCTCCCGCAACACGTAAAATCTACGAACTTAATGCAGACAATGTTTATACACAAAAATTATACGCAACTTGAGGTATAACTTAGTCTTTGTTTGATCAAAATCGGTTCACTCTACCAAAAGATATGATTAATTAAGTGAATTCAAGAAGTAAAATAATTACGTTACGCAATTCAGTGTAGTACTTGCAACGACATCTTATGACAAAAAATAGAACTAATGTTGATAGATAAATTCTATATCCGATAGATGGCGCTGCATGTGCAAATTTCGTCGTTTTCTGAATCGCGGTGTTAAGATTTAACACCATTATATTTTTGCCGAAGGTCGGGCTAACATAAATACTATAATAGTTACCACTAACATAAATACTATAATAGTCAATAATAACTGGGGCTAACATAAATACTATAATAGTCAATAATAGTTACCACCGCCATCTATTATCTACGCCCAAAGTAACACCACAAACTGCCGTTTTGACATACTAGATGGCGCACTCACGATGACGTCATATTTCTAAATCGCGGTGTTAAGATTTTCCTGCATTTAATGACCTCTGTCAAAATATTTTGTTAAATCGTGCATCTCCTGTATCTAACATGGTGGGTTGCATCATTATTATATTTAAAACTGTGATTCAATTAGAAAGTACTTCACTGCATGCCTAGTGACACTTTAATGTGCACGCCCCTGGCTACGTATATTTAAGGTTTAGTTTCATTTCTTATTATTAAATATAATAATATATACTAATATTATAAAGCTGAAAAGTTTGTTTGTAACTTTGTTTGTTTGATCGCGCTAATCTCAGGAACTACTGGGTCGAATCGAAAAATTCTTTTTGTGTTGAATAGACCACTTATCGAGGAAGGCTTTAGGCTATATAACATCACGTTGCAACTCTTAGGAGCGAAGAAATAATGGAAAATGTGAAATAAACGGGGAAAATTATTCATCCTTGAGGGCTTCCGTTGCGTGCGCTGCGAAAACGGTTCAAGATACCAAAAATATATGTATGAAAGAATTATTCCTATTTAAATGATCTAAAAAAATGTCCAGAACAGTATATGTCTATCTTTTAAGATTAACTCACTAGAACCGTTTTTATGGTAATCAAATTCGGTCGAAATTAATGCATTTGTTAAGAGTTGTATCAACGTATCAGGTTGTGAAGTCAAAATAATTATGTTCTTTTAAAAATTTTAAAACTAAATTGTCTAAAATAATAACAGAAAATGACGAGGACAAAGTCGTGGGTAACAGCTATAATTTATAAAGCTAAGAAGGTTGTCCGCAAAAATAAATGATGCCCAAAATAATTATTCCACGCGGACGAAGTCGCGGGCACAGCTAGTTAAAAATAAATGTATTTGTAGTTGATTTAAATGAAATAAAACAAAAATAATTCAAAATAATCGCGCAAACGGATAACAAATTCGCGACACTCACTATTCAAAACAGTCTTTTTTGTCTTTTCGGCATTTTGGCAAACAAAAAAAAGGTAACACCAAACAAAGTAACACAAATAACACCATAGTAACACAAATATCAACAAAACAATGGTAGCGTATACAAGGCGTCTGCATCGCGTCAGCACTCGTACTGACTCAAAAACGATGGTGCCCGCTTGTTTCCAGCACGCGAAACCATTTTTGCCAAACTAAATAACTACATTTTATACTAGTGAAATATTCATAGTATTATTTTATCGATAATCATCTGTCAGTCACTTGCACGTCCCTAGAGCTCTTCAAAGTGCATTTATAAAGTAAGCTAAAAACCAAAAATTATTTAAGAAATATTAAATATTATTTAAATTACTCATATTTTTACTGGTATCTTTATAATTACATGATTGTTTATAAAAATGCGTTTTATTTTTATACACAAACGTCGTTTCTATGTTAAAAAATTTGAACTTTTAAAAATAAAATTTGGGTTGTAGCTGTCTTCATAAAACGTTCGGTAATGTCACAGGTATCAAGCTATATTTTACAAGGTATAGTTAGTAAAACGGATGAAACAAATAAACAAAATTAAATTTAAACTTGTACAAATGGTACAAAACGGCTCGTATTCTTATTTATTGTAACATTTTATGTTTGCAATATAAATAAACACATTGATATTTAATTTTATGTAGGTACATAGGCAAGCTTAACTCAAAATCAATTTTTCTACCAGCAAACTTTAAAGGTTGTCTGTAAGATATCGCTGTGAGATATGTAACCAGTATAACCGATAATATTAATTTTCCTGCAATAATTCTTATAGTGTACAATAAAGAGTATTCCATGGTAAGTTTGTTTATATCACAGATAAGTACTGACCTGAGTAGCATGTCCGGCGGCCACCTTTGTTCCGTGACTGACAGTATGAGGCAGGGCACAGACGTGAATATGAGGTTGAAGAAAGTGAGGTACATTGAGTCGAACACCGACTGCGTTGAAAATACTGTGCAGATTTGAAATGCGAACTGGGGACAAACAATTATAGATGAATATTCAGTATTCTCAGAAATTTATACTTCGTTCCTAGCTCTTTGACTTTTGACTGCACGGATAGCCGAGTGGTATAGGTCTACACGCCAATTACCACTGTACGCGACGTGTCACGGCTTTGATCCCCGCGTAGGACAAGAATTTGTGCGATCTACAAAAGCTTGTTCTGGGTCTGGATGTCTTTGTGCATGTGAAACCCCCCGCGATACAAGTATTACTTTCCTTAGTGCGGGAGTTCTTTATTTTCAAGGAAGAAAAAGGACTACGTCTAAACATCACTACACTGCTATCGTCGAGTGAGCGAGACAATGCGCTTTACGGCGTTGAGCGCCATCTCTCTTTTACAACGGTAAAAAATTGTGCTAATTTTAAGAGGAGTTAGGCCCCACAGATTCAGTCTTACGATCATTTAAGCTGACCACCATTTATAATTTAGTACATTAATAGGTACTGAAATCAATAGCTGAATAAATAAAAAAATGTCAGTAGAAACATTCATCTCAAATTTTTGTCCTAGTTTATATTCTAGCACAAGAACTTACCATTATATTTCCAAGGACTAGATTCTTATAGAAGAAGTAGTGTATTAACGTAGCTAGCCTCTGGTTGTACCAGTGACCCATCACTAACAGTATCTTCTTGATCATAGAGAATTTTGTGAAAGCGAAGTCAGCAGACCTGTAAATTTTATAAATTGAAAATTGGTCACTATCAAGAAATACATTCAAAAATTATTTATTAAATGGGGAATGTTTTAAAATTTTGATATACAAAGATAATTTGTCCCTACTATCAATAACTTTATTAATAGAAATATATTATAAGTACTTGAAATATTTTTCTCAATTTCATTTTCACAAAATTTATCGAAAAAGTTGGGGCAACTTCCAGTTCACCCGTGACCACGGTCGGTGCAACTCGGCCAAAACGTCGGGAGAATAGAAATATCAAATTATATCGCGATTGTTGTCTAAAATATGTGTACAAGTCGCGAAAGTTTAAAAAACATTAACTTCCAGTCTGTTACTTAAACTGAATACAGCATTTTTTAAACCTTTGAAGGAATGTTCAATTTAAAATCAGTTCATGACATAACGAAAAAAAAACCAGTATAAAATGAAACACGTATGCTAAGACTATATATCCGTAGGTATATGTCTGGATCATCTGGTTTAATATTCCTTACCTGGCGGCCTGATGTCCCTCTTTCCCGAATATCCCGAAGCCGACGTGCGCCTCCTGTATCATGGATATATCGTTAGCGCCGTCGCCGATGGCCGCCGTGATCGGCTGGCCTGGGCTGTTCTTTATTAACCTAACTATCTGCAAAAGTGAACAAACACAATTATTGTAATTAATAAGATCTTAATAAAAATCGATGATATGGCTATCATTGATAAAGATTATTAAATGTCTCGGTATCATATTAGCAATCTATACTTGATCTTTAAAATAATTATCTAGCTATCATTGATGAAGATTATAAATTTTCTCGTTGTCATGTTAGAATTTAGTACTCAGGTTAATTACGTGCATATTTTGCCAATATCTAAAATCTATAAAGAAATTTGGAAACATACAAGCACATAAACCATAACTTCTCAAACACACTCCAAAGGTCAGGGTAACCTACCAGAACATGAGCAAAATTTCACCAAAGCCACTATGGACTTGGAGAACATTTTAAAGAGACATTTATTATTCCTTAATGTTTCAAAACAGCTCCACTGGGAAGGCTATTAAACTAATTAACAGCGATTTGGTTAGGACTGCAGTAAGCCTGTATTGTATGAAATAAATAAATAAAAGATAAAAAGTACAAACCTTAGCCTTCTGTATAGGCGACAGCCTACAGCATAGCACTGCATGACAATTGAGAGATATCTCCACAAACGCCTGCGCGAAGGGAGTGTCCAACACATGGGCCATACTGGTCCCGTCTACAACTAGGGTCAGATCTCTGTAGCTAGGCTCGTTGATGATACGTTTGCATTCGTCTAAATGTGCTTCTAACGATGCGTTGTCCTCGACGCCTATTAAAAACATTCTTCTATCGTTTTCTGAGATGTGGGCGCACGATTGTGCCACGTTTATTGCTGTTTCTATCTGCAATTTTGAAAAAAAAAGGTTATTATTAAGACTGGTAAATATTTGGACGAGTAGAGTTTGCAACTGAAATAACTGGGTCTGAAAAAAATTGAGGGCTTATAAAACTTACAGCTTAAAAATGTATTCATTCCAAATGGCCTCCATGTTACATAATAAACGATTATTTCTAATCAACTTTGCATACTTATACAGCCATATAATATAAGATCATAATTCCAAAAAACCGAACTCATTCAACAACGTTATCAGTACCATATGATTCAGAAAAATAATTAAGTAACAGTAATTTTATCACTTTATCGATATTCCCAGGATTGATGTCATTCGCACTTGATAGTGCGTACAGATTACATTGATGAATATCCGCCACGTGAGTGCCAATGTTGCAGATACTACATTGTTTTTATTATATTAGATCAATGAATGTATCTAGAGTCAAGTGGTAGCGCGTGGATTGGGAATGTACTTGTTATGGGCGTTTTTAGGATAGCATTCATGCCGAAAACCAGGTCATAGGTATAGGTCAAAAGTAAAAATAACACCAAGATCTATAGGTCTGCTTACAAATATGTATTATGAAATAAAAAACACTTTACGTGTATAATAATTTATAACATTGAAATTTTATGCGATGAGCAACTAAACAAAAATAAAACAAAACCGACACAAATTTTAGATTATACTATTGTCTTAAAATTTTGTCCATATGACTTCAATGTCTTCATATACATGTCTGATAACATAACACAAGCTCTGCTTAGCTTGGGATCAGATGGCCGTGTGTGGATATTGTCCCAAGATATTTATTTATTTATATTCTAGACTGGATACCAAAGAAATTTCAAATGCTTCCTACCTTATCACCAGTAAGCACCCAAGTCTTAACACCAGCTCGCCTGAGAGAGGCCAGTGTATCAGCCACGTCGTCCTGCAAGCAGTCTTCCACGCCGGTGGCGCCCACTAGCGTCAGCTGCTTCTCTAACACTCTGTACTGGAGAGTCACTTGCTGGAGAGCGTCTGCGCTCTTCCCGTCTAAGCGCTTTATAGCTGGAATGAAATGAGTGTTTTTTGGTTGGAATTTCTTGGTGCAAGCGATAATCGACCTTAGTTCAGAAGTAACAGGGCTAATGTTTAAGACAACAAACGGGACTTATTCGCGATATAATTCGATATTTCTTTTTTGCCGACGTTTCGGTCGTGTTGCACCGAAGTGGTGGTGGTGGATTGAGAAAAGAAATATCGAATTATATCCCGAATAAGTCCCGTTTGTAGTCTAAAATATGAGTCGCGAGAGTTTAAAAACATTAACAGGGCCAAACTGTATGTGGTAGATCAAATAAGATACAAAGAGAAAAAACGGGTTGAAATGGCATTAAACGTTATAAAGCACCTTTTCGCTATGTGGGGCAAAATATAAAGATTTCAAGTATACATCAATAGTGTGCCTGTGATCGATGATCATAAGTAGTTTTTAATATATCACCAATTTCAATTCATGAGCATACATACCTTCTGTAACCCTTTCATATTCCTCTTCAGGTATTTCCCTATAAGCTATCGCCAGAGTCCTCAAACCCCTATTTGCGAACGTCGTGACATCTCTATCGGTATCTTCAATAAGAGTTGTTTCTTTGCATAATGGAAAGACTGAACTCTCTGCTCCTTTGCAGAAAAGCCAGATCTGAAACAAGTAAATAGGTAAGTAAAGAGGAATATTATAAAGAAATGCATGATAACCGAGTTAGGTAAACTTTACAAACCTTTCCATCTTTATCCCTTAGAATAATAGACATTCTTTTCCTTTCTGACGTGAACTCTATAACTTGCAACCTTTCATAAAGCTCTGTGTGTTCTCCAATCTTTAACAGCAAATTGTTTCCTTCTTCACCTAAAAACGTGACACCAATTCGCTCAGCTGCCTCAACTAGGGCCTTCTCATCAGGGCTGCTACCCTGGTAGTCAATGTTGTTCCCATTCTCGTTTATAATGGAGTTCCAAGTCACGTTATCTATAAGTCCGTTGGTAGAAGTAGGGTTCTTGATCTTTTTTCTCCGGAAGAAGTTCATCAGTTGAAGGTTCCCGCTTCCTGAGAAGCGCGCGCTTAGTTTCTTCATGTCTTCATTGGACACTTGCACAGCATGACAAAGAGCGAGAATTCTAAAGAAGAATTTGATGTCTGTCTGAAATAGAAAGGAATTTGTGTCATATTCTGTAGAATGATCATTTCCTAATATTGTCTTCCAAAAAAAGTAAGCCAAACTTTTTTAGATTGGATTTCTTTGATTTTGATTTAGTAGTAACCTTAAAATCCACCAATGATTAGCGTGTTTTATCCTTATTAGTTTTAGCAAAAGATATCGATTGTTAAGATAAATATTACAATCTAAAACTTAAATTGCGATACGAAACGTCATGCGTAAAATTTAATGAATATCGCAAATATGCGATATGTAATCTATCGTACCATAACACTGTAGTTTTATCATCGGGATAGTAATATCCTTAAGATTTGAAACTAAAATCAACAAGAAAACGTTTGCTTTGTTTGTTTTCCCTAACACATAACATAGCTTGACTGGCCTGTTGGTCTAGTGATTAGTAGCCCTGACCGATACAGCGGTGGACGTGGATCCTATTCCCACCCAGGAAAAATGATCATTTTTTTTCGTCTGGTAGTAACTGGGTGTAGAAATATATTGTAAGTTTGCTTATCAGTTGTCTAGTACTTATAACACAAGTTACTCTCGTATACTTAATATGAGACTAGATGGCGTTCTGGGAATGTTGAAAAATATTTATATATTACATGTCGCCAAATGATCAATGATGAATTGCAAATGTAGGTTTATCTTTATTCAAAAGTTTTGACTAAATAGTAATATAATATTTAGAGTTCTGAAGTCCAATAAAACTGACCTGAAGTGCGTCCACGGGTTCAGAGGACCTCTCCACATCATACAGTCTGTTCTCCTTTTCTTCGTACATTCGACCTCTTATTGAACATGCTTTGAACACCATGAGGTTCTTAGTAAGGGTGCCAGTTTTGTCCGAGAACAGCACTTCGACCTGGCCCAACTCCTCGTTTAAGTCTGATGTGTTGGCGACAGCTGGTCTGCCGGTTTCCTCGCAACGGAGATCCTTGTCCCAACCAATGAATAAAGCACCTGAAATAGCCACCTTGTTTAACTTAGACAATTATCTCAATTAACGATCATAAATTAACTGTACAGATAAAGTGATTTCCGGTTTGATATAAAGTTTTATTAGTAATTGATAAAGGATTAAACGTCGTTAAAAGTTAATATTATAACAGTTCAAAGATACGACATGAAGAGATATCCTTTCAGTCGGTATTAAAGAGTCTAAACTGTGCACATCAAAACTCAAAATTCATCATCGAATATAAGGTGTACATCATACCAATACAATAGGTATTTTATAAATGTGCCAAATATTAAAATTAATTTTCCTCTATGATCAAGGAAAATAAAAAAAATGTCTTTAAATAATAGATAAAAACCATAATCATTACAAAGGGGACTTACCAGTGAACTTATATAACTCAATAGTCACATACAACGACATCGGTATAATGTAATAATAGAGTAGCAGAAATGAGAACAGATCTTGAAGGAGGTAACCGATAGGTACTGGGTACGGTGTTCCTGGGCCCAAGTACAAATCCCTTTCCGGATTCCCTCTTTCGATTAGCAATTTAGCAATCAGTGACACAAACATCTCGAAGACTAGAAGAAGTATGAAGAACAGGAGGAATCCATTGATCGCCAGCTCGCAAGATGAGAACTTATTCCCAGAGTATTTGGAGTTTAGAGCCAGTTTCGTTTCTTCGCCTGTAAAGAGTTTAAGTCATGTTTAAAAACAACATTGTCTCTTTTCATACATATTTCGCAAATATTCATTCAAAGAAAAACATAACTCCATTTATCAAATAAAGATATTTCACCATGTCAACACTAGACACGATACCTGGTTGATAACCGGGAAAAATCTTGATAAAATATTCTCGATACATGCATCAATTCATATACAACTCTGATTCCAATATAATCTAATCTTTGAGACTCAAGGCTAAGTTTACCAAAATATTACTATATATCGACTTATGAGCTTCTGGCAAGGTAATTACCCAAGGCCCTATTACCCAACCTGAGGGCCCCTACATCTCTAAGTAACATCATTGCAATTGTAGAAGAGAGTCGGCACTCGTTAGTCTCACGCTTCCACAACTGCAACAATATTACTTTAAGAAGGACAGTAGGCCTCCTGAGACTTTGATAAACCCTGAAATGATGGTGTAGTAATTGTGCACGAAAGGACCCTTAAGTGTTCAAATAATAAAAACTTGAAAAAGCTTATTTTGCAATCTCTGACACCACATACCAGTAGGATATACAACGGCAATTTTAAAAAGAGTGGATTTCGAGGAAGAATTTCCACTGAAGTTAAATTCATACAAACAGGAAACTATGAAATTCGGCTTACAAAAGACTATCTGTCTTATTCAAGAACAACACCTTCCTAAGGGGCATTTTAACATGTGCACCAGTCTCTACAAAGATAGCACTTTACCTCTATCAAATGACACTTGGCAACTTTAAGCCCAGAGTAATTTTTGAATACGGCTTCAAGTTCAAAACTATAAGCAAGCACACTTACCAGTATAAATGGCGCATCCTATCGCCCACTCGGTGTTCTTCACCCGGGACCCCCGAAGCATCAGGTTGTCTGGTGTGAGCGGCAAACTGTCCATACTAGGTATATCCAGCCGGCCATAGAACGTGTAGAGGTCTGCCACTGGATGTGGCACTTCTATCCGCATGTTTTGCGGGAGTATATCTAGAGAAGATAGACTACTCATGTATAATTTCCAGAAATTGGAGATTAAATATGACAAATGCTTAGCCGTAACTTACCATACGATACCAGTTTTGGGCGACCCGTGGGTATTATTTTAATATAAAATACACATCTTAGGTATATTAACTAAGGTCTTCTCAAAATAGGTTTTCCCTTTTTGATTTTGGGATTACCCGAGAAACGTATTATTTATTGAAAGCAGAATAATATTGATAGACATTCTTATCAAAATATTTAACATACTAATCAGATAAGCATTTTAGGATCTATGCATGGGACAGAGATAGTTATCTTCTTTTTTCTATTACCCGTATAAATGTGTCGTAAGAGCTAAATAATGAAAGCAAGTTAGAATGACAATGCATTTAGAATGAATGACTAATGACACATGATGAGTCCACAAATAAAAGAGCAACATTTACAAGACAAACACGTTTATTACCACAATTAGAATACAAACAATCCACAAACACAATGAAATCTACTAAGTACACACTCAGCAAAATTTTCTAAAATTTTGACAGAATATTCAAATCCACAGAATGCAGTTATTGAAATATTATTCTTAGTGTATTGAAATAGAGTCATAATTCAAGTGACGTATTGTAGTAGACTTCAGACTTAAGTATTTTTTTAAAACAATACTAATCTTATCAATACATTTCGTCTGTTCCATGAATTCGAAATGAATCATGATATGAGTAAATATCCAATACAGTTAATTGGTCCATTAGCGGGATTAGACTCAAACATTTGCTATTTATTCATACAATGGATTTATTTGCATAAATAGCAAATATTTCGGACTAATACAATTGGCCAATTAAATACTATAATTAGCATAATACTATAGTACTTTGGCTTAGATACACGGACGTTAAGCATAAAAGAGCTTAGTGCTAATATCTGTATAGATAAGCATCTAGAATTGTATTGTCATGTTCCTGTCAAGATTAGAAAAGATTAAAAATAGCTCGTCTTTCAGTGAATTTACGTATAAGGGTGAAAAGACCACATATTCACCTTAAAACTTGCAATACAATGTTATTGCTTTACAGAGAAAATATCCAACATCTGTTTTCCAAAATTACATTACTCATACTTTTAAACACACTTACATTCTATCGCCAATTCTTCACATTCCACTACATAACCGAGTTAGTCTTAAGTTGAAAACAATAATTATAAATCCACATTGAACACATATTACTATATTTCACGATTCCCACAAAATGATCCACCCGAAACCCGCGTGCACACAAATAAGCCCAGATCACCACAACTTAAATCTATGAACACATTGAAAATGGTAACACTATTAACCAACTGACTACCTATTTCACAAACATTTAAAACACAAAAGCGTGAACTATTGCAGTACATGGATATTGTCACAATATCTTCTTAAATACCTGGCGTATAGCCGACTAGCGGCGCAGGCACCCTCAGGGTCTTCAGATTGGTTTCCCCATCGAGGTTGGCGGTCGTGACGTAGCACTTGCCCTTTTCGCCGGCAGAACAGAGAAGGACCAGGTCGGCTGGCACCTCTCTCCCTCGACGCACCCGGACCAATGTGCCCGGCGCGATTGAAGAGTTGCGGACTTCCTTTATAACCCCCTTGTGGACTATTTCCACTGTTTAACAAAAATGTTATATTATAATTTAGGGAATTTTGAGATTGACGGTGGCAGAATGCGATTTGAGTGTTGAGGAATTATAAAAACATGCCGAAAATGTATGATCCACCTCTAAATAACTATCTAGAGGTGGATCATACATTTTCGGCATGTTTGTACCCATCCTCATCCTTAACCAAGCATGAGCATTCGATTTTTTACTGGAATTCGTCGATTCTCTAGTTATAAATATTAATAGAATTGATCATTAAGCAGCGACAAGAGGATGGCAATACTGCCCGGGGATTACCACTACCTCTTAAATCAGTACTGCTGCAACTGCGGAAGAGAAATGCCGCTTCAAAAATCAAAAGGTTTTTACTTCGAGTAGTCCTTTTCAGGCACTTTCAAAACTTTACTGACTCTAGTTGCTCTTTAGGCGCATTACACAACCACAATTTTACTTTAGCAATGGGAAATTTTAGATTAAGTACCTATAATCATTTAATACGAAACCTCCAATCTGAAGTGATCAAGACAAATTACCTTTATTTTTTGTTAATCTCAAAAATGACTTGGTGTTTATAGTCCTGATAAGCCCTTTGTGGCGAATGATCAGTAGCTTTGCTATATTACATTGGATTAAGTTTGATAAGATATCAAACCTCATCTATCAAAAAAAGGAAACACCTGAACGTTTTACATACGTATCTTAATATTTAGAAATGTATATTTTTATTTTTATGTAGGTACTTATTATTTATCTTCCTGCCCTGCTTCCATTTGAATTTGAGGACACACCTAACGCGTAAATTCTGCTGTTACTAAGTATCGTATCCATTTTTGCTTACACATTAAAATGAAAACGTGTAGTTAATCGACTAGTAAGTACTTAAGTAGTAACCATTCGTCGTAGTCGACATTTTTGTATACAAGCGCATATCGGCAACAGCAGAAATAGTGCCATTGTGGGAAAGTGATCCCGCTGCACGTCAAAGTGCGTATACATTTTACATATCATACACAAAACCTTATCTTTACTTTAAGAGGAACCGCTACCTCTTGAAGAAGAGACCAAGAGGTGGCCAATCTGGATATTCACACAGTAGAACCAAATTGCAACGTTACTACGGTTATGTCAAGTAGTAACAGCAACGAGATCAACTGATCGGTTTTGCAGTAATCGAACTTAGAAATTTTAATTCTAATATGTATGTCGGAGAGGTCGTATAGGTACCTATTGTACCTGCGTGGTGTAACGCCGATGTCAGCGACAATATGATGATTGTTTGTGGAACGTCAAATATGACAGTTAGAGTCTAGCGACTGGATTACTTGGGGGTGGTCTGTACTGCGGAGCCGTGGAGTCTTGGAAGATGAACCCAAAAGGCGAACGGACGGAAGTGCAGAACTCGCCGCGTTTCACAATATAATCTGTTATCATCTTCCACGTGTTTGTAAAACCAATCATGTAATTGTAATAAACGATAATCAAGCGATGTAACGAAGACTTTATTTCAACAAGACATTCAATATGGCTGGTGAAGACTGTCTAAACGCTCTGCCAATACATATCCTATCCGTCTCATCCTACATGTATTTAAACGCGAAACTTTTTAGGTATGGATGGATGTTTATTACTCCCTTAAGTTTAAACGGCTGGATCAGTCTTATATGGTATGGAGTTAGCTGATACCTTGGACTAACAATGGGCTACTTTTTAACCAATTTTGTCTGAAGAGGGTAATGTTTATGCAGCTATAACCGACATTTGCGGGGTAGAAGATACGGGCCACAGCTAGTTTTCGGAAATAAAAAGATTACGTCAAATCTAGCTCTTCAGTCCCGGACAGTTTAAACGAGTCATAGAAATATTAATAGAATAGGTAGATACTTATTACTGAGTCAAACCTTGTAACCAACGCCCTGAACATTCACTTTGCGGAACTCTCTACCTATTGAGTACTGATAGAATAGACGAATCATTAACAGATAACTGACACTATTCAAGGTTCTGCACACGTAACCATCAGGCACTTATCCACGTGTTAGATACGGGAAATTTATTGCTGAGCTAATACTTATACTCTTTCATGTATGTCAGCAATTCAGCATTTTGTTTTGGTCTGATTACGTTATTACACCGGATAATGTTAGGAATCCTCAAATTTCTTTTTTAATATGTCGTAATATTGCTTCAATTTTAATGTTTTGATGACGTCAGATAGGAACGCGTGGAAGAAGGACACATGCTGCGCCGAACCCAAATAATAATTAGGATAAGGGCAGGGGATTGGGGAATGATGATGATTTCACATTTTTAAGGACACTCAAATTGTCTATTAAATATCATCCTAACTAACGAGTTGTAACTTGAATTTGTTTACTTTTACTACTTATTACTTTGTTTGGAATCACGGAGAAATCAATTTGACATAAGTAAATAATAAATGTGATCAGAACTATGAATAATAATATCAACAAACTTGAATTTCGGGTTAAAACTAGCAGACGTAAGAACACAGATAAGTTATCACTGTATGGTTACATCGAAATATGTGCGATAACATTGAGGATCATTTACATTAGCGGATGTTATTCACGACCTTTGGAAAAACTATTCTAATTTCTGCTTTTCCTCAACCCCTCTCTTTCACAATGATATGTGCAATTAAACGAACTTAAGGTATGTTAAAATTCTGCATATAAGCAATACATGCATATTGCGTCGTCCGAAAGAAAAATATTAAATATAAAGATAATTTATTTTGTGAAAACACGGGCATATGTTTACAAAAACAGAGGTATTCTCCTTCAGAGGTTTTGGCTCTTCCATCCCAAAAAATATTCGGTACCTACTGACTATTTTGGATGGGAAGTCAAGTTCTTTAACAACATCCTTTGTTTTTAGAAAATTATTTACTGGCCTAAAAGTAATTTCGAGGCACGAAGCGATATTTGAAACATTGCCTGGGTCTATTCAGACATTACAATTATAATCTCACCTATTTGATTATTGACCTTGTTGTCTGCGCGATGCCGCAGCCAGTCTTCGTACCCTTGCTTCATAGCAGTCACAAGGACCATGAAACTGAGGGGTGCTATACTGGTGAACGGCGATACTGGACTGTCTGTTGGAAAAAAGAAAATTGCAGTAGCATGGATAGCCATTTTTATTACTTCTTCAATTAAACTTAAGTTTTTTACTTTGACAGAGATAAAAAGTATTACAAATTTTAATATTATTTTATTTCTAATCGAAATTGGGTGTCGTCCTTTCTGACTTGGGTTTCTTTGATTGAAGCGGATTAATCCATAAACATAACGAAGGATATTCCAGATATCATTTATCAACTTTTAAATTTGGAATAAGCAACAAATCCATCAAAAATGAGTTTTGCCAAATGTTGCATGCATTGAAAACGTTATTAGATAACTACAAATGTATTAATTAGCAGTTAGCGGGTAGTTCGCAGGTTCGAGTCCTGTTGAGGTTATTTTTTTTGCTGATAGTTTGACTGTTCATATTATTACAAGTGTGTGTTTAGCAAGTACCAATTCGTAGATAATAACTAATTAAAAATAATGATGCATTCTCCTGAATGAAAGAATGACAAAATAATGAATAATTGTGATAAATCAGGGCGATTAGTAAATATGGGATGCTTTGAACGGATAAGATAGTAATAAATATCTGCGTAAATGCGCCAGTATTTACCTAAATACTCATTACGTATCAATAGACATCATATCCTGATTAACGTATAAGCACTTCTATTAATAACACATCTCTGATAAATTTATTTCTTCGCATTGCGTGAAGTGATGAAAAAAGACTGGAATTATCTCGAACTGTCTTTATCTTTACATATTTGTATAAGCTTTTATCGTATTTTTTTTTAAAGTTCAAAAAGGAGGATCTCTTCAATTCGTTCGGATGTTTCTCGAAGTAGAAGTATAACTTCTAAGTAGACGATGGAGTAAATTGGGTGATTCAAGACCTTTCCAAAGATCACTTAAAAAAGTTTTGAGCTAGAAGTTTTTAAATAGTGTTTTTTTTTTCATTTCTTTGTATCCTGTTTTGTCGGCATTGTATAAAAAACTGATCTAATAGATGTCCTCTGAAGTGCGAAACAAATATTTCTCTTGGGAATATAGTCATGTAAGCCTTAGCCTTAGACTATATTACACATGCATAATCAATTAAGGACGATTCTATTTTCCCGTAGACAGATGTTTTTATTCAGTCAACCGGCCTCTTACATTATCAACACGTAGTATAATTATTACCGACAATGACACGTTTAATTAAAAATGTAACTCATACTGAAGCATTGAAGTTACATTAATGTAACAGACGATATAAATCAATAGATAATAAGGTAGGATATGCGCTTATATGACGACTTCGATGTTATACGGTTGTTTGATAATCATCAGTTTAGTCCAGAATATCCTTAAGGTCCTTTTTTATTTTCTGCCGTTATCTTCCATTCTGAACTTCTACCATCATTTTATCTATTTTAAAGATTCAGGTACTGATTGGCCTTCGGATTTCTCTAACCCATAAATCCCATTGAATTTCTAGTCTAGATCAAGCGCAAGTAATTAGCCCAATATTGTAAAAAAATACCAACACGGCTGATTGCAATACGTGGTAACGAATACCGGTTAATAGGAATTGATAATTAAATGGTTCAGTTATTCGTCACACTAAATAATTAATGCTGTTTTGTGGAAACAAGCTGATATATAGTCAGACACAAGTGTTAAATTTCACATACAGTCACACAATTATAACATGACGATATAATTACAAGATAGTGATGAAATTCGTAACAATAGAGATGTCAAAGATAATCGATGTATTAATTACCTAAATGTGTTTCCAATATCTGTTGATAAATATTATTGACGTATAAAGTGGGAGGGTACCGTGATTAAGAAAATAGAAAACGGATATTATTATTTTTTTCTTAATGAAGCCCTTTCAACCCTTCCTCATCGGGGTTTCTTTTCTTTTTTCTTTGATTTTGCCGGTAGGCAATAAGACTAAAAGAAGACCGTAATATAGCATAAGAAAAAAAAAAACTATACATTAAGATCAATCGCGATTGACTAAACGAACTTTAGAAAATGGGCCTACTTAGCGAAACAACAGAGCGACTTAAAAACTGAATCCATTTCCTATTCAGATTTTTAGGGTGCCACAGCAGAGATCTTATAGCGACAAGTTCTTCCAAGAGTATGACGCTCGGAGAACAGATTTGACTTCAGGCATAAGTCAAAACGTAGCCGAAACACCCTCAGAAAAAAATAATTGTACTAACTCTTGTGCTACTTCCCTGGTTTATCTAACACAATGAGTCCTTAGTTTTTCCAATAGTCAAGCTTCTAACCGTCGAAGTGGTATTTTCCTGTGACTCTAAAAAAACCCACTTGCAAAAACACTTATCAGGTATTAAAGATTCTGAATAATTTATGACTGAAAAAGAGGGGGTTTAAAACTACATATTTCGAAGTGAATGTAAAGAATCGCGAAGGTGCATACTTTCTCACGAATTTCCTGAAACTAACTATTAATAATTCAGCACGCATATTAGTATCGCTACCTTCTAATTTAGAGTGCTTTTAATTCAGGCCTACTTTTATATAGCAATAAATTGCAGTACATTAAACACAGACTGGTTTTTAATTTAACAATCAATATTTATGGTAATTTGTGAGCTGAACATGCCATTTTAAAAGTTTTTATACGTATTGTGTTAAATTAACTTTTGCACTGACCTATTAACTGGGCCAGGGAAATGATAGACTAAAAGGAATAAGTCTATTTCTTTTTTTACCCGTAGTATTTTTTGCCAGTCACTTTAAATAGACCGAAATATGCGAATATGTTATAATCAATGTTGTTCTACGTAGGTACGTATAATCGAAGCTTTTAATTAAACCCATAAACGCAGCAATTGTATTAAAGACTGCCCAAGGTTTATTAATCGTACTATTTCCATATTTGATTACACTTAACCATTGCTAAGTGACATATGATCAAAGGGTTGCCTATTTCTCAGAAATAACCGAGTGAGGAACTCTATACGTCTGTTATATTACTCATGCAGATGGATAAAACAGATACCTACTTACTTATCATTATTCATATTGATCGTATTTTATTCTTAAATAAAAGGTGGTTGTTCTTATCGCTTCTACGTTGAAATGTATAATGTTATTTTATCATTTCCCTATTCATAAGCACAAGTTAATTAAAATCTAACCAAATTGGGTTATTTTCAGCTTATCTTAAAAAAAATCCACTCTTTTGCTTTTGAACGTTTTCTCGAAACCTTCTTCCGACTACAACTTTTCGGGAACCCTACTTTTTTTACTTTAAAATTCTTTGTGATTATTTTTCCTTCTTTGTGTCTTATCGCAGAAAACACGAATGGTACATCAAGGACTACAAGTAAAGAAGTGTATAAAGGACTTTAACTTACCGATCACCACAGAGATGAGTGTCACAATCAGGAAGTAGAAGTTGACGACTCTCCGGAACTGTTCGGTCAGGTTCTTGGGTATGAACATGAGCATCGTGTACTTGGACGTCTTGATTTTGTTGTGTTTTAGCTTGTCCCCTTCCACCGTGGTCCCCACCTCAATCTGCCGCGTCTCCGATATCGCTGATACTTTGTTGCCCTGAGAAAATATAGAGGGATAAACCAGGTATCCACAGACCGTTCCCATAAAAGAGGCAAATGATACAGTTTGAAGTAAACTATAATTGATGTAGTTCCTCAATCTGCCGCGTCTACGATATCGCTGATACTTTGTTGCCCTGAGAAAATATAGAGGGATAAACCAGCTGTCTGAAGAATTTTACCGTAAAAGTGGCAACTGATACGGTTTGAAGTAAATTATATTTGATGGAGTTTCTTGCCGGTTCTTCTGCTTAAGAATGACATTTTGGATCCGCGCAACTAGAGTCAGTAACGTTTTAAAAGTGCCTGAAAAGGTGTACCTACTCGAAATAATAATTTTCTGATTTTGATGTTTAAATAAAACCCAGTTCAGTGAACTTCAGTTCAAGTGAACCTATCCTTTATGAAGCTTCCTTTTTTAATATATTTCTTTGTAAATTTGTTGTTTTGTAATAACACACACAATAGTAGGTTAAATTCCAACTTAAACTTAATGATTGATACAAATTGCGTTTTATTCAGTGCTGTAAAACATTTATTTTGACTGGCTTATTGGTCTAGTTCTTAGTGGCCCTGACTGCTAAACCAGAAGTCGTGAGTTCGATTCCCACGCAGGATAAGTGTTTATGTGATGAGCACGATCATTCGCTCTGTATCTGGGTGTTATTTATCTATAAACCGTATGTATTTAGTTAGAAGTATATAAGTATGTTTATCAGTTGTCTAGAACTCATAATATAAGTGCTGCTGAGTTTGAGACTAGATGGCAGTGTATAAAAATTGTGGAATATTTTATTATTAGGTATAAATATATTTAAATAGGTATATCTGATAACTAGTCTCTAAAATTGCCGCTTATCACTTAAAGCGTTTAAGTACATGCCATTTAATTTGACCGACAAGAAAGTTGGATCACTTCGTAATAAGTAGGCACTTAATTAAAAACTTCAAGCAAACTGAAATTCTAAGAAATGTCAGTGTTTATTTTATCCATAAAGAACCGGTGATACTATTGAAATTACTTAAACGCAATACCACGACGCTAATTATCTAAGATTCTTAGCCTTTCACGAAGTTTAAAGGATGTTCAATCCATATACCTATTACCGGTGGTACTATTAACATTATTGATGTACTCAGCTAATTCTTTTTATTGTAACCATAAGTAACGATAAACAGTTCTGTTTGACTTAGACCTATAGGTTTGTGAGCCTCAACCCGGTTGCTAAGCGAATTCCAATCATTTTGCTATTTAGGCAAAGTTATCAAAGTGCCGCTATCTTTCCCCCCTATGTATCTGCGTAGTATGTTCTGATTACGGCACGTAATCACAACATAGTTCGTCTACTAATAAGTTTGTAAAGTATAGTGCTCACATAATAACTCCCAAACTATAGTTATTATCTAATCGAACACTAGGAAGAACCTGATTTTAGAGCAATTATTAGTATAGTATTATAGTTATTGAATTCCTAGGTACATATATTATATTCCCGTAGACCGAAAGTTATTCCTATGTCGTCCCGTCTATAGATAAAACTATAATTCTATTTTTTATGGTTCAGTTAATTGTAGTACTTTATCGACATTAGTTTTAATTGCTCAGAAAACTGTGTGGGCGTGCTTAAAGTACTCTACAATCCTTTCACGGATATAAAACGCATGAAATATGAAAAATAAACCCTTTGTTAACCTATTTGCACACATTGACATCAAAAATAAAACAACATATTTCGTATACGGGATCACAAACTCTTATCGCTAGTAGGCGTGGCCTTATACTATTTTGAGTGGCCTTATGCTGTAATCAAACTAATTCTCAATCTATCAGTCACCTTGCTTGTTTTGGAAGTCGGAAAATCACTTTGTATCACGTGGTTTTCACGGACTTGGCTACAGACATAAGTCTAGCCAGTGCATACATTTTTAATTCGAATTGCCTTCTTAGAATACCTTTTTACACTGAAAATACAACTGTACAATAAAGTACAAAGTTTTAAAAAGCTGTGTCACTTTCTACTTAAAGGCTTTCTACAAGTTGATCGACGTAATGTGTTTAAACATTCATTACGGTATTAGCACCGTGGGATATAGCGCGAAAAAAATGTGTGAATTCAAGGTCTTCGCATTTTTCTACACACAGCTGATCGATACGTATCGAATAGAACATTTTTCTGCAATGTTCTAGCCGCTATTAATGTTTTGTGTGGTGTAGAATAAATGATGATATCAACACTAGATCCTCTTTTATGTTTAACAACAAGTATTAAACTGTGAATGTAATTGTCATATACACTGGAATTAAATATTCCTCTTCAAACTTCATAGCAAGGGACAGCTTTATGATTGTCCTATACTTTTCAGCCATGGTGTTTGTCTTTCAGGGAGTAACCAGATTGTTTCCCGCGAATCAGACTCATGCACAAAGTGATTAGAAAAAAAGCGTATATACGGTCGAATTAACCTCCCCTTTTTTTAAAGTCTAAAAATAGTTTTAATCGTGGATTATGGCAAACTAAACAAAAGCGAGTTAGGGAATGCTGCATGATAGTGTTGGGCAAATAACAAAGCAGTACGCCGGATATCAACAACTACGACAGAAGTCACAATGATTAGAAACGTGTGGCTATTGTGTATAATGTTTATATCGACAATAAGATAAAGACGATTAACTACTTATTTGATAAACAGTAAACAATGCTGCCCTAAAAATATCACATCATTCTGTTGTCCAATCACAACGGACAATTTACCTACAATATGGAATCACCTAGTACTTAACACATGTCGAACTTCTCTCTTTCGGATTTCATTGATATTTGCTGCCCAGAAAATGAGTCATGGCGTTCCAACATACCTTGGGAAACGCCAGAGAAAGGGTTCATATTTAGTACTAAATATATATTAAAGAAAATCTTACAAAATGTCTCGTTTAGCCCAGAAACTAGATATCGCCAAATTAAAGTTCCCAAGTAGGGCAACAGTAATAGTGAGCATTATTGTAATAAAGGTGCACTTCAGAGGTTAGAAAGTAGGGAAAGGTCTACGACAGAACCAGAGAAATGACTCCATCATCGAAATAGTTTGTGTATCATATTTATAAACTGTTTCTTATCAATTGTAAATACAATACCCATTAGTTGAGTTATTACGGATTATTTATTCTAATTTTCCGCAACTATGTAATTTTATTTAGTACCTTGCCGGAGCTAATATATGAATGGATTGTAGAAATATGTAGACTTATTACTTAAAATAAAGGGTTAATAATGAGTAATAGTGAACTACCTAAAAAGGAAGTGACGAAAGTCATTTCAAGATAAACTATTTCCTATTTGAGTTAATTGCAAGTACATTCGCAAAGATCACGTTGATGATACGAACAAAGCTTAGATTACAAATTGCTTTAAATTAGCAGAAACATACTTAAAAGTGATAAATACAAGATAAAAACATACTGATTATCATAATATCACGCAATTATTTATGGCTAATTTAGTATTTTAGATACGTATTTATAAAAAGGAAAGCCCAAATCGTCTGCTAATAGTTAATAAGTTATTTCAGGAGAATATTTGTAAAAAAAAAGTTTTATTTGCAAAAGGGAAATACAAATAAAATTTAAAGTGCTGGAAAACGGACTTCGCACCCAGATAATGCATGCACAAAATTTCATCAGGACGTATTTTATTTTTATTTTATGACGCATGGACGTGTAAGTAGAATATGGAATTTCAAGAACTCTTTCTAAGAAAACGAGCATTGCGTGCCGACCGCAATTTGGTTACATCCTTTTGTATCTTTTCACACAATTTAATCAATAAAATTTGAAGGAAAAATATGTTAAACAAACTTAAATATTAATAATAACATTAGACTTCCTTGGTGTCAACAGGGACTGGAATTAGGAATTATAATTTTGGCCCGAGAAGAAAGTTCCGAATCCGATTTAACACACTCGAAAAAACAACAAAACAATTAAAAACTATGAATAACGAAAAAAAAATTACCTTCATTTGTCACATTGAGTTTTGATAAACTAAGTACGAAAGTAACTTTTAATGAAAGCCATTAGGTGGGCGCGTCATGTTGGTGTCCACTATAGAAGTGGTATTGGACGACTCGTGCCAATGTCAGGATCGCCAGTACACGGCACTGCAGCAGCTAATCGTGAGAAGTTAAGCAACTGACAGCAAATTAGCGCTTCCCGCGACATTGACTGAAGATTATCAAGGCCGATACTTTCATATTAGCATTAACATTAGAATAATAGGTTTTATTAATTTTTGGAGTAAGATCGTCCAAAATTTAGCATGTTAGCTGATGAAAAATTTTAGTCTGGTAACATTTTGACAGACGAAAATAATTGTTTCCGTTACGTAGATCTAGGTAAAATACTTTTCAATGACGAAAAAGAAGTTCTTTACTTCCCAAAGTCTCGAAAACTAGGCAGATGTTTATGCCGTAAAAAGGATGTTTAGGTTAGATGGAAACTTCATCCACGTAACGAAAGCTACAAACAAAACTAAATGGAGTGTATCCCTTTGTACCTACTTGGTTTTTTTTTCTTTATATCGGATAACGTTATTCACCAAGGGACGGCCCTTGCTATCATATCATTTTTCTAAAGATATCGAAGGCTATAAATTGCAAATAGTTTTTTTATAATCTGCTAATCTTTCCGGGGTGTCAAGATCCCATACACTTATCAGAAAACTTCTACAACTTGATATCAACAATTCATATCGCAATCTTGAAAATTAGACGCTAGTGATAAGCATAAATTAATCTTGTTATGGTCAATATCATTAACGTTAGGCCATTTTGAGTTTTTCTGTCTCTAAGAATATTGTCCAATAAATAAATATTTCTCAACATTCCCACAACGCAATCTAGTCCCAAATTAAGTACATATACGAGAGTAACTTGTGTTATGTGTTGGCAACTGATACATGCAACATACTTAATACTTATACATTTCTAAGAACATACATATCATAGATAAATTACACCCTGACATAGAACAAATGATCGTGCTCATCCCACAAACATTTGTTCTGGGTGGGAAACGAACCTACGACCTCTGGTATAGGAGTCTGGGCCTAGGCTGTCTGGCTAGGAAGTTGATGGTACCACCTCGTATTCGGACGATAGAAGAATTGGCACCATTAACATTGATTTCACAAGAATAAACTCAAAATATGATATGATTTAGTATATAGCGTTCAGTACAAATTTAGGGCATTGTAAGTATATTATGTCGTCATTCCATTCAAAATAATAAAAAAATATGCAGAATCAGCACTTGAATCACGTGTTACTTAAATTGATTATGTAGACGCATTAGGTACAGATGATAAAATATTAAGTAATTAGTATCGTACCATTTATATCAAACTGTTTGTAATCAGTGTGGCAAATCAAATACCTTCCATACCGGATGTTTTGTTAAATCATAATAAAACAAGAGGCCTAGGGTGTCACTACCATGAAGTAATGCTATGCGCTGCCATGCACCATAGATTTAGTCAGTAAGAGTCTGACGCTACCCGCGGCTCACCCGGAATCGCGGGTGTCCATGAGGATTCCCCCGCTTTACAAAAAAAATATGCCTGCCAAAATCAGGATATTGGGATCATCTCATTCAAGTCATGGATAAATAGATCCCCTACAATATATTATACTTTGTCCATTGAAGTAGAGAAAGTAAATAAACTGAAAAATGTATTTACTGTTGAAACATATGGTGTTTTTACCGGTGACGCCAGCGATAAAATATAATTATGTATTTAAATTGGCTGATAGCAATTTTTGGGGGCTAGCATAGACTTAAGGACGTTTAAATTGGCCTTCTTCCGATGTGGGTACCAACTAGGTTACCGTTATTTATACTATCTAGTTAAAATACAATTAACATGGTTTCAGTTTCTATGAATATGCATGTTTTGGGCACAGACACCATGACTGTTGAATTATTATAAGACCCGTTTATTAGAGCTTGATTGTATGCATATCTGTACGTGTGGTGATAACGTGATACTTAAAAAATATTCTACTTGGAATATAAAGAAAATTTTAATGGGTGATGTACCTAAGGAGCACTTAATATGGTGCCTTCGATCGTCAATCTGTTGTAGTACAATGAAATCATAAGTTTTAAAGATTTATTTACGTGTCAACTGTTTATCAACAGCAACGTAACATAAACATCGTATGTAATTACTTCTCTAATCACTATGTAGAACTGATAAACATCATTACATTTTATATTTAATACACTAACTTCTTAATGACTCCAGTTTATCCACACTAAATACGTGTATCCTTAATTGCAAGTCCTTATTCCTCATCCCTTAACATAAACCACGAAAACAATACTTCTTTCTGATTGGTCAGATGAAGACAACGACGCCACTCGATTGGTTATCGACTTCCGTGAACAATGAAAATCTGAATATTTCACTTGAACTTACATTGCAACAACAGCAGCAGATGAACGTGAAACACGACCTAAGGCACTCGCACAACCGCCGTGTCAAATTGTAAATAGATACACCACACCGTCTCATTTTAATCACTAGTCGCACATTTTAAACGAACACACTCGTGTGACCGTGTACACTGAAACTCAAATACAACAATGGATTGTCGGCTAAGCTGATAGCGAAAACTATCTTATCGTGTTCAATACGATATCAATAAAAGTTTGACGACATGATACCGCCCGAAATGTGACGTTGGCCCTAGACCTTCAAAGTTTGTATACAACTTAACAGATGTTGCCTCTACCTACATTTTGTGTGTGTGTCAGCGGCGGCGCCAATTATTTTTAAATAATATGCGATACGAATTTCATTCTAATTGGTTGCTTTAGATAACTTTGAAATAATGGTTTCATGAATTTTGAAGATTAATTTGTAATCTGTAGAAAGGAGGGCGTTCTAAATTAATTCATTTTTACAGGTGTTCTATCTAGGTAAAAAAGGAGAAAGCTACTTTCTTATGTTTTTTGGAAGAAAACAAATGATAAAAATTCAGTGTTATGGATGTCATTATTATCATGAGGTTTGAAATTAGAAATTGACTGACTATACTCGTTGTCGTTTTATCGGACCGACGATTATTGTTTAGGTACCCCTAGAAGCAGAGGCCAGATCCCAGAAGGCCTGTTGTATTAATTCCTTTTTGAAAAACTTAACTGCTTGACTATTGACGTTTGAATATCTATAGGTAACAACGATAACGAAAGGTGGCAAACTGCTTTTTTTGTTCACACGCTAAATTAAATGAAACAATTTATATGCTACGGTGTTAAGTCGTAGTAAATCCCTGCATGCATCATGTACAAACTAAGAATGTACTTGACCAGCTATTTCTATAGAGATATTTGAGTTTTAGAATAATCCAAAAGAAATACACAAACTTTGTTTACCCAAACATGAAGGTTGTGGCGTGTGGACCCAGCATTGTGGAAAGTAACGTCTATTTTTTTATTTTGTGTCACTCATGTGGCTAAGTGCACGAAGAGAGTACTTGGTACTTGGTGGTGGGCTCGATTTTCCGCACGTAGGCTCCTGTGGCCCGTTGTGCGTATTAAGTATGAATGTTAATGGATGGAGAGGAAAGGGAAGGCCCAAAAAAAAATAGGGATAGATAAGGGATAGATAGTATAAGGAATGATAGGAATGAAAAAGAAGTAAATAATACTGTGACGTCTGATAGGGTAGAATGGAAGAAAAGAACGTGTTGCGCCGACCCGAAGTAAAATGGGATAAGGGCAGGAAGATGATGATGAACATCTATTTTATTCAGGTTATGATCTTTAATTTGTTGCCTTTTGTTAGGAGAATTTAATAACCCAAAAGTAACATTGCGCAATGAAAATAACTGAAAGTCATATATCATTACAAAGTTTTACAAGCCTAATCTACAAACATATTTTGTCTGTGTGTTTAGATTAAACAACTGATAAAACAGTTTTGTTAAGTCGTCTTAAGAAATCACAATATAATTATTAACTGTTTTGATTAAATGCGTCTAAAACCATGTAAGTACTTACATAAATAAATAATATAAATATTCCACTACTTGCACACAACGCCATCTAGTCTCAAGCTAAGCAGTGCTTGTATTATGAGTACCTACTAGACAACTTTAAACATACTTAGATGTTTCTAAATACATACAGACATACTATCAATCAACATTTGTCCTGGGTGGGGATCGAACCCATGACCGCGAGTATAGCAGTCAGGGTCATTAACCACTAGACCAACAGGACTTGCCACTTAAGTGGGCACAATTTTTTACATATTTGCTATCAAAAAAATACAACATGCAATTATTTTATTTGCAAATAACATTGCTCAAATCATTGATCATAGAAAACTATGTATTTAGGAAAATGAACCTTATTACTTTGATATAGGTTGTTATTTTGCTTGCATAATCAAAATATGTATGACCAATTATAACAATAAATACATTTTTTTTATGATATTACCAGCAGAAGTCTGATGTTTCTTTAAATCCAATTCTAAATGAGTTTTGAATCATATTTTTATTAAAATACACATAAATAACTTACCTATAGTTGGTGTGTAGTACTGTGTAGGTGGTGGTTCAGGAGTCTGTTGTTTTCCATGGTTTCTTGATGAGTTTGAATCAAACTTATACATTTGAAATCAAGAACCCTGAAAGTAAATTCTAGATTACAGTTTATTCCAGACTTATAAAGAGTTTTTTGTGTTTTATTTTATCACTTACCTAAAATGTAAAGGATACATGATATAAATAAATAAATATTATTGATTGTATAAATAAACAATTTATTCTCAGTTAACATGACTAAAAACCAATTGTTCTTGTACTAGATGGGTTTAAAGAAATCTGAGCATTTTTTGTTACAACATACATAGTGATCAAAATGTATAAATATTACACCAATAGAAACTGTTACTTTTAGGTACTTTGCTGTTGTCTTTAGTGTTTATCTTATTGATTAAAAACAATGCAAATAACTAAATAATAATTATGATTAGCATCTTAGCACAAAACCCACATTATACCTTTAACAACTAATTTACTAAACAAGCTTACTAACTAATCATAGTATAACCCATAATCTAAGGGTAAGTCCAGTCTTATCAATGGTGTTACAAGACCAAGGAAGGTAACAATAATATTTTTAGACGAACTGCTGAAAGATGCCAGTAATGTCTCGGTGTGGCACGGATGGACTATAAAGTATGGCCGTTGGAGAACAGGGTGCTCCTGTTGTGTTATTACTGAGTAGAAGTCTTTCTCGTTAATTCTGGAAGAAAACAGTTTTATTATTATTTTATCAGGCAGAAATAGATTTCGATGTTTTAGGGTCTAGGTATGGCAAGAATAGTAAAAAATCTATTCATTTACGGAGTATTTTAGAGGAAAAGTCTAGTACTTACTGAATTACAGACACTTTTCTAATATCGTCCAATGATAGTAATGAGCCAGTGGAATTCCATATATTAAAACTAAATGATGGAACACCATAGCTGATACTGTAGAATATAACATATTCAACTTTCAATAATCCAGTAATATTATCACCTTCAAATTGTATAAACGTGTCTTTTCTTAGGTGTGTTTTAAAGGGATCTGTGTTATTCTCTTTTAATTTCCAGCCATCACCAATTTGATCAGATATTTTTACGAATTCTGCTGCGGCTTCAAGAAACTTTTCAATAGTAATTGTAGTGGAACCCATATTAAACAAGAAAATATATTTTTTGCAGTTTCCTCATGAAAACTTCAGATCTTGTTCGACTGTAAACATAAACAGAGTGAATCAATTTTTAAACATAGGCTTTATTGTAAGCGAGTAAAACTTAAATTCGTATAACTTTTGTTAGTGTCAAAAAGGGAAGAAATTTGACAATTGAAAGTATTGAAACCACAGTTGATACAAAATTTTAATGGAATTGCTTGACTGTTACTTTGACCTCCAAGTCTAAAACTAATAAGTAATTACCCTAATTAATAATTAGGCACATAACTTAATTATGATGGTGGTGGTTTCTAACTAATATATACCCCAATTAAAAAACGACACCTTCAGTAACGTTTCGTTTCGGATTTCATTTGACACAGCACGTCGTACCGCTATACGTCACGCACGTCATTCATTTGTAATTTGTGTCTTTAGCACACCGTCTCGTTTCATGTTCAGCAATAATAAAAATACTATTTAAATCTTATCAGTGACTGATAATTATATTTAAACAAACCAATAAGTGCGGCTTCTTGCGAAACCATAGTCAGTTTTATTCAGTCGACATCATTCTATCAACGCTTTGTGCGGAACAAATCAAGAAACAAGTATTTTGTGATTAACCATTTACGTACACATTGGGAGGGTGCAATTAGAGTTTTTTACAGCGTAACAAGTGATAAGGTAGTACTTACTGTTCAGTTTCATTCAGTATAATATTTATTTTATTTAACATTGAATTAGCAACAGGTTTTCTTTTATAAACTCCTGTAGTTTATTACTGAAGTTAGTAACGTATATAAAATGTGCGTATGTATTGAAGATAAACTTTTTATGTCACGCCCTTTCTCAAAGTAAATAATTTATGAGTAATTGGATTTTATTACCATACAATACAATGTAAATAGATATTTCTCTGTAACTACAATTTAATTTTAAGGTGTCATTGATAATACAATCCATAGTCTACAATAAAATAAATGTAAATTAATTGATAGAATAGAATACCTTTTTATTGTACACCATGGTTACAGCTATGAAAATTAAATGTGATGATGTTTTGTTTTTTTCCAGAAACTACCATGAATCAAATAAAGAACAACTGGTTCACAGAGTCATGTGAGATGTGGCCAGGTGGCACATTCTCCATTCAAGTCAAGGAGGTTTTACACACAGAGAAGTCTCAATACCAAGACATATGTATTCTGGACACCACTAACTTTGGCAAAGTTATGGTGCTTGATGGTATTATACAGTGCTCTGAGAAAGATGAATTTTCTTACCAGGTAACTAGTTTATGGTACTTATTTTTTTTTCATTTAAATTCTGCAAGGCAAGTGTGGCTTAGTAGGTTGAGATATGTCTTTTTCATTATTTGCATTAGACTTGCAGCTAACCAAACAGATTCATTTTTATTTTTATTCTTATTTAGAAGAAACCTCCACATCTCCTTATTTATTTAAATTGTTACTTTATAAAAATTTTTCAAATTGTTACTTTTGTACAGTCAATTTAAATAAAAAATATTAGTACATTATCTCAGGCCTTAAAAGTCTTGTGTATGCAACATGTAGCAACAAATAAATCAATAATACTTCAATATTTTTTTCCAGGAAATGATTTCATTCTTGCCATTATGCTGTCATAAAAATCCAGAGAAAGTTCTCATAGTGGGGGGAGGTGATGGTGGTGTTGCCAGAGAAGTTGTCAAACACCCCAAAGTCAAGGAAGTTGTCCAGGTATATTTTAAATTCTATTTCATTTGCAATGTAATAAAACTGGTGGAAGTTTACACAAGAGAAGATTAAATCTTGACCTTGTACTCAAGACCTTAAACTTATCAAGAATTTGTTGTAATATTAAGATAAGGTTTTATAATTATTTAACCAGATAGTATGAATGTAAGAATTTGTTATTAACAAAAGCAATTATTGTTATTAAAAGCCCATATTGTCCTACTGCTAGGCAAAAACTTCCCTTCATTTCACACATTTTCTCAAAAAGGCTTATGCTGTAAATGAAGTAATATCAATTTGATTCAAGCAAAACATAGAGGTAAAATTGCTCATAGAATAAAACAAATCCTTGCCTGCTATGTTTTATAAACATACATACAATTAAATGTAAACAATTCTCAATGCATACAATACTATTACACATTATTACTTATTGTTTACATGGAGATCAACTGAATATATAAAACTTGCTATTGTTACTTTATTAAACAGAACAGAAGCAATAATGAATGTAACTGCTTTAGGTTTCATTTTTACTTTGTTTTGTGGGCACTGTAAAACTTTGTCTTTCTGGCTATAAGTTTTTTATAATTTTGACCCTTCATCCGAAATTAAGAAATAGCTGAATAATTATGTCGAATTTTAAAACCTGTAGTCTTTGCCCTGTAGTCTTAAAAAAAATGGAAGCTATGATAGATAGTGGTAAGACCGTAAAACTGCCAAGTCAAAGGTCTTCACTTCGATCCCCCCAAAATTCGGTGCGATTTTGTGTGCGTAAAATATCACAGCTTCCGTAAAAATGTGGGTCCTGCACCTGATCTCTCTCCTGTCGTGTCGGATTGCCGTCCCATCGGGCTATGCGAGTACAGGAATAAATAAATAAATAACAACCAGTGTTTGCACACACGCTTGTCCACTATAATATGCTCCCTGGTGTCATAGTAACAATAGCCGCCGTGGCCGAAATCGGTCCGGACATTATTATTAGTCTTTATAACTGACTCTTTTATGGAATAATATAAATATACATGTCTTTCTACATATATTGGTCGTTTGACCAAGACAATACCGCATTGATAAATATTGTAACCCAGTTATCAACAGCCACATTATTATCTAATGTTATGTATTGCTGATAAATGTTATCTAACAGGAAGGGTAGTTTATCTGTCAAGTAGGGTACAATAGACTTCATTAATGATTAGTATTCTTATGGAAATATGATGTAAATACTAACCTATTCAATCCATGGATGTTCGAGTAGATACCTAAGTTGTATTGCGCCGGCAACTTCGGTGGTGCGGTCACATATCGCGGATGTCGGATGAAAGAGTGGCGAAACGCATCTTTTATTCTGAACTGGCGGAGGGCAAGCGTAAGCAGGGCGGACAACTCCTCCGGTACAAAGATGTCCAAAAGCGACATATGAAGAGATGCAACATAGAGCCTTCACAGTGGGAGCATTTGGCAGCACAGCGGTCAGAATGGCGCAGAGTGATTAAAAACCATGTACGCGATTTCGAGGAACAACGAAAAGTTGACCTTGACACAAAACGCGATCGGGTTAAGGCCCGTCCACCTGCTGCTATCTCCTACCATTTTCAAGACGGCAAGCTCACCTGCCCTCAATGTGCTCGGACTTTCCTCGCAAAGATAGGGTACATTAGCCATCTTCGGGCGCATGAACGCCAAAATACCGAATAGGAGTCGAAGTGGTCGCCATGGCCGAAATCGGTCGGATGAATATATATATGTTACAGTCATAGTGATTAATAAGCTATTATACATAATGACTAGTCATTATGGATAATAGCTAAATTCACTAGACAGTGTAATAAATTAATCACATTATCTAGTTATTATTCATAATATCGTGTCAAAGTTAGCCAAAGTAATAATACGGTCTTTATCTTAGGTTCACCCATGTTTGATTGAACAACGTTTGATATAATATTACTCAATCGAACAACGCTTAAGAAAATCATCACTTTGTATAATGTCGTTTGACGTAATTTTCAGTTCGTCGAATATTTATTTGCTATATCAACATTTGCGCTAATGATCAAAAGGTATAATGTTCATTTGATATCCACACTCCTGCCTAAAAAAAAACCTAACCTAACCTAAATTAGGTGAGGTTAGGTTTTTTTTTTTTTTTTTTAATAATATCTATGTTTATTGAGGTGAAAATATTATCTTATGTTATTTTAATTGTTAAAATAATCTTTCTGATATATATGCTTAAGGAAAATTGAAATACAAATTTATTCTTAAACGAATATCTACTTGTTTTATCACTTTATCTAATTCTTTGAAGATATTATGTATAATAGCTAGTTAATGTGATTAATTTTGTGTGAATTATCACTTTATCCAAATTGAGTAGATATTATTCATAATGACTAGTCATTATGTATAATATCTAGATTAATTACTTTGGCTGTAACATATATATATATTGTGGTGAAAAGTATGGTTTATATTCTAAGATCCCAATAGTCATCTAAGAATGAGACATTTTTATTTAGACAGTGGCATTTGGCATTCCCTCTATTCAGCAACTACCCAATTTTTATTACTAACTGAAAGCTTGACTTTATTCTATTGTTAGTAGTAATTAAATCTAATCAAAATATTAAATTTTTCAGGTAGAAATTGACGCTAAAGTCATTGAAGTATCAAAGAAGTATCTCCCATTCATGGCGGTTGGTTTCGACAGTCCGAAGCTGACGCTCCACGTCGGTGACGGCTTCGAGTTCATGAAGAACCACAGCCAAGAGTTCGACGTCATCATTACAGACAGCAGTGACCCCGTCGGGCCTGCAGTCAGCCTCTTCCAAGAAAACTACTTCGCGCTTATGAAAAGCGCGCTCAAACCAAACGGTATTGTATGCTCGCAAGCTGGTACCATGTGGAATGACATAAACCTCGTCTCCAACACCTTAAAGTTCTGCAGGAACCAGTTCCCTCGCGCCAGTTACGCTTACGCCTCAGTCCCCACCTACCCGTCCGGACAAATCGGTTTTGTCATCGGATCCTTAGATAATGACGTAGTTTTCGATACTCCCTCACTAGTCTTGTCTCCCGAAGATCTGAAAGCGATGAATCTTAGATACTACAACAGTGAGATCCACAAAGCGGCGTTCGTTTTACCCACGTTCGTGAGGAGTATTTTGGCTTAAATAATTTTGTGAAACTTGTACTTAAATGTGCATTTATTTTAGTTTGTAAGAGCCTTTATTAAAAGGTATACGGACGGCCTATTTGAATCTTTATGTACCTTTATTATGTATGATTTTATTTTTTAGTCGGGTGTTTTTCTAATTCCATTTTAGCTATTTTGTATAAGGTGTATTACATATTTGTAACAGGTAGTTTTACTAGATTGAAATTTATCTACTTTTTACGTAATTTCCTACGTATACAAAATGACTATTAATTAAATATATTTTTTATAGTATAATAGAAAACGTATTTTGAAATACGTACCAAGAATCATGTTGCGCTATGATAATTCTAATTAAAAACTATAACAAATTTTCTCGAATATAGTATTTATTATAATGAATGGCAACTTGACGATTTATAAACCTTCGTAAGCGCTGCTGTGTTTATCGCACTTTTATGCATAATGTTATTATAAAGCATTAAGAAAACAATATTTTCTAAATTGTTACTACATTGCAAATTATATTAGTATATAAGTGTTATCGACTATATAATAATATTAAGATAGTTTACATGTAATACTCGGCTTGAACTTTGTAACATTCCAAACATACATACCATATTTATTACAAAAAGTAATTTTAAAAGATTTTCTAGTCTGTGATTGTACTTTCTCTGTAGTGTTTAGTACATTGGGATCAAATCATAGACTAACATGACTATATAAAAAAATAGCTATAGTGGTTCGGGATTTGATACATTTCTAATCTGTGGCCATGCATAAACGCATGTGGCTGTGTGTTTGATACATTTCTAATGATATTTCAAAAAATTCTTGTCTATGGTTATACAAAACATTAAATTATTATATTTTTAATTTAAAAAAGTCTATATTTGTATTTGATAAATGAAATCTCGAATGAAATAGATTGAAGCATGAAATTATATATTTTAGGCGTTGATGTCTTCGTGTTTTACACTAAACTAGTTTGCTCATATAACTATGTGATAAAAATCGTAATAAATATTTTTGTACAATGTTTTGTATATTTTTATAAATGTTATATCAGGGACAATAAATGTATGTTTTATATATTTGTATTGTTTTACTAACACAATATGCGATTACATTACATAAAAAATATTATTAAAGGATAGATAAGTCAAGATAGAAAATAAAAAAATCTAGATTATTCATCATGATCATGATTATTGAACAAGATCAAAATGCAAGAATCCACTAAAATACAAGCAGTAAAAAAAATAACAGATCAACTTTGTTTAACTTTCACCTTATTTGTTCCAAAACAGGAACTGACGATAACAAAAATTATAGTTGAAAATACTGATAAAATCCCGTATTTTAATACACATAGTTCTGTACTATAGTCGTGTCTTCGCGATAGTAAATGAAAGCCTTTGTGGCGAGCAGTGTATTCTATGTGGTAAATAGCTGTGTCCATCGGCGAAAGAGGGCGCTCCGACCAAACCTTGCTAAATGCTTTAGCGCGGGCTCGCATCCTGAAACAGTGTAACTAGAGTCAGTAACGTTTCGAAAGTACCTGAGAAGGCCTTCTCGAAATAACACCCTTTTGACTTTAATTTTGAATAGAGTTGTAAAACTTTAGTGCAGTAGAACACCGATTATCCAAATAAATACTAGTATTTTTTGTCGTGTTCTAGTAACTTGGAACTCGCTGTCCAGATATATTTTAACTTAAATTTTTCTGTACTATACCTACTGTTTAATTAATTTGTATATCAGAATGTGTTCTCACTTGGCTTGTTGAACACTTGGGTACCTATATGTAGAAAAAAGACAAAGAGGGAGGTAATCTATAAGAAATATTCAATTTTAGTACTTATCGATTCCTCTGTGACATATAAATTAAGTTCAAGGGGTTATCGCACGTGGCTTTATAACGGAAGGGCAGGCTAACTGACCTACTATGTCGATAGAATCATCGTCAATCATTGATGTTTTCAATCATCGATGGCCAGTGCAAATGATTTTTTTTGTTTCAGTGTATTATTTATAATTTTATTTTCTTATGGTGCTCCCTCATCGCGAGCATTCACGTGTAATAAAACGTTACCGGTTACAGATTTGAGCATTACATCAATGAGTGAAGGAGGAGAAGCGAGCATGAAAATGCGCTCCTTGTATTAATACAATGTGTAATATATTGACGCAACGTGCAACATCAAAGGAACTAAAAATTAAAGACGAATCTATAATATTACATTACACGCGAATGCTACCGGTGAGAGAACACCTCAACATTTCCTAGTCCAAAATATTATCTGGATAAAGTCAAGTATCAGACTTGTAAACTTACTCAGGCGTCAAAACTTTAAGCAACGCGTCGTTCAAAGTATTTTCATCGAGATCGTAAAATGGAACGGACTCAGCGATGCCGGCCTGCTTCGCATACGCTGCGTTCCCAGGCTGGTCTCCCAATACCGGTACCACCACCATCGGCACGCCGGCCGCTACCGCCTCTGTCAGACTCAGCAGGCCAGCATGCGTTATGAATGCCACGCAGTTTGGGTGATCTGGAAGCGAAAGGGATAACAGCACAGTTAGGTACATATTATATCTACGATTATCGATTCGATATCGATATCGATTTAACTATTTTACACATTACGTATACCTACAGTTATCTATTACTATATGAAACTCTAATCCTATCCGATAAATCAAAGAACGTATTCGTACTTAGGCACGTATCTAGATCTAGACCATAAACTCCGTACCTACTAGGTATTATTTATGTAGCTATTTATTTCATCTAACAATCTCGTTTTAACTCACGGTCATTTCTCAGCACTGAATGCGTTAGCATACCGTGAATTGTATGGCTCTACGTCAACCAAATCTCATAATTAAATTTAGCTAGGTATTTATGATAACTACCTATAGTTTACATAATCACAATCATCTTAGATTACCTACTAACTGTTGCCTGCATCTGCCTGAAATACTGAAAGGTTTTATGATGTTTTAATCGTAAACCTGACACTGATTTCAAACAGACTTACTACGTAACGTACGACTCGCTACGTTTGTATTATTATTTTTTAATTAATTTTTTGATAATTTCTTGCTAATCCCAATTTGTTGAAGTTAGTATAAGTTTTGCTGTAAAAAAATATTAATGTTAAGTACTTATTTTTTTTATTTTTTGAGTTGAAAGAATATTAGGTATTCTTTCAACTCAAAAATAAAGGTAGGTATACTAAGAATATGAACTATGTTTGCAATAGGGATGTTGGCTTTTTCTCAGCCTAACCCGGAAGGCACACAATATTTCATGCAAACGGTTCAGTCATTTCGAAAGAGCATGACAACGAACATCAAGACACGAGAAGTTAAACATTAGGTTTCTTATAACTTAGGTATCACCTAAGTACGGGTTATTATACAATAAGATGTGTAATTACTTACTAAGCAAGTCATACTGCGGCAACCATTTTAAAACCATGACATTTTCCGGTAGATCTTTAATGTCGTCAGTTTCCCATTTCCAAATTATACGCTGTGGCAGGAGTGCAAAAATTCTCAAAATGGCGTCGAAACGTTTTGGCGGTAACGACGACCCGCGGATCAGAGAACCAAAGCTCAACAATATGAAGCCATGCTTCGATTGAGATACCCATTGCTCCAAGTGCTGCAAATTAACAGAGATTTTTATTTTTTAATTCGCTGAGTAAGTCAACGTAGTGCAGTTGCTACCTAATTAGGTAACTTTTATAAGTACTATTAGGTAGGTATATAAAAGTTGCTGTGCTATTAGGCAAGGTAGTACCGACTTTTTAACATTTCTTACCTCAGGCAAAGCCTTAACAGTCTTGTTATGAAGGTGCACACCGCCTACTTCAACTACAGATGGCGGCAAAACTCGAACTCCATTAAGAGTATGATGCGTGTTCACGAGGATCACACTGGCGTTACTGCTTATGTCTCCTAATGGAGGCAGTTTATGGCCAACATTCTCCTCCAGAAGCGTTTGCTCATCTCTAATCAGGTACTTATGCCAATATAGGTAGAAGTACATGTTAAAAGTGTTTTCCACGAGCTCGAAAAATGTCATATCTTCTGTGAGAGGCAGTAGCATGCTCGGGAATTTCGCTGGATTCATATCAGCTCCAACTCGGTCCGGACCCCAAGGCAACAAAGCACACGACATTAGCCCAATGGATGGTACCCCATAATTGTGCACAATACCTTGCATGCAATCTGTATTGAAATGTTCCACTAAAATCACGTCGTAGTCGCCTTGTGCTTTCAAGAACTCGTTGAATACATCCGCTTTCAATATCCTCTCACAGATGTCTAGATTGAATTTGATTAAGTCTGTGACAAGAACGAATTGGTTGTAGAATTTCCTTGCGAAGAAGGACGCGTCGTCATAGTTCTTGAGGTCCATCACCTCAACATTGAGCGGTGCTACTCCCACCAGGCTGACGTCTCGCCTGTTCTCGCGCGGTGTCGCTGACGGGAAGAAGGAAACCACGGTAACATGGTGCCCGCGCCTCGCTAATTCATCAACTATAGGCTCGAATACCATGAAGTGGCTCTTTCCAGTATAAGGAAGCAATGCTAGTATCCTGTAGCTTTCACAAGCACCCGCGAATATCGTAAACACTATAAGAAGGAAATGCATTTTGACTACCTGAACACGCGTTTGTACACTGAGATGGTCAGAGAGCGACTGCAGGCGTGTTTCTGTCTATATGCAACTTGTGCATCTCTACATCTATTATTGGACAACTAAAAGAAGATAGTTACGCTACGCAGCGACGCATCAACGCAACAGCGCAAGTCGTATCGGAGTTATTATGAAAGTGGGGACTCTGGACTTGGTCGCGTGCTGTGAACCTTATTGCAAGTCGGACGACATTGATAATAAACTTGGTAGTGATATCGTTCAATTGAGAGCATTGACTGACGCGACTATTAATCAATTGCATGCCTAGCTGGAATATACAGTACCATTGTCTATATTTAGATAGTGATCGGAACCACAGAACCTGGATAACTTTAAAACTAAAATCGCAAGATTTTCGTCAAAATAATTTGAACTTAAGGTTTACTTTAAACTTCGCCAGATAGTTAATGATGTGTTATCATTTAAACTATTCGATTATGTAAAATATGTAGATATTGTATAGGCAATAAATAAAACAGTTGAGTTAGTGTAGGTACCTAAACTTTGTTAACACATGGATGTGATTCATACCATTCATAGCGCTTTGTCCATAACTGATACCGAATCAAAACGCAATAATAATATGTGGTATATCGACATTATCCCTTATAGGTATTTGCTAGCAATAATGCAGCAAATCCACTTAGGTACTCTCTTACTGGATGGTGGGATTAATGAATGGTTTATAGCGTATTTTTTGGAAATTTTCTCAGACCTTGATTGCGAGTTTCGTAGGGATCTCTGCTTTTTTTATAATTAAATACCGGTATTTTATTAGTAAAATCACTTTACATCGGTTCAGTTGATCTGGCGATTGCACAAACCTTTCCTTTTTTTATTATTACTAGCAGTTGCCCGCGACTTTGTTTTTTTTTTTAAATTCCAGGTATGGGAGACCCCTATTTTTTTTTCTATTTTAGTAAATCTTAATGCGGTTAACAGAATACATCTACGCACCAAGTTTCAACAGTACAGCTCTTATAGTTTCGGAAAATAGTGGCTGTGACATACGGACAGACAGACAGACAGACATGACGAATCTTTAAGGGCTACGATTTTTGCCATTTGGCTACGAAACCCTAAAAACGATGACCTCAGACTGTCTCCTTAAAAAAGGCAAATAAAAGATAACACTATATAAAATTAATATTTTATTCAATCGCTGTTGGTGGCCTGTTTTTTCTTGCGTTGTTGTTCAGCTTCCTGTATCGCGGAGAACACGGCGCCTGCGCGGACTTTCTTTAATATCCGTTTGTCGTGGAAAGGGTGAACGTGGGCAGAAATCCTACAAAAAGTGTTGTTGAGTTAAAAATAATATATTATGCTATTAATAGGTACTAATTCTTCCGGGAAAGGGCGCAGCGGAGAGGAACTTTTATGAAAAGAAGTTTTGGAGTTATTGGCATAAAATACATAATAATATGTTGGTATTTAAGCTTTTTGAATTCTGGATACGCAGTCCCAAATGAAAGCAATCGTAAAAACTATCTTCAGTGATAAAAACCGGACAAGTGAAAATCGGATCATAATAAAATCGATTCGTACAAGAATCTAAACTTTTCTTCGATTTGATTTTCGACTAAATATAAACCCCTATTTTTCACTATAAATTACTAATCCAAACTTAAGACTTTTATTTACGTAATGAAAGCATAAGTAGATAATAATATTCGAGGTGAGGAAGTGATAGCGCCCAATATGTAAAGCGGCGTCTCTCTTTCACAACTGCAACGCATTACTTTAAAAAGGTGACAGTAAACCCACAGGTCACTCTATGTCTCTAGACAGACTGACTGCATTTCAACTGCAATCCAACTGCAAATTGCAGTTCAAGGACAGTTTGAGCGCTGCAATAGAACTGCAAATCAAACGTGCAGTCCAATTGTAGTTGAATTGCAGTCGGCGTGCAGTCGTATGATCTGATCATGTCAACTCAATTTGCAGTTGGATTTCAGTTGAAATGCAGTTGGTCTGTCTAAAGCCTATCTTATTCTAACATATAACACTAAAACATCCTTACCGTTGCACAACAACATCGTCTTTGGTGAATACATGGGCGGGGCATTTGATAGTGTTGAGATAGTCCACGCAGCGCCACTGTCGCGTATTGTTTCTATTCGTGTGCTTCAAATAGTAGATGTACCGGTTCAGAATCATCTGTAGCGAACCCTGGTTTGATACTGTGAACTGCATCACACTTAGTTCTGTGGAGATTCAATTGTTACTTTAATTTGTACTTGTAAGTGAGATAGTACTACAAGTACATCATTCCCCTGCCCTTATCCCAATTATTATTTAAGGTCAGCGCAGCATGTCTTCTTCTTCCACACGTTCTTTTTAATCGTCGAAATGGCTTGACTGCTATTAGTTATTATGCTGAATAGTTGAATAGAGCAGGGCAAAATATGTGCAATCTTAATTTACAGTATAAAAGTCGTCAATTCTTTGATTGATATTCGTTAGGTGTTAGGTTGGTTGCTCAACGCAACCAACCTAACACCTAACCTTCGCTATGGCATAATAATATGGGGTAATTCTGTTGATGCTTTAAGAATATTTCGCGCCCAAAAAAGATGTATTAGGTCACTATGCAGAGCACAACAGCTAGATAGCTGTGTTCCACTTTTTAAAAAACTTAAGATTTTACCTCTCCCGGCTCTATATATATTTGAAATGTGTGTCTTTGTTTATAAGTATCCATATTTGTTTGATAAACATAATGACGTAGTGACTAGGCCAAGTAGAAGAATACACAAATTGTATATACCTCAACAAAGACTCCATTTGTATTCTTCCAATGTTTTTTGTATGGCCATCCGTATTTTCAACAAACTACCTGACTATTTTAAATCTTTAAAATTCTCAATATTTAAACTAAACTTTTCCAATTTCTAAATGAAAAATGTTATTACACAATAGACGAATACCTAAACGACAAAGACCAAAACTTTTCTAACTTGTTTGACTTATGTTACTAACCCTTGACGAATATTGTTTCTCATTTTTTATTTTTTGTTATTTACTCCTTGCAATTTTAATTTTTGGTAGAATCTATACATATTAGGTTACGTTAATATTTGTACACCAGAAATGGTAGAATATAAGCACGTCATAACTTTTAATTGTAACACCTACATTGTACTATATTCCAACAAATAAATGATCTTTATCTTTATCTTTATCAAACGAATATTTTGGGCGTTATTATGATTTACCTTCTGAGAAAATTATCGAGACTAAGGCCGAATGACATTATCAATGAAAAACAGACCATTTTGCTTTGTATTAAGACTTTAAATACAAGAACAAAAAAGACTCGTGTATTCTACCTCTTAAAAAAATATGACTTCAACTGACTGACAAGCATCAGCGTGACTTACAACTAAATTACTGATAGGTAGAGGCATATCTCCCCCTAAAGTAAGACTGTCTATGACTTTCTGAACAACTTTAAAGGTGGTGGAAGAGAGACGCCGCTTTACGCCTTGCAGTGCGCCGTCAACCACAACTGCAACAACCTTACTTAAAGAGGTTATAGACACTTTTTCTTTGTTGTCCTGGGTGAAACGCTAATGACTACAACCCACGCCGAGGGCGGACCACGACGTGGGAATATGTCAGACTCCCATCGACTAAAAACACCCCAGGCCCCTTCTACTATCTAAACCAAAGTCACGGGATTGCTTGCGCATGCTTTGGCACTATGGCTGAGGTGGTAGACACCCTGGCGTTTAAAAAACAATGTGAACACTTACTGGTACTACTATCACTACTGTTAACAACAGTCTCAGATTTATTATAAACAGTAATATCTTGTGATATACAGTCTTCATCTTCCTCTTCCTCCTCATATGTTTCATCCATATTTGTACTTAATTCTGGTTGGTCATTATCTCTGAAATCATTACATTTTAATAAATAGAACATTATCTTAGAAATTGTGTTACTATTGTAAAAGATATTGGCATATTAAAAAGTATTAGAGTGGCCCTTCTTTTTTTTATATAGTTTGGACCTTCATCATCTCTTATCACTTAACACTAGAAAGGCGGACGGGGGTCAAATGACCCATTTCGAAATTAAATTGTTTATAAATCAAATACTACTTGTTTACGTGACTAAGTATTTCGTGACTTTTAATGAAATAGCATCAATTTCACAATAACACTATTATGATTTTCATATATTTATCTGAATGTAAATAAATAGATGAATTACTTACAAAGACGGCGCGGGGTCATATGACCATAATAACGAGTAAGCCCTCATTAGTAAACAAAATAAACATTTATAATTGTGGGTACTTTGTTATATTATTTGTTATCGTCTTACAAAGCATTACTTGTACAAATCAGTGACTTCATTTACTATTACGCGAGCTTTCGAAGTGTGAACATTATTATTTTTGGTGTGATTGGGATTTGAAATGTCTGGAACTGTTCGTGATAATGAAATACTGGAATTATTACAATCGTTGCCGGAAGATCTGTCGGGAAGTGAAGACGACGAATCGGAAATACGTGCAGAGTCAGATCCTGGAGAAAAAAATAATACTTCTGGCCGAGTTCAAGCGATGGATTTGACTGCAGTAACCAAACCAAAGCCAATGTTTTGTCATGTTTGAAGATAAAAACAGGACTCAATGTCCTGTTTTCATTGTCTAATAACACAACTATTATTCTTATTTTCAACTTCTGTTCAAAACCAAAATGTACCTAGTCAACGAGGATCACGTGGTAGACGATCTCGAAGACGTGTACGTGGTGTACGTTCCTTATCAAGAATTACATCTGAAAATTCTAATAGCATGATATCACCAGGTGGAATTTTGTGGAATATCATTCAGAATTCTGAAACTAATGGTGAAACACCGGGTCGTCGGGCTAGCCATAATGTTTTGACCGACAGCCAGGTCCCACTCCATATGCTCAAAGAAAAATATTGACGAAAAAAATTTTTCATCCTGGAAACTTCTTACTGAGTTGCCCATATCCTCACAGCGTGAGACCTCATCACACTCTTCCGCAACTAATCTCACAAAAAGACGTCATTGCTACATTTCAAATTGCAAAAATAAAATTAACAGAGTATGTGATTTTTGTAGAAAACCTTTATGTGGGAGTTGCAACAATTGTAAAACTGTAATTTGTAAAAATTGTACATGAAACATTATGTATGGGTACTTAAAAATAAACTTTTTTTTGTGAAAACATGATGTTATTCTTTTTTCATTGGATTTTTATTGAACTAACAGTATTTATAAGGAAAACAATCTAAAAATAACTATTAACATACGTAAGGGTCAAATGACCCCCAGCCGCCTTTAAAGGTAGGTCGTTATTTCAGTCTTTCTAGTGTTAAATGAATGGTGATAATTAATCTATTTAAGTTAGGACTCTAAGTTAAGGTATTTTGATGACTGAAAAAAAATCTAAATTGTATGCAGTTTGTAAATAGCCACTTCATTTCCATTTGTTCCCTAAAATGCCTAAAACCTTGAACCTATGATGAGTCAGTTTACAATTATCATTACAAAATTACGAATGGCCCTGATAAGAGATTATTTTCATTTTTTTTACTGCAAGTTTTAGTGTGTTTAGCATGTAGACAAATGTAGAATCCTGATATGGAATTATGATGTAAAACAGAGCATACCCTAAAAGTAAAAAAAAACAAAGTCCTTTTTATTTATAAATACTTACATCATACTAGTCAAAATATACTTAGATTCACTATCTTCCATAGTAATACTACAGTCTAAATCATTGTCATTTACAGTCGGTTGGTTAACACTTATAGACTCTGCTAACTTCTGCAATAATAAACACGATTTACATTAATTTTGGGATGTGCAGAGAAGAATATTTGTATTTAAAAACAAAAAAGTATTTACCATATCTTCTAAACCCTTTATATGTAGTTCTTTGCCTGCTTCTAAAAGTTCACTCAAATTCTCTATGGACACTAAGACCTCTCCAGTGTAAATGTACTCTAGAAGTGAACATAGAGTTGTGTAGGATATTTTCTGAAAGTAAAACATACCTTTTTTGATTAAGTAATTACATTTTGTTTGTGAGGCGATAGGAATGTATGGAAGAAGAAGACATGCTGCACCAACCCCAAGTAATAATTGGGATATGGGCAGAGGAATGGTGATGATGATTTCGTTTGTCAGGACATTTTGTCAAAGCTAGACTTAGCTTTCTAAGTGCAAGGAAAGCTCTAACATTCAATGACATACTTCTGCAACTACACAACTACAACAGTCTAGAACTGGGTCCAGTTGACACAATAACTTTATTTTTATTTTCTCTTTAATTCTATATAGAATATTTGATTCAAATAAGATAACTTACGTTAAGGAATATAACTGGGTGAGGGCATTGAGCCGACGCCAATAGATCCTTGATGTATGGACTCGCCAGAGCAATGATCACTTGGTGAACCTTCACATGGTGACCGTCAGCAGCCAGGGTCATGTCCACAAACTCACCATTCTAAAAAAACCAAGCATACACTGAAACAATCTTATTACATTCAAGCAAAATACTCTTATTGATATTCAAGTTAATAACCTGTTGCAAAGAACTTAACCCTGTACAGATGTTTCTCTTGTGTGCGTTCCACAATAAAGAAAATTGAGACTGAGCCATCATGAGACAACTTTTCGTCTGATCTTATTTATTTATTTACAATTTTTGATGGACTGACTGACGCTTCCCTGCTTCTCCGTTTGAATATTTTTTGACAGGAAGGTTATTATTGTCCAGGCTATTGTTGGAAAGAGATAGCCTAATGCCAATGTTATAGCAACGAGTGAGAAGCACTTGCATGTTCAAATTTGATCAATATTTTCTGGAACGCGGTATCTAGGGATGTGAAAATATTGAATAATCGACTTAAAAATTTAGTACAATATGTTGCCAAGTACAATTATTTATGTACTGGTAAATAAGAAAAAAGACAGCTGTTTATGACAGAAGATTAAAAATGTTTTGAGGTTATAAGCCTCATATCTCAGATTAATGAAACAATAATAAAATATTTCTAGCTATCGTATTGAACTCTTAATACTGGTGGTAGTGGAAATAATAAGTTTCCCATGGCGTTACAGAAATCTCAAAAGGTTCCTAAAGACGCTGTGGAATTAGACGAATTACAAGCCACTGAGTATGTATGGGATCTTGTGACTGATTGGAAACCTATATCCGATACGTAAGTTCACTGATGATGACATAAAACTAACAAAAAATTGGTACAAGAAAGACTTTGAAACATTTAAGTTAGGTATTGTAAAAATTAAAATAATGTATAAATTAAAATAATCTGTGTAAATATCGCTCTTGTATAACATCAACCGGCTTATAGGAAAGCACTAATTTATTTTCGCATACTCATTGCGACATCCCCTAAATTTAGTTATTGTGTGCCTATCTCGTTCTCAACAGATTAATTTCCAATATTAGTTAAATTGTTAGTTATGACTTTCTAAGAGTACTACAAAAATATATATATATATTTTTTTCTTTTAAATTTCTTGATGGCATTAATTTTCCAGATGGGCATTACGTTATGCTTCCTTTGCACTTGGCGGCCTCAATGCGCTCTGTGGCCTTATGATAAACTCACACTACAGAAACAAACTGAAACTGGGCAACTATGGATTCTTTGCTTCATCATTACCTATTACTATTATGCCTGGAGTTTTGACTGCCATGTTTCATAGACATGTAAGTAAAAAGCAACTTAAATGTTACGTAGGTGTAACATATACTTTAATTATTAATTTTGAAAACTTGCCTCAAAATGGTAAATTAACTGTTGTTGTATCATTCACATAATATGTTGTGGTCTTCTATAGTTAAAGGAGTATTTTAAGCGTTTAATGTGTAAGCTTAAACCTTTGTTGTAGGCCTAAGAACGGTTTTTTCATGTTTAATACATGAAGAAACTGTTAAAGATGCTTTAAAAGATAAATGCATTGTTTTTATGTTATTTAGAGCTACTGAATTTAATAACGAATTAAAAAAACCATTTTATATAACAATTGCATGTAATGCCTCATTGGTAAAATATTCTTTTACCTGAATTATTTTGTTTACAGATGGTCTCAACAGACTTGCTTCTGATGAAGAATGAAGCCTGTCCTATGTGTTATGAGATAAGGTCTGGAGCATTACAGCTGTCTATGGGCCTGTTATATCCTTTAATCTTAGCTCCAGCATCTTCATTGATGGTAATACGTTGTATTTGTATGTTTAGGCCAGATATTTAAATACCTATACATATAAATTACTGGTCCGAAGAGTATGTTTTAATTTTAGTAATATTTTCCTAAGGCATAGCTGTTCTTATCATTTAAATGTTCATGCTAACTAAACTAAAAAGTAAGAAGAAAATAGTTACCAAAAACAAAAAAACTTTTTCAGGACACTAGTATCTGCTTGAACTATCATAGCAACTAATCCTTTGTCTTCTTTCAGTTGGCACAAAGGTATTCAACCTACAGGGTGCCAGACCTCCAACAAGGGCCTAAGGTTATGTTCCAATTCATAAGGAAGCTGACAAGGCCTTACAACAATACTCTAACTGTCATGGCTATCGCACAGGTAGCAGCATCGTCAGTCTTAACATACTTCGAAATGAGGAACAATATCACTTTGAGAATTAAGATGATGGATATAGAAGCAAAACTTATGGCTGAGAACCATTGATGAATGTCTGGTTGTTATGTAGATGTAAATACTTAGATAGCTTTGTTATTAAATCGTTATGCTAGTAGTTATACTTTGTTATTTCTCTTTTTTAAAAGCGACGTTGCATTGTCCAGGTTTCCGCCACTATTTCCACACAATAAATTTTTAACAAATATTTATGGATGTCAACAATGTTCATCCTATGCAGCAATCAATATCGCAGCGGCTCATAGTAGTCACATATACCATTCTGCTATCTGTGCAGTATGAGCATCTTCATCCTAAAAAGTGCTTCTAAGACAGGCATAGAAACTTAAACAAAAATAAAACACAGTTTTCTCAAAGTAACCTATATTAATAGTTAATCATATTTAAGAAATACAGAAACTGATAACAAACTGCACACAACTGTTACCAAATATAGTACATTTTCTATTGAACACATGCGAAACCGTTAAAACCACCGTTAAACCGACTTGAAATAACTTTAACCATTCAGAGACACAACCAAAATAACCTATTCAAGTCATTTCAAGATCTATAATTTATAAAAAAATATTCTTACCGTAATCTGTATAGATATGCTTTTTTCGGTCTTATACACTTTTCTGGACTATCTTCTTGAAATGAGTGTGTGAAACAAACTTCCATGTCAGATCACTGTCACTCATTTCGCTTTAAAACCGCCTCGATTCTAAATGGCTTAAGTTCAGTACAAAAACCGTTGCTTATTATTAACTTGTACATTCATAGACTGCAAAATTTTTACTTTTAGAGGTAGGCGTTGTAATGTATCCACATTAAATTCAATTTATTAACTCCAAACGGTCAAGTCATCACTCGTAATTTGTCCATATGTCCAGTAAATGCAAGGATAACAAAAAAATATAAAGCAAAGCAATCTCACATATTAAACTTTGTAACAAATAAGTGAATAAGCATACCCTCCACAAACAAGGCGTGCAAACGATATTAAGTGCGGCTGAATAATAAATTAATCCAGTCTTAGAGAAACATATCTAAAATAATAAGACTATATTTAAAATACACAATTATATTTGTTAATTTTAGATACCTGCTTAAAATTAAATATTATTTTGTTAATATTTTTATACTTAAAGTCACTTTTATTGCTGAAAGTACATGTAGTCAGTGGTCTAAGCACATACAGTTACATTATGTCTTATACCAGGCGAAAGGAATGAAGAAAATTGATAGTTGAGCGAAAGTGTCCTCCCAAAACGTAATGTTTGACTTGCTACAAGTTTTCCAATCCATTTAACAAGATTCTTTTTATTCCTCAGACCACAAGTGTTCAGGTACAATAATACTCGCATAACCATTTCCGAATTGCCCTTTCATCACAAGATGTATCAACTATCCTGTATGTGCTTAGATTTCTCATGTTAGTGCCGTTTAAATAAACATATTATTATGTCTCGTTACTCTACCCGGCGATCTACTGTTTAACTATTCAAATTGCTTGTCCACTTTAAATAATGAGAATTATTTATGTTGACAGTGAGAACATGTGGCAACACTAAGTCTTGACGTCATAATTCAGTACTGATTTTGATGTTAGCACCACAAAAAACTCAATCTTTACCCAAATCATCTCTAAGGTAAATAATAATTACAGAAGTCATATTTTAAATTTATTTTATATAGACAAAGTTGTCATTGTTTGTTGGACGGTCTAGTTCCCGTTTCCTTTAACATTAGGGCCAAAAGCATTTGTAAGGATGAGCCTCACCTTGTCTCTATCATTGACTCATGCGCATAGAGCCAAATACAACCTAGACACACTATAAGTATTTGTAATGAATAAAACAATGGAATTAGTTCAATTCAAGGATTTGTAAGAAGTACAGTTTACACGTGTATTCTTATGCACTTTATGCTTGATTTAATCCTATTTGTCAATTCATATGGCTTCGAATGATGTCATTAATCATGAGCGCTTTAACAGTATCGTTGCAGTCGCGGCAGTTACATAAGTATTCAAGTCAATGTTTATTTTTATTACACACTTCTTCTCATTGAGACAAAACGTAATAATGTATTTAATGGGGGTATTACACTGCACTGGATCGGGGCCCTTAGGCCTCTTAATAGAGGTTCAATAACAGTAATAGTGCGTTCTCATTAGCTCAGAGCTTAGATGGAATGGAGTAGAATGTGAATTGGCTTCTCAAAACTGTGATTGGCCAATTTACAGTCTGCTCTGTATTAGTAGAATTTTGTCGGTATTCTCGGTAATTTACGATAGCGTTCCCGTTGGCCCATGCAATAGGAAATAGAGAAGCACTCCGGTGGTTTTGGCCTGTAAGAGTCCAGCACATCCTTTCGCCTTTCCCAGGGCGAAGGATGTCCATGAGGGTTCCACCGGGTCACAAAAATATTCTTTGTATTACTCGCCATATTAGAGGCCCTGATTCAATGTAGTGTAATACAGTAAGCAATGCTTTACTCTCACAGTTCACAAACGAATTTAACATTATTGACGTTTTCAAATCAAACCATTGATGCTTGGTGTTATCATTTGTGTTTTATTTACATAATATTAGGTACACTCCAACAATATTGATAATAATTCGTTAGTTTGGTATTTTTCTGCCTACACAAAAGAGGTAATAATGTCTTTAAAAGCACTATTTCTCTGTCGATGGAATAAAAAATGATACATTTCAGGAAAACATGATCTTTTGTAATATATTCGAGAGCTCAAAATAGATAATATAATTTAATACTTAAATCACTCAAGCAATTAATAATAACTCGACGTTAATTGGTCTAAAATAGACACGAAGTAATCGAAGAAGCGGTTAGCCTGGGTCCAGATAAGCTTTGGATTTCTCGCTGGAATGGCTCAAATGAGACTTCATTATATAACTTAATTATATTTCCTGTATTAACCCTGTTCCCATATGGAAGAATATAGAAGAATCGGGTTTTTTGGAACAGAACTTAATGTAGTAGAAGGAAAAAAAACGTCTATACTTTTTGTATCATTATCTCCGAGTTGTTATTTTTTTAGTTCTATGCGGTTAGCCTCTTACAGATAATACCAAACCAACGAATTGATTACACACCCATTCCCCCCATGCCTCACCAACAAATAAACTGTCGATTCAAATGAATCGCGTAACAATTTTGTTTTAAAATTAATAAAAGTAAGACACACTTACAATCTATAACAAAAGAATTCTTAAAGTAATTAGTTATTTACTTTTTTTGTTCACTTTAATTCTTATTTGTTTTTTTTTTTAGAATTTTCTTTACAATATATTCTTTTTTTTAGAACATGTTAACGTTCCGTTCTAACATTATATTACTTACATGATAGGGAAGTGCTTACCCAAGCGTAGCGCAAATTCACATGTAAGTACTTTTGTTTCATGAAAAAATATGATCTATTTGTGACTACTTTTATATTGAGATCACATTTCGTAACATTGCGAATTCCGATTTCACTATCACCTTTACCTTTCTGTCCAGTAAATATTTTTTCCACACATACGTAACATATTACCTTTTTGACAAATGGAAACAATTATTTGGACTTATTCAGTCCTTCGATAACAATAAATCCTGATCACGTAATGTGAGCTTCAAGCTTGAATAATTTAGTACTTTACGTCAATGTGAATTGAACCATGTCGATACTAGCATACCGATATTAGATCGCAGGACGATGGTCTAAATAAAAAAAGTTTAATTGATTTATTTGTTTCAAGTACTAATCAGAATATAGGCTAAGGTTTATAGATATCAGTCATGCAAACAAACAGCCTTGTAACAACATAAACAATGTTGTTACAAGGTAAAAGTGAAATCGAAACGACATTACGAAATGTAAGTCAAGTAGCACAATATTTACCAAGTAGGAAGCATGGGCAACCCTTAACTAGCCGACCATGAGTCAAATTACACATAATTCACTAACCAATGTTATTTTAATTTTACTCCAATGACCCACAGCAATATGATCGTACAACAATAAAATACAAACTGGCGTAAGCCAAAATTTTGATCAAAGTGCATCGTCGATTCATTAACGGAATGAAAAGTACACTCTTAATTTTAAATTCTAAGCTGTATTCTCGCAACAGAATCATAAAAAATGTAATACTTTTTAATTCATAATAGTATACTCACTGCAAGTCGAATGTTAATATTAGGTACTTTGTAAATGTTAAAGATGGCACTTAGATGTTATCCACAGAGGAATGTCGTTGGCAGTGTTGTATCTTAAGTTTAAATTACTTTAATCGAACAGAATCGTCTGCGGCGCTGCCTCGTCAATTCACTTTGAGCATAATTCTGACTCGTCATTGTAGTTCGCAAGGCGTTCGTGTTCGGACGAGCGTCTGTTTCACATCGCCTCCTCGTCAACTGATACTGGACACTAGACGTACACTTACAACCTAGATTATTACTAACACGATATTTGTAACCACTCTGCCCACTCCGCCGCCGATATATTTGCTTAAGATAATGTGTATATGGTACATGGTGATACACGAGTCTTCGATTACTGTTAAGTCGGTGGTGAGTGGGCGCTGTGGCCGCCTGCTAGCAGCGTTGGCTGATGTACTCGTTGTAGGTGGCGGAGATCTCCTCGGACTGGTAGCGCGTCAGCTTGATGCTGCGCCGCATGTCCGCCGTGATCACCGCCTTGTACCCGCCCTTCCGCAGGAGCGAGTCTATAGTTTGGATTTGGTCCCAACCTGGAAACACCGCATTTACACATTCGTCAATTATTTTAACCCTTCAGTTACGACAATCAAAAAATATGCACTGTACATGAACCATGCTTTTTGACATTTGGCCAAGTAAAAATTTAAAACGATGAGTAACGAACACAAATTGTGCGGACTTGTTTGGTTACTCATACTACATACACAGATTTTATTTTAAGACTGGATAGATAGATTGGCCAAAAAGTGCTTTACATTCCAATTACATTTTAACAATTTCATTCGACACAACAAAGTATTCGCATACCTAATAATACATACCTATCATTAACGACAAGTATCATGTGTTCAGAAACTCTCAAGGTCCTGCAAATCGCTGTCTGCTGGAGTGGTTAGAAACAATTCAAACACTGCAACAATTCAACACAAGCAGCAATGCAGCGTACTAACTTTCAAGCTGCTTTCAACAGAAAATAGACAATACAGCATGTTGCTCCTTATAATAACTTAACGGTCGCGACACTTCCGAGGCACCCTGGTAACCAACGTGGATACTCAAGTTAAATGTATTTCATGAAACACATTGTCTCTAACCTGGTAGTCAACTTACCCTTTGTTTTATCCTGCAGTTTACTATCAAGATGTGTTTAATAATGTGTTAGTCAAGACCTTGTGGTGAATCATTTTTTCTGCCTGTATTACGTTGTCGATGCCGTAGGTGTGACTTTGACAATTTTTCCTCATCGACTACTCTGTCTATACCTCATTGAAACTCCTGGTCAACCGACAATCATATCAGTATCTAGACGATTTACGAGTGCACGAACATACTTTTGGCAAGAAATCGATTCCGCACAATCTTTTGATTGCACAAAATTGATTTCTCGCCAAAAAGAAAATTAAATCACGAAGGAAACTTTGTGACTGCGGATGTTTTGGCCTCAACCTACATTTCGTGTTGCGTTTAAACATGTCAAAACATTATAATTTCATGACACATTAGTGGCTATAGTACATTGAAATAAAATTATTCCAGTGATAGAGGGTGGAAATTAGAACTAACTATAACAGTACATCTAACAACAATCAACAAATCGTAAATGTTTGTTAGAACAGAAGGGCTTAGACCATTCTTTCCTTCGCAACCCTACATATTTTCAATCTTAACCTGACTGCTGATGTCAATGCTCGTCTTTTGGCCACATTACATACATATAGAAACGAATCAATAAAGGCCCGATACACTTATAACACAGCATATCATCACGGCCCACTACTAGCATAGGCCTCTCCGAAGTTGCAGCGCAAGCAATCAACTAGGAATTAATCAGTCAATCTTTTTGCCCTTGAAGTATGTACAAACCTTGTTCAGTAGCAACTTGCGGTAAGTAAGTAGCAGTGCGCTTGGAGCCCCGTTCACTTATGAACTCGATGCGGATGCCGTGCTTGCCGAGCTTCCAGTCCAGGTAGTGCTCGGCCTCTTCGAAGTGTTGCAGGATGGACACCGACACCGTCAGCCGCGGGACCTCCTCGCGAGTGATCGGGGTGAACCGCGAGTCTTTTAGGGCACTCGTTATCGCGTACTCGCGAAGACCTGGGGACAATTTTGCGTGATGAGTGTGTAAGGAGAGTGAAAAGACACAACTTGAATAGGGAAAGGGTAGGAGAGACAGAAGACAAAACTGGTAGCAAATGCCTCTGGCATTAAGTCCGCCATTGTACATTTTTAGTATGAAAAGCTTAAATAAATAAAATATTGCCATTCACGCTACTATATCGTTGCAGTAGGCCCTGATAGCTATCAACGGTTGTGTCGTATTTGCAGAAATATTTTCTTGTGAGATGAAAGTATTTTTAATCGGATCCAATCGCGTTTTGTTACTAAGATTTTAGTGCCAGATGTTTCAACGCCATTGATGGTGTGATAACATGGTTTAAAAATAGTTTTATTTCAATATAATTTCTTTAGATACAACTTTGTTAAGTAAATTCCTTCAAATATGTATTTATTGCTTTTACGTAATTGCTGCTAACAACGTCGCGCGGCTGGCTTTTTTGTTTTAGTATGCAATTGTTAGTGCGTAAGAGTTCTTACATTTACGATTTTTACAAAGATTGTTATTGGCTAGATGTTTCTGAACACATCTCATGAGTAAATAGGTTATTTGGAAAGAATAACACAGTTTTATATTTGTAATTGATATGTTCACAGTTCTGTTTAATAATGTACCTACTATGGATTGTTTCATACTAATTGAAAATTGTAGCAGTTCTTTATCAGAAATTGGAGTGTTAATTACATTTTACTTTTGCAATTATGTAACTAACTGGATTCAGTGATATTGACTTTGATGATGGTAATGTTTGACATACTTTAGAAAAAGTTATTGGATTTCCAAATAATTTCTAATAATTCAACTTTTTTTTTCTCTTAGCCTATAGTGTTCCACTGCTGGGCAAGGGCTTCCCTCAAGTCTTTCCACAATTCTCTATCCTGCGTTGCTTCAAACCATACATTACAATCTAATATATTTTTTAAAGCGTATTTAACATACTATTTGTATGTAAGCCTTGTTTCTGGAATAATAAGTTAAGTGATCCCATGTAAGAATATTATTAACTAATACTTAGCTCAAACAATAGGTTTTTTGTTTATCTTTTAATATCTCTATTCTTGGTTTTTTACTGAACTGTAATACAATTGTCATTGTACAGACAAGGTCAGATGGTGTCATAACTTAAAGTAGATGATAAAGTGTATTACATCTGTAAACATAAACACAACTGCTGTACACATACCTGAGTGTAAATGCATCGCATTGAATGTCCCAATACATCCTCGGAGGCGGTGCTCTTTGCCAATTTTCCATGTCACAAATAAAGGACTGGAAGAAAGGATACAAAACTTATGATAACAAAACTATAAGAGGTTTACTCAATCTGAAGTACAAATATTTGTTCTTTAAGTGTATTCTACCTGTGTTGCTTGCTGTACACTCACTGTATTATAGTCAACACAGCAACACAAAAGCAAAACAGTACAGTTAAAGTACAAGCAATTATACACCTTCTGTGAAAGCCTATAAGAAATGTATTAGCATGCACATTTTTTATAAAGCAGAAGTGGAGGTGTATTGACCGCGAATAAAAAACAAAATTGTCTTTGTGTAGGTTTCATAAATGAGTAAACATAAATCATTTATGTTTACATTAACACACTATGTTAATTGAGTGAAAGTGAAAATGTGCATCATTATGTGGCATACCGAAGTTTCACACGAAAAACATCAAAGGTTTAATTCATTAGACTGACCTCATTCGAAACAAAAGATGTGGAGGTAGCTCAACAAAGCATGTCCAACAGGATAGGCATAAGTATAATGACAGGCTGTACTTGTACTTACGAGAGTGAACCACTTACTAGGCATCGTTAGTAAAGTTTGGCGTCTGAGGGGGGTCCATACTGTGCAGCTGACAATACAAAACATCGAAACAAAAGTAACACATATCAGGAATAGCCACAGATTCTTGGTAACCATTCAAAGGTCGATCTATATTGTTACTATATGAGTTGTTCAATTTCTGTTTTTTCGTTCCACAACATACTGAAGACATGTTGGCTGATATAACAAGTTAATTATCTTACGACTACGAAACAAAGCAGTCACACAAATCTCAAAAGTAAACGAAACCAAACACTCGTTTCACTCAATGGGGTTTTGTAACCACAGATTATAAAACTTCAGAGTTCCGTGGAAATTTCACTTGACAGTCTTAGTGATGTATCAGGAATTCAGAATTTATGAAAACTTTTAGTAAAATTACTGACGATGACGTGATTTCTTTTACCCTGAAATTCTATTTTATCATTAATTCGTAGCCTATTGCAATGTGCACTACGAGGATATGGAAAAGGAACGAAATGAAGGTAATTTTGCTGAAAATCTTTTTCACAAATTCCGACTGTTTGTTCGGTGCAAGTAGAAGCACCTTAAATTTCAAGCAACACAGAAGCTAGTTATCAACAATCTTCAATAAAACTTCTTTATAAGAAGAAATACATTTCCTCGATACGCTACAAATGCAATAATATATTTCCAATACATGTTATCTCTCTAAGTATTTCTCTTCTATCTTGCTGTGCCCATCAGGGTCCATTTATTGTGACAACAATTTCATATTTTCCACCAACTGTACATTATGGAATGCAAATGATAATATCATATTATGAATATGAATAATTATAATTTAGTCTTCTGATCTATTTTTAAGACTAATATAAGATGAATGTTTTTATTTATTCAAACTGGCTAGTCTATGGTAAAAATATAAGTATATCTGTCACTGATGTACTGTGTTTACTTAAAAAAATAATTTAGTAGTTTATGGAGCGATGGCTGTCATCGAGTTTTATTTTACTATAATAGAAAATAAGAAAAGAAGCTTTGAGTGCACATAAAATGAAAATATTTTCGTGAATCATGTACATGTTTTACAACTTCCCTCTAGGTATAAGTGAAATAATCATATGTCTGTATTTAGAACCATTAGTGATGTTTAGTGAAAAAGCTTGTTAAGTTCCGACGATGGCGTCCGATGGTGAAATTTCGTGTGCGAATGATCCCAATTTCGCTGTTATTTACTCATTTCTAAAAACATTTGGCAAATTGTATGGCTTGGATGTTCCTACGATATCTAAATTACAAGAATTTATAGAGAATACACAAGAAGGTGAGATATCTTCGTAGATTCGTCATTGCAAATCATAAACAAACATCTTATAAGTTTTTTGTTGTTAGTATCGGATCCGTTGAAGGAGTTACACTTGAGACTTCTGCGTCGTGCTCATAAAACGGTGCCGAGTAACAGATGGGAGAGGTTTATGATAAAGTTCTGCCACCAACAAGGTCACCATCAGGAAGCCTGGGAGATCGAGAGGTTCTCGTACAAGAAAGCTAGCACACAAGTCAAATTGAAAGTATTGAAGGTAATTACGCCTACTCGGATTTTTTCTTTGATGATGTGCATCTAATCTCATTTATTGCTAGCAGCCAACACTTTCACAAGTGATTCATACTTGAGTGTGTAATGTTGTCAAGTGTTTTACTAGAATGGTCTTGACCTAAAGAATATGTTTACTTTGACAACTACATAAAAGGGCTTTTAGTCTATTTTGTGAAGCATGTGCTCAAGAAAATATTTAAATTCTTGTACACACTTGTATTTGCGATTTTATTTATTAAAATTTATGGCTCTGAGCCAAATATTTTCAATTCTTAAAGTGTTTCTATGTCAATTGCCGTTTATAAATCAAGATAAAAACATGCAATTTTTATGAAATTGCGATACTAACAATTTTATGTATTCACATATACATGATATCTCTATTTCTAATAGCACATGTTCCATAAATTTTCCTTGTTTTTCCACAGCTATTACTAGAGTTCCAATTTACTTGCCACCAAAAATTTAAGAATGCTGTCAATGCTATATCATGTAAGGAGTTGAGGTTGGATCCTATAGGCAGAGACAAGAATGGCTGTGTGTACTGGCTGCAAGTGGACCATGAGGCCAACTTATGTTTGTATAAAGAAGACCAGGATGAGGAAACATGGCAGCTTGTAGCTAGGTAAAGACATCATTTTGTTAATTTATTACTCTATATGCAGATTGATGTGAAGTCTGAATGAAAATGCCTATTTTACATACAATGTAATGAGGTTTTATGCTAAACTATTTAATTAGCATTGCTAGTACAAAAAAAATATTTAGTTTTGTTGAATGTTCTATTTATTCTACAAGTCTACAAAAAAAAAGCTTACTGTTAACTTCAACCAAATATAATGAATAATACAGAGCTATGCTGTCCTTACAAAGATTAGGAAATTATTATAGTATTCCTTACTATAATTATGTCTTACCATTATCGGAAAATAATTGGAGAGGCATATTCGCTGCAGTGGGCAATCATATCTGAAAAAGAAGAAATAGTATTGTAACGGTCTAGTTTCTGTCCCTTATATAATTAATTTTAGCCTAGAAATTAATCGTCATTTCTTCATAAACAATACTATTTATTGTATTTTTAAATATTATATATTTCCTTACTCATTTTGTTCATACAGGAGTAGAGAAGAACTGGTGAAAGTGATAGCACAGCTAAAGAGCGGGGAAGACATTGGTCCTTTAACTGCATCTAATCCTAATGTTAACGAAGATTCTAATAGTGCTGAGGTTCCACAGTTGGAGGTAACTATATTCGTTTTCTTTGCATTCATTTATTTTATGGTTACAATATCATAAATGCAATTTGAATTAAATTCTTTTTCATTTTATAATACGGACCACTCTTCTCCTGTATTACTGTAATACATTAACACATTATGAGGAATGTGTTTTAATTTTTGATCTTAGGAAATTGAAGACCCTAGCAAACTTTACTAACAATCCGATCATTAGTCTAGTGATGCATGGCAGATGAATATACAATTTATATGTAAATTCTGTGTTATCATATTTTTTGCGCAAGGCCTATGTGTTAACTGATAGATGTAGGTTGAATTGGATTATTGTTCATTGAATGAGCAAATTGTCAAAGTTGATTGAAGATACTGTATTTACAAATGATGTATGTTACAATTTGCGTCATGATGTTAACCATCCTGCTATTAATACACTTTTATGGACTATTGAGAACAAACTGTTTAAACACAATACATACTTATTCGTGAACTACTTTTTTCATATATTTCAGCCATTTAGCTAGTATTGTTTCCTAATTCTTGCCAGTTATGGCTTTGCAGTACATAGTTACCCTTTAATCATTGGCTTTGAAACTTATAAAACAAATAAAACTACATTATAATTATATTAACATTTTCAGTCCAACAAATCAGAGGCTGAAGAAGAAAATGAAGAAGAGTTCCTAAGTCCAGAATCTGAATCAGAACATGAAACTGAAGAACAAAAGGACAAAGATCCACTTTCGGAAAAAGAGGAAACTGTCCCCGAAGACACCGCTGATACTAAAGAAGAAAGCAGTGAAGATGCTACTGCTAAAAGTAATTCTCCCGCTGAAGCCACAGAACCTGAACAATCCACAAAAGACGTAGAAGTAGAAAAAGTAGAATTACCACAACCAGTTGAAAAATCACAGCAGCCAATAGCAGAAAGTGAGGCTGTTGAGAAAGATGACCCTGAAAAAGAAAAAGAAGAACCATTGGAAAAAGAAAAATCTGTTGAAAAAGAACCAGAAGCATTAGAAAAACCAGCTACGCCTCCTGTAGTGGAAGAGACCGCAGAAGAAAAACCTGCTGCAGTTGAAATGGCTGAAGTAGCTGAGAAACCAGAAAGTCCTAAAGTTGCAGAATCAGCAACAACAGTTGAAACAAAAGAAGAAAGTCTAGAAGAGACAAGTAAAACAGAACAAAAAGATGATGAAGTTGGTGAAGCAATAGAGGAACCTGTGATGCTCGTAACTGGTGAAGGCAATGGAGCTGACTGTGAAAGTTCATACTTCATAGGTGAAGAAATATCAGAACCAGTCATGTATTTCTATGGTGAAGGATGGGGCTACGATAATGATACTGGTAACCCTGAAACTATTGAACAAGCCAACAGTCCCGAAGAAAACTCCGCCGAAGAAAACGGCACTGAAGAATGCCTCAATGGTGATGTTCACGAACTATCAAATTCAAGCAATAAAACTAAGTTAGGAAAAAGTGTTAAGTTAAAAAGTAGTATACCCTCAGTTACTAAAAGGACTTTGAAAAAGCAATCTAATGACACCACAGAAGTATTAAACACGGACCCTAAAAAACCCTGTGTGCGCGATTTAGAGCAATCGGACGGCTCTAACTCAACTAAAAATAATGAAAACGATCTAAAAAGAGAAGCTAGTGTCAACGACAAAAGTACTACAGATAGTGAAAGCCCTAAAAAGAACAACGCGAAGAAAGGGAGACGTAAAGTTAAAAAGAAAAGCAATCTCGCCAGGAATATAAAATTAAACAAAAGCACAGAGCTAGTTAATGCAGAGACAGATAACGGTCACGATAGTAAAACAAGCATCATAGAGAAGAGAAAAAGCAGTGTATCTTCTGTGGATCAAGAGGATACAGTCAACACTGAGAATGAGAAAGAGAAGAGTCCCGATAAAGAACTTAAAGTAGAAGACCCCCTACCTCCTAAGAAGTTACGGTTAGAAACAACACCAGAGAGTGATGTAAGCACACATTCCAAGGAAACAGGAGAGAACGAAAGCAATAGCGTAGATAACGGTGAAACTAATAAAGACACTAATAATGTTGAAAGTAATCCTATAGCACAGCGGAAAAAAATAAAAGCGAATAAAGGAAAGTTTAAAAGAAAAAAGATTGTTAAAAAGGTTGATGAGGATGCAGATAATACTAGTGACAAAGAAATTGTCAATGATAATGGTAAGAAGGAGTGTAAGTCTTTGAAACGGTCTCTATTAGACGCTACTATGAGCGATAAGAATAAATCAGAATCTCAAAGTGAGAGTGAAGATGACGAACCTATTACGAGTGGGAAACGACTCAAAATCAAACCTAAGAAAATCAGCACATCCACTAGGTAGCTATGATGTATAAGAATATTAAATCACTATGTATCTATTCAATATTTTCTCATCTCATCTCTTGTCGTATGTCTAGATTGTAATTGTAATGTCTTTTTCAGAAAAAAAGTAGAAGCGAAACTTCTAGAAAAACAATCAAGTGATGAATCTGAGGAGGAGACTCTCTATAGTATAGGTACGTTATAATCCTTTGTATCAGTTACTTTATTGACGAGATCTTGTTGAGAGAGAGAGTGAGAGGTTTTATAAAAATTATTAAGGTTATATAAAAATCTATCTACATCTAATCTATCACCAGCTTTTAAAGTTAGGATATAGCAATTGTGGAAAAGAGACGATGCTCTACGGAGTTTAGTCTGTCGTTCAGCATCTGCAATTGCAACAAAAGTTAAGAGGTAGATGGTAGGCCTTTCTATCTAAAGAACTTGTACCATATATACTTGAACTAATAATTCCCGCATCCCCGACAAAAAAACCGAGTCTTTTTGATGCGATAAACGAATTCCATGTGCGTAAAGTTGTGGCCGATAGCTAGTACAGAACTAATAACTCCCGTATCCCCAACAGCCGGTAAAAAAACAACAAAGAAACTAGTAAAAAAGAAGAATAAAGACAAAGGTAAGAATAGCAAGGATAAGGACAAGTCGCGGTCCGGGCGCGGCGGGTCGGACGACTCGGACGCCGCGCCCGTGCGACAGTCGCGCAGGATCGCGCAGATGAAGATCAAGGAGGAGGCCGAGAGAAGGCACATGGAAGAGGTGGCCTTGAGGGAGATGAAGAAGATACACAAGAAAAAGGTTAGTTTTTTTTAAGGTTGTAATTTTGCACATGGTATGTGTTTGATTACAGGGAAAATATTGACTCGGTCGGCTTGACTTTAAATATAATTGCAAAGTTAGGCTTACACATTTTTTACATTACCATGACAAACTGGGATTCGTCTCTATGTAAACGCATTGACGTATTTGTCGCAGTTATTCCGAAAAAAATAATCAGGAATTATGAGCTGATCTGATCACTATTCTTCGGTTTTTCTGTTAGATATCCTCGGATAAACTTCTCGCAACAACACTTTTTACTAGTGTTTGAGTTCAGAATATCTTTGTAGCTTAGAGAATCCTATACCATAAAGTTCAAGTAGTGCAATATCGACAAAGAGATACTTTTTAATCACCAGAATAAAGACGACGATGAAGAAGAAGAATGGCGTGCAAGTGGCGCCAGCAGCTCAGACGGCGAGCGACGTCGCCGCAAGAACGAGTGGCGCTCCGACCACTCCACAGGACCTGAACCAGACTCTGATTCTGATGAGCCGCTGTTTGAACTGCAGGAGGAACCTGAGTGTGAGTACAAAATGTGGACAATCCCAACCCATCCATTAAACTGCCCGGTAAATGCGAAAGCGAACCCAGTATCCCTGGCCAGTCCGACACACATCCCCTCGTCAACCACCGGACGAGGGCAGTGGCATGTGGATTTCCACTGGGATTTACTAACAAAACAATATTAAAATTTGTGTCTTGTTTACAGTGGTTTTCAACAAATCAGATCATGAATTCTCACCGGAATCTGACTTGGAGACCGATGAACCGGTCGAACCCATGAAACGAGCACGAACATTGCAAGAAGGTGAGCAAAATATAACAATTAATATTATGTTTTTGTGTGTTGTCAATGGTTTTTGTAAAAATGTCCTGATATTGTATTATTTTTAGATGTGTTTTAGGTTTTCATTTGAAAGTTTTAGATTGTATATGACACTATTTAATTATTGGTTAATTTTCTTGAATTCAGTCAGTAGCTAGGTGATGTGATGATATCTTTTGTCATTTAGATTATTTTCAAGTTTTAAGTGCATCTGTTTTTGAAGTCGATTTTAATTTTTTGTAAAAATCGATACTAAAATACTAATGCTCAATACTAAAATACTAATACTAAAATACATATATAGCTGAAGATTTTGTTTGTTTGAACGCGCTAATCTCAGAAACTACTGTTTCGAATTGAAAAAAATCTTTTGTGTCGGATAGACCATTCATCGGGGAAGGCTTTAGGCTATATATCGTCACGCTACGACCAATAACAGCGAAGCGCATGTTAAAAAGGTTGCACAAACGGGCAAAATCTATACAATGACATACTCTATACATTATTTCGCTTATGCACCGAAAAGTATTGATGATAGGTAGAAGTAATGTTCAACATATTTATAGTATTCATTATTACCTACAAAAAAGTCCTCGACAGTGTACGTCTATCTTTTATGGTTACCGAACTGAACGTTCGAACGAACTGGTGAACGAACTGGTAAAAAAAATAAAAATTTTAAATCATCTTCTTTTTTTTATAATTACTTTTGTGAGGATGATTCATACTTAAACGTTATAACGGTTTACTCACGCGTATTTATCGGGATAGCCCGACTAGTTTCGGACCCAACCGGAGTCCTTAATCATGAGCTGACGCGGCGGCGGGGTCGCGAGTCGAACTGATGTCGGCTGCCGCGCATCTCGCTGCGTAGCGTCGCGCTCGCGCCGAGGGAGGCGCTGGCGTCGCGGGTGGCGCGAGTGGGGGATCCGCCGGCAGCATCGTCATCGTCCGCGCTCCCGTGCTGGTTGAGTGGGTGCATACCGTGCTGACTGCAGAGCACTCCAGACTCGGCATCGAGTGACATGTCGTCATACGCAGTGCTGTGCGATTGTGGCAGTGTCCAACCACCATCCCTGTTAAAATTCGGGTGACGGCTGATTTCTATAGCCTCGCGTACTTTTCGCGGCACGAAATATTTCTCCCTCGCTAGTACGGAGGCTTGATCAAAGCGTATGTAGTGAGCCGTCCCGCATTACAGACATGTTCTGCCACTGCCGACTTATCGGTGTTCACGCTCTTCATATCATAGGACTCCGGTTGATGAAACTAGTCATGATTAAATTCCACGTTTACGAAGTCGCGAGAAAAGCTTGTTGTGGAAATGTGCACATATTTACCAACATCCCGTGTGCAGGTAAAGAGGATGCGGACGGGTTCTGCGTGCGATGCGGAAGCGGCGAGCAGCCGGAGTGGATCCTGCTGTGCGACCGCTGCGACGCCGGCTACCACGCCAGCTGCCTCAAGCCGCTGCTCTTCCTCGTGCCCGAGGGCGACTGGTTCTGCCCGCCCTGCAACCATGTGAGTGACACCTAGCCAGCTATACGCGAGCAGCCGGAGTGGATCCTGCTGTGCGACCGCTGCGACGCCGGCTACCACGCCAGCTGCCTCAAGCCGCTGCTCTTCCTCGTGCCCGAGGGCGACTGGTTCTGCCCGCCCTGCAACCATGTGAGTGACACCTAGCCAGCTATACGCGAGCAGCCGGAGTGGATCCTGCTGTGCGACCGCTGCGACGCCGGCTACCACGCCAGCTGCCTCAAGCCGCTGCTCTTCCTCGTGCCCGAGGGCGACTGGTTCTGCCCGCCCTGCAACCATGTGAGTGACACCTAGCCAGCTATACGCGAGCAGCCGGAGTGGATCCTGCTGTGCGACCGCTGCGACGCCGGCTACCACGCCAGCTGCCTCAAGCCGCTGCTCTTCCTCGTGCCCGAGGGCGACTGGTTCTGCCCGCCCTGCAACCATGTGAGTGACACCTAGCCAGCTATACGCGAGCAGCCGGAGTGGATCCTGCTGTGCGACCGCTGCGACGCCGGCTACCACGCCAGCTGCCTCAAGCCGCTGCTCTTCCTCGTGCCCGAGGGCGACTGGTTCTGCCCGCCCTGCAACCATGTGAGTGACACCTAGCCAGCTATACGCGAGCAGCCGGAGTGGATCCTGCTGTGCGACCGCTGCGATGCCGGCTACCACGCCAGCTGCCTCAAGCCGCTGCTCTTCCTCGTGCCCGAGGGCGACTGGTTCTGCCCGCCCTGCAACCATGTGAGTGACACCTAGCCAGCTATACGCGAGCAGCCGGAGTGGATCCTGCTGTGCGACCGCTGCGACGCCGGCTACCACGCCAGCTGCCTCAAGCCGCTGCTCTTCCTCGTGCCCGAGGGCGACTGGTTCTGCCCGCCCTGCAACCATGTGAGTGACACCTAGCCAGCTATACGCGAGCAGCCGGAGTGGATCCTGCTGTGCGACCGCTGCGACGCCGGCTACCACGCCAGCTGCCTCAAGCCGCTGCTCTTCCTCGTGCCCGAGGGCGACTGGTTCTGCCCGCCCTGCAACCATGTGAGTGACACCTAGCCAGCTATACGCGAGCAGCCGGAGTGGATCCTGCTGTGCGACCGCTGCGACGCCGGCTACCACGCCAGCTGCCTCAAGCCGCTGCTCTTCCTCGTGCCCGAGGGCGACTGGTTCTGCCCGCCCTGCAACCATGTGAGTGACACCTAGCCAGCTATACGCGAGCAGCCGGAGTGGATCCTGCTGTGCGACCGCTGCGACGCCGGCTACCACGCCAGCTGCCTCAAGCCGCTGCTCTTCCTCGTGCCCGAGGGCGACTGGTTCTGCCCGCCCTGCAACCATGTGAGTGACACCTAGCCAGCTATACGCGAGCAGCCGGAGTGGATCCTGCTGTGCGACCGCTGCGACGCCGGCTACCACGCCAGCTGCCTCAAGCCGCTGCTCTTCCTCGTGCCCGAGGGCGACTGGTTCTGCCCGCCCTGCAACCATGTGAGTGACACCTAGCCAGGAAAACGGGGTTTTGTAATGACAGCCCGTGGAAAATATCCACTGTTGGACATCGGTCTCACCCCCAAATATGTGCCAGACAACCTGCCTATCGCTAGCCGTATCTAGATTGTGTGGATATTGCTTTCATGCGATCTTGATCAGATCGTCGGACATGGTGCAGGTTCGAATCGCAGGCTTACTGCAGATTGCAGACCTACCTAAAATAGTGGCTGACCTTTACCTTACATAAATACAATCCTTTTTTTTTTCTTTCTAGGATATGTTAATAGCATCGTTAGAAGCGGAACTGGTGAAATACGACGAGCTGTTAGTCGTAGTAGAAGCTGAGAGGGAAAGAAAGAAGCAAGAGGAGCCAGAGCCCGAGCCGGAGATTGAGAAAGAGTCAGAAGAGGAGAAGGAGGCCCTTCAGGAGAACGATGAAGACAAATCCAGTGGTAAGTTAAAAAAAATCTTACTTGAGTATTATGAGGTCTTAATGCAAGACTTACATTGTCGTATAAGTGCTATGTTGGTATGTAGAATGTTGTTCGGGTCTGGATTCCACAACTGACACAAACCTTTTTTGTTTTGTTCCCTGGAATGAAAAGTTTATTACTTCATCTCATTCAGAGGGCACCGCGTTGAGATATGTTGGACTCCCGCTGACTAATAACACCCCGGGTCCTTTCTGTTGCCTTAGCCATAATCGCATGATCTTCGCGATTGCGATAAGAACTCATTACACACTCATTGATTTTGACTTAACTGAATTTGAGTGTAACATAACTTGCAATGATCCAGATGGCAGTGCGACCAGTGATTGGTCTTCGACGTCGGAGGAAGAAGCTGTGTACCGCCTGCGCGCGCGCAAGCAGCTGCCCGTCAGCTACCGCAGCCAGGAGTACGACAGGCTCATCAGCTCTGCTATCAAGGTAGACTATATTATAAAAATGAGTTTTTCTTTTGGTTTCGTTGGTTATCAGAATTAGATTTTACTTAAGCCTTGCTCAAATTACAATTTTCTTGTTGGGGATAACGAATTGGTACTTTATATGAAATGTTAAATCTATCTATAGTCCACTTATGTGACCTAAAGACGGACAATTAATCCCAGCACTAGACATTGTAACAACATATTTGTATGGTGATCAGGTTTTCAATGTTAAAGTTAATGGACTACATTTCAATATGTTAAAAATGTACGATTCTAAATTCTAGGCTGTCTAGTGGGTGAAATTGTAATTTGTGAGAATTTATTTTATTATGCTAACTTGTACAATATGATAAAATCAATTCCCGAAACGAAATCTAAACATAACATTGTATTCTTCAACAACAGGAGGAATACGTAGAAGCGACAACTAGCGCCGGCAACCAGGGCCGCGGGAAGGACATCTCCACGATCATAGAGGCCGCCGAGGAGGAGAAGATGAAGGCCGAGCGCGAGGCCATGGAACAGGTGGGTCCTATGGTAAACACCAACTTATTTATTACTAGCGACCCGCGCCAGCTACACACGGATGCAATACTGATGAATTATACATATATCCCTTACTCTTGAAACATTCTATCTATTTAAGAAACCGCACCAAAATCCATTGCGTAGTTTTAAAGATCTAAGGATACTTATGGACGGACTGACGCGAAAAGCGACTTTGTTTTATACTATCTAATGATTGATATGTTTATCATGACACTTCAATCGATATTTGTTTTTGTTATTATATAGTTGTTTAAGTAAATGCATTTATTGACGTAAATAACTGATTAGTAAATTAGTTTACTGTATGTGCTTGCAGCTTTTGACCACTGATATAAACCTATCGATGTTGCATTTCGTGCTATGATTCTTGACATAGTTGTACTAAAAATATCTTGAGATTCAAAAATATCATTTATAATGGTAACTTTTCAGGGTAAACCTGTTGAAAAGAAATCTAAGAAGAAGTTGCGACGGAAGCCAAGGAAGCTGAACTCTTTGGAGGTACCGTCCGAAGATGATGACGAAACTGATGAGGACTTCAAAGATACTGGGTAAGTAATAACTTGTTGTAATGTATGTGTTACAGTCATAGTGATTAATGAGCGATTATACATAATGACTAGTCATTATGTATAATAGCTAAATTCACTAGACAGTGTAATAAATTAATCACATTATCTAGTTATTATTCATAATATCGTGTCAAAGTTAGCCAAAGTAATAATACGGTCTTTATCTTAGGTTCACCCTTGTTTGATCGAACAACGTTTGATATAATATTACTCAATCGAACAACGTTTAAGAAAATCATCACTTTGTATAATGTCGTTAACATAATTTTCAGTTCGTCGAATATTTATTTACTATATCAACATTTGCGCTAATGATCAAAAGGTATAATGTTCATTTGATATCCACACTCCTGCCTAAAAAAAAACCTAACCTAACCTAAATTAGGTGAGGTTAGGTTTTTTTTTTTTATTTGTTAAAATCTATGTTTATTGAGGTGAAAATATTATCTTATGTTATTTTAATTGTTAAAATAATCTTTCTGATATGTATGCTTAAGGAAAATTGAAATACAAATTTATTCTTAAACGAATATCTGTTACAGTCATAGTGATTAATGAGCGATTATACATAATGACTAGTCATTATGGATAATAGCTAAATTCACTAGACAGTGTAATAAATTAATCACATTATCTAGTTATTATTCATAATATCGTGTCAAAGTTAGCCAAAGTAATAATACGGTCTTTATCTTAGGTTCACCCTTGTTTGATCGAACAACGTTTGATATAATATTACTCAATCGAACAACGTTTAAGAAAATCATCACTTTGTATAATGTCGTTAACATAATTTTCAGTTCGTCGAATATTTATTTACTATATCAACATTTGCGCTAATGATCAAAAGGTATAATGTTCATTTGATATCCACACTCCTGCCTAAAAAAAAACCTAACCTAACCTAAATTAGGTGAGGTTAGGTTTTTTTTTTTTATTTGTTAAAATCTATGTTTATTGAGGTGAAAATATTATCTTATGTTATTTTAATTGTTAAAATAATCTTTCTGATATGTATGCTTAAGGAAAATTGAAATACAAATTTATTCTTAAACGAATATCTACTTGTTTTATCACTTTATCCAATCCTTTGAAGATATTATGTATAATAGCTAGTTAATGTGATTAATTTTGTGTGAATTATCACTTTATCCAAATTGAGTAGATATTATTCATAATAGCTAGACAGTATACATAATATCTAGATTAATCACTTTGGCTGTAACATATGGACATAGTCGCAAGTAGTCTGCATGCAACCGTGGATACAGCATAGGAACTTCACCTTCCTTTCTTCATCAGTATTAAAGTTGGCAGATACATGTTTTTTCATTATTTGCCATAGTCTTGACTTTTACGGATTTTCATATTTTTTTAATGTTTTTAAACTTTCGCGACCTGTACACATATTTTAGACAACCGACGGGTCTTATTCGCAATGTAAGTCGATATTTTATCATCAATCCACCCGTGACCACGGTCGGTGCAACTCGACCGAAACGTCGGGAAAAAAAAATATCGAATTATACCGCGAATAAGACCTTTAAGTTGTCTAAAATATTTATATTTCATACTTTATTTGAATCAAACAGAATATAGCTCATCTTTCGTTATGATATAAATTCTACGCTATAAGCGTAACCTCCTTGGTATTATGTATTAAACAATTAAAACATGCAATGGTTTTAGTATGGAATCTTCATCTGAAATCTCTTCGTCCGCCGAACGCGAGAGCTCCAGCGACTCGCGGTCTTCCGACTCGCTGCCTATACGACGGACGTGCAGATCTGATAAAAAAGGTTTGTGTACTAACTCGGTTATATTATGAAGTAAGAGATGTATGGAAAGCCTTACAATGAATGCTTGAAACTGGCCCTGAGCTTTTGATACCGACGGCTTAGAGTCGCCATCAACTGCTTGATCAATGTTATGTATGTGTGTTCACTACATTATGCACTGGTACACTATGCATTGACAGTTGGATGTAGTTGATACATGTGTAAAGGTTTTTACGTTAAGAGGGTGTTAGCACAGGTTTATTGGTTAGAAATCAGTTATTCAGAAAACAAAATTATAAAAAAGTTAATTCGAGTAAAAATTGGTATGTTATTTAATTTATTATTGTTTATGTCTAGGAGAACGAGCAAAAATGACTGAATCATCGCCTGAAGTAAAGAAAAAGAAGAAAGGAGTGTTGGATGACAGCTCGAGCGAGTCGGCCGGTGCCAAGGAGTGGCAGTCCTCAAAGCCCAAGTAAGTCTACATTTGAGTATGGTTTACTGAGGCACTTGTCTCACCGGCAACGAGTAGAGCTAGAACTAGAAACGAGTTAGCGAGACGCGGGGAGCGAGTGCGTAGTTCCGATATTTGTGTAGCGCGGCTATAAGCGAGTGTGCGAGTGAGCCGGGCGGTTACTCGCTCGTAGCAGTCACACACTGTAGAGAAATTACCACTGGTTAATCCCTTGGGGTGAGTTCTAATCGCTTGGCGAGTATCGCCGAACGAGTGTTATCTTTCATAGGTCTTGTCGCTCAGCGACAAACTAGTGAAGCGAGTGCTCGCCGGCAGTGTGAACAGTCATCGATCAAATCTTTTTATATGCATCTCTTATGTTCACACGGAAAGTATATCTATTGTAAGTTTCTTGAGCGAGAAAATTGCCAATAGTTAGTCGTTTATTCGTTGTTGGTGGGACAACTGCTTGAAGTCAATTATAAAAGTGACATGAGTCTATAAGTAAGTACTTTTCACAAGTACTGATTCTAATAATCTTTTACCAGGTCATCAAAATCCAAATCTCGTCCACCAAAGATGAAACGTCGGGATAAAAACAGGAAGAACCGTAAGCGCAGTGGTCTCACACAATACGACGCGGACGGGAACGTCATCCGCGCGCGCGTCACGTACGGCGGCCTCAGCGACGACCTCAACGACTGGTCGCCCAAACACCGCACACGCCAGAAGAAGATCAACTACACTGAGATGCCGAATACTGAGTCTGAGGATGTAAGGATCGTTTGCTTGGTTTATTCTTGTTATTGTTCTTAACAATACTGCCCTTTTATCGTCATCATCATTCCCCTGTCCTTATCCCAATTATTATTTGGGGTTGATGCAGCATATCTTCTTCTTCCACACGTTCCTATCCACTACAGGATTTATCGTCTGTTGTTCAGTTCTGTTCTAAAGGTACCAACAGGTCTAAAGGTACCGACAGGTTTGAAAGAAGTTGCAGTTTACGAGTAATTTGGATGCACAGTCGTGATCTGTGGAGACCCTACCCTATACATCAGATATATACTATATAATTAAGTAAAAGGAAACACTTTTTTTTTTCTTTTCAAAAACTAACCAACAACCAAACTTCACAGGAAATGCACAAATCCAGTGGCAAACACATGCCGGACAGTTCAGATGAATACAAAATCGACACCGACGCCACAACAGACTCGGAGGACGAGAGAGCCAAACGTAAGAGGGCGGAGGAAGAGGCGCAGGAGGGCCAGGCCAGCGAGGAGAGGAGGAGGGCCATCAACGACCTCATCAAGAAGACTGCTGTGGTGCCGCTGGAGAAACTGCCCGAAGATGTCACCAGGGCCAAGACTGAAGAACTACAGGCGCATTTGAGTGAGTTGCTGTTATCTGTCTGATTTTTTATGCCCCAAAATATTGTATATTGTGAGAGGGACTGAACTAGAGCTGGATTCTAACAGTTGGTAGCTGATATTCGTTAATTTAAGTGGCACTGATAGAAGGAAGTTTTTTTCTGTTTGAGTAAAGATTAATTCCATTATGATCTTCATTTTTGCTTATAGATGCTCAAGCAGCTGTAAATTCTGCTAGTCGTCCAAATCGCGGTAGAGGCAGCAGGGGCGGACGCGGTAGCAGGTAAAATTCATATTCATATTTACATGTGTGGAGATGATAAAAAAATATAAATTTAAAGTTACTTGAAACTAAAACAATTCAAACCACTGACAGGTTTCGAACCTGCGACTTCTGGCTAAACGCGTCAGTCGCTATACCAACTAAGCGAGGTCACTGTACCAGAGATTAAATTCGTTCATTGTATCGTGTTACGTCTTAAGGACGTGTGCGACATCTGGTGGCCATTATCTATGTTTATTTACAAAGCTTTGAAAACGTAATTTTAAGTCAGTATATAATAATATATTATTATAGTAGTAACAAGTTGTGTGTGTGTCAGGGGCGCGAAGTCGTCGCGCGGTTCCCGCGGCGGCGCGGCGCCTGACGACGCGCTCGCCAAACTCATTGGCGTTAAAATCAAAGGTACCTTCATCTCTTTCAATCATATACTTACTTAATCTTTTGTACAATGTAGATTTATTAGATTAAACGAGAGAGCTGGGTATTAGAGTATTGTTTTTAATGAAATAAAGGTCCTATAAAATAATAATAATATAAATGTTTGTTAACACAGATCTCAGGACAGATGGCTCACCGACCAAGCCCAATCAAGTAAGTATTACAATATTTCAAGTGCATATCCTATAATATTTGTCGTGAGAATGGAGGTAATACATCAACATAATTCGCAGGTGGAAAGAGAAAAGAAACGTCAAGAGCGAGAAGCGAAACGTGCTGAACGTGAAGCTAAGAAACAGGAACGAATACAAAAGAGGGAAGAAAAGGAAAAGATGAAGGAACAGAAAGCTAAAGAGCGTGAGGAGAAAAGACTAGCCCGACTCGCAATGCAAGAGAGTAAGAGATTAAAGAAGGAGAAGATGGAGTTCTCGCCTCCGCCGTTAGGGCCGGGACTGGGGCAGGGGTTGGGGCCCGGGCTGGGGCAGGGCCTGCCCCCCGGCCTGCCGGGCTACCCATCCCCCCGCGCGCCCCTCGGCTACCGCGAGCCGCCGCGATACCCCGCCGCACCTCGCCTGCAGGTATGTACTACGCTTTAGCGTACTGATCGCGGACACGCCTTATGCTCCCAATATATTATGATACCTCTTAATGTCATGTATTATCAGAGTAAGGTGTAGTAGTGCTTTAAAGAGTAGCAATTTGAAAACGATTTTTTTTTGTCAAATTAGGAAGGTACTATTGTAGTGTGTAATATACGTCTAATCACGTGTAAGGTCTATATTATTATCAAAGTCGAATACTATCTTAATGCTAACTACAAGGTAAGGCGAACTACACACTACACTATGATCGGTTTTAAATCATAATTTTTCAAATTAAAAAAATACAGTCTCTGACCTGCAGATTCGTTCAAAGTGGACACTGGACATGGCATTGCATTTCGCAGTCTTTCTACCCCATTGTTTCTCCATTCTGCGTCTGAATTACATAATTCATTGACAAGCATATGTTTTCCCAGGTGCGTGCGGAGTTACGCGGGGTGTTATCGGCGGAAGAGCGCGCGCAACACTCGGCGCGACCCGATCAGGCCGCTGCTCTCAGAGAGGGTGAGATATCTTAGTATTCGTTATTGGAGATATATTTGGTCTCAAGGTATTGGGTTTAATGACAACCCATAGAGGTTAGCGATAAAGCAAGAATTAGGGAGGAGGTCCCTGCCTTTAGAATTTTGAAAAATTGTTGTAACAATCTAATTATGCTACAATTAAGCTATATTTCATTATTTTAAAATGAAATATAGCTTAATTGTTTAAAATATGTTAGTAAATTGAACGTAGATTAACCAGTGAAAGTAAAACCGTAGTTTTACATTCAAGCCATAATGTCAGCAGGTACGCTTTCAGTAGCTGGTTCTCCACAACCCTTCAAGCCGATCACGGAGGAGCCCAGCATCATCACACGAATGCCGCATATGATAAACCAACAGTACAGGTCAGTTGAACATGAAACTGAAACAAACTATAGAAATAAAGTTAAAAAATAGATGTCTAATTCCTTGTATTTTGATGTTCAATTGTTGTATTAATGTGTTGCTTTGTTTGTGTAGGGGTCCGATGATGTACCCCGGCGGAGGGTCGTACGGCCCTCGCGGGCAGAACATGTCGATGTATGGACTGCACCCGGGCGCGCGGCAGTTCCCGCAGTACTACGGGCACGTGCGCGGCCTGCCCCCGCACCACCCCGCGCCCTACCCGCCGCGACAGCCCTACCAACCCGCTACCTCGCCCGCGCCGCCCGGACACGCCCCACCTCCTGGACACGGACCCCCGCCTGGCCACGGGCCTCCTCCCGGACATGGCCCGCCGCCCGGACACGGCCCGCCACCTGGACATGGACCTCCTCCTGGCCACGGCCCACCTCCAGGCCACGGCCCACCCCCCGGACATGGCCCACCTCCCGGCCATGGACCACCGCCGCGACACGGCCTGCCGCCCGGACACGGTCCGCCACCCGGCCATGGCGCGATGCCTCCCGGACACGGCCCACCCAACTCGCATCATGGTCCAATGGGCCCCGGACACGGTCCTACTCCCCAGGGTCATGGTCCTTCACCTCCAGGCCACGGGCATCCGCCTGGTCACGGACCATCGCCTCCTAGCCTCGGACATCCACCTGGTCATGGACCATCGCCTCCTAGCCTCGGACATCCTCCTGGTCATGGACCATCACCACCCGGCCATGGACATCCTTCTGGGCATGGACCATCGCCACCCAACCACGGACCTTCACCAGGACACGGCCCCTCACCTACTGGTCACGGGCCACCACCCTCTGGGCACGGACCCTCGCCGCACGGTCCCCCGCACGGCGCACTAGGGCCCTTGGGCCTGCACCGGCCGCACGTCCCCGGGCCGGGCGCCATGCCGCCCACGTCCAGCCCGCACGGCATGCCCAGCGCTGGGCTCCCGGGTGGGCCGCTCGCCATGCACCGCGGCCTGCCCCCCGGCCTGGGCGGGCCTCTCGGCGTACCGCTGCAGAATCGCCCGCCGTCCTCGGGACCGCCGCCTCCACGCTCTACACCCCCCGTGGACCAGGAGCCGCCCGTACGAATCAAAGCCGAGGTTAAAACTGAACCTGAGTATCGGTCGCCCATTGCGTCGCCGGCACGAGATCCTTCGCCCACGCCGCCGCGCGACGACCCTCCTCGACATCCAAAAATTAAGCACACAGAGAACAAGGACCGCCGGCCGCGGTACCCGCTCGGGCCGTACGCGCCGCAGTACGGGCCTTACGGGCCCTACGCCCCGCCACCCGGGCCGGGCGAGCGTGGCCCTGCGCCAGGCCCGCGGGCCGCGCCCCCGCAGCACCCGTACGGCGGCGAGGCGCGGGCGCACAGCCCCGCGCTGGAGGCGGCGGGCTACCTGCCGCCACACCTGCGCGCGCCCCGCGCGGCCTACCTGGCGGGCGCGGCGCGCGGCGGTCCGGCGGGCGCGGGGTTCGCGCCGCAGTACGCGGAGGTGTCGCGCTCGCCGCCGCCCGCGCCGCTGCCGCTGAGCGCGCGCGAGCCTGCCCCGGCCGCCCGCGCCGAGCGCCTGGCCTCGCCCGCGCGCCTGGAGCCGCTGGGCATCGTCAAGCAGGAGATGCCGGACTCACCCGCGCCTGTGCCGCCCGCGCACCCCTCGCCCGCCGCGGGCCCAAGCCCGGGGCTGGTGGGACCGGGCATAGCGGGGCCAGCCCCACCGGGGCCCGGTATCCCCGCCCCGGCCGGCCCGGGCCTGGCGGCCGGCGGCCGGGAGGAAGGCAGCGTGTTCGGCGGGCTAGTGAGCTACTTCTCGAGCCAGCACGAGGACGACGATATCGACGCGTAGCTGCCGCTGTACATACCGCGCGATAGATAATTATATTTATGCGCCGCACCTCGCGGCTCGCTCTGTACGATATTAATGTGTTAGCGTAGGAGTTTTAGTTTAGCAATAGGGAGTAAATATTATATATTATTGAGTCTTTTTGGTCTCGAATAGGCGAATGTATTATTATTTTGGTTATGTTTAAGTGAGATTTATTTATATACGACCGATAGGTACTTACAGTATACTCTGAATACGAATTTTATTAAAGAGATCGACGACATTTTTTTTGAAAAAATAAATGTTTTCTCCTACAATTTTACATGTATCATTTAATTAACCCCATTTCACTTTTGTCTCATTAATATTTTCTTGTGTTTCTTGGTTAAACCAATTGATCAGTATAAAAAAAAAACAATATGATTCTTAAAAAATATTTTATTTACGAGGTCTTCCGGCAACTTTTTTACTGCCTGCTGCTTGTTTGTTCTTGCCTCCGAACGACAATGGTTGTTCTGGAAACAAAGTAACATTTGGTCAACATTTAACTGCTGCAACTGAGGGCCGAGATACAGTTCATACTCCTTGAAGTATAAGTACTCACCAGGTGGCGCTATTTTCAGTGATATATCGTATGTTTTGCTCTTCGGCCTCTTGGCTGCTGGTTCCAATTTCTCTGGTGTTTCTGTAGGCGTTACCGTCTCCTGTGTCGCCGCCCACCCGTCCTGTGCAAAATAAAAGTATTACAATGTTAGCTAGTTAATTGGAATGCATCGATTTGTTTAGTCACCACTGTCTGAATTGAATTTTTGAGGATGTATACTATAAATCATGTGAAATAAACCTTAAGGTTTTTAATTGATAACTTGCAGATTAGATTTAGAGGAATTGGCGCCCAGCGTGGGGCATAGAAGGTTTTCTGTGAATCGAAATTTGTAAAGTATTACAAATTACAGAAACTTATTGAATATAATAGAATATTTGCTTTTTTTGGCTACGTAACAATGATATTAATAAATGCTTGTTTGATTTGCTATTTTAGTAAGCAAAATCACCTATAAGTTTATCACAATTATAAGCATACAGAAAACAAAATGATTTGCACATACCTCTGGGTCTTCAATTTCCGGTGCTATGGGTAAGAAAGACAGCATGTGTTCGTCCTCTCCCTCTTCGTCGGAGCTGCAGAACGCGGCCACCGGCTCGCACGTCGTGACATCCACCTGGTTGGAAATGTTACACTGATTCTTAGTTGGTTCCTCTGTTCTAAATGTTCTTTAGAGCTGCTTGAGTTCACAAGCAAGTTATAGTGAATGATATAGTGAATATTTATGTTTCACAGACGAGGTATGATGGATGGCTACTACGAAAAGGTTGTACTAACTAGGGTACAGTTGGGTATACAATAACAGGGCAGTTGCAAAAAGCTTGGTATATTATTATAATTTATTCGAATTTACATATCTAATTTATGAAAATAAGTCGGGTTTTCCTTCCTGACGCTTTTTCCCGAACCGATTTCTATGGTTCCATGAGGTTTATAGCAAAGAAAATCCAGGATTTATTTAAAGAGAAAAGCAGCAAAACGGAAAATCATTTTTCACATACAGCGCCATCTCTGATATATAGTAAGTACTACAACGGCGCCAGTACGTGGTGTGTGAGTATCCCTCACGAAATATTCACGATGGGCTGCTAGTTGGTTGTGAATTATTGTGGTGAAGAAATCTAAACACAGCTCAAGTAACTGTAAAAAGGAAAGTTTTTGATATACTTATGTTCCTAAGCACCAGTTCCACTAACCTCGACCTCCTCATCATCATGGCTCTCGCCCGCCTGGTCCACCGACCGGTCCTCATCTTCTACGTCGAACTCGCTTTCCCTCTCCTCATACTCCACATTCTCATCCAACTCTTTGAAGTCAGGAGCGAAGGCTGACCAGTTCTCCACTTGATTCTGTGCCCAGATTGACACGACACCTGGAGAGTTTGGTTGTTAACACTGTCATTGATGTTTTATAGTTTTATAATTCATGTTTTATATTTTTTAACGACTCCTTCACTAGGGAATTTAATCGCGGGGCTTTCACAGACATTCAATTTGCAAAAACAAGCCTTTGTGGATCGTACAAATTCTTGTCTTATGCGGGGATCAAAACCGCGACACGTCGCGTATAGTGGTAATTAGCGTGGTGACCTACTACCATTACCACTCGGCTATCCGTGCAGTCAAGTTCAAGTTAGTTAGTTCATAGAAGTATGTGTCGTATTTCTACGAATACCATAATAAAATACGTGCATCTTTAGCTGTTGGAGTGGGTTAAAAATAAAAATGAAAGAAATTCATTGATTAAGGAGTTCACCTTAAATATTTTTGATCTTGGGTTTAATTTCCCCATTTCAGCGAATCCTAAATCAATTAAGGCAATTTTTTATAGTAATTTCCCCTAAGTAAAAATAATAGACACAATTTACCTGCACTTATACTAGCAATGATCGGTCTGATAGGATGCCAGACCACGTCCAGTAACAACTCGCCCTTAGTCCCGTGTAAGATCTTCACAAGGTTCCCGATAGACTTCTCCCAGATGTAGAGCGCGTGCTGGCGAGCTGAGCCCGCGCATATGTACTCGCCGTCACCAGAGAAGCAGCATTTCTTCCAAGTTGTTCTAGAAGAAACGAAACGTTGAAATTGAGAAGACCTTTGTTTGACCTGAGGGTCTACCATTACCATGGCTAATAATAAAGATAAGGTTGTAGCTACATTGGGCCATCCGTCTTTTCTTGTAAAGAGCAGGGGTGGATGACCCTTGGTAATTGAAGTTCTTAATAAGGTCTCTGCATGTTGGATCTGTGTCCCCGTGTAAGGCTTTAAAAAGGACCGGGTTTTTTCCCTTGAAGTTAACCCGTGAATCAAAAAGACAAGGTAACTTCACTAAATATTGTATCTTCTTAATTGAGTTCCCTGTAGCTAAACTAGTTATTAAATATAGTAAAACTAATTAAGAATTACTTGACTCACTTATTGACAAGGTCCTGAAGTTTCTGTATAGGTTCTGGTTCCCCGTTCATTCCACATTTAAGTACCGTGTTCGTGTCGTACACTCTTATGACGCGGTCTGATGTGTTTACTAGAAAGCAGCTGGAACAACATTTCATAATAAAATAAGCTATTTATATACAACGGAAATTAGCGACCATATTTGATACATTGCTTCCATCTACATTTTATTTATTTAATAGTTTATGTACCAGAACACAGGTGAAAAACAACACAACATAGCAAACAAGATGTACAAGGGTAACACTTTATTCTAAAGAAATCTCTCTCAGCAGACCTGAGATTTTATTATTTTTTCGGTTCAGTAATAATTATTTACAATTCAGTATTTCAAATTGACCAAGGATTTTAATCTATATGAAAAACACGTGCATTACTATGAAAAGGAAAAAAAAAAACAATTTTAGGTACAAACATTGGCAACCTACAGTAGCACAACTTATTTACTCATTTTGGTAAAAGAGATAACTAAGGGAAAGGGGAGGGGATGGGGCTTATTTATTTAACTTGATACTTACTCTCCTCTTCTTGCAAACTCTATGCTTTTAATACTTGTAGTACTTGATGTTCCAACTGTTATTTTAAAACTGGCCTTTACTGCTAATGATTGAGAGTCTAATATTAATATCTTTCCTTTGGCATTGCCTGTGTATACATTGTCTCCTCTTCTGTCAAATGATGCTATTACATTTATATCTCCCTGTAAGAAATGAGTGTCCATATGGTAATAATGTTAGGAACGTGAAAGTTTGTAAGTATGGATGGATGTTTGTTATTAGTTTACAATGTTATTATTAATTTTGATGAAATTAAAATTTGACACTCTGGATTAACAACACTTTTTAACAAACTGCATTAGAGGGGTTAATGTAAAAGTATAATCGAGATTCTCACAGGCGAAATTGCGAATAACATCTAGTTCAAAAGAAATGCTATCAGAATTTTCAATAAGGTCTGGATAGTTGCATTTGACATCAAATCATAAATAAGTATTGATAAGCAATAGAACATTATGATACCAAAAAAAAAGTATGAAATCAAAATCATAAATTTAAAATTGGGTTACTCTCTTTCCATAAAATATTTATTTATTTAAATAAATTATACTATTATTCTTTTATACAATGTCTAGTTACTCACATCATCATCTATAGGTAATATTTTATGTTCCCCGTCGGTGTCAACCAGCAGTGCTGCATGTCTCATCGGGCATACTAAAAACCTCTTGTCATTTCTCGGGTCAAACTGGACTCTCAGTATTGGTGTGGGGAACCTGTATCTCTGTTCACACTCTCCTGAGAGAACATCCCATATACACACATTGTGGTCTGTTGAAGCTGATAGTAGCTGTGCACAAAAAAATAAAATTGATATTATACTGTGACTTGCCTAAAAAAAATTGGGTTTAATATGTTTTTGGTAATCTTTACATAGTATAAAACAAAGTAGCTGTTGCTGTATGTATGTCAGCGTAAATCTTTAAAACTATTTAAAGGATTATGAAGGGGTTTTTTATTTGATAGTGTGATTCAAGAGGAAGCTTTAAGTAATATAACAATATTTCACCGTAGCGAAGCTGGGATGGGTCGCCAGTGTAAGATAACTGGATATTTGACTGACTTGGGTTCTTTAAAAACAAATTAGTCTGGCAGATCGATTGTGTGAATAAAACATGTAGATCGTCTACATGTTTTATTCACACAAGCTATATAATACAGTGAGTTATTAAATCTTGTGTGACGCTAAGATTACTAATTTTTTACTTATTTATTAAAGAATAGATGCTTTACCTTTTTACAATTTCTAGACCAACTCAGACTGCAAACGGGGTACACATGAGCTGATATTGATTTAGCAATACCCCTTGTCAGGAAATCCCATATGAATATCCTCCCATCATTGCAGCCAACAGCTAGGAGAGTACCTCGCCTGTTGAAGGCGCATGTAGCCGCTAGAGATATGGAGTCTAGTGTACCATCAAACTCCTGAAAGTAAGTATATTTATAGGTTGTTATTTTTTAACTTAAAATTTTGACTGTTTGCTTATACATCGTATACGAAAAAAACATGTTTTGAAGAAGTTAAATACAGACGTACAGAATGTTAGCAATTATTCGTATACCTTGTAAAATATAGCTTGATACCTGTGACATTACCGAACGTTTTATGAAGACAGCTACAACCCAAATTTTATTTTTAAAAGTTCAAATTTTTTAACATAAAAACGACGTTTGTGTATAAAAACAAAACGCATTTTTAAAAACAATCATGTAATTATAAAGATACCAGTAAAAATATGAGTAATTTAAATAATATTTAATATTTCTTAAATAATTTTTGGTTCTTAGCTTACTTCATAAATGCACTTTGAAGAGCTCTAGGGACGTGCAAGTGACTGACAGATGATTATCGACAAAATAATACTATGAAAATTTCACTAGTATAAAATGTAGTTATTTAGGTTTCCAATAATGGTTTCGCGTGCTGGAAACAAGCGGGTGCCATCGTTTTTGAGTCAGTACGAGTGCTGACGCGATGCAGACGCCTTGTATACGCTACCATTGTTTTGTTGATATTTGTGTTACTACGGTGTTATTTATGTTACTTTGTTTGGTGTTACCTTTTTTTTGTTTGCCAAAATGCCGAAAAGACAAAAAAATACTGTTTTGAACAGTGCGTGTCGCGAATTTGTGATCCGTTTGCGCGATTATTTTGAATTATTTTTGTTTTATTTCATTTAAATCAACTACAAATACATTTATTATTTGTTTACATCTTTACAATGACAATGACTACAATGTCACTTTTAATAAAACTCATGACGTCACAGACATCGATAAGCTACGTAACACGCCTCCATCCCTAGTAATGTCATTCCGACAAACGTCACAGGTATCAAGCTATATTTTACAAGGTATAGTAACTAAATAATTCTTAGTTTGTCAAAATATTGTAAATGTTTTTTTTTTCTCTTTAAATTCGTCTGAATTAACGTGCATTTAAGAGACGCTGATTGAAATGTAATAATGAATGCTTACCTCGGGATAGTTTTGACCAAATGATTCTGTAAATTAAACAAATTAATGTTTAGTAAATACAGTAAACAACAACAAATGCAGGAAGTCTTGCATACTCCTTGTTATAGTACTCACCTAGTAATTCCAAATTCATGATTATAATGTACTATACGTAGACTCTGATATAAAAATATTCTTAATACTAATGTAAATATAATAATTGCGCTAATGTTATTAAAAATCCCGAAAGCATTCAGGCTTGTTTGACGCTTGTCGAAAATGAAATGTTTGGTGTTTTTGACAGATGCCTAGAATTTTGATCTGAGCATTCCAGGTTGCAAAATTCGATAAATTAGCATTAAGGCTTTCATTTTTCCGAACGCTCTGATCGCTCCTAAAACTACCGTTAAGATGTCTATTATACCTGATGCGCCGATATACGATGTGTGTATAAGTGTTTAATTTTAATTAAAACAAAAGATTTGAGAATGTATTGCATTATCGAAAATATCGATTTTAATAAAAGTATGACCGTCACTATTATAATATCGACTATCTTGACACTGGCTCATGTCACAAGTGACAATTCATAGTTCCTTTCAAACGGCTGTTGATTGTACAAAAAAAAAGAACTTAACTAACGCCGTTATCGGTTAATTTTAATGAGGTTTATTACGTTGTTTACTTATATAAAGCATTTATGTTAGTATACGTTCTAGTGGTCGAAACGATACTTCCGTATCGGTTGTGTATTCATCTTTAATTTACAGCGAGACGTAAACAAGTTCGCGCGTTTACAATGAATACTGAAATGGATAGTGGTGCTAGTTGGCGCGGTGTGCCTTTGAGTGAGATGTATGGATCGCAGAGTCCTTGGGGTTCGCCGGAGTTTTCGCTCGTGTCTCCATCATTCAACCACGCAGTGTTGTACCATGTACCGAGCGATGGTTGTTTGGCAGGTGATAAGCCGCCGAAACCTCAAACCGGTCACGATAAATGGGATTCAGAACATGTCAGGATGCCTTGCTCTAGTCATAGCCTGTATCCTGTTGAAGATGTAAGTTGTGATATCATATATTTGAGATTAGATAAAACATTGATTTTTCATTATCTGTTGCGTACAAACTCAGTGATATTGAAATGAATGTACACATTAAAATGCATGCAGCATGAATCACATATAAGTATTATACTTTTTTATAAACATCTTAATATTATTGACAAACATTAATGTTATTTTCAATGTGTATGTTCACTTGTTTTCAGAGTAACGGTGACAGTCATCTTAAGAAGCGCTGGGAGATGATTGAGAATGCCCTGTCAAAGCCAATTCGTAACAGTCAGGACTTGGCCAACACTATACTGAGTTACAACACTAAGTTCCGGAACACTTGGAAGTTTAGAGGATTGCACAAGCTGTTCAATGAGGTACAGATGGTTGATGTATTTCCTTTTAAATGTAACTCTGCTTTTAACAAATAACTACTTTATTACTATTACCTTAAATGCACATATACTTGCTTTGTACTTTTGTGAATAAAAACAATATAGTTTTGGTAGTGGTAGTTACAAGTTACTTATAAGTTATGTCATTTTAAGTTAAAATACAAGCCACACCCTTGTACATTGTTTTTATTATGTTATGTTGTTTAGTTCTATTTTTGTGTGGACATATACTATTAAAAAAAAATAAAAAGTAATTGTACATTTAGGTAATCAAACTCCACTAGAAGAAATAAAGTTCATTGTTTTTTTTCTTTCAGTACTTGGAAGAAGAGGAATCCCAATACTTCTTTGATGTGACATTACCAGAGATTGCTAAACTGGCTCTGGCTCTGCCTAAGTTAATTCAATCACCAATACCTTTGCTGAAGTAAGTCTGTTTATGTGCAAAAACCCTGATTCTTACTACTTACCTTTGATTACTCAAGAACAACTAGGCCTTGTTTTGTGTTTGTGGAATTAATCTCTGTCCTGAATAGCAGAGTAACTATTTAGGTATATAATTGGGAACCTCAACCTTAACCTCAACCTACATCACCAATAAATGTCACAACTTCCAAAGTCACCGGGAACACAATTCCTTTGTAGACTTTGCAACCAACATTGTCGCTCCCGTATAGACCTTGTTAGTTATCAGCGCAAGTGCCTAAAATAGCAAATAAATTAACACTGCTGCTGTTTCAATCATCTGTTATAGATGTTAGAGGCCACTGAGGATGATATAATTGGAGAACTTCAAGAAAATTCAAAATATGTCATAAGCCTATGGTGTATAAGTGTAGTTTTTAATTATAAAATGTGTTTTGTCTGCTTTCAGGAAACAGAAAAACCGATCCGTGTCATTGTCACAGCAACAGATAGCATGTCTACTCGCGAATGCCTTCTTCTGCACTTTCCCAAGACGAAACTCTACAAAGCCGACATCAGAATATAATTCATATCCATTCTTCAATTTTAATACGTAAGTATTATCTACAAAGACGCCACTCTAAGGGGACCTCTTCTAAAAGCAAATGTATGATGAATGATTTTTTTGCTTTTTATAAAATCTTAATTTAATTTGAAGTTCTTATTCGCGTGGTTATGCCAACATCATCGTACCTTATTCTAAAAGTATTGAACAAAAGTACAAGTAACTAATGTACAAGTACATTACAATAAAATATCTTTTTTCTTAAAGGGAACTATTAGTTAATGAAGTTATTATAATGAGAGAAACTAATTTGCATAATCTTTTAGCAACATTTTATGTTAACTGTTAATTAAAATTCTTCGTTTGTCCTTTAGGTACAGGTTTTACGAGGCAACAGATTCAGATTCAAATCTTGAGAAGTTGAAATGCATCTGCCACTACTTCAGAAGAGTTGTAACTAAAGGTGACATTCTTTTTGGTACTATTTTATGTTTGCTGTGACTTTGTTTTATATTAGTGTTTTAGATTTTAAGTTGTTCAAAACAAATGTGTAAATTGAGTTAACTACCTACTAATGTGTATTACAGTTGGAAACAAAAATACCCATTGTACCAACCCCAAAGGGAGGCATAAGACAGTAAAACAACCATCATTAGTCTTCTAACTAAAATAAATTAAGTAAAAAAATATATAATAAACTAGCTGTACCCACAACTTCGTGCACATGGAATTATCTAAAAAGTTGATTTTCTAAAATAAATGTTCTTTTAAAATAAAAGTAGCCCAAGTTACTCCATATTTCATCAGCTATCTGCTTATAAGTCCCGTTATAAGGAACGGTAATTTGTACATTATGTAATAAATATTCCCTATCCTGTGTGAGCAAGTGTTAGTACCGTGTTCTATATGCAGTACAGTCCCGGGCGGCGTGGTGTCGTTCAGCCGGCGCGGCGTGCCTGCCCGCGGGCTGCCGCACTGGCCCAACTCGCAGCGCGCGCTCGCCTCGCTACCGCTACACGTCGACGCTAGCAGAACTATTGAAGACGCTGACGCACTTATACAAGTTGATTTTGCTAACAAGTAAGTGATGTATTAGAAAATAATATGGTAATAGGTTTACAGGTATAGAAAAACTCGGTTGTTGTAAATTGAATTTAATGTTCCTAGTAAAATCTAGGTACTTGACATTTGTAAAAAAAAATGTAGCAAATCGGAGATTCGTAGCAAGGTTGACCCGACATAAGTAGCAAATAGGAGATTTGAAGGAGATCGGGAATTCGTAGACAAATGAGAATTCGTAGCAAATTGAAGATGTGTAGCAAATGTGGAATTTGTAAAAACATGGCGATTCGTAGCAAATTGGGTACTGGTAGCAGATCGGGGATTCGTAGATAATTGGGAATTTGTGACATTTGTAACAAATCGGATAGTCGTAGCAATTGGGAATTCGTAGTGAAGGTCAACTTAGATGTTTGTAGTAAATCGGGAATTCGTAGCGAAGTCAACTTGTTGTTCGTACATGTTTCAAGTTGGGAAGCTTTATTTGTTACCCAGGTACCTAGGCGGTGGTGTGCTGGGACACGGATGCGTCCAGGAGGAGATCCGGTTTGTGATATGCCCAGAGCTGATGGTGTCTATGCTGTTCACTGAGGTGTTGAGTCCCAACGAGGCTCTTATGATTATAGGTAAGTGTTTATAATGAAAATCTAAGTAACCGACATTAACGAAATGAATGAAATAAACAAAATTAATGGAATGACCGGAACGAACCAAATAAATGAAATGAACGAAACAAATGGAATGAACAAAGTGAACGAAATGAACGGAACGAATAGAATAAACGAAACGAATGGAATGACCGGAACGAATGGAATAAACGAAATGAACGAAACAAATGGAGTGAACGAAACGAATGGAATAAACGGAACGAATGGAATAAACGAAACGAATGGAATGACTGGAACGAATGGTATGAACGAAATGAACGAAGTGGACGAAACGAATGAAATGAACGAAACGAATGGAATGAACAAAATGAATGGAATGACCGGAACGAATGGAATGAACGAAATAAACGAAACAAATGGAATGAACGAAACGAATGGAATGACCGAAATGAACGAAACAAATGGAATGAACGAAATGAACGAAAGAACGAAATGTACGGATTAAACGAAGTGAACACAACAAATGGAACGAAACAAATGGAATGAACGAAACGAATGGAATGGCCGAAATGAACGAAGTGAACACAACAAATGGAACGAAACAAATGGAATGAACTAAATTAATGAGTTGAATGAAATTAACGAAATGAATTTAGAAACATACATATATTATACAGTATGTATATTTGAATGACGGACTTATTCAAACCACCAATAGTTTATGCATAGACTTCACCAATAAACGTATAAACAATAAAAAAACCCTGATTAATGACGAACAAAATCGTTCCAAAAAAGTCCTAATAACTTCGCATCGTTTTAACACCCTCGCGCTTATCGCAGAACATATGCGCGGTCAATGACCGACGCCGACGTAGGTATGAATGCATTTCACTGCGCGGCACTCGTCGTCGACATCACAAGGGGCGCGGGGGGGCTTGCGCGCTCGCTGCCTTAGCGGCGGCACGTGTTTGGCGCGTGATATTAGGCATTTTGCGCTCTGTGTTCATAAATACTGTATTTTATCGGATAGTTATGAAAAATTAAGGTCATAGCATTTTTACATATTTGGGACGAGAATCGAATACTGACCACCCTCTTTCAATAAGTCCATCGTTCAAATATAGATACTGTATAATAAGATATGTAATACAGGTGCGGAACGCTACAGTAACTACACAGGCTACGGGCACACGTTCCGCTGGGCGGGGGACTGCGTGGACCTCACGCCGTTCGACTCGTCCGGCCGCCGCCGCTGCGCAGTGCTTGCTATCGACGCTCTGCCTTATTCTAGTGTGATTAGAGAGTTCTCCAGAGACGCTATCACTAGAGAGCTTAATAAGGCGAGTGTGACTGTCTATTTATTGGTAAATTTGGCCTTGTTTTAGATTCTTCTGAACAAACAGAATGAGGAATGTTGATGTTATTGACGACGAAGATGTTATTCAATTTTCAATAAGTCTATCGACGGTATAAAACTATTATGGTATTATCAAAAACTATCAATAGTTGTGTTTTTTAATTCAGATGATCTCCAACGCCATGACATAAGAATAATGATTTCTTCAACATCTCAAGAATGATTACCTACTTGGTTACATAATCTAAACCTTCTTTCAAATTATTTGGAAAGGCCTGTTGGTCTAGTGTCTAGTGACCTTGAATGTTATACCTGTAGTATCTATAGTATGTATGTATTTTGGCTAGTACTCATAATACAAGATCTGCTTAGTTTGACACTAGATGGCGTTGTGTGAAAGCCGAAGTGGAGTATTTATTTATTTATAAATATTTATTTAACCTGCTAGATGAAGTCCATAAAGCATATTATACAAGACTACAAAAATCACATTCTAATTTCATTTACCCTCAGGCTTGGGTAGGCTTCTCATTCGACACGGACCCTCAATCCGAGCGTCCACAATACCCGGGCGTGGCGACGGGCAACTGGGGCTGCGGGGCCTTCGGCGGCACCACGCAGCTCAAGAGCCTGCTGCAGCTCATGGCCTGCGCTCAGGCCCGCAGACCTATGGCGTACTTTACCTTCGGCGATAATCAGCTGAGGGACGAGATTGTGGATATGTATAACTTGTTAGCGAGGCATAATGTTACTGTTGGTGAGTGTGGTAGTTTTAATCCTACTAGTGACTTATCATTCGGATGGATAAAGATTATTTTTTTTCTGTTCTACCGTGCAGTCCGATAGAAAGAATTTTCTAATATAATTATCAAACTATGAAGTAACTGGTGTTTAAAATGTGTAGCTTTTGAGAAGCCTAGACATGGTAAACCAACTTAATAATCTTCAAATCAGACTCACTTTTATCTCAAAATCCTTTTTTTTAACCATGACTAGATGGCGTTGTGGGAATGTTTAAGAATATATTTATATTTTTTATTTAATATATTTGCAGGTCAACTATACAAATACATAGTAAAGTTCTCGCAGGACAAAGACGTGGCGGTATCGAGGCTGCACCCTTACTTAGAACAAGTGGTGAAGTCAGGGGCTAACACTAGTCCACCTCCAACGACTCGGAGCGCTGCAACTAAACGAAATGATGATGTTATGGAAACTGTAAGTAAGGTTTTTTATCTTTGTGGCTCTGCGCTGAAAATGTTTGCTTAATGCTAAATTATAAGCAGTAATTTTGTGTATTGTGGGCATATTTTTTCAAGACAGAGTGACTTTTCAATATATTTTTTCTCTTTCTTACTTATAAAGACAACCAAGTCATAGATGGCGCTGTTGTCGTCATCAAAAACTGCTATTTCACTTTAATTAACATGTCTTTGGGCCTTATTTGTGCTTCTATCGCTCGACTTATATTGTATTGGCCTAGAAAGACTGGTTATCTGATCTACATTATTACTGAACTAGACAATAGTATTGTTCTTTCAATAATAGATTGTTAATTGTTAAAAGATGTCATCTTACGAACTACATATTTTTTTATTATTTTCAGAGTATCACAGAAACAGTTCCCGCTACAGTGATAGAGTTGGACTCGCAGCTACAAACCCATTCACCAGACTTGTTCATAGAAGACGATATAGACCAGAGTCTTCTAGAAGTTACCATTGAATCAGAAAAGAAAGCAAACGCACACACAAACATACAAACAAACAATCAAACGGACAAGAATGAAGCTTCAACGCCCCAAAAACGTATGTCTCTATTCGATACTATGCAGAAAATTGAAAGCGATCAAAATCCCACAGCGTCAAATACATTGCCCGGTAACCAAAGGAGAAATTCGTTACTCAACGATACTGACGTATCAATGGACGAGGAAAAGTCGGACCCAGCGACGGAACTCAAAAAGAAAATTGCGAAAAAAATAACGGACTATTTTAGTAAGAAATCTATATGATGACGTCACTTGCATTTGAAAATGGAATTTTATTTTTATAACATTGGCAATGCTTTTGTTTTTTTTTATTATTTATTGATCGGCCGCTTTTGTGTTACTTGGTACTATAATATATTTTGGAGTGGATGAAATTAGATATTTTTATGGATTTCTTAGTAAAATTGACGTATATATTTCTCGTTACAATATAAAGGTACCGTAGTGCCTAAATACCAGCCTTTCTTGTTGTTCGTTATTATTATTTAGGAAACTCTCTGTTATGAATATTTGATCCTTTAAAATAATCACACTAAAGTTCAAAATTGTTTGATCCTGAGCAATTCTTGTATGTTACAATTGTTAATGTTTGTGAATGTTGTGATGTAATATGAGAATATATATGTATTATCGTTTCAAAAACACTGTACCTGATGTAATCACTTGTAGGTCCAATAAATAAAACACGTACCGTAATATAATTAAAATTATTTATTATCATCCTTCATATTTCTAGCATACTAAACATAATAAGTGTATATAATAAATAATTGAATAGTAATTTAGTTTTGAAATATTTCAGCAATATACATATTAATAACGTCATAATAGGTTTAAAAGTTCATTAACTAAATTAGACATGCAAAGTAGGCGAATTATTATTGTATTAGTTTCATAATAACATGTAACTATGAACGTATTCCACAATTTGCTAAGTCCCGTCTGTTCTACGCTATTAATTAATTAATATAAAAAAAGAACGATTTACTAGCGACATTTCAAAAGTGATCATAACACCTTTTATTTATTTATTTTTTTACAAATCTTTGGCGAACTATAACAATATATGAGAATAAACATTTCAATAGCTACCTATCAATTTTATGGATTTCTTATACTCTTCATTTGTTAAAATTAACTTTACTATTGTACTAAATGAAGAGCTTCGCCGCCCAGGGTCAGCCACCAAATAACATCTCCAATCTTATAATTCAATATCCTATAAAAGTTAAATAGTTGTCGACTTTATCAAGTCTCTAAACAATGGTTTCGTGATCGAAGTCTTATTTGGGAATGTCCTCGACTGGGCAGGCTGGTCAATTCAATGATCGTATTAAACGACAATCATTAAACAATAATTTGACTAATCTATTAAGTTAACTAAATTGTTATAATACAACGATTGGGGCTGAGTGGTTAGCGACGAGAACATTTCTGTACAAAGTCAACGTGTCGCCACCATCGGGTGTCGATATTAGCTTATCTATCGATAGCATAACACTTTATCGATGTCGATAGATAAATTTAATAGCTGTCAAATATAACTAAAGCTTATTACTATAATTAGGTATATCTGAGACTGATAAAATTGAAGAATCATCGGTCGGGTGCCAGACAGAGATGGGCGTACTCATCGGTATCGCCATGCCTGTCTTGCAAAGGAACGATGTTAACACTCTATTAGCCTTATACATTACGAACGTAAATCCTCTTTATTTCCAACTTATCTAACGACACCAATAGTATTTGTCTTAACACTAAAATAAATTATTCCGAGTTAGTTTATAAATAAAACTATATAATTTATGGCATTAAATATTGTACGAATTTGGTAACATATTATTGACTGTAAGATTAGCAACGTAAAGCCCAGAATCTAGTGTATATAGAATACATAGTGTAGGTTGAATGGACGATCATTACAAGCGTATATCACAGGCACCGTGTGGTGTCCCTTTGCTAAGCTATATATATGTAAACAGTGGCCGGTAATATTCAGGATTATTCGGGAAAATATAAACAACTAATCTGACAGCATTATCATATATTCCAAGGAAACTTGAAGGAAAAAATTCTAAGTATCTTTAAGTATACATAACGTCTTGATGGTCATTTATTTACATAGAAATACAATTTAATTTACCTTATAGTTCACACGTATTATCCTAGTTATAAATTTATCTATGGCTGGGTCCGAGCAGGATGGCATCGACTACTCGACCGAGGAATTACTCACTAAGTTCAACAACGATTGACACTTGATTTGTAAAGTGTTAGGTCCCGAACAATCCTCAACACAAACCGTCGTTTACTCTTAAACTATTCCAATATAAGTTATCCAGAACAATGTGGGGGACATAGTTTACGAGTATTTAATTGGTTCACAATTTTTACATTAGGAATTATTCAGGCGACTGAAGTTTTATAGATGAAAAATGTCCGAGAATGGTTTCCTCTGTACAATCGAATGTTCTTTTATATATATAGGTAAATATCTACAGTTTAATGAAGAAGTATGAAGCTGATTCAGTCCAGTCGCCTGTCTAGGTCAACCCTTTAACGTTAGTCAAGTATGACATGTTACCATTCTAAAAACGGTTAATGATTATGATTTCCACTTAGCATTAACACAGCGACACCCTGTCAGCCGCCCGGGCGGTCCCGGGGCAAAGGCTAGTAAGCTCCTAAAGATATGACGTCATTATGTATGTACAAATCGATTTATTGTGGAACTAATATGCACACGCGGCGCCACCTCGAGCCGGCTGGCAACACTAAATGTCAAAACCGATTCATTCTTATGTCGAATGTCATTGGCAGTTAATTTCGAGTAAATTTTTCTACACTACGATTAGTTCGAGATTATTCAATATATTCAATTTGAACTTTGTCAGTGCGTTGTACTATCACACTCACTTAGGTTTAGATCCCAGGGCTCGAGTTGGACCTCCATAATTCGTAATAAATCTGTGACGTCTGTTCAGAGTCATTAACATGCTTTTAAAATATAGTACTACATAACCTGTGGGGTAATTCAAGCAAACAAGTAAACAGAATAATATCGGATATAATATATATATTGAAAGATCTTTACGGACGGCGCGATATTGTCGCGTGCTGACCCTACCCTACGCTCGTAGCGTACGGTCAGCACATACACAATCTTTAGCAGAATATGACAGATACATTGTCTCTAACTAAACCATACTCCTTTACTCGCCTAAGGTAACTTTATTCCTCTAACTTAACCAAACGGTTATACCATTCATAACTCGTGCTCTACCGCTCTATACCGATAAAATTATCTCAATTAACCTTAACTAATCTAAAGGTAATATGGATACTGAAATAACAATATTCTGGATAACTTATCAAAAAAATTAAAATTAGTATTATATTATCATCTCATATTTAATAACGTAGTAGGTTTATTTGAAAACATGTCGATCTAATGAAGATACGTAAGTTAGGAAGTATAGACAAATAGACGTACTTTAATAGGATAATTGCACTATGACTTATCAAACAGGTTCTATTACACTTTGTCAACGGAAACAGTAACGGATAAACGCTCTAAGTACACAAATGAGACAAGTACCATACAAATAGAATAAAATATAGTACGAACGTGTGCTTGAAGCTAAACTATGCTAAGCGATAGAAAAAATAAATAACAGAAAGGAGATATGACTAGATCGTTTTGTTTCATTACTAGGACCTACTTCATAAAAGCACTATGCGCCTCTCTCCATATTTTATTATTATATAAATAGATATAATATGATTAATTATTCCCAATTCTAAGTTTGTTTTTTTTCCGATTAAAATATTGGCATTCTCCTTATGTACTAACTAGCATCGGACGGCGGCCAGCAGTCGTGGTGTATATTGTGTGACGGACGCTCGTACGTCTCGCGTCGCACGTCACGGCACGCAGCTCGCGCCGCCCGACGACCTAACTAACTAATTCGCCTAAATAACGTTCTTCTCCCGATTCGCATACCTTTTACAAACGATTCAAACGTCCTTGAGTGTATCGATAATGTTCACATCTACGCGAGCGCTACGACGAATTTGAGTATGCGAACAATATAAATTTTATAAAATTTCGGGAGTTAAATAGTTTATTTATGAAATTCGTTTTTGTAATACTAAGAATGTTGTTGTTAAAGTCGCGAGCACCTTATGGTGACGTCACGAGGCGCCACCGCGGAGCCGCGCGCGTCAAGTGAGATGACAAGTGAATGAGGATACGCAAGTGGCACTGACTGGGGTGAAGGATGCTCTGCTGTCCGAAACAAAACAAGCGAAGCGCGTTAGTTGAGTCGAGTCGCGATGGACAGCGTGACATGAAGATGAGGTCGGTTACCCTACGACAGTACGACAGAGTATAAAAAGTTGCGACAGACTAGTCAGTGGACCCGAGAGCGATGCGGCGCGAGCCGCCGGGCAGGCGTACGACGAATCGTAGTCCAAGTCAGAGAGTACGGCAAAACCTGCCTACATGAAAAACATTTAGATACATTTAAATAATTGCAAAGCATACCCTGTATCCTAGAATCACTTTTATGGGCGATTGTTTTATACATTCAGAGAGGACTCATTAATCTATTACAAACGTTCGCGTCTCCGCAATATATTTTTAGGGAATTTAATTTTAATCAGTATAAAGATATAAGTACACAATATTATTAATCGTCCCGGGCGGTGCCCGGGCGCATTACGCCTACATTACCCACGAGGTGATATTATCGATAATCGATATACTAAGTATACGTGTTCCGGTTTGGCATCGATTTATCTGTAACCTAAGTAGGTCGCGGCGCGGCGCCGCCGCCGTCAGCGCTGCACTCCACTCATCACTCGCGACCCGAGCGCGACCAGGCGTCCCTCTCCCTCTGCCGCGAGCGGGACCCGCGCGAGGCCGGCTCGCGGTCGGTTTACGAAACGAGACCACGTCGACGAATAATCTAATACGGTAACAAAGGAAACATTCATATAATAAAAAATGCATCAAATAAAAACGACGCTAAAACAATTTTTAAAAAGCGTAACAACGTATTGCACAATTGTGAGAGAGAAAGAACTAGAGTCACTTAAACGATAGTTTTTGTTCGCGAATATCGTTATAACATACGGCTTAGGTACTCGTAAATCATAATCGCCTAAAACTAGAATACTATGTCAATATAATATAATTATTTGTGTAAATATAAAATTCTATGTCTTGTGGTGAGAGTAATATTTGACTAGAGGCGGGCGGCGAGGCAGGAGCGGCCGGAGCCCGCGCGCGCGCGGCCGGGGGCCGGGCGGGTGCCGCGCCGCCGCCGCGCGCACACAATATATCTAAGGTATCTCAGTATTATTTATATTTATATTGGTACTTTTTTGATTATGAATCTATTTTTTTCAGTAGAAATTACACTAAATTTGTAATCTGTAATTCGCGCTCCACTCACTGTTGACTCCCCGGACGCATTTAGTCACGTTATTGTATTTAACACCTTAACACGAATAGTATTTTATATATAATGTAGGTAGATATAGACACACACACGCACGAATGCTCGAAACAAAGTAGGGGAAGCGCGCTCCTTGAGAATTGACGTCGCGACTTCGCGAGTTTGCCGCTCGCGCGTCACGCGACCTCCTGCCAAGTATTGTCAAATTTTACTATCTACACTTTACATATTCATACTTAGCGATACAAACAATTGCAATACAACAAGATTATATAGTGGGCTATAGGAACACTGTGAAGAGGCATTTACTGAAATTTCTTCGGGGTATGTACAAAAATAAATAGTGATTTTTCTATTTAGAAATATCCGAAACTGCCTCTTTCACAACATTTTTGCAAATCACATTTTGTCACGGGCAAATCTGTTTCAAACATGACCGTGACAATTATAACATAATTATCTACTTTATGCTAGCGCTCTTACACAATGGCAGATAACCGCTACGCGTGGTTCGCCGTTTTTTCATTTCAGTTTTTAATCGCTTTTGACGAAATCAAGTAACGATTGCAATCAAAAATAAAAAAGCGGAAAAGTACGAGGTGTGGTTACCGACTAGTGCGCAAGAACGCTAATAGTCTGGGAAAACTTAACACGAGGGACATAGCTCTCGTAACAGTGGTTCAGGGGCGAGAGGCGCGTGACGCGAGTTCGGCGCGGGAGCGAAACACACATATGCATACAGAAAAGAACGGCCTGTACAGTCCATTATGTTGATATTATAATTTTTATATCACAGCCCATATTGGAATTTACAACACATAATAACACCATCTTTTGAAACGAATGCCTATGTATTCGGCTTTGTTGAAGTGCACTTTCATTTGTACACAGCGTTTAATACAAACATTTAATTTTTGTCAACAACGTCGTTCACTAACTTGTAGGTTTGTGAGGTGCTGGCCGTACCATGGACAGACAGACGCGCCAATAACAACGTGAATACTGAATATAACATCATTGTAACAGGGAGGTACTTCGTTGGGTTTTGCAAGTCGCAGTTATGAGTAGACAGTGTACATAGTTGTCTCCTGGTTTATTTTAATTCCGCGTTGGTTGTGCTCTATCTAAATTACTATTTGGATTCTCATTCATAAGACGTCATAAAAGAATGTCGTGTGGTACGAGCCAGCAATAATAGCTTACAGACACACACATAATAAAATTTAACAAAATATAGGACATTATAAATACTCCAATAGTGATCTATGTTCGCACTTATATTAGTGTGATCAGTTCGGCGGTGGGAGACAACAGTGTCCGCGAGGCGCCGCGGGCAGCGAGCGGGCGGCGGCGCCGGGCGGTCCGGTCGGGCCGGCGGGGCCGGGGCCGCGTTACATAGGTCGGGCCGGGCGCCGCCGCCGCGGTCGCCGCGCCACTCAACAATAACCTGCGCAGGCTCTCGCTTGCATCGCCCGCGGCGCTGCATATCTTGCAATATACAATAATTAAAATACACTTTTTTTCTTACATTTTCAACTTACTTAATAAATTCAGTTTGGCTTAGTTCAAGCAAATAACTATTATAATAAATTTATTTTAAAAGTTTCAGTTAAACATTAAGTACTTAGAAGTAGAAGTATGATTACGAATGACAAAATTTTTATAACGTGTCATTTTATAATAATAATAATAATTTAATCAAAGTTAATAAATTGTATATATAATAATATAATAGAGTAATTTAATGATTAATCGATAATGATAAGAATGAAGCATTCCTACGCGCTGATTTAATAAATTACTTTAACTAATTTAGTATACTCGCCGAGTGGGCTTGCATATTTAGGTAAGTATGTAGGTAATGATATTTGCTATACAATAAATGTGTATTAAATTCCTTAGAATTGTTGATAATACGCGTTAAAGCGCACCGCGGGCGAGCCGGTTGTAACTGTCGCCTCCTGGAACAAGACATGGCATCATTAGAAAAGTTAAGGTATATAGGGTAGATCAAGGCATCGGAAAGTGAAGCACGGTGATATGTCGTACCGTTGGCACGCTCGGAGCGCGCGGGACGGCGTCTATGGTTAATAAGGCCGGTTGGCATCCTTGGGCCGCTTGAGCTGCACCTTGAGCCGCTTCATGCCGATCTGGAAGCCGTTCATCGCCTGGATCGCCGCCTGCGCCGACGTCGGGTTGTCGAACGATACGAAGCCTGGAATAAAGAAACGATTGTGTTATTTCAGTGGTTTGTCCTTTGCAAATGAATTTTGCCGCAGCAATGGCACTACGAGTTGACGTAACGATAATATGAGTAGTTAATTGTTTTGTTTTTTTGAAGCTTGAAAGTTAAAAAAAATATCTTGAACTCTCAAAAACCAAAATGTAGATTAAAAGTATTCGTACCGAAACATTTGCTCTGGTTGGTGGCACGATCAATGAATACTTTGCTGCTGATGACGTTGCCAAAGGGCAGAAACATCTGCATCAGCTCAGCGTCCCCGAACTCCTGCGGCAGGTGGTAGATGAACAGGTTGCACCCCTCAGGGCCCGAGATAGAGCATCCTGGGAACATAAGAAAATCTTTAAAGAACTCACAAATCTGCCTCGCAACACCAGCACGATGGGATCTCGGTCTAGGGGGGGTCCGACTCAACTCTTTATAGCCAATGATAACCAATTCGTACTCTGTACGGCCTCGTTTTTTAAATTTTGACAAAACTTGACAAGAGACGCGAGCCGTACGCGAAAATAGGATATATGATGATCAAAGATGGATGTTCTGGAATAGGCTACAGGAATCTTGATTTTGTGAGCTCTGAAAATAGGTTCAACTGGTCTATTTGATTGGAATGGAGAGGCGGGTTGGATCAACTTCAGTTAATCTTCAATAAGCAAGCGTGATGGTTAATGCTCGTCGTCTATGAATGAAGAGGCCTTTGCTCAGCAGTGGGACTATCAAAGCCTTGTATTTTGTAGTCTCGTATAAAATTTTACACTGCACTGCTTTTCTTTGCTTCATTCAAGCAATTTATGTCAAGTTTCACACAATACTGATACCTAAAAAAATAGATGAATGTAAGTTCCGGTTTAGGCGTTAATAGATTATTTAATATTAGTACTTTATATAGATTATAGACACTGAATTATATAGATAACCATTGAATAGCAACACAACACTCACATAAGTGCATATACGAAGTCTACAGCGACGGACATTTACAGCTACGAACAAAAATGTGGAACTACAGAGAGGGGAAGAAACAAGCAGAAAACAAATGGAAGAATTTGTTAAACTGTACATGTCATAGATCCAAATTGATGTACAAATGTTTTCCGTCCATGAGTCACATTTTTGTTCGTGAATCTATCATTTATAATAGGTAATGTGAAGCGAGTCGTGATGAGCCCAGTGGGTGCTCCGTTACGGTCGACAGCCGTCTGTGCGTCACTGTACACTGGATAGAACATCTATGATAGATCAGTACTTGATTTGGACATACAGACATTTACATACTTTGCTTTCCAGCTTAACGTTACTTTCGCCAACTAAAAAATCCTGTTCGGATTCTTCGCAATGTCGGAACTCTAGAGAAAATAAACTGACTTATCTCATATAAGTCTCTTGTGTTGTCTTCGACAATTACCTTTTTGTTCATGAATCAAATGCTGTCGTATAACACATTTCATGAATTTCGTCTCGGCTGGAAAACAAACAAAAACAAAACTGATACAAGTAACAAAGATAATGAAATCCAAGCAGCGGTTACAGGCTGTGATTAGTGTCAGTTAGTATTCTGAGTTTCATTAAATTTGTATGACTTTGGTACACTGAGAGCGTTAATGGCGGTGGGTGAGAGTCGTCGGCTGAAGGACTGGTTAGTTGTGCGTCCTCCGCGGGGCTCCACTTACCTTCTCGCTGAGCCGGGGCGATAGTTGACATCGGAGGGGGGATGGGCTGCGGAAACTGCCCATATACCGCTGGGTAAGCTGTAGAACATTAATTTGCACATATTTGACAATGAACACCTATAGTTGCGTACACACATGCATGTAACAACCCTTTATATAACAATTAAAAGCTAATATATCCAATAACAAATTAAGTACGTTGCGAATACGTCCATTTTGTATACTATTTTATTTAAATTTAAAAAATAAATAAATTGACAGATAACATCGAACACCAAACTACTATTGAGTACCAAATTACATATAATGTCAAGTAGCGTGGTTTGAACAGCGCATGGTACCCTATACTATACACAACCATATCATTAACTGGCAATTAATCGATCTGCAAATGACTCTCAAAATTGAACCCAATGAGAACCTGTTAAGGTGTATTTTTATTTGCAGATCAATTAGTTGCATAAACAGTGTAACATAACATTCGTTCGTCTTGCACATCGATTATAACAATATGTAGATATTATCCATTCAAAATACATAGACACAGTAATAATACTCATTCTATACATATTCGTGGGCTGCTGCTTGCTGCTAAAGACGACTTCTTGTTACCCAAACGTTTTTTTTAAGAATCTTTAGCAACAAACGCTAACATTAAACAAAACTTGACCAATAGCTGAAATTATTTATACTTTCGCATAAATTTCTTATTTTCATTTAACAATTGAATTGAAATGTCAATTTTCCTTTTTGGTACAGTACAGTTCTATTGGTCAAGTATAAAGCGTATAAGCAGTGTGTACATGGCGGGGGGCGGAACCACTCACCGACTCCCGGGAAAGGCTGCATGCCGGGGTAAGCTGCGTGCTGCAGCGCCGCCGCCTCGCCATTGGGCAGGCCTTGAGCTGTAACGGGCACGGCTGGAAAATTTAACATCGCACATTCAAGCAAACTATCGCGACCTCGTGGAAATCACATGCAAAAGAAAAATGATCTCGAACTGGAGAGATGATGTATAAATTTGTATTCATAATCTACTATTACTAAATACAAATAATGGAACAAAAATGAATATTACGAAAGTTAAGCATCTATAACCTCGTATTTCAACTCTTGCGTCGAAGTGTGAGATTCTTTTTTGGATAGATGATTGTGATTGAGTACCTGAACAAAAACATAAGGTTGAAGTATCATGAAGAAATGGATTATGGTGGTAGAGGGAAGTTTTTATGATACTTACGTCCAGTGAAGGTCTGGTGGATGCCATTGGTGTAGACGGCATCTTGTGGTGGGGGCTGTCCGTTGGCGGTCTGCGCGGCCATGTTGAAGCCGGGCATGGTCGGCGATGGCAAGGACGGCAGGGCGCCATTCAGAGGCTGACCGCCGCCAGTGCCTATCGCGAGCCCTGAGAAGTTATCTGGAAACGGGAATAAAAGTATAACAGAAAGGCCACGATGTTACACGAACATTTTATACAGTCACATTCCTAAAATTAAATAGAGCCTTAAACAATGTGGTTAATAAATTGTTAAATCTACACATCAAATACTAAATGAAACCGATAAGGCAGAAACTAGTCTGAGCTCCTTTCTAAACTTTTCCTATGAAAACATTTCACAGAAAAGTTTACTTATAACAAAACACAATCACAACACATGTTAAATTTTCTCTTCTCTCTTCACACCATGCTGGTTAGTGAAGCAACCCTTTAATAGTTACCCGAGGAGGGTGGTACGACGGAGTTGGCCATCCCGTTGAGGGCGTGCGACGCCAGCGCAGTCATCGGACTGATGTAACCCTGCGCCGTCGCCGCCACCATTAGCGCAGCTTGTTGCTGGAAACAATCATTCTACATAAATTGCACTGATTTTCTAGCGAACAGATAAGTCAGAATGTATACGTAATAAATTCTAATAGAATCTTTTTTTTTATTTTACTCTAAAATGTCGAGATTCGTAGAAGGACTAGGGGGAGGCCTTTATCCAGCAGTGGGACACCATAGGCTAGGAAAAAAAACACTTTGGTTTAGTTTTATTTGAGGAGAACCTTTGATCCAACCAAAGGCTGTAAAAAACCTTTTCTAGTTATTTTTAGTAAAACTGTTTTGAAGTATCTCAATGCTTAGTGAAAATACAAATTAAAACCCACAAGCTACATAACCAATTCAGTTCATAGATTTAATTATGCACATTAATACTAAGTCCTACATGTTCATGGAAACACTACAAAGCAATTGAAATTAAAGGGGATCAAGTTAACTTAAGCTACGTAGTACGTAGCACCGTAGCACATTGTCTACGACGCGTAGCATTTGCTACACAAAGCGATTATTGTATGTTTAATAGATTATCGTGGTTTATAACCGTACGGCGTACACAGACGTGCACTGTAATACAAGTTGTTGATTATATAATTTAAATTAAGTACACTTTACATTATTAATTTACTGAATGAATAATATTTTCAGTAAATTCTCTATAGCAAAGAAAATTCTTGGATTTTTTATTCATGTTATGTTAAAAGTATCTTCGAACTTGTCTAGACACATAACCTCAGATATTTATGAGTAAACAGCACAAAGTTTGCAACAATGGATGTTGCAATATTGCATGTTGTACGCCTATCAATTTTCATTAGGCGAACTGTGCAGGTATTAAAACTTTTGGTTTATGAACCAGAGTTCTGGGGGAATTGTTTTTGAATACGTTAAGAACTGTACGAAGTATGGACAGCTATGAAAGTAGACGGGTCTTTGAGCTTTACTTTGAACGTATTATACGGTGGTCTTAGAATAAGATTATTAATCTTGACACAAGCTTATGTGATTTTAGCCCGTAGAGTGCGTAACATGTGACGTTAAACATTAATTGAATGAAATGGCAAAATATATTTCAGAACTACAATCTTGACACACCCCTTTCGTTTCTTTCATACTTCTTTCATTCCTTTGATTTCCTGTCTGTTCTGTCGAGACTGTTCATCTGGATGTTTTATTTTCTAAATTCTTTTATTTATGGCCTACACGACGGTTTTATATACATTGTGTTATAGATGTCTAACCTGCTCCGTAATGACTTGCGCGTAGGTGCTGTAAGCTCCGAACTGATTGAACACGAAAGGGTTGAGCAGACTCATGTTGCCGGCCATCTGCTGCATGCGTCGCAATTGTCGTTCCTTTTCTGTGTCAGCGAATTTCACCACTAAGCTAGAAGACGCTCCCTGGAAACAAAAGAACACTCATTGGGAAAGGGAATACACTTTTTCAAGAATTGAGGTTCAACTCATGGAAATAACAGTCCAATAGCTCACGAACATTATAATAATGAAAAACATAGCTCGCAACAGAAATAGCCCGCTTTTTTGTCTTTGATATAACGTCTAATGAAGAGGAAAATTAATCCCGCCGTCGGCGCACAGATACCGCGGCGACCTCATTAAAAATGCAGCAACACAACCCTGCTGAATATTAAAACTGCAATAGCAGGCGCGTAAAGTGCTCCCCGGACTATAACAACGGCAATCCCACAAACTAGGGTACAACAAAACGGTCGGCACAATACCGCCAGCGAAACGTTCAGCGTTCGCATTCATTATGTATTTGCAGTCGGAGTACTGGCAAAAATGGGTGGGCGCGGGTAGGCCCGGCACGAGCGCGCAACAGGTCGCCACCCCATCGTTGCAACAAGTTATTTGGGCTCACATCCAAAAATGCATCGGCCGAGACGCTCAGCGAAGTTGGCCGGCTCGAGCCTCTCTTGCGGAAAACTGGCTTCCTTCCGATCTCGGACAGGGCGCGCCGCCAGGCAGCCGCCGCCGCGCGCCGCCGCCTGGCCCGCGCCAGCCACGCCATTGTCAGCTCACAGTTAATTGTTGCCGAGGGTCCTCCAGTGTCCTACTCATGTACCCGACCGTGCATACGCATACCGTTCAAAATTAAAATATTTTATCATCCAAACTATTTTTATATTTCATTGACAATAACGCGTAATATTCCCGAATATCGCTTCTTCAAATCGTTGCGTTTTGTCTTGAAAGCCTGTTCATCAGATTTCTTTCATAACCTTATAATGTTGCATCTGATTATGAGATGCTAATATATTAAAATTATTGTTGCTATATAAAAGTTAGATAAGATACTTTAGCAATTAGTTAGCTAAACAGCGCGCGACGTTTACGAGTAAGCAAGTTTGTAATTTAATGGAGTTGGTTAAGTCATTAAATTATTATTAACGTAAAAGATTAATGATAGTATTAAGGGTTCTCCGAAATTTACTTTAGGTGAAGGTTGATTAATGTTTGGATATAAATAAATATTAAAATAATAAAAAGTTTGCTTCGTGTCGTTATTAGGGCAGCGTAAGGTTTTGGAGAAGGGATTATGATCATCAATATCGAGTGTTCGTTGGTAGTGAGTGTTGTTTATTACGCGTAAGGTAGGAAGCGTGTTATAAATCTGTGCGCGGGTTGACTCGAGCCTCGACAAATGGTGGCGGAGTCGCGTGACGCGGGGGCGTCGAAAGCGACGCTGACAAATGTTCCCACATTATACAAGCTAGGACGAGTGTGCTATACCTACCTACACTACACACAGTACGTTCCGTCACAGAGTGCACGATGTTACACACACTGTGTACCATCACTACTATCGCAATATCAATGTACTTGTAGATAGGTACTATAAGTAATGTATGAAGAAAATTTACTATTCAATTATTCAACAGTCAAAGTTAATAAACCCCAAACTATTGAAATAAAATCTCCACTGCACCCTCTTCAGGTTCATTTAAGGAATTTACTTCCATACAATATTTTGTTAAAAGTCAAACTCCATTATTAAACAACAAATTGTAAACCTGTAAAAAACTATTGCTTAGCAAATAATATTAAAATTTATTTGACACGGTAATAAACTTAATGTACTACACCGATCTGTTGGCCATTTAAAATCAAACAATAACATAAACCATCATCATCACGCGAAAACCAACCCTACTATGTTGTAATAACGCTGCAAATGCTATATATACGGTCCACTTTATAGTAGTATATGGATTTCCTTACAAAAAGTTCAAGCAAATCACAACAGTTTCATACAAATCTATGCAATAACTAGGGTAAATAAAGCTTCCAAAGTACAATCAGCAACAAAAGATCAAGAACAATATCAGATTAACATGGCTCTTGTATACAATCAAATACATAGTGTTAGGTCTAAGTAAAAAGTAGATAAAACACTAGTTCGACTCACGACCCCGATCATGATCGACTCCGTTTCGCTCCGAAACTAGTCGGGCTATCCCGATAAGTATACATGAGTAAACCGTTAACATACAATGAAAATCACCAACATCCCAAAAAATCTTAAACTCAAATATTGCAGACGTTTTTAAAACAATCTTGTCACTTCGAAAATCTTTCGTCAATCGACTTTCGTTGCCGACCGTACCATTATCCCCACGCAGTGATTCATGCGTGACCTGTCACACGATGACTGATGGCAGCCGGCTCGGTCAACTCAAAACTTATTACAATACCTTCAGGCCAGTACAAACTACTTTATTGTAGTCACTATGTCAGATATGTTCTAAAACGTTATTGTAAAGTTTTCTTATACTTCGATATATGAAAGGTCTATTATATCGTTCACTGAATATGTCGTATCATATTGTCATATCGCATGTCCGGATTCTGGAAACTCAATAAAAATGTATTTTTATTTTTACTTCATATCTCATCTCCATTCACTCACTTCTCTATGGTACATATACTATTCAGGAAACCAACAAAAATATTCTGCCCCCAATAGTTGAGTGTAAACGTCAGTGACTAGTCAAATCCACGAGAATTATCAAATTATCGAAAAGAAATGTCACCATTAACGCTAGTATAAATACTCTTAAAGTTTCTACAAATGTTTGATAGTATTCCCAGTTTAATTCTAAGCTACGAGTAAGCACCTTCAAGTGCGGCTTCCCTTTAAATCTTATTCTGAAGTGAGCTTAACTGGTAATTGCTCCTTATTAATGGATTTAAAATCGTTGAAGCCAATTGAAGATTGCTTGAAAGGAAATAGGTCAAATGTTTTCTTGGTACGACTGATATTATTGAAGTATGAAAGAATATTTTACGTTTTATTAATGTACTTGAAATTATTTCTTTAAGCTAAATCTGGTACATTTATATCATAATAGTGTGAGATATCGTACATTTATTATATTCAACTCTGATCCAATTCAACAATGATATAAACTGCAGTGATACCGTTGCACTGCCAAGTCAGAGGTCGTAGGTTCAAATCCTGGCACGCAACAATGTCTTTTTGAATTCATGTGCGTATAATAAAGTAATTATCATTAGCTAACATCGAGGATCTTTTGGCACGTTGACGAAATCAGAACTAGTGCCATCATAAAGGAAAAATCACTTCTAACAAACTGTAGAGTTGATTCTTGATACGAATATCAACGCCCTCATGTTCAAGTCACCTAAATACCAAAAGGTCTTCAAAGTCTTGTACTACAGACCTACATTAAAGAAAGGACAAAGTCTCGAATTCTCCTTGTCATCATGACTACACTAAGTTAATTCGCGGAGGTTTTCGTCCCGCCAATGGATGTTCCCTGTCTAAATTGGAAGTGCTTCTTAACTTTCATTCTGTTACGGAACTTTGTGGAGACTTGTCGTCTCTCATACAAGATTCATGCTTGTAAAACTCGCCCACACTAGTGTTTTTCTTGCGTAGAGCAATGTTGAAATGTTACCTTTGTCTAAAACTAACTTTGGTATACCTAAAAGGAAGTACCGTAGAAATAAAGAAGTACTGGTAAAGGAAAATAATATTATTAAGTTTTATTAAAAATCTGCGAGCGTAAATATATATGCTCGGCCAAACAGTTGCAGTAGTTTCTTGCGCGAAATTACTGAAGCTGTTATGGAATGTTCCAGATATATTAAGCTAAGCATAAACTATTTAATTTGAAATAAAATTCTACGACTTCAAATAATTTGACTAGGACTTAAACTTCAGTTGTTTATTCGTGAATACATTTTTTACCTGTGACTATAAATAGGATATTTTGATACACCTCACTAAAAAAGCTATTTTTAATCGTCAGACAAGACTGGAACCTGCAAATCGTATAAAATCGTTTACTTTTACAAACTCAAATATAGATCAAATCAGTCTAGCAGTGAGGAAGTCTTCAGAAAACATTCTTCAAGATTACTTCATTTTCTCCCACTTCATTTTACAGAGTGGATGGAATCAGTCAGATCGATCTAGATATTCCTAGCTCTGACGTCTGAACCTAACTACTGAGTCTTTCTTTCCTTTTTCAAATTACACCTCGGTATTACCAGCGTTCAAATCAAATTCTGCATTCACCGCTTTACAATCATTATCAGGAAATCAAAATCAAAATACGGATTGGAAGTTTATAAAACTAGTGGATATATAAAATATTTAGGTCATCGCTAACCTTGCAAAAATCGGGAAGTGGCTTGAGATGATGTATTTTTTTTTATAAATAGTCATAACTAAGTAAACTCTAAAGATACTCCATAAAAATTGGATTAGGCATTTACAAGTTACGGTACAATATAAGTCACACATAGGGGTCACAAACCTTGAAATCATTATTACAATGGGTAGTAGTGTAACAAAACCTTGTCATCCTTTCAAGCTCAAAATCAGTATAACACACAAACCTATTTTAAACAACATCCTGTATCCATACATCGTTTCATTGTTTAAATATAATCTTGTCGTTTCGTGTAAGCTTAAGTTTATTGCGTATTTTATTAGGCAATCGCGTCGCAACGCTTTCTCTTAAGGGACAGGGGGCACATTCGTTACATCTTCTGTACAATTACCGGGACATTATTAGACTCTTAATTGCTCTTGTGTAAGTTCACTCTCGCTTCTATAATTTATATGTTTATGGTTTAGTTTATTTATCGCTCTTCGGATAGTTTTAAACGAGTCAACTGCTAATGAATTAACGAATTATTGTTGGAAGTTTATGACCTAATGTGCTAAATATACAGGGTAGTAAACACTGTAGAACAGTAAAGGTGATAGGAACATCCCTTTATGTTCTCATGTATGAAATATTTCTCATATTGTAAGCCAAACAGAAAATGTCTAATTCGAAAAAAACTTTAGGATTACATAAATCCTTTGACTAGGGCTTAAACTTCAATTGTTTAATCGAAATAATTTTTGCTCGTGACTGAAACTTTCACTAACAACGAAACGACAAAATTTTAAAGTTTCCTATTTACCTAATACACATTCATACCTTATGCACAGTCTATAAAAAAGGGTCACCTTTACGGCTTTACATCAAATACAATAAAATCTACCCACAAGTCGGTGGGTGTATAAATATTATGATGATAAACATGTCTGCCCCAAACAACACTTCTACGACTTAGTACTGGAGTCGAAGCAAACACCAAACCAACTCATTATATCGGTTTACCTCTTGTTAAGTTATGGCCGTTTCTCTGTTGACTTATAAACAAACGCCGCACCTGCTTGATGAACGGAATGACTGGCGATTGAGGGTTGGGTATTGCAATGATGTATGTAGAAGTATGTCAGTTGGCAATTTCTTGCCGAATTTTTACTTATTTAGTCTTGTTATACGAAGGTTTACAAATCTTGATTGATTTTGTAATCTGTTTCTGGAAATTTTCTAGAAGTAACATACCTACCCATCTATACCGACTATGCATACCCATCTATAATAGTGGAGATCAAAGAGGAGTGTTTAATTCCAGTCTAAACGAACAAACAGCCGCAAAGCGTAAGTGCACTATATTCCTTCTCAAAAAGCGCTTAGTTGTCTTCATAATATCTTATATTTGAAACAAAATTAATTTCATAACGAAATTGATAGTATTTTGTTTTATTGTCCAGTTCACTGAAAAACAATATCTATTTACCTTAGAAGGCTAAAAAACAAAACACCATCAACCACATGATTACTACCCAACCTTCAGACTGAACGCATTAGCCTGTATCCATATCTGTGTGGCTCACCAGCGTACAGAGTAGCGTAAGCTAAACAAACAGCTAGTACGTGTGGATGTGTCGCGGACAGATCGAGATCAACAGTAAATAACCGCGGCAGAGACAGAGGGCTTCCTGCCAAACTGACACTTAATGTGCTCGCCAGGGGCGGACTCGGCAGGTAATGTAAGGAGAGATAAGTTATAATGATGATATCCGGACCGATTTCGGCCACGGCGGCTAGTGTTACTATGATACCAGCCAGCTACGCGACAAACAGATGAATTCTCTATTCCTTTACTTTATTTCTAAAACGCACTCAATATTCGAAAAGTCGATTCGCGCCGTGGGGATCAAACTCGAGACCTTTGACTTAGCAGTCCTATACTCTTACCACTAGGCTATCACAACTTGTAAGTTATAAAAATAATGAGGTAACAATCGTGTATGACCGTCATGAATGAATGAACAAAATTTTTAACTTTTGCTCTTCAGAAAACCCGTTTTTTTAAGGACGATGTAAAGTCAACTGTAAACAAGCGCTGATGAACCTACAAGCTATAAGTGAAGGAAGAATAAAAAATAATCTTTATTGTTGTTTCTCGAAAGTAATGGTTTTGTTGGTAATAAATTGAATTAGCCTTCCTAGCCTTCATTGAAATATTACTAGGTATTTATTATTATATAGATTACAAAAATGGGCTGCGAAAGTTTCTTAAAAAACAAAATACCATTTTTTCTTCAGAAATAAAGTCACATTATTCCATAGTAACACCTATAAATCAAAGTTTAATATGATTACACCGTGGTCAAGAATTTCCCAAACTTTTAAATTTTCATACTTACCATGCACTTATTTCAGAGTTATTCTCATCTTAAGTCATTATTATCCTACAGTAATTAAACAACTATTAGAGTGCAGACCTAAGTCCGTGCCTGCACGGAAGCGGGCGCGGGCCGGCGAGGGCGGATGCGGCGACGGCGCACAATACACATCGCTTTCCTACTGCCAGCACTGTGCTGCGAGCCTAATGTCATTATATTACTACGAGATTATCCTGCTTTTATGTTATATGAAGATAAATATTGTTAGACCGAAAAATAATAGTACGTGGCGTACCTTGGGAGAGGCCTATGAGCAATGGACTGCAATGGGCTGATGATGATGATCAGAATTAATAGACTTTCATAGGTTTCCCAGATCGAGTCATTTAAAAAGTGGAATACAGGTTGATCATGATTTTATGATAGTTTTCAGAAACTTGCTTTAAACCGAACTTTTAAATTAAGTTATATTAAATTGGGTGCCAACTCAATTGGAAAATATTATTAATCATTTGTCACTTTACAAAAATAATTTAAAATAAGGCCAAGAAGACCAAATGCCTTGCAATGATTGATCTCAATTCTCGGACACTGTGTCTCTCAGTGCATTTGCCGTGAACGCTCCGGTGGTCCATTATGCTACGGTAGGAAGACAAGGGCACGACAACAACTGTGACGTCACACCACACGGTACACGGTAATTGTGTTCCAATTACTTCTGATTACTGATATTGAAGGATGATATTTTGACACAATTTTTTCCGTGTATTGTTTTGAAAAAAGTTTAAAAATGTATGTTGTACGTACCTAATTTATTAAAACTGTTTCAAAGTGCTATAGATTCTAAAAATGTTCCTTCAATTCAATACCAATTTTTAATCTAACACAACCGATTCAATTAATTAAACATAACTCAAACTCGAAACGAGTTACACAATCGAGAACAGCGAGAATTCGAGTAAATAGGTCTAAATTAATTAAGAACTAAGGTTCGGCCACTGTAATGGCATAATATCGGAACATTTGTACCGTTCGAAACAGACGCAGCTCTACTTATAGTTATTACGTGTATTAATCATCGTACAACCACAGAATCCCGTCTTCCTTAATTGAAACACAAATAGCTAGGTGTGATTGGAGCGATGGCGGGATTTAACTAGTTAGTACCGGTTTAAATCCCGCACAAAGGGCGCGAATGCTAAAAGGTCGGCTGAACTTTAAGACGTTTTTACATAAAGTTATCGAGACAGTTAATCATCGAGAGTTAGTAAACTGTAATTAATTAATAATTAATGTTGTTGGAGTTGTCTGCTAGATAAACGTCTCAGTGTATTTCAATTGTCTTTCTGTGTTGGTAATTTGTTTATTCCCAGAAAGATACACATATAGTTTCATTAAGAATCAGGAGCTAACGCTAATAGAACGAGTTTAGCATGAGGCGTTGTAGCGGAAAGTAATGACGTAACTTCTTGAAGGTAACTTCGGCTTGGTAAGTAGTGCGCGGTTCCGGCAAAAATGATCTCGACCACTCAAAATTAACGAGTAATCCTTCCACAAACGGCTCCCACTAAAACCTTTCTTGTGACTATAAAACGAGCTCAGTATAAACGGGGCTTTACCCTTGTTTTATTAGAGCCTGGCCCATAGATGGTCGGGTGTAATTCCCTCATACAAACGCGACCGGTGTCGAACGCACCGCGCCCGCTTTGTTCGCCGAGAGGGTGGAATGGGCTAAAAGCCTTGCTCTATACGCCTCCAACTTAATTGGAATCTTTTAAAGTTTACTCGGGCAATAAAGGAGTCTGAATTACTTAAGTACGACGCTCCGTACGACCGTGGATTTACCTTCAATGAACTTGTAACAGATGTTAGGACGAGACGCGCCGTGTTTTACGCAGCGCGTGTGTTGTTTAATAAACCTGTTATCGCGATAGTTCGCGAATTATAGTTAATGATTTAATATTGCGGTGTTCGTTGTTTGGAGATATTCATCGTTGTTGAGTTAATTAATGGTATGAAGAGAACTGTGCTTAAGTTACGATGTTTATGTAAGATGAACATTCCTGAATGTGCGTATTTTGTACAAAGTTCGTTTGTACGTTGTTGAACTAATTATGTGCTCACTTATTACTTCAGTCTTAAGATTAATTGTCTTAATAAATATAAGGTTTTGCTGTACTTTAGGTGCTTTATGTTTTGTTATGACCTCGACGTGCGTTTTACTTCCGCGGCTGAATTCTTCAAACATTTATTTTGCGTCCCGTCCCTCAGTTAAGAGCCATTCTATATGGATGAAGTAATAAGCTTACTCGTGTACAGATTCGAAGTACACAATACGATCGTATAGGTTATTTCGATTGGCCGCTTATTTTCGAGTTTGGGCCATGCAATAACTGGCTCTTGTATTATTCATCGGCCAATTATTGTAAAAGCAGTTTTCTGTTTCTTCCGTGCGCAGTCGTTGGCTCCAAGAGGCAGGTGGAGTGGGCTTGTTTGGCTCAACAATTGGCTCCGGCCCTCTCAATGCCGTATTTTCATTATTGAATATTAGATCAAATGTCGTCGATGAGAAAATCTCGTTGTTGAGACCGAGCCGTTCAACGGGAATGAATACCTTGTATTTATTATTTACGTTCCGAATTGAGTCCATTTGGGTATTATTTTGCTTTTTATTAATAGAGTGGAATAAAGATCCTTATTGCTGTCGGGGAGCTTTTATTTTTTAATATTCGGCCGTATTCTTTGATGCCAGGATTATGATTATTAAATGTTGTTTTGAATAATTTTGTAAGTAAACATGCGTAACATTGTTTCATCGTAGCAATCTTTTATTTTGTTACTCGACGGTATAACGATTATCGTAACATTCGTAAAGTATAAAACTTAGTAAATATACAGCACTACTCTAACATCCATAGTTACGTAAACCACACACAAAATAAATCGCGTCGCAACTTTGAAATTTTGTACTCATCGAGATTTTCGGGAAGGGACGCTGATTACATTGGCGACCGAATGGATTCCCCCGGGCACCGAACAGTAAGGGTTCGTTAATACGAGCACATCCGACTTACACGAATACATGTCACTGTGACTGTACATACGTCTGTGTGTGTGTGTGTTGTTGCAGAACAATGTGAAGTCCGGATCATATGATCATACGTGCATTGATACTTTTATTTGATTCCAAGTACAAGCCGATTGGATGGCACTTGAATGGAGATATGAAGAGATATTCTTTATTCAGAAAATATGTTTGATTTTTGTGTATTACGAAAATGAACCTTATCGTAATAAGGTTAAGACGTTATCAATAATATTGGTGGCGTTTTATAGTTGAATAATTTCTAGTAAATTATTACAATATTTCTGAACTAAGATTGAACTGCAAATCGCTAAATCAACCAACATTTAATTTAAAGGATTGTGATGTTATTAGGTCAATAGGTCAGGTAGGTAATGCTTAAGTTTAGGTCTCGAGGTAAATGCGATCAATTTTGTCAGAGCCGAGTTCGATTGAATTTTAGAGCTTTGGTCTTTGATAGTTCTAGATTTTGAACAGTAGTGGTATAAGTTGGTATTTGGTAATGGAAGTACGAATTTTGTGACTAAAAAGGAGAGTCATTGATGTAATCGGTATAAGGATCACATACATAGGAGTTACACCTTTAAATAAAACAAAATAATGAAATTTATTTATACGTTATAAATCAATGAATAACTTCTTATCGGGTATTTTAAATTTTCAACTTCATTATGCTGCTCTCTATTTCCGAATAAATATTTGCCTTGTGGAACATGAATGGGCCAATTTTTATGTTTGTAAACATTACAAAACACATAATAATAATATTCTTACGAAACTGCGCTTTTACATTGATTATAACTCGTATAAACATAAACAAATAATCAAGAGTTGATTCCATTCACACGTCAGAGTAACTAAGTTTCAAGTAAAATTGATGACTCTTACTCAATCTTAAATTAAACTCATTTATCAAAGACTGACACTCATTACAATATTTTTGTATTAAAGGGTGAATAAAGGAATACTGTAAATATAAAGCTAATACTAGAAACGAGAAACATTTAATTCACAAGTACAAAGAATTCTTTGATTCAAATAAGATTTGTAGATCACACACATGCTTGATGGTTAGTATATGATCACATTAGTTCAGATTTCGACCACGAGTCAAAAGATCCTTGTAGCTCTATAAAAGAGAACGTAAAAAGTGCGTCTTTTCTAAGGTTGTTTAATTTGTGCGGCTTGTCGATATTGCAGTCCCCTACTGAGCTTAGCGGAGGTCTTATTCTACCTTTTTTCAGGAACATGTAATAAGCCGCACTAATCCTTCGCGGCGTGACAATAGGAGGTACCTAACGCCGGTAATCCCGAACTCTGTTACAGTTATAAGTAATTTGTAGTTGTATTTAGAGAAAGACTAGTTAAGATGAATTAAACACATCATTGAATTAATGGTAAATAAGATTGCAGGCCGTTCTTCCTGGAAATCTTGAGGGGAAGGGGGGAGGGCATATCCAACAGTGCATGTCCAACGGTTGAGATGATGATGATAAATATTGGTACTTAAGTGAAGTGTACAGATTTTACTGCAATAAATTATAGTGCTTGAATTTAGTAGTTGGAAAATATTTTTTTTTTTTAGGTAAGTTCATAGAATGAGACCAGATGTAGTGTTGAGCCAATACTGTATATTATTCAATAAATCATTCAGCACCCACAAATTTTAATCATCCTAAATGAATTTTGGTATGGAGATAGCTGATATCCAGGAGTAATAAATAAATATCGCGACGCAAAGTCGCGGGTACCAGCTTGCTTATAATAATAGTTTAAATTGCGTATCGCGATAAAATTGTAAAAGTAGTTTCCAATAATAAAAATCCGGATGTATTGTATAGCAGAATATTCAAAGTTGCTAAGCATATTGTCCAAAGTTGTAAAGGATAATCTATAGCAAAACACGTTGTTTCAATAAATTACAAGATTAAACAAGCGCCATAAATTAAGTTTTTAATCTTTATTTATTAATTAAAGAAAAAAGGCACTTAACCCTGCTCTTGAAGGTGGCGGCTGATTAATATTTCCTTGGCCTTATAAATAATAAACTTATTTTTATGGTAGCTTTCGCGTCTGTTTTGATCTATTTATTTTACGGTTTTAAAATGTTTCAGTTTTGTAATATTGTGTGAACTTTCAATACTATGAATTTTTAATAAACTTTCATTGAACTCAAGATACAATATAGAGCCGCTAAAGAAGAGTACCTAGCTCTATGTAGCCTTCACAAAAGACCCAAACGTGAAATTGAAGTAACTATTTCTAACACATTAATAAATATATCGTTCAGTATTAGTGTGATTTTGTTTCATTGACATCTTTATTAGTAAGGCCATAAAGTTCAAATTCCCAATTCTTTTACACCACCGACTTGTGGTCAACCGGTACATATCAAAGGATCTGTGAAAACAACGCGTCGTTATTTATCTCGTCCATACATCACCTGATTGGAAAACAGGCAAACAACACAATCAGTCGCGCTTCCAATCGCATAAATCATATCTGTATCAAATATCGTGTCGCATCACTCGACATGCGTCGCGAGGGTCGGCACATCACTAGGGAGTGAGAGGAATAAGAGCATATTTTAGTGTTAGGAAAAAAAATGTACTAGGTCTTTGTTTAAAAAACTTCCATTGTTCATTGACAGATGTAGGAAGAAACAACTTTCACTAAATTTTATAGAGCCACTAGGATCTTTTAGCAAGTAGATGACATTAACATGAGGGCGCTAGTGTGCATATTTGCAACAAAAATCAACTTAACTCTATGTCCTAAGTGTCAGTTTTTAATATATGACGGCATCAAATCCGATTTCAGCCTCGAGTCAAAAGATTCTTTTAACATTATAGCGTAGGAGTATGTTTTTGCCGAATTCTATAAATGTTCCAAGCATCATAAGCCGTACATTTATAGACACAAATGGACAAGTAACATCCAAAAATAGATCAACATCCTAAAAAGGGAACACACGTATAATTTTAATGCGATTTGTTTGGTATCATTGGTTTACGGTCACTACATACGCCAAGGTATGTCATACATCAAGCAGACACAAAATTACATTACGAATAATATTGTTGATGCCTACCCGTATAGAAAAAGCCCGGTAATATTAGAGTGAGCGACTCGTGAACCGTAAAAGTCACGGCGGCATAGAGATGTGTATTGTATCGGTAAAGAATCGAGAATCGGTATGATATGAAAATCGATTGGATTGATTTGATTAAGGCTATTGAAAAGATATTCGGATTTTGTTATTTTGGAATGTTGTTCTTATTTTTTACGATGTTTTATTGGAAACGTAATCTTATTAAAGGGGCTTAGTGTTCTTCAAAAAGCCCTTAGATACTTAATTGTATTTGCTAGAAAATAAAGTTAAGAATTATAAAATAAACAGTATTTTTTAAGAGTATTTTTATGAGAGATAAAATGGTAGAATAAATAAGTTCAGTATATTTCGGCCTATTGTAAGCTGGATAACAATCCATCTTCTCATCTCACAACTAGCCTTCCTTATCAAGATAAAAACAATTCAGCGGAGCAGATGTGTCGGACATGTTGTTAACTATAAGATAAATAACTGCTATGACAACCTGACACTGCGTCTGTGTGCTTATAGACAATTTACCTACATCCATCATCCGACCATCGGTACAAAAGCATGAGGTACGACAGAATTTTCTTACTGAAAAAAATCTCGAATTGATCGTTACACTATTCTTGAAAGAAATCCTTTGCTTATGTAAAAGTTAAGAGCATAGCGTTGTTTGGTACTTAGTCAAATATTTAAAGAGTGATGTAAATTGATCTTTAAATCATGAAATCTTATCTTTTTACCTATCTAGATATCGGAGAACATACTTGATAATTGTTGTTGAAAACATCCATTCAAGTGGTACAATAAATCATTCGTATACAACAGTATTGATGCTTTTAAGTAATATAAAATATCTTTCATTTTGTCTGTTCCCAAGTCTCAAAATTAAATCGATTGCCAAAAATATCGATACCGGCACATCGATACAGTTGCGTCATATTGACAGATAAAAAGCATCGCCGAGGAAGACATTACTTCCAGTAAGCCAGCAATCAGGACAGATATAATCCTGAGCCAGTCATGTGTGAATGTTGGTGAATGAGTATTGAGGAGCCGGCGATACCATGGGGGTGTCATGAGGTGACGGCGTACATGGTGTGGAGACTAAATGGTAATGCTGTTATAATTGTGAAAGGAAGATGTTTTGTCATTTGTTTTTTGGAGTTGAAGGTCTGATTATAATGGGTAGGTAGTGAAATGAAATGTTTTGAAGTATAGTTAAAATTTTGTTTTAACAACCCTTAGAAGCTGATTAAAATGTAAGTAAAATTCTACATGAATAAATCATAAAATAGACTGCACTTTCCTGCGGCTACTAAAGATTCATAACTAGCGGCACGTTGCCGCCGCACACTTATCTATGCCAGTGGTGGCGTCGCTACCGTAGCTGTCATTGCATTACAAACTGTCACTTTGACATTTATTACGTTCCTCCGCGCGTTAGTTCTCGTTTTCGCCGCCCGCACAGATAAGTTTGTCGCTCTAGTCACCGTTTCTTTTGTCTGAACCTGCAAATTGAATTCATTCAACCAATCAATATACTGCGCCAAACTAGACTTCTATCTAAAGAAAATAAAGTGTTCGGTACCTGCTACCGACGGAACCCGCTCAAGAAAATTGAGTTCCCTCTTCATTAGCTTGTGCGAGTCGCTAGACGGGATTTTAAAAAAGTTTTTCATAAGGCGTTTAGGCCGGAGTCAAGTTTTCCATCAACAAAATTAAGGTACGCTCTTAATATCAAAACTTTGTCTTAATGGATTTGGAATTTTATATTTATTACCGGCGGGCGGCCTGCGCTCACTGAGTGCACATTAAGTTATCAATTTGTGCTCAACGAGAAATTACGGTCCTTTGATTGTGAATCGAGATGTGATGATCTTAACTTTTAATGTAGTTAGTTTAAGAAAAGTATTACTGTTAATTTCTGTATCAATGACTAAGACTTTTTTAAACTTGAAATACAAAAAACTTCGACAAATTAATCATGTCATTTAATTTAAATTATGTCTCTGTCTCCTTTCAAATCGGAGGCAAGGCATTTGCATCCAATGACAAATGGAATCATTACGAGATGCCTTCAGGCAGGCGTCGGCCACTGATCACCGCTGACTTTTATTGAGTACACTCGTCACCCCGCCGTCCTTCAGGCCGATTCGTTTTAACACCAAATTGAACACACGCCACTTCCAATTGGAAACAATGTCTCAGTTTAAATACCGCTCATTTAACAGTGAAATTATCTCGAGGGCGACAAACGACCAGGCGGCCATTAATTCAGCGGAGAAGCCCGTTGCACTTTAGCAAAAAACTCAAAAGAATCAAACAGCATTAACCGCTTAAGTTTCGCCGGGGGCGTCGCATCGCAAAACTCACTTTTAGCTCATTAATTTTCATCTTTTCCCGTACAACCTAACATAATTCACCCTTGAACGCTCCCATACTACGTGATAAGGGTACTTTTATACTGGGCAACAGAGGAGCGCTCCGTTTTTATTAAATCTCGCGTCAAGTCGCTCGAGTGTCGACTGCTGATAGCGACGCGCTGTTTATTTATAAAACAACGCTTTTTCCGCTCAAAGTGTTCCAGTTTTTTTTCATCCGTGTCGGTGGAGCCAGTAATACGTATTGTTTTCTCCTTTTCAAATGTAGGGACGCGTTAAAAACGTCTCTGTTGTAACAAAGGGTAGGGGCACGGTAATGTTGACTGGCTCGCGCCGAACGGCCGCAGGAAGCCGCGCCGCATTAACAGCGGACGTAGAAAATGACTGGACATCATAAATCCTGGACTCTTTCATTCACAAGTGATTTATGTACACCCTTTAATTGTACGTATTAATGTTACTTTTTGTTCCGAACATTTAAACCGTCTGCGACGGTGGCGAAATTATGTGGCATAATATCACAAATTATATTTACAGAGTAACTCGAGCGTGTGAATGTTCGCACATAAGTGTGATTATATTTACAGCTCTATCCAGAACGTTCTCGCTTCGATAGCTCATGTATCACGCGTACGTATGGAAAAATATGCCGACAAGCAGACGCCCGAATACATTCCGTTGTTTTCACCGATCGGTAATAATAATGTATCAATCAATCGGCGGCAGTGTACCGTATGTACCTGCCCTCCTTATTCTTATTACGGTCAGTGAGTTCGCTACAAGTTTTTTAATCATACTTTTGGTGCGGTCTCGCAAACTTGTGTACGGACGTGAAGCTGTAATTTTCACAAGCAACAGTACACGACCGGGAACGCTAGAGATGATGTTTTCATTTATGTTACGGGAACTCGCTAATAAATAAAATTAATCTTGTTGTTTTTATAGTCTGCCAAAGTATTTTTGAGCACGACTTCTCTTGTTGTGCTTGTAGTTTCTTTGTGTTTTCAACTCAAATATTTTCTCTGTTTGACTGCTCGCTGTGAGATGTAAATATTATATTAACAACAACTTTTATGAAATTGAGATGGAACCGCATACAGTACGACAACATGAAATAACAAAACGAAAATCTCGTAACGGCGAAACTTTAAAAAACGAACGTAAAAATACAAAGCTTGTTAATTTCGTTATTTAAATTCGGTCAAAGTTAAAAGCAGTGTTTAGGTGAAGGTAATATGATTGCAAAGTTAGGTAGATTATCGGGCCACTACAGTAACCTCGCGATGATTGGCTCCAAATATCACGGCTGAGATTTCGCGGCAAAGTGCTCTTTATTCGGAGCACCGCAAGCTTTCTCTTGTTATTCTATGCAAATTACAGGCCCCAGCCGAATGTAGACTAAACGGGCATTTCGGAGATTCGAGTTTTTATGCAAACAGACCTAAGTTATTCAAGTGCGCGCCTTTGCATGAAACTTGCATACAAAACTGGTTGAATGCGCTAACGTTTATGCGCTTACCCGGCGCGGCGGGCGGCGGCTTGTTTCTGTATTTTCTAGGAATTCTCTTCATTGCGGTTGTATTTCTAACTAAGTGTCACGGTTTACCTTGATTTATTTATCAATTTAGTTAAATGGTATTACAGACATCAGGCTCGAGTTTTTTCCAAATTCTTTTGGAGCGGGATTCACAAATTCTATCCGCAAAAGGAGCGGTTGTTTTAGACAACCAATTCAAAAAGAATCTTGATTCGAGGGCGATTTGTTTTACCTAAATGAAAAGTAAATATTTTTTTATCTCTCGAAAGTTTTAAAAAGCAAAAGAACTGAATAATGTTCTGCATACATTGGGAATTGAATAATTTAGAATGAAGCTCAGTTTTCATTGTATTATAATGATGTTTTATCTTATCTGCAGTGCACAGACAACGTATTCGAATGAAAGTAATTTAAATAATTAGACTTTCGTTAAAAGTTGTTGTGACCTGACTGCTATGCCCTTAACTCTTATACTTCATTTATTTTAAAAATACAGGCATGTGATGACGTAAACTTTTGTTGAATACGAATAAAGGATTATTCCTTTCCGAACTGCACAATCCCAAAGACAAATAAATTTGTTGGGCGTTCCCGATAAATACGCATCAGTAAACCGTAAACATCTGATTATGAAATGACGAATAAATAGTAACAGTTCAGCACTATTGATATTTTATAAATTCCACCCAAAAACCCGAAACGAAAATAAAAAAATAATTCAAAGTAAAGAAACGATTGTTATCGTACTAATCCGCCGAGACTAGACCATTATAAACAAGCAGATACAGATCTTAAATCACCTAACATGTATAAGATACGGACGACGGAACAAGTTCACGAATTAGGAACCTACACACACATACAAATTAACACACACATACACACACCTGCGTGTAAATAAAGTTTTCACGCACACGTTTAAATCAAAGTACAGACATGGAGTCTCACGCACACACCTGGCATACACATAAAGTATCACTACACATACTAACACACACACATTTACACACACACACATACAAGCAGAGAGTTACCGTATATTTTTGTAGTCGTCTTAACGTGTTGGTTGGCGCGTTGCCAGTGCGATATGCCGTTATATCTTACCTAGTACCTTGATTAAATCAGATAGGTCCCGGAGTGGAAACAAACAAACGTAAGGATATAAAACTGCTTGATGATTCGCAAATACACTGTGTTTTATTGGGCCGAGATATAAATCTGAGTTGACAGATAACGACGTCTAGTTAATTAGGGTACGATCTACGATTGTTGCTGCCTTAAGATAGGGTATCTTGAATTAATGTTACTTAGTCAATTCAACACGGTTTCCAATGTCCGAGTTCTTGTATTTAAGAAATAGTCGAACCGAATTCTTCAGACTATTTTTTTACTTTTCTTTTTTCGAAATGGCATTATACATAAAAGGCCAGTCTCGTTTTCCTTGTATTTTTTAAAAAGATATTTTATAAAATAAGTTACACAAAAGAATTCGCATTTTAATGCGCTGCAAACGTCTATACCATAGATTGGCGGACTAACGAGTGAATAATTACACAATGATCCCTATTACAAATGCAAAAATGAGGATCCCCGATGCATACGTAATGCTTCCTTGAGGCGTGGTCTGAGTTGTGAGGGACCGGCTGCCTTTGTTATTGGTTACTTGAAAGAAAAATTCATAATGTAAGAGAAATTTATGAAAAATGCTATAATTTACAAACATATCACGCTTAGCTCTGCTCACTTTTCAGTGCAAAATATATAATAAGCATTTCAACATCGTGCTAAATAGCTACTTGTCTGTATTACTACCATTGTTTATGGAGTAAACGCAAAATATAATGATTTATCACAGCAGATCTCTCAACTACCCAAAACTCTATGGTATGCCTTAAAAAAAACAATTACTGATAAAAGACAAAGCTTATCTACTCATTTAATCTAATAGTTAATAACTTGCACCACTGGCCCCGGCTAGCGGCGCTCCGGCAAACATCCCCGCGGTAATGACTGGACAAACACAGATCTGCATGCGGCCTCCCTCTGAGAAATGCCCTTCAGCCTCACAATGCACTCCCATTGAATCTATTAACGATGCCGCTTTTATCAGAATACCATTAGTCTTACGAATTTTAAGTAGAGGATTTTTTGGTCAGTACGGTTTTGCAGCGCTGTTGTTCAAAGACACTATTCTAATGTATAGTGTCTTTGAAAACGCAATTTTACACTGACTGACATGATTTTTAGTTATTTTTCTATGTTAGTGTCTAAAATTGTATCATGTGAATTGTGCTATATAAGTTGATCTCAGAAAGATGTTTTGAAAAGTTAACAAGAAATCGGGGCAGAAAGAAAATAATGTGGTGCTCAAACACATTTCCTTTAATCAAATATATTATCCCAACGTACAGTAGCTTTACGTGTACAAATATCTATTTATTAATTTCAAATACAAACTTTTTGCTACAAAGTATTTAATTTCTCTCCAGCCTATTTTACACGAAAACAAAGTTGTCTAACCCTTTATTTTGTGCACGTGATGATATTTCGCCTTGCGGAGCGTGCCGCGGCGTGTCGGAGCGTGTCGGAGCGTGCGGGAGAGCCGGAACTCTAATCAGGGCTCCGTCACGCGGCGCACCGGACAGCCGGACTGAGCCGGTGCCGTGTTACCCAAAAACACGGCTCACGGAAAATAACTCGCGAATTTCATTTGTTTAACGAACGACTACCAACGATGGGCCAGACTCTGATTCTCGTTTTCACAACGAAAATATTCAGTCGGTATTTATTTTGAGTTCTAATGTAATGTTTTGGGGTGAAACGTAAATAGAATTAGGCCTTTTTTGTTTGTAATGTACTTTAATTTAAATCAAATGTAGTCGGTTGTAAAAATATTAGTAGAAAAATAGAATTATTAATGGCCTTAGTATTAATGTGTCTACGAAATTATGTAGAGAACTAGTTTAAGTTAAAAACGTTATTTTGGCTAATGAATCTGACAAAAATTTGTTTGTTAACGAATAAAGGAGGCGATTCTAGAACGAGTAATACCTAAACTATAGTTGTGTGTATTATAAACAAAATTAAAATTGTAAAAGTGCTGTGAAATGATTAGCAAGATTTCATTTTAATTTGAGTTGCAGTAACATACACGTGGATACAGTAACGTAAATTAATAGAAACAATATCAAAATGGGTGTATCTTCAACGGCTGACCTTAATAAACTTATTTCAAAATGATATACCTAGTGTCTGTATTATACCTATTTTAAAATATGTTTGCAGTCAAGTGTGTGCGTATTGTACAAGTCTTCCTATTACCGTCTTCAGTAAGTCCCGTAAACCTGCATATGAAATCATACACAAACACTCAAACATTTAAGTGTAATTAAATTAACTCTATCTTTAGCCATAAATTTCAAACCAAAACATTTAAATATTCCTTAGTTAGGAACTTCTCTCACGCTCAATAAACTATGCATTTATGTATTCGCTTAATTATCAACAGCGTTCCGGGGTAGGCAGGCCTGGTAGTGGAGTTCCCCGGGGTTGGCGGGTTCGCCGGGATCCTGGGTAATTGTATGCGTGAGCCAGCGTCTAATTAGCCTTTGTTACTCTATGTTAATAAAGTTATATTTCCATATTGATCTGTGCTTGTAAAAACAGTGTGTACTCTGCCTTGGAGTTAAGTGTGGGCGGTGATGTTGGTACTCCGGGCCTTAAGTAGGCGGTGTAGTATAGTGACTGGTACTTTTACGATTAATGTCATAAATTGATTTTGCGATTTTTTTTTAACAGAAGCTATTGGTTGTAGAATATTTCATTAGTGATGTTATTTAAATTTAAAATGTAACTTCATTGCTACGTATATAATCTTAAATTGTATAATTTTCGAGTAAAAGGCAAAAAGAAGAAAACATTTTGCTAAAATAATAAAACCAAACATCTAATCACATCCATCACTCCAAAAATTGTTTTAACATTGTTTCGGAGCTTATAAAATAATTACACCTACCAATGTGTACAACATAATTTGTCCGTACAAGAGGATTAATGTACCTACAGTTGTTTACCCACTCACCGCCCGGTGTTGACTCACATGTAATAAACTGTCATACCAACCTGTTTAGTAATGTATCTAAATTCCCCAAAAGATTTGCCTTATTTACATGGTGATACTGTTTTGCTAGAAGAGGGTTTTCGAGAAGGGAGTTTATGTCTGCTCTTAATATAAATATACCATAAATTAATTAACATTTATGAGCTACATTTTGTTTGTGAAAATTTAAGATCAATATCAGGGTAAAAATGTAGAGTCTTCTTAAAGCTCTGATCTATACATTAAAAATAATTGAGTATTACTTGTAGAGCAGAAATCCCAGAGAAAACTTTTTAACACAATCGTTAATAATGTTCCCCAATCCTTAGCTCAGTTCGTAAAGTGAGTGGCTAAGCAGTTCGCAAGCTGACTCAAGCACTAAAGTACACCTCAGTAAAAACGCCAGCGAAAGCGAAGATAAAATAAAAAATCGAATTACCATCAAATTCAAACTCTCATACAAAGTGGAGTGCGTCAATTTCATGTTATTATCGCGTCTCATACTCGTAACAAGTTGAAACACAAAAACCGGATCCGAGCAAACAGCTTACATGACAGTCAATCTGTTCCCGACAACCCGCTTCCGAGCCATCGGGGAGCCATTACGATGATTCCATAGTCTCGATAAAGCGTTCTCGAATATTCGAGTGAGTCGATTGAAAATATTCTATCATTACCTTAAGCCGCGTAGTAAATCGACGATTTCATCGCTAACTTTGATAATATTCGAGCTCTCGTTTACAATATGCGAGGGCGCGGCACGTACGGCGAGGTGATACGTACATACATATGTAAATGTTTTCAATAAGGGTTCGCTCTACGTAGAGCCGCGTATACAGATGATAATTTAGAGCTTCACGGACTCCGATGTACCCGTTTACAGATATTTTTGTGAATTCTAGGTTGCCTACATTGTGAATTGTGATGTTTATTTACTCTGACATTTTTGATAAACCTTGTTTATATGCTGTAAAATTAAAGAAAATTTGACATAAATTCTAAATTATGAAAAATTATTAACAAAAAAATATCAACAACCGTTTAAACTGAATGATCAAGAGAAAATGACACTAAATTAATGTTAAATTCAAAAAAACGTACCTAATTCTAACACACACGTCACTACACCAAATAATTTTACTTCTAAAACAATCAACGAATTTTTGAACAATTTTTAAAGTTTCAAACAACAGACCACTAAAATAAAACGCAGCAACAAATCTGTGGAGCAAATAAATACGGCGGCCTCTCGCCTATGACAATAAAGTGTAGGCGTTATACCGAGCGCAATAATCTGCACCGGCTACTATCTGACTGCCTCAGTTACACTGCGGGACAAGGACACTGACACAGCATCCGTGGGGATGTTTTCATTTTATAGTATTTTATTTATTTGTTAAAATTACGAATTATTTATTTAAATTATCGGGATATTGACTAGCTATTAGAGACATACAGTTATGTCAACATATAATTAAATAATGCCAAATTGTGAAATCTTTTTGTTAATTTGAATTGATCACGTGTTTTTAGTTTTAACACTGTTGGCATTTAAGATAATAATGATTTTTTTGCTAATTATTGTAACTGACATATGGTTATGTTCTTGAAAACTTATTGTATTGTTTTACCGTACCAAGATGTGGTTTTTATGCTATACTAGCTTTTGCCCGCGGTTTCGCACGCGTTAAGAAGTATTATTGTTTAGCAAGTTAGTGTAAAAAATTAGGGCCTACAAAACTTCCTTGTACACAATATTCTTAACTAATTTGTCATTTGGCGCTAAACCTATCAAGCTACTGGGAGAACTTACTCGTGAGCAAGCAACATAGAACTGGCCATGAGAGAAGCAATGTTCTCTCAAGTCAATACCCGCAAATTTGAGAGTTTGCCCCTGAGACTTGTTTATAGTCATGGCTAGTCAAAAATCTAAGAAGATTTCTACAAACATCCCCTATTTCATCCCCTTATGTGTGGAATTTATCAAAATCTTTCTTAGCGGATGCCTACGTTATAGTACCTATGTGCATGTAAAGTCTCAGCCCGATCGGTTTAATTTTGACAAAGTTTCATAAAAAAATTCATCCCCTATTTTATCCCCTTGGGGGTAGAATTTATCAAAATCCTTTCTTAGTGGATACCTACGTCATAACATCTACCTGCGTGCCTAATTTCAGCCCGATCCGTCCAGTAGTTTGGGCTGTGCGTTAATGCATTAATTTCGATCGAATTTGATTACCTACCATAAAAACGGTTCTAGTGAGTTAATCTTAAAAGATAGACATATACTGTTGCGGACATTTTTTTAGATCATTTCAATAGGAATAATTCTTACATACATATATTGTGTGTATCTTGAACCGTTTATGCAGCGCACGCAACGGAAACCCTCAAGGATGAACAATTTTCCCCGTTTTTTTTTCACATTTTCCATTATTTCTTCGCTCCTAATAGTTGCAACGTGATATTATATAGCCTAAAGCCTTCCTCGATAAATGGTCTATTCAACACAAAAAGAATTTTTCAATTCGAACCAGTAGTTCCTGAGATTAGCGCGTTCAAACAAACAAACAAACAAACAAACATACAAACAAACAAACAAACTCTTCAGCTTTATAATATTAGTATAGATTATGAAGTATTATTGTCTTATATTTGTTATTTAGTATAATGCATACAAGTTCACACATTCACCGGAGTTATTTACAATAGCAAAATTATTGTCGAGTTTAATCAAGCTTAGGATGCGACTACTATATAGTCAAAGAACTGTTGTGTCATTTAATTTGCACTGCAGTGTACACTGCACAGGTGTGTCGTGACGTGTGTTACACTCGTTACACAGATATCCCGCTGATCATATTTCTAACGAACAACTACATTCACTGTGTAAAAAAACGACTAAATTGTACCCATTCGTAGTTGGTTTACAATTGAATTGAATATTTTTGGAAGACTGTTACACATTTTTAAGCATAGTCATAATGTACGATAGCTGTCAGAAATCCCACAAATTACGTAATGCAATCTTTGATTGTTTGTGTTTTGTATACAGCATTAATTTAATAAACACTAAATGTACTCTATTGTAGAAAATTTAAGTAAAGTTGTTTAAAAATAGAACCTAGTATGTAAATCATCCGTAAATCATCATGCATACTACAGTCAAAATTAAAACCACAATTAAAATAATTGGATAAATCCATCGTTAAATAGCTCAAAATTATAACTTAAAGCAAAGTAATATTACTCAGCCGCGAGACAGATACCTAAAGTCTAATTACTGTGCTACGAAAGTGAAGTAACTTCGTAGCGCTTCGTAGCAGCCCGCGTAGACAGTGTAGCGGGCGTAGCATTTGTCTCTAATACATTTTGTGATGAGTTACGACTTAATTTTTAAGCTCGAAGATTTCGGTAATTTTATAAAGTGAACGTAAGTATTAGGGTATTAGGATTCTTATATGTCGTTATTTGGGTTGAGAGATTTAATAACATTTTTCTTACGTTATACGTTGGTAGCAAGACGCTCATAATTTAATATTCAGAATTTGTTAAAAAAACATACATTTTGAGTTAAATATAATAACAATACTTAAACAACCAAGTTTATTTGTACCATACACACGCACATGTTAGAACACCGAAGTGAAATAAACACACAATATTCTGTATTAATAGCGCGCTTTTAAGCGAAGAGGGTGTAATCTCACCCATTGTTAGCATACAGCCATATAAATATTAGGCGCTTTAGATAAAACCCACAATTAACAATATAAAAGAATCTCGTTAACATTGTAACATGTTTGAGGTATTTATTAAAGGAGGGTACGAGAAATAAAAGTCACTTTCACGTCCGAAATTTACGTTTTAATCACGGTACGTTACGTGATCTGTGGAGGCTATTTTTTGTGGCTTCGGTAAAGATATAGTATTTCTAATTTTCTATTACGGTTAAAACGTGATGTTAATTATTTTTTTTGTTACGTAAAAATATCAGGTTTTGAAGATGGTAGTAATAATGTCTGGTTTACTTTTATTATTATAATTTGTGTTGCGTAACTTTTACATTCGTAATAAATATTACCTAACAGTAAACACTAATATATATTAAGCATTTATTGTTTGACTTTGAGCACGTTACATGATTCACGAAATCAATCTTAAAGTAAAAACAACCGAGGGTGGACTCACAAAAAATTAAGGAAACCTAAACTTAAAACTATTGTTCGAAAATTCATTAGGCCGCTAATACATAAAGGAAAGGCCTTAAATTTCAATATCGTCATAAAACAATAACCAAATGTTTACCTCCCCTGAAGAGGTGTGACATAGTTTAAACAGTAAACAACGTACGTCAATAGACTCGTCACTTAATTGAATGACGCGTTTAGACAAATTATTTACACACATTCTTAGGATATTAAGTAATCTTAGGTGCCTATGGGATGATTATTCTGTTTGACTGAAACTTATTCAAGTTTAGTTTTGTATAGCTTAAAAATAAAAACAATAATTAAAGAAGTCATTTGGGAGCATCAGCATAATCTGATGATATTTTTAATAATTTTTAAAAGAACCATACAAGCATTTAATAAAACACTTTCAAAACCATCCAAAATGCAAACTAATTGAATGAAGACAGCGAAGCAGTTTCACGCCAGAACGTAACAGTATGTAAAAACATAATTGAAAGTCTGTTGACTCCCGTATTAATTATTCGCGAGCTTTTAATACAGTAACGTCGATGCCTAAACAAATACCACGTCACGGACTCACGGCATCTTCATTTTAAAACACGCCGGTTTAATAAGGGTCGTTTTACACTGTTTGTACTGGTGGAAAATCTCTTAATTTTGCGCCCGCTTCGCCCATAAGCCGAGTAAATAGTTCGCGGCGCCCTAACGCCGGTTATCGCGAGCGTCCAAGTTCCAAGAGACCGCGGCTAATGTCCCAACTTCATATCCTTCAAGAAAAATATCATGTACTTAGTACCTTGAAATTTGAGTTGAATGTGCGATCTTTTAGTTTAAGGATTTTTCTTAAATGAAAGACAAATTACCTAAAGTTCTCGAATCTTTGCTGTGAAACTCTAAGGAATTATGGATATTTTTTTCTATTAAATTGAAGTAGGTGAGTCCATTAATGCCGGGCTCGCTAAGTTTAGCCGTGAATGGTACTTATGTTACACTTATAATTAAGCTTTTTAACGTTACCCACTTCTGCTAACTTAATAATGTTAATAACGTTTTTAATTCTGTCAAGATTATGAGATTATATGAAAATGTATTTGAGTTATTAAATGTTACTGATGTTATACATTTTTGTAATTGCTGTCGACTTTTGTTATAACTTTAATATTCTGTCATAGCCGAGATTATAGAAAACACAATTTATTATTTTCTATTTATCATACAAAAATTTATAAAAACCTATTTTTCATTTATTCATCCCGTTTTTCTTAACACAAATTAATATAGACTGTATTCACGATACAATAAAGTTGAAATTCCCGTAACGATTCCTGCCTGTTAATAATCCTATCAGCCTCACAGTTCTTACACCATGCTTGAGTTCTCACCTTTGGAACATTCTGGAGCATTGTATATTTGTCATTAAAGTCCGTGGGGCTTAGCGCGGTCTGCGGTGACATCACACCTTGTGTTAAATACCTGCTACGTTGCTACGGTACTACTGAGCTACGTTGCTACGGTGCTACGGTGTTACGCTGACGGATAAGTGACAAGGTTCTAATGAAAATAGTTTTGTTTGGAAAGCTTGTCAGTAACGTACGGAAAGATTTTATGAGAAACAAATTAAATATTTTTGTAAAATAAATTTGTGAATCTGTGGTTGTTTTTTTTTCTAATTACGCGGTTTAATAGGAACCATATGTGTTAAATACTTTATAAACCTACCCAAGTACTATTTTTTGGCGACGTTATAAAAAAGCGGCAACAACAAATAACAAACCTGGATATAAATAGGTAAAAAAGATTCGAATTAAACGTCTACTATAAATTGTGATCAGTTTTCCCACTCTTGTTCAAATACCTCTCATACAGAGAAGGCAACATTTGATCACGACTGTACATTCTACAATAAGTAATTTAACACGCAGTATATAATCTCAAGTCAAGTTATTACAGTTTATACGGCTGGTCCGTGACGTCATCACCCCATGATATTAAAGACAAATGAATACTTGCGGATAAGCGGTGTGAACCTTAGCGCGTATACTTGAAGATATAGTTACTACATTTTATCCGATATTTGGCATTCTAAATAGTAAAGATTTTGTGTACTTAATGTTATTCAAATTGTGTTTTTGTTTTTTTTCGTCTAAATAAAAAATAAATAATATTTAGCTTTTGTTTAAACAGAACACAACTCCATTTTATGATTGACGAAATGTTATCGTACTTGGTTATGTTATTTTGTAGTTACATTTTCAATCGAGTTACGAATCTTTGAGCAGCTTTAAAACTTGCCACATTTGATTTTACAATGCAGATAGCAGCAGTGATACTCCACGTAAATAGATGTCGAACATAAAGCCCCACTCAGTCCGCAGGTAAATCTCGCTCAATATCGAACAATATCAAACGTTTCAATATGAAGCTCTTCAAAAACTCAAAGCGAAAGAATACGCGATATATTATGCGCCACATAATAAGCCCCTTGCCGGCCAATCCCTACATATTGTTACTGTGCCCGAAGCACTTCAAATTCCCTCTTAATAAGGTCCGCCAGGCTTCGCGGGGCCAATTATTAAAAACAACACTGTGGCTAACCTCCAGTCTTACGCGTATTGTTTATGTTGTACGCTGAGTTTATTTTATGAGGGAGTTTGAGGCGTTTTACAGTAGGCCGTTGCATATTTTAAAATGATGTAAGATTTTTAGTATTCAAAATTACGTATCTATGTATTTTGTTTGCTATATGGAGGGGGCCAGTTTTGAAAGTAAGAAGGTGCTTTGACATTTTATCCTCAAAGATCAAAACTATCTTCCGGTTACGTACAGTCAAAGTAGGTTAGTCCTGTATCAAAAAAGAGGTTCCGACCGAAAGGATGAAAGGAGTAATGCGACCTTATTGGTGATTATCTTGCGGCCGACGATTTGAATGATTTCTTTACAACTGCGAAGAGACTTCACTAAAGGAGCGTTTATTTATCCAGATTACACGGCGGGGAAAGATAAAGTTAAAATTAATTTACCTTAAGAGACTTTCAACATGTTAACATAGAAGTTAAATATGAAGATGAGTGCACGTTTGTAAAGTAAACGTTGACTACAATTATTAAATCTGAACAACTGTCGTAATTACTTAAAAGTTACTTTGAAATGTGTTAGAGCGTTTTCTTCAACTTATAAAACACAATTTTGAACGCCAAAGAGCACAAAGACTAGCATGAAATCTTAATAGAAAAATATTTGCGACAGCGTCTCCTAAATTCGTACAACGTGAAAATACCTTTCTAAATGAAACGCCATACAAGTCAATCAATATTTGTACAGAATACAAGACTAGAGGTAGAGAGGGCCAGACAAAAACGTCATTAGGAGGAGTTGAGAGCAAATCCGGGGGGCGGGAGCGAGCGAGCTTTTGTGTCGTCGCTCGGCAAAAGGAATTATCGGGCTCGCCGAGTGCCGCCGAATTTCTATTCTGACTCCAACAAAACCTCACTCGACTGACTGTGTTCGACTTGTCAACCGTCCAACGCTAGTTTGCACTTGATTACAGCACACCATTTTTACAATGTACAGAATTATCTGAACATCTTTGTTCGCGTTATTAACTTTGTATAGTAGGTTTTGTCGGCTCATCGAAAATACCAAAACTGTGTAGTAAATACAGAATGACAGGAAAATTGATTGCGAAATTGAAATAGCTAGCAATATCGTTTGTGGCTTTACGCATTTGACATAAATCGAAATATTCTAATTCAGCTCATCAAAGCTAAATAACATTCAAATCTAAATAATGAATAATTACGAATTGATTGAAATCGAATACGCTATTATACAATGACAGTTTATTTCGTGATCAGAAGGCCAATTTAATTTACTGTCATTCAATGGTCAGCAAACAGAGTTTGCGGTCGAAACTTGATTTAATATCATAATGGGGTGTACGTTATGCCGGCGTTATAAGCGGAGGAAGGCTTCTTTCATTCAGTGGGTCGCTTGTACCCGGAGCTACCTTCGTAACAATTAATATAAGTGGATTTCTGTCGAGGGTAAGCAGGTAAGTTATAAAGATCCTAATTACAGCTTGCAGAAACACGTGTAGTCGGATCATGGGTAATATAATAAAAGGTTAATGTGCTATCGTTACAGTCATGCGATGTATGGAGCGGAGTTCATTATTGATATTGGTCTTTACTGTAGTTTTAATTATTGTTAGTGACAGAGCTGATGGTTATCAAATATCAGTGGAAATGTTTGTGTGTTTTTATGTGATTTTATGTATGCACTGCGAGCTTTATAAATTGTTATTTTATAACTAGAAAAGTGATAATGTAATAAATAAACATATGTTTACTACAACATGAAAATACACGAACAATACGACAAAATTATACAAAAGATTAGTAAAACGGAATCGATTATTCTAATTAATGAGTATCGATGTTTTATTCTCGCGTTCGACGGCGGCGCGGCCGACAGAGGCACTAATTAAAAAGTTAAACTGCTGGTTCGGACACACGGTTTTACCACTTTTTGCCAAAACCTCCCGACTACCTATTTACAACTCTGTATGCAATTTGTTAGCTCGGATTACTGAGGAATAAACGAAAAGATAGAAAGGATTTCTTACTCGGAGTAAATTGACCGTGAATCGGTTCCAAACGTGAAATTGTTAAGGAATGGCTGAGTTAATTAGTGTAATTAGGGAGTTACACAAGTTTATGAGATATTGATATGAGGATTTAGTACTTAATTTCATATTTTTTGTCATTATCGTTGTTTTAACCACTATAGAATTGAAATTAAATGGAGGTATTTTTTGTTTAGTATAGTTTCTCTCACACATTGTACTGTATTGTTAATAAATAATTGCTATAGAATTTGTAATAATGTTATTTATATAACACGTGGGAAGTCCACTCTAACATCTACAAACCACAAATAGCTGTCATTAAAACTTACTTATTTAATAAAACATAAACGTGTTCAAAAGGCCATAAAGAATAACATTTCCATTTCATTTTAAACAAAACCTATAGAGCAGAGGGCGTAACCTTTAGCTAAATCAATTTGTAGTACAGGACAACTTTTTCGTCTTTCCAAAGCCATTGAAAGGTCAGGTTTTATCGTTCTAAATATAACCTCACATACTCTCCTACTTCCCTTTATTGACTTTCTAAAAATACTGGCCGGAAACAAATTGAAGTATTCATTGCTTCGAATCGTTAATGAAGAATAGACTTGAGTTTTAATTGTTCTCTTTTTTGTTTGAGGTTGTATTATCAATGTATTTTCGTTTATTGATTCGTTTTTGTTTTACCAGTGTATTTTTATATTTCGTCTATAGAAGACAGTTCTAAATAAGGAAATGAGCTGTTTTGTGACTATTTTAGTGCTTATCTCGTGTTGATTATAATGAGGTTAATTCATTCTTTATTTTTGTATTTAAATATTAATTCTTAACTAAAGTTATTTTTTACATAGTTTGTAGATTATGCGCTTGTGTTTTGTTTTCACAAAACAAAGTTACAAAGTACAGAAATTTGAACGATAGGAAGTACAGTACCCAGTGGCTCATTAATCTGAAATCAGCACAATCTTTCCCGTGGCATCGGGTTGCGTGAAGGCTCGGCTCACTCTGTTTGCGTTAGTTCACTAACTATTCTATCAGCGTTCGTAGGTAGGCGAATAACTCAATGCTTTGTCGACGTGCGGTGACAGTAAGGTATGAGCTGAAGCGGGAGCGGGGACTGAAGTACATATCCGATAATCACGGACCAATGGCATAAAATTATTTTATTAATACAAAAACTTATGACCTTTTTACGATAAAGTAGTGATTTTTGTCTTGTAATTATTCGTGTCTTGTAAGTAGTCGTTTTAGATTTAAATTGGCTAGTCGAAGGAATTTAGATTTTTTAGGTTCTTTAAAAGAATTTGAAAGTTCGGTTTATAAGTTTCTTCAGGCCGCGTTCCTACGACAGCTGTTTTTAAGAAACAAACGATATTTTTATGAAAATTTCCTGTGAGTTTTGGTAATTAAAGTGATTTGTCATAATATATTGTTACTAAGCTAAGATAGGAATTCTGCGTTATGCAATCCTAAAAATATTCTAACCATGTTTCTTTACGATTACCTATTCAGTAACACACAGTACTTATCAAACATCAATAGATTTGCCGGCAATTTCGTCGTAAGCCGCGACCGACAAATACGAGGAAGTTTAATAAAACTGTGACGCAGTAAACTGACTGAGATTCGAAGAGTAGTTTATTGAAAACGAATAAGTTATTTCCGCTGAAAAATGTCAGTAAATAGTTTTATGTTAGGATGGAAGCGGGTTACTGCGAGAAACGTTTGTTGAAGGACATGATGTAAAACGTTGTATTTTAGTATTGTAAGGCTTGTAAACATGGTTTCTATTCTTATGTGGTAAAGCAGACATACATAATTTGTATTACTTGTGTTTCATAAGTAAGAAGTCGTGGCGGCCTTGCGGTTCTATGTGTAGATTTGAAAGCACGAGGTGCAGGTTCGATCCCCAGCGCAAGTAAGTACCAATGTGACGTTTTTAGAGTTATATGTACTTTTTTAATTATTCTAACACACTTAAGTGAGCTGGTGGTGATCAATGGTTAAACCTTCTCTATATGGGAGAACAGAAGTTAAAATATTTGACCAATCAACAGAACTCAAACCTTAAATAATTGATTCATCGTAATGATCTTTTTTTTTAATAAAATTCCATACTTCTAAAGAATATGTTACACTTCCTAATACTATTTATATTAACGCCAGTAATTTTATTTATGTAATATAAAAAAACAAAGCTTCCATTTCCATATCGTCCTGTGACTCGTCAACCTTCATATGTTCATATCATTTACACACAAAAGACCAACTTCTAAACCCATATCATCCTTTGTGGCACAAAAGACCAAACCGACTTGCATGCTGCATTAACAGTACAGTTTGATCTAATGAGGTGACGTCACCGCAGTCTCTCGTGCCTTGTACATACATAGATTTGTGTTGCGTGCTTACCGGCATAGTTTGACTTCCGTGCAGGCTGGTGATGGCTGCCTGTGCCTCTTGGTGGGAGCTGAACTTTACGAACGCGCACCCTGTAACAATACATCGAACGTTAGAGTTATTATTTTGGGGGTACAAAGGACCAAAAGAAGTACATACAGCGAATAGTGTTTTTTTTGTAACACTGTACGTTTTTGTTAAGATTTTGTTACTTATTTAACATTATAATCAGGTTTTGCTTTGATGACCCAAAATCGATACTAAAATATTTATAAACACGGTATAAAAAATACATAATAAGTAGTTTTGAGTTCAAAAGAAACAACATCCCTACGTTACAAAATCTGAAAACAAAATCCTAATTACGAAAGAAAATACCTAAAAATGTGATATAAAAACAAGGAAATCTTTAAACAAGGGCCTCGCCTTGGGATTATCGCTCAATTTTTCAATAAAAACCTGTCAGAGGCGATGGCGGGCGGCGTATCAATCTTGCTCCCCACAGGTATTAGGGCTCGGTACGCACCGAATAATCGTAGAGGTGTGTAATCAAATAACGATTGTGTACGAGACGAATATTTCTCGTTTATCGATTCGTGGTAATCGATTTCGAGTCATGAATGAGTTGTTTGAATGAATTTAATCTTTTGAATTAGATGTTGTTTTCAATTTAAATTCGTATTGTGTCTGTTTTTTTAATTTATATTATTTCTAAGGAAAAATATACAATTTTAAAGAAATTTTACAAAAATGGACTTCGATGGATTTTTGTGTACCCAATTATTACTGTACATTTACCATATGCTAATAAACAATAAACTATTCAATACCTATTTGGCATGTTTCAGATTTAAATAAAATTTATGGTGAGGTTGATCAGTAGTGATGTTTATACATTAACATGTAGTGGGTTCGACGTACATCGATCAGGGGTCGCGCGGTCGCGGCCCGCGTCGCCGCCTATCAGCTTCGTGTCCGCTTAATGACGACTGATGGAGCCCTTTATGAGGTTACTAGCACCCGAACCCGCCTACACCGCTCTGCAACTAAATCAATTTCGCGGCTGCGGGTTAATCTTTAAGATACATTGAGAGTGGCAGGTGCCTTCCCCCGACACTAACACTCAAACAAATCATTATAATGCGCCATAAAGTTGACCAACTTAAATGTTACAATAACCAACTTTTGCCGCCGAAAAAAACAATTTGTTTATCAAAAGAAACTGGAAGGCAGAACTCATCCCGTTCAGTTCCACATTGATTATGCAGATAGCTCCGTTATTATCATCTAAGATGTTTTAAGAAGGAGCTCAAAAGCGCCGTCAGAATTGGTCCACTGGTTTTGAGATAATCGAATATAAACAATCAACAAACTCGCCCCCTTTGTTACATCAAAATGAATATTATACATTTCTGTCTCCCATGGAAACATAAAAACTGTACACACGAGTGTTATACTCGCTAAGTACGCTCGTAACTTCTTATTGAATCAGCTTTGAATCCCGCAAAAAAACCGCGGCACTGAAAGGTAAAAACTCTACCGGGAAAATTGTGGTGACTATTTTATCTTTCGCGGAGCTCTCCACGAGGAAAGTACGATTATGCTCGACTGGCTTTTATTCGTATTATCCTTTGTTCAACTGGATAAAAGACCATAGCTGAAACGTTTTCCGAAAAGGCGCCTCAAATAAATTAGGACGCACTTTTAAGCCCCTCACCGTGTTTACATCCCCGCCTCCTGCGAAAATAGAGACAACGCGAAATAAGCGCCGATATAGATGAGAGAAAAAAACAATTTGTAAGTCGCGATCGACGCGCGGGGCTCACATAAAAGAATAATAACATGGATTGTACGAGGAACACCATTTAAATGGCGACAATTGGTGGAGCAAATTGAGAAGTGACGCAGTCGGACCGCGCGGTGCGGCGGCGCGGCGGCGAGGCGGCGCCGCGGGCGGCCGCGCGCCCCGCGTTACAATGAAAACGCTCGTTCCTACCTCCGGGAAAGCCATTATGAGAACGTCAGTTGGCGAGTGAGAAAGAAGTCAAAACTTCGCCGGCAAACATGGAACTATTTACTGCTTCCACATTCGGCGACGTGTGCTTGGAAGTTGGATGCAATTTGTTAACCCTTTATCGCGAGTGCAGACTCGACTCGTGTGGAGATAGTGCACGCAGGTCGCGGGGGAGGGTGCGTGGCGCGCCGGCACCTCTGCTGCCAGCGAGCAGGTAACTTGGCCGCCCGCCAAAGATCTGTTTTCCTGTTGTTGGCGGACAAACTCACAGATCAGTTTTTATCGCGCGAAAGGCCTTTATAGCCGACCGATAGGGGGCGCCTCCGAGCAAAATGTTTTCGCGTCGCCGTCGAACACAAATATTATTGGATGGTTTTATGTATCGGAAGCATTACACGCTAAAAACTTTGGCACTCGACGTCGGATATGGCGACACTTAAAAACTGACGATAATGTAAAATGTAGTACTACACTCGGCGATTTGATTTTGCGATACGTCTTTATTTCTTATCGAGCAGACAATTCAAAGAGTAGCGTTCCAATGAGAGCGGGAGCGTTCGCTCGCGGAATATTTACTCGTCAACTTAACAGGATAATTTGTCAAAGGTTCTTTGACGACAGCATTTTTTGTGTGCTTCGTGAAGAGGCACCTTTTATATGTTTGACAGACGTCATGTAAAGTAAACAGGTGCGTCGCAGCCGACGAGATGTGGGCTCCTCAAAAGGACATCTTTGTACAGAGCGCTCTCATGTGCCTTGTTTGTCAAGTATATTTTTTATTGTGATATGAAAATAATATTTTAGGTTGAGAAAACATCTCATTTTATTTGCTACATTCTTATTCCTGTACGGCAAATAGAAAGGATTATTGCACGTTACACTTTTACAAAGTAAAACGCTATTGTTTTTAGGTATTACGTGTAATAAATGCTGTGTTTCTTTGACTAGTGTGTGTCTACGTGTGTTCTCTGTCAGCTTGGCCAGCTCTGGTGTAAACACAGTAATAAATTAAGCGGCTTGACCATCGTTCGGGCTCCGTAGTGGCCCATTTCCTTCATTCAAATGCACCTCACGCTGGGAGAATAGCTGTGTGTGGGCTTAATATATGACTCTATACTTCTGGTCACCAGTATTAAAGTCTTGATTCCTACATTGAGAAATTCGTAACTGTGTTTTTTTTACAACAATTACCACGTTTATACCTAAGTATACAGTTTTTAAGGCCCGATAGTTTGATATTTAATGACTTTTGAATAGAGTATTTGTATGTGGATAGTCTATTTGATTATTTTATTGGATTTGATTTTCAATAATGAACCAAGTGATAAGAATTTTATTATAAAAAAAAAAACAAAATTAATATATCCGCAGAAACATAAACTTTTCTTTTACTCGAGTGCTCACAATCCAACATTTTGTTGCTAACGAAAAACAGAAAATAGCATCTTTTTATCCAGGCTGTAAACCTTGAGCCTACACATAACCTAAGCTATCAAATAAACTATCTACAACATCACATCAATATACCCCTGATACATTGCCATCAGAAGTTCTGTATTAAATGATATACGAAAACTTGCTCCGATATCTCACGATAATAATATATTCCAACAAATTGGAGTCGTACATGAAATATGCGGAGATAGCGAAGTTTCTAGACCTGCTAGTTACCTAGGTGGAGGTAGACTAGTCTAGCTAGGGTTCCAAGTTCATAATCAATGCTAAATGTCTGGGTTACGTATGTTGTGTGTTAAAATAAACGTGTGAGTGGAATATGATTTTGTCATTAATTAGAAGTAAATAGTGAAATAAAAATGTAGAAGGAAGCAATTTATGAACTTCATGTTTTATTTCAAAGTGTAATAGTTTTTTTAGTGTAGTGTAGCTGATAATTCAGTCAATATGGGTGGACATAGGCCTAATAAAATATAATAGTCAATGGGATTTTGGTTTGTTCAAGATCAACATGAAAAATGAAAGAGCTGTATTAATACTAAGTAACACTTTAAAGTCACTGTAATTTTAAAATCATATCATTTTTATACGACGTGAGTGCGAGGTTTAGTGCACTATTATTAAAACAATTTGACGTTAATAAGGCCCTTATTATCAAAGCACTAAGGTATACAATCGTATTTTGGTATTACTACCAGAATACACCTTGTAGGTACTAGTGTACTATACAATTTTTTTTGTGTTTAATTTCGGCGATGGCTGTAATATCTACTTATAGCCTATTAATATATGTATATTGGATAATTTTCTTTTATGACTAGCTTACCTATATTTCGTAAGTCGACAATACTTTTCAGGTTTCATATTGTTATATATTTAGTGATTTGTAATATGAGCTAGACTAAATTATAGGTTGAAGTCAGGTCAAGGTTTATGAACTTTATATGTAAAAATAAGCCTACTATTAGAAATGAATGATATGATAAAGTTTATATAATACCTTAATATAATTATGTTGTGTGTCTTATTTGATACATTGAAGCATTTTTTGACGTTTCTTCTCAGGGTAGCCAGTTAGGAAATGTCAATTCCAGCGACTTACATGCAATCTTTTAAAGTTTGTCATGTAAAAGTGATAGCATTTATCCTATTTGCAGAATAAACAATTTTTTTTTATTTATTATTTTTTTATTCATAAACTGTTGAAAATCTCACATGATCCCTTAATAAGAAAATATATCTGTTTCAAAGTCAATTCTATTTACATCACAAGCTTATGTTTTCACAATACAGTAAGACAAAAAAAATACATTCAAATTCGACTGAAAGAAAAATAAAAAACTACCGCCTTACTTTTAATAACCACAACCTTTAAAAACAAAGGAATATCCTCGTGTGTATGAGAATTCAATATCGGAGAGCTAGCTAGCGGTAGCTCGAATCTTTCATTTTAAAGTTGTAGGATAAGTTCACCGTGAGCGGCGAAGAATTCGCCAGTGTAAACAACGTTCGATCTATTATAACCACATTAACGCGAGTGCCGGGTTCCATTCACCTCATATATCGTGTGTAAGTTGCTACAAGTTTGGTACTAAGGTTTTGTAATTTTAGGAGTACGAAGGAAGTATTTTTTGATTAAATTAGAAATTGGCTGCGTTTTTCTTAAAAAAAACGGTGGTGTACCTTTTTTTAAAGAAAAACGCAGCCAATTTCAGGCCAGAAAAAAAATGATTTAATTAAAAAAGAAACATGTATAAGCATAATGTTAACAATTGAAGGTCTTATTAAACGCGAAAACTAGTCTTCGACGATACAATTCTGCATAATCTTTGAAAGAAACTACTGTAAAAATAAGAACAGAAAAGGAAGGAATCAACTTGCATAAAATAAAATACACGAAGCACTTCCACGCTTACAGCATCACCTAATAAAGTAAACGTGAGACGTCAGGATTACCAAAACCCTTATAAGTTGTACGTACCCGAAGCAAAAATACCGGCAGGTCTAAAATATTACGGCGATATTGAAAGTAGGCGGTACGCGCCTAAAAGGGGCTCCTGTATTTTTACGTGTGTCCCAAGGGGCTGATGTTTCAACGAAAAATACCTTTCCGTATGCACACTTCGGGTTCACACTGTTCACTGTTCACTCAGACTTTTAACAGGGTACAGGGAGTACAGGGAGCTTCGTGACAGTGTGATGGTGCTCAATGAACTCGGCACAATTTTTCATTCGATTTAGTGGTCCCGATGCCCTGACCCCTCGCCCCTGCGAGTGCCCTCAACTGATAACAACTCCAGTGAAACACACCTTAACTTTTGTGACGTTCTTATCGCAATTTGTTTGAATTTGAAATATCGTTGAAATTTTTGACAAATGAAAATATCGTATTATTTTGTGTTAATAGCCCAGTCAAATTAGGAGTTTCACCTCGGAATGAAAGATAATAAGCTGAAAATTGGTGAGAACCTTTGTTTGGTCGCCCTAAATATTGTCTCAAAAGTCACAAGTTCTATCGTGTCCGCGTCTTAAGATATTCAAGGTCAAAGGTCACGAAAAACAATTTTTCGCGAATATCTCGGTTCCTATTGCTTAAATGATATTTTCACCAATATCAAAGTTGTAGAGAATAAAATTCTCTACAACTTTTGGCTAAACTTTTTTTTTATACGATCAACCGTTTTTGAGGTACAGCACAACGAGTGCGCAGCGTACAGTCCTATAATATATGAGGTAATGCAGGGTCAAGCGTGAGTTTCGGTTATCAGTACGTTGTATAAAGTCAATTATTGACAAATGAAAAAATAATTATTAAGCAATGTCCATTATTTCCGTACATAATAGGTCGGGGAAAAAGTCTTTTCGCATTATACCATGTATGAACTTGTAATAAAATCTTTCTCTCTCTAATAAAATTAGAATTTGGAATTATCTTCTTTAAAATTTTAACTTTCAATTGTACCAAAACCAGCCAGATACAAATACTATAGCCAAAAAAAAATATTACAAGTTCATACATACTATAATGCGAAAAGACTTTTTTCCCGACCTATTATGTTCAGAAATAATAGGCATTCCTTAATAATTATATTTTTTTTGTCAATAATTGACTTTATACAACGTACTGATAACCGAAACTCACGCTTGACCCAGCATTACCTCATATATTATATGCCTGTACGCTGCGCACTCGTCGCGCTCTACCTCAAAAACGGTTGATCGTATAAAAAAAAAGTTTTGACAAAAGTTGTAGACAATTTTATACTCTACAACTTTGATATTGGTGAAAATATCATTTAAGCAATAGGAACCGAGATATTCGCAAAAAATTGTTTTTCGTGACCTTTGACCTTGAATATCTTAAGACGCGGACACGATAGAACTTGTGACTTTTGAGACAATATTTAGGGCGACCAAACAAAGGTTCTCACCAATTTTCAGCTTATTATCTTTCATTCCGAGGTTGACCCATTATTTTACCTAATTTGACTGGGCTATAATACTTTTGTGGGACGACGGATTCATAATTATTTGTTAAGGGTTTACTCACGTGTATTTATCGGGATAGCCCGACTAGATTCAGGCCCGGAGTCCTTATTCATTAGCTAACGCTGACTCACCTTAAGTAAACCATTATCATATAAATAATTGTATGTTAAGGAAAAGGAAAAAATGTAATGAGACTCTAAATATTTTACGCAAGACTTTCGATTATTGATTTTCTTAACGCCAGCAGCCCTGTGATTATGTTATGAAAATATTTTTTGCTAAAGAATCATATTTGCATAAATTGAGATTTATTACATAACACCGTCCAATTTGAGTTTCTCTTGCTTGAAAGGCAAACGAAAATTTTAATTAAAGAGTCACGTGCAATATCATTTTTTATTTCTTATTTATTTTCGTTGGTATTAAAGTCTGAGAAGTGAAATAGATGGTGATGGATTGTGAAAGAAAATATTATGCTTTTTTTTTGTTTTAATTGAATTTTTACTGATTGCAACGTCCAGACTTTATTAATAAGTTTTTTTCTTCTTTTGTATGTATTTTAAAGTCATTTAACTTTAATGCAAATAAATAATATAGCAATAAAATAAACTATTTTAAACGTAATTAAATCATCAAATTATTTAGTAAATCATGTTGACGTATTTCGATGTACAAAATCTTTTTACAAATTCAGTGACACGACTTTCGAAAAGTAAGTCTTATACTATCAACCAGCAAATCCTTAGCAGCTAGAACCGATACGAAACAAAAGAAAATCTAGCGTATTATGTCCAGTGAGGCATGCATTTATAAACGTCTGAATGACTTTTATTGGAAGTCTAATGTTACCACTACAAAACCTTACCACGACTGCTTGAAGTTAGACTATTGTAGCTGTGAAAACGAGATGCCGATCTACATCGTGTATAGCGCCATCTTGCTTCCACGATTAGTGTTACTTTTAGTGGTGGTGGTAGGAACCCAGTTTAAGATTTAACTTATCTTTTTTAAATACTTTAGAATCGTTTCAGACGATTTCCCGAAGGCATTGTAAATGAACGCATTAGTTATTATTATGATAGAGACTAACGTTACCTCTTCTTTTTGATACTGTTTTATTTGAAAGGTATTTGTAATTTTGAAATACTAAGAAAAACTGTTTTGCAAGTTTCTCGTTAAATATGTTAAAAATTAAAGCTTTAAGTCAAGAATTCCAGCTATAAGCTGTAATTTCAAGAATAGGTTTGATCATAAAATACTAGTTCTTGTTGAAGCTGTGATAATCTAGTGGTTAGACCGCAGGATTGCCAAGTCAAAGTTCGAACTTTCGAATGTTGTGAACGTTTTAGAAATAAATATTACAGCTTCAGTATTTCGGGAGACATGCAAAAATGGCGGACCTACGCCTGATCCCTCTCCGGTCGTGTTGCGCACGCGCTTGTGCTCTGAAATATGTCCCGCATAGCTGGCTGGTGACATAGTAACACTAGCCACCGTGGCCGAAATCGGTCCAGACATCACAATTATAAGCTGTTGTTAAAAAAAAACCGGTTTCGTACGAATGAGAAAGGCATCATATCACGACTCACATGTAATAAGCTATTAATATACAATAAGAAACTCCATAATCCGGCTCAAAATTCTCAATACTAAGCGCACATTAACAAAGGTTCGAACGTATTATTCCCCAAACACAGCACTGACGAGCTAAACTACGCTTATATTAAAAGGCAGCACAGTTTCGTTTAATATTTAACATGGCCTCCGCGCCGGTATCACTTAAAATAATAAGGATTTCTCGTTGGAGATTACGCAGTAACCCTCCTGAGGATAATTAATGTTATACCGTGAATATTAGCTTTTCAATTAGCCGTCTTTTAGTACCTCAAAATGGGTCTCGCGTTTCACGAAGCGACGAGAGGGTTATTTCTTTCGCCCGTTACACCTGAAGACGTAAGGCGATAGTTAATTAAAATCCGTTCTCTTGGGATTGTGTTGTGGCCCGGCTAGTGCCTGCAGCCGGTACTTTGAGCACTGGGCTCTGTTGCATCGAGTCCTTTTTGTTGTCTTGTTCGCGACTGTACGGTTAGCAACAAAAGTCGATTAACGCGACAGATTTTCCAGACTACTACAAAACTTAAATTGTACGACGTTAAGACGTACAAAAATCACATATCCGACATGATTTTTTATTTTAAATTTTCTACATGGCATACGAAATGTGACTGATTTTATTGCTGACCGTACTTGTTGTGCTTTTGTAATATTTGAAATCCTAATTTAAGCTCTAACCTTTTCAATATTAGGTCCATTTTTAAGGTTTCAATGTTGCTTAATACGGCTGTTAACGCCAGCTTAGTACATTATGTTAGTACGTAAGGAACGTGTTTTGTGCACGTGAGTTCATTTTAGTAAATATATCTACAATGCAGGAAAAATATATACGGGTTTCTTCCTGTCGTTCCCGCGCTGCTCAGAATCGTGACTCCATATTTTACGCTTGTTTATTAGCTGGTTCTGTATTTACATTTTATGTATTTGTTTTCTAAAGAAAATGTAGGCTAGGAATGTGGTTAAGTATCCCTTTACTTTGTAAAGCAATCAAATTAAAAAAGAATTTCGGCTGTAAAGTTAATAGTCAAAAAGTTTTGTTGAATTTAAATCATTTTAAATTTCAATAACAATGGTTTGACACAGTTATAAAAACTCAACGAAAGAACAAAACAGTAACTCTAATCGTTTTCCGAGTGAATACGAATCGGCTTCTTTCAAAAGACATTCACGCTGTCGAAGTTTATTAGGGAGTTTAGCGCGGCGTCTTTTGTTTTACAATCAAGTTACATTAGAACAACGGGCTCGCGAACTCTTCAACAATGGATAGTTGAAGTCGTTTTAAACATTCTCCGGGCGAGTTTGCGTGTTACCGTTTTACGCACGATTGGCTCGCTATAAACCGATAGAAGTCGGAATATCGCGGTCTTTACACGCGTGTGGGACGCCCTAATACCGTAACTTATCGAAAATTGCACGATAAGGTTTTTGAGCCCGTCCCCGAGGAAGCCTTTGTTTTCGCGCTCAGTTTGCGGAATCATATTCAATGAGAGCTTTTTACGTTTACCCTCCATTGTGAAAGGATGGTAGTTATGCTTGACCTACTTTACAACTAGTAAAATAATTCACAGATGAGTAAATATTGAGTAAATTTAATAATAATGACGAACAGTAAATAGACGCGCGGTGTGGCCACAAAGTCCGCAGGCCACATTTCTGTTAATTCCAATTAAATTACTCTCGTATATAATTTTCCGTAAAGTTGGCGCGTTTCAAATTGTTTCATAACAACGCAAATTACATTACGTAAATTGTATAAAGTAAGTTTGTATTTAAATTGATATTTAAAATTAAATTGGTAGTGAGGAATTTGTGTCGGTACATAGTTTATTGATTGTATCGAAACTGTAAAATGAAATTGTGTTAAACTCCGCGCAACTAAAAGTTACTAATTGGGTTAACTTTGATGTATTGAGTTATCATCCAATTACATTAGTTTTGAATGATTAGAATTTGAGCCGCACTTAATGTGAGAGGGAAACTTATTTAAACAGCATACTTGGATTGATTAGCTAAGAGTGAAGTGAATGTTTTGAGGTTCTACACAATTTAATTAATATTACATTTAAATAGCGTAACCAACTAAGCAATGATGATACCACTATACTACACATCGTTATTTTGACATTTAATTGACAAAACTATAGCTCAAATGTCAAATAGTTGATACAAAATTAAAAACAAAACAAAAACACATCTTTCCTTAACACAAAGAGCCCAATATCTAACAAAAACATTGACCGCAAGCAATTTTAATTTCATTATCGCTAGATACAAATCGCGAGGTTTTTACCGCGGCGCAGATAGAAGCGTCAGTGCTAGCTGTCGCGATAGCGGGCACGCGATCGCCCGCCGCGTGGCGCCACCAGCTAATGTCTTGATCGGTCGCCGACGTAATACCTATTTATTTGTATGGTAATACGGTGCTTCAGGAAAAACTGCAGCTTGATTACTTGTACAGGTGGAATGTAGATGGTGTTTGTTTGGTTTGGTCAAGAGTTTGAGGTGAGTCATTCAGGTTTTCTTGACGAAATAAGTTTGTATAAATAAGAAACATGTGAATGTAATCAAAAATGTAAATACCCTCTTTGAAATACATAGTTAATTAGTACCTGAGACTAAATTGTATAATATAAATAAAGAAGAATTAATTGAACAAAAAATATATTGTTACTCAATATAAGGCCAAACGCTAATAAGCAGAACACAATAAATTACAAACAATAAATCAACGTTCAATTCGTTCGTGCAAACGGGTCTTAAAGATAAAGGGATCAATGAGAATCTTTTTGTTGGTCCCGTCCTAAACCTTAACCTCGACCAAACACTAAACGGTGGGGCAACGAAGCGTCAAAAATGCGTACCGTAGAAATCGTAAAAGACATAAAAGCACTTAATACGAAATAAACAAACAAGAAACGCCCCGAAAATCGATCCAATAACCTTAATCGCGTCGAGCCGCAATATTAAACGAGGCATAAAAAGATAAAGGCCGCGCCACACGTATACTTTAAGTGTCTTCGCGTTGAGCGGCCCGTGCTGCCTTTAGTAGCAGTTTATAACTACTTTGCAAGCACACTGGCGTACAGCCGCCCTTATGGAGGCAGTGAAAAGATATAGCGCCGACAACCGCGCGCCTACTGAATACGAATATCGTGTGAATGGTGCGTACGGATGGACAGACTTATAGCGAATCGTTTGCTTTTTAATATTGAGTGTTTTTATGATAATACGAGTGGGGTTTTATCGGCATCCGATGTGGTTTGTGTGAACGTTGAACACCTCTACGTGCGCCTGAGTAGCTCTTTGTTTTTTCTTCACAATGTTGGATAAATCGGCAATTTAAAAAAATCTACTATCTTCTGTTTTGATTAAGTAGTAATTAAAAAAGAATATAAGAGATCTTTACTTAAAAATTGCGAAGAGCAAATTGAATCAGTAAAAACGAAACGTTTTCTTATTTATTTATCTTGTTACAGATACTGTGCAGAGAGATAAAGTTATATCAACACCTGTTTTGTATGCATACTGTGGATATGTATTGAAGGTGCATTTTGGTAAACAACAGTAAATCTTTTTAAAAATACTTGTTGTTACGATTCAAGCTAACAAAAACTATTTCAGTGTAAGACTGAAATGGTTTTTGTTAATTGTTTTCGTAACTAATAATATAATATTATTTTTTAAATTGACATATAAATATTCTTTAGAGGGACCTACTTTATTCTGACGCCTTTGAGTAGTATTGGGCACAAACTTAGGCTCTGCATTACCATACCTTGTATACGTTATTTTCTTCTTAACCTTGCAGAAGGGCAAGGAAACAAAAAAAAACAAAACACAACGAGTAATCCAGAATCACCCACGCAAAGCTTCCGCAAGATTAGCATAGAAAAACCAACACAGCCAGAGAATCGATCCGAACCGGTCCGGTCCGGTCCGGCGACAAGCCGGTATCTATTCCGGACAATTAACCGGCGGCTTGTCCCGTCTTATCTCGTCCGGCAGCCCTTCTTAGCGCGAACTTAGCCACGAAATAGGTCAGTGCAGACCCTTATTAACGCCTATTGTGCTACAGCCCTATTGATTATTGATGGGGAAAAAGATTGCGAATTCTCGATTAGTTGTGTTCGTAATGTTGTAATGATGATCGAACTGTTCGATGACTGTTTGATATTCTGATGTTGTGTTGGTAACGTTTTAGTTGTTTGTAAGTTAGTAGTACTTAATGTAACTCTCAAATATACAGGTCTTTTAGATTATAAACAAATGACACATACCGCAAAATATTTTTCCTTGATATAAAATTCAACGACAATCATTACTTAATTCGCTATTTAAAATGCATATTGGTTTCCCAAAAGGGTAACATTTTAAGCCTTGTCTGTATCTGGTTTGTGTTACAATATTTATTTTTAACTTAAAATATAACACACAAAAAGTATACATTAAAACTAACTTAAAACAACATTGCGTTAACACACAAAGAAAAAAAAAAAACCCTACCAATATCGTACTCGAAGCAACTAAGAGAACTAGATTACTTTCCGTTACAAACTGCTCAGTATTTAGCTAATACAACTAGCAAACTTGCAGCTGCAAACTTCTGCTACCTAAAATATATAGCCGTTAGCGAACTGGGTAAAAACGTACCAAACTCTTTAGGCAAATAATTTCTTGGCCGTCGCTTACGAACTCCGTAATTAATTAGTGTTCATAGCGTAGCCTACCGAACTGTGCTTGTCTTTCAAGTTAGCCAGACGCAGTTGAATGTTTTTTTTGGACATCTGAGTAGATAAGTATTTGATGTTGCAAATTATTTGAAAAACAAATAAGTAATGATAATTTTGTGTGGATTCTCTGTATGAAGTAAATAGACTAATAATGATTATTTAAAAATAAATGTCTAATAATATATTGATGAAAAAGAACTTGTTTGAGAAGTCTGGACATGAAACATTCCTTTGCTCAGAAATGGTAACGAGTTATGATAAGAATACTAGCATGAGGAGGACTAGCATACCTAATATCGACTATTAAAAACAAGACACCCAGTCACAGAACAAATTACCACATAAACTTTTGCCCTAGGTGAGAATCGAACCCACGACCTCCGCTGTAGCAGCCAGGGCCACTAACCACTAGACCAATAGGCCAGTCGAACAATCCTTAAAGCAACCTAATAACTTAACCACTAAACAAACAATCCTTCCCATATTTACCCAACGACTTATTTTCATACAAACACAGACAATAGACTTAAAATAGACAAAATTAATTAGACATTACATTTGAAAGTTTTCACTGCAAAGTGGAACGTTATTTAGATAGAGGAGGTAGGGGTCAAATAGCTTAGGTACGTTAATAGCTCGCGATAAATATTGGACTGGTGATAAAGTGGGAGCGAGTAACGAACTGTTGAGGGGAGAATGGGATTATGTGGCACTGGATCGGTTTAAGGAAATGTGGTAAGGATTTGGATGATTGTGAATTTCATGTCTAATATTATAATGAGTTTAATGTGAAAGATTCTTGGGGAGTTCTATAAATAACTTGTAGAAAAATACTGGCTGGTTAGAAAAACGGTCAGGGTATTTTCTTGGCTTATTCAGATAAAAAAAAGTCAAGTAATTTTTTTATCATTTGACATTCTTGTAAAGTGAAGTTGATATAAATGTAGTTTTGTAACGTTTCTAATTATGATACTCTTTGTGTATATTTTAATTAGTATAATTGTCGTCAGTTTAGCAAAAGTTAGTCACTCGTAATTTATTGTTAGCTTGAACACTAGTTTTTATAACTGCTAAATTTTACACCTAAACCCCAAAATTCGTGTCAACCGCACGCAAAACCACAATTTTTTAAACTTCACACAATCGCCCTTAAAATTTGATAACAGAATGAAAACAATGCAAAAACCTCGAAGGGTTCACCCCAAATTACTATCGACACGAACTTTGCATAATATATTTAAAGTTCAGACACTATACACTTGGAGCGATATTTCCTGAAGATTAATTGTTCGTAATTAGTTGTTGATATGCTAATTCAGTTTTTGTTGGTCGGTTCGTTTTAAATAGGGTTGAGTTATTGGTTAAGTAAATAATTTGTAGGATTGAAATAAAGTTTTGGGTGCTTTTTTGTATTGATCGCTACGTAATGAATATGTTTGATATATGGTTTTGTGTGTAAATATCTGATACTTTTTTTGGTATATGCAAATAAATTGGTTAATAAAAGTTATTAAAATAGAGCAATTACCATCAGGTATAATTAAAGCTTGGTAGAAATAAGTCACACAATTATATACTACAGAAAAGTTTTCAAAGGAATCTGCTAAGACTAATGTCTTGTTAACATGATATCATAATGCCTATTATGAACACAAACGCAAAACATACAACTAAATACTAAAATAGTAGTAACAGCTTCACCCCATATACCTATACTCATATCCTAAGTATAGCAAGTTCTATACATATGTGCGAGACTTACTAAGTATATATACCTACATAGTTCCTATCATCCAAAGTTCTCAAACATACATCTCTGCGTCCCATTAAACTGGGCAAATGAATAGCGGTCCATCTTGGAATCGGCATAATCCAGCACGGCTCACTGCGGTTATTAATTGCTTCAATAATATGCAAATATCCCCTTAACGTGCTAATGTTATGCCATCGTCGCCATTTTTCTTAATTTTTATTCGCACTGTTACACGGGTTTCGGCGAGTTAAGGTTTGGTAATTGCTGTGAGGTGAATTACTGTTTGATTGTTCATTCATGGTGATTTTAGTATTTTTGTTAAATGTTTGTGCAATTATTTTACTTGATTCAAATGTGTGAAGTTCTATTCAATTAAGTGTCTTTCGACGTAATGAATGTTGTGTTGTTTTTTAGATACAATGGAAGAGTTTTAGGAGGTTTTGGAATTTTGTAACAATACAAGATGCAATATCATTACCACTATCTCTCTCATTATGGAAAACAATTTTAGTATTTTTCAGTAATGTCTATGAAATTATATTGTAATACGAAGCTACATCATATTGCAACAATTTATATTAAAAACATAGCCTACCCCGTTGGGTATAAGCCGTGATATTTCCTCGACAGTCATATTAATAGTAGAGCTGGCTGTAAGCAGCTTCTGCAGATCATTAAAGAAAAAGAAAAGTGGAGAGCGCTCAGAATTACACCGGCTACGGTCTTCAGCCGGACGGCGTACACTGCGCACTATACAAGAATTACTCTAAAATGCGATATAAAAGAAGGATTTAATGTAATGGTATTTAAATGTCAGTTTGGTGTAAAAATAAGTATTATTGGTCGTTGAGTTTAAGTTCTAAAAATCGGTATTTTTTTGTTATATTGGTAGCATGTTACTTGCGTTGTGTAAATCTCTAAATAAAACCTCTTTTTAATAAAGTTTAAAAAGTCCTCATTAACTTATTGATCTTGTTTTGATGTAAATAATGTTAAATATATTTCCGAGAATTATCAATTTTAGGTAATTTATTAGGATTATGGAAACACTTGAGCCGTTTACTAAAATTATAAATACAGTTTTCTTTGTATTTACTATTTAACATCCCGACTATTGCAAGCTAAACCCTTCTTATATCCTTCCTTCCATGGTTTAGTGCAAGTTACAAATGCCCTTTTTTAATCCATCGTAAAAAGCTGTGTACACACAGCATATTGCAGCCGTGATCGCGATGAGTGGTGGCCGGCGACCGTAAAAATAATGGGCGGCTTGCGATCATGTGTACCGACCCTTAAATCGTGAGGATATATGCTATTGTTTGCTGTACATTGCGTTTATTGTAAATATGAGCGTATCTTTGTTAAGGTGGAGATAGCAATGTATTTGATAATTTTTATGTGAGATGAAGTGGTCTTTTTCTTGGTTGTCAGTGTTTTGTTTTATTTGTGAAGATGAGTTTAATTGAAAAAACTTTAGTTTGTGTTGGGTGTATTTTTTTTTAATTGTTCAAATCACTGAGTAGCAGATTTAAATGTTAAAATTACTTACATTTAAAATCATCGGTAAATTTTAATTGATTTTCCTTAAATTAGTGAACGTAATGTAAACGATATTGTCACGTACTATTACGTTCACATGTACCGTACGTATGTACGAGTATTATTTCGTGTATCGTACGTCACAGCTCCGAGGACTCTACGTCAATAACTTGAGGTAATGTCATTACGTTGATGGAATAATTTATTAGTTTCCATTATGAGCTAAATAAAGATCCCCTTTTCGTTCACCCGGAAGAAAAATATGAAACTTGTCTTCTTTCTGTGTGAATATTGAATATTTGTAATTAAATAAACATCGTCGTAGCATGGTACGTAGCGCGTAGCATAATACGTAGCACATGGTGCGTAGTTCAGTGTAGTACTTGATGTTTTTTTTTATATCAATCAACAATATAGTTCGGTTGAAGTAAAAATTCTATCCATAAGTATAAAAAGTTTATTGTGTATTAAACTCTTTGTTTTCATCTTAGTGCATATAAATCTATACTTAAATCCCGATACAGTAAAGTTCAAATTACATCAACACAGTCTTCACACACTCATAATATGTAGAAAATCAATTCACTTTACTATGTAAGCGTAAAAAATGCAATATTGAAGATACACTATATTTTAAAGTACATTGCAGCGTTTTTTATGCCTTTTGTCGACGCTGAGCACGTAACTCAGTAATGGATATTGTGCATGCAGCAATTATTGTTAGCAAAGATTAGAATTCAGATTAAAAGTTTAAATTACATAGCTAATTTAGATGAAGAGGTAATTTCGGTTTCATATGAGTAATTTGATTTTTCTAATTAGTGTTATTTACACAGTATTACTAACATTAGAAATACAATTTTAATTTTCTTTTTTTTTGTTTTGATAATATATAACTGATTAGAATAATAATAAAAAAATATTGATATTAGCACTCTTAACTGTCACATAAACTTTCTCTAAATACTTAAATCTGCTTAGGTACTATAAGTATCGTCGACTTAACATCACATAAGCCAGCAGACGTCACACATTTATCCCAATTTCACCCAGAAATACATAAAAAGGTTGTATACAACTCGTCCTCGTCCCTTTCGCCTCACTTAAACGAAACCTTTCATGGGTTAATTGACAGAAATCTTAGAAAGCAAAGTTGACGTACCTTCAAATTAAATTCAAACACAAGAGTTGTTGGTACAAAGAATATTTAAGAAGGCTTCGGTAAGCAGCAACTTGTAATAAATGTATATTTTTAACATATTACATATGAGGCAAAAACATTTTGGAGTGACGCAATAAAGGCATCAGACCCCTCTGTTTAAATAAGCCAACATCAAAGGTGGCTCAAAATATTGCCTTCTATTGAACTCAATGAAACAATTTTATGTGTTCACCGCTTTCTCTGTTTTTATATTGCTGAGAAAATAGTTCAAAGATATAACGAGGTTTTACGTTTGGAGGAGATACAATTCACTTTAGTTGAGTAAGAAGCTACAACGCACAAAAAATGTTTGGTTCTTACAAGTTTAATACAAGTTTTCATAAGACAACTTTTCTTATTTTTCCGTCATAATTATATTTGCAGAATAATACAATAAGTTAAAGAAGTTTTGTATAAAAACAAAAGATTTTGTCTAGACTAAAATTTCTAGTGTGCTCCCACACTTGAAGCTCGAACACTAGGATGTTCTCTTGACCCAATAAATTTCAATTACGAAGAAAGATAAATACAAATATGCTTTATTGTACACAATTTGAATATTACACAGTTTACAAACTCCGACATCTCAGCATAACTTGCCTAATAATGAGATTCGAAAAGTTCCGAACTAAAGTACGAATAATAAACAACGAGTAATATTATTCTAAACCTGATTATGCTATTAAACCGAGCGATATAAGTAAATCGATTCGAGTAATCGAGTCACTCGAGTAAACACAATCGATACGACTCATCGCATTCGGATCACAAAGTGGATTCGAGTTTTTAAACGTCGCCATTTTCGGGACCCGGCCAGGTGATCGTCCCGCGCAAAGTGATAGGTGCTCCATCTAATCTTCCGCGCGGCGGCTCAATCTTGTCTTCAATCGAATCTCCTTGATTGCGTCAAGGGTCGATATATAGGGAAATTTCATCCCCGCGCCTAATAACACAGAAGTGACGCCGATATCACAGACGAGGAAAAAGCCTTTCTTTTAAAACAATGAAAGCAAACATGAGACTTCACTTTATTACTCCGTTTGCAGCAGACTTTAATTAATTAGTGTAAGTGCCGGTGAGTCTCGGGAGATTGGTCATTAATTAAATGGGTCTTTGGCTATCGATCTACTGGCAAACAATACACTTTATTACTTTTATTACCCATTTCATTCGCTGTCTGGCCAGCCGGTGCCGTGGTTGCTTTTTACTATTAATGAGTGGTTGTGCAATGGCCAAGGAGCAATGGGGAATGTACGAGTATAGTTTACTTTCTGTGCGGTACAAAGTATAGCTGATATTAATTTAGTGGGAAGGTTGTTCGTACGTCGGCGTCGCGCTAACACAATCACGTTGTGTTAAGTAAGGTTTAAGTGAGTTATAACGACGTCGCTGCCGTGTTGTTATTGTAGTCGCCCAATGTACTGCAAAGCTGGTAATTATTGTTACGTGTAAAAATATCATATTTTTAATACAAGAGTTCAATTCCATAATCCTTTTAGTTCTAAATCTTTTTGTATCTTGATAGTTTTCCCCTTTTTATAATACTTCCAGAAACTATTCACCCCTTAAAAATAACGATAAAACCTGCATTGCTCGCAGAGTTAAATACAAATGACAAAATATTATTCATAATCGTCTACAATGTTACCTTAACGATTATATCATGGGAACCAATAAATGCGGAGGATATCCGTTGAATTAATTTTATAACATTTAAATTGGATGGCGTTCACTTTTAAATATTCATTCGGCCATTAAAAGTGTCCATTAGGGAAAATCGCGGCCACAGGGCGTTATTAAAAATTGTCAGAGTGCTAATAATGTGACCCGATACTGACTCTTGTTATGATCGTATTGTTCTAGTCTTGTTTTGTTTAGGTTTGCTAATGTTTTCTTAGAGATAAGATTTTAGTAATGCTTAGCAGATTTGGTGGCTTAATTGTGATAGACAGATGACATATGGTTAAGAATGGTATTTAGCGGCAAGACTGAAAACTAACCCCAACTTAGTTTGGAAAATGTTACAATGAGTAGAGGGAAACTATTATACATACTTAAAAAGTTTTTTTTTTGTTTTTTTTTTTTGTCACCTAAGTTTTCATATAGTCGTAATTAAAGATATTTTCCAACTATATTTAATTGATTGACAAACTTTTAGTTAAAGACAAGACTGATAAAAATATAAAACTACTTTCCTTTAAAAAAATAATAAATACTCTTTTGTACGACAGTAGTCACTGTATCTATTCACGTCCGCTTCTAGCCAGCCAACTCAGTTCTAGATTTAAATAAAGCCCCGCCCACCAGCCACTTAAATCCAATCTCATTACAGTTTAGGAATGCCAATTAGGTACAATATTTTTCCATTAGCTGACGTGCGGACGGAACAAGTTAAGGGGCTTGGCAGTATGCCTGCTGCCTTTGCCTGACAAAAATATATAGTTTTTATGTCAATTGTAGTATAGAACTGTGTTATTAGGTAGAGAAATTGGAATGCTCTTGTGTGATTACTAAAATAGTAAAGTAGTGTTGATTTTATACCATAAAATATTGAAAAGGTATGAAATGTAACCGGTAACATTCCGTTCAAGTAACAAGTCTAAATTTTAGTTTAGGAAATGTAACATCGAGAAAATATGTGATAATCAGCTCAATCAGCAGGTAAGCTTTAAAACGAACTTTTCTTCACTGTAAATTAATTTCTACAATTTATCTATTAACTTTTTACCTAAAATTCTTAAGACTTAGGCATTCAGCTTGTTAGTAACTTCCCTACAAGTAACAGTAGTATTGTGGTGAAGAGCCATTTAGTAAGGTTACTGAGTCAGTTCCCAACTGACTTCTATACAAGGAACGTTACTTTTACGACCTGACCAAAATCCTTGCCCGCTTAAAGACTGACTTTTTGCGCTACGATCTATTTTAATTCGACTTTATAAGAACGAAAGCCTCATATTAAAATACGAGGAAAAGTTGTTTTTTCTTTTATAAAACATTTCCAGTCGTTCTGAGAAAACTTTATTCGAGGTGTCGATAGGATTGAACTTTCAATTGAGATTTTATCCTTATAAGTACGGAAATCTGTAAAAGATTTGTAAGATGACTCGCGCTTTCCGATGGCAGAGATTTGGAACGATGATGGTGGATCAAATAAGGCTGTAAGTAGTCACATTGGTCTACCAAGTCTGGTAAACTTGCTAAGTTAAGGTGCAAACACTTAAGGTTGTTACGGTGAAAGATAAGTCACGTTCAAGATGTCAGGTAAAAAGTTACCTAATTTTGTATGAATAATTGCGTCAGCATTTTTTATATATGCACTTATAATTTTAACGGAAAAAGCTTTACTCAACTTGCCTATTTTTCTTTTGATGCAATTATTGTAATCTTATTCTTATTCTACACGACAAAATTTTCTTACTGCAAAACATTTTTGAAGTATTACGAACATTCGAATATAGCTAATATTTGGTAAGAAGCATGTCTTTTCATTTGTTTCTCGCTTAGCTTTTGATGGTACTTCGTCATTGACAAGGAGTGTTGTTTGGCCGTGTTCGGGCCTCGAGCGCGACCCGCGGCTTCTAAAGCCGGCCTTTTAAAAGCCCCGTATTGAGTGCGGTTGAAACGTCTCGTGAAACGCCAGTTAAACAGATTACGGATGAGGAGTTTTTCTCTTTTTGTTTGTGTTGCATGGATTTTTTTCCTCCTTAATTTCTTTGATTTTGAGTGTTTCAGAGTGGTGGGTAATGGGCGAATACATTTGTAGGTCGTAACTAAGTAGGGCGTTAAGCTTTATATTTTGTCTGTTTTGAGTGTTGACATACAATTTAAATTGAATATGTCATGACATTTTAAACAGTTTCAGGTCGCTTGTTTTAAATTAAAATAAACGAAGTAAATACTAAAATGTTTACCATTATCAAAAAGCAAAAAAAAGCACATCAAAAATTATCTAGTTAACACCAAAGCGGCGAATTACATTTAACGAGTAACTGTTCAAGAAATCGAGCAAGCAAATATACCAACACCTTAAAACCCGAATCTAAACCACGCCCACTCACACAAAGTATCTACAAGTACGTAAAACCAATCAAAAGCCGACTTATATGTATGCGCACAATAAAGGAGACTTATACGTAATAGTTGGAGGTCGTCGGTGGTCTAATCTTAGAGGATAATCCGTTATCAATGAGACGTGAGAGCTCCCGGCCTGCTCGCGCTGCCATCGATCCCACTGACGTATGTAATTAATATATCGCCTTTATATGTATTCAGGAAGTAGTTTTGTGTATTTTTGTACGTTTTACTTGATGGAGCTTGATATTTTTTTTAAGAATGCTTTTTTAAGTGTCTCCGCAGATTGATGAATTTGACGTAAGATATGGTGTTTCCAATAAGATATAAAGGGAATTAGTAGAAAGTTTCAGGATTCAGATTGTCATAAATCATTTCAAATGTAGGTACGATCCACATATAATTTAGAGCTTGACAAATAACCGACATTTCAACCCCTAAATTAATCTCAGGAAGTCCCGAAAACATGGCAACCTGCCGCAATATCAGGGCGATTAATTGCCGCTTTTAAAAATACTCATTTCGCAAAAAATCGCATAAATTGCTCATAACACCCCCGCCGCGTTGAAAACGTTCGGGACGAGATTTTAATTACAGAAATATTATTAAGTCAGTGGTCAAATAAAAGCAATTTAGGGGTAAAAATACGAGCGACCACCGGCGGGACAAAGGCCGAGATTTCCATATATAAAAAGCATAAATAATTTCGATTGTGGCTACCGAACACATAAATAAAGAAGTACGTTTTGGCGCCGCACACACGTGCGCAAACAGCCGGGGGCGCGCAAATAATGCGAGTGTCACGCGAGGGGCGCGGGGGGGGGGCGTGTGGGACTTAGGACAAGAGCCTACTGAGGCGGAGGGGGGGCAGACGAAGGCTCGGACGAAAAATAAATAGGTACACAATCTCTAGCGCACAAATACACACATTTCGACGGTGTAATGTGTTTGCGGTGCTACAGAAAATTTTATTTTTCTTGTGACAAAAACGGGTGTTGCGCTCAGCTCAGCCTACACTCGATTTATGTGACGTTTGTTGTCACAACAATTTGGGGGAATATCAGTAGAAGTAGGAAAATATTGACAAATCCGATGAGGAACATGTAATCTTAAAATGATCTTAAGGGATTAAGGCGAATTGTGTTGACAATTCATAAACGCTTTCGGCTAATAACTTATACTATCGTGATAGTGGGTATAAATGTGTATCTTATCGGTACAAGCTATTACATAAATGGAGTTGCGTATGAAGCTATACATATCATCCTATATTTGATTGACAAAAACCAATTCAAACTGCAAGTCAAAGTCAGAACTAGACACACATCTTGAAGATATTTCGGTTCCTGTGACTCTACCTCGTACCCACTTCAGTCCCACCGGTCGGCCCAGTCATTTACATAGGGGCGACTCTCAAATCCGTTTGTTTGTTTTGCCCGCCACAAGGCAGAACGGAATTGCAAGTAATTAACTTTACACTTAAAGCTAAGTGTACTCTCAACTTAATCGTATTACGTCCGAATGTCAGGAGACAAACAAAAGACTCTTGTGTCTGATTTTGTTTTGATTTTATTTTGAATTTGTGATAAATTCGTTTTACTTGTGTCGGCCTGTGATCTGGTTCAGTGTTTTCATAAAAAACGCGGTTTCTAATTATGTACAGTTCATGAAGAAACTGTTAAGGTGGGCAAGAGCTTCATGAACAAATCTTATCCTAGTTAACTAGGAAGCTACAATTAAAAAATAACTTTTAAACTTCAATAGCCAGACAACTTTGACTCAAGTGCTAGCACGTAAATATGTCTGCGAAGTGTTAGGTTTGCTGGTCATCGTTATAATTCTGAAAACGGTCCTTCAGAGTACATCCATAATTATTAAGTTATCATATCAGAATCAGGCAAAATATCAAACAACTCTTTATAATTACTCGGCTAACATAAAAAAGCGCTTTTATAGTCCAATATCTCATTGCTAAGGTGGGCATATGCGCAGACAAGCGTCTTTACGAGCCACATAAAGCGTCGCGGAGGGCGTGTGTTACTATAACGCGCGGTACAGGCGGCACCGGGCGCGCTCTCACTTAACACCGTAACTTCTGTTTAGAGCCGCGCCTACACCTACATTGTCGGTAAATTCATGGGTTGTCAGTTTAGTTGTATGGACGTCTCATTCCGGCGTCTCCCTGGGGCATCAGTATATTAAGCTATTGTGGTACTGCCCTACTTAGTTGATCTATGTAATTTGGGTTAAATGAACCCCGTAATACGGAGGAGTAAAAATGTTTGTGCCTTGAATATTATATGCGCGAGTTATAAAGTTGCCTTGTTTGATGTGGGTATTGTCATTTAAATTATGGAAGTACGAACTTTCTCAATGTGTGTAATTTATGTTTGAAACAAATATTTTTAGGAACGATCCAATTCTGAAGTTTAATTTTGACCTAAATGTAAAGAGAAAATATTTTTGGTAGAGAATGTTGTTCGGAAATATGGGATGGATAATATTAAAACTTCAAAGGACACCGGATCAGGAATCTCTGCATAAATCTTTGACAGTTTTCGATAACAAGGACAACTAAAAAAATAGGATAAGCCTTGGCTCCCTTCCAAAATAATGTCATAAAAATTTTGAATGTTTACAGTTGATTCTACTTTCTATTTCTTCAGCTAAGGAATCTTGGCTCGGGCCCCTTGCGTCGTGTACAAACAAATTTGGTAGGCCAATGTCTTCGAAACTTTCACTGTTTGGCGAGCCGCCAACACCACAGCTCCATAGAATGCGGTGACTTTCGAATAAACCGAATAAAGATAATTTATTCCTATGATTTTTGTCCGCGACGCAATCGCTTTCGAATTATTCTCCTTTTCTGGTTCCGTACGCGGCATTGAATTTTAGAGGGTTATTTCAAATGCGGTTTTTACATTTTTGAAATAAGATTATGTGATTTTATACGGTGAATCTTATATTTCATACGTGTGCACTCGTTATGTGAATTTACGATATCATCCGTGAGGTTGGCTTATTCATAAACTGAACGATGCGAAGTTTTATTGGATCGTCGCTCACAACACCAAGTTATCGAAGTAGAATCTAATTTCGAAAAATTGAACTAGCTCACTAGTTACAAAACAATACTGACAAACATTTCCTTAACGGAAAAGTCACAAAAATACGGGCTAGGAAAACGGAATAATAAAAACAAATGCCTCTACACGATGCCAGTATCATGATACTTTTTCGAAACGAGTGAATAAGCAGTTATTCCTAATATTTATGTATACAAAATAAAGGCTTAATTAAAAACCTTTTTGTTATACCCAAACACAAAATACCCAGAATTTAATAAACAAAAACATACAAATGACCTCGTTCAAGTTTATACACACATAGATATTTACAACGTGATTCCGACAAACTCATTGGGTAACTGAGGTCGAAGTTGAAACTAATTCAAAGACAAACTAAGGAGCAATCTTGTTGTGAGGTAGGCTTCATCAGGCCGCCACGTGGCCTCCTGCCTTTATAAATTTCACGTATACCCACTATGTATCTTTATCTGACACTTGAAACTGTTTTATGGTATCTAAAGTTACCCTGTTTAGGAGAGTTGCTCTACATATGGCTTGGAAGGTCGGAAAGCTTTAACTTCCGCACTTTAGAGTTTAAGGGAAGCGCTTAGTCTTCTGTGTTAGAATACAAAAGACTATTTGAGTTTAAAATGTGATATTAATATTATTAAAAAAGCATAGAGCGTATAAAAAAAACAGCCTGTATTTTTGTCAGTTACATTTACTTTTAATTTCTTGTAAATAAAAGTTCTAAGCAGCTATTAGTGCACGTTATAACAACAATACCAAAATTAGGAGAGCTTACTGAAGCATTTATATGTGATTTCCGAAGACTACAAAAATACGGTGGGATCAATTGGATGTCAACCTAGCGCATTGAGAGGGACAGAGGCTCAGAGTGCAGTTCGATGCTAGAACTCGAGGGAAGTCTTGATCTTAGTAGTGGGACTGTATAGCAATAATTAAAAAATATTTTTTGTCTTTTACATTCGACAAAATGTTAGGCGTTCTACTCTCCAACCTTCCACCCCGTATGTATCACAAACTAAGGCATTATTAGCTACGTGATGGTGGCTCGGTACAGCTTCGTACCGACGTGAGCGTGTTATCACGAGCTATTTACCTCTAACGTGATATTAAGGATTACATTATTATCAGATATGCTCGCTTAACGCGCCGCCCCTGTTCAGCCTGTTTTCTTACGAGTTCGCCTGTTTTGATAACTTCTAATTAGGGATGTGATGTATGAAGTTTAGAGGTAAATGCTTGATAATTTAGCGTTGTCTTTAGTCTTATCTTGATTTAGGTGCGTGTGTATAAGGATTTGCTTAAATATTGGTGCATTTTGTAAGGTACAAGTTACCAGGTTACTATGTATTTTTTTGCTTATCGACAAACCGACTGGCTCTACAATTTAGAGGAATGCTTGATATTATAAATTATTTTAACTGAAGAATCTGAGTCTGTGTTTTGTATTTCGTCTATTTGTTATATGTTTATGGGACTTGCAGTTAAACATTAATAAAAATCCCGACATTGTTTTGAATTAAATGCAAAATAAATTGTAAATTTTATCTTTCGTCTCTATTATTTTCACAGCGCAAGACTGGTCTATAAAAATATAAAAAAAACCTCTAAATGCATAATAAAAATATACATAACCCCGAGTGTCATAACAATGTGCAAATAAAATGTCGTTTGAATGCGATTGTGGTCGTAATTTTTTATGACGACACAAGTAATAGAGTCTCACTTGTGCGATTACAAGAACGCTGTAATGGACCGGCTCTGGTCTCGCCGACTTTGGTCCCACGGCTTCTATGTCTTCATTTATATGCTTAAAAATCTTTGTGTACAACAAAATGTTTTTTTATCTGATTTAAATCTGTTTACTGGCCATGCTACTGCAATAATTTTGTTTTGTGCGTCTCCTATTTACCGAACAATAGGGAAAATTTCGTCAAAATCCGACTGAATCATTAAATTTTCTACAAAAAACAAAAGAGCATTTTTGTGTCTATCTATTTTATCATCATCGTTAGTCATGGATTATTTATGCTGGGGATAAGTTGCTCTTAGTTTATGCCATTTTCCTTTGTAACTTATCATGTATACATTTACATCAATAAAATGAAAATCTAGCGTATCCAACAAACGCAAATTAAAAGCAATTACGGCATAGTGAAACACTGCCAAGACAACTTTAGGTACTCGTATCTAGTACTACATCTATAAGGCTAAAACTTTATAAAAATACTTTACTTTTCTCCTTTCTGGACAATGCAGTTAGCCGCAGTGGCGGCTGGTCTCGACTGCTTCGGACAAAAGACGATCGCAAGTGCTCTCACCGCCTCGAGATACACTGAGCTACAGTGAGGGCGCAACGGACTCGTACCCGCGATAGTGCCGTAGTGATCACACTTGACTTGCAGACTTGCTTAAATGTAGGAATGTGTAGCATAGTTCTACTATATGAGTAGTATTTGTTTGTGTGTATAGGTAGGTATATGTAGAAGTATATACGTTGTATCGTAGTTTTGCCAACAAGACTGGAAGAGGTTAGGCCAAAGAAGAGGCAAAATAGAATAACTAAAATTCTTCAAGTACATTTTAGTTATGGTTTCAATAAAGTTCCATAAAAAAAATATCACTATATATAGAACTTTGATAATTCAGAAATTAGGGAACGGCATTCATATTTCAATTGACTTAATGACAATGCCTATGTAAATTCGATTTCAAAACTATACTTATCAATGACACTTCAGCCTGCGACTATCTTAAACTTCACACACGAGAATTTAAATTCACATCACACTTCATTATTACTACTTACTACACCCAAGGACACTCACATTTCACCTACATTTTATAGAACGACACCGGCTTATTATAAACTCGACAATAAAACGCAGGCGTTCACGTTATGTTTATTATGTCACCTGGCGTATCTCTGCGTGGTCTCTCGCGGTACGCGCGGTACGCGGCACGGAGGTACGCAGTACGCGGGTACGCGGCTCAAGACAATACGCACGAAATAATGGGTAACATTTGTATATGACACTGATCTCACCGTTGTTTATTTACGACTGAACATTTCAGTGAATTAGTGCGGGTTTGTAGGATAGTTTTTTATTATGTAAATAAAGGGGTTGCTTTATAATTTATTAGGTAAACAGACTGGCAGGTGAGGAAGGATGTTCTTAAAACTTTTAGAAGAAATTGAAAACTTTGTGCGGATGATTGTACGTTCACTATTATCAGTCTAATCAATATTATCGTAGTTTATTCACGGCAGCTTATAGTATTTTTATTTTTGCAGTCTTTAACGATCACTTTTTATCTGACAGCTGCATCAAAATACCTTTAGTTTTTTTTAGGACAGTCAATATACAAAAAGCTGGTTTGAAATACAATTCACAAAGCAGTCATAACGACAAAACGACGCAATGATACCACAAATAATTTCTACATATTATTCAAACAACAATAAACTTAAAAATATTAATGTATTGTTTACTACACGTGTACGTCTCGAGTCGTTTACGACGGCGTCCGTATTCTGTACCAAATTACCGAGCACCATTGTTCAGACTCGTACGGAGACATAAAACGCAAAATAACTCGACACCGATGGAGATATTGGTGGCACATAAAATGTTGTTTACAAAAATGATTGTGCCATTCGGGGTCATGCGGGCTATATGTACTGTATTTACTTAGATATGCTTAGCTCTACTTAGAAAAACGTAGCTGTAATTGTACTCAGAGTTCTTAAAGCAGACCTGTTTAGATCATGAAACAATATTATATGGTTGACATAAATAAAAAAAAAACTAAATTGAAAGCCAAACGTGTTTGTTATTTAAACAACCAAATACCATTAATTAAAACTAAAAACTACGCGCGGTTGATTCGCAATTGAACTACTAATTAGACGTGAATTTTAACTCTTCATTTTAACTAACATTTACTTGAATTGTACGTTTGAATTACCTAATTTGAACAGTGTAAAGTAATTTAGGCAATGTTATAATAGGCAATGCTAATTGCGTTGGAACATAGAATTATTTGTCTGCGGAATTCCTTGAACCCGTAAAAGGAACGAGGCTAAATAAACAAATCTCCCACTCCACTACTGGATACACACATCATTTTCAATGTAAACCATATTCATTATGAGGATACGTTACATATTTTAAGCACTTAATTTTATTATTATCGGATGAGTCCGCCCTACCTCATTACAACTAGAATGTCCGGCGACCGCTCGCCGCAGTTTTCGATCAAATTATACGCGCACATGATGAATGTATAAGGAAATTACATGAGAAGCGACATCGCTCACAGTTGGGACACTTGTTCATAGCACCAGACAGCTTTACGAGAATTTTATAAGAGGAAATATTGTGCCAGGTGCTTGAAGACTATAGTCGCGTATTTTTTATGATTGTTACCAGTACTTTCTAAGTATACAGCCAGCCTGTTTTGGCAAATGTAATTGCTCCAATTATTTGCCGATGTAAAAGTTAAATTCTGTTGTTGTGGAAACTTTTGTCGAAGTTACGAGGTCTGTTTATTCTTGGTAAACAAAATTTTATGAAGTAACGTCTAGCCTTGTTTTAAAATTATTTTAGCAAAGTTTAACTCTCCTACATTTTCTTTTCAAAACTAAATGCCAGCTGGACACAAAGGCTCTATTAGACTGCAGTACCGACAACGTTCAAAACTCGGCTCGCGATTGAACAAGCGCTCTGAGAGCGAAAGGGACGTACGAAATTCGTTTTCGACAGAATGTTAAGTGAGTTAAATCTCCAAATAAAAGGTGGGTTGCCTACTCAGCTAGCTTCAGTTGCTGACTCCGACTTGCTATGGTAATGAAGTTGTGACTCGGTCCCTTGTCGCGCCCCGCGCCCCCGCGCCCCCCCCGCGCCGCCCGCGTGGTACAAAACAGTCGTTATCTCGGGCGATGATCTAAATGTAAGGGTTCAGTGTCGGCCGTGATTGCGGACGCCTCAGGACATACGATTGTTTCAGATAACAAGGCCGAGTTGTAAACTGGGTTATTGGTTGCGTTGAGTGATGTTTAGAAAAATGTTTGTGGATGTTGACGGATTAGGATGTGTCGCACATCGTTACGCGTTTCTGAATTTCGTTTGACGAATATTTCGGGTTTGTTGTTCTGTTGGCCTATTTCAGAGAGGTGACGTCAAATATTTTGTGGCTAAATTTGGAAAAACTTCGTCAAGTAAATTCAACTTTTTAACAAAGTATTGAAAGTCTATTTTCGGTTAAAACTTACCTTATCTGAGGTCGCCAACGCGTTAATTTAATTTTGGAGTTTGTAAAATAATTTCAGAGATAAGTAAAAATATACATTAAGTTACCCTCTTATAAAGTTTTAACACTTATCAACATTCACGTGACCTAAAAGAGTCGAAACTACCCTCAACATCATTTTCAAAAAGTTTGTTCTACCCTCAAAAACGTAAATTAAGATATATTTTTATATAAGTACGTAGTTACCATTAGCTTTTATAGGGAGGCTTCGTAATGAAAAGTGTTCATATTTTGCGAAGTTGGTAACTCCATAAATACAGGCCACTAACTGTTCTTGGTTCAGGCTCCGGGCTGTAGAGATTGTATCTTTATAGACGATGCGATATCCAGATAATGTTACAGCCTTTCATAATTATTGAAATGGCCGGTGATCATTTTTTGTTATAGGATGTTGGAAAAGAAAAGGGTTGTAATTATCCGGTCGTGGGATGAAAACGTGGATGAAAGGGGATCGGTGACTCTTTTGAATACTTTCCTTTTGTGGCTTATAGTATTGATGTCCGATGAGGTGGAAGCTCTGTTCTATTTTTGACAACAAAATGAACTTTGTGTGTTTCTGTATTGTAAGGTTTCTGGTACAGTGCTGTAATTGAAACTTGTTGCGTGTGTTGCCGTGTCGTAATTACACGCTCAAATTGTGAACAGAGTGAAACACGTAGTAACTCCTTGCAGGCTTTTAAAATCGTATTAAGGAACTGTTTGTTGCTACATTTTAAACTAAAGTAAGATTGTGAACGTAATTTGTTTTTTTTTAACCGACTATAATTTGTTTACACAGTAATAAAACTTACTGCTTATTTCTGTTTTTTCTTTTTACTATACCATACAAAAATCCCGTAAAGTTTATTCTTCACAATAAAACCTCTTTCCTTGGTATTATCGCGATAGATATTTAAATCAGTGGAGTGATATCAAGTGGCCCTAAGCATGTCACGAGTGACCGCTGACTTGTTTGTTGGTGTGTTCCGTTTTACGATAACACACATTTGCATAAACGCTTTAATTACGAAATCAATGAATTATCAAGGGCTGTAGGTTGTGTAAGTGACTTAAGTGGGTCTGGGCTAAAAATAGAAGGGGTATTTTTAAACCTGTCTACTTGTAGGTGTGGGTAGATTACGTTTGTTACGAGCTCGTATTATAAAGGCTTTTGATGAAATTGTGTAAACTTAATTAAACAATGTCTTTGTAACCAATATGTAAAGGTAATAGAGATTATAATTATGCGTTTATGGGTTCGGAATATTAAAACAAAGCCTCAAAAAGTAATATGCATACATTGCCTTGGCTGCAGCCTTTCAAAAGCTAATAAAAATCCTAAAAAGTGACCTCAAATAGCGGCATTACTTGTCACACAGGTACACAGTCCATCGCAAATCAAAGTCGCCACGTCAAAGGGAATTCAAAACCCCATATCTCGGGCTAAAAGAAAAAAATCCCAACTTGATGTTTTTATGACATGCGAGAGAGACATATTCGTACCAGGGCACACATTCCTCTAACCAGATTTCTATCGAAGCGTGATTGCGAGCCGAGCCCCTGGCGAAACAAATGAATAAACAAAAAAACCTGATGAAATATTATGTTTTGGAGTGTAGACAAATTACTGTTCCCCGCACTCTCGCGCTTCCCGTCAAATATAAAACGGATTCTTTATTTGCCCAGTCTCCAGTTTATACGTTTTCGGTTAAACTTTGTTCCGTGTTTAAATAAACCTTTATTATTTTGTTTGAACCTCATTTTCCTAACCGGAGGGGGATCCTCCGCTATATGGAGGTACTAGCTCGACTGCTCGACCTCGCCTCGTCTAACCGAGTCTAAGATGAGGTTTTTATTTGAAAAGTAGGAGATACTTTAATATGAATTAGTGTTCAGCCTTTGTCATGTCGGTAGTTAGATTTTATGCGGTATCAACAAAACGCATTATTATGAGACGTTATTAAACTTCAAACTTGGTTAAGAATTTATTTGTTTACGTTATTTTTGTTGGGCAAAACTTTTGTGTTTCAATACATTTATTACAATTTCATACTAACCAAGTGATTATGTTATTAAATGTCCTTGCGAACCTGCAAATTTCACAAAAACGGTTAAGAAAAGATCATACAATTTCTATTGGAACGTAAATGCCTCAGCATGTGGCATCTTAGCCATAGTAATAAACGTCTTAATATGACACGTCTGAACACCATAATTAGGGCCAGACACAGCAGGGACACATCCGAATTGGAACTTTAATAACAGGGGCATACGACCTAAAATAGGAGTTAATGTAGCGATAAAAAGTTTCATATGGTGGATATAACGTCGGTGGAATGTAATCTGGGCGGGCAGTAAAGGAGACGGTGACCAACATCGAGGATTATGGGAGCAATTTGGTTGCTCGATTGTCCGGGGCGCAGGGCGCATGGTGGCCGGGGACTCCGGGGGCCCCGGGGCAATGGGGGCTGGCGGAGGACAGGGCCCCGGGCACGTCTCGCAAGTTCCAGCAAACTATCGGGAATGATACCCCTATTTTGTGGTATGCAAATGCATTGAACAAAATATTTGTAGGATTTGAAATTGTTTATGCTTAAATAAACCTTTAATAGAATGAATGTTAGCGTATTTTGAAAATTCTATAAAAAGAAAGAAAGTTTTAGAGGGTCTCTCAGGTATTACTTTTCAGAGTATTCTTTTTTGTTATTGAAATATTGAACAAGCTTTATATAACTTATTAAATTATATTATTTTGTACTCATAGTTTTTGAAAGAGCACGCGATACAAATATGTATATAATGAACATTTGCCTTAGGCTTATAAAATATTAAAATATATTACGTTCTGATATGAAAAGAGTCTTAATTTTATTTTAGTTTAGGCAGCATATTAGATTTACATACATAATACGTACTGAATACATATTTAGAAGAATGTAACCGATTTTTTTTCATTTGCTTAATTGCTTCGAGCGATAAAATAATATCACTAAAAAACATATTTTTTCTGGGGCCAAATAAAAAAGTCTTGACAACTTGAAAAAAAAAGATTTTACAACATATTATGGATTTGAAAAAACCTATAAACCTTATGTCTGGTCACAGTAATCTAAACAGTTCGTTGAATAGTAACAGTATACACTAACCATTTCCTTCAGAACACATCAGACACATGTGTGCTCTTTGACATTGTAATAAAGACTTAATTACGTGCACAGTAAGACTGCTTTTTGTTTTATACACTCAATAGCATAATAGTTTGGTTCCTCTAAAAAAAGAGGAAGACTGTTGCATTGAAAAATGTTATGAAGGTGCTTCATACAGACATTAAATTTAAATTAATATAAGTTTAATTTTATTATTTCTTTAAAGTTCTGATAAATTGTATTATTGAAAATCGCTTATTTTACAAATTGAAAAACAATTTACCAAAAATCATATCATATCAATATATTGGCAAAATTCTTTCTTGCAATATTAATAAAGTTTTCTGTCAAAGCATTTTTACAAAACAAACTGAAAGCAAGCATTCAGCAAAAACATTTTAATAAGTTTCAAAAATAAATTAATACAATGTTATTTTTTCTAAGAAAATAGAATTTCAGTTGAAAGTTATGTTTTCAAAGCGAACCATGTAACGTTCACGGTACGTACTGAAAAATAACCTGCGCTCTCTGAAAATTTCGTTTCATAAAAGCTGTCTTATCTCATTTAGTGCTGAAATTACTAACTGTAACTACACTGGCTAGATTTAAAGTATGTTTTTAAATGGAAAAGAAAATTCGGTTCTTTTGGATATACAGAAATGTATGTGTTACTGAACGAATCGTTAATTTTCAGAGATTTAATTCGACATAATTACAAAATTATCAAAGCATAATTCAGCCTAATAAAGCCAAATAATTAAATGGATTTTTGTTTGTTTGAATGCGTTTAAATTTGTCTGTATAATATCAATACTTAGGTTGGTGTAAATAAAATTCAATTTCCCTTGATATCTTGACATAATTATTGTGTTACATGTGTTGAGACATTATTTTGATCTACGAGTATTTATTGCTTTCTGCACTTACTTCTAAAATATGCTTATAGGAGTTAGGTGCAAATTGAGTACAGATTTCATCATTCAATCGCAACATTCTACAAAACAATTAGACTATACGATCAATGTTCAATAAAGCACACAGCCTTAACTTGTATATAACTAGAAATCTTAGGTCAACTGACCGTCACGTAGAATCAACACAAAGACAACACCTTATCTCCTGAGCAATAAGGTCGATAGTCGTAAGAAGAGAACACATGACGTCACCAGAACATTTCCTGGCAATGCAAGTCTGACATATACCGGGCACACCGATGCTCTTTGAGGATACAATCACCATTTAGTTAAAGGCTAATTAAACCCCTGAGAAACTTACTTGTCTCCAGCAGTAGCGCTAACTTCGTGTGTGTGGGTTGAGGTAGAAGATGTAGCGAGTACGTTTCAAATAAGTAAATAAATATTCCACGACTTTCACACAATGTTTCCAAGTCTCAAACTAAGCAGAGCTTGTATTATGAGTACTAGATAACTGATATTTGGTTGGACGCATGACTCACACCTGTCATGTTCTCGGATTATTAATGGTTATTCTTTATTGTTGTAGAGGTAAGTTTATCCTAAATTTAAAGTGTCTTAAGCACCAAACGAAAATATACTCTAATCACGAATAAAAATAAATATTTTTCGCCAGTGATTATGGTTTGTACCAATCCAATACGGCTTCAATGTTCCTGCAGGCAAATTGTTTCCGTTCGTGTTCATTTGCTGAATGCCTGACTTGTTGCTTATTACATTCTTATGTATGACCTATAACTAAATTAGGTATATGTCGTGTTTATTATTAAAACTAAATATGAAAGATATATTTTTTCATGTAATATAAAAACTTACCTAAACACCAAAAACTTGTGCATTGAGATCGTTGTGTTACATACCTGTAAAGAAAAAAGCCATCGTAAATAAACAATATTACAAACAAAACACAATATTATAAAGTGAGAAAAAGTGTAAACGGAATAGGATGCGTGACATATCAATTCTGCGTCAGGCGTCGACAAAACCCGCGCTGTTAGTAAACGTCTTTTGATTTACTTTGCGAGCCAATCATCCCCACATGACGGGAGCGAATCACTTTCATAAGTTGAGTAAGCGTCTAACGCGAACGAGTTTTACATACAGACAAAATCTTTTAGGATGAAAGCCAGCATCAAGCGGGGCCTCTTATTATGAGCTATGGTACAGCTTGCTATCTTATTTCAATTTGTACGCTCCATTGATTGCAGATGCCTCGAGCGGTCTTCGTTTGCAGTTACTGCGAGCGAAAGGAACGCAACGATAGAGAAACGTATACAAAAGAAAAGGATAGTACATATTTTTCTATGGGGAGACGAAAAATATCGAAAAAAGTTATCGCATCAAAGTCTCGGCGCCCGTAAAGGTCTCATTAAAACTGTTCTGCGAAAGAATTCTGTCCAATTTATATGACAGTCGGCGGGAGATTGGTTGGAAGGTAAATAACGGCATTTTTTCGTCTATTGTTTTAAATGATGTTTAAGCGGGTTTGGTTATTTAGGTTCTTTAATGAATGTAATTTTGTTACTGAGTTTGTGTTACAGCGGAGAGGGGTTGGCCTGAAGACCGCGCTATTATTTGTGTTAGTTGGCGCGGAGATGTGTATTTACTGAATTATAAAATTGGGAGCAGTCATGTTGGGACGCTGACGGAACGTGTTACCAACGAAATGGTCTGAGGCTTAAAAAAGTTACAGATGTAAAATCAGAAACTATCATTCTACATGACTGACGTCTAATATTGTTAAATAAATAGGTTTAAGAAAGTAATCACGATTGTTCTAAATACTTAATTCATAACTTTCAACACAGCTGGAAGCTTTACAAGCCTGTCTTTGATAACACATGTTGTGTACGCATTGAATATGAAGCGTATAATACAACTGTTTGCTGCTCCCACATCAATATCCTGTCATGAATTGACTAAAAGGAAAACACGTGTATGCGCGACATATCGAACATTTCCAGAAACGTTTACGGATAAAAATATTTGTCCAACAATCTCGAGCACACGTGAACATATTGACAAAAAATTCATTTCCTAAGGAACGCGCTGCGAGTGCGTGCGGCGCCGGGGAGTTCACTCCATCATCTGTCAATACCTCACATCCAGGATTTACTTTTAAAATATGTCATTATATTTTTTATATTACGTCGTGTGGGCAAAAATGTACTTATTTCGCGCTCCGCTGGTCTGAAAATGTGACATCAGCGAGTGTGAAGGAGTGTGTCGCGGTAGGACAAAATTTACGAGGTGACTGTAACCTCCATATCACGGCCTCTTCGGTTTACGGTCACTGGTTTTTATTCGGCGCGGAATAAAACAACGCGATGATACAATACGCGGGCGGAGGCGCCTGTTCGAGGCTTCGCAGTAGCTCAACGATGGCCGAAGTGAAGGGTATTGTTCGCGGAGATGAAAGTGTTTGTCCGTGCCAGAGTTAGGAGCAATATGTTCCTATGTAGTGCATGTTTTGTATTCACTTGAAAGAAATGTAGGTTGCAGCGTGCAAGTTATTAGGTGGCGTTATAGAACACCCCCTTCTTCATAACGCCTGTATCGTGCTTGCTAACAAATTGTGCGATATTGTTCTTGATGGTTAGTTTATTCAGATGAAGTATGCGCTGCATAGCAAAATTTCTTTAGGAAGCTTAGATTTCTATTCGTTTTGTACGCCAATACCTATTTTCTTAGTTCCAAGTCATTTCCGCCGTTTTTAAGTGACAGTACTACTTACTCTCTACACTTAAATCTGTCATCAAAAACAAAAAAAAAAACATCATTTTCAACTATACTACTGCCCGAACACTGTGGCACACTCGCGTGCATCAAGTGTGAACAACGCCAGCGTAAGTTTCGACGCGACATCGACAGTTGCGTGCGATCGCAAATAGTTAGAATTTATTGCGCGCCCCGCGAATACTGTGCTACACTTTATAGCTGTCTGTTCGCATGTTTTTAAACGACACTTTGATGTTTGCAAATTGAACATGATACTTTATGTTCCAGTGTAATGTTCAGTTGTCGTTTTTTAACCCGTTTCAGCCGAAGTGGTTTAGTATCGTATTAGTGGTTGATGGGTTGGCTTAGTTAGTAATTACGAGTTTATAGGCACGTGTGCAAAGTGGTTTTCTGATACTCTTTTTTATAGAGTGGTCATGACAGTGCCAGTTAGTGATCGGTTTCTTTAGTCTTTTTATAGTTAATAATTTTATTTTTTTGTTTAAGCGTAAGAAGTAACATGATACGTGTATATACTCCTAGATATCACTTAAACAAGTCAAGTTTTGCATAAAACAACAAACAATCACCCAAAACATCAGAAATCTCATCCCATTAAATCTATTAGCACCCTTCCTCACGAAAACACCTGAACATCGGTTCAACATGTCATTATCCGTGACGTCATTAGTCGTAGTTAATCCAAATATGGCGAGAATAATGACGTAACACTGTGTACTCGGGTGTCAAAGGACGGTAATGACTCGCCGACCGCGCTGTAACACAAGACTCCTCATTGGCCTACTGAGGCCGACAATTTGTTAGCGTTTATAAGGCACTGTTTTCAACATCGAGAGTGAGGACTGAATTTTGACGTGATTGTTACTGAAAATAGGAATATAGGGCTGTTGTAGACGCTATCTGACTTGTAGATATTATAGTTTTACTAAAGTAAATACGGAACAAAAGTTATAATCTTTATTCTACTTGATCTGTTTTCCAGTATTTTTTTTTGTGGCTATTAGCACTGCCATCAATTTTATACATAAGAAGTAGGTATACCAGGGATAAAAATACCTTAAAATTTAGCCAGACTTTGGGACCCCGACTGCTAAATGACGTAAAATATTATTGAGAAAGTATCTAACTCATGAAAGAGTATCGCGTTTTTGTTCTGAAAACAACCTTAATCACAAAATTATCAATGTACTCATAAGACCATAAGACACAGTTCATTTTGCCGTCATTACAGGTAATTCAAAATATGTGTGACATAATTACGTGAGCATCGAGTGTCAAAGGGCGCTAATGACGCGTCGACCGCGTAACGCAAGACGCTTGACAAAACGGGTTATTGTTACGATTAATTACAATGGTATAGGGTTCTTACGATCTGATTATGAGGGTGTTCCGACACGATTAGTGTTGACAAGTTAGTTTGTGTATGGTGTTAATATATTTTTTTAATATAGCAAAATTATGCATGACGCGTTTGTTGTACTAGCGACCTCCGCAGTTTCGCAAGGGTGAAATACTGCTGTATTATAAATAATATAAACTTTCTTCTTGAATCACTCTATCTATTAAAAAAAAACCCGCTTCAAAATCTATTGCGTAGTTTTCTATGATTTAAGTAAACAGACAGACAGACGGATAGCGACTTTGTTTTATACTATGTAGTGTTGTTTCAGTTAAAAATGTGAGAAATGATTAAATCATACAGTCACACAAGCATAATTTATACTTTATATTATGTCAAACATATATCCATCACACAAAAACTCAACTACATTAGTTTTAAACAGCAAAGTTTATAACCAGAACATTTCAAAGCTTGCAGCGCTCCACGTGCTCTACAACGTGCGCAACAAAACAAAATAGTAAACGCTCGCGTTCCACCTCCAGGTCTGATCCCTTTGACGTCAAAAGTCTATTGTCGCTCACGAGGTCCGAGGGCCATCACCTGAGTTTTGCGACTATATTTAATCCCCTCCCAGTGTACAGTGTACCCCTTTTATCCGAGCTTGTTGGGTCTCAAGCCAAGCGTGAAAAGGTCCTGATGTACCCCGAACACATTATGAGCCCGAACTCGATGCGACACAACCTTATAAATAGATTTCGATAACGCATTGAGGGCTTTCATCTGACAAGATGCGAGGAACGTGTCCGAATGACTGCTCCTGGACTGCGAATGTTTGAGACTGGATTTACTCTCTTATTTATGTATCTCGACGATTTCGTAGACTGGACGTGTTTCAAAGGATATCGTCACGTCCTATGGCAACTCTATATAATATCTAGTATTTCCAGTATTTTGACATTTAAGCCAACGTTTTTACTCATTAATATTTTAAGAATAATAATTCGTATTACTCGAGCTTTGACAAACAAATTGGATCACGTATAATTTTGTACCCATTTTCTTACTCAAAATATTCCTCAGAGAAAAGAACATACAAGCAATAAGACGTAATTTGATCAAGATGAGATTCTTAGACGATGCGAGTAACATTATATTGTAGTATAAAAATATCTCGATCCTTTCAAGATTTAACGTCGTCAGGTTTACCGTGGTAGCGGGACTCCCAAAACACTTTTGTAAAAAACCTTTCAGTGGAACATCTAAGCGTAGCATTTGCAGCAGAACTATTCTCCCCGTGTCTCATAAAACACAATACATCGGCGTCGTTCGTTCGTCACATAATCTGGAGTGCAGGGAGACCCCTGAGCCAATTTGCATCGCGGCGGGAGGGTCGGCCTCCGGGACCTCTGCTCAATATTTTACGTGGAGAATGCAGGTGTGAATGGAGGACGAAATGTGGAGGTTCGGATCACATAAGTAGGTTATTTATGTGTTTAGTGGTTGAAGAGGGGTCTATTGACTTATGACGCTGTGTTACAGATCATTGCTGTGTAAATTTTTATCTGTTGGTTTTGCTTAGTATACAAATTCTTTAGACATTAGAATTGGTTATATAGTTACTAGTGCATTAGTAATTTTTTCAATGCTTTTTTCCAAATACTGAGACCTAAGACGTCGTAAAACTCGTCAAATAAAAGGTTAAGCGGTGCGTGTCTTCGATTTAATTTACCGAGGCTTCGTATTTGGATTTATTACCTAAACGTGTATCGATATCACGTTAGGTTAACGTTTTTATAATGTAGGTATATTCATTTTTAACTGGCATAAGATGCGGAGAAAACATAAAATAAATTTTACCTATATGTATTAAAGAACAGATAATTGGTTTTATCAGTAGACGCATGCATTACACTTAATACATCAAAGTAACAAAGTATGCAAATCCTTATAACCACACAAAGACTTTCTTTCCACATACAAAACATTACCAGTTATCTCATTTGAAGCTTTCTATAACAGTGTGTAATATAGAGTCGTGATTATCCCCGGCTTAAGTTATTATTGTCAATTGGAGGGAACAGGCTGTGTGACTGCCGAGCGCCGTGCATTAGCCGCTAACACATTGTTACTTGTAAGCACAATGTGTGCTACGCCTTAAGAGTGTAACAAAGGATTTATCAGATATTAAAGATAAACTTTTTTGTATTTTTTTGTGCTTCTTAATCTGCTTAAAAAAAAGAGGTTTTAGAGCCTTATTTTGCGTTACACTGTGATAAATATTATATTCTTTATTAATTTTCATATGTAGAATCAGTTTAAACCATGATCGGTATTTTGCAGTTAAGTACACAATTAAAATCTTAACTGTAACCCAATTTGTAAGTTTCTAAACACTAAATTAACAATACAGGTCTACTATTATCAGACGTGTACAAAAAGACCAAAAAAATTCAATGTCCGAGAACACGCCAATGACACCTATCGCACTAAAAATTCCAAATATCACGGAACCATCTCGGGGACACGTTATAAGTTTTTCTCATCGTTCAGTATTCAGCGAGGCGAGCGAAATGTATCCCCCAATCATATCCGCATGGAGATCGAACCCGCAGATTGATATTTGATCCTCAGTTGGATCTATGACGCTCCGAGCGCGTGGTACGAGGGACCCACCGAGTACACAAGTTTTCTCTTCTACTTTACCTATTAACAGTAGTTTCAATTTACAGTTTTCACTCGTACAATGCAAAATTGGATTCTAAGACCGGTATTATGATACTTTGCGAGTTTGCCTGTCGTTCAACTTGCCTTTGTTGTTATTTGCAGGGTATTGTTTTACGATACGAAAGATGCTCTAGTTATTTCATTGAAACATTTCATAAAGCTCATTGATTAAAGAGTCTGCAGCAGTCCGTTCTCAATTATCAAGCATAAATAATTGTCAGTTTCTGGAAATGTTACTGGTAACATTCTTTAGATAACAAATATCCAACATTTCTCTATAATATCTCCTGAAGTTGGAACAAAGCTACAAAGCTAATCAAACGTGTAATTTAATCAGCATCTAGACTAGAAGTACACAATACGTTTAAGAGTCCTTGGACATTTGCCTCTTTTGGAATCCGTTTTCTGCCTGAAAAGGGACAAGAAAATCAGTGGGCCGTTTCTTTTACGACAAATGAAAGTTTGGCATGCGGGCCTAAGGTAAGCAATGCCTAATCAAAACCTACTTTCGCAAAGTATACGAAAATAAGAGAATCCAAGGAATTTATTAAGTAGGGCCCACGATGAAAGCTGTGATTGGGCCACTAGCTTATAACTGGTCCTTTCGGGTTTATATCGTAGGTTTGTTTGAAAAAATATTTAGTTGTCTGGGTAATTTATTTCTTCTGAACATATATCAGACAGAAGCAAGTCATCATATCGTATCATCAAAATGTTAGGCAATAACCGTAATCCATTACTTCAAGGTGACATTGGAAAGATTAGACTGATGTAAAATGTAATGGAAAACGTATGATTACGATCCATTGTACCTGACCTATTGGTTACAAAATGATCTATACAAATTACAAATTGCCGATCGATCACAAAGACAAGCGAAAAACAACAATAACGTATTTAATCACGCAATAAAGTACACAAACGGACGTATCGATGTCCAGTGCGAATTGAACGACAAAATATACTCCTTAAATTATTGGGGTCGGACAAACAGGGCGTGTTGGGCAAATATTGGCGTCGAGCGAACACGTACGCTCGCTATTCATTAACTTATCCAGGGACTGTACAAAAACACGGCTTTAATTCGCGATCACGAGGATGCATGGACATTTACTAGAATGGATGCGAATTGGACTTAGAATACATAGGTCATTGAGGTTAGAATTCGGTCCTTAGGTCCAAAAAGTGATATGAAATTAAATAGACTAAATATTGTATTGTAAACCAAATCGTTGAATATTATAACAGAATTGCGTGAAAACTCTTTGCGTTGCATGATCGTCTTTTGTTTCAGTTCAGTCCAAGAGCTGGTAATCGATGCCACTATACCAATTGTTTTAATATAAAAGAGCGCTTTGTACAAAACAACGTCACATCCAGCAATTTTAAAGTTTATTGCACAAAATACGGCAAACGCGTCCGGTCGGCTAGCCATACAAACACTTGTTCCAATGAATCGGAACCGCTCCAATGTTTACGCGTTGTTTCAAAAGAGTTTCATCAAACGCGTTAAGCGTAAATGTAAATATCGCTTAATTGGACTGTTTTAATGAATCTTTGGCTACTAGGATTTATTATTTTCACGTTGAATTATTGTTTCGCGTGAGGTTGTTTGTTTTGTTGGATTCGTGGGTTAAAGCTGTTTTCATTATGGATTTTGAAAGGCTTTGTGAGAATTTGGTCTTGTTTGGTTTCTTTTGTAATAAAAAACTTAGATTACCTACGACTTTATTTTTGTGAAGTAGACTAGAAACCCGTCAAATTTTTAGAGTTTTCCCATTAAAATTACCAATTGGGGGTACGTAGGTAAGGACACAAAAGCTGTATTAAAAATGTGACATTTATTTATATTAGGTCTCATAGTACTCGTAGTGCCAAACCTAGTACACAGAAAACAGCTTCACTCACTAGCTCAATTTGTAACATCTCTCTGTATCCCCCATCTCACTTCATAAGTATTCACGCCATACAAGGCATTGTTTATTTCATCCTTATACTGAGAAAAGCCTACATAAAAAGGCAAGACGCAAATACACTATCTCTCATATCCGCAAAGAAATTCTCGCAATATTCATAAGCAATGTACGACACATATCGTTTCCTTTATTTACTCGGCACACAAAAACATCACCGTAATGAATATAAATTGGTTATCATAATAATTTATTTCACTTCGCTCGGAGCGACCTGTTGCTTGTTCGAATGCATTTGTTGACAACTTGCTGATGTTTTTCTAGTGTTTTGTTTATGATGTGTCGTGTTATATTTTATGTCTATGTGATAAAAGTTTGTAGATATTTCTTTGCTACTACTTTCTGTATAAATAGGAAGTATTTAGCAAATATTAAACACAAGAAAACATTGTATTCAAGGCTAATCATCAGTTCGTGACGCGGTAGTGTCATTTGACTGATAATGTTCAAAATCTTGACAGAAGACAACTGTCATCAGAATTCTTGGCTTCTATATCTTTTTTAAATCTTTTACCCACTTAATTGACTACAAGTACATCATAATCGTTAATTGCAATTCAATAAATGTCCAATACACGAAAACTACGTCACAGAACAATGCTGTACCACAATATATACGTACTTATCTCAATTCCCCATCATTCAGTCCCCCGCTATACAATTCTGATGAAGCTACCAAATAAAAATTAATATAAGAGCAAATATTTGAAGTGCCGCCGCTTGGGGACGGCCCGAGATAATATCGCCGGAGATGACCAAGTTATAATTACTTTTTATTTTCTCATCGTTGCACAAAATTAAGTAACTAAGGTTACACTGAAATAGGTTTGTTGATTATGTTTATTGGTGTTTTAGAAGTTGCTTTTTAGACCTTAAGTGCTAAAGAGTTTGTATTTGTTATGAGGATAGGTACGAAGGATGCGATGACGATCCTTGATTTGTGTGAAGCGAAAATATTTATCTATTTCCAAACTATTTATAGATTAAGTAGATTTTGTATATTTTAAACGTTACCTACTTTTAAAATATATACTCTTAAATATATATATACATCTTTTCTTATTTCATTATACATGGGAAAAAATATAAAAATATCACGTAGGCATGCCTACCCAAAATCCGCCACCAGCACAAAGTACTATAGGATAGTAAAAAAAAAACGCAAGGGTTGATCGGTTCCAATAGTCATTAAATTGTGTTTACCCTCCACCCCTGGCCATGGCAAACCCGAACTATATACAGCCTAGTTTTAATTAAAACCAACCTTAATATATCGTTCCTTTTTAAGAATTTTAGCTATTTATTCTGGTCTTTTGAGGCTTAATGTGTAGATTCACTGTATGCATTATTACATTAAAATTTGATTTGTAAGACTCTTTATATTTTATACATACATACATAAACGTCACGCCTCTTTCCCTTGGGGGAAGGCAGAGATCACATCTTTTCATTTTTTAATATTTTATGACACTCCAAAGACCAATTCACGATAATTAAGTGTCGTTATCAAAAAGTCCACGATATTAATAAAATTACACCATTTAACCGTTGCCCCACAACCATATTTACCAACATTTCAACCAAAACAAATATGTTTGTAACAGAACGCTGTAGAGTTATCGATGCGCGGGCATAATGTAGTGTCACAACATTATTAATTATTGGCCCAATTGTTGGCCCAATTGGTTGGCCCAATGTTTGTAGCCGTCACCGCTTGGCGATATGTTTTTGTAATGACATGAGCTGTATTTGTCATCGTTAGCTCTCCTTTTCCAGGCCATTCGTTTTCATTTATTTTATTAAGATTAGCTGACAAGTTACTGTTTGGGTTTCCTTCAATATTATTAAGCTATGCTTATGTCAAAGGCAACAGGATATAACGAGAGATTACTTTAGTGCTACGACTCGTATTCCAATATAACATAGTTTTAAAAACCTTATTTGTATTAAACGTGATTCACAAATGGTTTGTGTTTAGTCACTCGACTACAAAGACCAATTTAGCCAGCAACAATTTTTCGCCTAATTAGAGGCAACCTAGCCAAAACAAACATGAGCCTAAAATAATACATTCCTACCTATTTATATAATATACAATAGGAATCGCAATAACGTGCAGCATGTATGGCCACAAAGTGCGCGTGCATTGTCAGCAATTATTGTAATAGCCGTTTTAATACTAACGGGGCGGGGGGCGCAGCCGTATCACACGTTACATTAGGAACCACTCGAATATATTTTAATTAACTTTTTGTTGGCGTGTTATGTCCATGTTAAGTCAAATGCTCTATGAACGGACACTCCACTTAATGATATATTTATAGGTCCTTTGGTACTTTAATTTTACTATTATGTGCAACGAAAGTTGTTTGTGTAAAGGAAATAAAATTGCGTTTTTATGTCCGAGTCATTTGTTAATTGCATTAGTGGAATTAGTTTTGTAGTGTTTGATAAGTTTTAAGGTGTGTGTTAAGTTGTTGTTTTTGCTGTGTGGGCTAGTTTAGATACCACACCATATTTTTGGTGAACACATTCACTTACCGAATTTTTTTACGGTAAAAATATTTTTACAAATATAATACACTCACATTATCCGTCGCTTTATACACTTTATAGAAACAAAAAGAAGAGTCCTAAAAAGTATTTATACCTAAAATGAAACATTTCTTTATTCACTATACAAATGGCGCGGCGCTACTTTATAACGAAGTTCATAACGTTTGTTAATTGGCAGTTAGTTTAGTTTGTTAGTTAATTTCGTGAGGATCGCTAAGCTACGGCAACTCGGAATTTAGTGAAACTTGTCCATTGCTCGGTCCTTTTACCCTTCTCCTGGTCCTTTTCGCGGATTACGAATTCTATGTAATATTATTCGTAATCCGAAAAGGTATACAATGAAAGAAAAGTTGCAGAGTGAAAAATAATGATCTGATTATACTTTTCAAGTGACTTGAAAATTTTGGTGGTACTTGATCCAATTGTGTTGTGTGTCAAAAAATCCGTATTCTTTTTTATTTTTTTTTGCAAGCATTGAATGTTTCTTATAGGAAAAATAAAGAAGAAGATCTTAAACGCAACCACTTTCTTGACTAATAAAAAAATAGAATTTCATGTCATTAATCCACATTATAGGAAACTAAGTATTTTTTTTTGTCATGCACACTCAATCACAGCCACAGTCTCACTAACATTTCGTGGCACGATCTCTATACTCAAATCTTAGGTACATACGAGACATGTCAAATGACGTCATTCATATAATTAGCGCGCACTGGTTTTTATAGCAGACATTAGGGTTTAAGTGAGTCGTAAATGTTTCCTAGGAAATAGCCTGCGGTGTCTGGCTAACTGATTACAGACTTTAGGAATGGCGTTTTAATCTGTGATTAGGTTTGATGAAGATTTTTCGGGTGCAATTTTTTGGCGGTGGATATTGAGAATTTTTTATTCTGATTTGTAACTAATACTGAATTTATATCAATAAGATGTCTGTGACGATTGAGTATTTTGTTTAACTGCCTTTGTGAGTTATTTGAAGTATTTATTTCAAAATTGATAATAATGTACTGTTACAATTATGTTCTACATATTGGGAATAGATTTTGGTCCTTTTCTACGAGGCAAAATCCCATACAGGTCTGGTTCTTTACTCTACTTCTATTTATTATCTATTGTTATGTTACCCATTACTGGTGTACAGTACAAAACATTAGCACTACCAAACATTACCAGTCCTTTCATCCGTCACAAACACAGATAGGGATCTCAGACTTACTTAAAGGACTGACAGTTAAAAAACGTCAAACTAATTTCCATCAAAGCTTCCATCAGTTTAAAACACGGATGTGGGTGCAACACGCGATGAACGACAGCGACAATAATTAACGAACATCGGTTTTATGTCAAACCATTACCAGCTAAGTGAGCTGTAAATGTTTTGTGTGAACGTAAAAATGTATGAACTTCAAGTTTTAATTATATAGCCGCCGAATATATGGCGGATAATTAGCGGGTTTTAGCCGAAGTTACTGTGAACTTACAACCTTCGTGTTTAAACGTAATGGGAATTTTGTTGTGTTTGTTGGATTGGGGTAGTCTGTTATAGTTTATACTCGAATTGTTAGTTTTTAATGTTTACTTTCATCGACATCAAAAAAAATAGAAAGCATTTATATTTATTCATTAATGGAAAATGAGTTCCTTTTATTATTTTGTTTTCATGACATCATAATAAACTTAACATCACATGTTTAATAATCCAATATAATCGCATGAGTTTATCCATATTTATAAATACTCCTGCTACACAAGATGAATAAAGCAAACAAAAAAGAAAAAATACAACATAAACCAAGCGAACTCATCCCCAAAACCATACAAAGTCGAAACACAGCGAACAAAACTGAAATAAAAAGCGAAACGACGAAGTAGGTTTCAATACAGCATCCGTGAATATCATATTACGAATATATCCTTTATTCTGGCGAAAAAAAAACAAAAAATCGTGGCTCATTCGTCAATATTCAGTCAAGTTATTACATTACGTGGCTGTCTCGGTGTCCCCGAGGTAACTCGCTCTATGCATACGTTAAGCAAAGATGAAGCGCGAGCGAAAAGACGTGCGAAATTAGTTGGGTTTGAAAAGTTGATAATGTGTTCTATGTAAGTTGGATTAAAGTTTAGTTTTCTCTGAGTTGTGATGATTAATTTAGAGTTGACATAATGTCTTGTATTTGGGGTAGCGATGGTGTAAGTTTTAGCTACGTGATACATTTTACGTGAGATTTTTTTTTATTTCTATGCCGCACCAAATTTTTGCCATAGAAATAAATGTAGACTAAATTAATTAAACAATATGTAAGAAAAATGTTAGGACAAGAAGATTCAGAGAACTTTATACCTCAGTCCCCCAAAAACCGATCAACGAAAATCCAAACCCAGTTTAAAACTACTCCGACCCTTAATAAAGGTTAAACCTTTCCGATATTCATTGAACGAATGACAATTAGTTGCGACCGCAACCTGTTTGGGTGGTTTCTTCACCCTCTCTCGTATATTGTAAGGTGCAAACCACACACTCACTCTTTCACGTAACTCCTCGTAAACAGTGAAGGGATCCCTGAAATTTATCTTCTACTTCGGCGGAGCGTATAATGTTACTGACTATTTTATTTAGACGTGTAACGTGTTTTGGCTAGAGATTTGCCGGCTTTGAAGTTTTTAAGACGTGTTTTAATATACCTTGTTTTATATTCTTGAGGTGTTTGATTGGTTTGTGCTTCGCTGGTTGGAAGTATGTCGTTTGATATCAGTCAGTAAGGATTTGGACTAATTCGTTTGGGAGTAATACGTGTTTTGACAGAAGTGTTTTTCTTAACCTACTACAGACTGTATTTTGCTGTTTTCTAATAAATTTAGTAAAGCTCTTCTTATAAGTCTGCATTAATTACTATACGTTGTTTTTTACTTTATCTACCAAATACATGTTAATACTAGATTTTTTTATCTTAAACTAAGAGCTCTTTTTGCTTCTTTAGCAAGTGGCTTCTAAGAGGTACAAAAGGACCAATTACATTAGCTCAAACGCGTCACTTAAAAATCAACTCGCACCTGACTCGTTTCTTCTAGATAATTCGAGATATTCTTTTGTTTTACTTAGAAGTTGAGCATCCCAGCGTTAGCAGACGCCCTTTACAGACTCAAGTAAAAAACTAAATTAAATGAAAAAAGAAAGCTTTAATCTAAAAACTTAAAGTTGCTTTAGCTTCTTTTTCTTTTAGTTGTCTAAGTAGCAGGACTAGGGTTAAAATACTCGTACATGTATATTTCAAGTGTCATATTCCTTTTTGTCGAGATTTTGCTCGAATTTTCGCGTGCAGTTTGCAGGTTTAAAATCTGGTAAGTGGTGGAATAACAGTGGGACTGTGTACCTTCTGAGTTACTGTACTAGCATGCTTTGGTACATTCAAAATTTTCGTACATTCGTCATTTCTCAGCATTTCATAACTTAAGCAAGTAATTTTGGTTAAAATTTATTATTTCTCTATTCTATTAAATGTTAAGTAATGAACTATCAGAAGCCACCGAGTATCTACCCACGGATTAATCTATATAATTACACCCGTCCTTTGGGTACGTTAAAACCTTTACTATTGACGATATAAACTGACAATATGGCGGACTCAAAGATCAAAATGAAATCGACAGGCACTGAGTTAAAAAAAGATAGCAAAATTTAGTTCTCCTTCAAAGAGTAAAAAAATGTCGCAACATAAAAATTACTACAAAATTATATTTACATCACTTTCACAGCAATAACTAAAGACAAGTTTACACTTCGATCCTAATAAATATAAACAAAGGTCAAAGCGTAAACTTTTCACGGATAGTTATCACCGTTTAATGTTGGCCGGTTAACATGGCGCACTAATCCCGATTTAATGAACTAGCCGACACTTTGGTGGAGTATTACAGGTGACATCGAGTTACGGGGAGTTTGCGGCTAAATGTAGGATAGATTTCGATGTAATTACATTTTTATCGTATATGGATGAAAAGAAGTGAAGTAGTGACGCCTAGTAAGAAAAAAAAATGTGTGTTCAGGACGCAGAATTGGAAACTTAAAGTTTTCTTTAAAAAAAATATAATTTTGGTTGGTTATTAAGGTTTCAAATAAGTAAGCTGAAAACGGCACTTTAGGAGAACTGCACACTAATATTATAACATCTCTAATACCATGAATTGAGATATAAATATTATTCTATTCTATTTCATAATAAGCAATATCATTGGCTATAAAAGTTGCACATATATTTTTGTCCAGTACCAATTATCATTTCAACAATTACGTTTTAATATTCAATCAATACCAAGTGCCTTAAAATTATAATCACAAAATTCATTCTATCACTTTTAATAAAAAAATATGTTAATTCTCGTCCTAAATATTCATTAGGTATTTTATTAAAACAGACCTTTTGTGTTGAAATCTTAAATTGGTTTATAGGATCTTTTATTTTGCTCTTTACAAACACGAATCTGGCAATCAGTTGAGAGATACGAGTATGACGTAAACTTTCATTACATCTAATATTATTATTAGCTGTGCGTCTGGTTTTGTTCATTCAGTTAACTTTAAGATATAAGCACAAACATATCTTGTACATTAATCCAAACTAAAAACTATACGCTTGCTAAGTTTCATTCAAATAAGTACAGCAGTTTTCGCTCCAAAGAGTCACAAACTTCCCTTCAAATCATCGTAAACAACACATGTTACTTGATAAAAAGTTAGCACACGAGTGCGCATCCCACATTCACACCTCGGCGTAACAAATCTTCGAGAGACCAAACGAGCATAGTATTATAATTACGTGAGAACTGTAATGAGTTTGTTTGAAGCGAATCGCGAGACGCTTTGTGGGCTCGCAACACCGAGAAAGCCTGGAGATCTCATTTATAACTAAATTAGTTCTCGGAACGTACGCGATTATAAAGTAGCGCCGGTTTAACGAGTGTTTCACTGACGCCGTTTAGATTTAAATTATGCGGCAGAAAATGTTTTATATTTGCAAATATTATATGGTTATTGCGTGTTAGGGGAATGTGATGTTATTTAAGCCTTTGTATTGTATGTCTTAAGTAAACACTGTCCTCACAATCACTACGGTTTCAACACTAAAAAGAAGAGAAAAACTAATTAAGTTCGAACCAAAAAGTTAATTTAGATGGTATAACTTAAAAGAAACACCCTATATATCATTCGATTACTCCCATAAAACGGTAGCTCCAAATCAAATTTCGAATCGAATTACAAACATCAAAGAAATTCAAACTCGCGAACCGAAACTCGATCTTAAAGTATTAAAAATTAAAACGTAGTCCAAAAGTTCCTGATAAAGTTTCCAATATAATATCGTATATAAATAAAGGATATTTTTCCAAACTTTTCTGAGCTCGATATCTTTGGGCAAGGAGGGAAGGTATAGAGGGGGGTAATGGTGGGGGGGAGGGGTACAGTGAGGAAACAAAACGGATCAGCTTGTATCTAGCCGGCACAGAGAGAGCTCAGATGGTCGAAGATGCAGATTACCTAGATACGGTATGAGTTTTATTCGAGTTTCGAGGGATGAACGAGACGGATATCGAATAAGGTTTTATTTACTACCGATACCTCACAGATATACTTACAGTTTGTATGTTTACATAAAAATTACATTGTAATTTAAGAATGGTAAAGTTCTGGGATGTTTTGTTTTCGGTGTATCATTAGTAAATATCCTGTTATATTAAAGTACATATTATATGTATATTAAAATTTTGACGTTATCTACAGTAACAATCAACATCAACAATTTATTCATATGAAATGAGAGTAAGAATATGTGATTATAACATCATTTTGATGGCTAATAAAGAAGAGCTCTTTTGTTTGTTTTATGACCACAACACTTCATGGCACTGTGTATACCCAACAACATAACTAGCACATACTATGACCAGTGTTATTTAGCTGTCAATAAAGAGACAAATAAAATATCAAAGCAATCCTCATCTAGGCGTTCTATCGCTTTGCTCTTTACTCGGTAGAGCCGGGCACAGACGATATGAGCACCTTATTTTTCGCACATTACACTTTGAAATTGTTTGAAATATGTTATACCCGTCATCGCCGAGAAACTTGTTTAAACACTAACGCGACTGCTGTTTCTTTACATAAGTATGTTTTAAACTATGCCTTGGTCTGTGTGGCAGTTTCTGTATTTTAGTGTTTAAGATCGCGTTTGAGTAGTGGCTATGATCTGGATCAAAAGGCTTTTTATGTGATAATATTTTAAGCATGGATTCATTATTGCTTGCATTTTTTTTGTAATGCGGAGTCTTCGGGTGTTGGTCTAGTAACTTATTAAAGCTAAATGTATTTATAGTGCCATTTGTTACACACATTTAATTATACGTTGCTTAAATCGAAACCGCTATTTTACGTAGGTTTGATCCTTCTTTGACTAAACACTAGCTTTCGTTTATGGTTTAAGTAATGTTTTAAAATTTAATTAGGTATAAAAAATCTAATCAACCTGTACCTTACTTAAAACATTTAACTATTATGCTAACACAATAAACTAAAACTTATATTCTATTCCGTTCAAATCCACAATACATTCAGCAATTAAAACAATATTGCTTCACTACGAATATTGCGGAGTTAGTCAAAAAGTCATTTCGCCGTCGTGTAGCGTCAATGTAAATTGAGCTCACACTAATTTAAATGCATTTGAAGCGCAAAACTATTACTATTCATAGTGATTAGTTTGGAACGTTTTATTGAAATTTTACAACAATATACAGTGATAAAATTAGACGCGCTATACAAATGTATGGACGATAGTATAGGGATGTCAAGAGCTGTAAACAATTTTGTACTAGAGGCTTACGTATGGTAGTGTTTTCAATATGAAATCATGTTCGAAATAATAATTATGTTGATATGATTCAACGCGCACGTTGATAGTTGGTTAAATTAGTTGTGTTTTCACTGATCACGTTTTCAGTTTAGTATGTAATTTCTGAATGTGATAATATTAATATACAGATACGAAAATTAGTCAGTTTATTTTATGAATTATGTATTTAAATTGAAGAATACTTCTTAGAGATAAGTCTTGTCAGGTTAGTTCAAACACTTTTTAAAAACTACTTACAATTCAGGTAATAGTAAAGTTTTATAATCAAAACGCTCAACTTGTATATTGAAATAGTTTCTAATTCACTTTATGTCTGTTTATTATCGTTGACTATCTAAGCAGCATGTAAGCTTTCAGAATATTAAATTGTTCAGTTTACCTTCAATAATGCAGCACCAACGAGCGCATTAGAAATTTACTTGAAGACAACGGTCTACGTAATTTCGTAGCACGCTACGAAAGTGCTACGATACATCTACGTCAGCGATCACTACGAGCACGAAGGTTATATCGTGGAAATAATTAAAGGAATTGAAACATTTTGTACGATAGAAAATACATGTGAAACTTTTATCGTACTCTTGTATGGAAATGCAAAAAAAAGGGAAACAATAACAAAGCGATAAGCCAATAAACAAATACATAAAAGAGTTAACACGGAATTCCGATGAATTCTCAATAAAGTTGAAAAAAATATACTCGACAGATGTTCGGGTAACAAAGATCTGGGGATCACAAGACAGACTCGGTGGCACATGTTAACGCTTCTTGCGTGGCTTGAGCGGTAAGCTGAGGCGAACGTGAGGGAAGTTTTACTAAAACACACTAAATCATTACATTACTGTGTCGATTGAATATGAACCAAATATGAACACTTCTAGATATTTCGATAAGTACCTACAACAAAACTAAAAACATGTGCATAACAACTAATTTCTAATCGAACGTTTTAAACTATTATTTAAACAAAACAAATGAAACCCTTTCAGTGAAAATCGGATAAATTAGTGTCTTAGAATAGTTTATAATATTCATTTTTACCAAATTAGAAAAATATTTTTTGTCACAATTATTTTCATCTTATTCTAAAACACCATATATTTCCCTTACAACCATCAAATATTCTGTATCAGCATAAATTTAAAACTACACTGATCCTCAAGCTCGCTCTTCCCTTATCACTTAAAGCGGGCAAAGTTTTAAGAGTGTCATTTTATTAAGTCCTCGCACAGATCGAGATCCTATCGAGAGGCTGACATGTGTCGCCGACGTGTTGCTCAAATCTTCTCTTTTAAACAACCATTCCAAGAACGGAATTCACACACTTTTGTTCTTTTTAAAGGGTTTGTGGGATTTTTGTGTTATGTAATAAGAATGTTGTTTTATATTACTCTGTTATTTTAAAGGTGTGATGTTTTTGCTGGAATTGTATTAACCTTTTTATTCGATATTTTGATTTTGATGTTTTAAATAAATAAGTTTGCTACGACTACTATTTAATTTATTCAGTCATTAATTTTGCATTTTGTATTAAAAATAACGTACAGTTACAACAAAGGTTTATTACAAGGACTTATTATGAATTCCAAACACAAAGATAAAAACGGTCTTTACCTACCTCAACATACCATTTCTCCAAGAAAAACCTTTAAAAATTTATTTAAAAAAATCAATGTTCACGTGGGACGTTTATCGCAACTCGCATGCATCCGGCAGATTGAGGGTTAAGATTTCCTCGTTTGTATTCAAGCCGCGGCTCCGTACGCGAGGTAACCCGCCCGTGCCATCCCGCCGGTAAAAGTTTTCAGTGCGGACGGGTCCTAAATACCGGGAGATTCTATTAGCGTATCGATGTTTTATGGCCGAATGAGGGTTCCGATATTCGACGGCGACATAAAATTATAATTTATGGAAGGAAAAAGATTTTTTATTTTTATCAAAAGACGTTCTTACTTTTTGTGCTTGAGGCGACAGCTTGTAATTCTTTACTTTGTCTTTAATCTAATTATAATAATATATCCGAAATATATTACATGTTCTATTTAAAATGGAAAGACTAGAAAGTCATAATTTTTAAATCACAAAGGCACATTCAAAGCGACAACGACAAAAACAAACATAAAAACAACATTTAAAATTTAGAGAACACTCACAAAATCCGCGAAAATTATGTTAAAGAAATCATTACACTTTCATACACATAGCACATACAGCACACCACCCAAGTTTGTTCTCAACACGGCAAATAAAAAGAACTTTTTACATCAAAACTTTATTTCGCGTTCCCCACGCTGATTCGTACGTGAGACCGACCATATTTTGCGCTGATTACTGTGTCTTGGTAGTGTATGAACTTTTTGCTGTATTTTTTCCTCTCCGTCTTGACTCGGGTTGCATTTTAGTTAAGCTAAGTATTTTAAAATTGTCGACGAATTTATTTTGCTTAATATTTCGACGGTTTATCTTTTATCATACATAAAACATAATATGTATGTATAAATTTACATTTAGTTTTTAATACAAACAAAACACGGTCTACTAGATTCGAAGACTTTTCTAGTCACAAAATAAACAAAACACAATCGCGCAGTGTTCAACACTTATCGAAAACGGTAAACAAAGTTTTTTACTCATGCATGTTCCCCTAATGAGGTGCAAGGAACCCGATAGCACGTCTAATACATTCGATTTGTTTATACTAAGCACGGCGCTCACACGACCGTCTTCTGTTTGCATAACATCGAGTTTCTCACGTACTAATGAATTTCAAAGGATTATTCTGATGTTATTGTAGAACGGTTGTTCGCGCGTTCTGAATGTAAAACTTATTTGTTTTAAAATGTGAAGATTCAAATCAGGTTTGCTCTTTTTCTTTTTGAAAACAAAATGGAAGCTTTTTAAGATTATTGTGATTGCGACTTTTTAACAAAGTAAAAAAAATGTATACAGTTCAAATACGTTGTTGTATTACAAATTAAATAGATTATTGTATCATTGTATCTCATGGGTTTTAATCTCATTTACGTAATTCAGTTACGTCTAGTGAAAGCGAATAACAGCATCGAAATTATTTTGAAAAAGCCAGAAAAACTTGAAGTTAAAGAACACTGCGATTATATAATTAACATTGCAGGCAAAACAAAACTTCGATACGTAATTAAGAAATAATTCAGTCTAAATATAGAAAAAAAAAAGTTATGGTTTATTTTAAGCAACAAGTTTATTTAGACATTTGCACGTGACAGGATTTGTAAATTTATGTAAAATTCTTTTGATGTGTAAAAATTCAAACTGTCTTTTACTAATCTCAAATAAACAACTGATGTATTCGCATTACGATCAAAACTAAATTATCTACGTTATATTTCACTGTTTTGTGGTAATTCTAAATTATCATTCATTAGTCGATTCAAATATTTTGTTAACGGAACTTCCGGTATGAAATATTATTATGTCTGTTATTAATATTTACAAAGTTAAACTAAAATATGAATTACAAACTATGAATTATCAAAATAATAACTTAAAGTGTTATTTTATGTAATACTTGTATATTTATAATTTTAAAATGTAACTTATTTTAAACTAACGGATGTTGTTATTAGTTGATCAATTGACTTAGACGGTATGGTATAAAAGCAATGGACGGCGCGCCGACCAGTCAGTTGAGCTTCGACTACAGAACGGATCACTTCTCTGCAAAGTTAAGTTTCTTATTTTAATATTAATTAAACTAATTGATTATATGTATTATGATGACGATGAGGATGTGTTGTATGTGTATTATGTGATTATTATGTTTTATGTACATGTACGTTACGTATTAAAGTGGGAATTGCAACATCATTTAGGTAGTTGTATATTCCCCTTGCCTCATAACAATTAAAATATATTCAGATACACATTTGTTTCCTTTTGATTCTCCTAAGTACTTAATTTGACCTGTAGTAAATTCATTAGTTAAAGTCCAAATTACATCATGAGTAATACACAGTCGGAAAAGCCTATATAGCTGTCTTGACTTTTTAACACTAATGTAGTTTGTAGTAGTTTCTGACATCAGAAGTGGGATACCTCCTTTGCCTCTCATAATTAATTCATTTTGTTATGTTTTCAGGATGGACTCTGAAACTATTACCAATCTTCTCAAAGCGATCCGGGATGCTGTATCTACAACCCAACAAAAAGATGATGACATAGCTCTGCCACTATTTGACCCTGACAAGAATGATTGCGGAGCCAGGAGTTGGTGCGACAGTATTGAAACTCTCCGTGCCGATTTGAAGTGGAGCAGTATCAAGACGGCAGCTAAAGCTGGTAAGGCTCTTAGAGGTTCTGCCGTGACTTGGTTCGAGTCCTGGGAACCATCAGAAGGCAGATCTTGGGAAAAGTTTTCTACGGACATTATTGATGCCTATCCCGAAAAGAAAAACTTATCCGAGAGACTTAGCAAGGCAGTTCTACATACATCAGACTCTGCTGATTCTTATGGCGAGTACGCTAGAGAAAAAATAAGACTGTATCGAAATACTAAAATTTCTTTCACTGATGAACAACTCATTGAATTAGTTTGCGGTGGAATAACTGATGTTGACGTTAGGATGGCCTCACTCAATAGCGGCGTCACTACAACTGCTGCCCTTATATCCCTCCTCTCAATTTATGTTAAATCCAAAAAGAGACCATTAGAAAGCGGTGATTTAGGTCCTTCGGGAATTAAACGACCAAAGCTTGTTGGTGAAAAGAAGTGTTTCACTTGTAATCAAGTTGGCCATGTCCAGTCATTCTGCCCTAAAAATAAGCAATTATCTGTTCGCAGCTCCACTATTTTCCAAGCCCCACAATCATCTAAATTTAATGATCCTCGTACAAAAATATGTACATATTGTAAAAAGATAGGTCACACTGAATCAGTCTGCTATCATAAGCAAAGAGCCGAGTCTAACCAATCCTCATCCATTACCATAGTACCAAATAAGGAAGCAAATTTTTTAGAACGACCAAATTAAACTTAACTCGTGTCATAGTTAATGGAGTACCAATTGATTCACTAATAGACACAGGAGCCAATTGTAGTCTAATAAAAGAATCAGTAGCGAGACGCTTGGGATGCCATTTGTCACCAACATCAATTTATTTAAATGGAATAGGACCAAATAAAATTTATGTTTTTGCTATCATTACTGTGCTTGTCCAATTCAAAGAAGTTTGTTTAGAATTAGATATACATGTTGTTAGGGATTATGATTTTCAATATAATTTACTTATAGGCAGAAACGCTGTTCAGTACCCAGACGTACAAATTGTTACAGATTCATTAGGTAGTCAATTATTTAGGAAACCAGTTCAAACCAAGACGGAAGTAAATGTACTTACTGACATATCAGAATTAAATGAATTAACTTCAAAAATTGAGCATCTTGATGTAGAATTGCAAGAAAAAGTAAGAAAAGTTTTTCAGGAATATCCTTCCGTCTTGGATGGGACTAGTACAGTAAAGACCGGTGAATTAAAATTGCGCTTAGTTAAAAATGAAATCGTATATTATCGCCCTTATCGTTTGGCACCGATTGAAAGGGAGAAGGTTAATGAGATAGTTCAAGAACTTTTGAAGCAAAACATAATTCGGGAAAGTGATTCTCCCTTTGCAAACCCAGTTCTTTTAGTTAAAAAGAAGGACGGAAGTGATAGACTTTGTATAGATTATAGAGCACTAAATAAAATTTTGGAAAAAGATCGGTACCCTCTTCCTCTCATCGAAGACCAGATAGACAGGCTAGGTAAAGCTAAATATTTTATTTCGATTGACATGAAAAACGGATTTTACCAAATCCCAGTAGCATTTGATTCTATAAAATACACTGCTTTCGTGACTCCCGACGGCCATTACGAATTTTTGAAGATGCCATTTGGTATTTGTAATGGACCGTCCGTTTTTCAAAGGGCAATCACGAAGGCCGTTCAACACTTGAAGTTTCTACTAGTATATATCGATGACATTCTCATTCCATTTTCAACGATAGATGAGGGTCTGTGTTACTTAAACGAAACTGTTCAAGCACTGTGCCATGCCGGGTTCACTATAAATATAAAAAAATGTAAATTTTTCGTTGAAAGTATAGAATATTTAGGTAGAGTTATTTCACGAGAAGGTGTTAGGCCAAGTGAGACAAAGGTAGCTGATCTAGTAAATTCCCCTGTCCCTAGCAACGTTAAACAGGTACGCCAGTTTATGGGTCTTGCCAGTTATTTCCGCAAATTCATCCCAAATTTCGCAGCTCGTACTGCTCCCATAACAGAATTGACTAAAAACAATCAAAAGTGGGAGTGGGGAGCCCAGCAGGATGCGGCTAGAGATTATGTAATAAAACATTTGTCTTCTAAACCCTTATTAACTGTGTTTGATCCTAAATTTCAAACAGAACTTTATACAGACGCTAGCTCTCTAGGTTATGGTGCAATTCTTGTACAAAAAATAAATAATAATAAGAAAGTAATAGCCTACTTCAGCAGACGTACATCACCTGCAGAATCTAAATACTGCTCTTATGATTTAGAGACTTTGGCGATTTTTAATGCATTAAAACATTTTAGGGTATACCTTTTGGGTATTAAATTCAAAATTTTTACAGACTGTAATTCTATTAAAGCTACAATGAATAAGAAAGATTTAACTCCCCGTGTTGCCCGATGGTGGACTTTTTTACAAGACTTCGATTTTGAAATTGTATATAAAAAGGGCAAATACATAGGCCACGTTGATTTTCTTAGCCGTAATCCTGTTGAGAACCCCATTCCTCTTAAATCTACTGTCTTAGCCATTAACAGTGAGACACAAAGTGAAACTAAGGTTGTTAATTTTATTGAAGATCCGCAATCTTGGCTAGAAATTGCCCAACAAAACGACCCAGAAACTCAAAATCTGATTGCTCAGGTTATATCCGGAGAACTAGATGAAAATCGATATTTCTTACATAATAATTTGTTATTTTATAAGGTCAGACCCAATCAATCAAAGCTGTATGTTCCTAAAGGCTCAAGATTTAGTATTTTAAGACTTTTTCACGACGAGAACTGTCATGTAGGATTTGACAAAACTTTCAAAAAACTTTCTGAATATTTTTGGTTTCCTCGCATGTCCGCTTTTGTTAGAAAATACCTAAAACACTGCTTAATATGTATAGAACGTAAAGGTCATTCCGGTCCCAAGCAAGGTTTTTTACATCCTATTAATAAAAGCCCAATTCCTTTTCACACGATTCATATAGATTGTACAGGTCCGTTTACAGTAACCAATGAAGGATACAAATATATTCTACTCTTAGTGGATGGATTTACAAAATTTTGCTTATTGAAACCTCTTAAAACTCTTAATGCCCAAGAACTTGTACCCATTATAAGGGAAACCATTACTTTATTTGGCACTCCATCAACAGTAATAACAGATAGGGGAACTAATTTCAGCTCCACCCAAATTCGTTCCTTATTTAACGAATTACAAATAGAACATCACATGATTTCCACGGGTACACCAAGGGGTAACGGGCAAGTAGAACGGTATGTTACTACTGTTATCGATATGTTAAATACTACATGTAATGGCTCGTCAGATTGGCCAAGCGGGTTGTGGAAAGTACAACAGTCAATTAATACCACTGTCCAGAAATCCACCGGTTTTACACCAATCCGTTTGCTCATTGGTTGTAATGCTAATATCCCATCTATCCAAGCTCATCTAAATGATATTATTATTCCGGAAAATAACTTTGATGTAAGGGCAGATCGCGAACTAGCTTATCAGCGTTTATGTTCAGAGGCCGATAAATTCAAAACCCGTTTTGATGTTGTAAGGCGAGATAACAAGGTTTTTAATGTTGGCGACACCGTATACGTAAACCAAGACCATAGGCGTCATGATAAGCTAAGTCCCAAGTTCAAAGGTCCTTACGAAATAATTGGCATTCTACCAAATGATAGGTATTCCCTTAGAGGAGTAGGAAACTTAAGGAACATAACTATAGCTAAAGATAAATTGAGATTATGGCCAGGTACATGGATTGACGAGAATAATGTTTAAAATTATATAGATTTAAGTCTACAAATTATATTTGTGTCATATAGTGATTATTATTAATGATTTGTTAAATAACGATGAATATTTGATCATGTTTAAGTAAACTGTTATTGTCTATATATTTGTTTTCTTTCAATACCAGATAATATGATGAATGTGAAATTTGAACTGCTGAAGTTAGTTGTTTTGTTCTAGCCTGTCTCATGTGCAGCAGGTGTGGGGCTAGATTAATGTCTAAAACAACTGACCGTTGTTATTTCGTCGTCTTAATGTGAAAAGATCGACGGTAACAATGAAAATGTATTAGACTAATTATTATGTATGTTGATCATGATATTTAAGGTAATTTGTACTTCGAGAACGAAGTACATGTCAGTATGGCCGTGACAGGATTTGTAAATTTATGTAAAATTCTTTTGATGTGTAAAAATTCAAACTGTCTTTTACTAATCTCAAATAAACAACTGATGTATTCGCATTACGATCAAAACTAAATTATCTACGTTATATTTCACTGTTTTGTGGTAATTCTAAATTATCATTCATTAGTCGATTCAAATATTTTGTTAACGGAACTTCCGGTATGAAATATTATTATGTCTGTTATTAATATTTACAAAGTTAAACTAAAATATGAATTACAAACTATGAATTATCAAAATAATAACTTAAAGTGTTATTTTATGTAATACTTGTATATTTATAATTTTAAAATGTAACTTATTTTAAACTAACGGATGTTGTTATTAGTTGATCAATTGACTTAGACGGTATGGTATAAAAGCAATGGACGGCGCGCCGACCAGTCAGTTGAGCTTCGACTACAGAACGGATCACTTCTCTGCAAAGTTAAGTTTCTTATTTTAATATTAATTAAACTAATTGATTATATGTATTATGATGACGATGAGGATGTGTTGTATGTGTATTATGTGATTATTATGTTTTATGTACATGTACGTTACGTATTAAAGTGGGAATTGCAACATCATTTAGGTAGTTGTATATTCCCCTTGCCTCATAACAATTAAAATATATTCAGATACACATTTGTTTCCTTTTGATTCTCCTAAGTACTTAATTTGACCTGTAGTAAATTCATTAGTTAAAGTCCAAATTACATCATGAGTAATACACAGTCGGAAAAGCCTATATAGCTGTCTTGACTTTTTAACACTAATGTAGTTTGTAGTAGTTTCTGACACACGCAACTGAGTTTGGGGGTTGTTACGACTCGCCTTAGTATCGTTGTGTAACTTTTTACGACACCCAGCGGGGAATATTAAGTAATCAATCTATTTTAATTTAATTAGCAATATTAAAATTTTAATCAATTAAAGTTTTTCATAGTAGACCAAAATGTCAAACATTATTAGTCAATGACACGAAAATTAAAGGTTTCAAATCGTGTCAATTCTTAAAAGTTGGCCAAACATTGGCGCCAACATTTGATCAACGTTGTTGGCCACATTTGTTTTGTCTCATTCTCGTCATCAGACTATACACGTAACGCACTAGTTGATTACCAATGTTAACAGAGCCAGTTTTGGGGTTTCAGTCGGCTTCATGTATTGTGTAAAAGTCGCATAGCTAATGGATTAGCGGTGGTCATGTCCCGCACAATGGATGTAGTGCATGTGATAGAACGACACGCGGAAATTGGACAAAATTGATGCTCTGCGGTCGGTTTCCAGTTTTGCATTGTCCGATATGTCAGGGCGAGATTGATGGAATTTTTATGTTTGAGGTGTTGCTTTGTGGCTGTTTTAATTTTGTGGTTGTTATTTTCAACTATTTGATTTTGAGGTCTAGGGGATAATACATGTTTAGGAGCATATTGCATTAAAAAACAAAGTTGAGTTAGATAGAAAAGTAACATAGTCTTAGTGTGTTTAAACACGTACATAAGAATAAATAAAGGTTATGGAATTTGTTTAACAATAACTGTAATAATACAGAAAGGATTCAAATTCACAAAACTAATTAGGGACTACGAAAATATAGAATAGAAAAATATAAGCCAAAATAATGACAATTATTTCTGAAAAAACACAACCAAGAAACTTCCAGTATAAAGTGACATCAGTGTAATCATTATCCACGTATCCTACATCATTAGTGAAAAGCACTTTCGTTATTGTCGTGTCGTCCGACCGATACGGCTTAATAGCTCCCGTTTTATTTTGCCTTTTAATGAGCACTTAAACAGAAAGCATTAAAATGTATAGGTAATGTTAATGAAAATGTTTTATGTTTGGTATCTCATTGCTATTGATGTTAAAAGCTTAAATGCGAGGTCAACCACAGAGGCCTATCGCTTAAAGTAATATTATTACAGTTGTGGAAGCGAGACAACGTTATACAAGTTGTAGAGCGCTCTCTCTCTTCCGTAGCTGCAGTAACATTGTTTTAAGACGTGGTGGTACCAAAGGCTGTAAATTTATGTGTAATTTACAAAGCGATAATTATTGTTATTCGTTGATTGTGAACGCGTGTAAATGGATTTTGTTTGTAGTTTGGGACGCGATTAGTGGGTGAGATTTCTGTAGGTATTGTCAGCCATGTTTTAAGAAATGTTGAATTTAAGAATGTTTACATTTTTAGGGAATACATGTATGTAAATATGTTATTGGAAAAAGTTTTAGAGCAGGTTTTCTTTAAGTATCTTTAGATTCATTAAGTTTATTTTCGAGTTTGAACGATGGTGATCAAATTAGGATTTAAATATCAGCCAAATCGTAATCAATCTTATTTTAATTTTGTATTTTTGAGGATAGTTGCAGGTAAGTAACTTTCAATTTGAATTTAGTAGATCGATACATATCTTAAATGTAACGAACAAAACTTCCTTTCAGACAAAATCATTAAGGTTAAGGTCCATGTCATCACTACACACGACACTAATAGGCGTAATAGGCACAATAGGCCAGGAAATAACATGTCAAGTGCGAACGAGTCAAACGACGGTACTCCGATCCCTTCGAGCGAAAGTTGAAATTATATTAATTGAATTTCACTGTTCTTGCGATGCTGTTTCATTACTCAGTGATTTATGACAGCTGTCTAAACTTTACTAATTAACGCAATTCATATTTTAGTTTTTCACAATACAAATTAACAAGTTTGAGTTTGTGTACACGATTTTGTATTGAAGTTATTTTTGGATAGTTGAAAGTAGGTGAGTTATAAAGGTGGGAGGTTCAAATATAAAAATATACTTACCTAAAACAACCTGCACTTATTGTATTTAAATGTATACATCTGTTGCTAAGGTATAAAAACTGACTTTATACCAAAAAGATATTATAATTATAAGTAAAGAAAAAAAATGTTAATAAAATAAAATTGTGTCCGACTAATTAGTAAAACTAGAGATTGTTTTACACAACATCTTGCGAAGGGTCGTCAGCTTTCCCGTTTATAATATCTCGAATAAAATGATCTCAACTTGAATATTGTTAAATATAAGAACGTTTAATTTGTTTTCCTTGAAGACCGGAGGTCGAAACTAAAGAAGGTACTTAGCTGAGGGCCCGTATTGTACTGCTTTCTTTTGAAAGGTTCGAGTTTGGGACGAGATAATAATGTGTAAGCAGTCAATAAGAATTGAATTGCATGAATCACTTATCTCATTTAGGTAATAGCTACTGATTGTTTATGCATCGAAAATAGGTTTATATGAAAAAACAAACTGTGAAATTAAATTTTTAGACAGTCCTTATTCTACAAATTTGTAACTCAGTTATTTCTAAATGTGGTTTCAACGAATTCTCGCGTAATAAATGCTTTCTTAAACTTTTACTTTGTAATGAAAAGAAAGTGAAACTCACACAGATATAAGTAAAGGAGATAATGTGTAGGCAGCCAAAATTTGTCTTATATATAACACGTCACAATTAGTTGAGGAACAAAAGTCCCTGAGAAGTTGCGACGTTGTGCCAGCCTCTTAATTGGCAAAAGTTTCTTGTCGACGAAAAACTGGGGGAAGAGCGCCTCTGAATGAACGGATGAACGAGTGAACGATCACAGGAGCGGGAGACGCCGAGAGGTGTAATTAGTCAAAAATTACCGCGAGGTATCCGTTCTAGCTGGCAGTGTAGCAAAAGTAGTTAGTTTTTGTTGCGTACGTAATTGCTTTTCTTTAGTAGAACGCGAATATTGACAACATTATTTGTATGTATAATTAAGCGAAAGCGTTCAACCGATTAAAATACTCCTCTACTATACACGCTAACAATCTTGTGTAGACTTACGACACACAGAAAATTGACAAGGGAAAAGCAATCGAGAATGTGTAAAGAATGTGGGGCGATCGGATACCTATATAAATTCACCTGATCAAACAGAACGAGCTCAGAAAAAAGTAGACCCTGAGAGAAAAAAGAACTGTTTACTATTTATTGGCCAGTCTTTGAGATCGCTCCTATAATCAAAGTTCAAAGTGACTATTACACTCAACCGTTACAGTCCTGTAATGGAAAAAATATTCAGGTCAACACACCAGTAAATTATGAAGTACTCAAAGGCCAAAGGAGAAGTTTTGCACATAACATCGTAATATGTAGCAGAAAAACAAATATTAGTTCACTACCTCATGGTTACGATCAAAAAGTTAATGAGTTTTTTTATAGCTACACAAGTATTAAAACTCGCAAACATTATGACGAGCAGTCGTCACGTAATAAAAGCGAAACGGTACAAAATATGCTCAGAAAAATGAGCGTCACAGCGGGACAGAAAGACGTACAGTTGCTCTCATTAGCCTCTAATTACAGGGGTCCGAGCGCCGCCGAGCGCCGCCGACCGCCGCCGGAAATTCAAATTTAAATTTCGTACGTTCTACTCTCGCAAATTGCGATTTTTCACCAATAAAAAAAAGGCAATACCGAATCGAAATTTTAAACGGTTATTGTTTCCTTTTTATGTTAATGACTCGTATTGAAATTTTGTAACGGATGTTCGGAAATCGGCATCGGTCGTTTAACTCCGGTAACGGTCGGGCAAGATTGAGTTCCCAACGTTTTTATTGTTGTTACTCGCTTTGTTCGCGTAACGGCCCTTAATTGTTTCTCTTTTTCGAGAACACTTTCCTATAAAAGTGGAGGCTCCTTTCGAAGAGATAGTACAATATAAATTTTCTCATCAACTCGCAGGCTCTTTTAATAAAAATATAATAATCTCTCTCCACGGAACACTTCATTAAGGCGCTCAAAGAGGCTCGGCGGCGATTATCAGTCCCGATAGCGTTTAGCACGGCAACACCATATTATATTAAAATATTTTTTATACCGGCAAACTCATCTTTGACCGCGAGCGGTGGGCGAGGGTCCTCCCCTACTTTTCATAATTATCACTCCCCCTGTCATCGCACCGGTTGAAATCGCATATCTTTAATTTCGGCCGTCGTGTCAGCGCCGAAAATTCCTTGCATTCGTAAGAATTAAAGCAGACGATAAAGGGAGAGCTGTTACTTCTTATTAGCGACGACACTAATAACCGTTCTAGCTGTCCTCGCGTGACAGTTTTATGCTACACAAATTAGAAAGCAAAAACGTCCGAGTGGTTTTCTGCGGCAATCCGTAACAAATGGGAGCAGGAATGCGCGAGGACGACTTTGGATAAAGCGGGCTATTCGTGAGCCATTTGAAAGGAGTTAGGCGTCGCGCATAGACGCTTACCGGGGCATGAGCTGGCCGGGCTGGCTGCGCGCTGCGGGCCGCGCGCCCGGGAACATTAAAACGTTCCGCGCGCTCGCCCGCCACGCCATGCGTGATGCGCACCGGACCATCATTTTTAAACTGACTTTTGTTTATAAGCGTCACGATGTCTCTTCCCTTTTTATTTGGTCCGGGGGTTTTGTTTTTATTCGGCCGACTCTGCCGCGTATTATTACACACGCCGCGTGTGTCGTTTACGTAAATCAGATGTGCCGTTAAAAATAATGGCGTGAAATGTAATGGATGTAAAATTTCAGCGTTATGGTAGTATTGGGGTGTTCATTGCGTGTTACGTATTAACTGTCACGTGTTTACGACACGCAGTTATTGTTAACTTTCAATTATTGTCGGTTCGATTGTTTGTCTGCGTCGGCGGCTGATGGTCATCATAGACCTTTATTGTTAATAAAAATATGGGAAATGCTTGGATAATTTGAGGTGACTGGCAGGAAAATGGCAATTATTATTTTGTCGTTAAAATAATTGAACATATGCATACATTTCAATTTATTTTAGTGGGAACAAATGAGTAGTTCATTTTGTTCGACTAAAATTTTAGTCCTTGAACAAAATAGATTTATATACACCATATTTATCACGCTGACTCAAAAAATATACCTATCAAAACTTTCCAAGAATTTACTGTAAACAAACACCTGTGGGTAGTAACAACTAAGAAATAGGCGAACCTTTAAACCTACGCAGGTAAGTACAAAATGGGCCGGTAGAACCGATAGTCATCTGTCAGTGAACTACACTCACCACACCTTACCTAAAGGATAAGCACATAAGCAGCTTTGTGTACCGCTCGTGTTTTGTTTTACGCTCAAACCCAGATCGCCTAAGCGGTAGAAAAATGTTTGTTGAACTTTCCATAAATGTGGAGGGATCTTGGGGTGGTAGGTATGTTGTATTCATGTCCTTGTGTTACGTTTGGCTTAGAATAGGTATGGTAAGTTATTGGATTTTGGATTTTAAATGGTTTTTCTGGTAATATTTGTATGATTTTTCAAAGTTTAAGCATGAAGCTCGAGTGTTGAACTTTAATGAGGTACCCAGCGTGTGCTACCACCGGCACATCTAAGAAAGTTGAGTTCTGGTCTAGTAAAATGATTAATATTAATCGATACGCTAAGAAGATGAAGATTAAGTAAACTTTTATTACCATTTTGAAAGTAAAAATGGTGACAAAAAACAAAAATATAATAATAATTACAACAGATGCCTTGAAATTCCTGTTAGGCTTTGATTAGGACTACATATTCTTTGTATGTAAAACTATTATCATTTTATTTCTTTGTAAGTTAAGCTTTGTACATGTATCAACATCTTAAACTTGGTAAAATAGTCGGGTTCCTCTTTTTTGGTAATTATTTTCCATTTTCTTTATTTAAAGAATATTTTTTCCTATATTTGGCTGTAATCTGTACATTTTGCTAATTTGCGTTGTTGTTACATAATTGTTATTGTAAAAATTGTATTTTTCTATTTTTAAAAGAGTAACTTATGGAGTTTCTTGCCGGTTTTTCTCCATAAGAATGACATTTTGGAACCGCGCAACTAGAGTCAGTAACGTTTTGAAAGTGCCTGAGAAGGCCTACTCGAAATAAAAACCTTTTGATTATAATTCTGCTTCCATACAAACACTCATCGAATAACAAACTCTCAAACATCATACATACGTATAAGTTAAATAAATATGTAAAGAGATTCTCATTTAGCGAAATTACCGTCCGAATATAGTGAATTCCGGACATGATTTCAGAAGCGGCCCCGGGGAGCGAATTAGTGAACCAACGTGACCTAACTGAAGATTTTTTGTCTCCATGAAATATTGTGCTGCGTTCTAGCGATAGATGTAGGCGAGTTATTAAGGTGATTGTCGTATCAAACGAGCTGGGAATTTCATTAGTAGCGTTTTTTTGCTTTAGTTTTTGTTAATTGATTTGGGATTGGAGTTTTATTGATTAGGATTTTTAACTAATTACTGGCGAGTCAGTTTTTAAGTTTTAATTTGTAGTCTGTAAAAAATGAAACGGTGTTTACTAGCTCCCAAAAAGGTTTATTAAGAAAAATATCATCATCAAAAAGTAACTGCCCCGAAAAATTTTCCTCAACATTTCAAGGGTTTGTTTCAACAAGATTTCCAGCTGTGTTCAGTGAATTTTCATGTAAAGTAACCCATATTAAAATGAAATAATTTGAACGGGGTGAGTTACTTCACCCAATAAAACAATGTAAACAGGGCACAGTGGTACGTGGCTCGCGTAACCCCGGCTTTATTTACTTTCTCAAGAGGCTTGTTTTTACAATGGCCCAAGTTGAATGTTATCGACTTTCTGACTTTTAACGACTATTTTATACAACAATATGATAATTAAGGAAGCTTTGTTGCTTCTAAATGTTCTGTGACGAGATATTGTGGAGGTAATGCAGAGTTTCAAATTATGAAGTTTTTTTCTCTGTTTATCTTGTAATGTTGCGATTTAGGAGGCTGTGAATTTGCTCGTGGATTCGTGTCTAGGGATTTTTGCGTGATGTTTGATATCATCTAAAGCTTTTGGTTATTTTAAAATAGTCCCTGACTTAGAGATGTTTCTGGCTTATTAGAACTGATGTAATGAAATGGTTTTATTTTATTAAACTTCATTAATTGCTTATTAGATTATACGACTTACCTTTTAGGAGAATATTTTAGGCTTGTTTATACATCGTCTACATTCATCTGTTAAAAAAATAACAGCATCATATTCATCCTACTCTAAAACCACAAGTACAGCAAGACATCCCCAGTATAATTTACAACGAGGCATAAGCTAAACAATGTCAGTGTTACAATGTATCATAGTTAATCCACATGACATCGTGTAATATCGGGTGGTATACAAATGTGCGTCATAATGATGCAGCGACGATGACACATCGAGGCCGGTGGGCGAGCGGGGGGGGAGGTCGGGGTGTGCTGTGCGTGGGGGGGGGGGGTGCGGACGAGTCACTCGATCCGAGCATCTGTCATAGCTCATTAGTTATGTACGGACACTGTCATGTTGATAGTGAAGGTTTGTGTCTACAAATACTATTTTTAGAGTAATGTTTTAAAGTCAATTCAATTATTTTTTTTAATACTAAATTAGCTAGAGACGCAATTTATACAAAGAGTAAGTAATATGTTTCTATATCCGATAACTATATCCATCCCAAGGTTGTCTGTAACACCACGTTTTTAGCGATAACATCGCTTATTGTGGCACCACGTAACTTTTACGTTTGCATCTGTCTTTCTAAGTTCGATCGTATCGATTTATATGTATTTATAAGTTATATTATATCAGTATGAGAATTAATTAATATTAACATAAAAGTGCAGCTTCAGGACAAAAAGAGTATATCATATTCATATACTGACTGAAATATCAGGCAGAGATTCAACCCTTAAAAATGAATCCTCGCAATGAATATTTTTGGTGAAACCTTACGTTTTAATCAATTCCATTGATGTATACCCCATTGTCTTCGGTCGCCATATTAATTAGTGTTGTGCGTCAGTATCGGCCGTCAGTAGTGACGGAACGGTATTTTATTAAACAGACAGAGCTTTACGGCTCAATTATATCGAAATCAAGATGATAGAGTGAATGAAAATGTATCTTTTTCCTCTTTTATTATGCATGCATGTGATACGATGGGTGAAACAAAAGAGGCGTCAGTTTTTTGTATTGTTTTATTATAATAAGGCTGTAATGAGATTTTTTAAAATGAGATTTATCAGGACGAAGAAAGAAGAGACACTGCGTTAGTTTTGACCAGTAAGGGTCTGGAAATCTAAATCATAAAGTTTTTATTTCTAGTAGGCCTGAAAAGGCGCTTAAGAAACTTGAGAATTACCAGTTACTGACTCTACGGGCACGGTTCCAAAATGTAATTTCTGTGGAAAAAAAACAGGAATTCTTCATCGACATTACGAACAACTTTACTATTACGTATATTCCCATCATATTTTTTTATTTGTTATGTAGATGAAAATATGTGAAAAAACATTTGAAAAATAAATTAAACTAAAAAACAAAATCAGTACTGGTTGCGAAATCACCAAACCAAACGCACTGACCACATTGAACAACCACAAATAACTAATAACCAACGAACAGCAAATACTAAATATTTAATTACATTAAACTGAACTATTCCAATAGATATTCGTACATAATACAAGCCACATAATACATGCGTGCACAGCGTATTGCAGTTTTATCAAAAGCCCACACGCGGCCAGCACAAAAGGCAGGCTATACAAAAAGGCTATAGTTTATCACCCAACCATGGGAAACAATAACATAGCCGAGAGTTAATAGTAGCCGACCCAATTAATTTCATCTCACTCGCTGCATTCTTCGGCCTGAATAGTAATTATTAGTTGATCGTATTTAGGTGAAGGTAACTGCTAAAGAAAATTTTGTAGATTGTAACATTAGGTAATAGCTAGTTTACTAGTTAATACTAGGATACAAATTGATTGCACGGCAGTCGTTCAGATGACTATGAAACTCGTCTATAGATAAAGTTTTTAAGCTTTAGAAAAAAAAGTAAAGAGTCTTACGAAATTAGCATTTTAAAAGAAGTTTACATGCCCAACACTGAAACAACACAGCGACACAAACATTTCTAAAATTAAGACTATGGGTTTCCAATAACTGCTTACTTCCTAAAGCCAATACAAGCGTGAAGATACAAAGATATGTCATTAAACTTAGTATATTACAGTCCTCGGCAGTTGTCTCAACCGTCACGCTCGGAGGGACCAACCATCAATGTTTACGTGATCCTACTTTATTAAAATTCTTCGTTCCAATCTCTCCGATTTTTCTTTATTTGGCACAGCTATGGGGGACTTAATTAATTTCCACTACGCTTCACTTCGCTCGTGGCATCGTTCATTCAATATTCTTAGTCAAACAAGTGTATTGAGTTTTTTTTTGGTGGCTGGTATTTCTTAACCTTGGTTTATGATTCGTTTTGGTTGGAAAAGAGGTTTTATTTGCCAATTTTGTGCTTCTCGTTTTTAGGGTAACCGGCGATCGATAAGCTTGGGATGGTTTTATTTATCAGTTCTGATGTTATTAAGACAATGTACTCCAATGACCATTTTTTATGAAATAAATTACAAACATTGAACGGTAAAGAGTTGCACACATGTTATATACTAAAAATACAATTTGGCGTCCAAAAACAATATATAATTGTTTTATTTTTGTTTGCATAAAACCTATCAATTACAAAAACAAAGTCGTGTCAATTAACACTGCTCTCTGTACAATAATTCCAGTTCACTGCAATGAAAGATCGGTCACCAAAAAATATAAACGAGAAACAATTAGCAAGAACACGTGTTCTCGTGTAAAACACTGTTAAATGGCTTTCAATAATTGAGCGTAACACTCAGTTGGAACTCGCAAATTGTTCTGAGCACGACACGTCATGATTTCGTCTCGTCGTTCGCTTAATGAGCGGGAATACGGTATTGCGAAGCGTGTGCTAGGGCTGAGATTTACCGCACGATGTTAAGTGTACCACAACTTGTAATTTCGAATTGAATAGACGAGTGATGTTGTAATTTCATTGTATAAGGCATAATACTAAACTACCGAGAGATTCGTTCTTATGCGAGTGAAATATTATTCTTAGCGAGATACCCTCGTGACCATTTCCGTGCTATTTGAAATTGGAATGTCAGTTTAGGGAAAATATTTTTTTTACAAAACACCTGTTCTATAATAATTGTAGAGTCTTTTTAATTATGTCCTCTACATAAATTTAATTCTGAAAATAACCCGTTCTAATTTTATCATTCCATATTTAGTGTACCAGTTAATTTCATAGCGTATCTACGAGGATAATTATAGCTTGATGGTACGAAATTAATATAAAATTAGATGCTCTACATTTTTAATTGTTCGTGTCAGCCCTAGGAAGGTGCGTAATAAGGCGGTAAACTGAGAGGTGATCAAGTGAGGGGCGGAGTGACGGATCACTGCCGACGGGTGACGTTTTTTAATGTTCACGTATTGCCGACACGGGTAGGTTCGTTTTGTAAGCTGTAGTTAGTCGATATTTGTAATTTAAGTAATTCTAATATTTGTTATTTAATTAAACAAAATTTATTAACAATTTTCTTTCTGTTGATGTTAATTAGGAACAAAAATAATCCGAAACTTTATTTAAAATTCCGATATTTTAAAATTGGGACACAGTGGTTTTAGAAATTATTCTAACTTAGAAGTAAGTCCTGGAAACAAATAATTACAATAAATCTAACACAAAAAGAAGTCTTAAATGATTCGTTAATAATTAACCTGTCTCTAATTCCATAAATAAAACAATTTAAACTGTTAAAAGCAAATGAAATACTAAAACCATCTCAAACAATTGTCACATAAGCGGAGCGTTTAAGGAAAAACGTAGCATCATCTAATAAAGGCGCTCATTAAAGTTAAAGGCTTCGCGAGTGATAATTACAATACATACTTAGCGCCGCGGCTTCGTCTGAGATAGGGACGTGACTGCGTGACGTCATAAGGGTGTCAGTGGGTTTGTGAGTTGTTCGTTTTGTGGGGTAGTAATGGGGGTTGTGTTAGTTGATCACTTTGATAAAGTCAAACTTAAAAATAAGACTAGATCTGTTACTGTTTCTCTTTTTTTCAAAGCACGTTATATTGTAGAGCGTAAATAAAGCGGGTGTAAAAATAATCGTGTGGGTAAGGTAGCCTTAAAATACCTATTTAGGCCTTTTTTCGACCCGGTGGACATCTTACATAGACTTCCTTATTTATGTTTGTAGTTGTGTACTACTCGCATTAAAAGTGGTACGTTTTTCCTATAATAAGTTCATGTATTAATAAACTATACAGTTTAAAACTTAGCAGAAAAACCACAATAAAATAAACACATCATCAATAAACAATTCAATAACACCAATATATCCGCACTGAATCCATCAATTCAAATAGGCGGTGACTTAGCTTCCAGCGTGACGGCGGCCCGAGTCACGGTGACTCGGCGAGTCGTGCGCGTTCGGCTCTCTCCGTATCACGCCGAACACTCGCTGACATGAATTAATCGGCAGACGTTTTTCGCCTGAAAGACGTTTAAGGACCGGCAGTCGTTGTTTTGTATTTTAAAGAGGGAACGATTAATGTGAATCATTTCTTTTGACGTGCTCATTGTTGGCGTTTCTTTTTAAATGAAGTGTATAATTGTCTTCGAGTGTACTCGAGTTGGGGCAATTCGATGGAGGGTGTATATCTGATGTATTTGCGGGAGTTGCAGTTTATGACTGAATAAGGAAAATGTTTAGCTTTTGTTCTTGTGTCGGTTGTTTTTATTAATGTCGTGGCATTGGCACTGAATGTTGACCTTAACGTTGCTTGGGAAAAGGCTAGACAAAAGAATGACGATTGTCAGAGTGTGATATTTGTAGGTTTATGACTTATTTACAGTTTTTTTTGACTTTGGAGTTTTTGTCATCGTAACTTGCCTGTAATTCATATTTTCTGTATATTGGAATACACATACGTTATTTATTGACAATTTATAACGTAAAGCAAATTAAAAATTAAATAGTTTCTCATTTTGTGTTCTACAAGCATTAGAAAGAAAGACAGTCTCGTAAAAATCTCCTTATACCCATCAGCAAGGTCTATAGGTGGCGGTGTATTAACATCTAATCTAATCCCTACATTCTCTGACTTACAGGTCATCATTACCGCTATATAATCACTAATGACGCATAATAACTCTCCACCGCTTGCACTAGTGACACGGGAGATTTAATCAAGTGGTTTGTTTAAGGTAAACTTGACACGTTGTTATGTTATTAACAAGCAAGGGTAAAAAGTTACTTAGGCTATTTTTTATTCGACTTTTTTATAGTGAGTTGGTTTTAAAATATATATATAGGTAATCATAATTCATTGAATGATGAAAGTAGTGTCCTTTATTTAATTTCGAAAATTTGGTAGGTCGATAATTTATACATATTTTGTACTTTTTATTCGTTATTCATGTCTATACCCTAAAATTCAGCCAACGACGTAATTTTGCACGTGTCTTTCGTAAAATCTAACTAGAGGTCAAAATTAAATCAGAGTTATAAATACCTTTATAATTAAAGCTCTTATATTTCACATCAAAATAGAAATGAACATATATTTTATTAAATTCCCTCTACTGTTAATCAATTTCAAATTGCTGTAGCAATTAAGCTTGTAATTGTGATTTCAAATATTCCAATATAAATTTTAATATCCTTTGAAACATTCTTGCCTGGTGTAATCTTACTTGGAATACTCTATCATTTTTGTACTATTCATCTTCTTGAGTCTTTGCTTAATTAATTTAGAAGACTAAGCTCAATTTGAAGAATGCTGATATTGCTGGCCCTTTAAACAAGCCTATTTGTTCTATGGTTCTATTTAGTGCTTAATTAAATCAATTAATATAATCTAAACACAATGCTGTTACTGTTTTAGTTTGATTTGATATGATGAAGTATCGTTTTGTGTCAAAACTTAATATCGTTCAATAACGTTTGTAAAAGTAATAAACTCATTTTATTTTCTATTTTTATTTTATTAAGACCTACAGTAACTAACAAAACATCTTCACAAATCCTCTGGTATCATTACGTTAATTTTATCATTCAATTTCGTTTCCCTACAATATAGAGCTTAATTAAATACGTATTTCATATCTGAGGATCTCGGCACAAAGCGCAAAAAATCTTTTTTTCCACATAGTTGAGCATTTCCCTTGCCTCGGGCCAAATGTTTCATGTAACAAGCCCCTGTCGGGATACCCATGGCAAATACGGCGAGGAGGTATGGCCGCCGGAGAAATTAATTATTGCTTAGAATTTTTTATATATCGATGACATTATTCAAATTAAGTAGGAGTTTGAAAAATACTCAATATTTCGTCAAAATTAATATTTTGGTTTTAAATAGCAAAACAGATGGGTGGGCAGAGGAGAAATTCGAGAGAGTTCGAGTAGAAGAATATTGAAATGCATTTCTTCAAAAGAAAGTCAACTAATTAACTTTTCAAACATGGCAAACTATCATCGAGAAGGCAAACATTTCATACAAATTATATGAACAGAAACCATGACCCATTTCTCATAGTGAAGGACGCGGGTTGACGGACCCGCAGAAAGACGTCAAAGCGCTCATTAGTTGCAGGACGCAATTCCGTCGCTGTCACGTGACGCGGCCGCAACACGTGCCCGTCACGCCGCGTGACGTTTGCGCTGCGGCCGCCGCCCGCAGATCGGCCGCAGCGAAATAACATGCGGTGCGGCGAGCTCAGCCGCGCCGGCTCTACTGAACCCTCAACTTATTTTTTTAAGCACCAAGCTGCCAAGTGATTTTAAAAAGCGAAAGTTTATTTTATAAAGGAATGTTAAAATTTAACTTTTTTTACTCACTAAGTTTTTTGAACTTTTTTGATTCGGATTGATGCGCTTAAAGATTTATGATGTAAGTGTTGATCTAATAATTATAATGAATCGTACGATCTCTTATAAGTTTATGCGTATAAGTCTCTTTCCATCTGTTTTAAGACTCTTCTTATTAGTTCGTAACTGACTGCTCTGCGTAGTGGACTCCAACATTAAACATGTTACCTCAATAAATTAAACATGCGATCGTCACTTGTCAATAAAACTGTTTACTCTACAAATCCAACATGTGATGCGATATCGAGATAAGAACATAATAATTCAGCTGAGCTGCTTATTCTTGCACAGGGAGAAACAATTCAGGGAAATGCTTTATTACGGCCATCGGCGATGGGTATCTTAAGCCTTGGTCAGCAAATTGGCGGTGGTTTGTGTGTCAGGCTCTGACAAGTTTTATCATCCTTTAAGGATGGCAGATGTTCTTGTTTGTTTACATCTAGGATTGACGATGTAATTGGCGCCGTGGCTAAGACGGGGGCATAATTTTGACTTGGCATACAGTACGTTAGTGAGTATTTCTTGTTCTTCAAGTCTCTGTGACTGATTTTACGAACTTCCTATAAAATAACGTTGATGAGTATTTACACAGATCACCAAAAAATTATAACGCTCGGATAAAAACAAAAGCAAAGACTAACTTTTGGATATTTTTACCAGCTAATTACCTTTTATTTTCCTTTCAAGTAACAAATACTCAAACATTAGGGTCTAATAAAAACTAAGTCAGCGCCCCGCCTCGGCAACACTTAAGCCGTCATTTTATAGTAGGGTTGTCGAAAATCACGACTGCTAGGGCCCTGAAATATGGACTCGTAAAGTATGCGAGATAAGGTGTGTCAGTAATAAATACGGGGTACCGTTGCGTCACAAATACCGACCCTTGGCCAATGAGATTTCAATTTTGTTATTCCACGAGTTTTGGCTTTTCGATTTTGTTTTAGTTGCTTCGCTTGGTACGTTTTTATCAAGAGTTAGGGCTGTCGAAGCTGATAAGGCTTAAAGCTTCTTTAGTGAATATATTAGATAAATTTTCGTAAGCTACATAATATACAGAATAATTTGAATGCCGTTTCATTCTCACAAAAAAAAGTGCTATTCGTAAAAAACCTACGTTGTGCGACATTAAAACATTTCTGAAAATATTTTATTCAAACAGGCATCAATGGGACTGTTTTATACTATACAATATAGGAAGTTGTATAGTGATATACTAAGCCATATCATGAGCTATGAAGTCTGTTCTTACAACAATCTTCGAAACCAAAAAAACTACAACAAAAAACCCACCCGTGTCTCAACTATCATCAGATTTACATAGTAACATCACCCCATATGTTATATGATACTCGTACGTTAGATATAGAACCTTTTTGGATATTTTCAAGGTTAATTCGGTCTGTCGCTGATGTATTCAATGTTTGGGTCATATGAACGTTGTCGCCGGGAATTGGGAAATTCTCGTAAGGGACGCTTGCAATGATATTTCAATTAGACGACATGTTTTTTATTATGTTCGGTTTATTTTTTTGGTGAGGTCGTTTTTTTGGGAATTTGTATTAGGTTGATGTTGGTATGCTAGGTATATTATATAATTGAATGATTTTTTATATGAATTTAGTTGTAGATTATCGAGTAACATATTATTCGTACATAATTTTTTAATTTATTAAATTTCCATAAACTTTATATTCATTTGTTTTTAGTATTCGGAATTCATTTGTATTTTTAGTCAGCGCCCTGAATTTGTAGCAGTTTAAAAAGTACAACTAAACGCAACTCTTAAAAATGTATTTGGATTTTTGAAACTCAAGGACTCGTGCAAAAATTTAATTATTTTTTGTCCCCTTATACAAATCAATAAATTCAAGCCATATTCATACATCTACAAATAACACATCCGAAAATGTAACAAAACAGTTGCAAAACATACCCTAAAATAATACGAAGACCAGGATCGCAAATGTATCCGTTCCATGCGTATTGATCTCCAGGCAGCATTCACAGGGTTATTCGACTCATACAGATCGTAATGCGGTCGTTTGCAATGACGAGAATGGTTTGCTTTTTCTTACGAACCCCGTTTTATTATGTTTTTACAGTATAGGCGCAAATTTTTCGCGTAATACCCCGCTTTGGCGACCTCTATAAGCTGCCTAATATCACGGAAATCGTTCTTCGGATCTACATTTGAATAGTATTATTGTGAACGTTATACACTGATGTTGTCTGCGGATAAAATCAAATGGCCTTTCTAATGTTTGGGCTGGGAACGCGTGTTCTTTGAATTTTTATTGTTGTTTCGGTTTCTATGTAAATTGCAGTGTTACGACCTTAACCCGTACAATGACATAGTTATAAGATTGGTCTATTAATACCTTTGATTCTTAAAAAAGATGTAGAATGTGTAGATGTTCGTTTTCCCGTTACATTATAATTGCGCAAATCAAAACCACATCGGTGGTCTGGCGGTCGCTGACATAATTACCGGAGGTTTGAGGGTTTGGTTAATTCATCACATACATAATTTACACAAAATTATGCGAATCTCTGACGCACAGAGTTATTTACTTTTATCGATTCTCGGTAACGAAACTGGTTGACAGCTTATTTGTTTGATTTGAAGATAGAATGCAAACTATTTTTAACAGTCGCATTCAAAATAAAAATCTTTGTATTTGTGTATCTGAGTGTGAAGTGAATTGGTGATATTTGACGGCTCTGTCATTACCGGGACAGTAAAGAGTCGGGTTGTTCGGTTTACGAGGGGCATTCCCGTGACCCGACGACCTTATTACGACAAGCTAAACGATAGAGAGTAACGAGATCGTGTGAAGTTATGACGAATATCCGATTGACGGTGGGTAGTTGACACCGGGTAGTTGACGGTTGTTGTCAGCGGGTATTTGACCGCTGTGTCCAGTATAAGTGTTTTTGTACTGTTTAACTGGGGTGTAGAAGTTGGGATTCTGTTACAGTGTAGTAGTTTCAGTAGCGGGTAAGTTGCAGTTAATTTTTTATGGTTGTCGTCGCATAAAATTATCAATTCATAATAGCCTGGTTTTTTCGCTTTCGTTTTACCTGTGTTTATATAATGATTCACTTTCAATTCCTTACAATTCAGCGTCTGACTAGCTTCCAAAATTGCCATCGTGAGCTAATATGATGCGTCATCGACTATCGACCAACACTTAATACGCCCCCGGATACCTGACGCGAGCTAAGAAGATAACACGAATTGCAAATTAAAACGACTTTAATTTATTGACCGCCAGTACATTGCCCGTACATTCCACCTCACCCACCAAAACAGAGATCTGATTCCCTATTTAACCAGCGAACACGAAAATTGTATTTTTGTACCCGAAATTAGATTTTTAGTTGTGCTTCACACAAACGCTTTATGTCACTTAAGGGACAGGAAATTTCATAAGCGAGCGACTGAGAACGCCGAGGCCTATATTAAGCCTACATTGTTTCTTTGGTGAATGAGAAATGAGAGTTAAAAAGTTGAGGCAGTTAATATTAAGTTTTGTTTCGCTTTGATACAAACGAGCCGCCCGTGCTTGTCTCAATCTTCGTGATTTGCTCTGAATGTTTCATTTGTTATCTGTTCTGTTTTTATTGCGATCGCAGCTTGTTTAGCTAATTTTCTATTGGATGGAATATTTAGTAGCTGTGATTCTTAATGTTTGTGTAATTAAAAAAAAAACTTCAAGTCAAAACCTGATTAAAATATACATATTTGTATGTATATTTTAATCAGGTGCTGATAGGTAATGTTTTAATTTAAAATAAAAATCTTTTGACTACTACTAACTTATGGGAATACAATAAATTACGTTAAAACGTCTTTAATAATTAATTCTTAAAGAAAATTTTAATATTATTTCAAACAAAATGTAACATCAACTTCTACATTTCATAAAACTCGTATTCAAAAGAGGTTTTTCCTTAGCTATTTTCCACTTTATTATTGTAGGAAAAACGAAGGCAAGTAATTAACTCCCGTAATTAGCTAAGGATGTAGGCTCTTTATACTTGTAGACTATCTATACATTTATAAATTATATATGTATAACTTGCTTACTTGTATAAATTGTATAATTATGCTCATATTTTAATGTTATGTTAATAAACCTTGTGATTTCTGGATAGGTTGAGGTTGTATAATGAATTTATGTAGTTAGGAAGTTGTATAATTTACATACATTTAGTTACGAAGGAATATGTGCCGAGAGAGTAGAAAATACAGTCTTAGTAGATATAACTATGAAGATTTTTAGAGGTCGTACTAATATTATTATTGAAGGAACTCTGTGTGACTGCATATTACATTTTGATCGCTAATTTGTTATTTTGAACTAGCTTTTGCCTGCCACCTCGCCAGCGTAAATCTCAGTTATAGCTGCAAAAATACTTCCCCCGTCTATCCGTCTGTTAAAAAGTGGCTTATGTATTAATCCAGGATGTCAGCTAATTTTATACCAAATTTCATTAAAATTAATCCAGGCGTCTGAGTGTCAAAAAGAGTAAGAAACATCAATCCATCCATACTTACAAACTTTCGCGTTTGTCATATTAGTAGGATAATCTAATATTATGCTTTTTGTCAAGATAATCGACATCCACGCAGGCAAAACTGAAGCCATCAAGTACTTAAATATGTTACAGTTATTATGGTATTTGTGAAGCCACGATACGTTGTATAACACGCATTATAAGAACACCGTCTAAAAGTCTGAGTAAATTTTTATGATAATGAAGAATCCCATAAGATTATTCGGGAAATATTTCCTAAATATATGGAAGTGAGGGAAAAAGAGAGGTGTTATAAATAACGTTTTTATCGCCCCTTACTACGTAATGGTGCGGGGGTTCATTAATAGAATAGCATTATGTTCTTGCATTATAATCGAGTTGCGTGGTTTCTTGAGATCTTGTATGAGATGTTTTCAGTCTTTAGAAGTGTCGAAACACAGCGGTTTTGAAGTTAACCGGTATTATGATCATCTAGGATCTGATGATTAAATGTTTGTGAGTATCTGGAACATATTTGTTCTTGTTTATTTTAACTACATTGATTAGAGTTTTAGTACAAAAAATGTTACCTACTCCTTAAGCCTGTCGTTCTTTCTTTTCACTCTTTAAACGTATAAGTGTGTGTCCCATTTCCTCTCAAAATTGATCGTGTAAAACAAATTAAGAGCTGCCGATAGTCTAACATTCCATTACTCTTAAACTCAGTAATCTCCTAAGATTGAGGTCGAAACACCACTTAATTTATAACGGCAAAACATTAACGATAATGTTCGGACGATGCTCGTAAAAAATTACTTTATCGCTTTCGCTGAGGCGTTCGTTATTAACTCGAATTAACAATTTGCAGCGCAATTCTCTACATCTGTACTCCGTAGTTAATAACTTTATCGTTCAATAATAACGTTCTACGTTGAGTAAAAAGCCTTAATGTGTATATAAAGACAGCGGCGCTTAGGCGAGTAACAAACCGCCGCGCCGTTCCCGAGTTTACTGTTCAAACTCAATTAAAATGCGACAATTTTGTTGGTCGGGGCGGAATTAAATCGGAGTTACATCGAGCCGGTCTGTCGCGTCCACCAATATGACGTATTACGGTGAGAGCAGGCGAACGTTCGGCTAATGTAACGGATTTCAACATTCTCGATAAATAATTTGGAGTATATTGCTTTTCCGGGTTTGTTGATTTATCTAAATCAGATTTTTGTTACATGAAGTATTTGTATGTTGGTTATTCTTCAATGTCAGTTAGAAGCTGAAATATATCATATGTCATTATAGCTTATTTTTAGTTACACAAGTTGTCTATAAGGCTCTGACCGGCTGGATTTACTTAAATTTATTCATCATTAATTGTTGTTTTTGGGTACATTAAATATCAATCGATTTCAGGGACAATTTTTTTTTTAAACAATCTCACGTAACGAACTTACAATACCCTGTTTAATATTGTTTTGCAGGACCCCTACTTAGTAGTTGTTTGGGTCTATTTATATCGTACCTCCCAAACCTTAGGGTGTTCACGTAAATAATTCATTACTACCCGCATTTGTTATGATGATACTGTGGTGTATTCTTCTTAAAAGAATTGGTTTCTATTTGAATTGTACTAAGTAAAGTGAACTTAGTTACGTATGTAAATTAAAGACAAAGTTATATTGATAAGAAAGGTACTGGTTTATTGAAATTGTGCCGCTGTGTAAAGTAATATTTTTAGTCAATAGCTATCAAAACGACATTTACCGACTTTTTATGTTTATGCTACAGAAATTTCGATATATGTAATTAAGTTTCGTTAAACCGACCTGTATTTTTTTAGAACTGATTTACCTGAGGTTAATCAAGTCAACTATGAATCGTAAAGTTCCACTTGTAAGACCTAGGTTTGTAATATCACCGACTACATAATACTGACACTGACCTTTACTCGCTCCGTCCGGGCCGCGCAGTATCGAGCACTCCTCTATTGTGCCGAACGGTGTGAACAGTTGGCGCACATCCTCTTCTGTCTGCTGCTTGCTGAGCATGCCCACGAACAGCTTCCGATCTGTGTGAGAAACAAACCATTAACATCTCTATACAAACCACGGTATAGCGCTCCCTTGCTAGTATACTCCACTAAAACAGTTCGAGTTGCAAGCGTTATCGAGATTTATTTGCACGAAATATGAATCGGATTGTTGTACTAAAAGTATTGAATGTCTATGTATTTTGTTTTTGTATATTTGTATTTCATTCAATCAATCATTTCGGTATTCAAATTGAAGTGTTTTTTCAAGTTTTTCAAAGGATTGATTATTGGATTTTAAATATCAAAACAGACGCGCGTTGAAGTCTACGAGACGCTAAGCGGCTACGTCGTAGTAGCACGCCTACGAGATGCTACGACTCAACACGCTTGACTCAAACATTTTGAAACTTAGCTCTAAGTACAGTTTGTTGTGTAAGCGTCACTAGCAACAGAGCGCAGTCAAACAATGAGGCACACCACAGTAAGCCTAGCGGTGGTGCGTGGAGCGGCGGGCTTAAACTGGACTTCGGTGCCAATTGTAACCAGGAGCGTCCCGAGTGACCGGGCGAGTGCGGACGGCGTCATGACAGGGCGCTGGCGCTGTAGCGCGGAACGTTCGGGTAATGGCGCGCTCACACAACGCCACATTACGTGGCACCGCTATCGCGCGACAGTTTCCCGCTGACACCACGGTACCTATTAATTTTGTGTGAAAAACAACTTGTTAATCATGTTTCGAATAATTTGGATACATTTAATAAGTCGTTTTTCGCTTTACAACGATTTAATATCAATGAGTTTGACGTAAATGTGCATACTTTGATTAATATAACATTAATTGCCAAAATCGTTTCTCTTCTTGTAAATATTTTTTCATATCCTTTTACAATATTAAGTTTAGTTTAATTGAATAAAACTTTATTTTGTATAGCCGTATGCGCATTTACGTAGATGTTTGTAGCGCTGTGTGCGCGCGCACTAAGTTGCTACTGTTGTCAATGTTAAGTCAAGGAAGAGACAGCCTAGAGAGAGTTTACAATTTTGAAGTGCATCGAGAAATTTATCTGTCGGTACTACTCTTAAATAATGAAACAAAAATTTTGTTTATGATATTGTATAGTTATATTTTACAAATTAAATTATTTTGATTACACTAGAACACGTAAAGCATCTGATTTGTGAAACACACGTTCTTTAAACCTCTGCTAAAGGTCGATTATTAAAAAAATTCAAAATACTACAAATGAATTTCTGGATGCACACAATAAATGATTTTCCAATATTTCCTCCAAACAGCGCCCTATCAAAGGGTGATGAGTGAGCCGCCGCCACTACACGCGCCCGCTCCCATCACCTTATCACCATACCACATGTGACTGTATCACCATCATCACCATATCTCATCACATGTGATGTAACAACAACAGCTCTATGATAACACATAACACACAGTTTTAGTTAATGAATACAACGAACAAAATTCAAATTCAGGTCAACACAAAAATTAGCACATTACACTAAAACGTTGCAATGGTGAATCGACGAGGGTCCCGTAGATATTAGGGGTCACACATCGATTAGGGACTACGGAACCCTCTGGGGGCTTTGTTACTTTTAGACTTCTGTGTGAGCTAGAAGTACGCGTCACCAAATTATATTCTTCTTTTTTAAATCGAGCGGCAGAAATTTAGGGCGTCAAAGGGCTCTTTACAGAAATCAGCGATCAAATATGTAACTTTTTAATTAAATTAATGACATAATAACATAAATCCACACTAATTACGCATCGAAATGAATACGAAAACAGAAAAAATAAAATAGTTTTTACAGCACGACGATAACTAATGGTGCAGAGTGAGTGTTTGCGTTCTACGTCGAACCTTCTACTTAACTGTCAAGTTTGTCTTGCCAAGTTACTTTAAAGACAATCAATATTCAAAACAATATAAAATGTATTTTTTTTAATGACTTTAACACAAACTCAAACACAACTTAACTTTAAGTCGATCTTAAATCTGTCTCTCCTTTACAGTACAAACTGATAAAGGCGCGACTCTACAAAAATTAAGTTGCGTTTACTCATCAAAAGGCAAGGCGTACTCAACGAGGTTGGACGTAGACGTTCGCTCACTGCGCGCGCTATTTGACAGACAGTGACAACAGTACAGCCTAGGGCACGCACAACAAACGCTACCTGAGTCCGCCTAGGCGCGCCGCCGCCCGTCGCCCCCTGGAACACAAGAACACGCTACACACTTACTCCACCGCTCCACATTGTCACGATGGTGTGAGGAGGAACCTAACATACCTAGGTACGTTACACCTCTCTTTTTACCAGGCTATTTATATTGGTTATATATTTATAATGGACTGAATGTGGCGATGATAAAATTATGAAGTTTACATTAAAACAAAGAGAAAGATTTGGTGGTTGTTTGATACATAAAGAGCAGAAATTTAGATTAAACATTGTGAGATTTAAATATGTGGTATGTACAAGATATTTTTGATAAAATTGTGGTAATTGGTGTTCATAAAAAATTGAGACAAATAGAAACATTTTTATGTACATTCGCTTACTGTTAAGTACTAATCTAATTAGTTTTATCAGAAAACAGTCCATTCAACTCTTAAAACAAAATCATGTTTAACTTGAATTCCTGTGGAATGAACGAACTTAAAACAGTGAAAAAACATTAGTAAAAGACCCGAAAACCAACTGTTCAAACACTATTGAACACTTTTAAGGACTAAAACCGCATTGTACCCGGCCAAATTAAACGCAAACATTTGCTGGAATTCGGGTATTTGCAGTCAAGAAAACATGTGTACTTTATTTATCATTAACTGCTGCAATTGGATCGCTACGTTTATTAGTCGCTATGCTACGAAAATGTAGCAAACATTTTGCTACGGATTCTGATTGTGTATCTCTTGAGTAGTATGACGTGATTTTTTAAGTACTATTTAGGCGAAGTGCTTCAAAAAAGAATATTAAAATAACAATCTAAAATTCCAGCATCAAACGAATCAACATTCATGTTATAACTATCTTTCACAAAATTCAAACGATAATTTTAGAGGGTAAAATTTTATACGAAAATCACAAAAGAATAATCAAACACAAGTACTAGCAGATGCATTCAGAAACTACATACAAACAACAATCCACAGAGACTCGACATTTCGCAGACCTTTATTTGTGTACAACACAACAAAAGTCCAATTAGCTATCTTTAACCCAACACTGCAAACAGGTATTCTCGAAACTAAAGGGCACAAAGTTCCCGAACAATGCACGGCACGGTACGGTACAGTTACGGTACGGTTACGGTTTCTGTGCCGTCTGTTCCTAAATTTTCGGAATTATTAGAACCGGTCGAGCGGTCATTAAATTCAGATTTATATCCGCCCAGCCGGATATCTCTCCCGTGCGACTCTGCTAATGACCACCTAAATTGAGATAATTTCACAGCGGACTTGATAATAAGGCTGCGGACATACGCACTAGGTTAGCTCTCGCGTTATCGGGAAGATATGTGTGTTTGCTCTTTAGTGGCTTTTTTAGGAGGGGTATTATTATCATATGTTTGGTAATGGTATGAAAATAAAAATTAAGCTGTGTTTTTCGCAGTCCTCTTTTTGGTGTTTTTGGGCTAAAAGGCAAGGACAAAAGATTTCGAGCTTCCAGCTGGTTCTTTTAAAATTGGTCGTACGTTATGTTGGTCAGTATGATAAGACAAAAAGTGTATTTAGTTTATGTATTACTACAAAATATCAATACGCAACCCAACCGTCCACTAATGTAGCGTCCAAGTTTCCAACCACCGTAGTTTGGAACTCCCTCCATAATCACTTATACCCCTGAAATGAACAACCTTTTTCCTGATTACTGGGACTCGTATGCATATTGTACCTTTTACCGGCGACTTAAAAGACTAGAAGTGACCCTTAAAATAAATCTCTCAGACATAATCCCTGAATTAATTTGAAAACATATTCATGTCTCCCAGGATTAAGTAGGTTGAGATTCTTGAGTATGAGCGCTAAAATGGGCTTTTTGCTGAATCATGTTGTGATTTTAATTGATATAATATTTTTTTTATTAGATCAAATGATATTTATGATTATTAAATCTAGCATATATAGTGGAAAAAATGATTTACCTAAATTATTTTCTTGGTTGTTTTTGATTAGGATACTTCATAAGGACATTGTTGATGAAACGTGTAATATTATTTTTTTTCAAAAAAACTTGCAATTTTCCGATTCATGATAGCTTTTTAGCGAAAATTTATAAAGCCGTCTAAGTCACCGAACTTGACATAGAAATAAATACATGCATCTAAAAAACACAACCCTCTTCTCGAAGATGTCTGGTTAAAAAAAAGCCTCATTAAAATGAATCTGTACCAACTGGACAATCATGACGTGAATTCATAATATGATTCTGCTGAAAGACCACTTTAGACTCCAGGTCAAAAGTATTTTAGATATTCTGACCTTACCTACCCTACCTCGAATAAATTACTCCGAAAAAGGATTAAATGTAAATTCGTTTGTCATAATTTTGTACGAAAATTTTGAAACTTTAATTGTGAATAAATAAAAATTAATTGGCATCTAATAAGGAAAGTAAAATTGTTTTTAAATCTTTTTTTATAATATTTTAATAATAATTTTTGTAATAAGCATATACATGTCATGTATTACCCAGTGTTTAATAGATAAACCACATATGTTTTATTTTGTAAATTATCAGGAGTCGATAATCACTCAACAAAAATTACACACAAGTAATTATCCGCATTAAAATCTCATCGAGATCCCATCACGATACATACAATGGTGAGCTCAAAAGCCTATGCTTTTAAAATAACGAGTCATCGATAGAGATCGCTTCAATAAGCCTGATAAGCCCACTTGTCTCTCTGCAACATTTTTACTCGAATGTTAACACAGAACACACAGTCACGGAAAATATTTTGAGGAAAGTGCCTTTAAACTGCTGTGGTACTTAACTGGGTCCAGTATTATTATTATTATAATTCGCTGTCTGATTTTCGTTACTCTTTGTTTCGTGTCATATACGTAAAATATTATAAATAAATATGTACAGTTATTTGATTTTGTAAAAAAATACTATCAGAAGCGACGGGAGAAAGAAAAAAATGTCGACTTTTTTCTTATTTGACAAATACAATATGCTAATGTTGATCGTCATCTCATAATGCAGACACGTGCACGTAGTCTGCGCTACTTCCATTTATGCCTCTACATTCCATGTTACCAGGCATAATCGTTCGACTCGTATTAAACTCACCTACGATTGGCTGGCGATTGGATGCTCTCGACGCGGCTAATTAGACAGTTCTGCAAATCTGGTACTAGTGGGTATTGTGAGGCTCGAGCCAAACTCCATCGCAATGATGTAACGTAGGTAGGATGCGAAGCGATTCCCTGGATGTCTTTTGTTTTTAAACGTGATCGTTTTGGGTTTTACTTTTTCAAAAATTACTAGTGGCTGTGGGCAGTACGTTGCTTGCTCGGTGATTTTTTTAGAGTGAATTATGGAGTGCACTAATGTTTTTAATCATCATGAAATTATTGCTAAACATTTTTTGTGTAAAAATGTAAAGAGTTCGTTATTTCGTACCGTTATCCAATACGAAAAATAATTATTTCGGTTTATTATTGTATAATCTGTAGAGAAGTTTTAGGAATATTGTCATAGTTTTTAATATGCACCATTTCGTCCTGGTTTAATTTGTGAGAGATGTTTTAGTATATACTCTAATGCAGCAGAATGAGTGCAACAAATTCGCTGTTATTGTACTCCGGCCACTGGTGTGTGCTGGTTGTTTCGTTTATGGCTACTTTAGTCCGCCGGCTACCGGCCAGCGTGTCGTGCCGGTCCCGCCACAGCCGCAACGCTCCTCATTAAGCGCTAATGCAACACTATAGGTCGGCCCTTAACGCCGCGATAAATAAACTAATTATACGCTGAATGGGCACCAATTTGTACTGGGAATTGATTGGTTATTATACCTACGAAGCTGGCTGGCTTACGTAAATCAGTTACGACGTTCTGTCTTAGGGGAATTTATAAATGGTATGGAAATGTAATATGCGTGCGTATTACATACCCCAATTTCACATTCTCATAAGAGGTGTAATATCCATTACATTTATCAGTACAATAAAATAAGTTTTCGAATATGGTGACCAAAAATGCTAAAGTATCGGATTTCGAAGGTTGTTCCGGAAAACTATACTTATGTTACGTCATATTTTGTTGTAGCAAATGTTTGTCCGAATACTGCGCAAATCTAATTTCCTAACTACATTGTGAGTACATAAAAACGTTGGTAGGCACCTCGCACCTTCCCTAATACCGTCCCCAATCAATCATAACAACATATTGTTTGCTTGCAAGGGATAACATTTCCGATGTAACGTGAATTTATGAGGGTTAGCAATATTATTGATAGGTTTCATGCAACATTAGCGGCTTGATTGGTAGCGATGCCTGTTTTATTTTCGGGAGAAATGGAAATTGATCGGACCTGCATAAAATGAGGATTGAATTTGGTTTATTTAATGGATATTTGTGTAAGACGCGTTCGGGATTTTTGGGGGTTCAAAATGTACCTACTCGATCTTTTTGTTTGAAACTTCATTTATATTCCATGCAACTGTAGAGTTCAGTTTATAGTTAGTGGAAATAATAGAAAAAATAACGACAGTAAAAATTTATTACTTACTCCATCTCAAAAAAGTCATTAACCTAAAGCAATGATTTTCTATAAACGTCGTGAAGAAAAAAGAGATTCCTTTTTTTCAATTTTAGGTCCCTATATCATTTTAAATCTAGAGCTCTAAAAGTGTCCTTAAACTGACAGGTAACGGACCAAACCACTCCGTTTTTATAAGACTGTAACATTTTTATGTATCATAAAACGAGGATTTTTTCAAACGACCTTTATCTTTTCGGCTAAATATGTACTATGGAGGTCGTCTCGGAAAAATCTTGGGCGCAATTTAAATTATTTTGCCCGCGCTTAATTACATGTAAACAGATATCGAGCATGTATATTTATACAAAACATGGTGTAGTAATAATGTCCCTCCGATGAATTTCGGCTATTGTACCATTTCGTAACAGATTTTTACTGCAACGTATTAAACATACAGTTAGACCCATTGTTCACTGCTATAAAAATCGACTCGACCAGAGATCTGGCCCACAACTAGGACTTTGCATACTTCCAACCAAAATAACAATAAGTATGATCTTAGGCTGCTAAGGAGATGCTTACATTAATTTTCATGTGAACGTCTTACTAGGGCAAAGACTACGTAATTAAAAAAAGGTTATAAAAAAAACATCACAGGATTTTCTTTTCATAAATAGTATAGAAAATTGCCGTGGCTCCAGATAAGCACATTACACAGGAAATTTCCCTCCCCCGCAAACTCTTGTCTAGCTTATAACCCAGTTAACACGATAAAGTCTTCATTTTCGGCTTGAACGTAAATTTTCCAAATTGGTTATAGGTAGCTTTAAACCGTTGGAGCGAAAATTTCAATGTTCAGTTGATTCCATTAATTAGGCATGCTGTGCTCGCCCCATCGAGCCAACTTGAATAGCCAATTACATTGATAATTGGAGGTCGCGCAGGTGTCTTGAGGACAAAGGCTTCGGCGGGGTGTGAGTGAAGCCAGCCGGACGAATCGGTGATGCATCCACTGCTACTTATTGTAATTATGTATTTAATATGGCTGACGTAATTATAGGTTCACTGCTTGAGATTACATTTCAAGCATATTCATTATGTCTCAGGTAGTAATAAATAGGTATATAATTTACCTAATCGGTATGAATAATTGTGTTTACGACAATATTATACTTAAAACTATTTTCAAATTACTGTCGTAGAAGAAAGCCTGACCATAACCATGTCATAATTGCATTAGAATACGATTCAGAGCACAATAATTTAGTTTTACTTAAGATATGTTCTGGTTTTAGTTTAGTTTAGGGGATATCAGAAACATCAACATGAAAAACAAAAAAGCTCTACGCTCACAATTTAAAGCTTCATTTTAGTGTGACGAATTCTACGAGTTTGATTCTATATAGTTTATGTGAAGTTATATAGCTTGTTTACTGCTAGGGGGCGCCACTGTACCGTTATTACGTGCTCAAACATTCCACTTAAATCTATCTGGGTTACTGTTCTACTGTTATGGCTGTCTACACTCTATAGCCCACACCATCCTTTAGGAGGGAAACTTCCTCATATTTGGAGGTTGCACTGGTTGACTAAGAAAATTGTGGGTTCTGGAATACCCGACTTGTTCAGGCAAACGATTTAGGGAAAACTTCAAAGTTGTTACCTTTTTTGCTTGACACAAAATTAAAAGTATGATCCCGTAACATTTCCGTTTTCAGGAAACATGCGTTACGGCCAGTTTTTACTAACTATTTTCTGAAGTATTGACGTGACGTCGATGACAGCATAAAAAACAAAACTCTAAAATGAAATAAGGTTTAATAAAATCAGGTGCAAAAAGTAGAGCCACTGCGTCAATAGCAGTAGCAGTTCATATCAGCACTAACTGAAGGTGTCACTCACAAAGGAGTGTGATTTTTCCGGTACAACGCAAAATTTTTATGTACGCTTAAAAAAAGCAGGCTTTTGGACACTGAAATGTGTCATAAGTGTATTTTTTAAATGTGTTGTTGCCATTTTTTTTGACGTCAAAGACTTGTTTAAATTTTGGATTTTGAAGTTGTGTCAAAGTTGTTACTGCGACTAAAATGTATTTTCACTCATATTAATTTGATAAGTGTCAGTTTTTTTAATATAGACAGTTACAATTCAGCATGAAAAGACTTGATATTTTAATAGCTTAGTAAGTAACAACCTGAACATATAATTGCAACATTTTTTTACCCAAACATCCTGACATGAGCCATATCAGAGTAATTTATTAACATGAACGGCCCGTCAAACGTCGGGACCAGACATTCTGTGGTTAAGTTTAATAGTCATAATTGGTGGTGTCCGCTTTCCGCCGGTTTCCACCGGTTTGATCTGGTCGGGGCAAATTGAGCCAATGCAATTAATTTCACGCGAAATGGTACGTTTTAACTGCGTAGTATGCGTAGGGTTAGTATGTACCTGGGAGCTGCGGTGCGACCTAAAAATGTGGTTGACGGTTAATATACATTATCGATTTGGTTTCAAATTCACTCGGACTAGGCAGGTTTGGCTAATATTTATGTAATATTGTAGAGCTGTTATGATGATTGCATATTTGGAGTTGGATTTTCAGTTGTTTTACTCTCGTATACGAATGCATTGTAGCATTTGTATAGTTTTAATTTCATGCTCCATTATTTGAGTATCAAACAGTTGAGTACCGAAAAACAATTTTATTGAAAGTAATATGTAGTATGAAAATATGAAATCCTAGGATATCGTAATCAAATACTTTTCGCTTAAACTGCTGTAAACTTGACACAAAATAAATAAAAAATACGTTCGAACGGATTTATTATGCTACGTTCCGTTGAATTGATTTCGCAATAAACAATTTCGTTTATATTTTGTATCGGTTCGGTAGTTTCCATGAAATCTAAATATAAATGTTGGCAAATATTTAACTCGGGATATTCGGTTCTCGAAATTTTAGTTGGCAAATAGGAACGCAATCTACTGAATATGACCCTTTAAATCGCTACGTGAAAATTCAAAATTCTTGGTATCTCATAATCCGTTCTATACCAAAGTGTTTTATTTTTTTTTGTACAATGTTTGATAGCACTCTATCAAAGCTTGATATAGAAACGAAGTTTCTCTTAGAATAAAAACTTATTTTTATATCTACCAGATAATAATGCACTAAAGTTTTGCATCATTGTGGATTGATTTAGTTATTTTAAAGAAAAAAAATACCTTCGAGCGACTAAAACAGCTTTCCCACACCTTAAAACTAACCCAAAAACTTTAAACCCGGAACCATAATAGTTTATCGTCGTACATATAAGTTTTAAACGGTACATAACACGAACTCACGTTAATACCTAATGAGCGACCTTTTTGTAGTGATTATAAAGCGATTTTCATCCGCTTATCAGATTGTAGCGATGCTTAGTCGAGCCTCAGATAGGTCGAAGCGAATGTGGGATTAGTTTAGTAGTTTTTATGGAAACTGCATTATCTTTTTGAAGCTTAGTAATAATGAGCTTAATTAGGTAAAATAAATAATTCCTTGGTGTATGTGATTTTGTTTCTTTTTTTGGATGTTTTGTCTTGTAAAAAGGCTTGTAGAAATCTGTAGCTCAGAAATAAATTGAGAAAATTTGTTATTTTTATCAAAATATTTTCGTTAGAAACCGTTTAATTACCTTTCAACTTGAAAGATGAGGTAACATCTAAAACCTTGTTTACACCTACTTTAGGACCAATGACTTGGTTGCTTACAACCGAACATAACACAAGACGACCCATATTTAGACCAAAGAAGGTTTTAATTCATTGGACGTTCACTCGCTTGACTGACTCCATATCTAACACTGTTTACTACTTTGAAGATGTCCTACATGCTTCTGATCTACACGTTGGAGTAGTTTTGGTGTTTGTTGATCAATCATGTTACAGCGGTAATAAATATATTTATTAGTACTTTAACTTGCAAATAGTAATTGAATCAGGGATTTTTTTTTCGAGTAGAATGAAGTGGATAATAAAATGAAATTCTTCTCCACATTATAGTCAGACTTATCTTTACAACAAGAAAAATAATTGACCCTCCTATCAACAAAAACTAAATAGACTTGACATTAACAAAATAAATTACGTAAGTGAACTAAGTTGGTCCTCCACACCACCCATTGAAGTCTATAGGGCGGAAACAAACGCAACATTTCATCTTCTCACTCGGATAATAAAAGGCTAAACCAGTGACTCATTAGTTCAAGATGTTCCCAAACTATTGGGCCGACAATTCGAAAGTGAACAAGAATGTTGGGCGAAGCCGGGAGGCGTGGCCTCCTACACTAAGACGGTTAGACAAAGTTCGGTTTTGTCATTAAACCGAAGGTTTTGGGAAATCCCTTTACATGTAACTTGGGAGTTCTGAACTTGGCGTCGAACTTGAATTTTTAATGTTTAATGTGACGTTGGCTGTGTGTGGAAGCGATTAATATGTGGAGGAATGTTTGAAAGATGAGTAAATTTTAAAGTAGCATACTTGAGAATTATTTTAGGGCATAAATAATACCCAGTTAAATATGAATTTCATAGAATAATGAACAACAGTTTATTGCGTATTCTTATATTTTCGTCACAATGTTAAGAGAGGATATTTGAATTATTATAATTTATTTAAAATAATGTGATTATTTCTTTTTATAAAAACTAAACTGATCCCTACAACTTCACATCTGAAGTTCCATAACTCAAACATCTTACAAGCCATTGACTTTACACTCCCAAATTCGATCAAAGCCAAATAATCGTCGCGACATAATAACCGGACCTCTTTTATTTATCGAGTACTCGAACATCACTCGTGGGCACTCGTGGTAATGGGCCCGCGGTTTCAACGATATTTCCTTTCGACTTGGTGATTAACTGTCATCGTTCCATCGCCGGATTCATCGTCCATTTTGTCGGGCAATTTTCATTTAGCTATCATTAGGCAAGGAAAGTTTTGGAGTACAGCCCTTATCCCATCGGATGTGGACCGTTGTCCCAGTTGATTAATTTAGGTGCCGCTAACCGGTGTGAATCGCAGATGTAAGTACTTGATGGATGTTTTTCGTGTTTTTGTTATGATCGCGTTGGGGGATTGTTCTGTTCTATGTTTATTATGGTGTCGGGTTATTTTTTAAGTTGAAGAATGATCATGTTCTTTGACTTAATTAAAATCGGATTTTTATGGAATTTATGATACGATTAGATTGAAATTTTCTGTAGGCTATAAAGTAGCTAGCTTTATTTGCAAAGATTACGAGATGGTTGTATAAGTATAACGATAAATAAACAACTAAGATTCTATACAGTGCATTTAATAAAACATTTCTTATTATAATTTATGCTAACGAAAGTATTTAAGAAAATGTAAGTTTAAGTAATTTATGATAAGTTACCAAATCCAGGTAAATTAAAATTATGGATATCAATAAGGAAACTTTGTTTTGTTTTACATAATTTATTGGGAAATGGCTTAACCGATTTTGGCTAAAACTTTTATGGGATTACGCTTTAAAACTTTCATTGTTTTACAAACTTTTTTATTAAGTTTCAATAATAATAAAATTTGAATAACTATTTACTGTCAAACTTTTTATGGAGTATTTTAAAGATAAAGATATTTGAAACAAAAATAGCGAAAAACTTATTTTTATTAATTTATTATAATAAACAAGAGGTAGGTAAGTACGTATTTCGTTACGTCGCTTACATAATTATACTGGACACTCGCGGCTCCTGAGAGAGACGAGTAGAAGAAGAGTGGACAGGCTGTTACCAAGCAGTAGGACATTTCAGGCTAGTGATGTAAATAATAACTTATAGAGCATCTAAGTTAAATATTGATTACAGTGAAAAAGAAAAAATCACAGTATATTATTAATGCATCATACTTTAAACCATACTTAATTTAAAACCATTATTTTAATAATATAATCAACTTTAGGTTTACATACAATACCAATATAATTACATAGGCTTTACTTTAAGTCTGTAATCATGTCTGAAAACAAACATGCTGATTTCATTTTGAATAGCGATAATTGCAAACTCTTTGACCAACTTGTTTAGATGTCATTCAATGTTAGGTTTGATTTTACTGTAGTATGAGAATACGCTGAATGATAACTGCTATTTGTTTAATTGGACCTTTTTGTATGAGTTGGTATTATTAAGTTCTATTCAGTGCAGCGTTATGCATTGGATACGCACTTCAAAATTTTAGACAACAAACGGTCACAGTCCACCTTTGACCACGGTCGGCGCAATTCGGCCGAAACGTCGAAAAAAGAAATATCGTAAACCTTTTATAATAACATCATGAGTAAGACCAAGTTGCGAAAGTTTAAAATACGCACTCAAATATTTATGAAGGCTAAAGTATATTTCTATAAATCCCATATTTATCTGCTTAGCATTTTCTCATAATGAGGCGAGACACATAGAATCATAATAGTAACTCAATATTACGACAACCAATTATCTAAGACCAAATTTTTGTCTCATCCAAAATCTAAATACCTAAGTCAAATTAAACATTTCTGGAAAATTAAAACACTTTTGATATAAAAAGATTTTACTGAATTGAAATCCTCCGCTCTTTTGAGGTTAATTAAAAATAGTTTTGAATTACGTTATCCCTATTACAATAATCTTACTTAATCCCTCTACTCAATACTGCCACACACACAAATATACCACAATACTCATTCAAGTCAAACCAATCAATACTAGGCGAAGACGGCCAGCAAAAGAATGTAATACTTAGACACTAATAGCGTTTGACGTTTTTTCTGACCCTCCTTTATGTTACATTCGTGTTACTTTGATAAATTGAACTGCTCGAGTACGTGCTAAATGTCTGTTATACTCATTATAGAGTGTTCTATTGTTCTTCATGATTTTATTATTTTGTGCAAATCATGCTTCTAACAATAATTTAAGTTGAGTTAAGATATTTTAGTTTCAGAAGGTTTTATTTGAGTTTTTAAGGTTTCTAAGGGAGTTTTTTAAGGGCAATGATTGACTTAAGTTAATCTTAATCGATTTTTAAATTCTCAGTATTTGTTGTTATAGCGGCAATGACAGACAGAACGGGGGTTCGTAATACAGTCCCGTTTTACTTTTTGGGGACAGAATTCTAAAAAGGGAACAATTAAATCAATAACAACACACCAGAAGTACAAATTCAATCCAAACGCACCGCAAACCGGTGATAATGACCGGGCCGGGATCGAACGGTAATACGATCATTGACTGTGTAATGACGCGCGGCACTACTGTCTCTTAGCTTTATAATGGCTTCATTTGTATGTGGATAGCTCATTTGTACCGGGATTGGATTTAGCCACGGGATACGAGAAGGAATGTTGTTTTCTTTGTTAGGTTAAAAATAGAATAATTTTGTTAATATATTTTTATTTTGTTTTCTATTTAAAGAGTGCAGTAAGTAGGTTAAGATAAGATTTTTTTTTAATATATTATGGCTTCAGTGTAACGTTTTCTTGAGGAAAATCATTTTTGAGTATGTAATAGTGACTTGATTTTATTTTCATGTCAAGTAGAAGAAAAATCTGTATGAGTTGAAAAAAGTTTCGCCATACACATATTATTATGCAAATATTGTATAAGTTAAATAATGACTAAACCTGAACTGCCATGCAACGTCTCCCGTATGTCATCGGTGCGGGGCAATGCGTTGCAGTTCATCATACACATTGATTACCACCCTAGCTCATTATAAATTAGGAAACAAGTCGAGTACCATGGGAAAAACAAAATACCATAACACCAGCAGTATTTATACCACTGCCATTACATACCCACGTCTGACAAAGGTCATTGCAATCTATTATTGAGGCACACCAGTTCCTATCGATTCTCGTATGAATTACTGATAAAAGTAACAGAGAAGACGGGTCAATGTTACCTAGTTATGGTTTATTAACGTGGTATTTATGAGTGACCTTAAATGCGACCTTGTGTATTAAGGATTTAGTATGAGAATATGTGATAGATATTTTGTTGTTCTGATTTTGTTCTATGGGATTTTCAGCCATTATTTTTAGTCATGGAATTCAAAAGCAATTTTTTATCATTAAAGACAGAAAGAACGTGGGAGAATTTGGAAGAGGCCTTTGTTTAGCAGTGGGACACAAGAGGCTAGTAAAAAAGGCTCTTATTGTAAAGTGATCTAGCATACAAGTTCAGACTACCAGTATTGCATTGGGACTCAATGACTTACCAAGTAAATCGGTTTAAGAAAGGAGTTTAAGATGTTAATAAGTCAATTGTTTTATATAGAACAGAGTACTTAAATAAATCAGATACTACTGGAATATTCTCAATTAAAAAAACAACTACAGTCAAAAAACGGACGTTCACTTTGACCTTTGTTTAAACGACCAAAGCACTAAAATAATGATGTTTACTTATTTATTGCTTTGCCACAAAGGTCGCAAGTTTATGCCCCAAAATATAAAGTGGCGGTAAGTGATATGAATGGAAATTGACTGACCACCTACACTGTTTTAATTTTGTAATTAAGTAGTCTATATTCTGTGTCAGATGGTCCAGTACTGTAGTAGTACATTAATAAAGGCTCATGGGACTTTGTTAGTGTGAAGTATAGTATCATACAGAGCTCTAGCACATGCCACTAATTATTGCCAAGATGTAAACGAAATACACGCACAGGTGCAATATTGATGTACAATACATAATAAACCTCGCTTTTGAAACATTCTACCTTAAAAAAAAATCACATCAAAATTCACAAAACAGTTTTAAAGATCGATGAACAAATTTAGGGACAGATAGATGCGGGAATCGAGTTTGTTTTATACAACGTATTTACTACGGACTATGACATGTAATAAAACAATGTTATATTATCGACGAAATTGGAGTTAACATTATACATTAATCTAGAATATCGTTGGCTACCAAAAATGTAATGGCACATAATAAATACTAACAATATTGCATAAATTCTCGCGTAACCTAAAATTCCATCGCAAATTGAATTATTTATCAAACGAGCAGATATTAAAACGATTTTATAGTCTATAAAGTTTGGAATTATTATTTTAATGTTAATAGCATCAATAAATCCCGTTTGTAATGGGCGTGGACGTCACAATGTTGTGAACAGGCGATAGCTTGTCTTCAGATTACATATTGTTACTTGGATGTGTGAAGAACATTTCATATGGATAAGAAAGACAAAATTATGTAAAACATTTATTTTTATTTCTCAGAGACTACATACATAGCGTATCGCTTGACATCACTACTTCATGATAATCTATATTTGCGTACCTATAACTTCTCCGAAATTAAAGGCCTAAGTGTAAAAAGCATACTTGACACAAGATGAAGGTTAACATTAGAAAATGTAAAGAAACGAAGTTACACTGTAAAAAAATATCAAACCCGTTTTAGTACAATCAAACTTGCATAGAAGCAACTACAAAAATAGTCAAGCCAAACATTAAAACTAAAAGTCATTTCTAAGGAAGTTTCGTTGTTCAGAGAAAAACTAAACACAATGATGGAAACTTGCAAAAACTGTTTCCCTCTTAAGCACCATTCCGTGAGTTGCAGGAATAAATCAGAAATTAGAGGCAAGTGTTGTACTCCAACGTACCGATGCGAAAACTAATAGTCGAATAATCGAATATTCGAGAACTCGAATGGATCACTCGATTCCGTCCCGAATAACAGAATTAAACTGTGGAATTTGTACTGTTATTAATAAAGTCATAATTGGAGACACGAGTGGAAAATTAACGCTAATTGGGGAAAAACAGTTTTCAAAAAGAATGAAGCATATTGTAACAGTTTATTTTGTTGAATAATTTAACGTTGTGTATGATTTTATAAATGATGCACGCTGTGTAATTGAGTGAAAAATGTTTTCGTTAAAATTCCTTGTCCGCTTCATTGATTTTATTAATTTCTGACGAATGCAGAGTAAATTTACTGTTTCGTTAACAATTAATTATTATTGCATGAATAAATATAAATAAAAATGATATGATGAAAAATCGTGCGTCAAAGGTCACTTCACTAGTGTCGACAGCACGTTCCGTGAGAGTTAACCATCAGAGGGAGATTCCCACTTATAATTTATTAACAGGTCATAAGTGCTAAAATGTGTACATTCATAAGTCCAGAGGCACGTGCTGGCTCCTCGTATAAATAATTCAACGTATCTTGGTGCTCATGTCTACACCCATTCAATATTGTGTCTTTCACTTTTCCCTTTTTTCTGGAGAAAGAATAATTGAGGAAACTGTGAGGCCGTTCCAAGACTGCGAATTGATGATGGTAGTGTGTTAAGGAATAGTGTTGCGTGTATTTTAAATATTGTTGATTTATGTCGCAATGGGGAGGAAAACATTGTGTGAAAAATTGGATTTTATACGTTAGAAACTATAATCGTCAACCAGAACAATGTTGAGAAATTATTGTTCTTTCTTGATCTTGTTCCTTGTATAAGTAGATTTCTCTTCACAGTAGCATACAACAGTAGGACACTTACAGACTGATATTCGTATGCCACTAGACTAGGTAAGGCAAGTCCATGAAGAACTTTTTCGATCCACATAAATGTAAGCAGGATAGGGTCCAACCCATAATGAACATTTCGTTTGATTACATATCGTTGATACATAATGCAGTGGCGACACACGAACACGAGCTACTTTAATAAAAGTTTCGGGGCCTACGTCCCAAAAACGTTGAACTAAAAAGCATTAAGAACCCAACCAAATTGAATTGCTACGGAACCTTTCCTTGCTAAGCTATTTATGAGTGGATAACAAGCGGTCGGGTTGGCAGGCTGGCCCCTCCCGGACAAAATTATAATTGGGATATAATATGCGGAATATGGGACCCAGAGGATTTTGGACACGGAAGCTATATATTTTTCCGGGTCAATCATTTTGTCCTACCAAATGCTATAAGACGTTTAAGTACCGCATACGCTAAACGGGAAGATACAATATTTATACTCGCTTTAAGAAACAGGCATTGGTTTGTAAAATTATAGCGACTAAAGAAATAACTTATTTACAGATAAATGTAGGATAATAGAATAAAGTTTTACGAAATAACAAAAGAAGTATGATAGCAGAAATTCTGTTCTGACTTGGATAAATTGTTTATAGGCTGAGTTTGAAATCTGAGAGCATGACAAAAGGGAAGCGGATCCTCGGCCGTCCCCAGAGGTAGTCTCGAGATGCATTTGAAAACAAACAACACATTCAGAAAGTTTCAGTTGCAAACTTTTATATTTCAAGTTCGGTAGTCTCTCAGTTTCGACAGGGTTATTTTGTCGATGGCCACCTCCAAAGTTTCCCGCAAAAGCGTCAACATTTGGTGTCACTTTTCCTTCGGAAGTTACTTTAAAATATTTACGACTCGAACTTGGGCGGTACAAGAAAAATTCGCCGAGTCGTATGGCGAATTTATAGTTTGTCGATGGAGTGCGGAAGTTTCGCATTAGAGTATAATCTATCTTTGCTCTCTTATTTTTGTCGTTCCGGATTTATTTGTGTTTAAAAGTGCGGTGATGTAAGATTTCTGGAAGTTCGCTTGTTTTGTTTTATAGAGATCCGATACGAGGCTTGTTATAACTTGCAAAATCTTGGGGGAAACGGAAAGTTTACTTTGAGGGGGGTCTTGTTACCTGCTCATATTTTAATATAATATTTTAAACTACGTCCAACTTTTGTTTTGTTTATTACGTTTTATCGACTAGATAGACCAGATTGATGGTAATGGTTAATTAGAAAATAGCATGATCAGTACTTTGCTGGGGTTTAAGTAACAAGCTGAACACGTCATCATGTTGTGTTTGCGCTTTAAAAAATCTTTATTATCATATCAGCCCATAGACTTCCCACTTCTGGGTACAGGCCTCTTCCCATATAGGGAAGGTTTGGACATTGATCACCACGTCCTCACTGCGGGTTGGTAACTTCAGGTTCCAATATTTGGAATTCAGGTTTTCTCACGATGTTTTCCTTCACCTTTTGCCAATAATTTTAGAGTAATTAAGAAAATACATATTATATTATAACTTTAAAAAATCACATCGGTACTTGCGCGCACTGGGGATCGTACCTGCACCCCATGCATACCTACAAATCCGAACATAGGACTGTAAGGCCATTACAGCCCGTATACGTTTGTATTCTATCTAAATAACCAAACGCATAGTATTCAAAAGCTAGAATCAAAAATAGTGACGTAAGCAAAATAAGGTAAAACCAAGAACGATCGTAAAAAGCGTCATTTATCTCGAGGCCGTAATGATATTTTCTTCCACCTGGTGCAAGAGCAGTGTATTAATGAAAATCACAAGGAAAACCAATCGCTATTAAAACCGTTGGAATCTCATTACTTCCGGCGGTGCGCAGTCGATTTATCTACGTCATGGCGACAGTCACTCCGGCTGACAGTCAACACGGCTCGTAGATAATAAAACACGCCACAAACATCACTATCTATCACGATTTTATTTACGAAACTCCTTTAAAACAATCCTGAGGTGAAAATTACGACTTCAATGTTAAAAAGACTCATGTATTTAATATTGTTCTAAACCAACCAAAAATTGAAACAGAAAATCAAGATTTAGAACCCAATAAGTGAGATGTGAAATTGGACTCTACGTTACTAAAAAAATGTCAGTAGTTTTTGTGCGAATGAACATTTAAGAAGAAATAAATGTCACAGAAAATTGTAGAGTCAAGAAATATAACCCTAAAAGGCAAAAAGACATTAGATCTACCACACCTGCGTTTTTCTAGAACCCGCAAAAAAAACTGAAACACTCGTATATTTCAATTTCATAGATTACTATATAGCTTCATAAACTAAAAAGGTAATAAAAACGTAAGCATAACTCAAGTGTAAAGGACGTTAAGGGTCTATTAATTTTTACTTAAAAGGCTCTTTGTAATGAGGCTTAGATTCACAAAGTGGCATTTAACGACACAGAACACGCAAACAGACAAATAGTTGTCATTATAATACCGTTTGTTATGAACGCACTTCATATTTTATTCAAGAGCATTTCCTTGATAATGTTTCATAAAGTAGGGGTGAAGTAACATCGTTTTCGTGAGGAATTATTGACACTAATGACAGTTCCGGAATAAATAATCACTCTATACGTGGGAGTCATACATTATGCCCAAAAACTATTTCGTATAAAGTTTTTAATCACTATGTGGAAGACAATGAAGTTGAACTAGTTACGTAAGTAAATGAGTGTGACAAAAACAAAACAATAACGGAAAGTAATCTACTCGTAGTAAATAACGTTACAATTTGAGTAGAAAAGTAAATTTGTATGAAAACCCATCTAAGCCTAACAAATATTCCCGATGTGGAATTAAATCAAATCATTCAACAAAATGATTGATCACAACACACAATTTTGTGTGCGCGCCGTTCGGTGGCTCGCTTCAAGGTGAATTTTGGTAGATTGGGTGTTACATTTTTAATGGGTATTTGATATGAAATACGTTTGAATGTCTTTGCTTCGTGTGGTTAAAATAATAATAATATGCTGTCGTATGTACTTGTGGTAATTATAGAGATGGATGTTCATGCTACTAGTACATAAAAAACAACTAAATAAATATATGCTGTATTTATCTATTCTGTTTCATAAAAACCATTAAAAACCACCAAAATGTACAAGACGCACCCTCCTCCCATTTAGGTACGCAAATACAATTAATGTTAAATAAATTAGCCTACAGCATTTCCTGTTAAGGCGCATTCACAGAGAATTTTAAATAAGAAAAATCTCCGCTTGCTGGGATATACAAAATCACTTGGCGCCAATCCGGCACAAACTATTATCATTAAGACTGTACAGAGTTGAATTTAAATAACTATTTAACGGGGCAATAATGGCGAGGGCACGTACGTGCAGCAGATGTTAATTGCTTGCAGCATTTAATAGGCACGCTCAGTTGAATACGGCTCTGGCGCCAGTTCGGTAAGGACACAGCCATACCGGCGTAATAGTTGTAACGATCTTACGACTAAATGTCGAGGCGTCATTGATTTTGTGTGACTTTGAAAGTTCTGCTGTTGGTGTAAGGTGTATGTATGTAATTTGGATCATTATTTTTCTGTTTACCTTGCATATGTTAAGTAATACCGATAGCTCACTTTTTTTTAGTTAAGTCACTTTAAGTCACCTTCATTCTTAGCACATCAAAGTTAAATAACAAGAGATCCGAAATACCTACTCAGTAGGTAGAATAGCGACCATAATAAAAAGTCGCACGCTTAAAATCTTCCAATCGGCGCTGACCTTAATTTTAAGGCCTCCTCAACCGCACCAGTCTTCCGAATGGAAACCGCACTGTTTCCATACCGTGTCCAACTACATCTGTCTCACTCTACATTCTAAAAACGAGATCGCTCTATCTTTCTCTCTCCCAGTGCATTCATTCGAAATATATTTCGGTTTGTTTGTAACGCGAGTGTCGGTTTTACAAAGATTTGAGTCTCAAATTAATCATGTTTCGCTTTGTGTGATGGTAAACGAATATGAGATAAAGTTTTTGAAGTGTAAAACGAAACGGTGAATGGGAAAGATGATTTTCACAGAACGTTGACGGAGGAACTTCGCAATTTCTACAAGTTTGCCATCTGATAGTCAAGTCTGGAGATTTGTTTGAAGAATTTTGCAAACATAAATCTTAGTTGAATGTTTACAGTATTTTCAATGGAATGAGACGCCGAATACAAGTGTATTACATTTAGATTTGAGTATTAAAGTGTTATGGCTTGGTTTTTTATTAAACATAGCTTTAGTCTTTACTGGGTAAAATAGGTTTTTTTTAATACCGAATTTGTAGGTATTTAATACTTTCTCTTCACGTTAAAAAATCATTTTTTTTGCTGTTATGACATTCGAAACACACGTCATTTCAGTTATATAACAGATGAAGTCCTAACAGACAAAAACTACCACAAAAATTCGAACACTAACTTCACCTAAATATTTCCACGAAAAACTGTTTAGCAGCAGTTCACTTCGCGTGTTCATATTAACAACATAATTCTAATGAGTGCTGACATCAATTAGTTATATTTGTCGTCGGCAATTCCCTCACTGTTGTGCGCGCTAGTGCCATGTTAGGTAAATGAAATTTCGTTGATACGAATCAGTAATGTTAACTAATGTTACGTGATGTTCCTTAATTGTTTTTTATTTTACACCCTGTGGGTTATGGTGTTTAGTGGCTGGTCTATTTGTAGTGTTGGCCCTTATCGTGTTTTGTTTAAAAGGGAGATTGTTTAAGAGTATATTTGGTTACGATTATTACAGCTTATTGTTTGTGGAAGTCTGTTGAAGGTGGCCGTAATTTTAAATCAGATCGAAGTTGGTATTATATTATTGTCTTGATGAGCTGTTACTGTTTCATTAGTTAATAGGTTTGAAAGCAGTCATTTGTCAAAAAGATTATCTACTTAATATTTTTTTTGTTTATTTGTCAGCTGGGTCCAATATTTGGTGTTAATAAAATAGTTTCAAAAATGTGTGAAGTAAATGAGCGCCTGAATAAATTTACAGTGTGTTAATTCGACGAACAATATTTGAGTTGGGTACATCAAAACTAGTCAAATATTTATGAAAGTTTTATAACAGGATTATTTTATCAAGTTTAATACATTTTTTTAAATAAATGTAGACATAGCAATTTAGAAAAAGGATACATTTTTATTCTAACCTTTTTCTTAATTTCGAAAGATTTTTTGCCTTGGGTCCCAATATTAGGGTTCAAAAATCATAATATTAGGCACAGCTGGTGTAAGATAATGAATTGCCTTTAAAATATTATTTTGTAAAACTATGTCGTACCCATTTTTATGACAAAAAGAGTTAAAGAAAGTTTTCTGACTCAAAATACTCGTGCTTGGTTTTATGGTCAAATTTTATTGGATATCTAGGTTTCTTTATTTGAACAATGATTTTTCCTAGCCTATTGTGTTTCACTGCTGAGCAAAGGCTTTCCCTAAATCCTACCACGTTTTATGACCTGCACTACTTCGCACTAATCCTTTTTACTACCAAAATTCTCTAAACAATTATGTCAAAATGACCTAATAATCACCACAAAAGAGCAAGCACAGAGAACAATTATCAGTTAATTATTCGTCTGCATTTGCTAGTGACAGCGGCCTGCAACGAGATACACGATGTAATCCGCACCCGCCGTGTCATGTTTCACGGTCTAATAAACACATCAGCATTCCTACACGTCCAACTTCTGACATCTACAACAATTAACAAGTAATTAGTCCCCACTGCGGCAGTTAGCACATAATTATAAACACATAACAGTTTGCCGATGTCCTCAGACGTACACTACGTACTATCTCCATACGATACATGAATCGATAACATTCAAGTTTGAATCACTCAACCCGTCACTAACTCATTCCATGTTTAAGTTTCAATAATTTCCTCCGGGATTAGGGATGTATTTGACGATGGCCACCAACTGTGAATTATTAACCTTACCCAACCTCTTTGGGTCATTCAGACCCCAAAATTAAATTACAAGACTTGTAATTTGGAAATTAAGTAACTTGTTATTATTTGGTACATAATCTGTATCATGGCTGTAATTCTGTAAGTCAAATTATTTTGGTTGTTTTCAGTTTTAAGACGACGTTTAAATTATGAAATGAAATGTTATGTTTACTTTTGTCTGTAGTTGCGCAATATAAGATGTCAAAAACGATTTGATGAAATGTAATTTATTTAAACAAGCGACGATTGATCTAATGCTATAAGCAGTTGAAAAACACACAAGTTATAATTACATAATATTGTTTTCAAAGGGAAATCTGCAATACAATAGGTATACGCTTAACATCAATTCAAGAACACAGTTCAAAAATGTGTAAAAGCACGTCTAATGCAGGGATACTCGGGACTGCCCCAAAAAAATCCCTAAAAAAGAGAAATACGATTTACAACATAGCGTTTCGTAAAGGAGCCGTCAATTTGCGTCCTAATTGTCCCGGGGAAGGTAAGAGCATTACGCCCATACATTTTTAACACCGACGACCGCCCGTCATCAATGTGCCTGTCATTCATTTTGACGTGCTAAATAATAATTTCATGACGTAATAAGGCCCCTTTGAAATGTTAAGTGAATCGGAACTGGAATACGTTGTGAAATAGATTTAAGGCAGTTTTGGGATTGAATACTGACGGATTTAGGTTTGGGGATGCATTTTGGATAAAAATTACGTTTGGATGTGGTTTGAAATGAAATAATTTGTGTTGTAAGTAGGATAATTATATCGCTTTTAAATGTTTTGAGCGTGCTGGATTCGACATTTCCTGACTTCCCTAAGAAGAAATTTTGTAAAAAACTTAAGGGTCTCACTGTCTCTTAAGTCTAGACGATTGTTGTTAAACGAGTATAAATTTATAAACAAATTTTAATGCAGAGCATTTCCTGGACTGGTAAGCGAATTGGATCATACCGTTAGAATACAATCTAAGTTTTATTATTTGAAAGATTTACCTACTTCAGGTAAAAAAAACTGTAATATAAAAAAAAAAACCTACAGAAGATAAAACATTTATCCTTTAAAACATTTAACGAAGATCAAAAGCATTATTAGCCGTAAAAGGTATCGCATGATGTTAAACTGTTTTCCCAGTGAAATGATAATAATGACCAGGTCTTCATTAAAAAGCAGACAACACGGCATTTAAATCTGAAAGCGGATTACTCCACTCGATAATGCCGGAGTCACGATCAAAAAGCTTTACTTCATAAATTATTAGCTCGAGTTTCATGAAGTTAACCGGTGAAATGCTGACGTGCATTTGTGTAATGAAGCTGGCGATTTTTCGGTCTTTAAGGCCCGGTTTTCGAAATCGATTAATTATTATCAGTTTGTTTATGTAAGCAGTAATTAAATTAAGTTGCATTATACCTATAATTTTTTTTGACTGTATTAAGTGACTCTTTGTAGTACTGTAGTATTAAGGTAATTTGATTTAATAATGATTTTGAGATTGCATTGACTCAAAGTACATTTAGGTCAGTCAGTGGTCCAGTGGGCCACGCATGTAATTAAAATAAGGGTAAACTGATAACTACAACCATTTTTTTTTAATTCAATTCGTTCACTACTTTCATATTTTTCTAACGTAACTTCTAAGAGATGGTTCTGGTTATAAAAATTGATATAATTTAGTTCTCTAACAGTAAACTTACATATTTTTAAATACATGATTCATGTTTTTAAACATTTTCAATTCAAATAATTTTCTTTGAGCTTTCATACGATTCTTAATAAATCTTTTATGAATCTCTTTGCGTCTACACTTTCTAAGCGAATGTTAATTTAATTATTATTTTCAATCTACTTTGTTATTTTATAAAGTTATGCTTGAAACAGATTGCGCTGAAGCTCTTGTCGGCCCATCTCCTTTGTAGCCTAGCGTTAACTTTCCCGTGGACTGGGAAGGTCAGGTAAAGAAAATGTAAGAAGTTTGTATTTTTATTATAAATGAAAGAACAATAATTTGTGCTCCTTGCAGTAGCAGAAGCAGATGCTTGTGTTAGATAAATTAAATTATATTGAAATTACACAAAAGGTAGTAAACCTATAAGATGGCGGGAATGGTTTGAATTTTTAAGGAGAACTGTTCTCGAATAGCTAAATAGAGATAGGTACTTAGAAAAACAGAGGGTTTTTGTCCTATAGCGAGAAACAGCTTTAAATCTAACTAAATATAATGTATCCAATTAATGCACCTGGTTTTGTTCTTAAAGCACAAATATTATGATATAAATGTAGTCTATTTGTACGTAGGTATATCAAAGATTATTTTTAACAGCTAAATATTTATACTCACTTAAAAATACATGTTTTGTGCGTAGACCTAATAATGTAGTTATTCAAAAAGCGGTATGAAGGCGTAATGTTTATTAATTATTATAAGTTTGAACTAATTGATGCGTTACTTATTTACTACAAAATGATATATTATATTATGAACTTAAATGTATTTTATGAAAATCATGAATATGTAATTGTGTATTGTATAATTTTACATGATATGAATAATTTATACATAAGATAATATTAGTGTATTTAAATAAAAAGCTTGTTCTACAGTTTGGTAATAGCTTTAAAAACATTAGTTACCTCCTCTATTCTCGTTGTCCGCCGGTTTCACCTGTATTGCCCGGTTCATCTGTAACAATAGAACATTACATTAATTTTCTGCTATTAATTAATATATAGGTGGTGTCATGACCTTGTTAGATATGCAGGTCGCTTTGTGGCCAGAAATCGCAAAAGAGAAGGAGGCTTAGAAGGAGAAAGCGGAGGCCTTTGCCCAGCTGTGGGATCTTATATAGACTACATCAAAAAAATACCCCTAAAATAATCATATGAAGGAAGTGTAAAAGTTTGGAAATGGATTTTCAAGGTTTCGTCTGACCTGGTAAGTTTTGAAGTATTTTATGTTTTTTTAGAAAATTGGTTTGGAATTAGGTACGAATCATTTTATTTTGTACGTCAAACTTTTTAGGTAGGCAAAAATATTTTTTTGACTATTGTAAAGGTGGTTCCATCGATATAATAATAGGCACGCGTAGGTAAGTTTGATAATTCATATGAGCGTGCGTTTATATAGGTAGTAGGTTATTTTGCAGTTTTAGCCACGTAATAATATCATACGAATATGAATATCTACAGCAGCCAGTCAATCAACAGCTAAGCACACATTAGAAAACGTCCACAATAGTCGTAGTTAGCGATAATTTCATCACCATTACTGCTCCTGCATTGTATTTTATCCCAATAAATGTTAATTTTGCGTTAATGTATTCTAAAATAAACGGGCGTGTTGACGGGCTCGCATAATTAACTGCTACTGAATGCAGGCTTACGGCCACCAGCCTACTCTTAATTGCACCGGATTATATGTAGACGGGAATTTGACGGGTTTTATATTAAATTGTCTTTTTTGTTTTCTAGATCGCGTTGGGGATTTAGTACCTAATTAATAAAGTTTGGTGTAATTTTCTTGTGTGATACGGATGATCGAAAGCTCTTGTGACACTGGTTTAGAAGGTGCACTGAATTTTATAGTTGAGTTTGGGATTGATTTAAATCTTAAACATTTCATAGAAGGACACACGGCTCGACAGATAGATTTATACTAAGAGACGACAGATGAATTAATTTGTTTTAAATATTGTTTGGACACGTAAATATTTTAGAACATTATCGATAAACGGTGAAGGAAAAAACATCGTGCGGAAGACTGAACTTAAAATATTGAAATCTGAAATCACCAATCCGGAGTGAGTTTGGGTGATGATCAATGCTCAAGCCTTCCCTATATGAAAAAAGACCTGTACCCAGTAGGATGTGTATAGGCTGGTTTTTTTTTTTTTTACTTTACCTAAACCAGAATCAGATAATATTCGCGTATTAAACTAAGTTCAGTCTGACACGTATTAAAATCTATAGTTAGAGTGAAGTGTATCTTGAGTGACTCATATTTCTAAAACTTTGCCGTGCGAGTAGACTTTTGACTTTTTCGACTTTCTCTTTGTAAGTTTACTTTATTACTTTATAAAAGTAAATAGTTCTTAATATTATTTTATTTGCTGAGATTTTGGTGAGGGATAAAAGTATTACTGATATTAGAACCGCCGAGGGGATTCATTTGTTTTAAGTCAATGATTTGTTTTATTTATTATCCTCCGAATATTTTTTTTTTAATGATATTCAATGATTTGTGTGCTATGATTTTACCGATCTATATATATAAAAATGAAACCCGTTTTCCTTGGTCACGGCATCACGCGTGAATGGCTGGACCGATTTCACTAATTCTTTTTTTGTTGTATTTGTTATTATTAGGAGAAGGTTCTTACGGAAAAAAATATTAAGAAAAGACCTTGGTTTTTTTGTCCCTTTACCACGCGGGCGAAGCCGCGGGCAGAAGCTAGTCCCAAATAATAATAATTGGTATAAGGGCAGGGGAATTATGATTTGTTTTATTTGTTATCTTCAGAAGAACTTTCTTTTCTTTTTTTTTAAGTTAAAACTTTGGTTATTAATGTATTTATTTCAACAGCTGATTTTACTATATTGTTACTTCTTTTTTTTTATTTATGCTTTAAATTGCAGTGCATTTTAAAGTGCAATTTTAAAGTGCAGTGCAAATAAGTATAAAATGAAAATCTCACTCCAAACAGCTCACTTTGTCACATTCTTACTTTATGCTGTCGAGTTCGCAAACATTCATCATTACAATACATTAACACTGCAGTGCACACAGAAACGTTCCTATTTCACTCATATTGAAATAGTTTGCAAAACAATTTGTGCAGTAAATTCCATCATAAAACTAGGTAAATGTTTTTCATAAATACCTAAAAAGTTGTGTCAAACGTTCACTTAGACACATTGTTTTGCTGTCATATTCAAAAGCATTCTAAATTATCAACCACTAGCTTTATCCTCGGCTTTGCTAGTGTGAATGTCGACTGCGGATTATAGATGCAAAAAAAAAATAACCACATCCTACGCAATTGGGTAAAAAGTAACTTATATGTCAATCCAGGTTGTCAGCGAAGTCCATACCGATTATTCATCCCAATTGGTTTAGCCGTTTAAGCGTAAAAGAGTTACAAACAGATATACAGAATTTTAAAAAAATCCAGACTATTTTCACGACAATTTCATTGTATTTTTTAATCTCAAACAATACTATTTTACGGTCTAAGACTTTTTTTTGTATTATCTAAATAACAATTTATAGATCAATAGATATTCATTACTCATTGACGTACCTAGGTATTAACCTAAACTGGGCTGCAAACAAAAGAATAAAACGCTCATCAAAAACATGAACTAACATTTCACCAAAGCAAGCCCAATGATTTGTCACCAACGCCCAATACGCCAACATTTGTTTACATTGGTGGGGATTTGAAGAACAGTTTTTACGGGCACTTACATTTATAACACTTGCGAGGGTGATCGTGGCTCGAATTCATAAACTTAAACCGAGAATTATTTGACACCTTGAGAATTACATTCGTTTTCCGACTTGCTTTTGTTTTGACTTATTGAATCTTGGTCGAATAATAAGCATGATGTAATTTTTTTATGTCTGTCTTATAGTTATTGAATAATAACCTCCTACACTAACCTCACGTTTTCTTATAAATTTTCCAAATGCGTCACAAGCCCCCTCTCTTAAACTTTAAAGCACCTTATTTTTGTCTAAATCATAGCTCAGATTCAAGCAAAAATACATGACATGTGTAATAATTTTTGTCGGACTTAGATTTTTGCTTTTAATTTCTTGTCATTATTGTTTACAAATAAGACTTTTACCCAAAAACGAGGATACAATTACGGAAGTAATTTATGATTTCTTGCATCAGTTAAGTCCAATATATATTCTGTTTTCTATATTTCTATAAAGTAGACCCATCAAATTGTTGAAAACTGTCTCACATCCTGTTTAGTGACCATAACTCTAACCGCCATAACGCAGCATCCAGCCATAACTTTGTTACGACAGTGTCCATGTATCTTGCGGAACCCATATCACCTACTAAAGCACTAAAATAAAAGCTTGTGAGACTTAGTATTTCCGAATATGGGTTTTAAAAATTCTTTGAAATCTAGTTTTTACATTTTTCATTTTGAACTATAATGGTTGGGAATTTTTTGAGCGTACCATCATCATAATTTTCCTGCTCTTATCCCAATTTTTATTATTTTGAGCGTATCTATCCTCTTAAATATGATATATGTCTTAGGTTACTAAGTTATTAGTAGTGACTCATTACTACAGTAGATATTCAAGAAGTACTGTTCCTACTCATACGTCTTGAAGTTACCGTTTTACCATCTGAAGCCTTCAGTTGTAACAACTGAAAGCCTTAACATATGTTAAAGCGGAGATATAAAACCTGAATCAATGTGTGAAAGAGACAAAACGATATGCATTAATAATTGCATTACTACTAATCAAATTTCATCAACGACATGAAATAGTACTTGGCCGAACCAGAAAATAACTGCTAACAATCGTAATTTTAAAACAACGGTTGATCTTAGCAAGACATAATATTTTTTTGTTTTTGTCTAAAATTAATTTAGCTAATAACGCAAAATTTTGCGAGTAACACTGTAAAACATGCAATTTTAAGATTTCCTTAGAATTTAATCTATCCTTACTTCTTTAAAGTAACAGAGATAGCAAGATATAACAACAGATTAATATCAAGAGTCCAGACGTATTTTTGTAGTTATTTCCCCTTTGTAATTTACTACAAAATAAGAACTCTATGTAAAACTAGGTAAAATACTCCTTAGATATAAGGTACTCGTTTACAGGGAATTAGCAAGCGTTGTGAGAAAGAGACGATATTATATGCGCTATGCAGTGGGCGGGGCGACGTGCTCAACGCCTCTATAACTTTAGGTATGGACATGAGACCTTATTTTTTAATTCGGGTTGTTCTTTTTAAGTTCGGTTTTTGAATGTAGGTCATTGGGTCGGTAGGCATGTGGTTTTGTTTTTGTTTTTGATATTGTTATGTTTTTTTTCTACGGTATTTGGGAGATTATTCGTCATTTTAATGTAGTTTAGATACTCGTAGGTACTCGTAGGTGGATATCTGTAAAGTTATATTTATATGCAAAGTTTTAATTGTTGGTAGTATGATGGCAAAACATGTACATGTTTATGTACTTGTAAATAACTTTCCTTTTGTATTGTATTCGAATCAAGTTTGCAAAAATAAGGTTAAAGTTAATTAATTTTGACTAATTAATAAAATATTTGAGTATTAACTAAAATACACTTTAATCGTTAATTACAATACAAAATTATCGATACCCATCGAAATATTTTATCAGATCAAAACTAAGCATATTGTGTCCAATTCTATGTCCAATAACATTATTCTATTGATACGACATCATTATCACTATCAGCAACAATCTTAATTACACATCACTATTTAAAAAAAAACACCAACCAATCAACGATCCAAAAACTTTACCATTGTCAGTATCCATCAACCACTATAATTTAGGGTGACGGTAATAATTGTATAGATAACATCTACATTATCCTTTACAATACAAGTTATTGCGTCCAAAACTTTACCAAGGCGAAGTAGAGCATCATTAGGTCGCCTTACAATTTCGGCCCATAATTGACGGCGGAGAGCACGCCTGTGGGACATTTAACGGACATTGGCGGGGCATTTCGGGCCATTGGCGGGCATCTTCGGGACATCGACGGACATAAAATAAAATCGCGGACAATAGGGACATAAAAATGTGCATTTGTTTTACAGCTGTCAGTTATTACTCGTTTTATATGCTGCCAGTTATTTTCGTTTTGTGTTTTGTGGTGTAATTTTGGATAATGAATTTATTTAGGTATGGGACGTACGTAGCTATAAAAAGCTGTTACTAAAATTTTATAACTTATGTTTAGTAACTACTAAAGTGTAAATACGTACTTTGCATTTAACATACCTAATATTCAACTTCTAGTTACAAAATTAAAACACACTCACTTATTCAAACAAATCAAACAATCAACCTTATTATAAATAAATCAATTCAAACGAATCGACATACATATTAGATGAACCGCAGCAATTATTCACCGCGCCATCCCTATTTAATACGTCGTACATTAAAATTAAGACATCATTAATTTAAAATCGAACTATTCGTCTGTGTGGCGTGTCGCTCCCAGTAGTATCGGCAGGGTTGTCACACACGCGACGTACAATTAGCAGGTCGCCGCGAGTGTATAGATGCCTATCTGTCCACGAATAATTTGCCACAGTAACAATAGGGCGATAATTTGACGCTTTTAGGACTTCGTTTTGTACCCACGTAATGTTAACATTCGTTCCATTAACTAATGCTCACCTACTGTCGTGTCGTTTGTTTCAAATTCAAACGGCTCAGTTATAACATTTCATCTTTATTACAAACTTCTAAATTATAACGTAAAACTTGTCGTAGTTCGCGAATCTCGTTCCATAATTGCCGACGCAATAAATCAAACACTGAATAAACACTACAATCCGCGAGAAATGATTAAATTAAACAAACAACTGTGACGTTTCAATAATAATTTATCAACGCGAACCAGCTACACAAAAAATACAACTCAAATTCACAAATAAAAATGTTCACGAAAGTCTCAGGAAAACATTTCATTGTGGGCGGCTGTCGGCTTGAATAAATTCCCTGGTCACGTGGTCAGCTGTCAATGGACACTGACATATTGTCATGATGACACCTCGTTGCTAGGCAACGGGGCGCAAACAAACGCAAATGAATCGTGAGATTATTTTGGACTATCTAATGGACGTGACCATTAAGTGACAGTAATGATTGGCGGTTAATATAAATGTGTTATGATGTTTTGGGGTTTATGTTGGATAATATAGTTAGAGTATATATGTATATAGATATAGTTTATTATGATTAGTCGTGTTATCAAATTTTCATTACTTATAGTTAAACATGACGTCGAAAATGTTACTAATCAAACTTAAAAGCGAAAAGCTCATCATATTAATAAACTTTCTATATTTAAAGAGGTATAACAGATAGCAAAATTAATGTTTTTCTTTCACATGTTATTGAAAGCCTGTACAAATTTCATTTCAGCGAAACTCAAATACATACTTCAACATAATTTCGTATTAACAAACTTTCTGGTTAGGTTAACATAGAAATATGTAGAGTTAACTGTTGAGGTACATTTTAACTGATTGTGAATTAACATTTACTATCTAAAGAAGACGCTTGATTAAGGTTTTGTGACTTAATAAAATAATTCAGAGGATTGTAGCGAAGGGCGCGTCAAAGGCACCTTGCGAAGTACAAATACCTAGGTATTTATGCCATCTTTTTGATGCAGGATTACAAAATTAAAAGCCTGTCTGCCAATCTTACTTGCTCGTAAGCTACAGCTTAAAATTAACCTCCAATGACCGCTAAACTAGCAATTTGTTTCACTAAAATATATTTTAAGTAAAGATTTTATGAATTTTTACGCTCTAAGAAAATTTAAGAGTTATAAAATGTAAGAAAGACTGCACTGCTTTGAATATATTGAAGGCTAAATTGGTTTTTAAGTGCGAAAGTATTCTCGTTTTTACATAGTAATGTATTGAAGCCTTTTTAATACCCTGTTTGTTTTTGCTGACAAGTCATTCATAACTAGCTAAATCATATTTACCTACACAAGATCAATCATATTCAATCCCGATTAGTTTTCATCACAGCAAAATAATCCTTAAAGCCAAAAGCACGTACTTTCTAAAGCCGACGAAAATTAAGGATTTTGCCAACTGATCAACAAACATTACTAAATGACATAATTCCAAAACTACTGGACAAATCGTTAACCCAAAAGTTTGGCGAAAAAATGAAGCTGGCCCGAGAGGTAATGGGGCGCAGAAAGGACATATCTATATCTTTTACAAGTTTTGGGCGGCTACTGCGCGGGCCCCTGATAAAACTTTTTATGTCCTGCTTATGTGATAGGGAACAGTTTGGAATCCATAACGCGTTGTCGCTCGTAACCCAGTATGAGAATATATGGACTGGACTTGGACTAAAGTGGAGTTATGGGAGGTTCTCCTCCTTTGTTTTGTACGTTCCCTCCGTGCTTTTCGCTAAAGTTTATTATTGGTTTATTGATGTTATCAGCTCCTAATAACTCCTGTATTGTGCTCTATTTACCGCTCAGTAATATGGCGAGATTGTCTTTTATTTCGAACTGTTGCTTTTGAAATTGTGAACTGTGTTGCTTTCACCAAACTTCAGTAGGTATTAAAACAAAACTATACAGTGCAAGTCCACTTTGTACAAGTTTAGAACAATTGACTGCGGACATAACAAACACGAGTCACGCACTCAAATCTATTTAACATCCCGCACAGCAAAATTAATTTTGTTCCACAATATGAACAGATATAAAAGTCACATTCGAACATTTTCCTCAAAGTACCCCACATCCCACGTTCTGCATTTGTTTCACAATAGAAAATTAAGGGCACGGTCACCGCCAAGGCCCCGTTGATAGAGCTTTCCAACTGCACGCATGAACTGAATATTAATACGGCCGGCGTATGCAAGAACAGTGTAAAATTGCATTAATTTGTCCCTGTTTACGTCGCAGAAAATATATGCGCTAGGTATCACGTACTCTCACTTTTTAAACGCTGAACCGCACTGATTTCATTTGAAAAATTAACTTGGTTTAAAAAATACCTTTAGGAAGTGATGTTTCGAGAATCATGAATTTTGACTTGGTTTTGGAATTTTAGGGTTTTGTTTTTTGCTTGTTGTGATGTAATACACTTTCTTTCAATTTAAGTATTTCTTGACTATGTTAAGATAGTTTTTGACACAATTATGGACACAATTCATCATTAACTTTAAACGAATTGAGAGTTTATTTGACGAAAACGGCAAGTTTTCTAGCTAGGTTATTATGACGTTAATTTACACTTGAAAAACTATTTGACACTGACACACAGGTATATTCGCTAGTTGAAATAACTTATTGAAATTAAACCATTAATTCATTATAGGTTAATAATGTACTTATAGATTAATTAATAAAAAATATAATTCAACAAACAAACTAAAAAAATAAAACAAACAAAAATATAATTGAAAAAACTTTCTCTGATTTTATTTAAATTATGCTTATTACTAGATTCCTACGAATGACATCAGATGTTTTATTCAACTTAGACACAAAAAGTTTAATTCTATCGAGACATATTAAATCTGGATTTAAATCTAAATCTGTGCAATAAAAGTTAAGTGTCCTATCAGGCAGCTTGATGACAGCTCCGTCTTAGACGTTATCGCTCAGATCTCTCAACTTATGAAGATTTAAACGCAACGGGATTGTTTCAAAGAGATTTTATTCACTATTGATTTATAAAAGAATTTATAGTGATGGTTATAGGATTTTTTTTGTGGTTATTTTAAATTGTTTCGAAATTTATTTTCTGGTCTTGTTTAATTTTTATTTTTTTAGTAAATGATAAGAAAATTAGTCTCACTGAATTTAATTTTCTTTCGCTTTTTTCTTAGTAACTTAGTAAGTCATTTTTTTTACCTTATCACAAATTCAATACTTAAAAATAAAACACACTATAATATAGAAAAAATATATTAAACCAACTTCACAAATTTTGTTAGTTTGAATTTACTTGGTTGGTTTCAAAATAAATTAAATTATGATAAACAATCATTAAACAAAACAAACAACAAACATATGACTTGTATACAAATAAACGCACTTAAAACAATTAAAACTCGACTAAACAATAACGGAACTTTAAGCCGCAGACCTTAATCTGAAAAGAAAAATAAAAAATAAATAAAAACAAAAAATCAAAATAAAAAAGTCACTTTTAAAAAATATTTTTATAATGCAAATTAGATGTTTACTCACAATAACAGGCGGCGGATATTCAACTTTCGCTGAACGAAATATATCTACGAGATGAACCATATGGACAGATGAATTAGTCCCAGTTGAAAATTAAACTTCAGTAGGTTATTGATAGGAGGGAGCGGATAGACGCGCGGTCGCGGCTTTCGTACGTCACTTGTGTAGCGGTGCGGCACGTCCGTCTCTCGCGGAGGTCGGAAGACGACTGAACACGGGCGGGCGAAGGCATACGCACGCGGGGAGGTACGCACTCACGCAGGCTTGACAGCCAATCGCGTGCGTGCGCCGCGCGCACCCCCGCGCCCCTGTGCCCGCCCCGCGCCCGCCCGTCACCTCACAATCGATGCCCTATATTGCATTAATTATTTAGGAAACACGCAATAAGATAACGCTAGGTGGCAGATAAGAGATCTTCGCGTTGCTTTAAATAAATCATCGTGTCTTCGTCCGTATCGGCCGCTCGGCCGGCGCGTGTGCCACTACGACGCCTTCCGTGTGTACTGATAACGCATTATTTACGTTGTCAGACGGTTGGACCTTTTGTTTTTATCTCGCCATTATTTATAGAGTTTGAGAAGAAATATAATAAGAGTAAACTTGATTCATTCTTAAGGAATTTTTATTTATATGATTCAACCCCTGTCCCACCTTGGAGTAACGCAGGTTCTGTTTGCGTAGCGTTCGAGAAGACAATGAAAACAAACATAGATATATATTTTTTGGAAGGTTGTCAACTTGTCGTTTGCCAATATTAATATATACGGGGATAACGGGGTTCTCACGGCGGATTTATTTTATGTTATGATAAGGTTTTGTTCTAAATTAACAAAAAAATTTTGGGGAAAACAGATAGAATAAAAAGCGCGGGGATTTTAATCTTGCTAAGTTATGTTTTGAAAGTGTGAATTTAATATTTTTTTTCGGTAATAATTAAATGAAAACAATATTAAGGGTTGCAAAAAATATATTTTTATAGGTTGTTGGATATTTCTTTAATTCTTCTATTTAGCCGTTTGGCTGGGACATTGGCTATGTTGTTACACATAGTTTTCCATAAGTTTTTACGCCATTAACGACACTTGTAGAAAGTGAGCATAAAACAAACAGATTTTATTGATACTAACATAAATAATAATGCATAACTATAAAAATATATCGCTCGAATAAACGAATGCTATAAATAATATTAATACTACTTGGACCCTTGCTTGATGTGATTTTTAGATGTCAATACTTGCTCTATGGTGTATTTGTCTTACTTAAGCTAAAAAAAAATCTAAATCTCTCAAAAAATGTTTCTGAAGTGTAGTAAGATTATTTGTACCTGCTTAAATGATTATTTTACTGCCACATTAATTTAGAAACCTAAATGACATAGCTTTTAATTTGTTTGCAGTCAGGAAGCCTGAATTATGCTTACTTATATTTATCAATGTCATAAGTTCATAAGAAAGTTGCTGGCAAAGTAATACTTAAAAATCGTGGATTTGTGTTCAACTACGTCTGACTTTTGCATATTTGTAATTTATTTTGCATTTTGGATTGATCTTATACCAGTCCTTCAAAGTAATTCAAAACAAAATAAAGTCAATGCACTCAAGAAAAAAACAAATCACTCACAATCACAAAAGTAAACTTTTCAAACGAACATAAAACAAAAGTTTTAGAACGCATCTAAAATGTCAACAAAATAGTAATAAGGACAGTGCATCTTCCTGTACTCCTACCACGCTCATCTAAAACACAACTCTTGCAACTGCGAGAGCAAGACAACGCTATATAAGGTAGAGCACCATCTCGCTTGCACAGTAAGAATAAAGTTACTTCAAGAGATACAGTACCAGCACTGATTTGCAAAGAGGAAAACGTACTCGTAAAACGTCAGTTACGATCTTAGTAGCATTGAGAAATAGGTTACTATGCTATGACGGCAATAACTTCGGTATGCGAGGTAGTGTTACAAACGTATAAATATAATTTGAGAGGTGCAAGTGAAATGGTACTGAATTGTAGGTGGTGTCCTGTTTAAGAGTATTATTGCAAGTGTAGGTAATTGTTAGGTGACTCTATGTTTCTGTTGGACATGTATTTCCTTAGTAATTCTAAGTATAAATTACACAATTGAAAGTCTTGGTTGTTTGTGAATAGTTTAAGAGTATGGTGGATATAGGTCAAAAATATTAAATTCGTGCTTCAAGTTGTGTCTGTGTCTTATAATTATTCTTTGCTCGGAAGGAGAACATAATTTTACCTGCTTAGTTAGAAATGTATAGCCCGAATCTATAATAATAATTATGTTACACGTATCTGAGGCATGTTTTAACACAAAGGTCCTCAATTAATGTTGTCGTATTTTTGCTTAAAATTTTGAAAAATTTTCGCTTTTTGTACATGTTGCTTTTAAATATATGTAACTATTTCATTTATTCGTTATTAGTTTGTTTAGTTAATCTAAATCAGATTAGAATCTAGCTTAAAAGTTTGTATTTAAAAAAAAAAAAGTTTGCCTTTTGTATTTTAATTTAGTCTCTTGGGCTATTACTGAGAATGAATATTAATATATTTTTAAGCCATTTAGTTTGACTTAATGGTTCTAAAAATCCAAAGTAAAACAGTTATAATGATAAATTAAGGCTTTTTTGGATTTGCTTTCTTACGTACAATTACTTTTTGAAAAAGCGTGTTCTCTTAGATGGTTAGTTTTCAAAATCAAATTTAAACATACAATTTCACTTTCGTTTGCTATTGTAAGCTATTCACGCTACTAAACACGCTAAAACGTACGAAAACGATGACAAGAAGGTTTTGTGTAAAAAAAAAATAAAAAAAATTCTTCAATCTTACCACTTTCAAATTTACCATTCATTCATCATTCACTCTCAGTATTAGACATTAACACCTACATCTACCACTCCAAACCATCCAACTGTCTGCGGTACCATCTCAATTTCCTAGCCATCAGAACATAAGTCACGAACATTAAGTGAGCATAGTTTGTACCGAAACATGTGTAAAGATCATCTATCACTGGTACAGTCAGATATACATCTCATTGCGATGCAAGGAGCGTGTGGCAGGTGGCGGCACAGCTGACGCTTGCCGGTCCGGTGCCTGAATCCCTGATGCTTTCCAGCTATTGTGGTGTAGTTAAAAAAGTTTGTATTATTAAGTGGTGACCGTGAATGAAAGGTAGAGTTTTAGCTGATTATCGACAGATAAAAACCCTGATGTTAGGATAAGATAATTATGTGTTATAGCTTTTAATGTAAAACCTACCTCGAAACGTAACAAAGATTACATATTGAAGAATGATAAGAAAACAATTATAATTAGAGTCCTGTAGATTTTAATTTCAGGCGACGCTAAAGCCTGATTTTAAAACCTATTTTACTATACACGGAGTTTATAGACTGTTATAAATGTGACCAGTAAATACAGAATTATAGAACCTCATACTTCAACCACAAAAGTTAAAGTCGAATATTTTCAAAATCCAAAAAACAAAACAAAGAAGAACCGTTTATTTCTCTTTATGCGCATTCACACACGATAAGCAAGCAGACACTACAGAATTATGTTTATAAATTTTAATAAAACACATCCCCGCGTAAAGAAAGGAGGCCGACAGAATAATGGTGCGCATTACTCAGCGCGGAGGTTTATATAGAAACACGGCACTCCCCCTTTAATATCGGTAAGGAAAAAACGTAACTCAGTCGGATCTAATTTAAGGTACGTTTAATTGACCCTTAGACCCTTAAGTCGGACATTTATAATGTAGGTATTAGGTTTCTGAAGGGATTCTAGTGAGCTCTAGTGAGTTTTTTTGTGTTATTGGAGAGGAATCAACGAATGTTTTTTTTTCTTACACTTGTTTATGTTGACGTTTGTTTTTGGGGATTGGTTTAATATCACATTACATTACCCACTTAATTAACGGTGAATGTGATATGTGCCTAACCCCCGGTTTCTGGAAGGCTCTGTAATTGGTTGACCATAAAACTTTCAACCAATCACGGAGCTTAACATGAGATTTGACTGACGATTAACTATTTTTTGTGTTGTAATTAGTGTAATTAAAAGTTTAATTAGCATTAGACCTATTAGCTTATACTTAATGATTTAATTATCACTGAAACTTATCTTCATTGACGTTCAGTGACCTTGTCAAATTAAATCAAATGCAAGATCATTTGGCGTAAAAATATAAATGAATTTATTTACGAAAATTTTAAGTAACAAATTCTTACACAATTTCTACACTCATTCGCTTTAATAAATAAATATCTCTTTGATCATGTTTGCCTATCTGTAGGCCATTAAAACTTTTTTCTGGCCAACTAGGGTAACTTTTAACAAGCTGCGATGGGATAGATCTTTTCGCGTTCATCGCTTGCTCCTATAATGTCAAAATGAGAGGACAGGCAGGTGCTGATGTCCCTATACCGTTTTGTGTAATGTGCGGTATTCAATTTATATTTTTTTAATATTACACATGTGATAGTAACGAAAAAAATACCTAAGCCTACAATAACAAATGATAAAAAAATAAACAGACATTTGAACTGATTATTAAAAAATAGAACCAAAACTTTTTAATCGACCAAATTGAAGATTTTTTTACAAAATATTCATTTGTTTTTTCAGATCATTAAACGACATAAAAGTTCTTAGTCAAATGCATTTGCTCTATTCTCTACATCTACAAAAAAACAAAAAAAAACAAACAAATCTTTTAAAGCGATAGTATAATTGTTTAACCTGTGTCCAAAGCATAATAACATCTAATTTATTATTAACTAGCCCCACTACACGTTGTTCGGAGGTGTTAACAACGTTCTCGTGACTGCTTAGCGTTACTCTACATAATTTGTGAAGAATGCTAATTGATATACTAAGTTACGTGGCTTAAATTATTATATTCGTTAATTATTTTACTAATTATAGATAGGAAATGTAACCTACCAATTTGGTTGTGATGACTATACCTGTTGACTTTGATGACTTATTTACTTATTTATTATAGTTATTAAATCACTTCAATTTATATGAGACTTTAGTTATTATCCTTTATTTTACATTCTTATCTCTGATGATAATCTTACCGACACAGACGTAGTCGTAACTACTTTTCTGCATTGCCTATCATTTTTTAAAACAAGACTGAGCCCAGTTTATGTCAGCTCACACTAATTAGCTTACAGTAATTAGATAATCACTTCTCAAATTATTATAACTGGAATATATAAGACAAATAAAAAAAAACCATTTTCAAAAATCAACAGCTAATATAATAAAATACAGCAGGCACACAAAACAAGTACCATTACACTTAAATCATTAACTTCCCAATGTAAGAAACCGTTTGAATTCACATCGATAAGCACAACAATGCTCGCAGTACTTTAAAAGTAACTTACTGAAAACAGGTAGATACATTAAACATTTTAACGACCCGCCGTAAAGCAATAAAGGGAGGAAGAATTGCCCAGAGACCAACTATAAAATATAATTACCAGATCGCTTGAAAGCGGAAAAATCATGTCAACACGGAGAAATGTTTTGTTGGATGGTTACTGTGTAATAGTTGCTACTGTGGTGGGGTCTCGGTTTAAGGGTTTATAAAGAAGAGGAATTCATCATATAAAAATAAGGTTTTGGAGGTGTTGGAATGAATGGTCTTTGAAGAATACTGATCCAGTGATGGGGTATAGGGTTTTTGGAACCAAAGAACCTGCCATGACCTTTTAAACTTACATTATTGCAGTTGTGTTAGAGAAAGAGAGTGAGAGAGCGAGAGAGGTAGAGAGAGAGAGAGAGAAAGGGTCACGGTAGAAAATAAAATTTAAAACTTTACGAATAGAATAGATAAGAATATAAGTAACATTATAAATTTATTTGAGACAAAGTACACCATTTAAGAAGAAAATACAAACTAAATGAATATGAGTAACTTAATTTCATTAAAATCAAAACACTTCACTTAAAACACAATTAAATTAAATACACCTTACTCATTAAGCTGACTAAAATAACGTAACCAAAACTCGAGACAAGACACTGTCACCATATATTATAACAGGAAAAGCAATTTCGCATTGAAGTCGGCACAGAGCACACATGCTGAATGAGCGTTATATTAAAATAAAGATAAATTAAAATGTCCGCGGAACAGCGAGTGTGTCTGTGCCTTTAACTGCCGGCAAACTTTCGTGATTTCATTAAAACTATTTAATTGACGAAATGGGCCGCATTGTAGTATTTTAGTGACGAAACGGGTTGGAACTAGCTAATCCTTATTTGTTACAAACCTTTGTTCGTGTGGTACGAATACACTCTTTATAAATACGATTTTCGAATTACCTTTCTTATTCTATGACACTTTCATTTGTTTTAAGAATACAAGTTCTAAGAATACTTCAAAAGAGTGCCTTTTATTCAAAAGCAGACAGCATTTTGTTTTTCATTTTCTACTCATCTTATTATTTGCAAAGTATACAGAGATTTTCACTTGTACTCGCTGTAACGTAAAAATTTAACTATGTACCTACTTAGTAGAGTAGTTTTTTATTGTAATAGTAACACTTTATGCCCTTAGTAAGAGCCAGAGGAGACGGATTTTTTTATATTTCTCATACTTATTTCGGTTGCTGAAAATGGGGCCACGACACTTTTATATGACACCTACGTTATAACTTTTTTCATTGTTTGTATCTTCAAGCATCATTGCGTTTCTGGGAAAGCAGTTCTTTATCTGTATAACAAAGACCACCAATTACCAATTTGTTATTTCAGAGTTTGAAGGTAGTTTTTTTCCATACCTGTAGTGTCCCACTGTTTGGCAATTGTATATAACTATAGGGATGCCCATTACCCGATATTCAATGCATTTAACTGAAACCAGTTCATAGAAACAGACGAAAGCTACTTGAGGGGCTAGTTACTAAGAGGAGTTACACAAACTGAAAATACTTCTACAAAGCTCAGCTTTCATCTCGTTACTAAATTCCTAGATTAGCTTTCATATAATTTCTATATTCTAAAGCGTAGGTAGAGGAGGTACCTCATGCTAAGTCCGCTTACTCTCCTCATTCACACCACAATACCTTTGCTAATTGGATTAGGAGTGAGTTTTGCAGATCAAACCGGAGCACAAGATAGTTCGTAAAGGGTGCTTATAGTGATCATTCGACCGCGGCGCGAATTAGCTCGAGTCGTGACGTATGAAGCTAGCATTATAGTCTGCATTCGAGTCTGATAATTGGCTTACGTTTGGTTGTGAATGCAGGTGATCGGTAGAAAGTAGATGAGATTAATTTTTATGTGTAAAGTTGAAGTTAACATATTATCTTTCGTAAGGTAAGGTACGGTAACGGTAAGGAAGAATAGACAAGAGTCTATGAATGCCAAGCGAGTGGAATAAAAGGTTATTATTGAATCAAATCGACTTATAAGAAATGTCTTGAGTTGAATTGCCTAACGATTATCTGTTAAAAATATATATATTTTTTTATATTTTCTAAAAACAAAATAAAACATTAGCTCTCTCATTCGGTATCTCAAATTAATACCAACAAACCGCCAAAAAGAACAGCCTTTTCCCAAATATCGTAGTAATAAGTAATCACATTCAATATAGCCTGTTCTAAGACACTTATAATCAGTATTGCCACATCTATTTGCGTCTAATCATCGCGCTAGCTCCTACAGTCACAAGCAGAGACGCTAATTAAGTTGGCCTTTATGCTCATACGAAGGGATTAATTTCGGTTTACCGGGATCCTGAGCGGTTGCCATGGAAACGCGTCAATGCGATTTATGTAATTTTACCTGTACCTCGGTTATTAATAGTGTAAGATGGCATCGAACTGAGATGATATTAATGATATTTGGGGAAGATATTGATGGAGATGGTGCTTTGAATGTAATCATGCTATGTAGGTGTGAACGTCATCGCTAAATTGCATAGAACTAATATTTGAGGTAAATTTCAGAAAACATCTACTTGCATTGCAAATTAGCTTATTATATTTATTGGTTTTCTCACTTTATTAAAACCTAACTAACTTATTAATAAGGTACTTAAGTACAGGCTCTAATATTAAAACCATGAAAAAACATTATAGTATTAATTACGTAAGGAAGAACAATGCTGGCTGTAACCTAAAGTCATAGCACTTATTGTACGGCAGCACTAGCTCTATATTCCATAGACTAGTCTTGAAAGTATTGGCTGTCCGCAATACCTTGATTGACAGGCAAACCCGGCCATTATGAGAAAGTGCCCTTTAGTAAAAGCTAGCTATTGAACGCAGCAAGGTGACCCCAAAGTTCATAAATCAGGCCACTGCAAGGTTTCGTTCAACTATTAATGTCAAAATTCAACTGAAAATCATTTGACGTCCTGTCATAATGGAGCAAGATTGATATTGATAGCCAGCGGCTTCTATTATCAACGGCTTCTGTTTTTAATCATTTAATTTGTAATCCCCTTTTGAAATGTTAAGCTGCCAAGGGATTGTTTGAGTTCAATGCGTTTTGTAAAGAAGAAAATTACTTGAGTATTAGTGACGAGTCTTAATTGGTTTGAATAGCTGTAATTTGATTGCCTATAGGTTTGAATGGAAACGGTGGAAGAATCCGTACGTAGGCGCAGTTTAAGGGATTAGGGAAGATGCTTTGATAAGGGTAGCGAAACGCAATACAGTCCTTGCAAATAAGAATACAAGAAAACATAGGTTAAACTGCGGATCAAAATACCAAACAGAGCAAACCTAACTAAAAGTTCAGCCAGTACAAAAAAGGAGACCCGAAACGCACTTCTCCAAATTCCGATTATCAGCGGAAAAAAGGTAATAGGAACCTCATACGAGGCAGAATCTGTTCACCTCAGGCCATTAAATTAAGACCAGTTAATCCTTATTACAAGGGTATAAGGTCTATAATTGGCATTGATGGTACTTGCCGTGTTAGAAGTCGGAAGTCCGTGTCACGCTGGACCAGACCTGTTCACTCGAAAATGAAACCAATCAAGCCAGTGGTACAAGTTTTGTGTGGAAGCGGATCTTAAGGAGACAAAGTAGAAAAATGATTCTTGCCATCTTTATTTATCCAAATTTTTTGTATCAAATAAAAAAACGAGCACGAAAGGCACCAGGACAAAGTTTTGCAAGTTATAAACGCACCCTACAGTCACATTAATCTATAGATTTGTCGCAACTTAAAAATATAACAATCATTCCTCTTTGCAAAATATTAAATGACGGCAGTGAAACTCATAAAGTGAACTACAAATAATTCTGTACTTCAAAACATTTCCGCGTTGACAGCTAAAAAGCATCCCGGAACCTATCTGGTCGTCACGTTTGTCAACGCCAAGAAAGTGCAATTGCCGTTTACAAACCGCTTCAGCTTATCAACTTATAGAACACTCTTTACCACTTACTTAAACTCTTCGACGTCTGCTGTCGATTTCAGTATTGACCTTTTAGAAATTACACTTTTGAAATTGGATACATTTTGGGTAATAACAAAAATCAAATCGTCCACGTACATTTTGTATTTGTTGTTGCATCGTCAAAAGTTTTGGCTCACGATGCACCTTTAGTTCGGTTTGTTGATTAGATCGGTTTTAGAGTATTGTTTGAGTTTATTTTGATTGTTCTTTTTTGGTTTTGTGGATTGTAGTTATTTAATTTTGTGACTGGTTATGCACGCACATTAAATTGAAAATACAGTCTCCAGTTTAGTCTATTTTAAAATTACTTGGCTACCGCTTATGACTACGTCTTGGCACTTATAATTTCAGTACTACCTAGTCTTAAAATACATAGAAAAAAAGGTTCTATAAATATCTCCTCAAAATACGAGCAATCTCGGACGAATGAAACATTAAAAGATCAAGTCCTTGAACAATCATTCTTTTCTGACATTCAAAGTTGAGAACTTCAGTAAGAATGAATAGTAATTCATTTGTTTTAATCAAGTCCCCTCCAAGGAGTCCACGTAAAGTTTTTTTACTGTCAGTTAGAGACGCCATAAAACTCAAATTCAATTAACCTTTCTTCTAAAACACAGGACAAGCAGAATGCCTATAAAGTGGGAAGATACGAGCAATTCATTTAGGCTCAGTGTCCGAAAAGGGACGTTGTGTCCAGATAATAAAGTCCATTATTATGACGTGAGTTTTTCCAGGTTTATGCTAGGCCTCAGGATATATGGAACTATAAAAGGATTATTGCTGATATGAGCCATATGTCATGCGTCAAAATAATGTAGACTGAGCCGGTTTTGGTTTGCTTGACTTTTTATATGAAGGTCGGGCTGAGGTTTGATGGCGTAATACAACTTGGTCTAAACTTCAAGATGAAGTAACAAGATAAAGGGAATTTTATTATTCAGAGAAAGGTCCTCAATAATTACGGTCAAAGGGGCCAACTTCGTTTGCGGTAAACAAAGATGTCATAAAAAACTTCAATTTTAGTATAAAAACACCTATCAGCTGATACCATAATTTAGTATTCATCTACAGAAATTGGAATATTTCTCATCAACTTTTATATTGTATGAAGATTATAACCTGACTACATCAAATATACATGGTGCTTATAAAACTCCTGTTTACCTATCCCATAATCCCTAAAATACGGTACTTATCAAGACTTGAAAGTTAGAAACTGAATACTACCCCTCAATAAATAGCTAGCAGTGTTTTCGAGCTATCCACGTGACTCGCAACCGCTCACATCGAAGGTCAACGAACGCGGCTATCCTCAAGCCAAACTTACATAATCATTTGTTTGTGTTGTACGGAAGTAAACAATATTAAATTAACAGAATACTGTAAACGTACATGTTTGTATTTATACCGACGATTCGGTAATATTGTGCTAAGGTTGTTTTATGTAAACAAATCATGAATAGGCTTCGATGGGTAAGTAATGACCAAGAGTTACAATAAATAAGATATCTACAATGATGGCAACTGAAAAATACAAAAATCTTGATCAAAGAGGTACAACATCTTTCTTAAACACTTAGTTCGATCGAGAATAGAGAGACCTCTTAATAAAAAACAAGAAATCAAATAGTATTTTTATTTTCTATAACTAGATAGGCATAAAGCCTTAAATAAGAAAGACGGAAAGCGAATGAGAGGAACTGATCCAGAAAGGCAGATACTCCTACAAAAGAAAAAAGAAAAATCATCGGCTTACATACCCGCGATTTCATAATACAATCGCAAGCTCAAGCCGTAATCCCACAAGCTACAAAGCTACAAAAGTACAAAAGGCGTTCTCCAATAGAATCATTAGTACCACAGCACATTAGTGATATCCTCAAATAAAAAACAAAACACGAATGCACACAAAAGCCGAAACTCCGGACTGTCCCCTACAAAGTCTATTAAAAAAAACCCATGATACTCGTTTTGTGTCTACAGTACTGTTTTTTAAAACATAACGTATGAGAAAATCGGATTTACTCACGTACAGAAAGTTCCGTTTCAAGCACTCTGTTTAGACAATGGGAGCTAGTTTTTGTCGTATTTAATTAGAATTGTATGGAATATTGTATATTAGTGCACGGGTTGTGGCTACTTTGTGAAAGTTTTGTTTTGAACTTTAATGTGAAATGTGTTTAGTATAATAGCATAAAGAAAAATTGCACTTTGGCATTGTATTACCCGTATTATATGTGATATTTTAACACTTATTCAAAGTAATAATATGTTGTTGATACAGAATCAAAAAAATATACCGGCTAGTCGATTTCAGCGAGCTACGTAATTTTTATTTGAATATCACAACCACCACAGCTCCAACTGTTTATTTTTCTAAACTTTTTTCAACACACCAGATATCCAATCTACAACATGTATGATTACTTTACACGATCAAAACATTTCGAGTTTTATTCCCCTTTGAATTTAAAAACTCACTAGCTTTCAGAGTCCTAATATTGGTGTACAAAAAATATAGTTGAAAACAGTAAACACGGGACATGCTGACAGACACGTGAAATATTGGCTCTCAGTTGCTGTTCCAAATATCAACAGGCCTGCTATTTATTTATGCCTTTCAACTCTCGTTAAATATTACTTTTTCATTTGATACGAACTGAACAGTTTTTAGTTAGTTAAATTAAAGGGATTTATGTGATGAATTTTATTTGATGGGAATGAAAGCTTGTTAGTTTAAAAAATACGCGATCAAACAAAAGTTGTCATGCAATAGTAACTATTAATAAACAAAATTAAAATATATCAATTTTAATTACAATATCTAAATGAAATACATAATTAACCACAAAAATAACTTTATTATTTAATATCAGTAATAAACCGCTAGATGAAATAATTAATATTAACCGCTCGTAATTTATCAAGTGGGTACATGTATGTATTGACCGCAAAGCAATAAAATTATCCTTCACATATCACTAATTTGAGTGTCATAAACAATTAATGAATTATGTTAATTTGATACCGACAGGTATATAATTCGATTGGTTCCGGACTGACGGCCTCGTGACGTGGTAACCGATATATTAACACAGTACTTGAATATAACTAATTAAGTATTGAATGTGGCATAACTTTATAATCAACATTCACGTGAAACAAATACGAATCTTAATATTACACTACTAATACTCCTCAAGTTTAAATAATAAAAATTAAAATGTCAAGACTGACTCTAGTTGCGCATTTCCAAAATAGGCAAAAAACGCCATAGTAGATTACATGATAGAGATGCATGATACTTATCGGTGTCAAAGATTGCCCTTGCTCAATTTTGGTAAAACAACAAAAATAAATAGGTATTTCTCGTCCATTTCATCCGCAGCAAAAAAAGCTCGGAAGAATTTTCCCAGGTCATAAAATAAACACTAAAAATCTTTTTTCTAGCAACTTTACTAATTATAGATCTAAATAGTAGAAAAGTAGTAAAAACGTTAAAAAACAAAAAGATAATTTAATGTTTCAAGTGTTGAAACCGACACCGATAAGCTTAAAGATATCATTACCAATTGAACAATTATGCAAATGGGAGCTTCATTTTCACATAATTTGATTCGCGTAGGCCATACGCCGAACACGATGCGTCGCGGTTATGCGTCACGGTGCATTGTTATGGCTAGTAAAGAAACGATTTCATAAAATTTAAGTTGAATATAAGTACTCGACTCGCGACCCCGCCGCGATAGCTTATGATTAAAGACGGTTGGGCCCGAAACTAGTCAGACTAGCCCGATAAATACGCGTGAGTAAACCGTTAATATAAAATTATGAATTCACCTTACAATAGTTATTATAATTTACTAGCTTTCCGCTCGCGGCTTCGCCCACGTGAAATTTGGTTTTGTAGCGTTTTTTAATGATCTTGACAGGACTTTCTTTCACAGGCTAAACATTTGTCACAGTTGGAATTATATTATACAGCCTGAGTTACTCAGGGATGATGTAGCTTTCTAATGGTGAATATTTGAAAACGATAAGTAGTTGGAGTTGGTGGAGTTTGTCGATTACGTTATGTAACAAAAAGTAAAGTGAGACAAAAACACCGTCTAGAAAAATTATAAGTATAAGTTAAACTCCTCCCCCCCCCCCCGCCCGCTACCTAAGGGCTTGCTACTCCAAAAATCCCTTCTTAGTGGTCAATTGTGTTACTAAAGGAAGCCTTGTTCAAAATATCAGACTTCTATACCGAGAGGTTTCGGCTGTGCGTTAATCAACCAGTCACCAAATCGCACCCGCGAAATCACGATTGGAGGGTAGTTTGGAAAAACTTACATTACCGAACTTATTTACTTGGCTATGTACGAGTTCGTGCCAATTTTTAAGCTTATAAACCTAAGGAATAACATTTTTCATAGAAACGTTTTTATCCCTTTTCGCCCCCTTGGGGGGTACAATTTCCAAAAAAAAAATTTAAATGCTCACTCCTATCAGTAAAGGAAGCCTTGTTCAAAATATTAGACTCCTACACCGAGCGGTTATGGCTGCGCGAAAGTCAATCAGTCACCCAATCGCAACCCCTTAAATCACTATTGGAGGGTAGTTTGGAAAAAATTATAATGCCAAACTTATTTACTTGACCATATACGTGTTTGTGCTATGTTTCAAGTTTATAAACCCAAGGAATAAGATTTTTGATAGAAACGTTATGACCCCTTTTTACCCCCTTAGGGGTTGAATTTCCAAAAAGCCTTTGTTAGTGCACCCCTACCTATCTCAAGGAACCTACATGCCAAATTTCAGCTCTCTACGATCAGTAGTTTCGGCTGTGCGTTGTCTGTCAGTCAGTCAGTAACGGAAGCGTTTTATATAATTATATAGATGTAGAGTTTACAATTTTTAGTAAGGGATTATTAATCAATGATCAAACGATCATCCAACATCAAGGCAAAAAGATTGATTGGTAAAAAAAATTGACTCTACAATTCGTTAAAAATAAAGAAGTGTTTTTTTTTGTTTTTGAAAAAATGTTGTTTGATCTGACTATTTTATTTACACCCGTTCCTAAATACGCCAATACCTACTTATACTTTACACCTAAGAACAGACCGACCGAAACATCCCTAATTTAAATTTAACACTACCAATTTACGTATGCTACAACAATCAAAGCTTTCAAACTACAAACATCTATAATCGACAATCCAAAATCCACACTAGAATTTCCAGAGAAATACCCCATAACCCGACTTAATCCCTTGTTCCACCTCAATAAACTATTACCCACATTTTCAATAAACGGAGGCCAATGGATCTGCGCCTATCTGTGTTGGTCCATTGTTGGCCCGCCTATTTCGGGGCCTGAGCCTAAGACCGTGCAGCATTGTTTTCGTAACGTGACTGCAGGGAACCGATGGGGATTAAGTCCTGTGGACCTACGTGCGCAGTACTGTACCGTCACGCAGTGAGCGCGGCCGTGCGTGAAATTCTTCGACACTCCAGCATAACGGGGATCAAAATATGATTCGTCACTCAATCTGATCAAATGTTGAGTCATCGTGCTAAGAGGATTTATTATTGGAGGTTTTATCAGCTGATTCCCATTATCTACTGTTGCTTAAGCTGGTTTGCTTTTTCTCTTTGAAAATATAAGTAGAGCATCCATTATTTACAAGAGGACTAATGTTGAAACAAAAAAGTTAATAATGAAAAAATCATCACATCGACGTCGATTCTTTCATGTTAATTAATACAAGTCATTTTAATTAGAAAACAGAAATAGTTCGGTATCTTCGTATATATATGGACAAAGTTATCAATACTACGTCAATAGAAAGCTAACGTCAAAGGAACCATCTTCACCTCAAACGTGGAATCAGAGCATAATATATTATTATGCAAGTCTACATGAGCCAATATGAGCATGTTATTGAAATACATTTACCTTCTGCTATGAACTAGCAAAAGGATTACCATAGTACTTGTAAGTGCGTCTAACTTTAAGCCAGTACCTTGCTAATGGTCCTGAGTGCACGCTGTTCTAATTTCTAGGAACTGCTGATGTGGATTCACAAAGGATTTTTATAGGGAAAATTGCTTTATTGGGTTAAGAGCTCTATTTTGTTTTGTAAATGTTTTTGTATTTTACTATACGGGATTGTAGATTGTATTGCATCACATGCAATATTAAGATTGTAATAAATATTATTTCAAACGAAAAATATCTGTTCGTATTTTAAAATGTTGTATCTGAATTATTTTCATAACTTTATTTTACTGTCACTTTTCAGTGTGTCAATGACTTGTGACGAATACCTGTTCTATTATTTTATTTATTTATCGATTTATGTAAGTACATAAGACACTATAAGTAAATAAAAGCAACAAAAAGCTCTATACAAAAACTAGAGCATGCAAATTCAGTAAATTCAAGCAAGCACAGAAAAAAGCAATGCCTGTAAAACGTTGGTCGCAATTGTACCGAGGGCGCGGCAAGCAATCAATTAGTGACACGCCTTTGTCACACTATACGTTTACAGTGCCCCTCATTACTTACTGGCCATACCTGCTCCTTGCCTATTTATGCCAAGGCTTCTTATTGACACGCTTAAAAATAGCGCTGTTATTGGTAAATGAGATTATGAATGGTTTAGGTTAGGTTTGGGTTTGGTGACCCGGTGAAGCTGATTTCGACTTATCGGATTTTAAACGTTTATATTCATTACCTCTGCCTTTTATAGAACGGCAATGTCTTAGAGACTATGACTAGATTGGAATCAAAAGTAAGAGAAGGTTTTTGTCGAGCAGTGGGGAAAAAAATAATTGTTTGAAAAAAATAACGATACTTAACGATACGCGATTTTTAACATTGCCAACAAAAGAATACTGTTGTATTACAGTTATTTTAAGGTAATTGGGTCATGGTTTCTCTACGAACTGCTAGTATAAGTCTTGTAAAACACCACATCTACCACACCTAACTTCACAAAGCACTACCCACTAAAACTATACAACCTACAAGCAAGTAGAAAAGCACAATCTAAAGCTCTACAACTCTCCCGGTCTACCCTACAGGAGCAACGGGCTTGCAATGAATAAATTTCAAAGATTAAGACATTAATTTCATTACCTCATACGTCCGCCGCCGCGGGTATGAATTTCTCAACCCGATCTATGGTAATTTGGTGCCTTCATTTTTGTGTTGAATGAATGTATGTACTTAGTTTGTTAATGTTTTGCTGTCTGAGGTGGATAATTAAAATACGGCGAAATGTTAAAAAGCTTGAATTTTGTTCAATTGCAGAATGTAATGCGATTAAGAGTTTCTTTATTTGGATTAATTAATAAATTTTACAAGTAATGTATAAAACACATAACCAAATATTCTTTTAAAATACAAAAAAATTGTGCTACTTTGTGTTGGTTGAGTGGAATATCATAACTCTTTACTAATCAAACTCCAAGGTTCACCCACTTTGATACGCCCTTGGCACTCGTTCCCCTCTTTAATTACAAACCAGAATGCAAATAAGTTGCTTATAAAATAAAAAAAATAACTCCCTAGAATTTTAAACACAGGATTCGTTCTTTTCATCAAAGAAAAAAACTGTTGTGCTCCTAAGTTGAAAGGCATTTGTTATCTAAGTTCCGTGATTAAGAGTTTTCTTCGGGGCCGTTGGCAAATGAAGGCGAAAAAAATGTTAACTTACCCAACCTAAGTTGCTAACGTAATTGTTTGAATAATTAGTACCTCATTCGTACAATTAGAAAGTTTTTTTTTTCATCTTCTCCGCCAACTTTTTAATGAATAAATTTTGTTAATCGGTCTGTTGTCATTTGCGCTGTGAAAATTATATTTATAGGTTAATTGTTTAGGTTTTTACTTTATTTACTGTGAGGATACTTAGAGTGCTGTATTATTGCTTTAATTGAACTGAATCAAAAACCGTTTTCACAAATAGTCGTCACTCGGACAGGCAGCTCAAATGTATTTGAACTGATCACATTTCACCAGTTCAAATGACCAGATCAAAACTGTGACAATATAATATAACCAATAAACAATAGTATTACAGAACACCTTTACGTAAATTCCATAACTTAATATTATCATGTCCTGCGCTTATACATTGTGGCATTGTCGGATCATTCCGCACATAGCACGCTCTCTCAAAATATTTCACAATTTGCATCGGCACTATTGAATGAAATATCAAAATGGACGGTATTGCGCAATGGACGGTGATGCTATAGCTTAGGCACTAAACAATAAAGCTATCAGAAGTTTTAGTCGAAACCAATATTTTAGGACTAATTTTACTTATTATTATCAATCAACAATAATGTAATGAACATGCTAAATAACGCATTTAATAAATACAGAAATGTATATGGACAAATCGGTAAAATGTATAAGGCAATGCAAGTGAATATTTCAAATGGCTAATTCATGTATCACAGTTCATGAGATAATGACAGATAGCACCAGACAGACTGACGAATAAACGAGCAGACAGCGGAGACTTATTAACATGGTCCCTTTAGGCACGAAGATCTAAAACTTAAAGTTGTTTTTAAAACCCTTTCTGCTATTTTTCATCTAAATATTAGACTTGGATTTTCTGCACATGTATTTATAGTGTACATATGCAATGGGTACTCGAACGGTCCAAGCGTGCCGCAAATCTTCTTAAAACTTTGTGTTTGAGTCTCTCAGTTTTGATGCATGTGTGGTTAATATTTAGTAAACGCTTATTGAAGTTTCCTACTATTTCTTGGGGTTGCGTAGAATCCGTCAACGAGGCTGTTTCAATGTTTAGAACTTAGTGTGTTGTTTTGAAAGCTCAATATTGTAGGAGCTTCGTTATGTAAGTTTAGACGTAAATGTGTTAGAGTGTTTGGTGCTAAAATATTTTAGGTGGCGTGTAGTTAATTATTATGTTTTAGTGTAACGTGGAAGCGTTTTGAAACAATGTCTCTTATAACGTACATATTCGGAATGGATGTGGACCTATTTACCCATATCGTAAATTGGTAGTGTGAAATGGGTGAATCTGTTTCAAATCGCAGAACGACGATTGAAACAATGCACAGACAACATACCTTTTTTCTTGGAAATCGGCGCGTAGCTTATATTCCACAAAATATAGAGAATTTTCTATAACGATATCATAACTTCTTTCCAAGAAATTGAGACTTAACTCCATAATCTAAGAGTTTCCAAGAAAAAGCTAAAGTTTGCATTAATCCACTGAGCAGGCCAAGTTACCAAACACAATTATTTGTAATTGCTCCAGATTCAAAGGTTAAGTAACTTAAAGGTTATTCCAAAAATATATTCTATCCTTTTACAATAATTTCGTCAGCGATACCGTCACCAAAAAACGAACCATCAACAAAAATACCAAAGTTACTCAACAAGGTAGGCTACGTTCAAAAATAACTCAAACAACCAAAATCCGATAACACCAAATTAAAACGCAAGAAACAATTTAATTAAAATTCCTAACAAGTTACAGAATCGAAAGTGAAATGAAAAACTGAAAAACTTACCTATACACCCAGTTATCAGAATTCTTGGGCACTCTCGGCTGTGTCTAAGTCAATAAATTCATCTTATTTAATCAGGCGAAAGCACTTCCAATAAAATAGGCGGAAATTTTACAAGTATCCTAATAAAACTTGGTACGGAGTTAGGAGCCAGCAAAGTTGGTCGGAACAAGCCGAAATATTCAACAAATTCAATACCTAAGCATACAATAGACACGGCCGTGTTACAGCTATTTACAACGAAGACACTTTACCCGTTTTATTTAGGACGGTATTAGTACATTCGAATTGTATTACCCTAGTACTTTATGAGATTGTAAATTGGTATGAAACGATATGAAATTGTTTTGGTTACATACAATTATTGATATTTTGATTTAATAACACAAAAAATTTACTGTCAATAAAGACATATTGTTTCGAAACTCCTTTCGACATAAAAGCTTTTCGAATAACATTTTTCAGGTAACAAGATATTACCTAACAAAAAAAAATAAAGTTACAAATCCGTTCGAAATTAGTAGGTAAATCTAATAATGAATCCACAGTCCGTAGAGACTAGATTATTGCACGCAGACTCCCATAATACTTAATCCACATCCCTTAATTAACCCTACCGGCTTACGCAAAATTGAAAGCACTAATACTTTAAAGCTTACTGCATCCGTGATGGCATCAGCACGATAATGTACTGTGGCATCCAATATTCGTCACGCTGACATTCCCAATGGCCAGCATAAGCCAATTTTAGCACAGCGCCCATTCGGCAGGCCTTGTTAGCAGCCGGCGTAATATAATGTGACAAATCTCCGACTGACCCCTGAATCCATTTAATAGAGTACCGTATGCCTTAATAAACAAGCGCATAGGTAACAGACATTGACATAAATTGTAAAACAGCTTATGTCTGAGAGAATGAAATGAAGTTACTAAAGTAAAATATAACGATTACATTTCAAAAAGGATTCAGTAGTGTCAGCTAAAATCCTGCGCTGAAAGGTGCGATTTTATTTGTAACATAATCCACCAAAAACATACCATCAACGCTCAAATTCGTGTTTGCGCGTCATGTATTAGGGTAGGTGCACACGTATCGAGAAACACTCGATGCTGTTTCGCGGCGCGACGTGTTTGCTAAGCCCTCGTGCACACTCGCGCGAGGCGTGCGCGCGACACGTCTCTCTATGCCGTGAAATATCGCACAATACACGTTCACGCTGCGACATTTTCACACTTTTATGTATTCCGATTTGATTCATGTATAATTTAATGTCGTCTGAATATAAATAAGTTGATTACATGAGAAAATTATTTTGACGTTGTTTGAGAAGATTCGATTTTGTGTTATTTATGGAATTTTAGATTTATACGTAACACTAAATCGTGTTCAAAATCAACTGCTATGAATATTGCGTTACTCAGGTACACTCAATTTAAACACGGACAAAAAATAATTTGTTAAAAAAAATTATCCCAAAACAAACAACAGTAATATCGCAAAGCCATAAAGAATTAATAACTCACTTGTATAATCCGCCGTTTACTGTTGATATTTTCCACTCACTTTTCCAACATTAATCATCGCTTGTATCACAAAGCCCTTAAAAAAGGGATGACATAGACCTATCTGGCGTCGGCCTATTGTTACCATTGTCACGCTGTCACCTCTAAGGTGCGGGACATAATTTATTTTACGGTAAATAAATTATCATAATCTCTTGTTGATATTAGGTAAACTTGTATTAAGACTTGAACAGACTGGTATGATGATTATGAGGAGTGTTCCGTGACATATTTATGTTTTTAAAGGAATGGGCAATACCTTTTTAGTGTTCTGGTTTTATTACAGATACCTAACATATTTGTTTTGTGTGGTGTGTTAGCATAGATTAGGCGATAATTATGTAATAGTGACATGTCTTATGAGTAATTTAGATTGATCTGAGTATTGGATAGGTAAGATAGATAAAACAAAAAAAAAATCAGGAAGGTCATATCCACATAAAATTCAAAGACATTATCAAAAAGTATCAAACACAAAAAATAAAAATACATTCTATAAGATTCTCATGACTTGTAAACAAGATTGAGACGCATTCGCCCGAAAATAATCCAGTCTAATTACTGAAAGACTGTACTCATAGCCAAGTTTGCTAATAAAGTGGATGGTTAAGTTCCGTACAGGCTCAACGTTTGATTGTAAAGCTAGGAGCACACTGTAGCTTAAGGCGGGACGGGTTGACGTGACACGTGACTTGAGAATATTTTTTTATTAAATCGTATATAAATTTTGTTCCTTTAGTTCACGAGGTTGTTGAATTAAAAGTTAGGATTGTATTATTGTAATAATTGGGATGTTAAATGAAAGTGTCACGTTGTCTGAAGACTCGTTTTAATTATGTGAGTTGTAAAATAATACGCTAAGAAATTCACCTGAATTGAATAAGATTGTACAATGATTACATTAAGATATTTTGATGAAAAAAATAGCTTCGTATTTCTAAAATAACAAAATTGGAATCACTAAAACTTTAACAATTATTACTCGCAGAAAATTGGTTGGATGAATTTAATTAATCAAGTTTATCAGAATGGGATCTGTTAGACATTTCAGTAATCAAATAAGACCTGTATTAGTTCTGTCTGAAAATTAAGTCTAGCTAACGTAACTTCGTCTAGACGGCCTACTAAAGTAACACTTTATGTGCATCGATTTGTATTTTATACTGCTCAAGCTTATCTTTTAAGTTTCTTACTTTTAAGTTAACTAAGGTTTCGTCTAAATCTTGCTTTTGTGTATTTTTTTACATTTATGCGTCATAATTTTTTTTCTCCTCTTTACCACGATGTGTCATATCCTAAGCATCAACAAAATGCATAACCACATACAATTTTTTTATGTCCAAAAACGAATTAAACAGCAAACCAAACATTAAAATATTAAGCAATGTTATTTCACGACCCAATTCCTGAGTAATTCCGAACAATTCCCCTCCAGTGTACACACGCCCCTCGAAAGTAAAGATCGAAGTAAAACTTTGGAAATTGATCCGAAGTGTACCGAGAGTTTGGTTCGTCTCTGAGTATCTACTTATAATAATATCCTATAGTACTGTGTGAAACCATGAACATTGACGAGGCTGGGGGGGAGGGGGGTGAGGGAGAGGGACGTGTTGGTTGACAGATAGCAGAGTAATTATGATGGTTAAGAAATGTAAGTATTTCTTGATTGCAATATCTTTTGGAGGTTCTTGTCTTGATAAAAGAAAGTAGACCAAGGAAAAATAGAAATTTAGGTTTTGATTTTGAAAAAAAAAAAAACCATATTAATCAGAAGATAACGTTTTTGTATGTAGGATCAACCTCAAGCATAGCAACTCGTTCATAGCTTGAATAATATGTTAAAATAAATTTGTTATTAAAGAAGGTTGTTCTTTCTTTTTTTTGTAAAACTTGCTAGTACACACAGTTAACGTCAACCGAATCTGTATCGCAAATTGGTAAATTAAAACAAAGCTACCGAAACCCGTACTGCCCTGGTAATTGATATAGCAGTAAGTCAGAAAAGGTGGTTTCGAGAAAACGGCGCGCAAAGTTTTTATCACAATTTGAGCGTTTGTGATAAAACTATACACTCGATTTTTATGTTCTATATATCAAAAGAAAGGGAAAAATGTGTTTGTTACTGTAAAGTTACCTGCTTTTAATATATTTATAAAGGTTATCGTAAAACATAAGAAATAGTGTCTTTATTAGCATATTCTTAACTAATTCTAAATAATATTTAGGTAAGAGGGCAGTAACTGCCATAGATGCTGCACTCTTGCTTAGTAATATTTCAAACTGCTATATTGCTTACAGAATTCAAATAATAAATTCAAAATTACTACTTAAAACAGCAGTAAACAAGCATTATACTGCCCTTTACCTTAGATTTAGAAAATATTTTTGACTATTTCACTATAGAGTAAAGGACGTTACTGCTCTTTAAAGAAGTATTTTATGTAAGGTGTTATCAGAATTTCTTGAACAGTAAGTCTAAAAATAGTAGGGAAAATAACAAAAAACCGTTAAAAATAATATCTAAGCTCGTTTTATTCATTATATTTTAACCAAAGAGAACCACAATATTAGTATTGTTATTTGGCATAACGCTATTCTTATTAAAAACAGAAATCTTCTTTAAAAATATAATTATTTATCAAAGCTTAAGGCAGTCCTGGGTATTTTTATGTTATAAGTATTTACTTTTTGATTTTGAGAAGACTTGTGAAATTTTAAAACGGGGGTTGCTGATTGATTCATGTTTATGGTAGATTCTTCTCGATTGATGGTCACATTTATAATTTTGACTATTCGCTTCAATTTGTAGTTATTTAATCTAAAACAAAAAAAGAAGTAAAGTGTATTAGGTATAAGCTAATACTGTATTTAATGTGTATAAGTGATAGAAGATTTACCCTATTAAATACAATTAAAAGCGTAACGCAAATATTAATTTAATTGCTCAAGTTTAGTGTCAGCATTAGAAGATGTATCAGAGCACATAGTAAAACTGAGCCAAAAACACGCGGCGGGCATGCACGACTTCAGAGCACCAAGAATGTGACAAGCGAGCAGGAGGACAAACTCTAATATCAATTATTATTTTGAATGAATAAATAATTAGCTTTATTTTAGATTTAGGTAATTAATTTATTTCACACAACAAATCATCACTTCATAGTATAGAGCAAAGTCGCTTCCCGCGTCTCTCTGTATGTATGTTTGCTTCGATCTTTAAAACTACACAACGGATTTGGATGCGGTTTTTTCTTATACATAGAGTGATTCAAGAGGAAAGTTTATACGTATAATAACATGATTAATAAATTAGAGAACCATTGATAATTTCAAGAATTCTAATGCAAAATCGTAAATAAACACATTTTTTCGCGCTTACTTTGCAAACGCAGGCTGAACCCTAAGAGATTCATCAAAATAATGTACTAATTTTTTGTACACATTGCAAAGGTCTACAGAAAACTCCGTGATGGTATGTGTCTATCTCTTATGGAAATCCCACAATATAATTTTTTGTCATTTACTTTTTACGACAAATAATGGCTAATTTTCGAAGCGATTTAAACCAATACAGCATTAATCCTTATCCAATTAAATACCTTAAATACATTGTTCAATTAATATAGATTTATGTAACAACTTACAGTATATGATTTAAATGAATGTTTTCGAAGATATTACAGATTAAAAAATTGCGGGACGTAGTATTTGCGGTCAAGCTGGAGCGGGCCGCTATGTTTTTATATACAACGTTCGCAGTTTTTCTAAAGTATATTTACTGTTTAGTATCAGCATAGCACCCGTGCAGAGCCGGGGCGGGTAGCTGGGATTAAATATAAGGACTCCTTACAATATTTATAATTACTCATCTTACACCTACTTGGCGCCAAAATTACTCGACACAAAATGGTGCGAACTAGATGAACGACACAAAACAATCAGACGACCATCACTCAGCCGCTCGAAACGATATGTCGAATATTTTTTTGATCATTAATATGTACCTAGTAGCGCAAAAACCACTTACTGCTCTACTGGTTTACAAAACTATTAAATTATAATTTTATCTTTTGCCATGTTATAAAAGCAGTAAAGGAAGATACTGTGTTCATATTTGTGTATTTATGAGACATTCATTGTAATTACTATCTTAAAAGAGCAGTACAGCTCCATACTGTAGAAGTAACTAGTAAAATTCATTTGGAACATTAGTTCATACTAGCGTAAAAAGCAGTATGTCAGAAATTTACTGCTCTTTTGTTAAGAAATATGTAAATACTAATAAAAAGGGCAGTATGTCCATGAAATTCAATGAATTACGTAGTTAACTAAATTAACTTACCGTTCTTACTGCTCTTTATCAAAAAATAAAATGCATTTCTAATATACGTAGAAGTATGAAACCCAGATAGGAAGAAAGATCGTTTGACGTACATTCCAAATCAGCAATAAAAAAAAAATGGCCACCTTCGACTTACTGCCCTTTCGATTACCACGGCAGCGTACAGGTGAGCACAACAGTTTTAGCTCCCAACAATAAATTCGTGAAAACTAACCATTCGTTAGGAACAGAAGCGCGGTAGGTACAGGTAGTCACAAAAGTGTTACATAGTGAATAGTTATAATTGAAAAACGTCATGCGCACTGTGCCGCCCTGCGGAGCGGCCCGGATTAGGGTCCCCTGTCAAAACACCATCCTACCAAGTGTAGTGGTGCAAGTTCCAATGGGGAGCGAGTTGACCAGTTTCAAATGGAATTTGTATTGGTTTTTAAAAGTTTTTTCTAATTTTCTGTTGTTGAATACAATTTAAAGTTTTGATTTGGTCGGCCAGTCGTGGGTATGTGTTGGTTAATTGTGTAGGGAAATGAATGAACGCGATAAAATTGACTTTTACTTTCTCATAAAAAAAATAATACCTAATTGTACCATCATTATATTATTATGGCAGAAAGATATACAAAAAACTATGATTAAAACATTGTACTCTTTCGGGATAAAATAACACTTTTAAGATAAAAAAAGAGGTTAAATCTGATAAGTTTTACACGTAGTACCAACTAGATATAACAAAACTATTCGCCAGGACATTATATAATAGTTTGATTTCATTTATCTGATCAAAATGTAACTGTCTAAACAATATTATCTAAGTACACGATAAACCGTTATTAAAACCTCTTTTGTGTCAATACAACGCTCCCTCTTTCATCTTTAACCAGCTCACAAATAGGAAATTATTAGGCCGAGCTTGCCTTTTGCAACCTCTGCCGGCACTAGCTGATCGCAAACTTATTTTTAATCATAAACGTCGTTTGCATAAAGGTGCTTTACTCAGCCATAATGACATTGTCAAGACCAACCATTCTATCTACTTAAAATCGTGAAATTATTTTTAAACGTAAACATTTAGTTCACGACCAGATTGGTAAAGAGGTAAAGATGAAATAAAATTTGTAGTGACGTAACCAACTCTGTAAGTCTGTAAGTGACAGCTTTAAACCAGCAATGAAAATTCTACATTACGGGCAAACACTACCTAAACCTTTATTGGTGCTTCATTAAATAAAGCTTGCTGCCAAACATTCAATTTTAATATCTGCGAAAGCAATCGTAGCATTTATGGCGGCAATAAAGCGATCGAAGCGAGTGTTCGCGATAGTGAGGGAACAATTTCTTTATTATTTCCCTCAGAGCTCGAGAGGCTCTTTAACAAGCAATAATTGTTTCTGTCTTTATTAGGGGAGTTCTCCGTAATGATTTAGTATCGCTTTCGGGCCATTCACGGTGCGATTTGTATGAAATGTGGAGTTTTTCTATCAGCATAATCGTTTTATTCAATGTTTTCGTAGTTCGTTTGCCTTTAGGAGTTCTATTTTTGCGGTTGATTTTTTTCTTTTTGCTTGTTTAGTGTTTTAAGTTATTGTTGGATGAGTACATCCGTTTCCATTTTGTACTTGCTTTTAGTAAAGTGGGACTTTTGTTTTCAAATTTTTGGGAAAATTATTACACCATAAACTATTTATTAGTAGTAGTGGTCTTCTTAATACTAATACTTTTTAATTCTACTTTACCATACCACATGTTAACGTCAACTGGAATATAGTTGATGAAAATGCATACCTGAAACAAAAACAAACACTTCGTTAAAATCAGGATTATCAGAAGAACAGTTTTATTAAATACGGCTACCAAACTACAGCTCAAGTGTTGATTGAATCCATGCAAATTAAAAAAACCCTGACTAAAAGACCTGTGAACGTCATTCTTTAATTTAACAGTGCCGTCACGGGCGGTTAAATAACGGCGGTGTGTACACAAGCGGTGCCGGGCGAGTGGGTGCGACAATGCACCCGCAGTGTGCACCCGGCCAATATGCACCCACGCACCACGCACCGGCGTGAAAACACGAATGTTAATGAAAGTCATTTTGTGACGCGGAAAAGGTGGGTGCAAATGATCTGCAAATGAATGGATATTGCCTCGCCTGTTTGTTTCAGCCAGCTTTGTTTGAAGGATGTGTTTGAACTACGTGAAATAAAGTGTTCGTTTCGTATTTTTTGCGCATGATGGATGTATTTTTGTATAAAAGTTTAACTACTATAAATGTTTTCGTAGGTACTGATTTCAATAAAATTAAGTTGTAGCTATTGTATGCTCAATTAAAATAAGTTTGGCAGAAGTTATTTAAATTCCGTCTTAATTATTGGAAACAGTGGGAAGAACAAGAAGTACCCTCGAGGCATTATCTATTATACCTTTGTTCCAAAATCTTAGGTAACTGGAGCAAACAATTCCACTATAACAGAATAGTTTACTACCATCAAACTTTTTGAAAACAAAGTTATCTCCGACAATTAGCCAATCAAACGGCAGCATCCGCATCGTTTCAGCACCGACAGATTTAATTGGACGATCCCCTTTGTTGAACTTAACCGAGTCAATCAACATTACCGATAGTCGAGCGTAGTTTATCTTGTTCAATATTTGAATAAAACTCAGTCTACAGATACGTTTCAAACTAATGCTCAATTTCACGGGTTTACATAATCACTGGTATGTAGGTCAGAGACCGATATAGCTGTGATTGTTGAAAAACTAATTAGTCTTTATTAATCTCAGTTCCAGAGAAGCGCATATTTACTTTGTAGCCGCCGCTTCCATGGAATTTGTTGATTCTGGAGTCCACTCGATTTCCCGGTAAGTTACATAACATGCAAGTTTTAATAACATTGTATTTCTTGTAGGATGTCGAACCAAAAAATGCTTTCGTAGTTAATAAAATATTGAACGTTGACTAAAAATAAAATGATGACATTCAAAGAAATATTTTGATCATAAACATTTCAAAGCAACCTTTTGGAGCCGAAAACTTTTTTGTTAAGTCACACCATCCGAAAATTCCAGACAGACACATGGACACATTCATCTCATATCAAACGAATATTACACAAACCTGTGGCACGTAATTAAGCTCCGAAGTTGGCATTCCGGGTCCACTTTCATCCTGTTCACTGGACCCAAATAGTTGTCCCCCCGACCACACGGAGCCATGATATTGCTGATCAAAAAAGGGTTGAAAAGGGCACCGAACGCACTTTACGCATCGCTTAATTGGCTCAAGCATTTAGCCTGTGAAAGTCGAAACAGGCAAATTGGATTTGTGTGTCCATACCGTGCCTCTTTGACGGAGACTGATTCACAATTTGACATTACAGCGCTCCGTAGTAACTAGATTACGCGCCAATTTTATAGTATCTTTCGTTCTTTAAAAGCACGTGTGACTGCAAATTTCCAGCGTGTTTTTGGGGCATCGGGGATCGATACCGGCGTGAGTGGTCGTGATATAGGAAAAGTGGTGCAGTTTGAAAGGCTGACAGGACGGGCTTGTTTTGCTTTTTGTAAAACTCGGTTACATCACTGCAATATAGCTGTATGTACTTACCTAGGTGGTGGTGCTTTATTTTACACATAAATCTGTAGTCATTTTTTAATATTTTTTGGCCTCGCATAACTTTATTATAACGTCTTGTAAAATCTCTATTAAAATGTCACAGTAACACATTATTATTTCATTTTACGTTCCCAATTTAAGTATTGTTTATAACCACGTAATATACAACGTTGATAAAAGCGAGAGGCATTAAATGAAACCACATATACTATAAGTGCCTACTGCTAATCCGAAACTATTAAAAAAGAGTTTTCAAGAAGTATACGAAAAAACTTTTTTCAAAGAACTTAAATAGCTTAATTATTAACTTAAAATGTAAACACCCTTAATAAAAATTTACACTGACGTGCGGTGACCTGCGTAACAAAACGGCAACATCGCATTTGTACCTATCGCATAGCGCGTGCGGCGGGCTCACACACAGCAGAGCGGCCGGGTTTGATGTAGACGATAATGTAAACAAGTGGTGTAGGTATCGTTGGAAAGTATGATCAATGATCATAATAAACAATAATAATTCATTGTTATACGTACACATTAAATCTTCAATTGTTGGAAATGTCCGCCGTTTGCATTAATACACAAGTTATAACGACGTATAATATTGTTATTTAATCGTGCAATAAAATCTCTGTTTGTTGAATTTTTAATTTATGAAACGCTAAAATAATTCGGTTTTTAAGTTCCTCTACGGTATTCACGTCTGTTGCATACACTTCACCTTTCACAAAACCCCACAAAAAAAGCAGTGTATGTAGCACGAGGCACTATGGATGTCTTACGTACCTAATTTACAAAATTATTAAAAACTGCACACACAACTAAACTTAAACTAACTTGTCCTGTCACAACATAAATCACTATCTTAGAATAAGAAGTTTGGTGTCCTATCACAATAAAAACTTAACATTATTGGAGAATATTGAAAACCGGACGCGTGAGCGACAATAATTTGTGCTTAATTGCGTAACGTGCACCCCGGAAGCGACGCGTCTTCGCACTAAACAATGTAAAAATCGTGTCCTTGACGTACTTATCCGAGTCACCGCCGCCGTCGCCCGCGCAATAGCAACAGACTGATCTATTTCTATTTCTGTTACGCTTATTACATTAGAGTGAGATGACCGTGATCTGTACTTTCTTTTAAGGAAATATTTGGTAATAGTGCACTTGTTTGTATTGCAAACTTACGATGCGGAGCGGCAACGTCGCGTGAATTTTGTTATTTTGCGGTGAATGACTCTTAGATAACTATGCCTATAAAACTTAGTCACCTAATCAGGAAGATACAGCATGTTCAAACTAAAAAAAAACTAAAAAAATATCCTGTGACTAAATATTGCTTACATTGATTTGATTTTTGTTGTGTAGCCTTATAATGATAAACAGAATATGTGGTTTCATTTAATGCCTCTCGCTTTTATCAACGTTGTATACGAGAAACATAATATTCGACTAAACTATTCCATCATACTACCAAACATAAGTAACAACTTTCATGCTTCGAATACTTGACAACAATATAATGAGTGTCTCTAAACTCTCAGTGCTCGAGACTCACCGTGACTCGACACAATCTCACTCAACGGGAACCCAGGCTCGGTATAACCTTAAATTAAAATTTACTGAGTAAACGAGTCGAGTTGAGCGTGCACTAAAGAAATAATACAAAGTATACGTCAAACAGATCGGGGCAGCCGTAAATGAAATCATTTTGTTCTCAAGTAAAACAGAATGGGGAACAATTATTAAATGTTAATAGGTTTGGTAGAGCGCGGTAGGCACTTCATTAAACCGTGCCTTTTATTACATTTTAAGTGGCATTTTATTTACAATAAAATCAGTTTTCGGCTCCGTTGGATTGCCATGTAAACACGGTGTACTCGTGCATCTGTAATTTACGAGCGGGGGATAAAAGAAAATCAAAGTGTTGCTTGTTTCATTAACCCAGTTGAATTTGAGGAAGTGGGGGCTTGTAACTGGTATTTGATTGAATTGAATGATTCATTGAAGTATTGTGTTTTCTTTTTATGTAGGTATGTGGTTTAGTGATTAATTTTCAAAAAAATGTTAAATTAATTGGTGGTATTACAATTTAATGAGAGAACATTTTTGAAATTTAAACTATTTTAAGGGGTATTGCTTAGATTTTATGATCCGTATAATAAACGTTTAAAAAACCGTTTTATTTCAACATCTAACATACACATAACCCTGCAGATTTACTATATTCTATTCAAGAAACCTTAAGTACACAAAATCTTTTATTTTAAATCCTACAGAATCTACTATTAACTAAAACGGCAAGCAAAGGGCCGACACATCAGTAATTACCGATGACGTCTGCTCTAGGGAATGTTATCGTCAATTTAAAGTTAACAGAGATTAACTGTTGGGTAGTGGGTACTAGTGGCGCCCTCTGAGGACCTCAAATGACATGACCGTATCATCTAATGGAGACTCCAGTGCCTGTACTATGAGATTATAAAACTAGGTTGCTGTCGTCGTGGGAGCGAGACAGCGCTCTACATTGCTTTGTTGCCTCTCGCTCTAGCAACGACAATTCTCCAGGAGGTTTTTCGTTTAGGAGTCTATGGTAGGTGTAGATTGGTTATGTTTGTTAATGTTGAAGATTACCCTTGTCTTGAACGCTCTGAGTGATTTAGAGAGGATGGATAGTAAAGCGTTTTGTTGTTGATACAATCTTTATTCATATGTATTGATAGTATTAGATTTATGTACGAATATTATGGAACTTGAGAGTGTAAGATTTTTTTTAAAGTTGTGCGATTTTCAGTAGCTATACTTAGTACATTTTATAACACCAAAATATTTCATTTCAACGTATAGAATCATATTATCATAAGTACAAATATTAGAAGCATGTAAAACTAAAACCAGCGCTCGGCTATCGTCCATCAATTTATTGTTTTCGCCCGTGTAACGAGTTACACAAATAAAATTGGAAATAAAAAGATGTCAGTCCCGTCATCGCAACAACTTGCTAACAATGTGATGGCAAATAACAAAGCGTTGACGAGGGGGTGAGGTCAGGCTGACTGAGGAGGGGAGGGGGGGGGGTCAAATAATGTACCTGCCATGTTATATGTTGTTTTATCGACAACAATTACTGGACTTAAGTGATGGACGCGGGAAAATATGAGTGTTGAGGAAATATTGAGCGACGATAAGTGTGTTTTAGTTTGTTGTTATTTTAAGGGCTATGTTTGTATTTCGAAAGTTTATGTAGTGACGTGTGAAGTAAATTAAGTGTCTTAGTAATTATATTGATATTGTTAATATTATTTATAAGTGACACTTAATACAATTATCTTTACTTCAGTCATCAATCATTAATCAGTAAATAAATAATAAACCATCCTATATAATTTACCTAGAAAGTCTAAATAAAACAACACAATTAATGACTAAAGTACATCCAAGTACCCATGTAATCACTAATCCAGAACATGATCCCCATCAAATTACTATAAAACTTCAACTTTTAATATATCGAGCGTCAAACAAGCGTCTTGGGATTACGCGCAGTTGTTCAGGGGCTTAACGCATATCTTTGAAAGAAACGGGCGCGTGATGTTTGCGCCCTCCCATATAGGCCGAGCTTAGTTGAAACTTGGCTAAATCCTCGGTACGTGACGTAATTAAGATCGAGCCTCACAGGCATACCCGGCTTTATGTCCCTGCAGCGCTTCAAGCGAACCCGTAAAGAACTTTACAGCGGAAGCTAATTTATGACTGCTTTTTGAATGGCTGCCTGCAGCGCTTTTGTTGCTCGTAACATATTGTTTTAAAATGAGCTGTGATGTAATCGAAATGCGCTGAATCTATTGAGGGATATATTTTAGGCTCCTTAGTTAAGTAGAGATGTAAACAGTGTCTGTTTTGTTGCTTACAGGCTCTTTGTATACCAGGATACGCAAGAATCTTAGTGATTTTAGTCTTAAAGTGGCTACCACTAACTCTCATAGATTTTACTTTAGACTGAAGTCTTTTTTTCATTTAAATTATTTCAATTTAATTTTAAAGTGCTACTTGTAACCCGAGTATTTAAATTGTGATCATAATAGAACAATAACGCAACACATTGTACATTCATCTTCAGTACACTTCACATAAACCAGGTACAAGCAGAGAATGCATTCACAATTTAATCAAATCTAAGACAGTTCACCGTTGTTTATATTTTTTGCACCCCACAAACAACGGTACAGGAAAATAGTGCAAAACAAATATCTAATCAGGGGAAAGCTTTGCACCACACAATATTACATGCAGAGTATTGTAGAGTGTCGGCACTACACTGTAAATTGTTTCAAGTACAAGCTTGAAAATTATTTTTATTTAAATTCGTATTTGTTTGCAAGCTAAATGGCCCCAGGGTATTTCATTTTCTTAACGTTTTTAACATTATTAAAATAGACGCGGCTAAAAGGTAGAGTTTATTTTGTTGGATGCATATTATTTGTTTTTTGTTTCATAAGCTGTTCTTTATTTTAAATGGTTTGTTGCATTTTATGAATGTTTCTGTTAAATTGTGTCATGGAAATTAACCAAAGCATGTTTTTGTCATCAGGACCTCCTTATGATCATCAACAATCTCTATAAGAGAGCCTCGTGTCCACTTTTTATTTGAATCACTTTCAATAAGTAATATAGTACATTAGTACATTATTATTTTATAAATAAAATAAATATTTTACAAATAAACACACATTGTAAAACGATGCCCCTTCCATAACAGTACGTTCCGGCTTTTAACTATAAAGGGATTTATCCCGTGTTCTGAAAGCCATCCAGGTGACTCGCGTCAAGTTATAAAGCCCAATAGGATTTGGTTTATTGGTTCACAGATTCCAGAGCCAGTCCAGTGCGAAATGCTCGTCCACATACGTAATGGGAGGCCTAATAGCTCCGGACATCTGTCTTTTACTATTTATATTCTGTTGGATTAAAAACAGTGGCAGTGGCGTGGACAATTCAATTGGCGTTCGATTCGCTTGAAAAGTGTCATGTCGGTGTAACTGTGTTACGTTATTTTTGTGTTCTCGCTTGGAAAATACTTTTTTGGGTATTTTTAGCTCTGTGGGAAATCTGGTGATAATAAGGATTTATAGTTATTTTTAAATATAAATTTGTTTTTCATTTTTTTTAGTTGAATTGAATAAAATCACCATTCAACTGCCTCGCATATTTTTTTTGCATGTGAAAAACGTCTAAGTAAGCTACTTTGGCTTTATAAACTCATCAACAAAACACGTGTAACTAAATTCAATACTCAGTATTAAATCATGTCTCAAATATCACTTAACGACATAATAATATAAAAAAGTAAAACAAAAGAGAATATTTAGGAGCATCTCAAAATCTTAAGCGTATCACTTTAAGGCACCTTCAAAAAAATCATTAGGGAGCGTTCGTTGTAGCACTCTTGGCAGTTTGAATAAAATATAGGGGCAGAATAAAGCGAGCCTTTTTATCTATTAAACGCATTTGCTGTTACAAATCTTCGCTCTCCACGGTGGCGAGCGTGCATAAATGCGTGGGTACGCTGTGGTGAGCGAAGCGGGTGCTTAGATGGATGGCTGTAAGACTTTGTAGTGGTGTGCTTTTTGTAGAAATAGGTAAGCTTTTTTTTGTTTGTAGTGGTATTCAAATTTATTTGGCTCTATTTCATGTGATAGATGGATGCACGAGGATAACGAAAGCCTTCGCTTTGCAGTGAGAAAAACTTGGCTTAATAAATAATTTGCAGAGTAACATTCATCGTATCAGTAAAACTAAATTTAATGTGATGTCGATGGGTAAGCTTGGCACTAATAAAGTATGGATATTGTTAATCTTAGTTAGAAGACGTTATACATTTCAAGCAGTATCATTTACTAACCCCCGCTATCTCCTAACACTATGCACTCAGTTCAAAGGAAATGGCAAGCGCGTCTCTACCACCCCTACCGGGTTGCATTTACGACATTACCCACAGTCCCACAAGCTTTATTTTGCACTCCTCTAAGACCTAAGTCCAGGTCTCACAATAGCTGTCACTGCTCGTGATTGTTACCCGGACTTTGTTTGGCCGACGTTGGAAAAGATTCCCCGTCACTTTAAACGTCTGTTTATATCATAGAAATCTTTTATGTGCTCGTTAGTTGTATGCTAGCGAGTTCCTATTAGAGGTTTGTGAATTTTGTAGAGAACATTTTGTAGAGCTAGACTTTTTCGTTTTGAAACCTTTTTTGTTTGCTGTGGTGAAGGTTATTCTTTGAGGCACTTCGAGGTAAAGAAGATTTGTTTTTATTTTTAATTTACAAGGCGTAATGCGACCACTTACTTCACAAAATAATTAAACGTTCTTTACCTGAAAAATGTTCAACATTATGACCTGTAAATCCTGAATTCTTTTGAACTTTTTTTGGAACTATTATATTATATTGTATTACTGTAACACAAATCGCTAACTATACTTACTCCTGCTACATTTCTACAAGCAACGTTTCTGTCCCCGTATTACTGGCCGTGAAGGTGTTTGAGGTAAGTGTGTTGCTTTCCGGTGCCTCTGTGCTTTGTACGGACCGCTAGTACTGCTACCGAACTATGCGTACTGGACGTGGCTTGGATTGTATTGAAATTATAAATGGTGATGTTTTAAAGATATGTGCTTTCGTTATTTTGATTTCGTAACACAAATAAGATGGTGGAAGATAAATAATAATTTGTAAAACTACTACATAAATACTACATAGTAAATTAAGCTTGCGTATTTTTATAACATTCTTTCAAATATGATCATAATAATATAGCCAATATTTGTACAATTCTGTAACATCTGTTTAAGCTTTAAATTAGCCTAAGCTAGTAAGGACACATTGCATATCGGCACATCGGCAAGAATAGGAAAAAGTATTTTTTTTTCATACGTTAAAGTCACTGCAAAGAATTAATATTCACTTTCAGTTTTACGGTAAATCCACGTTACCAGCTAAAAAGACTCATTCTTTTGACAAACGCCGCGAGAACGAGAAACAGACGGGATACAATTTGCGCAGAGGCCTTAAACTTGGTGCGCATTTCTGATGCAAATCAAAGAAAAAATCATGTGTACAGAAGGTTCATTAACAAAAATAATTTAATAAACTACTTTCTAAAAAGTAGAATAAATAAAAATATGGTAATAGTTAGGCAAAGGCAGTGAGAACGAATTAAAAAAAACAGGGGACGAGTAACATTTTTAGAAAATTGGTCTTCTTAGGTTGACTGAACGAAAAAGTGAAGTCCAATGTTCCATCTAATTTTGCAGCAATTATATTTTTATAGTGTTATCAATAAAACATGTGACATCAACTTCAAATCCACATCACAAACATGTAAGGACTCTACATTTTCATCTTGTTCTACTGAACACCCCTGCACTGTAGCAACACGGATACGTGGTTCATTATGTACTGATTTCAGGGCGTTTAGTGTTTGCGTCACGGATCTTGGGGACGTTATTTCTTTGAGCTTTGAGATGGAATTATAAATGTGTTTGTGTGCTCCTGCTTTTGTCGTTTCCCTTTTAAAATGCAAAGTCGTTGTGGATTTTAAGTGCTCCATGTTAAAGTTACGTTGCAAATAGTTTATGCTTGCTGGTATTTGTTTTCTTAGATTTTTGTCTTGAATAACTATGTAGACGTTTACTTATTTAATTTTCTTTAAAAGGTACAGCTTTTAAGAACTGAAAATTAAGATAAAATGTATGACAATTTAAATCTTTCAGATTTTAACTATGTTTTACTACCGTATACATGATGAATGTTATGGTTAAGACACCAAACTTTAATAAAACGCACACGAAAACAAAAAAATATTATGATTACTATGCAAAAGTATTAAAATAGCCCTGATAAACATGCTTTAAACAAAATCATTTCCAAATCCTTTGATTATACAGAAGCATTCATACGTATTCGTTTCATTAAATTTACACAAGCAGTCCAGTACAAAATATTACTTTAAAAGAACTCTCATAACGACAGTAATCAAATTAATTAATACCCAGTCCATAAGCTTCCAGGCACTGAACCAAAGAAATGCAAAAATACAAAACGAGAAACGCGAAGACTGGCCGACGGCAAATAAGAGCAAAAATATTCTTCCTTCATTAAAAAATTGTAATAAAAATATCTAATCTGTCTTCTGTAAACGCAAATCAAAAGTGGCAATCATAAGCACACGGAGATAAATTAAACTTACTATAGTCAGCCGTCTGCATTTTAATTAATTAAGAGCGTGGGCTTTCGCGGGGAGGGGCGGGGGGGAGCTGTAGGGCTGCCTTGCCTTAGATCTGATGTTTGTTTCTTATTGCTTTTCGAAGAAATGATGTAAATTGATTTGTATTGTAGGAAAAGATGATTGATTGGTATGGAATTTAAAAAGATAAAGAAATAACAATTGCATAATTGTAGGCTCAAATTGAAGGGAAAAGTAATTTTCATCTACAGTAAAACTTTGATATAAAATTGCAATTGGATCTTTATTGATTCGTTTGTAGCGTAAATAATAATAATTATTCAGCGTTACGTTACAGGCGTATCTATATGTCACTATAGAAATTAAATACAAATATAGGCAGTACGCCTGAGATAGTTTAAATCAGTTACTTATATCAAAATCATATTATTACTAATTTGATTCCATAATGGCTTAATACATAGTCAATTATTAAAGAACAAGAACTAAAACTGTTGGTTGCTAGCCCTATAACAGCTGAGCAACAGTCGGTATTTACGCACGAAGACACCTCGTGACTTTCCTCCGACATTCGTTTTCTGTCGCCAAGCTTACCGGGAGTCTTACTCCATTAAGAAAATTAATGTTTTGCGTTACCACCGGCCGAGGCGTCTTGTGGTAAAAAATGTATAGAAACAATTGACGATGTTTAGTACGATGCTGTTATTGATTTAAATTGTTAATGTAGGTTTTTGTATTTGTAGGGTTCGTCAAAAAGTATTTAGAAAATGTTTTTTTTTATGTTTGGGTGATGATATTGTTTTCAATGTGTTTTGAGAACAAAATGTGTTGACCTTGTATAAATTTGTTCTGTTTATAGTTTCTGGGTATATTTTTAACGTATTTGATTCTGTATGCTATTAAATTTTACTGACAGTACTTATTGTATGAAGGCTAGATTTAATCGGCCCTAAAACTAGATATAATAGATAGTGTTCTGGTTATTAATTTCGTTACTATGTTGTATTTTAATGTATGTTTACTGATAAACTATGTAGAATGACGTCAATAATCCATTAAACAAAATATAAGTATGGCTCTAACAGTATACACTGTTGCTACACTTAATTTATATTAAAACCTACTAATAATGATTGTAAATTTAATGTCTTGAAAAAAGTGTTGCTTTAAACTAAACATGTAATTTGTAAAATGTTAGAGTAATTTATTCTAGTGTTTCTTTTTTACTTCTGGTGCACTGGAAATCGGAGAAAGTTTGGCGAAACAGGACACTTTCTGTTAATTGATTGTCTTTTAAAATGAAGGAAATAATAAAGGAATTAATAAGAAATATATCAATTACACTGCATCGAATCGAGTGATAATAAATGTTGTTGTAAAGAATTTTAAATTCAAAACACTTTTTTTTTAAATGGGTAAACAAATAACTACAAAAACAATTCAAACTGTCACAATACAAACTCAACAACCACAACCAAAATCCAAAACATCAAAACTAACACAAAACTAAAACTTTTACATTGCATTTAGAATTTAGCATCAATCTATCCTCACATCACGCGTTGGAATGTGACACACCATTATAAATCTCATTGAAGATACAGTACCATCCATCACTGAGAGGAAATGAAGTCGGGAGTAACGTCGGCTTGAGTTGTAGGAGTCTGTGTTGTGATGTCGCGGAATGGACGCGTGAGCTTCGGGTTGTGATCTTGAATTTTAATTCTTTGACGGCAGGTTCAAGGGCAGTTTGGACAAAGGTTAGTGTAATAAACATTAACTTTTTTTTGAGTTTTTGGTGTTGAATGCAGTTTGGAAAGTTTTTTTTTTGTTGTCTGAATAAATACTTTGCTGTCGACTGCTATTTGGTTTTTTTTAATTAGTTAAATGGTTATATTTAAAACAAAAACATGCTATTCTTAAATGTAACACATAAGAATTATAATACACTCCAAAGAACCATAAAAAAAACTAATTGACATCTGACAACTGTTTTATCTCATGCATTTTCATTTTTACATACAAAATGAAAAAATCTTTAATAAACTAAACTTTGTATAACAAAACCAGTACGTATTATATTTTACTGACGAATCCTATCAGTTTATCATAACAAACACTGAACACGAATGCATAGCCTAAAAGGAATAAACTATTCTTAAGAGGCACCTTCCGATCTATCATAATGTAATTGAACCACACGAAGGCAGCATTTATGGTAGAAACCTCCCTTCACTGAGGGGAAAATTTTCTTAAAAGGTTGCTTATAAGGACTAGTTTACATTACAAAGGTAAAGAGTGGTGCACACTTAAGACGGAAGTTTATTTAAAGTAACATCCTTTTCAGACTTAATTTTTAAAGAACCGACTCGCCTTTTGTCTTTAAACAACGTAATAGAATTGGAACTGATACTAAAACGTTGCAAAGTGGAAACAAATTTGCGATAAAATAAAAATACGAAAAATGAAATTCTTGTTTTAAAAATATGTTTTTATTTTGATAGATAACATTAATGTTACAAGAAATTCTTATACTTTACTTGAGAATAAATAGATGAATCTCAAAACAAGACTTTTTTCTTTTAGGGGAAAAGGAAAAAAATCAACCCAAAAACACAATAAGAACCTTTAAATTCCCGTACAATTTAAACTCGACGTTCTCACATGAATATTTAGCCGACTGCACTCAAAACTCATTCGCCATGCCAAACCGAACTGTCCTAATGTACCCGAGGCCTAAGCCCGCACGCCACCATTACTTATGCATTAACCCTGGCTAGGCCAGTAAGCGGTCCCTAAGGCCCGGAACGTTCGCATGATTTTATTCTGCCACTCGTCTCCTATAAAACTCGTTTGCCTCAAGAACAACTTTTGACAATCAATCTGTTACGTGAGACTTATTGTAATTGGATTTTCACGTGTTGTTTTTTATTTTTTTTTTGTTTGTGATTTTAATGTTTTTTTAAGGATTTTTATGTGGGGTCCTAATAAGAAGATGGAAGAAGACTAAGTTATTTTTAAATAGAAACACTCGAATTAGAAATAAATATGATTTTCTTCAATCTGTTACCGAATAGTATTTTGATTTCTAATCCCACAAAGTAAATTTCTACAAAAATGGTAACTGACACATGCCAACGAAACGAAATTTTTCAAATTACGAAAATCCAACAGAAAATCTCTTTGAATCAAACAAACTGTAACGAATCCTTCAATCTGTGCCTCAAAAGGCAAAAACGTAGAGAAAAATTATAACAAATCAAAAACATAACTGTATCTTCGTGTTCTTGAAAAGATGATTTCCTGTGTGTCAAAGAAATCTGCGAGCTAGTTTCCGTCGTGGATTGGATATCGACTGCATCTGAGATGAAACGCTGTACACCGTATATTTTAAAGGTAAACCCGTTTTATTATGTCACATGTTGCCGATACCAAATGTATTTCTAAAGATATACTTTGAATGTTCGTATTTTATTTTTGTGTGTGTTTTTAGATGGAGTGTAGGAAGATTAAGAAGAATATGTGGTTAACAAATAAGCGAAATTTAGGCACCAATTGCTGTAAGACTTTACTACTAATATTTTTTATGGTAATGAGGCCAATAAAAAGTAATTATCTCAATCCGTAGCCATAATCGTGATCACGTAGCATGCTACGCCGTAGCCGTAGATAGCTACGAATAAAAATCAAGACGTCAGGAAGGGCTTTGTAAATGCAGAAATATAAAGAAATACGTCTTGAGTAGCGGACATCTGAATATTTTCTTCCGGCGGAACAAATTGAAACGCTGTATTTTTTTACAAGGGAAGGTAGACGGCCACTGAATTACTCAGGAACTGGGCCGATCATTGCGGTCGACCCGACGCCGGTACGCGTCGTATATCTTCCTACAAAACTAAACCATTATAAGAATTATATTTGAAGTTATTCACTTAGATTTTATGTAATGTTTTTCATTTTCTCATTTCATTTGAGAGAGATGATGTTTTATGACGTAATTATGTACTCTTTTCATAAAGCGCACATGCAATCATTTATTGTTTTAAAAACTTTAGTGTATAAAACTTTCTTTTGCGTGGACTATAATACCTTTTAACATTTTTTACTACCTTAAAAAAAACCTACCATTAAATAAATAATGATAATTACGTAGATGGAAACTAAATATTACTCAAACAAATGTAATATAACCACCCGCTAGCAATGCATACCCCAGAAAAGCCATTATAAATGCGACCTTTAACTCAAACCAACGAACAATGCAACTGCAATATGAAAACCTGGCGGTATCAATAAAGACATATTTCAAACGTCCCAGGAAGCGAAATATATAAGTGCTTCCTACGGAGCTCGCGGCTTTTACGGGAATAAGGGGAAAAAACTAGTGCCTTCCGGCCGTTTCTGATTGTGTTACTGTGAACGTAAGCACGTTTGTGCTGTTTGGAATCAGGCCATACCGTACTGTATGGGACTACTGGTAAAGTAGAGTGGTTGAAGAGTACTCTTTTCTTGGTAGTAGTATAATTATGTTGTGATTTTTTATTCTATTCAAATATTGATATACGACGATATGCGATCAATTCTATTTCCAAAACTAAGCATGGCAATTAAATTTTTCGAACATTTTTTACGTCTTTCTTATTCAGGTAGTTTTTTCACTTCAGCCTTTACATCCTTTTTTACTGCGTATTTCCATTTCAAATTAATTTCACAAATTACATGCAAAATATTTAAAACAAACCCGAACCTCAAACGTTTCTCAAAGAACAAACAACATCCAACCAAGTCATCAGCATAAAATCATAACGTGACCATCAAGAATCATTTTCACTGTCGACTGGTTCCCTCTGAGGCTATTAGCCCAGACGGCCATGTCCTACGGCGATGCATATCACTGTCGCCGGCGTTATTACACCAATTACCTCCAGACTCGCTGGGCGCTGGTGTGGTCTTGAAGGACCGTCGTTAGTCTTTGGACATTCAAGAGTCTTACTTAGATTAGTAGAAACTGTTGTTAAGAATGGATTATGTGAGTTTGATTCAGGTTTAGGTTATGATCGGTTTATTGTCGTACTATTTATGTCTATTCAAGCTTTGCACCTACGTGAAAAACTAATATATTATACATATAAAGTTTCGGGGTACAAGCAAAAGAGTATCCATACAAGTCTGATTTGTCACCTGGACATTGAGTTTGTGATTTTAAAAGAATAATTTTAATATGTACCAGTGACATACACATGTATGTGTATTCGTATATTGCAGCGTGTTATTTGAAATTATAAAAATTGAGACAATGATAGGCGATAATCTTACTTAAGATTTCAATATCAGTTATGAAGTAAGAAATAACATTTTCTTAAAACCGAAACAAAACAAGAACTAACAAACAGAAAACCAGTAACAGCAAAAAACAAACAGTAACAAGAAACATGTCATGTTTGATTTTAAATGTAATTAATGTTTTGTAATAAAACTTTTTCCAACGAAAACCAACAAGCTAGAAAATCAAGAAGCGCCACTTGAAAACTTGTATCATTGTTGCTCGCACAAGTTTGTGAAACATTTTACAGCTAACTTAATTAGGAGTTAAAAACTTGTTTTAATTTTTTCTTAATAGTACTTGAAAGTTTGTATTGCAAAACGACTTTTTGTGATTCGGTTTTTTTTTTTGTGCTCGTGCCTTTTTTGTCGTGCGATAACTTTGAATATTGTAAATATGCTTTCAAAAGTTGTTTCGTTACGTCGCTCAAGAGCTTTTATGTTATCTTTTGTTTATTGACTCGTTTTCTGTTTCTCGAATGGATTTAGTCGACACAATTATTTTTTAGGTCTTTAAGCTAAGTAGGTTCGTAAAGTTATTGAAGTACAAAGATAAATCTCATTGCATAATATTTCTTTTAGTATATAATATTATATAGGAGAATATTAATTTAAGAAAGTAATTAATCGTACATATTTTTTGTGTGCTCACTGACGTGGTGTTTAGGTAATGTAGGTATAGTGGTATTGTTTTTTTCCTTACAATTTTTACTAGTTTCCTACAAAGCTAGGTTTCATGAAATATTTCAGTTCCAAAAACACGATCCCAGCACAACTTTTGTAGACAAAAAATATGTTCCGAAAAACACTCCCACTGACTACTTTCTATCCTCACCAGGCATACATCAAAAAAACAATTTTACGATACACTAACATATTTACCTATTCCATGAAACGAACACAAAATATAACTCGTACAACACTACAAGAGCACACAGCAAAAAACATCGCAAATAAAACTTTTTTTTGTTTGTCGCATTTATTTGACGTAGCATATCAACTTCATTTTTATTTGACGCATATATTCACTAGCGGCAGTCGTGGGGTTATCCCAATTCACCTTTCCCGTAACATTTCGTGTTTCTGCTATCCCTACTTTTACTTTATAGTGAAGGATAGAGTAATAAAGGGATAGTACTCTGAGCAAAGTGTTCTGGTGTTTTGCTGACGGTACCTTCGTGTAATGCGATTGTATCGGTAAATGACTGGGAGAGTAATGTGTTGGATAATGTACGTCAATTTTGGATTTAAGCACATAGGAGGTTTTAATCGTGTAAATCTTAAAAACACATTTTCAGTAGGTACTTTTTTGTCATTGATAAAGTTTTAAAGACTGGTTGAAAAACTAAAAATACGCTATTAAAAAAAAACTCGAAACTGTTGCAAGTGTGTAAAAGATTTAACTAAACACCAAACAACGTACAATAATATGAAATAATAGAGGTACATGTGCAAACAAAATGTTTACACCTACAACCTAACTAGCCCCATGGGTCAATATAAATTCATCCGCGCATAAAATTTCTAATTTAAATTTAAAATAAAATATGAAAGTACACACGTGTCGTGGTGCAGTGCTTTCGTTTAGTTAGCAACTCCCTAGTGGGATATGTGCAATTATATGAGTATGACTGTACCCAGAGGTACAAAGGTGGAAAATAAAACAAGCGGTAGAAATGATTGTGTGTAAATGTGAGATTAATGGTTATGAATAGATTTTTCAAGAGTAAATTCAGTAAATCTTAAGTGCAGGTTTAAAGGTAAATTAAAAATAAAAAGATTGTCTTACTGATTAGATGCAAACGGTAGGTATACGGGTATTTGTCAAGACAGCCCGACTAGTTTCGGACCCAACCGGAATCATGAGCGGGGTTGAAACTAGATAACGTTTTTATAAATTATAATCATGAATCCGTCCCATAAAAGTTACGTTTTTTCTATTGTGCAGTTTTTTTTTTAACATCTGAGCGTGCTAAAATTTTTTTGTGGACTTTAACACCTCTTATTGTGTTTGACAACAAAATATTACAATCACATCGATAACACAATTCAATACCAAAAAAAACCTAGTAAATATACCGAGTCACTTCATTATTCCCTCTCGAATGGGAGGTGTAACCGCGCGGAATTCTATCATGGATGCTGCGAATCGTGCCTCACATGGAAACAGAAAGATTTAATTGTTGCGAGCGAAACGTGACGGCTCGCCGATACGTGGCCATCGGAAAAACTCCCGCTCCCTTTAGTTTGCCGCTCCCAAATCCAGGCTATTGTTATGTAAGTATTGAATTTTGTAGTTTGTGGTATGCTTTTGTTGATTATTTTAAATATAAGTATATGGTTAACAGATTTATGCTAGATGCTAGACTTTACTAATATAATTTGATTAATGTTTTAAGTTTTCCATGGTAAAATTTAGCCGTTTCGTACATTTTTGGTAACTGAAAAACAATGTCATGACAATTTTATTTAATGCTATTGCTAATAAATTGCTGTTTATGAAGATATAGTCTGTTTCACTATTTGGGCTATTCCTACATAGAATATTCCTCTATAGATAAAATCAATCGTAAAGTAACGAATCAATCATTATTTAAAAGTTGGAATTTAAAAGCTTTGATATTTGCAGATCACAGTTATCAGCGTAACGAAGACAGAGCTAGCCGATCCATCATATTTGAATAGGTGCGGGTTTTTACTAAAAGTAAAGCAATGTCCTCCTATAAAATATCGGGTGAGGAACGTATTGTGAACTGTTTAGAAACAAAATCATTGTAAAACTCAACTTTCTTGTATTAAATTAAATTTACCAAATTCTGAAAACGTAGGTTCTTTTGATGTTTTTGACCTTATACAGCTTTTTTTGTCACATTGAATTAATAAAGGTTTTGAAAATTTTAATTGTTTGTATTTTATGGCCAAGTACTACAATTTCAAGCAGTGTTTAGCTGTCTATAGGTTTCATACTGTCTCTTTTACTTTGTGGTATGTGGGTAGCGCAGTTTTTTTTCCGCTCAGAATTCAATGAGACATTTACGGACACCCAGTGCAGGTGAAAGAGTTACAAACACTTCAGTAGTTGAAGGTCACCGACAAAAATCCATTACGTCTCAGTTACGTCTAATCAAGAGTAGATCAATCGTAATTTTTCCGCAACATCCATAAAACCACACAATGCGATATAAACTAAAATAAAAGCCGCCGAGGGACGTGCGAAATGCTCCATATACTCAAACAAATTTACGAGTGCTCGCATCTTACTTTGTCCAGTTTAATTAAACCTTCCCTGGTACATTAATATCAATTATGGTAATCCGACCAGAGTGGATTCAACTGCCGACCTTATTCGGGTATACGGATCTTAGTTTGTGGTACAAGATTTCAATATAGCGATTTGATTGTGGCTCTCGTTGGGTAGAGATCCTTTTTGGTATGCGGTTGATTTGCGCTGACTTGTATTACAAGATTAGTTTTAGGTGTCGTGACCTTGTCTTGTCAAGTTATAGTTGAATACTATTTATTGTTATAGCTAAGTTTGAAATCGATGTTTCAAAATTTCTAGAACAATCTAACTTAAACAATCGCATGCGCTACAATGTTTACTTAAATTGCAATCATTATCATCAGTGACCTTTAACATCTGTGACAGATAATTGAAGTAGCAGCCGTAATAATTAAATAACAATATAATAGTTTAAAACAGTCCCTAGTCTGAACTATAAACATAGCTAACATTAAAACCTGTATAAAGGTAGATTCGTTTTGAAAATTTCCATCTAAAGAAATGGTACCTGGAGGGCTTCAGCGCGGCCTTTTATGTTTGAATCACAACCGCGTTCGACAAACTTTACGTTCCTTCTGAATACGTACAATTACCGGCAATAACTCGTTCTAAAATTGATTTTGGATAGTGCTGTGTGTTTGTCGATTTAAGTATCGATGGAATTTAGAAGTATTTTTTGTTAATTATTACATAATTTTAAGATCAATTTAATTAATAATAAGTATGACAGGCTCATTTAATTAACTACTTAATGATAAAAAAAGGAAATCAAGAATTGACTAAAATACTACTAGGTATATTACTTAGAAGGTAAAGAAGTAAGATTGTAAAAACTACTTTATTTTTTTAATGAAAGTTAAAAAAAATACTATATTTCATAGCTTGCTGGACATCACTATTCGTGGACGCCTCTGATAGGAATTCGTTAGAATAGGCGTTAGTATTACAGTAGGTACGCATTTTACGTAAAGACTTTTATGAAGGCAATGAAACGCCGCAATATTTTAGAGTTATGGCCTATTTCTGCTGTGCGAGATGAAGTATTCCTGAGGTATGTAGTCAGCAGTCTCAGAATGAAGATGATAATTTAAGGGCCATTCTCGTTTTGTAGCATACTCTCCCTTTTAGGGCAGTTCGCGTAAATCATTGGGTGTTTTGCGGTGAACGCAATTTCCCGCGTCACTGGTGACTATGTGACCTCTTAAGGAACGTAGGCTATAAAGGAGGTTTTAGTTAATCTAACATGCAACTAATTTATAATGATGATATAGGCGGGAACTTGAATACATTTGATTGTGTGTAGAGTAAATTAACTTAAGCACAATTTTGAAAGACATTGAATAAGACTTTATTTTACGTCAGATAGATCAAGAAGTAAAATAATTATATTTCGAGCGAGATAAAAGTGGAGAAAGATGTATGCGACCATTCCATAGTCTGGTAAACAATATTCTTGCCTTTAAGCTTTATCCCTGTTAACCTGATACTCTTTGTGCGGCACAGCTACCAAATTCTAGTATTTATACATGCGGTAGGCTGTGCATTTTACGATGTTGTCTTGACATGTCACAGCAATATCCAGTGACAAGTCGTTCTTTGACCGTTTCTATCATCTGCAGTGAGTTTGGTCACATAGGGATATTCTAAATACTGAGAAATCAAGGCTAGATTTTATAAGCCAACAAAGACATGAAACAAAGATGAAACGAAAATTCGGAAATTAGTTTTATCTTAAACGAAGTCTAAACGTGTTTTATTCCCGACAAAAAAGAGGTGTGTGTAGGTGTGTTATAAGGTTGACGTGGCACTTATGAGTAAATTGAGATTTTTTTATTTTCAATAATTTATCATTAAGAATTATATTCATTTATCTGTTGAATTATTCATATAATGCGTATTTATGCATACAAGTCTGCCATCTGGCTAGTAGATGCTATTATAATGAGGAAGAGGGGTAACTATGTTTATGTAATGGCATTACGATGGGAATATTAAATTATGATGGCGTTTATGGGCTGTGAGAGTAACAAGGTCGGTAGAGTACGTATCTGACTTACTGTGTGTTTTAGTACAACAGAGTGGCTTAATAGTACCACTGCTGGGCAAACCCGTATAGAACACAGTGGTAAATGGTATTTTCGGTTATAGTAGTTAGTATTATTTCGATTGGGACTCGAATAAAAGTGTATTTTTTTGAGGCAGAACTAAAAATCAAAAGCTGCTAAATCTATCAGCCCTAAAAACACCACGTACATATTGGAATATAGGTCCGAGCAAAATTTCAACCTCCCATAATTGCGTCAACCCGCCGAACGCAGTCGCATCTTTATTAACCCTAAAATGTTTACGTCGAAAATTATTTTACGTCAGCGAGGTGTGTTTAAAAAAATATAGCAAAACGCCGGCAGGGGACGGATAGCCGGAAATAAAAAGGTCGTCAGTGTAAAGCTACGGATGTCTGCTAATAAAGGAAGCGGGAATCAGACTGTGTTGTAGGGAAAGAACGGTTTTATTATTATGACGCTAATGTCGGAGTTATATTACATTTTTTTCGCCGTCAAGCGTAAGGTGGGGGTTATTGTTTTTGCCGTATTACGATGTAATTTTTATTATGATGTGTAAGTGCTCCGGTTTATGGGTTTACATGTTTTTGTGGAAGCGCTGAGGTGTTGGATTTTATAGTCCTTTTTTAAAGTCTTGGTTATAAAACTATAGATAAAAGCTGAGTTAAATTTAACCAAAAGGAATTCCTTATCGAAATAAAATTGAAAAGCCTAAATAAAAAATACAACATAGTTACACGAACAATATTGAAGGCTTTAGGTAGAATCCGAAAAACATCAAAACACAAAATTTTTTTAGAACCGATATACATTTCAAAGTAAAGTTTGAACCATAACTGTTGACCTACATAGTGCTTCAAAATTGGTTCCCAACATTTCGGCCAACCTTACCTATCAAATTATAAACAGTGACATCGTCCAACACCGAAATATGTGTCTTTAATCCAGTAAACGCAAAACCAGCTGTGGATTTCTGGTCGAGAATTTACGAATTTGTCCCTTCTCCGAAAATTTGCTTAGCGAGCCTTATAATAGAATCACGGGCGATCTTACAGAGACCAGGCAAAATTGTTGTGACCTGGCTAGAGTATAGCTGGATAGATTTTCAAGTTAACCTGCCTTTTAAAATTGCAATACAAGTAAAAGATTTGGTTCAAATTAGTCGATAAATAAATTTAGAAGATTTGAGACTATTATTTACTGTAATATACACATCGTTTGCTCGTTTTGTCTTATAAACTGGCATCTGATATGGAAAACCTTAGTATAACAAGATTTTATTCATCAATACTTAAAAAAGACGAAAATGAAACAAGAAAAATACAACATCTATTCACGAATAATACGCTTCAAATTCATTCACTTAATACATTCCCCGCGAAACTTACATAGTGGCAGAACAGTAACCCGATCAAGTTAAAACGCTTGAGTGAACGAGCAAAATTGATTCCGCACGGGACCCTCGCGATCCGGACGGGTATATTGTGCTAAATCACATGTACTGAGGTACTGAAGGTAAATAAAACGAGCGTACTGGATTTTTAAGTACACTTCTGGTATGCAACTGTTTTATCGACTGTGCCGAATGCAGTCGATAAAACAGGGTTAAGGATTATTGTGAACCGAGTGAATGGGTTCTTTTATGCGTGGTTTAAGTTATCGCTGAGATGTTTAGATTTACTATTTATAGCGTCCAGCTACTGCATTCAATTTTAAATAAAATACGGCATTTTTACGGTATATGGAATATTTTATAATGCAACTGACAATCAATGATAGTAATTATAACGTAATAATCTAAAAACGAAAATCCGTTCGAATATAGCTAGTTCTTGGAATCACATAAAATTATACTGAAATGTAAAGCCTATTAAAATGAAAAACACCGTTTTTACAGAATACGTAATCGTCGTTAAAAAATAATTTCCAAGAAGTTATTTTACAAAATGTACCTTCCTCAAAAATATTGTATTTTTATTCCATTACAACGTATATCAGATTTAATCGAGTTATCGTGAATTTAAAGCTCTTATATCGGCTTAATTTCAATTTATCGACAATCTCATATACAATTTTGAACGTAAACTACGCGATTTATCTCATCGTATCACGGATGGAATGTACAATTATTTTGTAAATGCACCCGTATTAAGTTTGTAATACATTAATCCTCTCATAATACAATTGGTTTATGTACTCCCTGCACTGTGTATTACGAAATTATACCATGTTCATAAATATACTTAACAATTAATATTAATAGGTGTTTACGACATCATTTTAAAAGAAAACTGTTAGACTATCCTAAAATTGTATTAGTGAACAAGCCGTTGTAGTGCTATAATTAAATAATTAAAACAAAAACAGCAGAATATGCATCCTAAGAAAAAAAAAACGTTTTAGTAAGAAGCATTTATTTTTCCTTGAAATTTTTTTTTGGGACTTGACCAATCAATGCCCCGTGTCATCTACAGACAAAAATATAACTTTTTGGTACTGAAAAAAGTCTTGGTAAACTTCACTGTAAACAGCGTATCATTTGGCGTATCGGTCGGTGCGAAGATGCAATTGTTCCGGCTGGCGTCCCCACTAACTAAATTGGCCTTCATTACAACATGCCATGCTAACGTGCATCGTATATCGGTGACGGCTGCTTATAGCCAGCGATTACGGGCAACAAAACAGTTGCGTAACAGTCTTGAAACTGTCTTCCAACTAAACGAAACTGGATTTAAACAATTTTAAATCACTAAAATAGAACAGGAATAGAAAACTTCAAAAGTGTACAAAAAAAACTACCTACGAAATGAACACTTTCTAATTGACAAGTGATTTGTTAGTTCTATTTGATTGACTGTCAGCGTTAGCGTTTGGAGAAATGTTACTTTACTGCAGGCTCTGTTTTGTCGGCGACACCTTGCAGATTATCGCTACGTCGTAGCACTTGTAGCAGACAAACGAGTGTAGCTTAAGTCGGAAGACAGTAGCAAGATTGTCGTGCAACTGTTTTGTTGCCAGTGAGAGATGTTTCTTATTGATGCCGCATTTTACTGTACTTATCATGTGGCCTATTTTACTGCTATTGATAGTAATGTTCAATGTTGTACAATTTAGTATAAATGTATTTAATTGTTTGTAATTATGCGTGCCCGTGAATGTATTAAATTCATGTTTTATTATTTTTGGAACATTTTCATGATCGGTACATTTCGATGATTGCATTGTTCGGTTGTTTGGTCAGGTGTAATGCGCTTTGTAATTTTATGCTATTATTTAATAACATTAAATTAATTATACTATTTAACGTGTATTAGCGTACGAGTGAAACTAATTAATTGAAATAATAATAACTATTTTTCGTTTCACAAAAGTGGTTCCCACTTATGATACCACACATACCATTGAGTACAAAACAAAAAACATATTTTCAAAAGCAAGCTACACAGCATAACTCAGCAAAACAAACAGTAATATCCGTAGCAACCGTCGGATCTCAGGTCCACATTTCGGCGCCACGTTCTAAAACCACGGAACGCGATTAAGTCCACTCCTACACAACACTATTACAACAAACTATAGAACCGACGCGAGCCGGCTTCGTCCGCCCTAAACCGGTTAAGACCGCTCTAGACTAGTTCCGTCCGGAAATGTTCTTTACTACTTGTTAATGTAATCGGGCGCCACAAATTCAATCGCCTCTCGTGCGGGGATTTTTTTAATTAGATTTTTTATGGCGCGCTACATTTTAATGACATTAATGGTGATCGGGTAATGATAATATCGAGGATGCAGGGACATTTTATCCGTGGAAAATTGTTAGGAGTTTATTTCGAGCGCGAAAAATTGCAGCTTGATATTTTTTCTGGGTTCTGATTTTTTGCCGCTTGGCACGTGTAACGATATAGCACATAATTCGATTATTTGAGGATATTTTTATACCTTTTCCACTTAGCAAGAAGTTTTTATAACATGCAAGCGCCCACACAGGCATTCTACACTACACAAAATCATCTCCTAAAAATGGTTAGTTAAGACCAGGCACTTATAAGAAAAAAAAAGCAGTATCCTTATTACTCAATCCGACTTCAGGAGCAATAAAGCTCAATCGTACAAGCCTATAACAAAGGCATCAGTAATACCCGCCGACTATTTTTCCTCAACGTCCATCAAAACCGACCACCCATTAGTCACGTCAGTTTTTCTCTATTCGATTCGGATTCTTTTTTAACTGATCGTATGTAATGTTATTGATCCGGACTTTTATTAGATTACTACTACTTTATAATTTTTATTCATACCACCACAGTTTTGAACATAAACTGCTTGAGTCGGAAATTCTGAATATGTTCGTTGTTTTTATGTTTCTTTCAATAGTAACGAATAAAGACGTGAAAATCAGAGTTGTCCTAAAAATGTTGTGTCTTTGAAACAGTTGCTAAATTCTTTATTTTTAACTTTTTGAAATCTTACACTATTTTCTATTTAATTTCCATAGATTATATGTCCTTACTATACGTAGTTAATGTTCTTATTGAGTTTCTTTACGAGGTTGGAAACGTTTATTAGGGTCGAAGTTACGAGACCTCGAAACACTCTTTCTGGTTGATCTAAGAATTATAGTAGAAAAAGGCATTATCTTTATTAGCGGTCTGTTATCACGCACTGAATTACACTGTGTATTACTCTTAAGTAAAATAATATTGTATGGTGGACTGCATCATCAGTTTTGATGGGGTCATTAACACGTGATTTGTGGAGCTAAGCGTTGCAGAGATGCGTACTTTTGTCATGAACTCAATTTCCGTCAGGCATAGTATGTATACAATTCTTAGTTATGAAGACTTTTCTTGTATAAATGAAGCTAAGAAATTATACACCCTAAGGTTTATACTTCGTTATCCTAAGAAAAGAACCTATTTCAACTCAAACGAATAATTTCTAAGCCCGGTATTTACGTTCAAAGATAACACTCATCTAAATAACTGTGCTAAAACATTTTTTAATCAACTCTTTTCTCTTAAATCAAAATTCTTTTACAAAGCCGGGCCGTTTCCTCTGAAATCTAAAGATTTAAACTTGACAGTATTATTCTGGTAAAATTAAAAGTTAGCACCGTCTGGCGTCCAATGACTTAATGGTATTTCAGTGTTTGCGTTTCGTTTCCGTTTTCACTTTTAATCTGAACTGAGCCTCGGATTGAGTCATTTTACACTCACTCAATGTTGGAGTTCATTTCTTTTTGTGTAAAATGAGGCTTTAATAATTTTGAAAGCTCAGATCACAAGGGGATCTATGGTTTGGGGGCTTAATAAGGTATTGTTTGAATTTATATTTCTTGACAGATATATTAAGGTGTTTGTTATTGCGTTCAATATAAATGATACGATATTTTTTGGTTGGTTTTTATGAAAACTTTAGACTAAGATTGACATTTTTTTTTTAGTTATAAATTACTGTAGCATCCTAGTAATACTATGTAAGAAAACTTAGTGATTTTTAAGATTATTGCCAAAATTAGTAGTTAGTTTATTAGTTAATTGATTGAGTATAGCACCTTAACTAGTATTAAAAAACGAGCAAAAACTGCAGAAAGCTTTTGAAGCAATCAAATCAAACGCACCGTACGAGCTCGTCTCTTTTGTACAAATTCCATGCAGCCAAAAGCACTCCGACCAATATTAATCTGGATATTGCCTACCTGCTTCGAAGGATTAAAACCGTCAATACGCGATACACCCATCCCATGCACCCGTTAAGAGTAAAACAAAGTGTCAATCAAATTAAAAGGGTTACAATCAGAATGAAAAAGCAATTTATTTCGAATTCCGAACCATCAAAGCGAATAGAATAAAAAAGGAAAGACTAAATTTTAAATCCAGACGCATTTTTTTTTTCAATTCAATTAGGGTATTACGAGTCTTTGGACTGTCAAAGGTTACGAATGTATTTGTTTTGAGCTTAATTTACTTGATGGGGTATAAAGTTGAATTTCGTCATAAAAATATAGCTTGATAGTGTTTTGTTTTCTCGTCTGCATACTCGTAGCTTTAGGGCTTAGCTCCAGTTCAGACGAAGTAGGTTTATCATTGGTCTAGACACGAGACTTAAGCGGTCAGCTGAGCGCACCTTGAGTTTACTAATTATTACTAACGGCGTATCGAAATGTTGGGGTGAATAGTTTTCATGTCGTACAGGTCATGTTAATTTGTATCAAGTCTTCGTAATTGAGCTAAATCTAAAGTATAAGCTACTTTTAGGCGTTAAAAATCTAGAGAATTGAGCAAGCAATAAATATCATATAAATAGAAAGCTAATTTCTACATTCTTTTAAAAGCTATAGCAGTAGGTAATAAACTCCCAATTATATTTGATTGGGATAGTTTTATCTACTTCGCCTAAAAAACCATGCAACCTACTTTCTTAACCGACTTTTAAGAAAAAACTTTAAGTGTTACCGAAAAACGATCCAATTGGGGAAGTGGATAGATAAGAAAATAAAATATCTCTACATCGTCAGGTAGAAATTAATAAAAATTTAAGACATTTTGAATAAAAAAAGTTCACAAGTAGAATTTATGACGTCACAATTAAAAAAAAATGGTTGTTGTATAAGAAATTACAATTTTAATTTCAGTTTTTTGTCGCCAGATATAGACTAGGTATACCAAAAAAAGAAGTGACGGTGTCTCACATTTTCATTAATCTACCTGACGATAAAAAAAGTAAAAACGTATTGGAACTATTTCACTTTCCAAGGTAAACTTCTTAGAAATATATTGAAGGACTTTGAAAGGATCGTTTCGTGGTAACACCGTATTTGTTTAACCTTAGAGGTCAGTCTATATCTTCTACTCCTCATTTTATTCACTCTTGTCCTTACCATCTGAAACAAAATTATGCTTTACAATATTGTCACAAAAATTTAGGATAGTTTAGCTCTCGTAGAAATGAGATCATCATAAAAAAATCTAAGCATTAATCCTAAACATCTTAGAGTGTTACTTCGTCACCAGGTTGCCAAAACCAGACAGAAAGAAAAGAAGAAGATCTGGCTATAAAATAGTAGACAAAACAATATAATTCTTCAAATATGATGAGAACAACTCATCATACTAACATTGATATCCATACAAAAAGGTCGTATTACTAACTAATACTTCTCACATTTGTGATCGTCAATAACTCTAGTCCTAATAACTTTATATGAAACACTCCGAACACTTACCCGAAATTATTGAAACGTAATAATATGTTACGTAATAATGATTAATTAATTAATTGATTTAATTAACAGTTTTATGAGGCTTCATTGGGTTTTTGAGTACGCACTTGAAGTACTCCCCGCGATATTATCACGAGCAATAAATAAGCTAACTACTGTTGTAATTTATTCCATGGTTGTTTATGTATGCTCATCGTTACTTTTGAAATATGACTTATAGAACATGATATTTAAAAGTATGACTTTTAAGTATTTCATGAATCAATTCAGATTACTAATTAAACGCTTTTAAACCTCCGTAGCATTTTTCTATTACGAGCATTTTATGAAATATTTTAAGAAAATATTCTAAGCATACCAACAATAAACACATTATGAAATTCAAACAACTATCCTTACTTTTTGCTAATACCTCACCACAACGCTCAAAAGAATCCCCCAAAAATCTTACATTTATCTTAATCTCCGTTGCGTCCCATCATCTTGTCGTACATAAAAGTGACTTATTCACACACACTCAACAAAAAAAATCACAATCATAATAAGAACACACTTCCCCCATTCAGGTCCAATATATCGGCGTGACGTAAGCCAAATCTGTGGCACATGGTAAGAGTCACCCACACATGCACACGGTTTGTTCTCTTTGTTCAAATATAATAATAGAATGACTCGCAACATTCGCGAATAAGATGTGTAGTAGAAATCTCATTCGTAATAGTGCCCTTCGTTGTTAGTGATGTGATACTATCGATAGATATATCGAGTAAATATCATCGAGTCTGTTGTTGTAGTCCGGTTCAAAGTAGGTCACCTGTGTCATTTCTGTTGTAGAACTGACGTATGCCCTTTAAGTAGACAGTAAGTGCTCCGTCGACACGTAAACGGCATCACGAATGCATTGTGTATTTACAGACAGCTATCATAAGGCGCTCCTGCTTATAAAAGCGTTTAACATTCAAAAGGGCTTCGACAAAACTCACGATTCCATTGAACTTAAAGAAATCTAATAAAGACTTTCTTAAACTCATTACTCACTAATGATTGACCAAAAAACCACATCGCTGTCCCGATAAATTACAATAAAACCATTAATAAATTTAATTAATCGCAAAATTCGCATTCTTAAAAGGGGCCTAAATTTTGCTTGCAAATCAGGGGTTCGTTCGACCGACCAATCAAACTTAGCGATTCAATTAAACGAGAGGTAACAGATAGAGGGTGTGCCAATAAAATCCTTATATCACAGCCAAACGTGAGACATAAATAACGGATATATTTGTTACTAGGTTCCGAAGATTCGTTCGCGTGAATTTCTGGATTCGGAAAAATATAATGATGAATGGTTCAGAATTTGTGGCCATGTTTTCTTGTTACTTGTGGAACGCTCGGTGTCTTTGTGTGTTTGGAAGATATATTTTGATGTAGTAAATATCCTAGATTATACCAGTGTTCTCATTCAGTTTCGTGAGTTAGATGATAATAATATCATGATCTTTTTTGACTGTATTGTTTGTATTTCCTTCGCGTTGGCAGCGATCCGTATATTATGTTCTGTGACTTAGTAATATCCAAATAATTATCAGTTTTAATAAAAATAGCGTACTAAGTATACAATCCATATTCTGTAGTCGATATCAAGATAGAGTCACAAATTACCCTCACTACAAAATCGGTCGCTCGCGCCTTGGCACAGAGTGATACATTACATGCGGATAAAAATATTTTTCTAACGTAAGGACCTGTTGCTTTGATACGAGGCTTAGGATTCGTGTTTTCGTTGGCCAAACCGCTCAGCTATCTTGCCACGATCAATTTTGTTCTGTTCATTCGTGTATGAGTGGACAAATTTTTGGGGTAATCGGGAAGGACTCTTGGCACGATTTTATGGTGACTTGTGGTTCTTATGTTCGGATATTAGACGATGATAAATGATTGTGACGAATTTGTTTAAGTAGAATTTGATGACGTACCTGAAACAATGCAAATAAATATTGTTAGACAGTGTACATTAAGTCGTTGAGATTACACAAAAAATAATGAAAGAGAAAATCTAAAACGTTATTAGAGCAAACTAAGTCAACAACCTAAATTTATTTGCTCTAAATAAACGAAAACTCGAGTAGATTTTGAATCTAATCCCTGTTCAATTGCTAAGGACATTAGCAATCAAAAGTAAAGGTAGACGTCATTCAGATGAAAGCGCTTCGCTCTTAAAGATCCGAAACAACGAAATGTACTTACAAAGAGAAAACGTTTTCAGACCTACCAATTTTAAGGAGCAATTTAAAAGGTATGCCTAGTGGGGCTTTTTAAGGCACTATTCTGCCTTATTACATGAAATAAATTAACATCTAGCGCAAAGGTATTTCAATGAGCGAAGTTGTTCTCATACATCACCGGCAAGTCACAACATTGCCCGGAGACTCCGCAAATTGCCGCTTCCACCGCTCCCGTCTCGTTTCCGTAGCGATGCACTTCCTCTTTGCATTGGAAGGAATATTATGCGTCTCTTTTACTCTTATGGTGAAACCGTGTGCTAGAATGCAATGCTTTGATGAGCATAATAAAGAATAATCATTTTGTTCCTGTGAAATATTGAATTGAATTTGTTTTGTGTACCGTCACTTGTTTTAAGCCATCGTGGGAGGATAGTAGACTCTGGCCAGACACGGCGTGATTAAATATGTCTGTGGTCGCGTTTGTTGGTGTCTTTGTTGTATTTAGAGATTTTAGTTCACAACAATGAAAACTTGTGTCTATATTCTATGTTATAAACCACTTAAAATATTGTAATCGTCTTGAGTGTTAAATGTGTAACTGTCCTCGTTTTGAAATGTGTACAAAAATGTCACATAAAAACGTTTATGTATAAATCTATACTTAAAAAGGAATTCACGCTCACAAAATTAAGGCATTCAGAAAAATAATGTATGTATAGAGAAACACGCGGCGTATTTCTCAAAAATTACCAATTGGTACGTTATTTTCGACAATCGATTTGTGTCAAACGAATGTGGCAGGTAAAAATCGGTATGCTCGCGTCGCTAGGGGCGAGCCGTGCCGCCGGTAATCCTATCGCGTCGGGTGCCCCGCCATGCCACCGCAAACATTAAAAAAAGGGCGAAAATGACATTTCCAATTTTCTACTGTTGCTCCGGGGCAAATTCATTTTATTTGTAGGCTCGGATTTTGCCCGTCATCCGCGCGAGGATTGGTCCCCGCCACCTAGTTGGCAATATTTCATTCGCATCAAAGGAATTCTCACCCCCGACGCCTAGTACCGAGACTTTATTAACGAATAATTCGAACTTCCTCCCAAAAAGAATTTCTTAAGAAAATTAAAGAATTTACCCCGCTTTTTGATTTCACTCTTTACTAGTCAAAATATAAATAAATGAGCCAAGTGGTTTTTTCGCGTTTCAAATTTTAATATTTTGTTCGGAATGTGAATGCTCCCTATAAACTTTTTATTAAGAATTTATTTGGAACGTGGACTCTAAAAATCCGTAGACAGCTATTTGATAAAAAACGGTTACAGTAATTTTATTCGGCTCGTTAATTTTTAATTAGTGAGCAAACTTTTTGTTACGCCCAATTTTTAACGCCTTTGTTTAAACTATAGCTGAGAAATGTTGAATAGAATAAAGAAAAAGTTGACAAAACGAAACGAAGTTTTATAACATTTTATAGACTTAACTTGGCACAATGAAGTTTAATTGTTTGCTCACTTCATTTATTTCGTCTGCATCAAAATTTTGTTTTGAGGGAGTAAACAATGTTCAAAGTATACGAAGGCATAACTTCTGTCCATTTGATATCTATGGGACTGCAATTTATAAAGTTCTTTTATAAAAACTAAGCGAGAATTTGAATGAGCTCCAAAGAAAGAATGAGTAATGTTGAATACTGGAAAATGCTTAAGTATCAGCATAAATCATCTGTAACAAAGAAATCGAGTTGCAGGAAAAACTAAGAGGATCCTGTGAAATGGAATGCATAAGGTATTTACGGGTGTAAGAAAGATACTGATATTATTCCCAAACATATTTCTACAGGTAACGTATACTTAGGTGCAGCTCGAACCGTATTATGTCGTACAAGTAGAATTATGAGCAGCTTTGAGTGCAAACTGGGACTGACGAGGTTAGAGGCATTAATATGTTGCATACAAGTGTTTGAAAAAGTAAATTTCACTGAATATTTTCAGATAAAAACAACCGTGACAAATAAAATAAATAATGAGTGTATTTTATGAATATTCCCATTCAAAGTATTTTAAATGTGTTTGTGCAACCTAAACAATCAGCTCGCAAACAACATTTTAGTAACCACAGAAAATGAATGACGAAGCTTGTCACACAGATAGATTCATGTAAAATTCATGTCGATGCCGTCTTCCCCACAGTGGTTCTCGGAGCGCGAATTTGCTATAAAATTACTCACAATCTAATCATGTTGACGCCTCGTCGGATTAGTGGCTTCGAGAAGTCTTGGCTTCCATTCATTCAAAGGAACATACTTGGATTTCCTTGCTGATAAATCTTGGAGAGATAGTGGCTTGATTGTCGATGCAGTGCCAGCTTTTTGTGAGGTTTGTAACTTGTTATGTGATAAGGAAAAAGATGGAGACGGTGAATCTGAATATGGTAATGTTAATTGTAAAACTGAGTGTATCAGGAATTATTGGAAATGTAATTTCTTATGATAATTTAAATATCGGTGTTTGCTTGCTTATGACAATGATAAAGTTCGAAATAGTATAGTGAAAATCAATATTATAAATAGGTATAGCAGTATTAGTAAAATTTTCCATCACAGTTAATTCATACAGAAATAATGATTAAAGCAAAGATAATTTTAATGGATAATGTAACCATATACGCTTGTTTACTAGAAATGTAACACCGTGTTTTGTTTTACTTGTTACCTGATGTCACTAATAATGGATGTCCACCCACGCATTCACATTTCTTTACACCTACATATTCTTTTGTTTCCCTATTGTTATAAGGTAAAAGCATGTCAATCTTCATTTCTAATTGAGCTCTATTCATAAGCACTGGATTTACACTACATCAAGGATTACAAAGAACTAGACAAAAGGTAAGCGTCATGTGGCTGTTTGTCGTAAGCTAGCTTTTATAAAGCAATGACAATAGAAATATTATACTGCTATGTAATAGCATGTTTCAAAGTTTAAGCCAATGGACAAAATTACAGCATCAATCATTTAATACCTACATACTTTAAGTGAAAATTTTTGTTCCATTCTAACATTTTCCGTTTGAAATACAAAAAGCAAAAGTAGTATTCTTCATTCACAGATATTTTTAAAAAGAAATACTAAATAATAAAACATGAGAGTCTACCGTCAAACAAATCCTCTTATCGAATCAGACACATGAATAAATGAAAAGGAAACTTAAAAACAAGACAAACTGGACACGCGTCCGCTTCTCACGTTCGAACAATGTCGGTCTCCATTACAAACATCGACACATTGTGATGAAACCCAACGAACTGTGGCCGCTTATGCTCACCAAGTTTTTAATACTCGACGGAATAATTCTATTCACATTTCCATCTCAGTACCTCTTGTTTGTATGAATACCGCGAATGTATTAAAAACATACTTCGAGTTTACGAAACAAGTCGTGATGGGAGCCGGGAACTGGGCCAAACTCTCAGATAGTTGTATGAGGTCCTAAAATTAAGTTCGAGTTACTGCAGGACTGAGACTGTTGCTGAATGTCTGCAAGCTTTCAGGCAGTAATGAGTTAATGATTTCGGGGACAAAGGAAAAGTGTGATACAGGTGATGTAACAAACATATCAAATACACTTTGCTTGGTATTAAGTTTAAAGACAATATCAAATCTAGTCATGTACCTAACTAGGCAGCTACTTCAAACTTAATACACGATAATAGTCGAAGATTGCTTAGAATGCAGGCAAAGATACATAAAGTTCCGAACCAAAGGTTCAATTTCTTTTATCACGGGGTACCATTGTGATGCAAAAGCTTCGTGTTTTAATACACCAAGCACAAACCTAGCTACTTAAACCGTACACAATATATTTTATTTTGTTGAAAAATTCGTCACCCTTTCACAAAATCGCCTTATGGTTCGATGCATTTGAAAACGTAAATTAAAATGTATCTAACTGTACCTGTATCTATGAAACCCATGCTTTCCTATGGAGCTCCCCAACGAACAATGACGAGTGCTGGATTATTTTGGGAACCAATTTTCGAGGTGCGGTACTGAATGGAATTTGTTCCCTTTATGTTCGATCGAATTCGACATAATAATGTTTAACATTTCCATACGTGGACGTACAGTAAAATTCTGTGAACCGTTGGACAATACAAAAGTATTACTCCGAATCCAATATAACATTGTATCCATAAAACAATAGCTGGACGCAACAAAGACATTTTTCATGTACACGTCATATTTGGGAATATTGATATTATTGAAAAGCTTGCATGTACATTCACTATCGACGTACTTTGATAATGAATCAGATTGTATCATTTAAATAAACAATTTTAATGATTAATCGATTCAAACAATAATAATAATAATTGGGATAAGGGCAGGGGAATGATGAATGATTAATCGATTCAAACTAGATTTACGAATTTAAACAAGGAATTAAAATGACATTACCAATACAATACAAATCTCCAATATTAAATCTGAAAAAATCGAAATCATAGAAAAACTCAAATTATTCAGAGGACCACGCTGCCCATTTTTTTTGCTATTCTCCAGTTTTTGTAAGCAGGCAACCCTAAAACAATATTGTTACAATTCCGACGAAGATCCAACGGTTGATTGGATCCGGTAGGGTTGTCTAAATTAACCACCCGCCCGAGGTGTCTTGCACCTCACCAGTACAGAAATTGGATTTGCATTCACGGAGTTACAATTAGCTGACGGAATACTGGCCGTCGAAGACATCCTGATATATAATTCAGATAGTAAAGTGATCGGCTCCCAAAACGATGTTCAGATGACGGCAGGATCGACAGTATCGCACAGATATCTTAAATCACGAGTTTGGAATATCAGATTATTATTTAAGGTTAAGTGAAAGGTATTCGTTAATTGTTAAGGCATGTTGATCTACATAATTTATTGTGCCCGTGTCGGTAGGTTTAAATCTGTCAGAAAATTCAAAATACATTTAATAATTTACAATCCCATTGTTGATCTTAAGTGGAGAATTCACTTAATGCTAAATAATCTCAATTTGTGTCATGCCTTTCTCACTGTCTATCAGGTTATTATTTCTCTTACTACTTACTCCCGTTTCGTCCTCCATATTTTTATCCCCACCAGTTATACATCTGGCTACACAAGTTGCGGCTGCCGGATGCCCTTGTCTAACATTATACGCTAATTAATTGGTAATCCACATACAAAGCAAATCAATTAAGGCCCAATAATTACAATCTACAGTATTGAAGGCTTCTATGTACACAATGTATATGTTTACAGTGGTATTAGTAACAGGGGTGTTTGAGGCAGTTTCAATAGCGCCACTTGTGTGGGTGAGATTATTTGTAAGATCTTTTGGGATTGTTGCTGGGAAAATATTTGAGGTTAGGGTGTGGAGGTTTATAGCTATTACGCAACGTTTTGTTGGTGTTACATATTTTGCCAACTATTTTGGAAATGAGGACATTATTATGATTACATTTTGATTTACAAAACATTTCAATAATTCTCGAGGAATTTAAAATCCCGCTTTTTTAAAGTAGATCTAAAATAATTCTAATAATCCGTTTATGTCAACCAGTATCAATATCTTTGTGTTGCATCTCTTTTTACGTCAATATTATTGTGCTAGACTATACTTCGATCCCCTAACCCCGTTACCAAGTTAAGGAGACCGTTAGACCTAAAACATCGGAATTTTCACTTCAAGTAAAGGTCAGACGTAATTGGCAATTAATTACAAGTCGTCATGTCCTGTGCGTAGTTTCGTAGTTTGTAATAATGAAGCAGTCATCCACGTGATAATTGATGTAGTTAGTGTTGCAGCGCTTAATTACATGTCTGTTGGATTACGTAATTATTGTGTAGTCTTTCTACGTGCGGTATCATGCGAAGCTATTTTACCTGTTAAGGTATCGGAAGTTGAGATATTTTTAACTTAGTGCTTAGCTTTATGAATATTTTTTTTAATTCAGTTATTTCCCCACTGGTCAAGCCAAATCAAGATTTCCCTATCTTTGTGGTTCTGATAGACTTTACAATCAAACACTTTTTTTTTAATTTGTTTTTTAACTCTCAGATATGATGTAACATGCGTTCAACCCTTTACCCATTGAATTAACGACACCCTGTATATATCGCTGACCATACTGGGTATCCTTTTTATCTCCACATTTCCCAGAAAATCTAAAATGAACTCAAGATTCAGTTCTCTAACTCCCGTCGCATTTCTCGAAGCGAAGCTTGTACCAAATTTATGTACATATACTAAGATACCCCTAAGATACCGTATAAAATTGTAGGTCAAGACACGCAAATAAATACAGAGAGTGGATGTAAGGAGGATTTGTATAATGTCGAGCAAGGGTCAAAAGACAAGCCGAATCGGGTCACAAGCTTTGACTTGAGAGGCCACGATGAAAGGTTTTACATACATTTAAACTCTGTAAAGTAAATGTCAATTTGTTTGGAGATTTCGTGTTTAGTTCGCGGCTTTGCATATACAAAATTTTAAAAGGCGTTTTCGTGAATAACTCTGAAAGTTACAAAATACTTCCGGCTTTTAAAAAGTAATATGGAAAAACATGCTGGTGATAAAATAATCTGTACTACGAAAGGGGAAAAAAAAAACACTTACAATATAATTGTTCTCAAAGCAAACCACTACCGGATTATAAGAAGAATACTAAAAGCATTAATACTAATACAACAGTATTATCACAACCACGTCTGTTTGAAGCTAAGCTAAAGACCGATGCAACAAATAAAAATAAAATAAACGACAAAAAAGGCTGTAAAGATGTAAAATGCGAACGACAGTGGATGCTCGAAACAAGAATACGCTAATGTAATGTGTATTATCATGAATAATAAAAAAGTACAGTTGAGTATCATAAATCGATGTTATAGAAGTAATGGGGGGACGGCCCGGGAAGGGGGGGTAGGGTGCGTACAGGAAGATTCTGTTGCCAGCACTTTAAAGCAAAGACTCCTTGATGATGTAGGAAATTGCCATACAATGCACGGATATGTGCTCCTATCATAATTTTAGATTTCATCGAATTATCGTGACGTTTTTCCGAAAACTTCATCCTAGATAATTATGTGCTCCTATGATAATTTTAGATTTCATCGAATTATCGTGACGTTTTTCCGAGAACCTCATCCCGACCAATACTACAGTGAGATCAGCTAAGATTACCAAGAGCATACCAGTTTTTCTGCAAACAATAACCTAAAATACTTGGAATAAAACTTTTAAAGCATATCCAGGAATTTTAAGTTTTCGTCGAATCCATCTCTCGAGGGTAGTAGGTAAATTGAATCTGTAGGCCGCACTCCCAAATCACCTGAACACTCCACAGAGCGTATTAGGATCGTGAATAAATCTAATTTGGATATTTTCTTACATTTCAAAAGTTGGAACATTGGGAACTGAAAGATGGAGTGCGTTTTGCCTCTGTCATATAACAAAAGTTGAAAGAATCATGGATTTGCGGAGGAAATGTGTTGGTTGGTTTTGTTTGTATGAAGTATTTATTATCGCATTTTTGTTTTAGACGCTGAATATGAATGATGCTGAATGTTGACGCTAAACATGATTTTTTAGTTCGATATATTAGATACATGATTCGTGACATTTTTAAATTGAGTTTTAATAATTCTAGTGAAAATCATTATAACGTTATATTTTTGGAACAATTTACTCAATTTTTGCGATATTTTAATTTCGCTCGGAATAGAAGAAACCTACAAAGTAAAACATTTTTGTGACGAAATTTTTGATATTAGTTTATATCAATAAAGTCAATGCAACTTGAACTAACAATAATTAAAATCATAATCCTGCTTCTAATTAGTATAATTCTTCCAGTACTAAGTCATGTGTCATAATGCAAAGAGGTCATTGACCCGTGCTATGCGGTGCATGGGTGCATGAGATCAAGTCAGCGCGAACGCAATTACTATAATTAGGGTTAATGCTTTGTTTGCTCTATTGTTGTTCAGGTGTATTGTATATCATGCTGTTATGTACAGATATAGGACGGGAGATATAATTGAACGTTTTTAACAAAACCCCGTGTTGTTTAATATCAGTCTTACAATGGCTTGGAACATTAAGTTTTTTCTTTGGGTTATGGGTTCCATTGGTAGTCATGGGATACGATCAGTGTGTGGGGTATATAACTCACTAAAACCATGTATCATCAAGTGGTCGTGGGCTTTGCACACATCAATGTCTTTCCGAATTTATGTGCGTATTACAAAGTAATTATCACTTGCTAAAATCGGTGAACAAAAAACGTCCTAAGTAATTTTCAAAGGTATTTTGAGATACATCGAAGATCTATATAATGGGGGCTTTAAAACTTTGACAGCGGGTTGTAGACCAAGCACAAGATTAAAAAATCTCAAAGTGGGTTTCTATTACCTTAACTTAAAGCTACTGAACTAAAAATTACATCCAATAATCTTCTCCCGAAATTTAAAATGAAACGGCAAAATCCCCATTAAGCATCGATTTTCGGTAGCTTGGCTCCGTAATGCTGCTCATATGTAGCTACAATACATCTTGCTTTGTCCCATTCAATGTGTAGACGACGAAACGACGCTGGCATACTGATGTGTTACTTTTAAAATTTATTGCTGTAACCCCTTACTGTGGATGTGGGGATGTCGATAGAATTTCCCGGTAAATAGTTGATGTGATGATGCTTGGGTTATTGAAAATGTGAACTGTGTAATGTGTCGCCTATTGAGAGATTGGTTCGGAATACAGATTTTTTTGTCTCTGTTGTGGGTGCATACATTGTATAAATAAGCTACAGCGACAATAACATACGTTTTTTTTTTTCGAATAATTTATTCATATCACAGTTTTTATTAAATACTAATTGTTAAAAAATCATAAAAAAAAATAAAATTCAATAAAAAGTCAACATTTTAGTTTTCCTCTGGAGAGTTTGCAAGATAAAATAAATAAGTATGAATATAATTCCTTAGATCAATAAATTTTCCCGGTAAAACAAATCAAACACTTCTCTTCAATCAACGCTTATTTCCCAATCATTTTACCAACAAAAAAAAACACACCAGGAAAGAAAACATCGACAATTCCGACAAAGATTTAACAAATCAAACTAAAACGTTACTTAAGTTTATTACTCGAGTATATTTTATCGAGTATCGACAAAGATACGACATCAATACAAGCTCTACCACGTCGACTGTGAATAAGAAGTAATGAGTTTTCTTTTACATCGCACCTGACTTTTAGCCCCGCAGACGCCTTCCAGACTGCGCTAAACAGGATTAAAAACCTTTTTTATTTCTATTGCTTTAGTTCTATTCAATCTTACGTGAGTGACCATAACTGTTTGTTAGGTTTCAGTTTTGTTGAGGAAATTAAAAAAAAATAAGAACAAGAATATGGATGTTTTAGTCATCTCTGATTAACTTTAGTTAACAGTACAAAATATTATGGCTAAAAAAAGAAGCTAATATAAAAAATAGGTTGATTTAATAAAAAAAAACATTCATGTAATTTGATGGAAAGATGTGATTTCTGCCTACCCCCAAGGGAAAGAGGAGTGACGTTTATGTATGTATTTATGTATGTAATTTTAAAGGTAAACTTTATAACAACGCAATAACAAACTCAGTATGGCTCTCAATAGCTGTAATCCAGCCTGCAGCATCTTTATAGATAGAGATTAAATAATAAATACTACTTTTAAGCCAGTGAACTGCACATAGAGACCATGCGTCTCAGAAACAGTCGCAAGCTGGTTCAATACTCCCATACGTTACCTACTTAGTGTTGATAATTTAAAAATTCTCCGAGTTACCCCGACTAAACGCGACCAGCGTCGTCGGGAGCTGTGCTCTGTGGATACAAGGGAAAAGGTGAAGGCGGTTTGGTGTCAGCTGTTTATTTCTTTTAAAGATATTTATTTTGTTAAATTGTTTTGTTACGTCTATGTTTATTCTTTTGTATCAACGTCTTTTATTATTATGTCTACGTATATCTTGGTGTTTATGTGTTTTGCTGTATTTAATCGACATACCTCCTAATAGGCCTCTTTCAGCATAGTATGTGACTTTTATTAGGTAACATTTTTTTTTAATCAAATCGAATAGCAAATGTCTTATTGAGACTAAAACACACAAATACCAAACAATACTATTTACAATTATTGAGTCGTTTACAGCACACACAATGCTGAAGTTAATCGTCTATGACTTGCAGTGCACGAGTGTTGCAGTGTCGCTGCCACGCCGCGACACCGCACCGACAACATGCCATTTGTAAACTATTTGTATGCGGGCGAGTGTGCCGCCCTCACTTTTCTTACTTCCCAGTGACGAGCGACCGGCAACGCTACTATCTTAGCACCCTTCCAACAACAAACTCACAAATTTAGTGCTAACTTCTCTAACACCGTGTCTTCATACGGTTTCGAAATACGAACACTGTGTCTCGACACTTCGTTGTTGGAAAACCTTAGTTTGTTCAAATGTTCAGTCACATTGGTATTTATGTACCGTTCGAATATCGCGTGCATGCTCGCTGAATTAAATTTTGTTCGTGCGATGTTCGCGCTCGTACGCTTGATACGTTGATTGAAAGGTATTTACGTACGTGTATTGCAATGATCTATTTGTCTGATAGTACAAACTATGCTTACAAATTGATTCGTAGATATCCTGAGCAAATTATAAGTTTACGTTGGGATTGATATTAGAATTTCTGTGAACTATGTTAGATATTTCCTGTGTGATATAGAGATATTAAATGCAAACATATCACGGATTTTCATGTAAATAGTAGATGAGAAACTAATCGAATAGTAAAGAGCTAAAGTAAATTTGCTTAGGATATAAAGTAGAGTTCTTGTTATCTATCTAATAAGTAAACGGAACAGAAAGATAACGTATTTTTTTATTCATTTGCTACGTAGTAGGTATAAATATTAATATGATTTTGTACTACACAATCTTTATAGTACTCACAGGCCCGCTTAATTTATTTGCCTACACTGTTTCTTCTCAGTAAAATAGTTGCTTAGCACTCGTAAAAACGTTACTCAAAATTGAGTCAAATCACTTAAACATCAAAATCGAATCACAAAATTCAAAACTAAATATTTTATCTACTTATCTTATAAATTGGCAAGAGTCCGTCAGCTGAAGAATAAACCACAGATACAGAACCGCATCGTTCGATGCATTTTTATAGCCAAGCAATAAAGTGAAGACGAAAACGACAATACCGTACTTAAGCCCCTCATAAACGGTATATCATATACTGGTAGCCTACCAAGAATTCTTCAAGTAAAATAGTTTTAGTTGAGAGAGCGAGACATCGCTCTACATTCTATAGCACGCTATCTCGCTTTCACAACTACGATAAGTGATACTGTTGGTTATGGTGGTAAGTCCACCGAACAATGTTACTTATATTTGAGTGTAGCTCAATGTGCTGAGTACAGTGTGATTTGAATATACACTCCATACATTCTGTATTTTGTATTAAAATTTTCGAATGGAATGCGTCATGCTGTAGAATGTAGATAGTGTGGCTCTAAATTTTGGAATGCTCTTTTTTTAGGAAGAATAAATTTTAATGTATGAAATAATACAATTAAGTAGGTACTAATTTTAAGAAAATATTCACATATTATTCTCCTTATTTTACAAAAAAATAATGAAGTGTGAATAGGTAGGTAGGTACAAAAGGTGTAAAATATCAATGTCCTATCCTGTTTCTGACTAAACTAAACAACGTGTGTACCAATGAGAGTCTACCATAGGACAAAAACAAAAACAACTAATAAAACATAATGAATTTACGAGAGATTAATAGATCGGAGCTATAGATACAAGCTTTCCATACTTTTTGTATCAAAACTATTTTGCCCAGACTTCTATAGTGTAAATTCCTTACAAGAGTAATTTTAACCATTGAGTTGAAAATCTCAACTTCTAAGCTTTTACATGTCATGTTCATATAATTTAATGTTTTAAAACAAATGAAACCGAGGTAACATCTTAACCAGGTCACAGGGAACAAACACCGGATCTTTGATATATTTTTTATCGATGCAAATAAAATTTTAGTATCATGTTTGTCATATCACTGGTGTTTGTGAATCAGCTTACATAATAATATATCAATGAGTTAATTCGAGGTAAAGATAATATTTTTTTTTACAATTAGTTACGTAGTACTGTTAATAATATTATTATAATGAAAAAAAATGTAGCAAAATGTGCAATGATATAAACAGAATGAAGAACGGAACAGAATCGTTTTTTTTGTTTTTTTTTTTTTTTTTTAAACGACTCCAGCACTAATGAATTCATTCCTTACATCACGGGGGGTTTTACTGGTTTCAATTCACATGCACCACCTAGATTTAGAACAAACATTTGTGGAACGCACATAATTATCTTGTCCTACGCGGAGATCGAACCGGCGACACGTCGCGCACAGTGGTTATTGGCGTAGTGACCTATACCACTCCGCTATCCTTGCAGTCAAATGATTATAAACACTCACAAGCACACATTCGTTTTATTACGTTTTCATTCCTTGTTATGACATCTAAAATAAGGCTCATATCCCATCCCTAAATTACGAAAAGGGGAAATGAAAAATTAAATAGTGATAAAGGAAGTCTACAATTGTATTGGTTTTCCCAAACTCGACCCTTAACATGTTAATTTCCAATAATCACTGTTGAAAGGACTCCATTAAACTACACTGTACTAGGGTTTAGGTTCAATAATTATTAGTACATCATAAAACAATACGACCCATAATCCCTTAACCAAACAATATCGAAATCCCTACCGTAATAACAAAATAATGATCCGATACCAATATTTAATACCAAATGATGGAAACTCATTTTAATTAAACGCAATTATTGAGGAATTCGTATAATTTTTTTGGTTAGGATATTCATTATTCGGGGAACTGGAAGCTGATAAATGTTGGTATTGACGTTGGCTGGATTCCAAATGCTATTGTTGTTTGGTAATTCCGACTATGTTGTGATGCGGGGATCATGGGCGCGAGTGTTTTAAGTTTGTGCGTACATTGTTATAGTGTACGATAAAGCAATAATTGTACAACAGGCTATCCGCTGTCGATACAGTTTGTATGTATGAGGTAATAATGTGTTCTTGTGACAGTAATCTTCTATTTTCTCTGTATTGTGTTTAGTTTTGTTAGTTTATTTAGGTTGATTTTCTTTTTATTTTGTCTTAGTATCGGTACATAAAATATTATTAAGATAAACATTATAACTTAAGGAAACTTTCCCAATTTTTGTTTTTGCATTACAGGAGTTGCTACTTAAACGTTTGGTTACGTAACGTTGTGCTTTTTTCAAATGTTTGTTTTAAGTCCGGATGACTATTGTGGATAGTTATGATTTAAAAGTAGAGAATTACAATCACGGCTCCTAATCTGTCGAGATTATTCTTTCATGTCGATTTTACTATTTAAAAAATATTTCGCCTTTTGCTCAAAACTTGACCCGCACTCTATAAGTGATTGTCGATATGTAGAATTGTAGAATATTTCCCGATCGCAACTTATCGTGATACAAAACGGTTGAAATATATTTTAATAGTCGGATAAACTGTCGGATTATTGTGAACGTTTGCAGATAGCATGATTTTTGGCTCTCGTCTGTTTTATTTATACATTTTATTGATTTGTGAATACGATGGGAATAACATTGTTGACTAATTATTTTGCTTCTTTAGTGATTGTTTGAGTTTGATAGCTTTTTATTTCAAATTTTAGTGTAGTGACTTTTCATGTTTATTCGTAGAAGTATATTTAATGTCCATGCAGAAAAAAAGGTTAACTACCACATTGACAGCTTCCTTACGTTTAAAAATATCAACGTAGTAATAATAATACTAACATTTCATACATTATAACCTCTCTAAATATTTTGACGTTTTCAAATAAAATTTCGTCGAAGCGTTTGTTGTTGTTAATAATTAATGCACTCATTTAAATATTTTAAATGCTCTTTGAAACCACAACCAGCTTAAGATGATGTTGTCAACTAGTTGATAGCACTTTTATAGCACACCGTCCTAAACCAGTACCCTGTAAGAGTGAGACAACGCTCTACTTCATCTAGCGCCATCTCTCTTCCACACCAGCAGAAATCTAACTTTAAGAGCTAGTGGTATACCTCTTAACCACTATTATCTTCGATTTTATTAGGCACTTACTCCCTACCGACACCATAGAAATTCTTCCTGCTCAACTGCTATTTACGACTAGCAATAAATATAAGTACTGGATGCAGTAAGCTCTCTTTTATTCCTCGGATAACTCACCTACATGCATTTTCATTATAAATATTTATAGTCTTCTTTATCATTCGTTTGAGTTAAGGAGTTATTTAAATTGCTTGCTTTATAGCTAGTTGGTTGAGTTATCATTATTTTACCACATGATGCAGGGATTAAATTCCTTATTGCAGAACATATTAAAATAATATTTCTACTGCTAAAAGGTGCATTAGGAGCTTTGGTATTGCAGAAAGTCGTGATTTGATTTGAATTAAATGCCTGTCAGGGTTTTTACCAAGAAATACCAGATAATAAGTGCAAATATAATTCTAAGGCCATTAAGAAGATGATCGTTGGAAGACAGGTAAAGACTACAAAAAAGATTCAGTTGACTCTTTGTTTTATCTGAAATCGATTGAATTTTTGTTTCCTTCAACAAAATTGAATGGAAGACAAATCAGTTCCAAATAAACCTACAATACCCATATTTGAATAAATACTTTCATAAACGACGAAGACATCAAAAGCTAATAATTGAATAGTACTTAGGAATCCGGGGCTAACCATCATATAATAGTCTGCAGCAGTTGATTCCAAGGACGGGGGACATAAGACCGGAGTGCACTTGCTCTAACTTGCTCAAATGTTTGTCTAACGCTACGACGACTAAGTTTTAGCTGGTGCTTAGGATATGTCTAAGTTATTAGGAGTTTGTCTAAAAAGGTTTGTGAAGAAAGGTAAAAGACTTAGAAGAAGAAAACAGTTATAATTTAAAAAATAAAATATTTGGTCGTATAAACAGCATGGTTTGAAATTAGAACACATTTTTTTTAATTTGCGTTTGTCCTTTATTTCGAGTACGGTGTGTATTATTTTGTATTTGAATTTAAATTCTATTTTCTAAGAAATAAAATACTGAATTCAAAAAAAGATTAACTTACAATACTCAAAAAAAAAACAAAAATGTAATTGTTTGAAAATGGAACATTTAAATATTTTTATTAATTAAATAAATATTTTGTAATATGTAACTAAATTAAAATAAGTCTAAATTCTAATTTGGACTCTATTTACTTCCACAAAAAGTATATAATAGCTTGACTGTACTTCTAAATTGTCTGAGACACCATAATTTATCGTGCTCATGGTAACAGTAGCACATCAAATGCTTAGAAAGTTCTAACGCTTGGTCTTACGGTAATCAAACTGAGGGAGTACACAGTCGGTTACTGTGGCCTGTCTGTATCTACATAAGTCTGTTTAGCTTAGAGATGCAATATTATTGTGTGTTCCGTAGCTTTACTAATGTGTACGTTTTGTGACTTTGTGTGATAGTCTTGTAAATGTTTGGTGCACGGTATATGGTTTCGTCAAAGCAGGGTTCTTTGATGTAAGTCTGTGTATATTATTTACCTTAATATATACGTAATAAGCTAGACTAAGTAAATGAAGGATTTCTAGTAGAGCTAAATGTAAAATCAGACTGTAATTTCGATATTTAATCTACAAACAATTTTAATCTCTATTTTCTGTTTGGAATACAAACCAAACAGAAAACAGAGGTATGTGCTCAGATTAAAACTCAGCTATCAAAAATAAAACATGGTGTTATTGATGTAAAACTCAACTGAATAGACTCTCAAAAGGATACAAAAACATCGCAATACCGAGGGATGCAACAAAAAAAAAACAAGAAAAACCTAAACTATTCGAAATATTTTCCATTCGAAATCACAAAACTAAATTCACAGGTTTTGCATACAGTGAATATCTGAAGCGTTTATTGAACGGAATCGAACCAGCGTACCGATGAATCGACAGTAAATTAATAATCATATTACTTTTTCAGTGGAATGCAAATATTTGATGATTGCGCTGCGGCGGGCGGTGGCTGCCGATACCGGGTTCGGGATGCTAGATTGCTAGATGTGGCTCGGTGAGTAAACATGGCTGTGATTGGAGGCTGCTGCTTCTGTATAGTAGAATTAGGAGGGAAATTGAGGATTTTGTTTTGAATAACGTAGCATTTTTTGGTAATTTTAATTTAAAGTGTGGGTATAATTTGGCTTTGAGTGAGTACTCTTATGGTGTGTGAGTTGGTCAACGGAGGTAGTATTCACAAGTTACTGCAACTAAATTAATTTACCATGTTACTTTATTATTACAATGTATGATAGAAACTATACTAAGCAACAAAATAAATTTAAAAGGAGTTTGCTTGATTTCATGCATCCAATTTGATTAACAATAATTAGTGCTTATTCAGTTCTTAACTATGTTTAACTTTATACAAAAACAATAAATCAAAAATTGTTATTTTAGATTATCGAAATAAAATATTCACTTCTAAGTGCATCTAGAATGCGTTGATTCCTTGTTCGCGAGCTTTGTGTACGTGAATTGTAAAAAATCCGTAAGCTGTGTCTCGCATTCGTTCTGTTTCACCAGAACATTCACAACATAACTGTTTGTTCTGTTTATAATCCGCAGTACTGTAGACTTTGTTATTATTTTTAGATTTCATTACACGAAAAATCATATTTTAGACAGCAAACGGGTCTTATTCACGATGTAATTCGATAATTATTTTCTTCCTATGTTTTCTCTCCCATGATACTCATGAAAAATCATAATGTCGATGAAAGAAAATAATTTGTCACAAAACGTTGATAGATATGTTATTGTTTACTGCACAATAAGCGTATTACAGCAGTCTGATATTGATGATAAATATTGTTTTTGCATTGATTTATCATCATCATCATCTGCCTTTCGCTGTCCACTGCTGGACATAGGCCTCTCGAAGAGCACGCCACTGAGATCTATTTTCAGCTTTGATTTATGCATCGTTTTAATTGTTTGATTCCCTTTCGAGGCCAATTATACAGTGTAACGCTACACATAAATAATGATTTTAGTCAATGTCTTCTTTCCACACATTTTTTTTCTATTACTCGTAACTTTTGTTTACAGCCAGTTCCGAGCTTGAAAATACTTTTTTTGCTTAGCCTTTTTTCCAAGCCATGTCGGAGTCAGCTTTTAGTCTCACCGGATTAAGCTGAATAACGTATTTTACATAGTGCGACCGGCTGTCTGACAAAACCTATTTTACTGTTAAGGACTTGTAACTTATGGAAAATTGCCTTTATTGAGCTAAAATGGAAAATGAGATATAAATTTGCAGTTAGTATTGTTAAAGTAAAACAGTATAATACTTTTTTTAAATCTGTTCCTTTGTCTATGGTATGAAATCTTTACTTTTGTCAAACTGATTGTGATTTATGCTGATTGTGTACGTTGGTATGAATATTTAATTAAACTGCAAGTTCATTAAAATCTTGTTTTACTTAATGTTTGAACAAGTTTTTTTGCCGGAATAGAAATTGCGTTCTACAAAGAGGATTAAGAACTAACATAAATCTCTTCTATGAAAAATATTTACACTTATACCTCCAATATAATTATTATAGCCAGAAATATTAAGCCTTACATTTCACCACGAAAAGAGTTACCATAACTCCGACACCTCTAAAACCCGGTAAAAAGACCGTTACCACGGAGGTGTTCGGCCGTGTGAATTGCACTAAATTATTGCCCCGGGCTCGCGCGGCGAGTTAATGAATTTATAATCAAATTACAACAGTACTCCGCCCCGTGAGAAATTTCACAGATATATCTTTACAAGGTTATCGTTTTATTTGTAATGGTCAGACGGGTTATATTGTTTGTAGGTATTGATTTTAAAAGTTGAAGGAAGGAGTTTGGTTTCTTTTTATTTTATTGTTTAATTGGTTTATTGAGGTTTAATACCTTGGCTATAATTTATGGAGGTAAGTCAAAAATCAGCTCCTGTTTCTCATAGGTTATAGAATAGTATGTACTGAGCCATTATGTATACCTATGTATGAATAAAAACAACTCATGTTCTAGGCCATCGTTTTTGTCAGCAGTAGCAGATGGAACTAATTGAGCAATAAAGAAAACGCAGGTAAGTATATCGTCGAATTCTTAAATAAATTACAAAAAAACATTTTGTTCGAAATCATCGCCACACACTTGAAACCTTTCACAGTAACAATTCACTCACTAACATTACTTCAAACAGCTAAAGTACCAACCTAAGTACCAAAACAGCTACACTCAATCATCGAGCAATTATTATTCCTACATATACTACCAAAACTCACTAAAAGCAGGTCCAGTAAATCAGGCTGAAAGTGCCCAGGATATAACGGGATATTTATTATCTAACATGCGAGTGAGCCCTTTCGCGAAAATATTAAGTAAATAAAACGGAGGAGTATTATGGCCATGAGATTGGCGATAATCATGTGTATCGCTGCTTTTATTGTTGATAGACGGATAACGTATAATAATATGTAGTCGATATTGTTTTCCTATTCATATTTTTTTCTGTCGTTTCTCTTGTGGTGGTTTTGGGAATGGTTTTTGATTTTGTTTATGGATAGGTGTGAATATCTGATGGTTATACGAAATGTGTATTTTGCTCAATCTGGTCTGTAATTAAAAAGTGAGTTATCGTTACAATAGGCATATAATAAACCAGTCTATACATGTTCCACTGCTGGGCACAGGTCTCTTCCCTTATATGGAAGGTTTGAGCGTTGAGATATCGTTATGGTTGATTATATGTTTTGATATAACAATATTATAATCAATTATATTTGATATTATGTATAATATAAAATAAATCTTAAATATCCCCAACGATTTCGAATATTTAAAAACAACAATAATTAAACATCACCAATGTCCTTCTATCATTGTCACTTAAACTCAGAGTTAAGTATCGTTCTTGCCTACTATACCTACTAAAAACTAAAAAATAACTCAAGTAAATCTATCTCAAGACACGCTAACTCAGTGGCCACAATAAAGCACACTGCTGGCTAAAACAAACCTCGTCAGATTGAAATGTTTCGACAAACACTAAACGTGTAATGAGACCGTTCTCCCGAGATACCCTCCAACATTTTGTTCCTATCATCTTTTGATGGGTTTCTAAACAAATCATAAAACAATACAACATTATTTTTAAGTATGTGTTTTATCAATTTATGTTTATGGCCACAATTAGGAAAAAGTTGAACATAAGTAATGATGATCCGGCCGACAATGATGCGGACGAATTTATGACGCAATTATTTAAAATTTTGTTTATAACTTTAAGTTTTACAGTAGTGCATAGTAAATTGAAAGACGATGTATTTTTTGGGCGAATAGATAAGACCTAGTCCAGAAGGGGCGAATTCGCCACGAATCGTTTCGCGCGAATCCATACGCGCGTAGTTGAGATACTAGACATCAATACATCGCATCCACAAGCATCGCGCGAATTCAAAATACGCGCGTAAATCGCGTGCACTACGCCAGACTCTCGACTCGCGCTTTATTCGCGCGTGTTGCGCGCGAGTCGAGATACTAGGGACGCCTTGTTGCGTCCAGTTGACGCGCGAACTCTAGAGCGAGTGCACGTATCAACTCCATGTTTCGTACAGAATTCCTCCCCAAATGCTCGCGCGTTGGTACGCACCTTGTGGACGTAATGGTCGCGCGTAATACGCGCGAGAGAATCGCAGCAAATTCGCCCTTTCTGGACAAGCTCTAAGTAAAAGATTAACAAGTTGAAGAATCACCTTGCAATGTATTTATTTATCCTTTTACAATTTTAGTGTCTTCACAAATAGAATTTTCTGTGGCTTAGTATAGGACTTCAAGTTTGGAGGTACGTATCGGAAATCCTACGCCGAACTGCACATTAAATGGCCAATATAAAGGTGAGATGCTAAATAAACATGACATTCTATAAAATACATTCTTAAAACTTGTACTTGTATCTTACAACATCAATGAACTCTAATCTGATCTATCATTTTCCTTTACGTAATAACAGCAAATTTGCTCATACCTAAAATACCAATCATAATTGAGGCTGACGTAACTTAACAAGAGTTTTGCAAGACTAAATTAAAATACTAACGTAATGATATTATTGCTAACGTACGATAACTTACAAAATTTAGTTTCGAAGTATGACAAAAACGAAATCTTGAAAAATAAGTATTATTATAATTTTTTTGCCCAAAATTAAATTAGTTTATTTCGTTGCGTAAAGTTATTTTGATCATTCAATATCAACGTTATAAATAGTTATCAAGAAGACATCGAAACGTATATTTGAACTCAAGTTTATTGAAATAAAAGTTTATAATTCGATAAGTTTGTAACGATTACCTTTTCAGTACTTGATTAGTTAAAAATAATGTACAAAACACGAATTTCTTAATATAGACTTTAAAAGATCGATCATTTTACTTTGCAGTTCTATAACTTACACGTGACAACTTGTAAATATATTAACCTACTCTTTATGAAATGCATGAATATTTTCATACACCTAAGTTTATTTACAAAAGGGTTTTCACCCTTTAGTTTTATGAACTACATAATATTACGTCACCAACCCGAAAAGTTCTCATCCTTCAACCATTAAATCACCCCGGATGGACCCTGACAAAATAAATCCAAATTTATAATTAATTTCTCAAACTTTATTGCTTTCAGTAAGCCTGTAAGCCGAAAATATTGAAAAAAAAGAAGCGATCACCTTTTTATGGCGTCGTAAGCGCGGCCATTACAGGGGTCACTTGATATGGGATTTCAATGCGAAACTCGTCATTGTAGGGATAATATTTTGGGCCGTAACACTAAAATAAAAATGGTTGTAAAACTCTATGTACGGAATCATGAGGACGGAGCGCTTATATGCACGCACAGTTTTAACGTTACGTCGTGTTATGGTAAAGGGTAATTCGATGAGGTTGTAATCAAAGTGTCTTGGATAATATAACATAGAATGTTGAAGTAATAACGTATAGATGAGCTCATTAAATGCGTTATAATCTGTACGTATAAAATGTTATATTTGACGAAGGAATCAATAAAAAATAATTAGTGATGGATTTTTCATTTTAGTGAAAAAATCGAAAAAAATACCATAAAATAATACAGGATAGTAGATAAAAGATACCATGGCAAAGGCCAAGGATAATAGGATGTTAGATCTTACATAGAAAGAGGTTACCAACACACAAAAGTAACGCTATTCATAACAGTAAAGTGAAGAGATACTTAGCCTCTAGCTCAGAACTTCATTTATGATACCCGAATTCAAGTTAATTAAGTTTAAATACGAACCTTGTAATGTAGCAGCGGCAGTGATGAATAACAACAAATTTAAACTTTCAGTTATACCCAGCAAAGTTCTGTATAGGTGAAGTTTGTACCACACAAGTTATTGCTCAATAATTACAGATTTCAGCGGAGTAGAGTCAAAGGTATTTCAGGAGGTGAAGTTGGATGTTCTGAGATAATTATGTTATATTTATTCGTTTTTGAAAAGGTAGAAATGTAGTATGTGCTTACTCTTGTTTATAGTTTAGTTCTTTCTGTATATTATTTTGAAACTTAACATTATGTCAAACAATAAACCAATAATTTCATGCTCCAAAAATGTCGTAGTGGCATTGCGGTTCTATGTGTGGATTTGTATTACACGAGGTGCAGGTTCGATCCCCAGCACAGGCTAGTACCAATGTGACTTTTTCAAAGTTATATGTTTTTTCTTAATTATTTTTATTCTAAGGCGTAGAAGGAAAACATCGTAAGGAAACCTGGAATTCAAATGTTGGAATCTGAAATCGCCAATCTTCAGTGAGCTCGAGCGGTGATCAAAGTTCAAACTGGGAACAGGCCTGTGTCCAGTAGTTGGACATATCTAGACTGGTTTACTATTAATCTAATTGTCAAGTCTCTCTCGTCAATTTGTGTTCAGCAGAGTTTACTATCCAGTGATAATAATGTCCTCATTTCAGTTTATTTGCCATCTAACATCCTATAGTTACTTAATCGTAAACGATTTTTCTTAATTGTTTGTAGAGTGATGCAGTATCAAATTGTTCGTATCCAAAAACATTTTACTCATGGAATGAATATGGATGTGTGTTTTAAAACATTTTAGGCTCGATATTCATCCATCAAAAACATTAACCCTTTTATATATTGTTAGTCCAAAGCAAAATGAAAACAGGGATTTTTAAAATGTTTTTCCCTTGAAAATTTTACAACCTGCTAGTTTAAAAAAACGGAGTATCAAACCGAACATCTAACAAAAAACCATTAACGTAAAAGTGTGTGCCCCAAAAAATACTGTTCGATGTGCCAGGGTTGGCACGTTTGACACATAAACTTCAAAATAGAAATTTCAGATCGTAAAAACAGTCACTAAATTTATTCTTAGATTGTATAATGCAAGTAGAGTAGCTGTATGAACTCGAAAATACTGGATAAAACCTGCTATAAATAGGTAAATTTTTAGTATTGAATCTCTAACGTAGGTAGAAAAAAGATTACGTAACCTAAAACCAACTAAAACTTCATCTATAATCGGATTGGACGTTAAACCCGAAAATACCTTTAACCTGTACACAAAATCTTGTATTTCGCACCCAAAATACACGAGCAAATCCAACAGCAACATTCAAGAGTGGCAGCCCTGTAAAGATCACACCCGCGGGCGATACGCAACGGCGCGTGATCTCGCATGAAACGAACGGATTTCAGACCGCTTGAAACGCTCCAATCCTAACGCAAACGTTTGCCCAAGTTTTGCACTCAAAAGAATATGCTATATTGGTGTTTGAGCGCGATATGGGCGTTTTTCCAATGTTTTTTCTAGTGTTAATATCTTCAGGTTGTGTTGTTGTTAGGCTTTTGTTTGTTTTGGTTCTGAATGTCGGTGTAGGAAATACATGGTAGGCGCAAGTTTCAGTTGGTACATAGTATTAACATAGGAACTGGAATTTGTTAGTAGCATCAGCTCAAAAAAATTGTTGTTTATTTTAGACAAGTACTGAAATTTTCGAAATTATATATAGGGTTACTGGTAATTATTTTCATAAAAATCATATAATGTTGAATATCTCTGAAACCGTTAACTTACGGCCATACATTGGCGGCTTTAAATTGGTTGCATTTGACCCTTCTATCACAAATTTAATATGTGCAAATATGCATCGAGTTACCTAACAGTAGCCTTGCATAATAGTTTCGTGTCATCATGATAACAAAAATAGATCATATTATATCCACACTATATAAACTGTCTGAAAGAAGCCGCTAGAAGTAAATTCAAATTCCTGTAATACCACATTCATACACACACAAAAGAAATACAAATTAAGAACAGCATACGTTGGCAACACACAAAACATAATAATTATCCAAAATGGTGGAACGGAAATAGAATTTACTTTGATACATCAAAGCTGGCAACATTTCTCCGTTCAGTTGACTCGAGTATTCGTAAATGTTGCGTATCATATGGAATTCTGGCGTTTGTATGCTTTCCCACTTGCGTATTGATTCATGAAATTTTCGAATTGGTTTTGAATGCTTGATGCACGTATTTTGAGCTTCGCGCGAATATACAAAGTACGTATTCGTTTCAAAGAGGTAAAATTAGTACAACTTTCCAAATGACATATATTTATTAGAGATAATTAATTTGCTATTTACACCTTTACTAGCTTTAAAATAGAGTAATAATATGATTACCATTTGAATTCCAGACGACAGTTACTAAACAGAAAATTATGAATTTTCACAATCTTATCTTAACCAACTCCAAAAACTATAAACTGTATATATGTGTCAAGAAAACCAAGCTAGCAGGGTTGTGTAAGTTAGGGGCGCCTCAGTGACGTCATTAATCATAGTGACTATAAGAATTTTCGTCACGTCTGTAGAAACAACCGCTTTCGTCCAGGTGAAAGTGTTTAACTTTGTAGTTGTCTGTTTTGCTATATTATTTTATGATTTATTATACCGGTTTTGGCTGGGGACCAGTTAAGGGTAAAAAGGAGAGTTTTTTTTGTGGTTACTAGGACCCTAGGCTCCTAAGTTTTTGAATCACTCGTAACATCTGGTGGTTGAGTTCAAAAGGTTTATTACTTTTGTTTATTTTCATAAGATATTTTATAGACCTAAACGATGTACTCGTATATTTAAGATTCAGATTTTTTAGTAATAAGAATGTCAAACTAAAATTGAATTTGTATTGAACTAGTCTAATCTAAACACTTCACGAAATCTTTTACAATTCCCAATCCCAAATGGAAACCAACTCTAGTTATAAATAAATTTATCTATATGTTAAAACGCGTTACATCAAAGTGTTGACAGAGGCCTATGTATTGCGTCTGTAGGTCGGCCGTCCTCTCGCTTGCAACCGATATTAAATGTTTACATTCGAACGTGCCCTAGGTAAACGCAAACAATACTATGAACGTACAAACGTGGATTTTGGACCAATATAACCTAATCTGTAGGTATTTTCATGTCCGAAATTCATGCCTGCCGTCACATCAAAGGTTCGTAATTCCAATGAGTTTTACGTTTCAATGTATTTCGAGAATTAATTTTCATTGGATGTTCGGGTTGGGGTTGGTCTGTTTAGCTATAGATTTTAATGTATTATATTAGTTATCATATTCATTGTCCATTGTTATACCACGTTTGGCACTGCATTAAATGTTTTAGGCGTATTCTCAGTAATTTTAACCGCATTTCCATATTTAACATGTTCGATTGTATTATATTCGTGTAATGACAATGAATGCAAACTATCTCATATTCAGTATTTTTTTGCCGTAAGCTTAGTAAAGATCTTTTTCATATTATGAATTAACGTAAACGAAATAAATTACCAGCTCTTTTCTAAACTCAAAATCAAAAAAATATTTAAAAAAAAAACAAATTAAAAATGCAAATCCCGTACAAAGGTTCATCACCTCACAATTTTAATGAACAACACTGTAACTAGAACAGATGACGCGATTGTCAGTAAACACCTCGAACGTTCCAAAATAAGGTGCGCTTAATAACGAGCTGTGAGGCACGGGTTATTCGGGTGTCGGAGCGAGAGCTAACAACCCTATCATGTATGCGATATTACGCCCTTATGCAACGCCCCAACTGCATATTACCTTCAAATATGAACGTGAACAAGGTTGCTATTTGAAAAATGTCTTTGTTGTCCAGGGTATGGAGATGGTTGTGAATATCGTGATGGATTTTCGCACGTTAGTTGTAAAAGTATGATATATTTGCAGAAAAAAATGAGAAATTAAAACAAAATTAAATGCGGTAGTATTGCAATAAACTAGACAAGTAATAATATAATCTTGTCAGCAGAAAACAAAAAAAAAACGAAACCAACTTTAATTGTATCTTTCCTCTTACATTATCAACAAATAATGAAGAAAAATATCAATAAGTTACATTTCGGGTAAACTATTACCCTGCGTTTGCCTAAACACTACCATCAAAATAAAACAAACACTGAAACTTCGAACATAATCGCCCTTACTCCCCAAACAACACTGGAACACACTTAATCTGTTGTTAACAATCCTTATCAATATAGACCGCGATTTTAAGCATCACTAAACATTTATAATTGACAAGTCCTCTATTAATATTGACTCGGTATGAGCACGGGCCGTCTTTCAACACGTCTACGTCTGTAAGCATTAATGTTAGCGTTAAAGTTTGTATAATTTTCCACCCTGTTCAATTAACCCTGGGCTTAGCGATATAACTAGCGAATGTTAACAGTAAAGTTACTTTTGTTGTTAAATTGTGTGTGATTTTGTCCGGTTACACTATTGTGATATAATGGATGTAAGCTTATTGGCTGACCGAAGTTTTATTTTAACTTTTTATAAAAAAAACAATTCGATATTTTATACCTACTCGTATATGACGGTTTTTGGATGGATTGTGTGAAAGATGATATATTATGGCAAAGAGTGTTACTATGACGTCAGATGAGAACGTGTGGAAGAAGAAGACATGCTGCGCCGATCCCAACTAATAATTTGCATAAGGGCAGAGGAATGATTATGATGATGTTTCTTCAATCGAAATATCAGACACCATCCAGTTACAATAAATCCGACTGTAAGGACCAGGAAATCCAATTAAACCCTTCTATACGCAAAACAGCTAAAGCTAAATCGTCCTTTTATCAGAAAGTAAAAATAACAGTCTCAGATTATCTATTGATGATCTCCCGTTTCCCAATCTTAAGACAAATGATGTTACTCCGACGTTTATTTTTCAAACAACTTAATCGTTTCCTCGCCAATTGAGATTAATGTTAATTGATAGTGATTCTCTCTGTAATAGGGACAAAAACAACTGGGATTTGTTAAGAATGGCTGGGAATTAAGCGGTGTTGTTTTGTTTTTTAATGAGGTTCGATTGGATGAGAATGTAGGTAACAATTGCTGAACTAACAAACAAAAAACATAGTATTTTTAAGAATAATTAATGATAAAGATAGTTTTACAACGAAATCGAATTCATAAATTATTCTATTTTTCGAATAAAAGACAAGTTTTGACTGCATCTTCCATTAATTTTAAATTAGTTGCATAAGTGAGCGAGACGTTAAATGCAATCATTAATGTTTTTCTCAAAATAAAACAGAATAGCAAAACTACACATTTTCTTCACGGAAAATATTTTAAAAGCACAAAAGGCACAAGACATAAAGACCGAACTATATTGAAAAATCGTGACCTCCAACTAAAAACTCAATAACGAACATCATAGCAGCATGTTCGTGTAATAAAGTAATACTGCTTCAATATAACAGTTTCCTTTTAAGAATGGTCCTCTGATCCTGGTTGCAGTCGTTAATCGTAACTGTTATGGTCGAAAACAAAGCTAGAGTGTTGGGACTGCTGGGAGAGAAGTCGTTGCTCCCATTGACCTCAAGATGCTCTGTAGTTGCACAATCGTCTTAGGTGCCAAGTGTGAGCGGGTGGCGGACAGTTAGGGTACGAATTTTGGGGTAATTGCAGATAATCTGAGATTGAGTTTATGTTGCTTTGTCTTGTGAGTTGGGTGTAGGATTTCTGGTGATTTAAGATGTGCATTGATATTTGCATGAAATAAATACGACCAGCATACAGAGAGATTATACTTATAAACAGCAGTTTTAAGCCTGTCTAAAACTTATAAAAAGTATAAATATGTATCTTACAATACAATCCTTTAATTTAAACGAATATCATCGTATATAATAAATTTTCGTTTTCGTATCGAAGGACAAATTTTATCCCGATCTACGTGTAAAAATCTTCATCGCTTCTCACTTCGTCCCCAAACAAGCGACACTAAGACTGTGTGTCGAAATTTCCTGTGTATAGTAGAAAGCTACCCGGTTCCAGCGGAAACCTTTGAACTTGAAGCATTTAACTAATCGAATACCTACTTGTCTCGGAAATTTCTAATAAGCGTCCGCTACGGCCCATACTAACTTGCGTTTATCGATTCCGTAGTAAGATCGCCGTTAAAATATTCAATCTTGACTTTCAAGGATAAATTTTATAATATTTAGAAAGAAAATGCATTCCTTATTGCATGTAAGATTGTAATTCATGAATTTAGCTTAGAAGGATACAATGTACCTTTTACATTTTAGGTTGTAAAAGAACGTGAATGAAGTAAACGTAAGATTGTGATGAGCACAAATCTGCCGTCCATAGACTATAATGCCGCTAACCCACATCAGGTCAATTTTTAGATTTTCTGTTTACCTTAATAAGAAAAACAAGCTCTATCGATCTGTATTTACGGTTTATTTTTATCTGTTGTAGTTCTTGAGATAAATATGGTTAATATGCCGTTAAAAAACTTTTATTCATATTTTTAAAACTCTAAACCGCAGTTAAGTATATTTTGTAATCTAAAAAGTGGCTAAGACCCCTTAGTTTTGCATTTTTACTATTTTTTTTTTCAAATTGCGTAACTAAATTGTCGTTAACTGATTTTCGTACTCAACAGTGCCGTTAAAACTCTTTTACATTTTTGTAGATTACCATTCTGTAATTTACAATATACGTACTCCAACATTATAAAGCCGTTAACTAGAAATACTACGTAAGATTGCGGTTATAATCAGTTAACTGCATTTTAGCATTTTATTGAACATATATTATTTGAGACTTTGCATAATGTATAGGACATTAACGACATTTTCTGAAAAAGTGCCAAAAATATTTATGCTGGTGTACAACACTAAATTGCGGCTATCTCACATTACTACACTAAAATGCCGATAAGTTGCTCTCGCGCCTTACTTTCATACCTGAAACCCTTTTAAGAATCTAATTTAACATTACCGTTTCCGCGGTCTGACTTCGAGTAGAACACCAGTTATTCTAAATCAAGTTTATATTTCTATTTCTTTTTCTCATATGTTTTTGTTTTAATTAACAATTAGCCACCCGCTTCAGTTTTGCACGGGTGCAATTCTGATGTATTGTACGTATAAACCTTCGAACCGAACAGCGGAAATCCTTTATTTTCTTGATTTCCAGTAAATGTATGTCGTGAAAAAGTGTCATAATATGTCTTTTGTTTTAGCTCAAGCTATCTCTAGGTACACCAAACTTAATCACTAAAAGTATAAGTTAAGTTGCCAAACCGTCTTACAGACTAATTGAGTAGCTTTCACATTCATGATAGTAATAATATATAAACTTTAGATTGTTATATTTTTTTGCACAAACATTTTTGTGTTAATGATCATGGTTATTATTCGTTTAGCTTTGAAAAACTAACTGTTTATATTTTGAGTGTGATGAATTAAAATCATTCCACAGGTTTTTTTTTGTCAAGTACCTTCTCAGGTACATTTAAAACTTTAAACAGTTGCGATTATTGACTCTAGTTGCTTGGTTGCCGTGTGGTGTCCAGATATAAAGAATAGCACCACCCCATATCCTCCACTGGGTGTCGTAAAAGGCGACTAATGGACCTTAAGACCCAGTGCACTGTACCAAGCACCTTGGGTCACCCGAATGGTGGCGGGTAAACAACCAACAATCGCATTCCCAAAGAGGGTTAGTGTCAGGCAGGCGGCCGACTATAAAACCATAGCCAAAACTTTAAGCAACATGTCTAGAAGACGTGTTGCGCCGACCCCAAGTAAAAATTGGGATAAGGGCAGGGGAATGATGAGTTGCTTGGTTCCAAAATATCATACCAATGGAGAAGGACCGGCAAGAAAACCTGTAAGGTACTCTTTTAAATTAAAATGGGTACAATCCCGTACATACGTATAAGAAAATAATACGCGTCAGAACCGCAGATTACAAACTTAATCGGAACGTTCAGAGATATAAGACCATTTTATTTGTATTCCGATAAAATGTGTATTAAACACATACATATTATGTTGATCATATTATATGGTATAATATAAAATAATATCGAGTATAAGTATCGAAATTAAATAAAAAAAAATTAATGCCACATATGCGAAGCTTTATGCTAGGAATAAATTCCTAAGTCGAAGTCGTAAAAAAGATCAATTCTACCATATTATGTAGGCCAAACTTAAACAAACACTTTATCCAATACACTTTATGGAATGGAAGTTGATAATGTCTGAATGTTTGAATTTTTGTGAGAAGGATGCTTTTTTATCAGATAGACGTATTCGAAATTCAAATCCAAGGGCATATCTTAAAAATATGTCTCATGTAGGTATGTTTTAAGCGCAACAGTTATGACTTTTTCTATAAAAATAGTTTTGACGGTGAATATACAGTTTGCGATTTATGAACGACAAATATCTGAAAAACCGAAAAATTCTGACTATTGGATTCCGTAGTTCTCCCAAAGCTATAGACTCTGACAGAAAAGCTAATCTTATAGCCAAGGTGTCTGGTATAATTCCTCCACATAAGCTTATACTCTGACATAGCTTGCCTGTAATTATGAACATTTAAATTAATCTGATAAAAAATACTTAAGACTGCTGAAAGTGCCATTTACCTTAGTTAGAGACCTTCCTTGTTAGTGATATGTTTAAGAACATCATGTTTTAATTCTTGTTTTTTTTTCTTTTATTTTACATGATTGAAGGCTGTATAAATAATAACTTTACATGCTAGACTATGTTTAACTTAACCTGTTACGAACAGCGCGTTACCAATTATACAAGACTTTTCTTACCTGTACTTATTTAATACTAAGCTTTATTTGTACGAAAAATTACTACAATACTTATTTTATACCATTGATACAGAGTTAACTCACTTTTCATTTTTGCAGTATAATTATGTTCATTTAAATAGTATTTACTTTATTTTGATTTACCTGTGAACATCCTATTAATAGTATTCCCTAAAATTATAGGCCACAATTACTTCACTAAAATGCAGTTACCTTAAAATGTTTTGTATATAACGGCATTTTAGAAATGTAAAGTAAATCTTATTTCCATTAAAAAAGCAACATTAATTTAAAATACTTAAAATATTAGCCTAAAAGGTGGCAAAAACGGTTTTACCCTTTTTTAGTCATGGCTTAATTGTAAGAATATTGCAACAACACAAAACTATAATGCCATTATGTGCTATAACGGCATTGTAGTTATGTAATAATCGATAAATCTATACTAAAAAAAAAGAATGTAATAGTTATGCAGAAATACAAGTCAAAAACGCCGCTAAACCACACATAACGGCGTTTTAGTGTTATATTCAATAGTATAAAATTACCACATAACACAACTATAACGCCAAAATTGAATTTAAACATTATTACATAATGTCAATTATTTTGACTAAAATACCATAAGATAGAGTTTTAAAATATCTATCTTTCCATATCAAAATATCTCTCATAAGTGAAATAGACATAAAGTGGCATGCATTTCTTTTTTTTTTTTAGTTTTTTGCTCATATCTCAAAATGAGTATTTTGTAGATAACGGCATTATAGTTTATGCACGGCAGAAATATTTTCTCACCAAAATGTATAGGTCAAAAATCACATAAAGTTTTCCTTTAAAATGCTTTAATAATGAAAATAACAACATAAATTGGAACAATGAAACGTTGTGACAAAATAACTCTTACATTTGTATTTCACAATGGAAAAAGCAAATAAAGGCCACTATGAAACACGGCAAATGCTGTCAACTTCAATTAAAGCTATAAAAATGGTGTTACAACTAATAACAAATTCGTGTTGAAGGCTTAATGTTGCCGCTACGATATATGGACATGGCTAACAGTGTGAACAAACAAAACTATACTTTAGGCTCTACATTTTATAGTACATTTTTCTTTCTAGCTTTAGATTTGTAATATTTGATAGAGTGCGTATTGAAATTAGGATATTATTATGAGTTTATTTAAATTGCTTTTATGACGGCTTTATTGGTTCTAAATAGTAGGAATGTAATCTTTTACTGTATTTCTAATACATTAAAAGAAATAAATGATTGCCGAAGTAGCTAGCAAGACTTATAAATTATACATCAAATATTTTATTCATCTTTCATAGACAGTTATGTAAACCAAACTACATATTATAAAAAAACTTGAAAACAATTGAAGTTTTAAGGTAGAATAAAATAAGATATTTAGTATTTACAGTATAGGGTGTTGTATAGTAACAAAATATAATATGAAAATATTCGCACATGCATGGTTCATTATAAAAATTAATAACAGAGAAAATTATGTTTACATCGAAACGCAATTTACGTGGCTTAATTAAAATATTCTCTAATAACGATGTTAACGCTTTTTGTGTACAGCGTGTAGTGTGTATGTGTTATACAGGGTGCTGTTCGGCGAACATTTTGTTTGTCATGTTGTCGCCCCCGGCCGTAGAGCCTTGTTTGTTCCGGTTTGACCGGCAGAGTGTCAGATTCACGTGTTTTTAATAAAAAATGGTAAAGTAAAATGTTTTTTTTCAGTCTCTGATATGTAAAGTATTAATTTACGGATATATTGTACATTTACTTAAAAAAGAGTTTAAAAACAACAAAAAATTACACATAGTAACTAGCAATCAAATTAAACAAATGAATAAACTTCAGATGCGTTAACTAAGGCTATCCATATTTTGATATTAAAAGAAATTTTGCTTAATTTACTATTAACAGAACGAAAGTAACAGCTCAAATCCGAATTTAACCGTCACCCCACCCGACCCAAAACCCAATACGGCAACCAAATCGATCCTAATCACCCATTAGACAAAAATTATATCAGTCCAGTGCGCAACTCAATAACCCTACCGATGCGGCTTTTTGCCGCTCACCGTTTGTCGCCGCTGCCGCTGCCGGCGGGCGTTCAGCTACAGCCTATTTCCAATTTGCGCCTATCAATCAAGACCAATCTCGCTGAGTGGATTACGGCCAAATGAAATTTGCATAGAAACCCGCTGTGCACTGCGTTTGTATCTGATATTTACTGGTTGTTACTGTTTGATTTGTCGCTTGTATATTAAAATTAAATGTCATTGGTTATAATGGGATTAAAGTGATCCGGGTGATTATAGGGTTACTATTGCTGGTGCTGTTCGTTTTTTTTTTTTGTAAATCATGCTTTCAGTTCGTTGTTTCGACTTTACTTACTTGCTTTTATCATTTACGTTTATCATTTTTAGAATCTTAGGAATCATGACAATTTTGTCAAATGAGTTTACGATACGATCAAAATTTCCCAAACTTCACAAAAAAAATAAAATGAACTCAATCTTTATAAAACCCAAACCCTTAAAATCTTTAAAATATTACAACATGAGAAATCAAATCGCTCAAAATTCAACAAAACTCATAGAAGATACACAAAACACTGAGATAATATTTAGGCAAGATTTAATAATGAAGAGTATTCAACTTTGGGCAGAGTAAGCAAAAACAGTTCTGTTAGTGATATCAAAGATTATTTGTACAGGTTTCTGATAGGCGTGTACGCGCCTCTGCCAAGTTTAATGGGAAATTGGTACACGTGAAAATGTTGGTTGTATTTTATTTACGTACTTATTTGGTGAGGTTATTTCTGTAACATTGGGTATTCATTTGTTTTGAGAAGGTGAGTTTTCGAATTTTAAGATCAGAAAATCTTTCAAATATGATCCAGGATAAACTGTTATTTGTCATCAAAATTCAAGTCGAAATACCAAGAACCCGATCAGACCAAACATTTCAAGGTGAATAAATCAGGAGATCAAACCCCAAATATAATCGACATCCGCAGTCAAAATTGAGATTCCAAACGCAATTAAACCCGAGGAAGCTTTCGAGACATTCCGGCGCAGCCCACTACCAATCGCGTACTAAATAATTAAACTTCAAGAATACAAGTGTCATTTCACTTTACAACACCCCCCCGCGCCCCTTCCCCTCCTCGCCCAAATACTCAATTATGTTTTTAATTGAGCCGCGCCGTGCATTTGACACGAATGTCCGACGGGTTTCACTTTGCTCAGAAATAGCTATTTTAATTATTGTACAGCGATTTTTATTTCAACGTGGTTGTTGTTAATTTTTTTAAGAACGTGTGGTGACTTAAAAAATACTTTTGTTTTTTTGGCTTGGAAACAATTAAAGAACAAGACGTAGGACTGATGAAAATAGATAAGGTTTAAAAAAATGTTAAAAAGGTGGTTATCAGTACAGAACCATAACGTTAAATACCCATTACTCAACTATACTCTTGTGAAATTTTAGCTAAGTTCCTGGTAAAAAAAGTCTGTGAAATAACATAAGTAACTGCACTGTGACTGTCCCGACTTAGCAAAATTATTTTCCCGTACAGGAAATAAAGAAACATGCGAGGGCCTTGCATGCTGCATGGAAGCCTCATAGATATTTTGGTAATATTTTGTTTGTAATGAAGATAGGTTATATAACATACGTTAGTCTCTAATGTTAAAGCTTAAGCCGTTAAGATTGTCTCGAGTTAGCATCTGAAGGCAATGGATAGGTTAAGCATAAGTACTACTATTTGACAATTCAAATAGAACCGTATCCGATCTTAGAAGCACTTAAAGACACATAATGCGAACTGAATACACTCCCGTCTTCAACTTGGACCTCTGCAATACTGAAGGCAGGAACTCCAACAATAAAACTTTCTTTACTCCACTAAGGCCCAGATAACAATAAAAATAAAACGGTGAACATTCTCCGTACATTTCGATTCGGGAATATACAAATCGTTTGTATGGACGTGTCTTGTTACGCTCGGCTGGTTCCCTACACGCCTGACACCTGTTTCTGTCACTATCGAATTGGGGAAGACGTATGGACATGTCCAAACACTGCATGCTCAGACAAGCTTCTCAGGTACAGGTTTTCTCATTGTTCCCCTTGTTAACTTTATTCAACCTTCAAATGTTTTAGACTACACCTAATGGCTTTCTGATGGACTTTTCTGATGAAATTTATAGAATACTGTTTTTGTAATCAATCAACTTTAATTTATAAAGAAAAAGCAAAGTTTCTAAGCCATTAAAGAAATTTGATTTTCTGGAATTTAATTAGTTTTCTTTGTTTTTCATTATATTAAAATCGAATCAATTACTCAAAGGCGATCTTCAACAGAATATGTATTACTGGATAATGAAGGTCTGTGTGCGTAAAAATCTTATTTCGCTTTGCGCAGTACTGCGAGAAACCTTTTATTTTATCTTAAACATTCGTATGTCTAGCTCTAACTCATAGAACCTGATTATTTGCTAATTCACTTAACATTCCTTTCTAGAGGTACTCGTAAAAGAAAATGCGAATAACTCGAAAGCAGCGAAAGCAGAAGAACCTTGAACATCTATTTTTAAAATATGATAAAATAAAAATGACAAATTCCGAACTCGGAAAAGTACATCTCGTTATAAAACAAATCAGGACATCAAAGTACAAACATTTTTAATAATCACCTGTTCGGAGACTAGTTGACGAAATAGCGATCTTAGATATCATAAAACTTTCCTTTGATAAAAATATTACTCATTATAACTTTTGCGTACACAAAACTCATGCTGATCCCCGGGAGAGGTATCACATGAACGGACTTGGAATAGATGGAAAAGCAATTTCCTACCTTATTACGAAGCTTAATTCGTTTTGCACCTGAGTTGACATCAAAACTTATAATCACGAGGTAATTACCGGTATAATTACAACGAGTTTTCAAAATTTGATAGAGACTCTAATTCTTATCATTGCTACCAGCCTGATGAAAACATTTGAAACGCGATACTGTCAAATTGAACCCACTATAAACAGGGGCTTTGATAATTCTGTGTCAAAAGAGGGATTGCTACGATTTCGTTATTGAATTTGGAGTTATCATTAAAGATGTATATTTAGATGAAGTAAGTCGTAATTTGAGTAAAGTTAATTTGAAATAAAGTGAGCATTTATGTAACATCTTCAATATGATAAGGATTTAACTCTAATTGAACGTTTTTGTTTATGCCTTGTTTTTAGCTTGTTATACCATTAAGATATATCAAACGAGAATATTATAAGCGTAAGAAATTAAATCACACATTTACCATCTCAAGATAAATTCTCTTATGAAATATATTAATGAAAAAGCAAAGCTCTGGCGAGGAGCATGAAAAACCAATAACAATATAGATGCCACAGAGTGAATTAATATCAAGTGTTGCAGAATATTTTCTACAGAAGGCTCACGAACATCTGCTGAATGTTTTGTTTCTGCGATCGCGCTAGTGAATGGTAGAGACCATCAATTGCAAGAGCAGACTTCTTTGTCTGCTGATAAAGAGTGCTCGCAAAGGTCCATTTCGAATGTTTGTCACTCCTTTGTTGTACCCATGGTTTTAATTTTGAAAAGAATTTTGTTCGTGTGCATGAAATGTTGCACCGAGGGTTTGTTCTCGAATTACTCTTCTCGGTTATATTATTTTGAAGTGAACTAGTGTGAACAAATGCTTGCGTATTGTTGTCTACTCACGTAATATAAAGTAGATTATATTAGAAGCTGTTTGTAATAAAGATGCTTACCTGTAACAAAGAAAAAAAAAATTTAGTATTACATAGAAAAATTTCGAAAAGAAAAGAAAGACATCAGTTAAGCAGCCAACGAAGCTAATATTTCCTTTAAAATCTATTACACTACCTTGTAAGGCACGCGAACAAAAGCTTTCGCAAAAACTTTATCATGTTAGAGAAAAAAATATCTCGTTCCCCAGGCATTACGCAGACGCTCCACCATCCAAGTTTTCACAAATTTCCGAAACTTGTAAGACAAACGCTGCTCCTTTAACATTCGCACAATTACCTGTTACAACTTTACGAATGCAAATTTCTGCCATATTTATTTTCGCCGCCCTTCTGTTCGGAACTTTGTTATAAATAACTTAATCAGGGTCAATCCATCAAGCTGTCATTCTACATAGAAATTCTTTTCTGTTGCCGTAGCACCTTTATTCAATAACAAATTTTCAATACAAACAAAAGGAAGTTTTACGAATGGGTCTCCAGTTTACTATTACTCATTTGGAGCTGCCAAAAACAAACTGACACGACCCTGCTTACGTGTAACACACAGTATTTAGAACAAAAATGTATAAAGTTACTGTTGAAAGTTTCCAATATAATTTGCGGGCGATATTGGGAACCGGATTTAGGCAAAGCCCTCGAACTTTGTTATATTTCCATATTTTTGGTTTATTAATGGGTTTTCGAAACTGAGATAACTGGTTTACATGTTGTTTATTGTCCTATATTTAGATAAAAGCTTACGCCTACTAAAATTGTGGGATCCATATAAGTTCAGTGTAATGGAACCAGAGAAAAAGGAAGAAGAAGTAACGGAACCAGAAATTTTTAACTTTGAACTTGCTGACTTTAACAGTGAACTTGCTGGTAGCAAATTAGATGCAATCAATTGATTCATATAGAAGAAATAACAGAGTTATAAGACAATAGGCTATAATAAAGGATGATTTTTATAACCTTGCTTAATATAAACAATATTTGGTTAAAGGAACAAACTATTCATGTTCAACAAAAAAATCGCTAAATATTTTGTTCCAATATTCACATAAATATGGTCGGACTCCGGGTCAGTATGTTTAGGCTGCGATCACGAGCGATTTCAAGGGATATCTCTAAGAATATTCGTCCAAGTACGATAAGCCCGCAAGAAATTCAAATACTCGAACGATAAAAGCAATTTGATCTCGATTTTGTTGAGATCTGTAAAATTCCATATTTCTGAGTTTAGTTACATTGGTAGATAAGATTATGGATTTATTTGATTCAATCAAGGAGCTCGTGAGGGCTGTAAGAGGTTCTGAACTAACAACTGTTCTTAATCTACTCTATCCGAGTTCGAATGCCGCCCAAACGGATTGGATTACCTTTACGTACTTTATCGGACTTTTTCTCCTCAATATTGGATATAAGCTTTCGAGATTCAACACCCCTTTTGTTTCCTCCGTTTTTTTGTAATGTCATGTTACGTTTCTTTAGACAAAGACGTGGATGTTCTTTCTTGTTAAAGAATTTGGGCACGTGTTTTTGTTTTTGTAAAACGTCTTACACGGTTTACAATATTGTTGTGTTATTATTTGCAGTGAGCGTTTACAAAAATAAGGAGAACATGAACCATGCAATAAAGTTACTATTCATGATAAAAATTCTCTTAGTTTTGTTTTCATCGATGTAATAAGATTTGTGTTCCTAAATAATTGGAATACAACACAAAGCTTTTATTTTACCTAATATTTTTGATATTTCAACTACTAACCAAAACAATGTACTAATGTAGACTTCCTAAAAGTTGGATTTCGTTGCCAAAAACCCAAATGAAACCTCTAAATTAAAGGTATCCAAACAAACAATTTCGCTGTGCCATACAACCGACGACAAATTTTCAAGATCGCGTGTTTCTATCCAATCTAAGAACAAAACATTTAAAGAGAATAGTTTAGTTGCTGCAACGGATATTGTGAGGAGGCAGTAGCACCCTTTATGCCTTTATATACCCTCCCGTCACAAACATTTAACACTGACTTCCAGACAGTAATATCGAGACTTGAGCAGATAAAATCTTGTGAGTTTGAAAGAGTTTCCTTTATTTGTGAGACCAAATGGACAATTGCATGAGAAGGTATAGGTGCATTGAGGTTCACTGCAAAAAGTTTGCGATCTAGATTCGTGGGTAATGAAGCTGCGGCGAATTTCTTTTGTGGAAGAAATTCTTTGGCTTTATGGAGTTTTTCATTAAATTTGATTGTTGAAGTTAAAAAATTACTAGATTTGGTTTCCATACGGTAAAAAAAAACAATTGTCAGTTTAGCTATTAATACCTATGCAAGTTTAAGGGGGTTATAGGTAAATTTTAAAGTCAAGCAAAGCAACATTCGAGGTCAAATTTTCTTAGCTATAATAACCAATCCACACTACATCAAACGTAATCACAATACCAGAAATGATCAAAAACAAAACTTCTCCACACCAATCTATGAACATTCTGACAGAAGTTCCCAGTTCCCAGTTCACAGCCTACAAATTGGTCTGAGAACTCTACACTCCAGAACAGTCAGTAGTTCGCAGGCAAGGGAAGACAGCCATCATTCCGTAATACGGATAATTGCATTTAACTGCGGGACAGACGTGGGCCACGTGCATACGTAACTCACTTTACACTATTTAAGAGCACTCATTCAGAATTGTAACTCGCTTATTTATTGTATGTAGTTTCGAGTTGAAGAACATTTATAATTGTGTTGGTAAAGGATTTTTTGGATGGATTTTAGAAACGTTCTTTAAAACGGAGCATTCAAGATTTTTTGCTTTTTAAGGACATTGGGAAAATACTATGTTATAAAGATCATCTATTACTGCTTTTCACCAATAATTTATCGGATCCATTGTAGATTATACATTCGTTTCATTAGGAGCACAATGTAATAAACAAAAATATACACCCACAATTTAAAAGCCGAACAAATTAACATTAAAAAAAAAACACTATCAACATTCCACATCTCGGGGACGTACCAACAGTTACGTCTCGTTCCATTTGAACTACGCCCTCGACAAAAGAAATTACTTCATTCTTTCTAAATTTCAACTCTCCAAGTTGTTCAGGGGTGTCTAACCGGCGCGAGTTATTTATCTTCGCTCTCAGTATAATAGAATTTAATTAAGTTAGGTGCGACATGCTTCACGCGGATGGAATTTTGTGAACTCGCGCCAACTCGATACACGGGCGTGTTAGGCGTTCCTGCCGTGTGTGGCGGTTATATTTCTAAATAAGTACATCAGTGTTTAGAGTTACGCAATTGTTTGTACTTAGTGGCCTGCTTTATGTTTTGCTAAGAGAGATTTTGAATAGGTAACACATTCAACTACGAGTGGTTTTCGATTATGATTTGATAAGTATGTAGGTCACCCATAAAATAATATTCTATTTAAGGTGACGTAAGGTATAAGTATGACTCGTATTGCAATATTTAACAAAACTCCAACATTTTCCTTAAAAAGTTTATTTTCTTATTATTATGACCAAGAAAACAAATACTTAATTGGTATAAAACTGTCCAAACGGGATACAAGGTATTACGTGGCTACATATTCACAAAATATCACTAATGAAATGAGCTCATACATTCGGGATTTATCAGACAAAGTAAGGTTTTTGTTTTCGCTTCGAAGGGATAAAAAGAATGAACAGGACGGCCTTCAGTTGAAGAGACATTACAAAACGAGGTAGTATTCGCAAAAACAAATATACAGACTTCGTATTGATCATTTTGAACAATTCACCTGTCTGAGAGATTAGCGACGTGAATGGAAAGAAATGGACTAATGAACGAGAAAGGACTATTAAGATTTTTGCAATAATTATAATATTCTATAGAGATTATGCGTTTCAGGTTTTATTGGAAATTATTTATTGTTTTATTTTCGTTTCTTGTTGTGTAAAGGAAAAAGGCTTGTTTTGCATAAAAGGAGGAAGGAGAAATAAGATTTTGTAATTTTATGTTAAAGCTACTATTTTCAGGATTATAATTATTTTGGTTAAGGATAATGTTGTAACAAGCGTTGTACTGAGAACTTTATCAATCGCAAGAAATTCGAATAAACTTTAATAAGTATCAAAAGTTTCTTTTTTTTGCCGAACAAAGAATTCACTTATAATTTTCTTTCAATTATTCATTGTCAAATCGAACAACACTTTTAACCTATACGTATTAACACTCAAAACATAGGCTGCTAAGTACCTTTTTTGGACAAACAGCACCCCGTATCGTCCATCCTTCACCACAACTAAAGTGTATTCTATCCTCAATTTCTTAAATCTGAATCACCCAAAGGGAGATAACGAAAGCGCAATAACTTATCTCAGTTCCGCATTAATTGAATTTATAGGTCATATTAGAATATTAGTACCCGTTTATTCAGCTCTTAGTTTCCACCATTGGGAGTCTAAAGTTGGAATTATGTACTGAACTATATCACAATAAGAGGTACTGTGTTACTTAATGTGTACATGTGTTTGAATCGGTATGTGTAGGTAATATTCGGTGAAGTTAGATTTATTTTGTAATTTATTGTTAATGGTCCTCTAATGTTTAGGTGACTATTTATGATATTTACGTATGGTTAAACGTAATCTTGTCACAATACATTGAAGTGATTGGTGTAAAACAATAATTTTAGTGTAAAGAAAAAATGATAAAATTTTTGACAGAGAATTGAAGTTTTTCAAGTCATAACACTACTTTAAGAGGAAAATATAATACATAAATTACGTTGAATCTATTTGAATTTACAGTAGCTCATAACAAATAAAACAAATGCCAAACAGGGCCACAAATAAGAGAATACAAAGCATTACACAATACAGTCTCCTAAAAAGTTCAACAAAGAAAATTAAAGTCAAAATATAAATTGCTAACTTAACGCTACATACAAACAAGAACGAAAAGTATCCTAATAAAATCTCTCTCACTTTAATCATGGCCTGATCGAATTTCCTGCCCGCAAAGTTTCAACAGGAAAGCGGAAACTATTACGCTTTACGTCGCTGTTTACATAGGGTACTTTACACTAAGAGGACAGTGCTTGCTATATGTAGCCAGCGATGTATAGCTGCTTTTGATGGACTGTGCTTTAATTAGTCCAGGGAAACTTTTCTTATAAGTATTAAACTGTTTGTATTACATAATACATGTCTAATATTGAACCAAACAATGTCGGTCGAGCCAGATGAGATAGAGCACAGAGAGAAAATAGGAAACAAATTATTTAAAAAAATTAAAAGAAAAAGTATGAACTACGACTACTTCATCATTTAAAACATATTATTATGCTAACATATTATAATGATCGCAAGATAATTTTGTCTATTCGATTCTCTCTCACATCTAAATCGCTCATCAGATTCTTATTTCCCAAATGTTTTCTAGCCAAATTGAATCCTTGCATGAATCCAGAAATTCGGTTAGCAAATACGTGCAGTACGGAGCTTGGAGGAAATGATGCGGTCATATGCAAGGCATGAACGGTAACACTGCCTATATTTGTGCATTCAATACTAACAAGCGTTTTATGAATAGATTCGGGACGTACGGTAGATTTGTTTGTTAATATCATTTGCTTTTGTAAGTTAGCGGAAAGAAAAAAAATGAATAATCCTTAACTGTGTTTTGTTTTTTGTCTTTTGGAATCTTAAACATAATTGGATTGAGTCCTTTCATATCTTAGTTTTAACTTTAATTTCAGTGGCAATACATTTATTTTGGTCTAAAGACACCATTAGACATTTCTGACATTTCAATAACCATTCTAAATCTCTTTTTTCTATTTTATTTTCAGCGACCGAGTTCCTAATTGTATGAATAGCACGTATATAGAGCCTATTAAGGTTGTGTGCCGCTAGACCATAGAACTTGAAACCACTGTTTGATACCCAAAATACACCCAGATCAATGCCGACCTAATTAACCGATCGCAACGTAATTTACAAAGGAAGATTACAAGAATATACTCGTACAATCAAACGAACGAATGAGTGAGTAATTATCTCTTAACACGTTCACATTTGAACTGAAATGCAAGTCAAGCGTTGTATGTGCGACAGCGTAAACACGCGTACGTACTAACCCGATTAGATGCCCCCCTCCTCCCGCCCCCACCCCCTTTCCCCTTTAGAACCCCTCGCGCCCCGGACATGAAACCGCGCTAATAAGGAACACTCCACTTGTAATTTCCCATTTGTTTCTATTTACAACTTGTGAAGTGTTGCGCAGTTGGAATTATATTTTTTATGGATTATTGCGGTGAAAAGGGTTGTGATTTAAGGTTTATAGAATGGATTTATGCTGGGTTTGCTTCAATGGAATTAAGTTCGTTTTGAGCTTGTAATTCTAGTGGATTACATGAACTAGCTCGGAAAAAAGAGGGCTTACTTTTTGTGTTATTTTTAAACGTATTTTATCAATACGGATATTTTCTTTTATTAGGTTTACTCGGTAGAGTATGTTTATTATACTGACGATGGAAATCTTCTAGTAAATAAAACATGCTATTCATTATTCTCATTCATCTCAGCAACCAAAAAAAAAGAAAACATTTAGAGCTCCACACAAAACTGGATCAAATATCATACCAAAACCATACATTCTAACAAAGCGGGTCAAACGAAATATCGCAAAAACGTCATAAACAAAGACAGCTATTGAAACACTAAACCGTTTTGGCAGTAAACGGCAGGCTTTGAAAGAGGTCTCGACAAAAGTCGATTCTCTCAAAGCCGCTATACGGAACCGCGTCACGTATGCCGGTAACGCGGCTCCGATAAATGATTATTGCTATGGTGAACGGGCCGGTTTCGAAACCACTGAAACCTTACGAACCTATTTGGTGGACGCGAGCTGGGTTTAAAAATAAAAGATCCTGGCTGTTCTAGATGTGGTGTGGACGTAGTTTTAGAGATTGTTTAAAGAACGTCATAATTTTTGTTTTCCCTTAGAGCAAGAAGACCAAACCTCATTTTTTAATCTAAACCTTCAATTGAGAGTAATACAGTACCTTTTAACTTTTTGACCTTATGACGCCCGTAAGATCAATAATAATAAGCTTAGGCAAAGTATTTATTATCTAAGACACTTCAATGTAATTTCATAAACCGGTCTTTCTTGCTACCTCAAAAACAATCACGACGAGCATTATTTAAAAAAAGTTAATGAGTCCTATCGTGTAATTGTAACTCGAACTAATCACAAATTAAGCAACAAAAGTATCTTGATAACACATTCGCTCCATAAAAAAGATATTAACAAATAAACCTGACCCTTTTAGTCAGCCCTAAACACCATAAAACGTCCCAAAACGAAGCCGCTTCCATTCGCAGCCTCAAAGGCAGAGCCCAATATAAGGACAATACAATCGTCACGTCGCGCTCACCTTTATGTAAATAAGCTACACTTTATGACCAGCGAGATATTGCACATATTTGAGACATTTATTACATTCCCACTTTTTCTGCCTTTTTTTTTGTTTCGGGATATTTGCAGCGACAGTCAAAGGAGAGTTAATTGAAGAAAAAGGATAATGACAAAGCTTTTTGTGTGTTACTCTTGAAATCAAATAAGGGGATTTTTATTTTTGGATGGGTAAATTGAATGAGTGATATGGAATTTTCTAATTCGTTTTTTTTTGTGCATGTTTTAAAGTGATAGGATTATGCTTTTATCTTGATCAAATAGACTGAACACAGCATTTGTTCTTTGTTACTAAAAGCTATTTCTAAATAAATTCTATGTTTTACAAAGCTTTTTACTTTTTTCTATCTGTATTTTTAATCTACGTAATTCATTGAAGTTATGTTAATGCGCAGGGATAAGTCCACTTGTTAGGGAAAACGTACCTACTTCTTCATCTGACCTCCTAATTTAAACAATTAAACTTAACCCAGAGTGGGTTAGGTTCCTTAAATAAAACACTAATAATAATTGGCCACATTACAACAACCAGAACAAAATCATCCTCAAAACAACTCTAGAAACTAATAAAAAACGTGAACGATTTAAAAATAAGTAAAGACGAACAGCAAATAAAACATCCGCTTATTACAGTGGCAAAGCGCGGCCGTACTCAAGTTTTATCATCTGTGAATTTCTCTCATAAATATTCGATTGGGCGCCGCGCCCGGGGGCCCGGGACGTCCCCTTTTGTAATATTGAGATTCATAATTTGACCCGCAACTAACTTAGCGATCTACTGAATTCCTGTAAGACTAATAAGCCAGAGTAAATAGAGACTAGGTTTGGAGTTTATTTTGTGACATTTTCAGGATTATTTTTAGTATTGCTACTTGGTTTGTTGGGGCGTAGGTTGGTAAAAGTTTAAGGTAAATTAAACTTCCATTTATAGGGTCTATTAAGTCACAGTTTTTATTACTGTTAAGTAATATTAGTATAGACGTACTAGGAATTAGGATGTCTGTGTTTGAGACCAAGAATATTGTAATAATGCCTTTTCTTCCAATTGTGCTTTTTATTTAGCTTTCCCGTTTGGTTATGCTAGACAAATTCAGAAATAGCATTCCTACTTAAATTACCTCCTGGTTCCAAGAGATATTTTTTTCGTGTTTCCTTCTTCAGATTTTCTTCAAGAACTGACGTTAATAGAACTACAAAATTCTTAAACGTTCAGAAATGCAGCAGTTTTACATTTTGGACGACGGCGCGGTGACCGGAATCCGTTTTTATACCGCCTCTTTATTCACGAACTATGTTCTGGCAACGACTTCTTTAATTTTGATTCGTTTTGCTCTCACATCGCTCAGTCTTACATTTTTCTGTCCGCTTTTCAGTATTTCATGAATTTTTGTTACTTTTTTCTATAACCAAGGTTTATTATCAAGAACTGGAAAAACTAACCACGTCTCGAAGTCTTATCCGCGCTTGGGACCGTATATCTGGTATATTGTTCTTTCTTAAACGTTATAACAGTTTAAGTATGAATCATCCTCACGTAAGTTATTATAAAAAAAAACATTGTTCTTTGGTTGTACAAATTTTTCTTGGAACGAAAAGCAGTCTATGACTTACACAAACATACATTTCCCACTCGATCAAACTTTTTACTTCCAAACAAAATCAGTACACCCAATCCCCATCATTCACAAAAAAAATCGAAGACGTGTTTAATGAGATACCATAACTCACCTGTCGCTCCCCTGAACTCAATAAAAGTCTGTCGTAAAATTGTACAGAGGCATGACGTATTCTTAATGCATGAGCTCCCGTCGCCCCGAGTTCACTCGCCGTACTCCTGTCAGTCTAATACTTGAAGGCTTTTGTAATTAAATGTTGAGGGATGACTGAGCATAAAGCAGCAAATTGGCTGACGAGTAATGAGCAGATTAAAATGAACAAACAATGTGATTAATACATTTTTTATGAGCATTTTTGCTTTGATTTTCATTTAAGAATACAAAATTCTAAAAGCAACTGCATTTATAATAGCTTTTACACTAAAAGATTAAAATGAAATTTTTAATTAAAATTAGTATTTGCTTATTAATTTGTTTCTTCGGTATTCGAATGGAAGAAAGTTGAACGGAGTTAGCTGTTTGCTGAATAACTCTTGTTGGATTATTGTCTTTTGTATATTATTGAAAGTTGTATGAAAAGTTATTAAAAGCCTATAATAAGACAAAGGTGTTTCACGGCTGCTTACAAAATAGATGCGAATCATTCCAAATTTTGAAGAACCTCTTAATGCGCCACGTACCACAATTTAGACCGCTTATTTTTAGAAAATGCGAAGTTGTATAACAGTATACAGATTCTATCGAAACTTTATTCGGCATAATAACTCTAAATGTTTTGCGAAATTGGCCTCTTGGAATTGCCTCGCGCTCGTAATAGGCGACACTCGGGCCCTGACAATCGGCAGACGTACTTAACAAATAGTTTCGCGAGTCAAAAGCTTGTGATGAACTCGTACCTGCTTCAAACTGGCTTTGCTTAAGCGGTACTGAGCAGAGTTCAACTTGTTAGTACAGATTTAAACGAATTTACGCTGATGGTGGAATGTTTTAGCACTTTAATGCTTTTTGAACGACTGAATATTTTGAACTGGTAAACTAGATATAATTTTCGAAATATTAATTTTCGCACAACATTTGTATGGAATCCTTTTGACTGGATTCCGGATAGCATTCGTTCGTAGAAACCCTATCATTACATATTTCCCCATTAATTTATAAAGGTCTAACCTAGAATTGCACGGACAAAATTCCCTGAACTGCCTTCATTAAATCAAGTTGCAACTGTACCACAATTCCTCAAAAGTCGCACTGTATAACCACAACAGAGATTTGTCAAGCGATAAAAACAAAAAGTACGCCATCGAGAGTGGCTCGGAAGCACCACCTAGGAGGCGTGACCGGCCAATTTGGTGGAGGAGTCTCGAGGGCCCAAGAGTAATGCCTCTGACGTCCACATAAGCACCATGAAATTTATCGAGCTTACGTGCCGGACGACCAAAATAAAAACAAACTCGCCAAGTGTCAAAGTTCGTTTTGCAGCTACCAGCGGCTTTTTATATTCAATTACCGTGGGTGCTGGAAAATTTCGAAAGTGTATGAATTCGCGTATTTTTGGTTAATCCCTATTTGCTTTACGGGCAGAATTTGTATTTATCACTACGCCTTATTTGTACGGAGCTAGTACTCGCATTAAGTTTATCCTTTGTAATGGTTATATTAGATTATCTTTGCCCTTATCATCTGTAAGCTTGGATATCAAATTTAAGCGTTTGGTGAGCTTAGACTGTTTATAAAGAAATAGCTTTCGGAGTTTATCTACCACACCAACCACATTAAGAGTATTTTCCTCGGCCTCTTAAGAGAAAACCATGAAAAATAGGTCATCCATTCTCTATAGATGACTTTTATGAGGTGCGCAGCTGATAGATTCGCGTTTTTATGTCGTTTTCAGACGAACTGAGGAATAACATCTCTAACGAGGTAATATAAATTCATTGATGGATGCTTATGTTTGATCTGAGAAGGCAGTTTTGCTCAAACCTCATATCTACTCCACTACTAAAATAGTAGTACTTTAGTATTTCCTATTTCAATATTTCAATGTTATGTTCACATTTCTTTGATGCTAAGATTTAAAGTAAAACCGAACCCAGTAACATATTAAAAGAGAAAATAATTCAAAAACAGGTTTGTAATTCTCCACCACGACAGTAATGGAAGTATGAATAAATTATTAAGGCATTTCTACTATGCATACATAGTAGAAAAATAAGAACGCGAATATACATAACAAAAGCATTTGAAATATTCATTCATACATGCAAACTCATAAGCATAATGACTCCCAATTTCCATGTAGAACGTATGAAGAGTAATCCGGAATAACTCGAGCAATAAAAGTTCCATTATCACTCTGCTATCGAACCCTAAAATTTTTATTCACGCGCCTTCCATCGGCTTATTATTTACTACTGTGCATGAAACGTCGCTTTTTATTCCAGCAATGTACAGTAAACGGGGTATTGCTTCGGCTTATGAAAGTTTTCATATCGACTTTTATCGTGACATACAATTTTATATTGCAGCCGTATTACATATCCACTAATATGATGAAGGATATCAAATTCATAGCCTCTATTTGTTGTTTTTGAAATGAAATTTGAATGCAACAATACGAGAAAATATTTTAACGGAAAACTATTTTTCATGCTAAATTATTTTTTGCACAAGTAAGCTGTTTTGTTTCGTTTTTAATTTAATAAAGATAAGGAAAATCTAAGAGCTCTGTCCTTCTAAATTTTGTTTACCTTTTGAATATTTAGACATAAAATCTAGTATTAAACATACTGCACAACCGTATGGACTAGATTCACAATCGCTATAGAAGATTAAAAAAATCTGTGCATGAAATAATTTTTATTCAATGTGATATAGAATAATGTCTAATGAGTGTAAAATCACAAAAAAATGAAGTTCGGGCGGCACGTTTCTGGGCAGGCGCCCCTTCCCGTCCTCGACCGCCCGGCTAGTGCTGGCCGCGAACGTATGCTGCGGGATTCATACGCTTTATGGCTACATATCAAATCTTATAGATTGAAACATTTCTTTGCTTTTGACAAAGTCAAACGGTTGGTTTTGTGTGTATTTTTTTTTAAAAGGACTATTGTTATTTGAAGTGTGTTGTCATAGTCAATAATGTTAGGATAGTTCGGTATTATTAAAAAAACTTTAAAAGAATAACTAAATACCTACCAAACACACGAAAGGAACCTGATTATTTCTAAAAAAGTCATGAGCGAAAATATTTTATTAATATTTGTATCAAAAGCCAGGATATCCCGGGGCACTCCGGGAACTTGGCATCACTACCGTCCGCCCCGCACTTTTATCGTCGGATAATTGAATTTCCGCACTCCGCTACAAACAGGAAGTTCCGCTGGTTTACGCTTCGCGCTGAATATTGCATCCATCGCTGATGGAGTTATTATTTTCAATATGACGATTAACCCTCTTGGTCGGTTGTTGAGATAATTGAACTGAACTTTGATCGATAAGGTTTTATGGAGGATACGAAATGATCCAGCGACTATGCAAATATGTACTGAAAGGTCTTTTGATAAAACACCGAAGGAAAACGAGAAAACTTTGAGAAAAGCGAAATCTTTTTAGTTCTTCAAGTTGTACCCTAAACATGATAGAAAACTACTTAGCTTTATTAATATTCTGACCACGGCACAGCGTAATACATTTACGAGTAAATTCCCGAATATAGCCAAAGTTGAGCTTTTCAGAATGGTCCACTCTCCCTTATTGCTCTTCTAGGAATACACTCAACAGATGCATGCGGCAACATTTGTTCGAGTACATTCCAGAATATTCTGCAAAGAGTTTTCTTGTTGCCATAGTATCTACTGCCATCAGTGTGTCCCGTGCCAATTGCCTTCGAAGCCTCTTTAAATAGTTTTTGAAGGCTTTATTCGCCGGGCTTTCTGCTCGCGACCGCTCCGGCCCCTCCGGCCCCTGCCGACCCCCTCCGGCCTCCTCCGGCCTCCTAAGGCTTCCGCTCTTATTTACACAAGGCGAACCTTCAAAGTCCCAAGTTGTTCGGCACTTTCTGCAAAGCTCGTCTTTTCAATTTCAGAAGCGAGTAATGGAAAAATGAGAGTTTTTTATAAGGTAAAGGTGCAAGTAGTTTAACCTTCTTGGTGTGTTTTATAGACTTCTTTTATTACAAAGAAGAAAACAACATTTCTTTTATAATTGTAAATTGTATTATTTATAAGTAATCAAAGTCGCTTTGAATTCATATATTTAATATTATTATAATTAAAATAACACTAGCACAGCCCATTTAATTTTCAGATTTGTATGAAAATTAATTATGACTTTACAAAAACTAAACGATAGAGTACAATGACTTTACAAATTGACATAGTACGAAAATTCGCACTTTCTTTTCTCTGCGCCTACAATCTACACATCTAATTATAAAACAATCTGCAAGCGTCAATTACATCGCATACTTCGGCTTTACTTATTCACGTAAGAGGTGAAAGTTTCACACACCTCACAAGTTCCCGGTGAGTAAGACAGCACCTTCCTCTGTTCCGCTCCTGAGGGAGGCTCTTCCAACTATTTGTGAAAAACAGCAAATAAAGCTTTGTCAGCGATAGGCGAAGTCGAGTGTTCGTGCTTGACAATACGCTCCTATTCATTTCCGCTAAAACCCACTTTGAGGGTAGTTCAGGTTTGTTAGATCAAACCGACTTTTAAAACGGTGTTCGCCTTTGTTTAAATCTTACACGTTCCTTGGTTCCAATCTTCGTTTAGGGGTGCTCTTTATTTCGTGGTGTTAAAGTTCTGTGTACTTTTAATTCGAAATGAAGTTTGGTAGGAACCGCACTCCAATAAATGCGACCCTTGTTTGTATAGGTAGACGAACTTGAACGGAATTAAACTTCGTGTGATCAAAAACATGGATTCGAGATTTGCTCGATCATTCGCAAAATGATAATCCTGTTATGTGCGAGTATTACGAAAAATATGTTCCACACGGTTTAAGCGCGGCCTTCTCGCATTAATATAATTACATCATATACGTAATTAGATTTACGTATTTAGACGACAAAGCTGAGCTGTATCAAAGGGATCCTTTGACTATTCAGTTGTGCTTTCTCGAATGAGAGGTACAATAATCTGACCGATGTCTGACTGCATTTACCGGCGGACCTATCAAAAAGTTCCAGTCGTGGCATTATTCGACTTTGACCAATGTCGCGTGTGAGCCCGGGCGGCCGCCCCGCGCCCCCGCGCCCCTGCCCCGCGCCCCCGCGCCCTCCCCTGCCCCTTCAACGATACGTACAGATGGACAGTAAGTGAACTGAAAATTCTTGCAATACTTCGTTTATCTGGACGACTTGGTACTTCCAAGGCGTGATAAATAAGAATGTAGGTATAGCCTTTTGTGAAACAAAATGTGTACAATTGTTATATAGGTTATGGAGTACACTTATACTTTTTAACTTAGTTTTAGAGTTTATTTTACGTCACTTTATTATAAGGTAAGTTAATAAGTAAGAAAATTAAATAAAACCTTTATGTATGCCTACCTTAATAATGAACAATTATTATGAAGTTAGACTTTAACAAATCATTTTTCATACTTAAATAAAGTTGGTTAACAATAATAAAACTTTCTTTTTCAAAATGGTATTAAAATTTGCATTTCTAGAATATTGATGTTAAGACAGCAAATATCAGTAATTCATCTCACAATCATACCAACTTGACATACCGCACATTTGCCTGCACAGCCTTTTGAATACAACTCCCTGGCGGAATTAATCAATTTTACTCATAACTAACGATGTCGTATATTAACATTTCTGTATAAAAAGAGGATTTAATGTCACTTTTATGTACGTTATTTTGTACATTAGTGACGAAATGGATGGATAGATTGTTAGCAAATTAAAAATATGTTCAGTATGTTAGAGTTGTAGAAACTCACAATTGATTTTATAAGAAGGTTTGAATATTGGTCTATACCGGCTACGAACTAATAGGATAAATTATATCAATTTTAACTTCTCAATTGTAAAAGAAAGCGACTTTAAAAATCAGAAAAATAACATAATTAGGAAACACTTTCTGTACATCCGTAATAACGATATTATTAATTAACCATGCTAACTAAAAACAACAAAAAATTGCAACATACATCTCAAAATCAACTATCAAGACACCAAAGACGACATTAAACACATCGAATCAAAAGTACCAATAAATATTTATAAACGTTTGCTAAGCTACCAAAGTTTCCTATTTACCAATTAAAATTTCGACTTTCAACACACACCTGAAGGGCTAAAGCCGGGCTTCAGCTACCAGACACACTACCCCGTACCACGAAATCTTAAAATACGACTATTGTTTTAGAGGAAGCGAGATGAAGCTACACGCAGAGTAGTGCACTATCTCCCTTTTACAAAACCAACAGTCTTGGAACAGGATTTCATAGTAAGCTCGCTGTTAATAATTCTCTCTATAGTGGAGTAAGTTGCTTACCAACAGTGCGGTATCTAAGTTACTTCGGCACGGCACACATTACGTGGTCTCTTTAAATATTTGCTTCGTGGATTGAAATTATTTTAGCGTGGTATAAACGGAATTTGTATCTGAAATTTGTTTGATGATATTTAATGAGAATTTTGGATGTTCGCGGGATTTGTGTTTGATAGATTTAAGTTGGGTAATCGATGTGTCTGTATTTTGATCTGGAATTGGTATTAGCTGTTTATGTTTTGAACGCAAAAGTTATTTAGCTTTTCAGATTTATCGATATATCCGAATCTATTTTTTTACCTATATTACAATGACAAAATGCTGTTGATCATCCTAAGCCTATTCATTCATCACTGAAAAATGACTTTCGATATCTCATTGTAAAAGTTTTAGCAACTGATGCACTAATGCAAATCACAAAAAAAAATTAAAGACAAACACAACAAATCAAAGAGAATCGTAATAAAAACATCTTACAAAAACCGGGACAAATGGAAACATGAGTGGGGGTAATCCACAATTACACAGAGACATCGGTAAGAGATTCAGGATAAAACACATAATCCGTAGAGCGGAGGGTAAAGCCGGCCTCGCTGCAACCGCCGTAAATAAACAAAGGTTTTAGACTTCTATTGTATTATGCGATCTTACTGATGAGGAAAATTTTGGAGAGTTTATGTGTATTAAGTATTTTATCGATGGTTTGTAATACTATTTTTATTAAGCTCACAAGGTACGTCAAAGAAAAACTACTTAAAAACTGCTGTGTAAATATTTTTTGGGAAATCCCATAGAAAAGTTTACAAGCTTGCAGACAATGTGTACAACTTTTTTTTATAGAACGTGAAGAATACGTTAGTAAAATGGCAGTGAAGTAACGTTATCGTGTAAGAGGGATCTTTTCCCTTTCAAATTCGAATCCTAGGCCAACCACTATCTCTTAAAGGAAGACTATAGCCGTTGTAGATGGTAGGTGGCCTTGTAGGAATGTTGAGGAATATTTTTATTTTATTTATTTGTATAACCATCAAACAAACTCTCGTTAAGAAGTAACCTGTCATCAAGTATCTTTAGTTAAAGACCTCTGCATTTTTAATGCCTGTAGTGGGCATCCGTAGTTATTGGTGCTGTATCCCGTGTCGTCCGAGCTCGAGCGCGGGCTCACGGGAATTCGGCCGGGTTCGGATTTACTCCGAGCGGGCAATGGGAGCCCTCGAAAGTACTGTCAGTGACTCAGTTTATTGATAGAACTATAATTTATTTGTTATAGTTATTGTGTTTATTAAATGAAAAAGGTTTGTGTTTTTGTGTTTAATTTTAGTTATCACCAATTTTTTGATATAACTAAAAATTAATTTATAAGTCGAATATTTTCAAAAGTAATCTACATTTTATTTTTTTGTAAGATTTTAGAGATTATGTTCATGTATTGTTTAGATGTCTTTGTCACTTCATCAGGATTGCGCAAAAAAAATATATAAATATGTATTATACATTGTACATAAAAATCGTGTTCAAGCTAAGAATATCCCAAAATGCAAACAAAAAAAACTAATGCGGAACATAACAATAATAATTTCGTAAAATACATATCAAAACTGACCGACATTCCAACAAAAATCAACCAATACCGTCCAGAAAGAGTTGAGCAATAAATACAATTTGATACGAAACATATCGCTTCCGGCCGCGTCTGTACGACGACATTGTTACTGGCGACTCGAAGAACTAAAGATCCACTTCTATTTTCCGATAGGGCGGGCATAGTATCATTCAACTTTTTTATTATCTCCGAACGGTACATTCTGTTTTTATCGATTTGTCCAGTCAAATAATACGGGTACATGTATCTGATAGGACGGTCACTTTTACGGCTCTTATAAAAACAATGTTCGACGTTTTTGTGTGGATTTCTGGATAGTTTTGGGTTGATTGAACACTGGGTTGGATGTTTAGAATCTTAGTTGATATTTGTATGCTGGGTTTGTATTTAAATAAACAAAAGAAACTGATTCTTTGAACTGGAATAGAATCAGATTTTGAAGCCTTACTATTATTATTAGTTAGATTTACATGCATGTACATCTTTATGTAAAATAGTCTTCAACACATACGAACTACTATATAATAGGACATATCAATTAAGTTATTTTCCATTATATTAAACCTATCTACTTCTTAGTTTGTCTAACAATGATATTTAGTTATATTTTTAAGACTAAGGCTCAACCACTCAAAATCTAAAAGCCCAAAAAAACAGGATACATTTTATTTCCACCCGTAACTTACCCAGCCATGGTATGTGACACGGGAATCCTTGCAAAAACCCCCACTATTTACGCTAACCTCATCGAACACTAAACCAATTACGGGCCGAGTCTTTGACGCGAGCGAATCAAATTCAATTTGTCAACATTTCGCCACACTTAATCTGAATAATGAATCTGGCTAATCTTAATCATGTCCATCGGAAAGCTGCCGAACGAAATTTTGGCTTTCTATTTGATTTTTTCTAATAAATATTGGGTTTCGGTAGTCGTTAGTACTTAGGAACTAATATTTTGTAGAAAATGAAGATTTAAAAAATAACTAGAAAATTTTAAATTATTTTAACTGTGTAGTTTTTTCTTTTAGTCATGAGGAAAGTATACTACCAAAAAGAGTGTTTTTTTTTTTCAAGAAACAATAATATAATTTCATTAAAAAAAAAGTTTTAAAGCCTGTAGATTAAACCGAGGCATAATTGACAATTCTATGTAGTTCCATGTTTATTACAATCTATAAATTACAACAAAAAACAACGTCAATATAGGTATAACACTAAATCAAACACCAGTGCAAAGCAATACCATCCACGTTTATTACGTACAGCGACAACCCGATAAACACAGACAATCTCCACTCAATCCTAAACGCAATTTTAGTTTGCACATCTCCGTTATAGGTGAAAGGGCTTGCATTTGATTGGACTTGATTAACATTCGCCTGTTTGCCAGCTAGTAATACAATTGCAATGACGTGTATCAGTCTTTGATGTGCCGCATCGATGTCACGCTTACGGTCAAGTGAGCGAGGCAAAGCAGATTTGAAGTTCCTCTCTATGGGGTGACGTCACGGTTGCAGAATTGTCCAAAATGGCGGATTTGTCGATTTGTCGACTGTTTTGTGACAGATCAAAGGATTTAGCTGCGTTTATTAGTGCGTGTGAATTGTCAGGTTTGTGTTCGGTTTTAGATTAATTTTTTGGGATGTTATGCGGTCTTATAATATTAGCCTTAATGTATTTTCATGATGAATTTGATTATTTTTTTAGCGACCATTTTTGTTTTACACTATTTAGTTTATTCTTTTTTCAACAATACTAAACGTTCTTCCTGTAATATTCATTCCATAAGGCCTATAACATATCTTACTAGAAATCCATTTTTAAAAGAATCGTCATAAGCAAAGAACAGAAAGAACTTTTTCGTCGCAACTTTGATAAAAACCGTACATCATCTAGAATAGTCTAGATCAAATTAAAAAACCGTTCGGCCATCGCCGGCGGCTACACGGAGCCTCCGTGTTCTCTAATTAGAGGGAAGGTCGCGTTTCTGGACGCTCTTTGCTGTTTGGTACGAGGGATATACTGATGAGGATATTCGAATGATAACAAGTAGAGGAATTAAAAAATATTGAAATACATGCAGAAGTAGAAGAACGAATTTATTTTTGAATTTGTTAAATAGGACTACTATTTCGACAATTGGACATATATTCAGTATTAAGTATAAGCAAAGCGATAGTTAAATGGACACATATGTACATTTATATCAAAGTGTTTTTGTTGCCGTAATACAAAGATTGCATCCTTGGTTTACTTTTCTTCCTAGATCTGATCTTGATGGGTCCAGTCATCATCATCATCATCATCATCATTGGCCTCTAGCATCTATGACAGATGATTGAAACAGCAGCCGTGTTAATTTATTTGATTTCAACCAACAAAGAAATCAACCATCAAAGAAATCTATTATTTTTTAAAGTACATAAATATTATACATCTTATGTCTTTAGAAATAAGGTCCATAATAGTATCACATCGTTTCCCGCTGAAACCACATAGCGTGCACCACACAGTAGCCGCTGGCCTGACTGCCCCCACTAGCAGCAAAGGATTACCAAAGTAAACAAAAGCAGTATAAAGTTAATAAGGAGACCACGGTTTATTATTTAACAAATCTGCTTGATATTACTTTGCATGGGGAAAACTGCAATTTGATAATGGCGTTATGTGTTCAAATTATTTTTTAACGGTGGACTAAAATTAAATCAAACGTAAGTTAGGTAATATTTTTTTTTCATTGTTGTTTTTTTTATTGGTTTTTAGTGAAAATCCTACTGTTTTGACCAAACACAAGCTATCGGGTAAAGCGGGGTGTATAGTCTCACGGTTCTTTATCCTCTTTTTATTTTTCACCACAATTGTTTTCTTACACTTTAATAAAATAATTACAACATTATTAGACACAAGTTGTCTTTACATTCACTCTACCATTCCAATTTACCCTATTTGACCGCAATACATTCAATATATAAGACACAACTTCCACTGCATTAACAACACCAAACAATAATTTACAAAACACCAGTGTAGTGTAACTGTTTATCACGTGTAACTAAAACAACTATTGACCCTCGATAACATTATACAGAGCCGGTGAACTATAATATTGTTTTCCCATCAATTTCGTACATAAACAGGGCACGCCATCAATATTCATGATCGACCAGAAGTCATTACTTGCCAATGTTCACGTTTCAGCGGCGCGATTATTTCTATGTTATAAATTGACACGTTTCGTCACTAATACAGTTGCTGGTTGCTACTGAAAATGTGAACGGATTTTCGAGAGCTTTAAAAATAATTGTGGGCTAGCTTAGTTGCATGTGTTTTATTTTTTGTAAGTTCATTTCGTGATTTCTCGTTTGTTACTCGTAATTTCTTGCTTGTATGTTTCACAGTCAAATATAAAACTTCGGTTTAAAAAAATCGTTAAAAAAACATTTAGTGAAAATCTTTGTTATAGTATCACAACATCTTGGCATTGTAGTTTTACATTGATATCAAGCTTATGCACAAAATCGTCGATCGATCTAAGAATTCACAATCAACGGGAAACGATTAAGAAGATAGAAAGGCACGAATCCAGAAGACAAGAAACCTATCAAGCCCAAAACCGCTCACTAATACGGTACCAACACTTTCATTAACCAATGCTCCATTTCTTAAAACGTAAATCCCAACTAACACCGAAGCGAGCGCAATGAAAACCATTTTAATTCACTTAAAACGCTCTGGTTCTTTTCCACGTTTAATTAGATCGGCTATTGGTGGCACCTGGGACTGTTCTTTGTTCGTGCGATGCTCCGAATTGTGTCTTCCTCACTTAATGGTGGATTGTTTTACACCGTACTGTAATTACAGTGTAAATAGGATAATACGTTTACAATTCAATTAAATGGATCGTTGATTGACGGTCTGTTTCTGGTTGGGTTTGTTGTTATTGATTGGGTTCCCTGGCGTTCGTATTGAAAAATAGTAGCCTGTAAGATGTTTTATCGTTAATTTAAATACGATAGTGTTATAAGAAAGGTACAGTATAGACAACCATTGTTTTTTCAAAATCCATAAAATGTAATTAGTAAATCAATGTTTACCAATATGCTTTTATTAAATCTATCAGTTAGAAATTAATTCATTTTATTCAATTGAACTTCACCTGCGTGAATAATTCAAAACAAAATTAGGAATTGATTTCAGAATATCAATGAATCAGACTCCTCTGTTTTATTTTCAGTATCGAACAATTTATTTAAAGCAGATTCAAAGTAAGCTTATTTGAATACTATTTAATATATTATATTGTTACAAAATATAACTATTCAAGTTTTAAATCGCATTGGAATTAATTAATTATACTATTGTTTTCTATAAATAACTAATGTAAATAAGTTTCAAATAGTCGTTTATTTATACACAAAGTTTTTGTTTCTACATAATTAATTCATAGTTATCGTTAAATATGAAATATAAATATTATCTAGATGGTTTTTAAATCAATACATTCTGGAGAAGATTCTGCTGGGAGAGATTTCTTTAGAAATAAGCAGTACCCTTGTACATCTTGTTTGTTATGTTGTGCTCTTTTTTCCTGTTTTGTGTGTACATAAATTATTAAATAAATAAATACACATTTTTGTCATACCTTAGAACCTTGTAAGCAAACATACAATAAACACATCACAATAAACCTCGCAACAAACTGAATCGATACCAAAAATAAGTATCATTACAGTACAGTGTGACGTCCCGATTCCACGGTTAATGGAAGTGCATAGTCGCTATTGCGGGCCGATGTTCCGCGCAATGCACTCGATGAAAGGAGTCTTCTCGAATTACCCGACATAACTCGGTGTTTAGTCGAGCGCGGGACGCTCGGTGTACGGTGTAATTGGCGCCTTAGTGGCAATTTGCTGAAGACAAGTAACATATTGCATGCTGATGTGTATGTAATATAATTTATTGGTTGAGTGTACCTGTGAGGTTGGCCTTTGTTTTGGATTTGTGATTGGTTTTTGTTTTGTGTGTTTTTGGTTAAGTAGAATTTGGTTTCAAAGATCGGTTTTAAATTGAAAAATAAAAGTTAATAACTTAAAAATCTCTAGTGACGTCAAATTATAACGGTTTATTTTTAGTTAAGTATAAACGATTAATATAAAATATTAAACTTTCGTTATCAAATCAAAAGTTTTGACAAAAGCACTTCAAACAAAAAATCACAAACTTAGTTAAATTTCTTTGCCGCCACATGGGAGTCAGTGGAAATGTTTCAAAAACTTACAAATTCGACCTTCAAGGTTACGATGACCGTCTGTCAACTGGCATCTACCCTCTTTCCTCCGAGTCCTTCGGGACTCGAGATTTCCACGTTGAAACGTAAACAGTCATATTACATTTTTAATGTATGTTGACATGAAGCGGTCTTGATATTCTTTATTTTGTGTGTATTTATATTTCGGCGTTCAATTTTTATATCCTTTCAACGCTTTATTTTTAAGAAGAGTTTTATGAATAACAGCCGGGAAGCCTGCCTAGAGACGAGATTTTTGAGTTCAAACGTCAATTAAAATCAAGACATTCATTAAAACATAATCGTCATCGAAGCTTGGCAAGTGGACGTCGCGTAAACAACTCGATCGCATTAACAACGCCATCAGCGGGGCCTATTTAAATCTCAAGAGTAAAATGCACCGACTATTGTGTGGGACAATGGCACGTACTAATGCTGCGAAACGAATTGAGAACGGGACAAGTTCATTGTGACTCGAACATAAATAAGCATTTGCTTGAAGCCTTACGCTACGGTGTGAGGGACGGCCGGTAGCGGGTCAATGACCTTCCAATCATCATCAGTTGTATTTTTTTTAGTACTTACATAAGTGCGGATATTCTTTTACGAAGATACTATCGTGTTTAGTGAACTTACCTGAAATGGAAGAAAAATAATTAGACAATTATTTTAAAGCAAATCTCATGAAATTCTTCAATCATTTCACCTAAATCGAATCCAATTAAGGCGACTATGTATCCCACTGAGCAACGTTAGAATGCAAGTATCTTAACTAATAAATTTTTTCTTCTTCTCGAACGGTTGATTACTCAACCTGGTGTCAGAGTTTAAATCGCCCTTAGGCCTTTGACGTGGCTTCAAAAAGTACATTGTAGCCTAATTTGAATAATTGAATTATTTTGATTTTGATATAGACTGGTGATCAAAACGCTATATGCTATGATATAGAGCATACACGGGACACAGGAGGGCGTCCCAAGAATTAAGATCGCAGCGCCGGTGATATATTGAAAGTTGCGTTCAGCACGCATAATAAATCATAAACAATTATACGGAACAATACAGTCGCGCTTAATGAGGTGCGGCGTTTTACGAAATTGTTTTAATAATGTTTCGGGGACTTGTAAACGTATGCAAGGGTGGTTATGTATGCGTTTGTTATGTGTAGGTGTGTCTAATTAATATAGTGCTCAAAATTAATAAGTAAAAGTGTGAAGATGGATGTACCAAGAGAAATTAAATTAACATGGCTGCTGTTTCGATCATCTGTCATAGATGTTATCCTGTATTTCTGGAAAATTACTTGATATTTTTTACTACTTCAACTGCTTTTAATTTTAGTATATTCTCTGATGAAGGTATACATTCTACAAAAGGGTCTGATTAGACGGCCTTTTAGGAAGCAATGTTAGGTTTTACCTATGTGGAAGGTACTATTGCAAAAATGTATTCGTTGATATCGTAAAATTTAATGTTTGATCCAAAACAACAAAAAATACAATGTTTAAGCTTACAAATCCCAATCCATCTACAAAACTCGTTCGAAAACATTTTATCATTACAAACGAGTGCTCGCTTTGTTTCCATACAATCAAATAAAAAGCGCAACCATTTTTAATACCCCTTCCCGAGCCTAAACCTAAAACAAAGTTACAGTGTAATTCCAATATAGGGTATGAATTTACAGAGATCTCCTGTGAGTAGGTACACAATAAATACATATTTCATGAAGTGGTATTGAATAACAATTGTTGAGGCCGACGCGAGGCCGAAAGCCGAGGGCAGGCCGAGGCGCAAGCCGACGGGCCGACCGTTTGTGACACATATTAAAATAGACTGCCGGCTTTAAGTGTATTAGATTTTTACGGTGGTCGCCTCCTTTTTTCCTTTTCTTGTTTTAATTTTTGTTAACATTAGTTTGAGTGGTTACGGCGGTTGCTTGTGAGTCACCGATGAAACTTGGTGTATTTTTAGGGTTGGTTACTTTGTTGTTTTTAAATATGACCTGTTTATCGATTAGTTGATATCTGATAATTTGATTATAAATGAAAATACTTGTATTACTTTTTTTGCTCCATCTAGACGTTTTCTTTTCTTTTCTAGGCATAATCCTGAAAATGAAAGCGTATAATGAAAACCAAAATCAAGAATAATACGATCGTTCCATTGTCCAAATATTCGATACAAAATTAAGTTTAATGTTCCCAAAATCTAGAAATATATCAATAAAATAAAAATAAATGCTTAAGACCGCCGATTTTCCAAAACATAAAACAATATCGCATTACGAGGCAAAAAGTTTGGTGCTTAAAGAAAAACGGTATGGCAGCGTTTTCAGAAATATGAGATGTTTCGAGTAAAAGGCAAGGTGTAAGTTCCACCTCGATATGGTGATTTTCAGCAATCACCTGAATAAAACAGTATGTAATAAAATGAAATGAAATAGTTTATTCTGCAATTAGATTGTTTTTAACACTTTTACTTCTTTTTTTTAATAATAACTAGCTGAAGTCGACGTTTCCTAGTTGGCTACCCTAAGAAGAAACGTCGAAGCAAACTCAGGGGTAATTGTCTCTTTTAAGTATGTATCGGTATTCAAAAATCGATCAATAAATAGAAAAGTCTAAAGGACGCCTATTCCTTGCAATTAAATATCGATGGATAAACAAATAATATATCCAAACTGGACATATAGCACCCCCTGGACCCTTATTAAGAAAAAAGCTTCAGGATTCGAAATCACGCAGTCACAAAATATCCATAACAGATTACTACCTAAATACCCAACAAAACTGGACACAGAAACCTAAAAAAGGGAATGCCTGCAATTCTGACTAACGATAAATAACAAACCTACTTCATACTACTTCTTTGGTTCTAGCAGTTTTCGTACCCGCAAATACTTTCATATTGACCGTATCGGGCAGTTCGCCTAGACATATCTCAATTACCTTCCATAAACTCGCTCAAGTTATTGGCTGTCATATTTTATTGCATACCGGTTCTGTTCGAAAAACACCAGCATTTTTTCCACTTCTTTGCACAATTCATAATTTTCATGTTTTGTTATGTAAGAATGTATGATGATTTTTTTTTGTAAGATACAAAGGAATGTAAAGCGGGGGTTTCAAAATTAAATAGCCTATGTTAGGCTAACATTAAACATGCTAATACTTGTAAATATAAAGTGTTGTGTTTACAAGCTATGACTAGGTATGATTAGTCAGGGTTCAGTAAGTACTTAAATAGAACTCTGAAGAATAAAAACTTTTTGAAAAAGTCTATTCATACATGGCGCTTTTTAACCAGTTTTAAACAATTATCTGACACTGATATAGTCGTAATCAATCACAATAGCAAAACAGTATCATACTTGTAGGATGAGACGGACAGGATAGGTATTGGCAGAGCGTTTAGATAGTCCTTCATCAGCCATATTGAATGTCTTGTTGAAATAAAGTCTTCGTTACATCGCTTGATTATCGTTCATTACAATTACATGATTGGTTTTACAAACACGTGGAAGATGATAACAGATTATATTGTGAAACGCTGGCGAGTTCTGCACTTCCGTCCGTTCGCCTTCTGGGTTCATCTTCCAAGACTCCACGGCTCCGCAGTACAGACCACACCCAAGTAATCCAGTCGCTAGACTCCAACTGTCATACTTGACGTTCCACAGATAATCATCATAATTCTTGTCACTGGCATCGGCGTTACACCACGCAGGTTGGATAGGTATACGAACTCTTCGACATATACCACCTCTCCGACATACTTATCAAACTTTAATCATTCAAAGCACTTTCAAAACAATTATAATCAAAAACACAAAGCAAAAAACATCCCCACGAGTTATTGAACAAACTTGTATTGGTTATATTTGTAGTATTCGATAAATAACTGCAAGTTATAGTCGGTGTATATCAGGCGATATTGCTTATTGTGCCCGCTTTATTGCTGCAGCAACGGGTTAGGTGTCAGTAGGCAATGCTTTACTTGCTTCTCATTAAAATAAGGCTTTTGTTGTTTGTTTTAAGGTTTGTTTTTCTTTGGTGGAGTTTCTTGCGATGGAAAATAAGAATTGGTTCAGTGTTTTTTGTATCTGCTTCTGTTGGTCAGTACATACATTTTTTATATATTTTTTTAAATTTGATGTTTTTCTTTATGTAGATCGTAGACCTAAGTTTTCCGGAAATGTAAGTCTCAGTGATATGATCTTGTATTTTTTGACCTTCCTTTACATTTCATAAATTGTTTTTCTTTTAGTCTATGGTTTTCTCCTCTTGGGAAAACGCTTCTTCCAAGTCCTTCCACATTTTGCTATACCGCACTACTTTCATCCAGTTATTTACTTTCATATCAGTACATTCAACTAAAAGTGTAAAACACATGAGTATAATCTTCGAAGCACAGTTCTGCTGATACCCCCAGTTATTAAGCGTCTGATCGAAGTATAAGTTATATAGGGGAGAGATTGGAAACCGACGAACTTCAGCTGGAGATTATGTCCCCAGTTCAGTTATACGATTCAACTACGCTATCAGACTGTAATCAAATGTAGAATAGTTCAGATACGATTTTTAAACGATCGAAGATAACAGAAAGTTTGGATATGTCTTCGGATCATTGCACTGATATTCATCTCACTAATAACTTTTAATTACACTTCCCGATATTAAAAATCTAAGTTTTAATTTAATCCAGTTCAGGCCAGAGAAAAACAATATTATTGCTCGTATTTGTTTCCTTCAGAACTTTTCAAGTCTGAACTTATTTCACAAAACCAAACAACATCCAATTACCCAGCCATCAGAAACAACGTTATATAAAAATTCAATTAAGTCACAAAAAATACGTTAATAAAAACGTGAAATCGATTTAAAATGGCAACACCACAACTAATCAAGATGCGGGGCGCGTGATTTATTTCGCGTCAAAGTTGAAAATTAATTCACAACACCGCTAGCGGCGTCGTGAGTGTGGCGGGGGTTACACAGGACGCGGATTTAGAACACCCTGTATAAGAGGATAGTAATGTATGGACTGCGAATATACCTAGTGGCCTAAGAGATTAGATAAGATTCGAGAGATGTGTTAGTTTAGGCGTGATAATTTTTGTAATTCACTGTTTTCCCCACTTAAAGCTCATTTCATTTCAGCACCGTTTGTGCATAGAAATGATCAGTTTTGGAACTTGTACAAACTCATCATCAGATAAACAGCTTTTATATGGAAAGTCCAAATATTCTACAGTTTCGACAACTGCATTCTTGCAGCCTATTGTTAATTTACTCTGCAAAAGCGTAACTATATTATTATAAACTCTATAAACCATCTTTAAACATAACCTTCCTTCCTATTACTCATAATTTTCTAAAACCTAAGAAATAAAAAAAAGAAAACTCTCGTCTCACGTACTACAAAAAACATAATGAATGATCTTATAAAACCCGCTTATTTAGCAACCCAACCAGTACGCCGGTGACAGAAAGTTCGGTCTTAACAGCGCAGCCAACGAGCTACAAGCAAAACAAAGCGGTCTCCGCAAACCACACTCAGGTAATTCAAAAACATTTATTCAATTTAAACATGACGTATTTTGTTAAGAAATAAGACAATGTTTAAATATTACTGGCTTTAATTATCTTGCTGATTTACTGGTTTAATTAATCGGTTTTTGAAAAATGATGGGGTTTGGGCCGAAAAATATAGAATCCATGATAACTTGTAGAAATTAGGAGCTTATGTATTTATGGTTAGTTAAATATTTTACATATAAGAATGACAAACTTCTTTTCAAATGTTCATCTTCTATATGAGCCCCTAGAGGTAAAATAAATAAAAATCTAGTGGTAAAATATATTTTGAATTGAATAAAATAACTATTATTATTAAAATTAATAGAATTACAATATTTACAATCATATTAACTCTACGTGAAGTACAATAAATAACTAAAATTAAAATATTTACAAACATATAAAATTATAAAATTAAATAAAATTAAAGTCAGGGAGGCCACCGGTAAAACAGCGGGGTATATAGTAAGACCTTATTATTATATTAATATACTTTTATCACTGATGTAAACATATTCATATAAGTGCTTTAATTATTATAACTGTGTTGCGTGTTAGCCTTACTTAAGTATGGTGACAATTCACATCGTTGTAATAAGTCGTAATGGTTTACGCACCTTCAATATTGCTTGGTGACATACTCTATAGATAAAGTAGATTGACTTGTTATAAAGCAAACATGTTAGACTAATACCATGCGACATACGGGCTGAAAGCTAAAATATCGATCTTTGAAATGAATAATCATTGATAACACTTAAAACACATCATCATCATGATACCCCTGCCCTTATCTTAATTTTAATTTGGTGTCGGCGCAGCATGTTTTTTTCTTCTACGCGTTCATTTCTGTAGCACTCTTTGCAGCCATTATCATCTTTCACACAATCCATCCATCGTTTCTTTGGTCGCCCTCTTCCCTTATATCCATCCACATGCATATCCAGCACCTTCCTTACCACGTGATCCTCTGTTCTCGGCATGACGTGTCCATACCATGACATGCGGTTACCACGAAGTTTTTCTTGTAGCAACATTTATAAACTAAATTACTAACACAATATTAACCATCTCTAGATAAAACGTAAAACCAAAATACTGTATTGCTTCGCTTTGCGGTTAATTTAGATTTCAGACTGTAGCCAAAGCACCCAATCAATAACAAGAAAATATCAAATTCGTTATTTATTTAATCCCAGCTTTACAACACAAGATCAACAAGCCACAAAAGCTGATGAATTTTGAAATTCAAATAATAATAAATAGCATTTCTGACCTGCACGGGGCTCCCGTTGACCGACAACTTTTCCTATTAAATAAGCATCAACTATCCGACAAAATAAATAACAAGTTTAGATTGAAATGAGCCCTCTTTGGCCTTGTCGCTGTTTATGTATACATGTTTTATTTATATACGTATTTGTGCCTATATTAATGGAAACAAGACAAATAGGATACTGTTTAAAATTATATCATGAATTTGTAGGTTGGTAACTTATTGATGAGTTTACGTCACTACGTAGGAGTTGGTGACTACTCAAATGTTAAAAATAGTATAAACAAATAGTATAAAGACGACTCAGTATAAATATGACTACTTTTGTAAGTAATTGAGATGGTCATGTCGAATACTTATAAAATTAACTATACAACATGTCTGAAGGAAAGTTTATGACCAGATGTCATAAACTTTTGTGGTCAAACTACGGAACAATTGTCAAAATATTAACCAAGACGTCCAAAAACATTTATACTTAAATTACAATGCAATCAGATTCATATTTCTTAACATGCGCTGTGTTATCAACTCTGATAATTAACCCCTCTCATTGGCCGTCGGACAAGTTTACACCGCAATATTTCCACTACATTTTACGAATAACAAATCATCTTTTTGGCTTTTTTAATGTAAAAACCGTGCAATTGTTCGGGCCATAAATAAAAATTGTTGCGAAAACACCTCAGCAGTTTTAATATTTTAATCCCCGCTGGGAGGGCACATAAATTTTGTTTGACTATTTGATCGCGAACGGTTTTGTAGGAACCCTTGGTTCAGACTGAAGAAATGTTTAAAGAATCGTAACATCGACTACGTAGACAGCGGTCAGGAGTTTAGTTTATAAGTGGAGTCTAAAATGTCTTTACTATACGATGGAGATGTATTAAGTCGGACAACTTTTAAAAGTTTTATGATTCATGATGATGAAGCATTTTATCGACTTTCAGTAAACTTGCGTTTAAGTTAAATTGCGCCACTTATTTTGAGTTTGTTACAGCACATATTTTTGATTTAGAGATAATCTATTTTGAGTAAATTTTGGGGTTATTCAACTAAAAAATGACCATAAATATTATGTTATCCAGCAAAACAATTGTAGCTAATGGCAATAGAGTTCAACAATGGCTTGTTACGTTTCGCGCGAGTTTTCGGGCCTCGTTGCCGCCGAAATGCGGTGGTTTTATCCGCGCTACCGATTCTGGCTCAGCTAATAAATCATGGCAGTTTTGTCAGGTGTTACAATTTGTATCGCCCGTGCTTCGTTGTGAGAAGATTTTCATTTTTCTGCGCCACCCCTGTTCACAAATCATCAGAATTGTGGGTGAGTAATTGTTTTTTGCAGTACGTATTGGATTTATGTGATTTTTTCCTGTGATCTTTGGATGTTAGTTCTAAACGCAAAAAATAAAACTTAAATTGCTGTCCCTTATCAATACATGCAAATTCACTTACTTTAATAATGATGTTGCAAAATCGTGAACTTCGTATTTACCACACTATTATGGCTTTTGAAACCTATATATGTCTATAAACATTATCTCTTTTCGAACCATAACTGTAAATATTTGCTTCTAAAACTATTTTTTTTATGCACGGTATGTGCATAAAAAAAATAATAATCTTAATTTCAATTACAAAACAATCTTACAGTACACAAAACCGATTCAGCATCAAACATTCAAAAAGCGCAAACTGCATTTCCTGTAATAAAAATCAAATAAACGGAAAGCATCAACAGTGTAACGTGACAGAAGGAACGCTTCAAAGAGGAGACTAACGCATCTATTTGAATAGTGCCACCCGACGGCAAATATTTAAACTTACAGAAAACGTATATTTGCACTTGCAGACGTTCTACCTATGTGTGTGCAAACTGAGTTAATGTGATCAAGGATGTAGCGGTAATTCAATTACGTTGTATAGTTTTTTGAGGGATTTTATTGATGTTTTGTATAATTTGAGAAACTTTCACGTGAGAAGACATTTGTTGAAAGGTCTAAAGGCTTCTTCTTCTTCTTCAGTAATCTTTCGCTCACCGTTCGGCATATGGCTCTCCAAAGCACCTTTACTCGGCATGGTCGTAAATGGCAAATACATTATAATTACATGTTTGGTTTGGTAACAGTATTGGATATTGTAGACTATTATATTGATATTTTTACAATTAATGCGGCTGTCAAATTTATCAAATGCATGTACGTACGTGGCAAGTATGCATGTCCGTAACTTATAAAAAAAATGATTTCTAACCAACTATGTGTCTTTGGCGTAGTGTCGAAACCATACTTCTACCCGTATATTTAAGGTGTGTTTGAACATGTTGATTTCTATAATAGGTAAGAACGTATAATTTTTAAGTTTTACAATTAAACATAATTTTAACTTAACGTATCTCAAAATTACGAAAAAATCCTCATTACAAAATATCACTGCGAAATGAAAACGTGAATCATCCGAACGTATTTTACTTACAACCCTGGAAGGCTTTAATATTTGTCACAGGAAACTGCCTTTATTTACCCCATAGGCATACATCCGGCGAGGGTAGTCTCATTGATTCCTACGAGTGTGGCCCAAGGCCCTTGATATTTGGATCGTGGGCCAGTTGTAAATAGGCCGTATTTAATATTTAACTTGGACCCCCGATATATGATATTCCATTTAGTTAAACTATTTCTTGGGGTTTTCGGAACGTTTATGAGGGTTTATGATAACTGCGATGGTTTAATAAAGTAGAGCATATTTTTGGTCTAATTTAATGAAAATAAATTGTTTTATTTTGCTGTCCTCTTTAATATTACAATACACATTTCTTTGATTTCATGAACAATCGTAGACCTTTTAATTAAATGAAATGGCAATTCACAATTCACACATTTGTTTGTATAATGATACTTTTACCGTCAATTTTATTCTCATTTTAATTGAGTGTATTCAGTACTCAATTTACGGCATAATCATTTCTTCCATCAATTGCAAAATGAAGTGCCTAATAACTTCCGTTCAAAAATATTCAAACAATATGAAAGTTATTTCAAAGAACACAGCGACGCACGCACCTTCTAAAACGAAAAATATTTAAAACATCCGAGCTGGCCCGATCGCCGTCTCCGGCTTCGGAATTCATTATGACTACAGAAATTTGTTTGCGATATGAAATTCTTCAGAATCCTCCGCTATTCTCGAATAATTCGCGTTATACCAGTGACCAGGTTTAGTAGACAATTTTGTTTGTTTTTGTAATATGTTAAGTGATTTTATATTATTTTTGTTTTTAACACACTTTCTATTTTAGGCTAATTTTGGACTGTTTTATAGTGAGAGTAAACAGCACCGATGATAACTTAATCATATACAGATATTTCTAAGTTTATATCTGGTATATGGTACAGGTATCTTAATATTAAATGTCTAACAGCCATTCCATTCATTCATTACCAATTTGCCTCTAAATTGAGTTCAACTGATTGATATAAGAGACTTTTGTAAATCTACTTTGATACTACTGGCCTATTTCAAAAACCAGCAATATTGACTACTATCAAAATATCTTATTATAGAGACTGATGAATGCCTTTCCTCATTACTACTAGACAATACAACTATGATAACTTCTGCTTGTATTTAAGTATTGAACTCGTATTATATTCTTTCTTTATACATATCAATGCAGCCCATTATACCTGGATGTAAAATTCCAGCTATCAATTGTTGCAAGGGGAAATTTAAATAATTTACGCTTGAAAAGAGCTATCGGGCCTTCGATAATGGCCGATGCTTCGTTTAATAATGTCTGAAATGCGTCGATGTTTTCGTATGTGATTTATCGACGCGAAGTTAATGTAAACTTTAAAAACTGTCATTAAAAGTTCACTGTTAAATAACAATGCTGCCTTTGTGAAAGACTTCATTATTGATGATGTTTCATTAAAATGTGTAACAGATTGAATAAAGTAAGTATTATTGTGGTATTTTGGTTTCCATTCGCAGAAGATAACCAGACTATATCCAAAAACCGTCGTCAGTATTGTATACCAAAATTCAAAAATATTTTAAAACTAGCTAGCTATTTAGGAGATCAACTACCTATATACCAATTTTCTTTCAAATTGGGTTAGCCGTTTAAGCATGAAAGCGTAACAAACATCCTCACAAACTTTCGAATTTATAACTTAGTAGAGTATATATAATTATCCAATTTTCAATGTTAATTTAGTATCTAAGTAAACGTTTCTAGACGTTACTATCTTAACTGCTACCAAGACACCTAAACACACTCACCCATATAAGAAATGTATATAACAGCACCTTTCCATCGATACCTTTACGTCCCTCCCATTACTTGAACTTCAATTAGATGATATCTGACGTTTATAGTTCTTTATGCATTCAAGGAGTCAGATTATGCCTTCCAAGAGTGAGATAATGCCATTTAAACGTAGGTCCGATCATTATTCCCCTGATACTGGCGTAATGAAAATTTTGTAAAGGTTTTACGGCCGTCCAGAAGAGCTTTAATGAGCTATCTTCGGAGGTATACCTTTTTTGAGGGAAATAAATTGTTATTTTAGAAGATGCAGATTGAACGTCTGCTATAAAACGCTGTGATTAATTTGGAACTTGGAATTTATGTCGAATGAGAGTTTATGGCTATTCTATTAGATACTAAGTTACTTGGAATTGATGTTTTAAGACCGAATCTTTAAGATGAAAAAGAAAAGGAGTAGCATTATTGTCTTATTATGTTTAAACAAGAAAGTATTAAATGATATTGAATAACAAAACATTTAATTTTTGTTTTCGTTGTGTGAAATATAATGAATTTATGTTTGCAATAACGACTTCGATCTTTATTTGATTGTTAGAGAGAATAGCTTATAATTGCTATACATAATAAATTCAAATTATCACAGTGGACATTAGATCTCTTTTTTGTACATCAATTCATGTATCTCTTCTATTTTCTCACATCAACATCAAAGCACAGATTTTGTCCACTAAAACTTTTATGCTAATGAATTCGTCGACATTTATCAATCAGTCTTAAATTACCGAATGCCACTAGTTTATTGCAAAGTGCACTGTAGTTTTGGCGCATAAGACACAAAGTCGCGTGCAAGAAATGCCTTATAAATTGCAAATACACCATTCTGCAGATCGTAAATGTCGTAACTCGTCCGTCACATAAACAATACTATCGGGGGCTGTTGGAGCAAGGCATAAGCTTATAGCGGGGATTTGATGCCGTTGTGCTAGTCGCTTGCGTGTATTCATTAGTGGATTGTTCTTTACATGGCATGAGTGTCGACTGACTGCTTCATGCGATTATAAATCTGTGTGTTTCGCTAACTACAATCACGAAAAAGTACTTTAACTTCTTTTTGAGATACAACCCTATTGAACTTGTATTCAATGTTTTCACTTTACCTTTTTTCTTTAGTGCCTTACACACATCTTAATTATGCTTACGTTCCAGTCTATTATGAAAACTTTCCAGAAAACCACAACATTTTTTTTTTGTTTTGCGGAAATCTTTTTATAACTCAAAAATCTGGTACCGCTTTTACTTTGCGCCAAGCTCACGAGAATCAATCAAGTATCCACTATCCCCTATCATTTACTTATTCAGATTTTATGTGTCGTCGGCACCGGACCGAAACTTTATGTACCATCAGCTGAACGTTTATGGTACATGAACTGAAATGTGACCCGATTTTGAGACAAAAAACGCCATATTCTACGATATAAAGAATCTGTCTTTCTTCGGATTTGTTGGGTACGAGACCAGACTTAAAATATCTAGCTTAGGATCCACATGCATAGATACATGATTGGGAAAATGTTGTAAGATTTAATTAAAGAACTATTCGGCTACAAAATGGTGATTTCATTGTCACTTGTTTTACAAAATATATTAAAGAGAAAATAAATCCCAACTAGGAACCACTGAACACGTGTTTGACAGATACAATGTAAAACAAAGTTCAAACTAATTCTATTTCAGGAACAATTCATCCAATTATATTATTATATCAAACATACGCATGATGAATTGAACAAAATTTCAAAGCCCAAAAACGAGCATAGGCGTCAAAGGGCGCGAGCATGCCTTATTTATGATTAGGCGGCGAGTGCGACGCATACCAATGAGCGCACGTCACGCGTCATTCGTCAAACGTGTTCCGACGATCATCGGGAATCAACGAGTAATGTGTCTGAACAACTTCGCGAGGAAGACATGTCTGGAAGAAATTGATCTTGATTTGGCGTAGAACAATAATAATATAATTAGTTGTAAGTTATTTTGTTGTTGTATGAAAGGGTGGTCGAAACAGGCCAAATGATGGCGGATGGTAGGTTACAGCGTGAAATTAATTAAGAGTACCATCTTGTTCAGGAAATCAAATAAACCTACATAAAATGTCGCATTAATACAATCATAATTAATTTGAAAATTCCAACAATTTTCATAAACGCTCGAATATTTTACAACGTTCGAGAATTCGCGTCGTAAAAACCATGGGACACTTCAGGGGGCGTTTAGTGTTTTATATGCCAAAGGGATTTATGTTATTACCGTCCATATTTCTGCGGACTGAAGCCGCTGAGAGGTCACGAAATCTTGCCGAAAGGTAGCACCGTGTCGCTCGTATAGCCGTGTCCCTCTCGCACCTCGGTGTTGCTTTAAAGCGATGAATATGAGAAGTTGTATTCGGATCACGTAGCGGGCGCGGCGTGCGCGGCGCTCATGAACTCCGATGCCAAACCTCGCCAGATATAACGTTAACAATGAAAAAATTCCCCCCTCCAGCCAAGGTGGAAGAGTTGCGATGACAAGTCCCAACAAACTTGGTAATCAGTTGTAACAAATTTATGTGTCGTGCGTGAGAGAGTAGAGTTTCGTTTTCTCGTGCAAATGTTATTTGTTGAGAGAACGCTGCGGACATTAATTGTCAGTTGGATGTTCTTGTTTTATCATAATTATGTATTAAAACTTTTATTGCGACAAATCTTTTAAGATTAAATAGGATTTAAGTTTGGGAACGAGGCCTGCTTGTGCGCGATTAGCGCTTCACTTCAGTCTTTATTTTCGTCCGTGTTTTATAACATTTCCGTATAATGTATAACTGAATATAAACCAACCCTTACGTCCTTATATAACTGACAATTCTACAACCATTCAAAATTGTAAGAAGCACCCAATAGTATAAAAAATAACCTGACACAAACGCAACTAATAACAAACTCTAACTCTATCAAATACTTTTTACTCAAAAACATTTTTATTAACATTACTTCAAATATTCAAGCAATCAAGTTATTATTGCTAAATGTAGGAACCTCTTTAGCAGCTGCTAAAAGTTATGCAAATGGGAGGAAAGCATAAAACATTTTTATCGCCGTCCGCTAGTTGTAAGAGCAAGTTAAGGGAAATAGAGTCACTTAATAAGACATTTACTGGCCCATTGGTGAGCTTTACATATTCAGCATTATTTTATAGTTCAACTATTTGTCACTTTGTGCTTTGTGAAGGCTGAAATTATAATTTATTAACTTAGCGAGGAAAATACTTTGAATACACATCATAACTACTTAAAAAACTATGGGTTCTGAAAGGACGTACATACGTTTTACGTAAACTCTTTGAATATGACGTATAACATTCAATCCTAAAACAAATTTCAACAGCATGAAACATCATTAAATACACGTATGACACAGTTTAAATTCTGTTTTTAGTTTTTCTCTTGAAGCTCTTTCCGAAAACATCTCAAAAATAAAACTCTACATAACCGAGACCTATAAAAGAGCAGAACAAACAAACATCAAATATTCATAAAACAACCAAATATCCAAATTTTATAAAATCTCGAAACGATTCAATACATTGTTTTCCTTACGCCCGATAGACAGGAACAACAAACAAGTTAAATACTTTAATGCATTCGAGTCGCGAAAAGATTTTAAAACCGGCAAACGGGTAAACTCATGCAAAACAAAGTTGATGCAGAACTCTTTAGAATGCCATTCTGCTTAGTTTTCGTATTTCTTAATACAAGCTAATGCTTTGATTTTCGGGTACAAGAGGTGGCGAGAACTAGTATTTAGTTTTTTGTTGCTGATATTGATAAATATATATTTTTTAGTTTGTAGGTTTAATACCTCATTAGGAGAAAGGAGGATGTAACACTTTAAAACAATAAAGTTTCTTGTTCGTAATAAAATTATGTAACAAGAATGAAAGCAAACTTGCATAATTACGTTTGATGGTTTGACGTTTTGGTTTCAGACAAGAATACATCAGCCATGGGCGCACAAAATAAGTCAGAGTAAATATTGGGTTTGACAATTATGCGTATTGTTAGCAGTTTAGTTTTATTAAGCGATGAAACCTTTTACCCGTTCTACCATTTTTCTATCTCTCTCAGTGTGGTTTATAATGTAATGTACTAAATTAAACTACATTAAAAAGACAGTAGAAATTGTTGTAGTATTTCTAAACGCACGTGCCAATGGTTAGTTTCCAAACAGATAATTTGAAAGCCTACTTTGCTAATGCACGGCTAATTAATTGATAACTCAAACTAATTAATTAAATCCGACAAGCGTATTGCTGAATTTGTCAAAATTTGGTTTTGTGGTTTAATGCGCTTTGATGCATTAGAATAATGAGATTGATTTGTTTGTTAAACTTTTTGTAGAAATAACTGTATAAATAAGCGATACAAATTACGAAGCACTTCATAACAAAGACAACTGCGTTAAATTAATAGAGTAACATAGTAATTTGCAAACTAATTACTATATACAGGAAATAAGAAATTTAACTGCCATTATTGTACAATTTTTGCATTTAACTGCATTCTTCTTGCATTTACGAGATACTATTGCCAAACAGGTTAACGATTTGACTCTTTATTTTTTTTTATTATGTAGCCAAAATAAGATCCCACTGCTGTGAAAAGGCCTACCTTTTCTCCTTCCAAATCTCCCTGTCTTTAGCGATTTCAGTTCAGTTCTTTATAAACATTTTTATATTAATTTTGTTTTTCTATTTTTTACTAGCACAGTCCACATTCACCCGCCAACGCTTACAACTCCAGCCACAACAAAAGCTGAGCTTGGATGAAAGAAACTGCACCTAAAGCGAATACGTGGAGTCAATTTGCGAATAAACTTTGTGAGTTGGTTTGGCTGCGATACCAGCTAGACTAGTATTAGACTACTTACTAGATTTAACATTGTGCTTAATGCGTGTACGTGAACTAAGACAGCTTACTTGTTATCTCTTCGTATGCAGTTTTGTTGTAAACGATTTTTGGTTCTGCATTTTTAAATTGTCAGTGAGGTCATTTTGGACGTGGCATGGATTTTTAAGATTTTGGTGAGAAAAGTCTTTGAATAAATTGTTTACTGCAATGAAAATAATATTACAAATCAATAGCACGAGATTAACAGAAAAACAACTCTTTGAAATAATAATGGTTTCACTTTGTAGCTAAAACTGTTTGATTTTGAACGTCGGTTTAAAATAAAAATACAATTCATTGCAGTGTAATGTATGTTTCTTAACATTTCTCCTTTTTACCGATGGTTATATACACATATTTTGCGTTAAAAACATTCTATAAGTAACTTTGCTTTCACCTTTATAGACCATCTAAAATTACATTCAAAATAATCAATATAACATCCACAGAATCACAACACGTTAAACAATAGCTTCTTAAAACGTTTCCATCATAAAAATCTGGGGATACAACAAATCCTATACAAAATTGCTTCCCTAACCTAGTTAAGAGCATCACTGCGGTGTTGTAACGATGATGGATATGTAAAATTACACAAAGACTCTGTATTCATTTCCCTTTTTTTATACGGAGGGTATTTTGTAGGAACAGATTTTGTTTTGTGTATATATTTTGCAGGGATAGTGTAATTGATTTATGTTTTTTCTTGATAAAGTTGGAACGAAACAGTAGTTTCTATTTTGTTGCAATCGGAACTAGTATTAGCAGTCATAGCCTAGTGGTATGACCGTTGGATTCAGTCAAGTCAGAAATCGTGGGTGCAGATCCCGGCACCAAAACCCTTAAAATATTGAATGATGAACTAAAAATCAATTTAGATAAATGAAGATTAAATTTCCTAAACTAGCCATAACCAACACTAAAAATCAAAACAAATACCTTCAAACAACAAAACAAATCGTGAAAATAATCGTAAACCCTGTGGAATCAGTCGCCAATCCCGTAGTGTTGTGACGAACAGACACGTCCGGGTAATACAGCCATGAATATTAATGAGCATCACTTTATTTGCTTATTTATTAGCTACCACGCCGATAATAACTCGGGTAAAACGTGATGTGTTTTGTGCATCACAAAGGTTAGTTTTTAGTCGAGTTTTGGTTGGAAGCTTTGTGTTGTTGTGCGTTAGAATGTATGGATTGTCGATACGACGTCGATTTAAGATAGTAATAGAAATATAGTACACGGGAGAATTGAGCATTAATTAGTGCAAGGTTTTTAGTCAGTTGAATGTTTTTGTTTCTTAGACGTAATCACCAAAAAAAATCTAACGGAAATTATTTACTTATATAATTCAAAAGCAAGAAAATTACGAGAAATGTCATATTTGGAAAAATACATGGAAAAACGTATTGACCCCTCATAAATAAAATACATTTATCAAATCTTAGATTGGAAGAAAAAAATATGGAGAAACATTTTAATATGTCACATGAAATCAGATAAAATAACGTTGAAGCTCCATACAGTGACAAGATTAATTTCAGTTGTCAGAACAAACATACGAACTACATAGCAAAGTTTATCTATTTCAGAAAGTCAGGGGAAAATATTACACATATTTCGGACACGTGGGGTACTTAAGGAAATACGGTCAGTGGAAACTGTCATTTATGAATAAAACCAAGTGAAGTATTTCATTTCAGTATCCTGGAGAAAATTTGACATCAGTATATTTTTTTAATAAAATATACTGATGTCAAATTTGCCGATTTTTTAGTTAGACACCATGTTGGACACGACATCAAATCATAAAACAAATCTAAGAAAATATTTCTCTTTGATTCATATTTATAAAAATCTCATACACCAAACATTACCTATCTTATTTCCAACCAACAAAAAATATCAAATAAACACGTACAAATTGATATAACCCAACGAAAGCCTCACTAGTGCGAAACCTAAGTTCATATCCCGTTCCCTTGAAAGGAAAACAGGGCCTCATTATAAATCACAGCCTATTCACCTAACTGTATAAAGTTACTTGTCCTAGATTTCAGCCTGTAAGGGTCCAGTCTATCTCCTCAGAATGATTGCCAGAGAGTCTGATTTATTATTCTGTTATCCAATGTTGTTTGGGACGTTTAGAAGTGTTGTTTGCTTGAAGATTTTGTCGTTTCTGTGTTAAGTTTGGCTGTTTATTATTTCATAATGAATGTTATAAATATTTTTATGAAATTGATTATTTGCTCTGATTATTGCCAAATTGTGGGCTTTGATAACGCAATGGTTGCTAAAAGTGCTAATTCAATACTTAGATTTTTCCGGTCATTTTTTGTTGTCATTGTCGGCTTTTAATCATATCAAACTTCATAATTATCGAGTAAAATAGTTTTCGAGTGTGTTTTATGAAATATCATAAAACACACTCGACAAACGGTATTGCTAAATTCCTGTGTTACATTTTAAAACAAACACACTATCTTAACTTTACAAGTTTCCATTATTCCCAATGCATTCAAAATCAAAGTTGGACATAAAGTCGCAACATCAGCTGTCGAGAACTTTTCAGTAGCCGTCTCCATCAGGAAAAAGGCCATAAAAACAAGTTAAGGACGTTAACATGTTTCACGATGCCAGTTCTTTTAAATCTCCGGCCATTGGTAGGTATATTGATTTGAAGCTTCCAACACCTGTGTTAAGAAACTTTGATCGAGAGAATTTTAGCATAATTTGGAGAGTTTCAGTAGTATTACATTGATTTGTCAACATTTTATACCTTTTGTAAGTAATGTGCAGTTACTAGTTATTAATGTAAAGTAATAATACTGGTCTGATAAAACTCCGAGGGTATTTCATATCATAATTTTAATATTAAAATACTTTGAAAAAAAGTTTAAATACTTTGAAAATTATATGGTTGACGCAAAAAATGGTAGTCCCAAAAAAGACATACCAATTTGATATATTTAGTTACTGCAAAAGTACTATCGTATCCAATGTCGCTAACTAGTTAAGTAGAAACTTAACCAACTTACACAAGAAAATTCAAATCGCAATCCGATTTCATCAGGTAAATCGCCGAAAACAACAGTCAACAAGGAAGACGCTATCAAACTGAATCGAACAAGTACATCGCACAAACAACGCTGGGGAACTGAAATGAAGTCCGCGAAATCAACTTTAAATACATACCGAAAAACAAACGGGTGGGGATGCCGAGGGGTGGGGGAAAGTTCAAACAGCGAACAACAAACGTAACAGTAAATTACACAGCGATCCGGTTCAAACCGGAACACGCCAGTTATTTGTTCAGATGCAATCTCTTCCCATTCCGAGTATATGATTAAAACAGTGCAGGACACCATTCCTATGGGAAATCATCGGGGCGAACGCATTGCATAATTAGCAGTCGCAAAGGCGGCGGTATAGACGGTATATTTTAGTGTCGCACGCTTTTGGTAAAGCAATCTTAAACCCTTGAACTAAATAGTGTGTTATGTTCTAGAATTAAATGGTTAAAGTTTAAATTGATTTTAATTTTGCATTCATAAAATCGACGTCTTAGCTAAAGATTTGACAACAATTGCAACAGGGGAACCAAAAATCTAAACAAAAAAAAATAAAACTAAAAATATTTTCAATTAAAAAATAATCATACAAAGAAAGAAAAAAATCTAAACTATTATTTCTACAAAGAACCACAGACAACACAACAAGCTTCTATAATTCAAAAACTAAATATCTTGGAACATCCAGCGATATTATATCGAAGACTTAACTAATACCTTTTACCCAGCGGGCGTACAGAAGCGTTTGTGCAAATGTACCGAGTGGACATTCCGCACAAATAAGTTCACTTGCAAAGGGAAACTGAAATAAAACTTTACATATTTCTCGTATGCACAGTCTACTTCAATTATAGCCAGAGGACGGCACACGGCAGGACATTCTTTTTATATTAATTTTTAAATGCGAGATAAAAGTTGTGCGCTGTATTCATAATTGTTTGTCGAGTTGTACAGTTTTCTATTAGATTTTGTTAAAGGGGCTTGTTTTAGTTCAATAGTGAAGTTGGCAGGATAAAATGGTATTACAAAATACGTGTTGATGACAATGTAATAGGTGTGTTATGTTTTGAGATATTTTGACTGAACAAAAATCTTTTACAGTATTGCGTGTTACATATCTTTAATATGTAAGACTTTCCATAAGTCTAAGATAAAAAAAGCTCAGAAAATAACCTTTTCTTAGAATACAATATGACAACACAATGAAGCTTGATGTCTTTATCAAGCCAAATGCTCTGAAATTGATGTGTCGGCAAGACGCCCAGCCGTGGCCTTTGAAAGGATCCCAAATTATCGCGGTGTCAACGTGGATGATTAAAAAGCAGGCTTCTAACAATAACCAGGCCGTTAGTGGCAGGTGTTTAGTGAGTCAGATAAAGAGGATAAACGATATCGTGGTGATGACGCGGAGTAATTAATAATAATATATTTTGTGGGTGTTTTATTGTAAGATCATTACGGATGAGGAAGTATTAAGGAGATGGAGTGGTTGTATAGTAATCAAAGTGGAAAGGTTTGCTGAATATTGTGACAAAATAATAAAGTGACTTACAGTTTATGGTGTACTTGAGAATATTAGTGAAAATTATACATCACTGACTTACAATTCAGTGTCTAAAAGGCAAATTTGATCCATTTCAGTCCCATTCCATGATCTTTCTCATACTTCGTCAACGACATAATAAACACCTCAACAAAGGGGCTTAATAACAAACACGTCTAAACGTAAACAAACATAATCACAAAGACGACTCCCATTATCACCGCGATGTCACAGGCGACGTCCCGCTAATTGTAAAAACCCCGCTACCTACATACGTCACGAACTTTCATGATTGATGATACCAAACAATTTTTCCATTCATCATTGTTAATTTTATTGAAGTGTCGTGTGTGATGAATTAGTCTAACCTGGTATACTAATGAATACACGTTCGTTAGCCAACTAATGGACTTAATTTGTTCGCTGCATTTTATTCTCTTGTCATTTACGTCGTCGCTTCTAAATAGATCGTGATCAGGTGATTCAGGTTATTTAATTTGTGGGTGTGTGTGTGAAGGAATGGCTGGGTGTGAACTGGAGTTTGTTACTTAAGTGATTAGTTTGTTTAGTTTTTTTTTTATTTACAATTAAGTCTATTGTATCGAAAACTAGACCATGAAGTGTCTATATTTTTTAGTCTTATTGTAATTGGAAAGAACAAATGAAGCACGTGTACCATCACAGTGAATAATCTAGGTTCAAAATAAAATACACGAATATTATTAAATCCGTTCCAGAACTCATATAAATCAGCAAAACAACAGTGTCCTGTTCTGCTAAACCCACATCAATAATACGTTTGATTTATCATCAAGTACAAGTTGTAAATCAAGTATCAGCTTGTATAATAGATGTTTCATGTTCATCGTCCGGTGCAATTAGTTAGAGTCAATTAAGGGAAGGTAACACAACGCCGGTCGCGTGCGTCGTGCGACATGACTTATGTGCAAGCAAATGTTTGATGGAACTTTGCATTGAAGTGGAAAGTGTACAAAACCTAGTTATTGTGTCAACTTTGTCTAATGATAGGTAGGAATTGGATTTGTATAAAAACAACTGCCATGCGCTTAGATGGAAAGAAAAGAAGGTAAAAAAAATATTCAATGAGTTGGTAATGTACAAATGCTTACTTGATACGAAAGGATGAACAAAGCGTCGAGATAATTTGCTGAGCATTGGGCACAATGTTGGGTTATTAAAAAAAATATAGCCATATCAGCATGGTTGAAGGTATTGTTCAATTCCTTTTTAAAAGGTAGTTAGATAGGTTTAAATATTACAAGAAAACGACTATTTAATATCGACTGTAATATACACAAAAGGCCCAATATTCGTACATTGCCATCACGTTCAAATTAAAAACAGAAAGTCAAAAAGGATACCACGCTCTTTAAACTCTACCCTACAGAGAGCCTTTGTTGTTCTCCGAATATAAAAAAAAACATCCTAATAATATAATATATTCTCCTGTTATGACATTTATGATACGTAATTAAGTTTAATAACAAAGGCCGTTTTAATTTTCATCGTAAAGGTTATTATAAAGAAAATAAAGGGAGCAGTAAAAGGGTTTTTATGTAATTGACCGGTAAAATTTCAGGAAGTTGTAATTATAAGGACATTTACTTCAGGTCTGTTATTAAAGTGCCATCATTGAATATAGTTATCATGCTTGAGTGTATTAATATGGATGATGTCAACATTCTAAATATAACTGTTACCGGGTAGCTTCCATATCCACTTTTAATCGATGATGTATTAAAGTAACGTGTAATTAATACGCATGTATTTTGAACTCATTAATTGTGTCGGTAAATAAATTAGACTAAGTCCTATGAATTTTGTATGAGTGTTTGTTTCCATGTCAATAGGTGACGAGTTAAGAGTATTATACTGTTCAGCGCAAAATATATTAACAAAGTACAACTTACTACTTAGGTACTTTCAGAAAACGTTTTTAAGGGACCAATAAAATGAATATAATTCATTTAATAAATTTAAATTTTAAATATTCACTATAACTGTTATACTTAGTAAAACTATTAACAATAATTTAAATTCAACATCTTCTTAATAGCGTCAATCAACCACAAATTATCAACAATTAAGAGCCCAAAACCGTAATCTTGTTTTCGAACCGCTAACCAAATGATCCAGAGCACATTGCAACGGTGACATACTGTAAACAATTTGCATATTCTCTCGAACAAGACAAGCAAACAACTTCATTAAATCTTATCAAAGCATCGGACGAGCAAATCTGTTTGCTTAGGGATACCATGATCATTTAGTTGTACGGCTTACGATGTCTCAAAATATTTGAGCAAAATCAATAATTCAAAATCTTCTGGTTACAGATATATACGTCCAAAACATTTGTTTTTATCTGGTAGATATGCAAAAACATCAAATCAACAACATGAAGTGGAAAATAATCTTCGGAAATCACAAGAAATAAAATTGTTTTCACTTTTGTAAAAGCGAGATCCTGATTTTTTACATTTGGTTATGTTGCATCCAGACAAACAAAACACAATACAATTCTCAGTCCATTCTCAGAATCATGGTTTCTCTCGGGCATCCCTATTGCGAGTGCATACGTCAGGAATAAATCAGGCAAGGTTTAGATAGATGCACCTTAAATCCGGCACTGATCCGGCATTAAACGGCAATTTCTGTACGTGAGAACTCTAGACTATAGCGCCAGAGAATTTCGGAGTGACGGTCCGTACTAAAATGTTTTTAGGATTCATTTTATTGTAACAAACGGATGTGTAAATAAAAACAGATGTGTCTGGATCAGACTTTAAGTAAATTTGACTTTCTTAGACAGCTTGGACTTTACTTCAATTTTTGTAGGGTTTTTTTTTCATTGTAAGTCATAAGAAAACATATAAAAAAAAAATATATTAGTTATAAAAATATTTAGTAGGTTAAGTAAGTAATTGAAACAAACAGTGTGGGCAAAACACATTTTAAATGTAACTCGACCTTTTAAGTCTACCCAATTCTTCAATACCATTACAATTCTACTGAATAGCGCTTTTTACAATCGCGACTGTCTCAAGACATAACCCTAAAGGCTTTGTTGAAGGAAATTACGCGGAATTCGCAACACATGTGCGCATCTTTTGAAAAGCCAACCGAGACACGATCTGAGACGCTTGTAAGAAAGATTTCCTAATGAAGACGGGGAAGGACGTTCAACACCCTTTTGTTTTCAACTGAGCCTGTGTTTTAGAGCTCATTAAACTAAAGGATGAGATTTACACTCGTTAGGGTGGTTTCGCTCGCGTTTTTGTTAGACTCTGAATGTACGTTTAGACCTTTTTACAGAGTTTTGTTGTTGAAAAAAATATGTGCTGAACATTTTTGTAAATTAAATTTTTCGTGCACTGTTTGCGTGGTTTTTGTAGATGTTTATGAATAGAAAATAGACTTGAAGAGATATGGTAATGATGTCTCATAACAATATGTTTTGAGGATGTGTTAATAATATGTGGCACGGGTTGTTGATCATCCGAGCTTTGAATAAATAAAACGGAGTGTTTTTGATGTTGTGATGGAACCATTTGTAGTCTGTTTTTAGTATTTTCCATACTAACTGAGTAAAAAAATAAAGTTTTAGACAACTTACGATATACAGGACCACATTCTAGTTTTTTACGTTACAGTTGATACATACCTGAAAACAAAGAAATAACAAATTAAATACGAAAAATTACATAAAATAACAATTTACACATACAAATAGCTAAGACGGATTACATTCACCTCTCACAGACCAACACCCAGTTTCTCATACAACAATATTTCCCCTTCACACGCCTGATACCTGCACACGTCGGTCACCATTTAATGCTCACACAATACATTATTTAGAGAGCCGGGTAATGCTCTTAACGCACCCAAGTGCTGTAATAGTGCCACAGACGTCCCAACTTGTAATGCGATTATTTCATATTTTCACACGTACACGTACACTCGGATTCGTAGTCCTTTAACGAAATACGTCGTGTTTCGTTGAATATGTTTCGTTAGGAATGGTTTTAGTAATAATATGTTTGTTGAAATTGTGGTTGGTTGTTTTTAATTATTATACAAGTTATTCAAGTATAGGTTGAAGTGAAATATGATTTTTCTTGTGAAAAGTATAGATTAACTATTTATGGTAAGTTATAGTTGAAATGAATCTGTCCGTGTGGTGTCTGGATATAAAGAATAGCACCACCCCATATCCTCCACTGGGTGTCGTAAAAGGCGACTAATGGACCTTAGGACCCAGTGCACTGTACCAAGCACCTTGGGTCACCCGAATGGTGGCGGGTAAACAACCAACAATCGCATTTCCAAAGAGGGTTAGTGTCAGGCAGGCGGCCGACTATAAAACCATAGCCAAAACTTTGAGCAACATGTCTAAAAGACGTGTTGCGCCGACCCCAAGTAAAAATTGGGATAAGGGCAGGGGAATGATGATAGTTGAAATGAATGTTCGCTATTTCTTGTGTTAGTAATTCAACTGATAGCGATAAAATTTGAATTCATTTGAGACGATGCTTTGCTCGCGTAAGTGCAAACAAACCGATCGTTTACTTTGTTTTTAAACTCGACGATACTAAAACTTTACAATAAAATCGAAAAATACAGCACAACATCTACATTATTTATCAGAATTTGTATGCACTCGTAAAACGTCTGAATAAAACAATTTAAAAATATGAACGACGTAATAATCATACCAATTTATTAATATTCGTAGCGATGCTCCAAGACGTCGTAGACATACCGTCTATGTTATCGTAGCATCCACGTAGACCACTTCAAAATAACGATTTTACTGTTTTAGAATAGCGATTGAAATGTAGCAGCGCTACGTCGTAGTGCTTGGTAGCTACGACGTAGCACCATTATCATAGTCTAATAACATTGTAAATTATTAATTAACAAAAAAATATTCGACTTGCAATATAGTCAATGCGTTTCGAAAACAAGTAAATTTAAACTATTATTTTTTCATTGAATTACGTTTTAATTTCGTAATGCTTTTTTGTCTACTGTTATTAACCTGGCAACCCAGCAACTAGAACTTTCTTTGAACCTAAAATTTAATTCAGATTTCAATGTCACGTAATATCGATCAGTGAGTATAAAACCACCCCTGATCAACATTTTATACCCGAGCATCAGCCAAAATGTTACATGTGACATCTTGAAAGGACAAACTGCGAAGCGTTCGTTTCTCGCTGGCCAAGGCTGTGCTACGTCATCGTTATTCAATTTACATGCAAATGGGAGGAGAAGGGGGGTCGGTCTGGCGAGAAGGGGGAGGGTGCGACCGTGCCAATAGTACGCTGATGTATCGCATCAGAACGTGTCCTGTGGAAAGTTGGGGTTTGGTGCAAGGTAGAAGATAATTATGGTGGGTATTCGGATATGAGCGATTTAGGAGGAGAGTTAGGTATAATCATGTTATTATGTGTATTTTAGAATTACTTTATGTATGTCCGATCTGTTTTGAAGGTTAATATGAAGCTAAATAACGATAACTGATATATGCAAAGTGTTAAAACAAGACAAAAAATGCAATAAAACGATCTAATAAAAAATATATTTCATAATGTAGCTAACTACTTTCTTAAACGCTATAACGGTTTACTCACGCGTATTTATCGGGATAGCCCGACTATCTACTCGTTGAACCAGTTTGACTCGCGACCCCGCCGCCGCGTCAGCTCATGATTAAGGACTCCGGTTGGGTCCGAAACTAGTCGGGTTATCCCGATAAATACGCGTGAGTAAACCGTTATAACGTTTAAGTATGAATCATCCTCACGAAAGTTATTATAAAAAAAAGCTAACTACTTTGTCTCAATAATTTACCCAAAAAGAAAAACTTTAATCAATCTACCAATGAATACATTTTATAATGTATAAGCTAACTGCTATGTCTCAGTAATTTAACCAAAAAGAAAAACTACACGGGAACAAAGAAACAAGATTCTACTTTACTAAACTTAAACTCGCTGCCGCTTATCGCTCTCACTTATCCCATTTACCAAACACGTACATTGTAACGCGTGCGAAATATGACGCTACGGTAGGTGTCTCCGATATTGATAGGTCACAGCGGACAGGTCAGCGGGCTGCGACGGTTTTTAATAATGTCTCAGTTAACCGCGGATCAGATTTATTGTTGACTGATGTGGGTAAAACAAAAAATGTCGACGATTTGTTAAAGTTAAGTTTTTTTTTTTTAATACAAACAAAAAAGTGTCAATAAACGACCAGTTAGACAAAAAGTACACACTGCAAATTGTCAAAATTAAAGTTGAAAATTGTCCTCAACTTATGGCATTTTTTAAATTTTGTTTATATCCATGTAGTTTTGTTCCAAAACATTTCTAAAGCTATTAATATACTATCAGTTATCACTATCAACATCAAACAGAAGATAATTCCATCAAACGGCGTCTTATCCCTATAACACGTGTATAACCACCCAATCCCATACATTATCGAGATCCAATCTCAAGCTTACATCTCGACCACGATTTCCATACATACATAGGTTCCATACATACATATGTACATTCAATATCGCGGTATCCGTCGGAGCCAGAACATCATTACGGACAAATTACGGGATAAAACAGTTGTGGTCGGGCTAAGCTTGTGGTCCACGAAGGATTGTGTGCGGTTGTCACGGAAATGGCAAGTGGTTGACGCGTCAAACGGTTGCCGGCTGCGGTTGCCGCCATTGATTTGTTGTTGTGGGGAAATTTAATTGAAGTTCTATGTGCTTGTGTTTCGTATTAGTGCAGGAGTTAATGCATTTAGCTGAAATTATTCCTGGTAAGATTTTATCTTGGGGTAAATAAAAAGCAAAACAGAACAAATAAATGGATACGATTATGAAACGGTCAATGGTTTTAAGCTAATCCCAATAAGAAATTTAAAATGAAATTAGTACTTAAGTTAATACCCAAATGGACAGACAAAAATAAGGCAAGAACATCACAAAATGCGACAAAACAGAATAGGAAACTGGCAAATAAAAAATCATTCAACGGTTATGTTTAATCCACGTGTCCATTAACCAAACCTTTTGATACACTTATGAACCCTAGATTCAATAAACCCGTCAAGCTCCATTCGATCTCTATCCCTTAACAAATACTGTCCCCGATTTTAATTAGGGCCTTGTACCAAGGTCGCAGGTAAAAGAACAAACAATTGACTATGTTACGGTACATTAGGGAAGGACGCTATACATTGGTTTAATGGCAAATGTCTTCATTTCGGGCGCAGCTGTTGAACGAGACTTGGATATAAAATTTAAGGATTACGAGCAATGCAATGTAATGCTTAGTCGAACTGATCGTTTTGTAAATATTTGTGATGGTGTTTGTTCTTTTTGTTTGTTACGAAAGAAGGGCTTGTTTTGTCTGCTCGATTCTATTTATTTTGATCTCCATCTAATTGTTATGAAGTCTTAGTACGAAGTTAACATAACCTTTTCTTTTGTTTACTTGGATTTATATTTTGTTTAGTAACTAGAAACACTATTCCCAAAATAATTGAATAACGTGCATTAAAAATACACATATTATGCAGTGCAAGTTCTGATATGATCAAATTCATTATATAATGTAGCACAATTACAATCCTCACGCCTTTGCATAATTTCAATGGCTCACCCCCTCGTTTTCATACGATATTTATTCACAACCCATCACAAAGCATGATTGACATGATTAATTGTTTGCTGTATTAACTTCACCATGATCCCCATACAAAGGTAACTAGACGCTGAACGAAAACATCAAGGAAATATGTTCAAACTACCGTACTAGTGGAATGGACAGAAGGGTCAATTTCCTCTGAACACGCAAACAAAGAAAGGTTTTTGCTAATGGTGTGTGAAGTGATTTAATCTAATTTATGTCTGTCTTTGCTCCGTTTGTCTTTATGGCAGTGGCTTTCGGGGAAATAGATACTTTTAAGTTGTATAAGACCGTTCCTAATATTTCAGGTCGGTTGGTCGGTAAATTTGAGCTTCGTATATTTGGTTTGCTCCAAAAAAATTATAGCCCAAACATTTTTATGTTCATTTTTCTTACAGATTACAGGTTGCCGACTAATAAGCCCCTCCCATTTGTTTTCTTGTATGATTTTAATTTGTTTCTGTAAACGTTTCGTTTTATAAATTCGAACACTAAACGCCCCATATTTTATTTAAAGCTGAACATTTAAGACTCGGGTCTATGAGTCGCGAAATTCCGGTCGGCTATTAGCCGTCGAGCGCCCCGTTATAATTGCGTTTCGCAACAAATTACAAGTTAGAATGAGGTAGAAACACGGGCCAAGTGGTTCGCAAGTCGCTGTACACCATACACGTTAAGTATCTTCACGATTATATTCGTATGAGGGGTAGGCAGGGATTAAGGGCCATAGATTTAAATTTAAATTATTTTGGTTGTTGTTCAATGAATTTTTAATGAAATGTAACAACGTAATATACCGTTTTGGATTTATGAGCCTTGAAAATAGCAGATTCCTAATTCCCAAATATTGTTTTAGGTTGTATGTAACTATTCCCGTAAGATATTTCAAAGACAGTTTACTACAACCGCACTAGATCACAAAATGCTTTTCTTTCATAAACTTACTACACCACAACTCCTAAACTTGTAAGCCACTACAAAATTTTATGAAAATGAGGAAAATTTTAAATGGATTTAATATTCATAATATATTCAGAAAATTTGTTTGTATTTTGTCCCCTATCCATCTTACAGCGTCTGTCGGTAGACGTGCAGCATAAAGTTGTTTGTTTGTGAGATGAAAAATCAACGGGATGTATACGTATACAGGGTGTATGCAGTACTATACACTACAGTTTTGCGAATATCACGTGCCTTGTATAATATTTTGCTTCATGAACAAAACCAGAATATTATTTACGAAAATATTTTCTAAATAATATTTTAGAATGAGTGCAGCTGGCTTTTGTTTTGAGTAGTTCTTTTGTTATTAAAGTTTTAACTTATAAAATTTGAGTTATAATTTCAGAAAGCGATCTTTATAAAGATTGAAAGACCTATAAAAAAATATTTTGTTCATAAGTATTACACCTGTAAAATCAAGCTGGTTTGTGTTCATAATAATTTTAATGTCCATGACAGTGCCATGCTTGAATCATCAGCATTGAAGACCAAAGCCACTGCCAGAAACCCTAGTTATTAGCAGATGACAACTAAGACACATTTCACTAACTAGCGTCTATAGTAACTATCATACACAATATGTCAGTTAATCCAGTACAACCTGAATGTATCGCTTGTGAGGGCCTAGTAATGCCAACTGGTCGAAATTATGCAAAGGTTGTAATAATAATAAATGTTAGCATAATATGTGTATAAATTAAATCAAATTATGACTAAAGGAGGTGTGTGGAAAACAAGTTTCCTTAGGTATAGTCGGATTTTTTACAATGCACTTGCATTATTTTTTACTGTTGGTTGTGACATTACAAGTTTGTAAAGAATGCATCGTTATAAGTGACTTTAAATGCTATCCAAAAGGATGTATATTTATTTTTTTAGAAGCAAATAGAATATTGCTGTAATAAATTGTAAATATTTTTTTTACAGTCTCAAAAAGAAAATCTGCAAAAGTTTGAGTTCAAAGTTACCCAATAGTTGCTACTGTAACTCACTAGTTTCAGACAACAATATTCAAAGTCCTAATGCGTTCACATATCAATAATCCCTCGGATTGTAGAGAAATTCAATTGCTTTCAACTATGAGTGACAATATCTCTTCGCTATCCACACCGCATACAAACCTATGCCGATTAATTCGGTCGAACAGACCTCATCATATTGGAGGCATCAGATCAATGTAATTAACATACATATCGGAATAATGTTTTCATGAATTGAATAAGGCTTCACGTTATGTAATATTGGATGATAGTATTAATTACGGTAATGCAGGTGATTTAAATAGGATTTGAGAAATAATTATTGCTCTATAGCTATGCAAAAAAAAAATAAGTTTCGAGTTATTCCAACATAATCTTTCTACCACAATCCACAATCACAACTTTGATTAGGAATGATACTCTCAACGAAAATACAATACAGGTAAGTTACTGCAGTTTCAGAATTTTACCAATTCGAATAAACTAAATTAAACCTCTCAGAACCTCTCAGAATTAGCTACAATATTTCAGGCAGGAAATTAAATAAAAAAAACTCATACGTAAATACTACACCTATTTTTTTTATATTCCTACATACACAACCAGCAAACACACCAAAATTTTATTTCGATAGTACGACACGTCTTAAACCCGGGTATCCGCCGCAACCGGTAACATATTACAGGTCAGACGGCCCACTTGATCACTGCCCGCTATATATTACACTGTTCTTAGCGGGTGCTAAGAACAACCCCCGGTATTTAATACCTGCAGTTTTTGCTGATGTATCGGTAGGGAAGGGTTGATTTACTTGTATGAGTGGATAAGGAAGTAATTTTCAGTGACACGTTATGTTTTGTTTTTTGATTATAAGTCCATTGTTTTTTTATGGCCTTTTGGTTTTTTAAACGATTGTAAGTTTTGGTGTTGGGAAATATTCAAGTCTGTGGTAAATCCAGTTCTAGCGGTAATTTCATGAATAAATATAATTTGAAGAGCTAAGATTTTTAATGTTTAAAGTATATTCTTAATGTTACTAGAAAGTTAAACGTACCTAACTACTAAGGAGGTTTTAATTATTGACTTTGCGCTTTGTGCTAACTTTGACACTTTGATACAATTCTTTTTCTGATGGCAGAAGGATCATCATTTTGTGATTCGCAAATTTATTCGCATTTACTAATGAACAACTAGATGATCCGCAAGCTTTCTACCAAACGCCGGCCCGCACCCTTAATTTAAAAATGGCCAGTTCAATTTAGAAGGCTTCCTAATTAATTGATCAGGAGATTCGCGGAAATTGTACCCTCACCCCGCTTTGCCCTTTCAACCCCGCCAGTGTATCTTTGGCTTTAATTTAGAATTGTTAGCGCAAAGGAAATGCAATTTACGTAAAATAATTGTTTGATTTCAAATATTCGAGGCAACCCTTCCACTGTAATTTGGTTTATGAAAAAGGTTCTTGTGATCAGTTTTTGGGTACAGAATGCTAATGTAATGAGATCAGATTTGGACATTCATAACGTATGGTGTGATATCGGTATTATGTAAAGATTGTAAAATAAATATTTTGAAATAATTAATATTATGGTTTAAGTAGTTGAGAAATGTATTTTTGGGTTCATCAGGCAGTCTACGTCGCAAATGACACGTAAAAAACTATACAATGTTTATTTTTTTTCGTAACTATGTTAATCAAATTACAAGCGAATAGGAAAAAAAATTGTCATAACTTTACAGTCTAAATTTCAGTTACACAAAACCGGAAGTAAAACAAACTACTCCAACTTTTATCGTGTCGTTTGCAAGTACTCTATTCTATAAAAAAAAAACTATTAAATCAATAAAAAAACCCCTTAAACAAACACCAAAAGTCCTCCAAAATTAATTAACCCGCTAAATAACGAGCCTGTACAATGACTGCACACAACATATATCTGAAAGTCTTGACTCAACGCGACTGAGCACCTGAGATGATAATGTATGCAAATTAGCGTTAAGTTGGCGCCGACTGCTAGCGCTGTATCAAACTTGTTATTTGTGTGTTTTAAGTTGGAGCGATGATTTACGTGCGCCGGATTAACTAAATAATACAAACAGGTTGGGTGGCTAACATGTTGGCTGATTTGCTGTGGCTGTAAACTTATACGGAAACTATTTTAAGTAATTTTGGAAAAAGGAAAACAATTTTAACTAAGTCTTTGCGAATTAATTGTAATAGGCAGTTCCTTTGTTTATTGTTTTTTTTGAGAGATTGGTTATGGTTAAACAAATTATCAGACGATAAAGAATAGTCCTTTAAATCATTATTTATCAGTCATCAGTTTTGTGTAAAATAAATTCTTAGTATCTTGTTCATCAACGAAGTACACTAGCCATCAAAACTCTTCTAACTTTAAAACTAATGTCATGCATGTAAGTCCGCAACAGGAATTAACGCAAGCATAAACATTTACATGAAAATAATGTATTATTAACGTTTCGACCAAGAGGAACCTTAGTTGTAAGTAGACTACTGCAACATGTAGAGACGTCAGTCTGCTTGCAACCACAGCAGTCAAAACTTGTCAAAAACATTAAATTTATGTATCTATGCTCGTTTCGGCCATTTGGTTCTAAGTGTGGATTTGTATGCACGAGGTGCAAGTTCGATCCCCATCACAGGTAATTATCAGTGTGACTTCTTCCAAGTTATACGTTTTTTCTTAATTATTCTAAGACACTGCCGACAAACATAGAAGGAAAACATCGTGAGGAAACCTAGATTCCAAACATTGAAATCTGAAATTGCTAATCCGTAGTGAGCTAGCGTGGTGATCAATGCTCAAACCTTCCCTATATGGGAAGAGGCCTGTGCCCAACTGTGTGGCATATATACGCTGGTTTATGTTATTATGCTCGCGTTAATTTCCATAACAATTCACGAATTCACGTTGTCGATTTCTCACAGCAGTGTGTCGCGCGCATCACTGAAGCAATGTTACTGTAATTGGTTTCGACTGTAGCAGGTGTCGGCCGTGACTTACGGCGTTTTGTGCGGTTAGCTGGATTCGCAACTTGCTGTAACACGATTATGTCGCGTGTAGTTTTAAATTATCTTGGCGAGAATGTACTTGTGAATATTCATTAGGGCTAATTTAATTTTGTGTTAAAACTGCATTATTGTCCGTAATACGAAAAATCGTTGTTAGTTTTATATTTTGGAAGTGTACATCCATATTCATGGAGTTTAGAGCTTTAGTACTCCCAGAAATATACTAATGAAGTAGGTTTTCATTACCTCATAGGTTTTCTACTAGATAATATTTGAGTTTTTGTTTAATTTTGTTCCAAACTTTACAAACAAACAAAAAAAAAACTCTAAATATCATCATTCCTCAATTCATTGCATAAAATATTTCCCTGTTTGTATACCATAAAATCTTGTTTGTACCTATTTATTCAAACACTTGCAAGGATGAATAGGCAGATGATAATCTTCTGTCAAAGGGATCTTTAAAGAAACACGTTCCTGGGATTAAGGCGTTTGAATTGAGAGTTACTCTCAGTTGCTCTGTGTTAATACCATTTGCAAAGGTACACGTTTATGACAAAAGGATCCAAGGGAAGATAGAGTTACTGTTTGCATTTTTCTACTGCTCTACTTGAGGAGTAAACAGATTTGTGACGGATATAGATTTTGAAACGATTATGTGGTAAACAGAAGTCTAAATCGGTAAATAATAGAGATGTCATTGTATGAAATTATGCCACTTGAAATGTTTATTATTGTTAAAACTTATAAGTCTGTAGATTTATTGATCTAAAGCTATTATAAGTCCATAGTTTATTTGACGTGAAGCCATTAAAGTCTCACAATAACATTTAGTTACGAAAATTAACGAGCATCAATTCTTATACAATTACAGTTTTATATAACAATAGCTATCAACAACATCCCAAAATAATTAATTCGATACAGAATATTACGTACAAAATTAATAACTGCAGGCATTCTACAGATAATTATGATAGAGAACGGACTGACCACACTATAGCGAATAGTCGGGGGTCTACTACCGACTTTCAAAGTAATATTATATCAATTGTGGAAGAGAGAGGGCGCTCTACGTTAAGTAGTACAATGTAGAGCGCTGTTACGGTCCCACAGCTGTAGTTGTATTACTACAAGAGGTGGTAGTAGACCCCTCAGCCGGCCGTCACTGTCAGCGGGCCGTGTCGAATTTAATGAATGCTTAGCGATAAATAATAGAGTTCGTTAGATGAATTAATCAGATTTTGGGTGGCCATTGTGACATTGATTGCTGCGCTGGAAGCTCCGTGTTTTGGGACATTTTGGCCCTAGATTTATTTGTAGTGGAAATGTTTATGGCCTTTGACGTAAGAGTAGGGGAAGAAGTGATTACGGTCTGTTGTGTATATAATAGTATTTCGCCTAGGTCGCTGTAGCTTTTTATATTTATCTGAATTTTACAAGCAATAATGCTAAAATCTTTAAAGAAATGTCACGTGAAAAACTATTTTCTCTATAAAACTTTCTTTATTTTATCAAACAACTTTGCAACAAAGTTTTCCTTCAAATTACCAGAATAATTTTTATTTTTTGACTTTGCATACTTATTTTCTTCGTTCCACTTATTTTCACAAGTTGGTCAAGTATTTTAAAAAACTTCTCCTTTCAAATTACCATTGAAATAGTCCTTAAAATATTCAAACGGATATTTTTGCCCAACATTCGTATGGAAGCAAATTTCGTAGTTACCTAACAAGAGCACCGCGATTTTTGCAACTGTTCCTTACGAAAATTTCAGCTTACATAACGTTATTATCCCGAGTAAAGGGCGCTCCGCTTTGAGCGGCATACAATGCTCGTTTCACTATACTACGGTTTTATACGTAGTGTAGGAAGGCTGCAATGCACTACATCCAACCGTCTGGAGTACGCTCCCCTTGACCGGTCTAACTTAATAATAAAACCTCTTCGGGGACTGTGACGTCTCGTTTGTAGAGTTCAGTTTTGATTTCTTGAAACGTTTTTATTCAAATTGGAATCAAAATTTTGCTTCTTAATTTTAATAACCAAAAATTTTTATAAACGATCCTATTTTTTAACAATAAAGTAGTCTTAGTTGTCACAAACACCAAATAAAAGTAAAATTTGTAGAAGTATCTTTAGTTAAATCACACTATTGCTTACTTTCAAAACAGTTACAACGCAAACAGCATTTAAACAACCAAAATAGACCCGTCAGAACAGCAAACACTCCACTTCCATTTCAACTAGAGCTCCGTAACCCAATTTATTTCCAAAAACACAGAAAAACGTCCAGAACTACAGAACCACTCCATTACCAAGAAAACATTCACCATCCATTTTTTCTACCCTCGCCGGTGGCGCGTCTCTCGAAACGGAAAATGTTCCTTCCTTCCTTATTTGTCTAAAACTGACGTGGACTCCAGAGGGGTATCGGAGTAACTTTATTTAGTTTTCTATTCCAATGTGTACCTACATCGTGTAAATGAAAAAGGGACGAAACCGGTGCATTTGTCATGTGTACGGATATTTTCTTTTTTGTGGTAGATTTATAGTTTGGTCTGAATAGGTTATCATGTCGTCAATAATGGTTGTCTAAGATTTATGTCGCGGTGAACTAGTTTCCTGGATTGACGTGTGTTTACTGAAAGAGGTGAAGCTTGGGTGATTTTGTATGCTAAGGTTTCTTTAGTTTATGAATCTGTTGAGTTTCTACTTAGTCTAGTGTAAAATTTGATGGGTCCGTTGTAATACAATTTACGTGGCTAGGTACTTACAGCATTTAGTTTTGCTAAATTATATTTATAAGCAATGGTTGACTAGTAGAGAGTGCCTCAAGCATTAAATCCGCCAGTGTTTGTAATATGCATAAAGTATAAATCAATAAATAAACGTAACAAAGTACACACACAGTTTTAATAATATTTTAATAATTTATACAGATACAATGTCAAGAAAAAACAAGAATATACCGAGGAGATTTTCCATATTTCCATTATCGGTATGATAAAAGCTAGTAAACATACTTATAAAAGACAATTACACTCGGGGCAATCCGACATGGTTTTGTCAGTTTCAGTGCAAGCGGTAGGCTTTAGTCAGAGTTGTCAGTCTATCTCATTGTTTGGTTAACCAGCTTGTAATTTAACGGATACTTTCATATTTGTACTTTATACGAACTGGACATTTAAGACCACAATATTTTGTGAAACCCATTAATAACCCACAAAACAACAGCTTTAAATTGAAAATAGGAAATTGTATAGTTTTTTGTATGAATGGATTTACTTTTCATGATTTAATTTCATTTTTTGCCTTTTGATCTACGATAGTATCTAATTTATAATCTATACAAGCAAAACACTGCTAATATCTCAATTTTGCAGAAAGTTATTCCTGCGACTAAGCTAAGTTACAGCAAAATATATTAAAATTGATCCTAACCATTCTCATAGACTTCAAAAATCATAGAATCTCTACAAAGAATATTCAACCCCGAGTTACTCTTGTTTACAAAAACGTTACACGCGGTACTGACGAACGTAATGTATATTAATTTATCCAGTCTATTTTACTCTGTGGAGTTTCACCCAAACCCGTTCAACCATGGCGCGATTAAGTAAACAACATCAGTACACTGAAATACACAAACTTTTATGTATTTATAGAACATTTACACATATTCTTTTTAAATCAGTATTAATACACATAGCTTTAGCGTTATGGCTTTAATGGGTTTGAACGTGGTTTATTTGAAGATGGATAAACATCAGAAAGTCATAATTATATGACCAATAAGTATTTTCATCTGTTTTATAAGCCATTCAATCTCCAGGTAACATATACATCACGTTTACCTTTACAATAATTATAATGATGATATGATTCAAACTTATCCGTCAAGTAAATTGCAAATAACCTCGTAAGTCAAACAACCCCATTCCATAAGCCACGTAAGTAAAGTCACGGGATTCAGCTAGTTAAACAAATACACCCGGTATAATTAAATGCCCCTTTTAACTCATATCTGTTGCGTTGATTAAAATTTCACGTTGAGTTTCACGAATCTCGTAACGGTTTTTGACTGGTCTCGATTACAGTTTTGAACAGGTTTCATGCGCGTTTTATTTCATATCCAACGTTTTTTGGTCGGGATCTCTGATATTTTTATTTGCATATGCGAAACCAATGTAAAGTTTATTAAGGTACGAGAGGTATACGTTCAAAATATTGAATTTCGTTAGAATACAATTTCAGTATTAACTCGTACATTATACTAAATAATTTTAAACTGTATCTAATTTCGTTTCTAAGCACTTTTTTACATAGATCTACATATTTTCTCTATTCTTTATAGAAGAGTATTCTATACAAAACTCAATAACTGTTAATTGTTTCCAATAGAGGTACAAAGCGACAACACTAGATACCTACTACAAAACGGAGCGGCGCAGATTGTACGGGGCTCAGGACGGTGCCTTGCGGGAGCCCGACCGTTCCTACATCTGTCGCAGTCGACGCGTAATGCACATTTAATCTCCCAACCACTTCAAAATCTGCCAAAATGCTTTATTGCTCTTGAACAAGTTCTCAAGCTGGTTCTCTTCGCTCAAGATAAAACTTTACAGGCATAATGAATCTTAATCGCGCCGCCAATTCCCAAAATTGTTCGAGAGTTTTGTTTTAAAATAAAACTTGAATTTATCTCGTTTGCTCGGAATTAATTTTGCCTTTTGTTGTTGCGTAATCGGTTACCTGTGACGGGTGTTCCTTTTTAATTTCATTTCATTTGTGTGTCATCTCCGATTATAACTTTGAGATTATTTTTAAACTTTGTTGTACAAAAGACCGAACAAAATATTTTTATGAACTAGACTTGACGGAAAAAAGAGTACCAGGCAGCTTTCAAATAAAATGTTTTATCTAAACGGTAACAGATGACAATCATGAACCATATTGTGGTATGGACAACAAGGTAGGTGTAGATATAGGACCAAAACAATACGTGGGAACATAACCATTTCAAATATACAAACATTTAAACAAAAACGTACGGTGGCTCGTATCTCAAGTAAACCTAACAAGCAGTTCTCATTAAAGTGGGACATAAATGAGAAATCAGAGACGGCAGCAAGAATCATCGACATAAAATCCAATTTAAGGACTGAACAATAAAACCGAAATTCCATGTCGTGGATTCTTAGATCCCTAGATTTGGCCCGTCCGACTCCGCGCCCAGCAAACCGGTTGTCTCAATGGATTAGGGCTAGAAAACTTTTAATCCCCAATATCCTTTCTAGGAAATGAAGTTTAAACTCCGTACATCCGTAGCGTTGTGAATGAAATCGGACTTAAAGCCTTTGGGGACATAGTGTTTTTGAGGCAAAATGGAAAGTTTTGTTTTTAAACGACTGGTTTTCGTTTTGTTATTTATTGGCCGATGACTTTTTGTTAGTTTTGTTTGGTATTGGTTAAGTAAGTTACATTTCTAGGCTTAAGAGTCTCACTGTTCATTATTTATTACATTCTTACAAATGACATGTCACCGCATGTCAGTTGTATGAATGTCTCTCATGTTTATCTTTAATAGTAAGTGGCTTTAATTCTATCCTTGTTTATTTTAATAACTGATTAGTAACGAATTCATGAAGGCTGCTTCTTAGAATATCAAGTTTTTCTAACCACCAGGTTTAGGTTATCAATCATTTCGCTTTTTTCCATTACTTCAAAGCGAATCATGTTTAGAGACTTAAGAGGTCTGATCAACTGACTATCAGTTCTCAAAGCACTCAAAGCGCTTTAAGCCTAACAGCTCACTATAATCATGTCCCCATTAGCTGTAACAACCCCATTCTAACCACATCTATACTTGTACTAAACGACATTAATAATTGCGTGTTAGAGTTGCATTCAGCATCGAGGGGCATCGTTGCAATTAATGATGTTCCCGCTTAAAGTAATTTAAGCGATATGTAAGTAATCTCTGAAGGGAAAACTACGAAAGTGTGTTAATTTTCTAAAGTAGTGAATTTTGTTTAACGACTAACAGTGGTTTTATTTTGCCGTTTTTTTGCAATTATAAAATTATTTCGAAGAAAATGCGATGGTTTTATATGATGTGAGGAATTGACATATTGTTTAGAGAATTCTAGTTTTAATTTTTATTGATTGAACCTAAAAAATATACCTGTAGCTGTCAGTTCAAGTCATTGTATTGTTTATAAAAAAACAACTAAAGGAATTAGTCTCAATTAAGGCCAGTATCAATTACTATAAAAGGAGCATAATGAACGTTCACAATAATCTAAAAGCAGAAACTGGGAGTTTCGAAACTATGCAAGTTTCGGGTTTCGGGTCCGTCAATAAGGCTCAAATAGGGATTAGGCCAGAACTCATCTCATTAGTTTGATTGCACGAATCTGCAGCAGTGTTGCGATCATGACATAGTTGCGGCCCAAATTGATTTCCTTGTGAAAGCCTTAGGTAAGTCCCACAAATCAAATTAACGTCCTAACTCTGTTGTGTGCGCTTGGCTGCTACTAAATTGTGGACGTTCAATAATGAGACATTATTTATAGTAATACAATAATGATGTATCGCATTGTGTAGAATAGATATTAAATTTTATTAACTACAAATGGATTAAAATGTATTTTTAGCGGTCATAACATTGAAAAATTATCCCATTTCCTAATCTCACTCGAATGTTTCCATAGTGTTTGCAACAACGGTAACTTATACCCATAATATCAAACCCTAGCGCCGGTTATTGCATTCTCCGCATCCAAACATCCCAATGACGCTTATAAATAAAAACTTTTGATACAAACACCAAACAATATACTAAAACGGGCACAATACGTTTAAAAAAGTTAAAAGTACACAATAACATCCCATTCTCGACGCCGCTTTAAAGCAATAAGTCAGCCGGTATTTCACACCTAACATTTGCGTGCTGTACCTCTAAAGTGAGAATAAACAAGCTAACTTTTGCCATTCCACAATGTGGGATAGGGACCGGGTTTTATTCACACCCCCCACTCAAATTTAACTTGCCAGATTACATGACTGCACCAATGCTGCTTCTTAACTATGCTGCCGAAAAGTTTCGGCGGAGCTGTGGTGTATGTATCAAGGAAGTATCAGGTGTAATTTATTACGTGAGTAAAAGAAAATCTGTGCGTGCTAACTCTCAAGCGTAAGATGAAATTAAAATGACAATTGACGAAACAACAGACGTGTCATGGTTTCCAAAAACCTAGAATCAGTGAGATGAATGCTGAATTTATGGATTCGGATTTCATAAATCTTGTTTGTGTACATGAGTTTTCACCCAAAATGGAAACTTATTTATTACCACGAGATATAATTACAAACAACTGAAACTCGTGTTGTCACACTTCTTACGTTTTAAACAAACAACAAAGATGGATTCCAGTAATTATAATCCGGTAACATTATACTTCGTACAAATTTTGTATTATATTAATGTCTACCTCAACAAGTTTTAGTGAATCGATACAATTTGTATTGTACTTTGTAACAGTCCCATTCAGATTTTAATTAATTGTCAGAAACTGCGGACCGTTTGATTGAAACAGTTCGAAGAACTTGTTTGACATTGTTTAGACAGGTTTCGGGAACAATCCGTGTCTATTCGGATTACAGGCTTCTTATAAGTATTCTGGATTAATCAGAATACGATTTGTCATAAAAGTTGGGGATGTCTACTTGTAACTTGAACTGGGTATTAATTTTGTTTTAGATACAATTAATTTTCTTAATTTTGACGTTTGTGAAGCTTTTTACATATTATTACTATATCACAAGTAATACCATGTCAAAGCTTGTTAATGGGTACTCATTTATGCTCCTGTACATTTCTAGTCAATAAATAGAAGTTTTAACTTATGTTTAGCTAGATATTTGGAAGATAAAAGATATAACAAGAAGTCGAAACAAGCAAACATGAAATAGTGCAACGTGTTGACTAGACATAATCATAATTAACATTAATCTAAAACAATCGGTATGTAAGAGCAAACGTGAGGTGAGATTGCTTGAGATACCTCACACACACACACTTTCAACATTCAAAATACCAATATTAACTACACCAATATCAACACATCAAGCACAAATTATATTCTACAATCATGCAAACAAAAACACACAGAACTACAAATCTAAAAGCCAAAAGCAGTTATTTCGGTAGTAAATTTGAAAGGGATTATAATACATGTTACGGCACTTTGAAGTACCAACGCACTGAGAGGGCCGATTTATATATGTCCGCAAACAGTCTAATTTGCATGTACAAGACAGACGGATGGCGTAATTTTCTCTGTCTCATATTGTATAAGGAGCTTATACTGTTCTTATTGGGCGTTAGTTGATCGTCTTGAAAGAGCCTCCCGGGGTGTTATGCAGGATGTACGAAAGGATTTTCTATTTATTTTGTTGGTTTATTTCCTTAGAAGTTGGGTATTTAATTTGTATACATTATCTGTTGTTATTAAGGAAATATTTTATTTATAAACGTTTAAAGGATTTTTCGTTTGATTTCTTTAAACATCCAACCTTGTCAATGTCTTATAGTTAGATCGTATTAATAAATGATATAAACAAAATTATACATACATTGAACTTTAAAAAACATAGCTGTTATTAAACGCTCCTTCAGTTTTCAAACTATGATGTGTTAGTAAAATAAGTTACAGAAAGAAGCGCCCGGGCTAACAGCGCCATCTCTTAGCAGTTTTAGGAGCTAAACATTCTACACACTCTTGCAACTTTGTTTTGTACATGTGGGTGGAAGATTACGTTGTTTGTACTGCAATAGGTTTCAGATCTAGTGTGTTATTAGGTCGGAATGTAGGAATTGTGGGTTTTCAAAGGTTTGTGATATATTACAGAGGAATGGATGATTCACAAGCTAAGGTAAAATGCATGATGATAGGAAACATATAAAATTGTAAATATACATAAAGTAATTTTTTTACCAAATATATATTTATCTAAAATACATTTTCCGGTCCAAAATAACGGTAAAATGCAAATGCGAGAACAACATTTAACAAATCAAGTTACGAATTTATTTTGGTCCCCTATTTTGTCGGGATTTTCATTTCAACATAATGTCATACCTGATTTCGCAGGCCTTCATGAACGCGCGAGCGAGACGCAGGCACGTTGGGGCGAAAGTAGAAGCGGGACAGCGTGGAAAACTTCACGTACAAGTTTTAAAAGTTCAACTTTAGCACATTTAAAATTGACTTGGAATTTAATTTGAATTTTTTGTCATAGAACTATGAGTCTTATTTCTTTTGCAATTAGTGTTTACCGGATTGATATTGTTTTGGATGTGGGTCCATGAATGCTGAAAGGTGACTGGCGTCCGGCAGATACGGCAAGCAACAGGCTGTCATAGGGGCGGAGTCTTCGGCAGTCGCGGCTGCGCATAACACCGTCCGTTGCTATGACGACGCCTCTTTCAATGTTTGTGATTGCGCGAAACTCCGGAGGTTTTTGAAGGAAACTTTTGCTTGTGATTGACGCGTAATGTTCGTAATTGTGTTCGCCTGTTGGCGGGCATTTAAAGGCTTTATGTATCGATGTGTGGCTTCGGCTATGATTTGCTCCAGTTATAGAATTTCATATTTGGGATATGATTTTGTATAATGATGAGGAAAATTCGGAGAAACATTTATTTACCAAATATGCAAATACTGTTGTTATTCACCAATAAACGAAAATAAAAAAAATCTGTTATCAATTTAAATTCAATTAATTCGTCTGGCTTGCCTGATGAAAATGAAATCTTTCCTTCTAAAACTAGCTTCTTTACAAGACCTCTCCTTTTAGCATGTTTTAACATTAGTCGGGTCAATGTCACGTTGAAAGCGAGTGCAGTGTTATGGCTTACTGGCCGCCCCACTAAGAGCACTGCGCTATAAAGTTCTGTTTTCACTTTGAGTAAGAGCCTCTATACATCGTAGTATATAGGGAGTAGGTAGGTACGTTCAATTTTCAATAGAAGCTCGGAAAGGAAGCCGTGTGGTGTGAACAATAAAGTTCAGCTGTACCAGTCGTGGTTGGTGTGTAGGTTTGTAAACATTTGTAATCGTTACATCAAGACCAGTAGTTGTAAAAAGAGCTCTATAATATCTTCGAGTTTTTTCTTAACATCTGTACCAATTCAATATTTCATCCATCCAGAGTTTCTACGACCATTTACAATGGATTTAAAGAATGTGTCAATCATTTCGAAAATTATAATCATTGTCTTCATTTTCAAAGATCATCACCATTTTTAGAGATCATCCCAATAAAGTATAGCAATCAAAAAAGATACACAAAATTAAAAGAAAATTGTGCCACAAATCCCGAAGCAAGAAAACCATTATAATTTTTAATTTCCAACATAATGTTTCCATTACAGAAATACTTAAAGTTGATCTCAGCTTTGATCTGGCGGATCAAAAACGTTTTTACCTTGACAAGAAAACAACGATTAATTACCATTTATCTGAACCTGATACCGGCATGATAGCGTTTAATTAAATACGGTAATCCTTACTTGGGTTACAAAAACAATGGGAGAAGTTGTAAGCTTGTTTTTTTGTCTCTAATTAATTCGGTGTCGTGTACTCAAGAAGATCTTTATCTAATGGGATTAAAATGTATAATTGTTTATTTCTAGATTTTTATTTTAATGGCGTATCGTAAGAAAAAAACTTTCAATCAATATTATTAGCTTTCAGGTTTTTTTTTATTAAACGTGATAGGAAACTATTTTTTGATTGTGATATTAATGACGTTATAGTCGGGCCACTATCTTAATTCAGAAACAAAATCCTTGCTCTATTTTTATTCGTAAATCAACATGTCAGTATGTCTTTACATCACGATGTTCATCAAGGCACCTAATTTATTCCCATCCAAATGAGATTCTGTTTTCTAAAGCGCAAAATAAACAGACAATTTGATGTTAACAAATTCCTAAGCGTTTAACTTCAAACAATTATAAATTGCAGTCAAAGCAGACAAGTAACTTCTAAAATATTTAGACTGAACTTGTTAGCCATTCCCAAAGAACTCTACTGAACACTAATAAACTCATTCCACAAAGATTGCAATATAAACTTAGTACATCAAATGTTTTACTGTTCATTAAGATGTTAATATACTTGTAAGTTGTACATTGCTCGTTTTGTACGAGATTTTATAACGCAACTTCACCTGTTACTGTCAAGGTACGCGGTACAAGTAAAAAGTGTCGCCTGGAGGTGGAGTTGGGAAGAATGGCTGTGGTATGTTTGTATTACTTTGTTAATTTAAGTATATAGGAGTTTAAAAGTGAAAAGTTACCAACTATGCTGCTTACTTTGTGTTAGGCAATTGTTTAAGTGAAACTTAATGGGTCTTTTAGTAAACTATTACTGCAGAACTTACTGTTGTAAGTAGATTTTTTTATTTATTTCGTTATGTTTGTAATTCGACAACGGTTTTAGGAATATACAAGAATTGATGACCAAAAGTACTTTTAGACATAGGTACATTAAAATTATATATATTATGATGGTTGATTGAAAATTCTTAAAATATAACGTGTAACAGCGATATATTATTGAACAAATAAAACTGTTGATTTGCATTTAATTTAGTATTACTTTCAATACAAAACCAAAACAAACCAGCCAGTCATCAACACACCAATCTTAATTCTAACTCACGGCTTCAATTTGTACAAAACACTACGTGACTTCAAGCCATACCCCACCAGTCCCACAGGACAGCGATCCCTTGATAACCCGAAGCACGCAACAGAACAAAAATAACACCACAACAATCCTTCTAAATCAACTCAAGTAAAAAATCTTATAACTAAACAATAAATAAATATCTCGGGACAATTCCACACACGGCCATCTGATCCCAAGCTAAGCAGAGCTTGTGTTATGGTAATCAGATAGCTGATAAACATACTTATATATTTCTAAATACATACATACATATTATAGATAAATCACACCCAGACACAGAACAAAATGATCGTGCTCATCACACAAATATTTGTCCTGGGTGGGAATCGAACCCACGACCTCCGGCTTAGCAGTCAGGGTCACTAACCACTAGACCAAAATCCGTCCGAATCAACTCAAGTAAAAAATCTTATAACTTGTTCTAAGTTGTTTTTAAGACTGTGTCATTAAACCCGCGGTTACCCCGAGGTTGCTGTCCAGGTAAGATTGCAGACTGAACCCTAAAGGGGAACTTTCTTCATGGCCGATAAATTACTGAGTCACTTTTACAGCTCAGGAGAACATACGGCGAAACTTTCGTGTGGTTGGTGCAAGTGGTGAAAAGTAGCGGGGTAGAGGTTTTTACGAAGATTTTAGTAACCAAATTGTACCTTATGGTGAAATTTGACAATGACGTTCAAAAAGTCAAACTATACGCAGTTACGGTGTTTAGCAGTGAGAGATTGACGAAGAAGAAGAAGTCAATGTAATCAAAAAATTAAGGCAACAATTATAAATATAGTTGTTAGAAGGTATCAGTGAGTAATCTTTATTCACGTTTGAATATCATGAATAAAAAAACATAAATGTGGTTTATCTAATAAGTAAAGTATGGCAAATAAGATCGAAAAAAAACTAGCAAAGGGCTCCAGCTTCAAACGCATGAAAAATACTGATTTATTATGCTTATAAACCGTTCTCTTGAAACAATATTTATTAAAAAAATCGCAAGTATCCATTGTGTAGTTTTAAAGATCTAAGCATACGTAAGAAGCGGGGATCGACTTTGACTACTATGTATTAATGACTGTTTTAGACTTAGCAGTACTACATACCTATATATATGTTACAGTCATAGTGATTAATGAGCGATTATACATAATGACTAGTCATTATGGATAATAGCTAAATTCACTAGACAGTGTAATAAATTAATCACATTATCTAGCTATTATTCATAATATCGTGTCAAAGTTAGCCAAAGTAATAATACGGTCTTTATCTTAGGTTCACCCATGTTTGATCGAACAACGTTTGATATAATATTACTCAATCGAACAACGTTTAAGAAAATCATCACTTTGTATAATGTCGTTTGACATAATTTTCAGTTCGTCGAATATTTATTTGCTATATCAACATTTGCGCTAATGATCGAAAGGTATAATGTTCATTTGATATCCACAATCCTGCCTAAAAAAAAACCTAACCTAACCTAAATTAGGTGAGGTTAGGTTTTTTTTTGTTTTTTTTTTTTATAACATCTATGTTTATTGAGGTGAAAATATTATCTTATGTTATTTTAATTGTTAAAATAATCTTTCTGATATGTATGCTTAAGGAAAATTGAAATACAAATTTATTCTTAAACGAATATCTACTTGTTTTATCACTTTATCTAATTCTTTGAAGATATTATGTATAATAGCTAGTTAATGTGATTAATTTTGTGTGAATAATCACTTTATCCAAATTGAGTAGATATTATTCATAATGACTAGTCATTATGTATAATATCTAGATTAATTACTTTGGCTGTAACATATATAAGCACGGTCAATGCCGCTAATGCTTACCACATAGACCAGAACATAAGCCCCAGTTGCATTAAGTGGATAATCCCTGAGTTCATACTTTCATCTGTTTAATGGATGCAGTGAAACCCATATATTGCCGTTAGGCGCTTTTTATGCTCTCCATGGCGGTATTGAGTGGGTATAGCGGCTGTATAAACGCTTTGTTATGACTCGCTTTGAGGATTAGCTATGTCACGGATTGTTGTCCAGACAGGCTATACAGTTGCAGTTCTTATTATTTTGTTTATCTGATTATTCATCAGATAAACAAAATAATAAGAAGTCATTATCACTTGATACAAAAACCGTGAAAAAAATATAAATTGATAAAAGTCAATTCAATAATAATGTTCATCACCTAATGGACTTTCTAACAGATACTTTACTTGTGTACTTCTTATCTCATGTATAAAATTCCCGTGTCACAATGTTACCATACTCCTCCGAAACGGCTCTACCAATTTTTCATCCCTAGTTTTTTTGTTTGCGAATGAAGTCGCGGGCAACCAGCTAGTATTCCTATAGATTACAATCTTTAAATCCACGTTATCCCTTATTTCCCTTGTTATAAACTCCTTCGTAACTTCATATTAGTTTTCCACCGGTGCACAGCGTAAATTTACCATGCCGTCAGTGAGACACAAAATCGCAGCATAGAAACTACTAGCTATACGACCATTAATTTGATGCAACTTTATGTCCGCCATTTTTGTGTGGAACCATGTTGAAGCTTGTGATAGTATTGAATCAATTATGTTTTAGATTTGCATTAAATACGTTTTTTGTTTAATGTATGACGTAGTAAAAGGTTACTATGATTGACGGTTCCATGCTAATAATTATAATGTTTACAAAGCTTACAACGTGAGGTGCATAGTGATTTACTTTCATGGTTCTATCAATAAACGTAAAAGCAATTTGTTTAACCGTTTTTGTTTTAAACCCGCCATACCAATCATTATATATCTTGGGGCTGTCACAAACATTCAATGCACATACACAAAGACCACTAAGAGATAAACAATAGTTTCTAAATCATACAAATTTACCCGACGCGGAGTATGGCTCACATTCGTCTAAACTTGCGTGCCCACCATCCAAAACAGAATAAACACTATTATACAAAACGCAGTTTCAAATATCCTATTGAACGGCCAAAGAATACATTTACGAAGGACAAGTGTATTGTGATCTATTCCGGAAGATTTGCGAACAGAGCCATTGCACAACAATATAGATGCCGAAATGCACAGAAAACACATTTACTACAATCCATCATAACGGATTTGTGGATTCCGTACGTCATAGCGAACCCCTGAGTCCCTGCTAATGCTGTCTAAGGAACCTGCGAGTTGCGGAACCCTAAATATAAATCAACATAGTTTTGATTAATTAAAGTTTCCAACTATTCTTTGATAGTTACTCGTATAGTCTAAATTATAATAATTAATATTGATGGTTGGTTCTAAAAAGTTACTTATGAATTCAATGTAAATGTTATTGCGGTTGATCAATGATCCTACTAATATTATAAACTTGAAAGTTTTTAAGTATGGATGGATGTTTGTTACTCCTTCACGATCAAGCGCTGGGTTTACTTTGTTGATATGAAATTTGAAATAGAGTTAGCTGACCACCGGAATTAGCACATAGGCTAACCTTAACGGATTGCAACAGAGAGGGTTAATGTTTTGGAATCTACAACTGACATTCGCGTGGGCGAAGTCGCGGGCAACAGCCAGAACATTATGATTTATCATGCTCAACTCTATCTAATTCCTTCTTGCTTCCAAGTCTCTCTTACCGTTGAAAGTACTCTTGCATACCCTGCTTTCCTTCTCTAAGCCTTTTATTATATTTAAAATTCCCGCGTATACTTTTACCGGCTTTTAAAAGAAGTCCTCCGATCCCGTGTTGATTCGTTCCAACTCAAACATCAAATTCTGCGAACTTACCTGTAAACAATGAAAAAAAAAAAATATTAGCCTCCTTAATTGTTTGGGGAAAATAAATATTTTCCAAGTCCTTTGTTTTCTTTCTTACATTTATGTTTTCTTTTTAAAAGAAACTTCGTAAAATTACGTTTTTATTATTGAATTCTATGTTAAAAGTCAATAAGTAAATTCGAGAATACAGGTTTATTAAATCGAGTTTTGAGGAAAATAAAATTGAAGCAAAGTAATAAACACGAATCAAAATCAAAATCAAAATCAAAAGTCATTTATTCAAAATAGGCTACAATGTAGCACTTTCCGAACGTCAAAATCATATTAGACAGCACCCCATCGCCCACCCTTCACCGCTTCCTGTGCTTTCGCTACGGGAGAAGAAACGGCGCAACAAACTCCCCAGCAGCACGCTGTCTTTCTTTTACATTATAATAATATTATAGTAAGGTAGGAACCGTGCCAGATAAATCAATGTTTTAGGTCGATAAAAACTACAAAAAAAAAAGAAAAAACTTAATTACTGAGCCCAAGGTCAGCAGACCGACCAGCCACCGCAAGCAGCACCCGTTCACGAGTATGACGCAGGGGTCAGCCATCACCTCCCTCGCCATATTTGAGGGAAGGAGGTGACCCGACCCGAGACGCCACCGCAAGCAGTGGCGACTAAGGGAGCATGACGAATCTGCTGCCGGCTTAATAAATGAATACAAAGTAAAACTATACCCAAGCACTGATTCATGGCACAATAAAATGAATGAATGAAAGACAAAATAAAATGTGTCGCGAAATATCGCGTTGAGTACAATTTGTAACTGCGTTAATATTAAGAAATTACAATGTACTTTTATACATAGAGCTATAACCTAATTTTTATTAAAATTACATTAAAAATTGGTGTGGTATGTCGATTCACACCATAAATCTAATGCAAATCTTAATCTTATTTCTTTGTTTGTAATACCATTTTACAGTCAATAGTTTTGCTATATCGTAAGACCAAAATCAATTGCAACAATGCTTAATGGAAACAACCACCTTTAAGACCTCGAATTAAATTAATAAATCATTTAAGTTAAATTACAATAAATCGTTTACCTATAACTAATGAGAAACAGAATTAAAAGCATCATTTTCTCGCCGCAAAATAACATAGTCCGTAATTCAAAGCCCAATTCGAACTACGTAAACAATGTACAAATTTAGCCGAATGCAAATTGAACCCAACCTCAAAAACAGAAGCGCTAATGAGCGAAGCAAATAATAATTATTCGTGTAGCTAGGATTGTTATAATTATAATTTTAACATTCGGTAGCACACACTGAATATTTTGCCGGCGTCGACTCATTTGTTACCAGCTTATTAGCGCCGTGTTTCTGGAGCTCAAGATGCGCTGGTTTTGAGTTGTGGTTGATAGATGTGGCGTGCATAACATGCTACCAAGAGTACGTAAACTTGAACCATTTAAATAGAACTCTAAGAAATGATACTACCGTAATTAAATGCCAGAGATTACTATTGTTAACTTGTTATTATTTCACAGGTACTTTGTTTTTTAACATAGTAATTTTAATAATTATTTATGCAAAATAACAACCGTAAAATACTTATGCAATCATGTGAGACTAATCAATCTATTTTAAATCCAAGAAGTAAAACGTTAATTCCCTCCCAGTAGTTTACATCTACTTCTAGGATTTAAATGACTGCCGTCGTGCTTGTGAGCAGTCTGCATATCATTGTAATTAGTTACAAGAGATACTTAATGCGCCAAGATACAAATAGTCTAGAATATACTGTTCTGTTAATAATAATTACATTTTCAAATTGCTGAACTTTTAAATAAAATATGCAGAAGTGTTGTACAAAAACACAAAATCGAGGAACTGCATTCAAGATCGTATTCGATGAAATCAAAGAAATTTTGAGAATTACTTCTCTTTTTTTTAATAAAACGTTTCACAAAAATCATGTAGAGTTCTTACAGGCAAAATCCTACTTACGTACCTAAATATTCAAAAGCACAGTTCGTTAGAGCGATGTGAAGCGACCTGAATAATAATATAATAAAGTGCACCAATAACTGCGACCGCAGGAATATTATGCTCCCATAAATATTACTATGTAATTCCATTAAAACTTAATTGCATCTCCATAACGAATTAAGTGCATCAGGTTGTGAAACCGAGGAAGGAATCAATTATTGTGGAAAATGGGTCATACTGCCGCTATATTGTAATATAATAATAATTAATGATGCATGCTAGTGTGGCTTGTATCGTAAAAGCTTTATTATTTATTATTTTTAACATAGGAATGAATAACCCAAGACCAAGAGAAGTGGTAGGGCCAGGTGGAGATAGAATGATGAACTGGACTCTTATAAGAAAGAATGGACTTTCACTTACCAAGGAGAAGGCATTAATGAGGAAAGGAAGGTATTTATCGAACAGTGGGACAACATGGATTTGCAATAATAAATGTACTTTAAGGTATTAAATTACCCTCTTCGTTGAGCACCTGTCTGTTTAAATACTTTTAACTTGGCGTTTTAGTTGATATGTGTAGGTTTATAAAATTAAACCTAAATACTCGTAGTACGTGTGTTTGTGTATGCATAGTTATTTGAATTCAGATCTTAATGGCGCGTTTTCGTGAAATTTAGGTTGAGATACACAGCTCCGAGATTACGAATTCAAACTAACATGGATGTCGATGATTCTAACTAACCGTTAGTTAGTTAGAATCATCGACATCCATGTTAGTCGCTGTCGCTTTAATAAAAAATAACATTAAAATATTTACAACGATATACCCAAGGTCTAATTCTCTACTTATCTTATGACAAAGTCATCATCGCGTTGGGGGGTAGATATCTAAGATGTTATGATCTTTCCTCTGCAAAACAACTTACAATTACGTATTACAAGATCCGCCAGATAGGCGACGTCATAATTAAGGTAGAGACAAACTAATCCCACGTATTATTATTTTATTTATTACTAGCCGTTAGTGTCCCACTGCAGGGCAAAGGCCTCCCTTTCCTCCTTCCAGATATCCCAGTCTATGGCTAACTGGGGCCAGTTTGATCCCACGTATGCAAAGAATTATTATATCTGGTCAGTCAGTTATAGACGTAAGACTGTTTAACACATAGTGTAGAACCCTTACCCTTTGCAACGTAAAATTGTGTTTTATACTATGAATGTTTCTATTAGTAGTTTAATTGTGTTTCTATCTTAGTATCACTCTTTGAAACTACGCAACAGAGGAAGAGAGAAAGGTTCAAGAGGAAGGTGTATATGTATAATACCTCACTATTCCACCCGTACGAAGCTGGGGCAAGTCTCTAGTACTATATAGAATCAAGAACTCCACAACCATAATGTTGCATGCACACAACTTGAGACTAGTTTGACTCTACCTTAACTCTACATTTGACATCGCTATACGTACGATACTGTAGCAATAACTTAGAGCATCGTTAGTGCGCTTTGAGTCCCGTCATTTACTCTCTTACCCTACAAAGAACATTCATTAGGATTTGAACCCCTGGGCAGGTAAATAGATAAATACCTTGTAATAACATACTTTACCTCAAGCAAAGGAATTTGAATTGGAGATCACTGTATGTGGTTATAATTTACCTAAATTATATCAATTTTGCGTTTGATTTGAATGTTAATCAGCTTGCTTGTTTGTACTGAATATAATAGTTTATTAACGTTCTGTAATTTCTAGAAATGTTCCTTGTAATTTTCTTTAACATTTTCAATATTTCTATAGAAAAACACGTTATATCTGGGCTCAGGTTTACGTTAGGGTTAAATCGTATTTTTTACGTTTTGCAGTTTTACATGAAGCCATGTAAATAAATGTATTGAATCAATTAAAATGAATTCCTTAGAAAAACATTGTGATTGAAAAACAAATATAGAGACTGGATAAGTACCAAGTAATTGAAGATTTTTTTTTATTTTTCTTCATAAAACTCCATTTGCATCACCTTTAGCAAACAATATGAGTATAATAAAACATAATCACCAGTTTTAGTTAAAATCATCTTTATCTTTACGTACAACCAACAAAGTCAACATAAAAACTATCCAAAAATTAACCTAAACGATCCAGCAATAAAAATCTTAACCACCAATGTCTCAACTATTCAGAGGCAGTAAGACGTATAGCGTATACCCATTCCGTTCCCGTGTCTTTCAACTTGAAACTGTTTTATGGTAAGAACGTGAGACCAAGGCGGGTACTTAGCCAGTCGTAAATCTAGCCAGACGATATACCTAGTTTATGTACTTAGACTTTGTTATTTATACGTATGTATATATTAATAGCTTTTGTGGTTTTTATGGGACGTTAAGGTTTACATGGATTTAAAAAGGATAGGATTTTAATTTTATGTTTGTTTTGGAAATGGCTAGGTTAGTGACCGCGTCTGTTAATGTAGAGTCAAGCCTGTTTATAACGCACATGATATGTATAAACAATTTGCTTTATTAATACACAACTTATTTTGTTTTTCGTGAACTATTTACCAGTCTTATAAGCAGAACACAGTAATTCTTGGAATGAACTCTAAACAAATGTTTTGTAGACTTGTTAACCTCTAACCTGGCATATTTTTTTCAAACAGAGGTAAACCGAAACCTTAGACTACTTTTATTACAAAATTCAACCCCGTACCACGAAAACTGTAGATAGAGTATCTGATCGTTACTTAATTAAATAAATGATATGAATATGAATGTTGTCAGTAACGTGGAAGATTTTAACGTGATTTTCCGTAAAATATAATTATAACGTTTTGATACTAATGTTTATGCTTTAATATAGGTGCTTTGTGTTCATGAATAATACCAAACATTAAACTGATCAATTAAGCTCTCATTAGCTAGAATCTAAAAAAAAATATTCCAAGGGTTTATACCGTAATTTTTCATAATTTCCGTAACTGTGGTTAATACGTTGCTCAGTCTACTAATAGTAAACTCTCCTACACAACATACTCAATCAACCTCTCAAATAACAGAACCAAAACACACGAAACACAACTTTACAATAATGTTAACAAGAATAAATTGAGCTGCGCACTCGCGAATCGTTTTTTAAAATTGCCGGAATCTGCCTACCGCGCGGGTTGCGGTGTGAAACGAAAAAATCGCAGGTATCGGCGAAAAGCCGCCGGCTTGAATTTTATTCACCTTTTTGGAAGGCACCGAATCGACTGCCGACCAGTTATTATTGTGTTTTATAGAGGAAAAGTAATAATGCTGATGCCATGACTGAGCTCTTTCGTACGGATATATTTTTTGTTTATTTTCAGGTGATAGGTAGGTCTATATTAAATTTTGATTGCTTTTGAGTTATGAGTTTGCTGTTGGGTTGTGTTGGTTCTTATTGAAGATATGAATTTAATAGATTTGCTATAGTTGTAAAATCAAATTATTCAGTAGTTTGATTGACTTCAGGACTTGAATTTTTGACGAATAGCATGAAAGCTTTTTATTCTATTTTCAAAGGTATGTTAAAGATCCTATTTTACACAATTTACTGTCCAAACCGTGATATACTCCAGGAATAAATAATACTTATCTTCACTCCAAGAAAAAGTAATCCAGCTTCCGAATTCGATCAGTTGTTAGATCGGCGAGGTTCGTGCGCGTTCGGCTTTCTTGATAAAATGTTGCTGACGTTATTTCTCCACACTTCGCCTATACAGTTTACCGCAGTTAACATTTTTACCTCACATGCAGGACCGGACTTAGGTTTTGTTTTGTAGCTAGAGGAAAAACTTTTTATTTGAAGCTTGTTTACCGTGTTGCACTTATATGTATCACGACCTATGCCTAGAACTATAATAGAGCAGACTATCATTGATTTTTTTTTATAGCTCCTCTCGATTTATTATTTTGTATTTAAAAGAAGTATTGTAACTCTACCTATATTGAATTCGCTCTACCATTCTCTTCACATAAATTCGTAATAATGTATGTACATTTATTATTGTTTTCCAAATCCACCCCACATTCGAGAGTCCGTATAAATTTTTGCGAGATGTGATGAATAGAAGGATCCTTTTAAAGATTTTCTTCATATTCTTTTCACAGGTTCTGTTTCGGTCAATTGCTACGTGTTTTGTGCGTGGTTGTGGGTGACCGCTCACTTAGTATGTTTCTTTCTTTTTATATTGAGGGGTTTTACGAAGCAGTCCGGTTTTCGATACGAGGGCGTTTTTGACTGATGAATGAAAATGGAGTATTTTATTTCGTTTCAGCGCAGAAAAAGTGGCTTAAACATGCTAAGCATGGCTAATAGGCCTTTATTTTTACCTGAAATTGTCTACTCTAAAATTCTCACGTACCAATAATATAGAGCTTAAAAGTAGAAACTGTCGCAATCATCCTAGCGTGATCTCATTCAATTTGATTTACTTTACGTTAGTACAAAAAACTTTTCTAGATTAAACGAATAGTCTCGATACTTAATTCTGTAGAAAAACCTTCTTAAACTATCGAGTTCCTACGAAAGCTCTTAGTTAATTCACAAATTAAGAAAATGGACTGAACGACAGGCTCTAGTTAATTCAACAGTAATCGTTTGAACCCCAAGAGACCAACAAGCGGTTTTATGGATAGCTGGGGCACGCGGATTCACTTGACTAGAGTAAGTTCTCTTTAGTTTTAGACGTGAAGTAATTCATGACAAATAATATGGAATTGTGGGTCAGTAATGTGGATAAAATTTTATCGTCGTTCGTGTGATGGGAGTAATGGTTCTTTTGTTTGATTTCAAAGAGAAAGAAGCAAGAAACCAGACTTTGAACCCAAATACCTAATATATAAAGAAATAGTTGTACCATTTAAGTCTTTTATTTTAAAGTAAGTTAACAAGACTTAGTGACAACTAACTAAATAACCCTGTATTATTTTTAAACATTATAATTTTTATATCGCTAGCTTAAAACTTGTTCATAATGCGATTATTACTAAAACAAACTTATAACAACATACTAAATACAACAAGGAGGTATTAATCACGTTTAAAACTCTTTTAAGCCAAAAACAGGTCGAACCATATTGAAAACTGATCCAAACTTCACCACGTAGGTTCATTGTAAACTCCGCGGCATAAAAATTTTCATAATGCTCCTGGCAGCTGATGCAATATTAAATTTTAAATATCGAACGCTTGTGTCGCCCGACATTCAATTTGCCGCGAAATCTCTGTTCGAAGCCGTTGAACACACGACACTAAAATAACGGTTTTGATGGCGGTTGCAGGCGGGTGATTTAAAAGATCGTAATGTTCTTAATGGCGTTATACGGTTTTACTATTGTCTCGCGTGACGGTTATTTGAGTTTACCAGTCGGTTTTTGTTTTGAATCGTTTATTAACAAAAGATTTTGCGAGCTGGTATTTGTAGTTTCAATTAATAATATGTTGTTTTAGCCAAATAAACGACGTGCAGCTGTGGACATTCTATAGAATAGCCATCCTCAACAGTGTGAAAACTACAAAGAAAATGCAAATTGTTTTTCGCCTTGAATATTTTCAATGGTCCTACTAAGAATACTGGCAAACATTACAAATTCCCGGCTCTTAGGTTCTCGCCGAAACCAGCTCATATTTACCAAGTCAGACGTACATAACAGCCCCAACGCTTACATTCATGTGACCACGTTGCCATAAAAAATAAGGATAATGTGTTACTATGACTATATAGATATTATAGCTCATTTGTAACGCTAAACTGCTTTTTTATGTGCTAGCTGGGGAAGTAGCATAGATTTATAGTTATGACAACGTTATATTATGCCTCATTGGTCTCTGGTTGCAGACGCGACTGGTAAGCATGGCCCATAATTTAAATGGCCAGGTTAGAGAAAAATATTATTGGGGTTATCTTGATAGTATGAGATTTGCTATCGTCGTCGAAAATAAAATCGAGTATCCTATAAATATTTTATAAGTAACTGAAGATAATATCCGTATACCGAATATGATGTTATTTTTGAGAAAAAGCTGCAAATATATTGTATTAACATGACCAAAGTGTGAAACACTGAACATTTTTGTTAAAAATACAACACAAAATATTTCATCCGCTACGAGCCCAATAACAAATATTATTGGTAATTACGTAAACATTATGAACTAAATAAAATAATCAAGTGGACACAATTAATTACGCGGGCAATATGATTAACGATAATTAATAGTAAACAACCGGACAAATTAATAAAGCAAATATTTCAGGTGTAATTTGGTTCGCGGTGACACTTCTGATCTGGCTTAACATACCTTTGTTAATTATGTGGCAAAATATTAACTCTTTTTATGGTAATATAGTAAATTTAAATTTAGGACAGAATGGTGATATGACGTGTAGTGGGAATGGATAGAAGAATACGCAATGCGTCGGCCTCAAATGATTGGTTGTTTTGAATCACAAGGCAAGAAAAGAAAAACAATTGCTTTTTAGAATCCTTGTTCAAAACCTTTTGTCTATGACTGTTATCACCTATGTAATGGTAGATAGATGATTAATTGATAACATTATACGCTCTGTTCTTATTGACTTCGCTCCGCAAAATATGGTTTTTAATTACTTAAAAGAGTTTCTAATTACCTGTTCTTCGCTCAAAGTATATATTTACCTACAATCAATCTCTCATTTTTGTACACGAGGATAAAAATACGTTTCTGCCACAACCTATTAGATCAATCGGTCGATAGAGAATCCCTAAAGTTTCTTGATACGAAAAAAATCAAAGAGCATTTTTCTCTTGGCCCACATAAAAGAAGTACTGATCTAAATTCAAAAGATTTTCCTCGAATAGAGAGATATTGTGGAAATACCTCATATTAAAATGTAATAAAATTTTCCATTGCTAATATAATTCTGTGGCGTGGACCCGGCCTAACGTTGGCAGCACATACGCTTGTGAATTCGCGATTTATGTAGAATATTTATTTTCTCTCAAATTGGATTGAAATGGAACGCTGTTTGCTTTCATTTTATTTACAATAAAGGTTTACTGAATGCCTGTGTTTGCGCAAATAAACTGTATTACCAACGTAATCGGTTTCATAATCTATTCTTCGTACTATCCAATGTTATCTCTTTAACAAACATTTCCGACGATAAAGTAATTTCATCCGAAACTGAAGGAACAAAATTCTTGACCCACGCCCTCAGCGCAAGCCAAATATTTGTCCAGACAACCAACAACCTCGATTAATATCTTCAAGTTATTTTTAAAACACCACTACACCGGCCAAGTGCCCTCACTATTTATGTCAACAAATTAAACAGAGTCGGCGGGCACGTACGCAATAAAGCTTCCTATGTACACACAGGACTCTCACAATGTCCGCTGGCGGCGCTACCGTCGACCAATCGATAGGCGACCGGTTGCCTAGCAACGATCATGTTGCAAAATAAACAATCAGATTCGGGCCCCTGTCTAGAACAAATTTACTTAGTTATTTTATTACTTGTGTCAACATTTTAGATCGATATTATTTGATTATTTACTCATCGCTGGAGTACTGTAGGTAGCATGTTTTTTTGATATTTTTTTTGTTGGTAAGTTAAGATGGTGTTGTTACCTGCGTGCGCTCCGGAACAATGTGGAAAAGACTTTCGGAATTCTTTGAAGAAACCGAGTCCCAACTATCCTTATGGATACAAGACGAAGAAAGCCAGGGTGGTTCCTGCGTTTACCATACAAGGTAAGTTCAAAAATGTTCATTCAATATCTGTCAAAGTGTAGCTTAGCCTTTCAACTTTGTAAAACAATGAGCTTCCATTCATCATATTCGTGTCGAGGCCTATCAAATATAAAAACAGTCCAGCAACAGCTTGCCAATCCATCAACGAGGTTGCGACAAAAACTGCCTCAGTTTTTCAATGAAATCGAAATCAAGTACAAGACATGAATTTTGAACGCGTGTTTAGGATTAATTTGGGGCAGTAGGTTACTATGATAATCAGTTTGTAGGTAGCAAAATATCGCTGTCTTTGTCCATAAAGTATTTAGTCTGTCAGGGCGTTGCATCTTATCATGTTGTTTTATTTGCTGTAAAGGTATCCCAAATTCTGTCAGGTCTTTTTATCACCAGATTATCAAACCTGTCAGTTTCATCACCATGTGTTATCACCTCTGTGGCTGGCACATCTCTTTCTTTTGTCCTTACTAGTCTCAAAATTTCAGATCTGATCTCTCCTTTTTTTCGACAGCTATGCAAAAGAACACCAGGGTGATACCACCACCGAAATGCGGCGTCTTCGATCCTCAGCCGCCACGTCCCACAATGTTCAGGAAGTGTTACCAGCGAGGCGAGTTCCCTGTTTGCATCGAGTTCACTAACTTCGGCAAGCGGCTGTCGTGGAAGGTACGCTTTGCTATTTTGATTATGAGGTACGTCACTGTGAATTTGACTGGTATTTAGAGACACGTCATTAGTTGTGTTCTGAATAGTAATAATTTAATCAGTGGAGGAGTATATATTGTGATACTAGGGAATTGTGGTACAAATGTTTGTTAACCAACTAAAATGTTATTTATAGCTTAGAAGATACGAGAACTCTTAGTAACAATTTTATAAAGGCCTTGAAAGTTTCGAGCTTAATATTGAAAGACTAACATTTTCATTTTTGTCAGTTCCAAATGTTTGCCTTTATCGACAAGTTCATTACTATTGTTAAAACCTAACCAGGTCACTTAATTTTATTATTACCAATCAACGAAAGTACTTTTGGGTTTACGCTACTTTCATAATTGTGCGTAGGTGATGCCTACTCAAAACTAGTGTTTGCGTAGGTACCCGAATAACCTATTTTCGTGGAATGACGGAAAAAGAGATGTCTGTCGCTTTGACATATCAACAAACGTTGAGTACTGGAATTATTTATTTAGGTTTAATATAACGGAGTACCTCAATCGAACCTAGTGCTTTTAATATTTGAAATAGTGGAACAGGTTGACCATAAACTATATTTATTCATTTTTTTATCAGTTTACACTTAGATGATTGATTCAGCTTAGCAGACAAAGATGTAAATTTTCTAACCTGATTGTATATTGTTGTTAAAGTCGATTCAAAAAGATTTTTATTCATCCATTAAAGTCTGGGGACTTTATTATTCACTTACATCAAGATTTTCCGAAACTCGAGCAAAATCGAATATCATTTTTATACCCAGTTTAATAAGATCTTTGAGCCTTTAATTTCTGAATCTCGGAAATATAGTACGTACTATTCGTAGAATCGAAATATTTTCCAGTCTAGGGAATATGGAATTTAATCAATTTTACGCTCTATTTATATGAGAGGGTAGTAAAGTGAAGTAAACCTTAGATTTATTGGATGATAATATAAAACCGGTTCGAGTTCTCGTTGTATGAAGAAGGGCACTTAAACATTTTAACGAAAATTCTGAAATGGATGCTTATTCCATCGTAGCGGTTATTTTTAGAAATGCTTGATCCAACGAATACCTTTTTTTATAAATGCCATTTTTGAACCATTACTGCTTTACGATTGGTATATTATCTTTTTCAAGAATCTATATGAACAAAAATACCTGTTACATAGGTCCCGATAGAAAAATTGGACTTCCATCACTACCTGCCGATGTTCTTCGATGGCTTATCCGAGAGTTCGTATCCCTTCAACTTCATCGTGGAGAAAGGGATCCACGACCTCGTCACCAAGGGCTCTTACAAAGTCTTGCCGGTGGTGCCACAACTCATCATACCGATTAAAAGTAAGTGGAACTTTGGTAATGGATTTTTTGTATTATTTTTTTAATTTCCGATTTGTAGGCCTGGAGACCATTTTGTCTTGAAGTTTTGAATCTGGAGAGAATCCTGTTTTTTAATGATTTTGTCTTGCGTAAATTAAGTAATGAAATTTAAATTATATCTATAGACCGATCACCACCTTACCTTTTACTTTAAAAAAGAGGCCTTTTCCCAACAGTTGGACGGTTACCAACTGGTATTATTATGATTTTCTGAACTATATCTGTACAGTAAATTGTTGTAGTTCTAATCATATCAGTAACGTTGACCGTGTTGACAATTTTTTACAGTACTGATGTTGGTACAGTTCTAGTGACGATTCTTTCTCTTTAAAACATCCCTAGTTTACACTAATATCACATCAACAATATTTAACCAAATCACCAGTCACTTTTATAACGCGTACAGCTAGAAAACACACTACAGGCAGATAATAACTTATAAGCATTTTCATCGCTACAGAGTGCTCCCCGTCTGAGAGTAATTTAAATTTCCAGTGCGCTTTTATACGATACTCCTCTCGACACGACATTACATTTTTCATAGTGCATTTTGTAGTCTGCATTAATTCTTGACTACTAAGGTTTGCTTGATCAGCCCTCTTTTACGTATTAAGGGATAATGTACGTTCTTTGTGTTGGAGTATGTGACGTTGTCTGATGATGTAATCTCGTGTGTTACTTGTTAATTTTGATGTTTTGTTACTTGATTATTTAGGACGAGTAGATCAATATACACAATTTTTTTTATATTTGTCTCTACATTGAATATCAAACTTATATTTTTTTAATAAAATTAAAATGTTTTGTTTATTTACATAGTACTTACACAGAGCAAGGGAAAATGCATTGAACGGAAAAAATCCGAGTTGTTAAGCCAGAAAATAGATAAAATGAATTACCTTAACATTAACCATCATGTCTAACTACATACTCACTAAACTCCACCCTATTATTACCAATAAAACCACTTGTCCTAACTAATTCCCAGTATCTATTATTACCTACATTCCCTGTACACAGATGCGCTAGCAACAAAGCGTCCTGCGGTGCTGTGCCACGCGCTCAAATGCATCCAGATGCTGGTGACAGGCTGCGACAGAGTCGGCGAGGCTCTCGTGCCCTACTACAGGCAGATATTACCTATACTCAACCTGTTCAAGGATAAAAATCGTGAGTTTTTTTTATATGGATTTATTGGTCGTTTAAGGTTTTTCGTGTAGGATGGGTTGTGAAAATGAGATGCCGTTAGTTGTATTGTAGCGTACTGTCTCACTTTGCTGTGGTTATAATACTGCTTGTAAGATTCGTATTATAGTTATGTTAGTAACGTAAGATTCTTTAAGCTTTTCTGAAGACTTTTTTAGGTAGACTTATCCGCAAATAACAATAATATTATGCTTATTAAAAAAAGTGATGTTTATAATCAGACATTTGTAAAATTTGTTTTAAAATATAAAACATAAGAATGTCAAAGTTAATTTGCTAACTAAGCACATATTAACACAAAACCTCAGTGACAAACAACACAAAAAGTAGACGATACACAGTTAAAGCCTTTATAAAAGCTTATACATTAGTTGGAACGCCACGCGCCGGCGACTATATTAATGACGAACAATTTACGAAACATTAGCCACAGGTAGACAGCGACACAAAAACGGCGAGGACTAAATGATGAAAGAACTGACTGTATTATCGCGGCTATAGTGCTGTGGAATTTTGTGTATATTTGTTGCAATTTAGCTCTTATTCTGTGTTATTAAGGTTGTTTGATTTGACATCCGTCTTATTTCATAGGTTATTGTCATAATAGAACCAGTAGATTTTAAATAATGGGGAAATATTTAGTTAAATTAAAAAAGTGTGCGTAACTAAAGATTTTTGCTCTATATTTTTATCCTTCTCAAAATTGTCGCAAAGTTCACGTAAATTCTGTAGGTTTTCGTAACTAGCAATAGCGTCATTCAATTCACCTATTTCAGATTTCGTCTAAAAATCTCTTGTTAAATTGAGTGACTAATCAACACCAAAACCTAAGAATGTCGAAAAGCATTCAAACAAAAAGGCGAGACGCAACAATGCGGCACTCACTGTCAACGCGACCCACGCACGCCACACATCCCCGAAATTTCACAACCACATGTAATTAATCTGGTCGGATGCCCTGACAAGTCTATTAGGCTGAAAACAATATCTTCTCGGCCTCCACGTGTCAATTATGAGGTGGAATGATTGATGACGTAGTACGACGCAAATCGACTGTGGAGACGTAATTAGGTTTCGAAATTGGAGGCCTTTTTGGTGGAAAAATGAAAAGGTTTTTTTTTTTACTGAGGGTATGTCGGTGTGTTTTTTAGTAAAGACGTGCATGCAATATGCCTATTGTTGGGGAAATACGGGACATATTAAGTGTTTTAGTTTTAACTTAAATTGATAATTTGTTTTTCTGTTTTTGATTTATTGATAAATTGGAATTTCATATCGTATATTAGTTCAAACGTTGATAGTTCAAATCGTTAAGTAAACAATCAATTGCACATACATAAAAGTACTGAAATATTAAAAAAGGTAGACTAAAAAACGGAATAAACTGTATCATACATTTCATCGCCACTCAATATATTAAAAAAGAAAAACCATTTTCAATATCCATATTCCAAACGAGATGAGATTCTGAAAACATATTTTACACTCAATCAAATAACCAGATGCAGATTTTAATAAAAAGCAAACATTTTAGAGGTTATTAATTTAACGGTTCAATTTCAATAGTAGGTGACGGCAAAAATAAACTCTACATTTCGCGGTGTCGACACTTCGAAAGTTTTTTCCCGATATTTAATTATAACTAGTGGGTTGACAGCACTTTGTACCGGTTGAATTATCACCAAAAGCTTTCTCGAGTGTCAAAAGTGGTTTCAGATTTGAACATTGCATTTTCATTCACAAGAAATTGTAGGAAGTATGGACAGGCGTTATTAAACTGCATAAAAACAAAAGCAAAACGAGTTTTTTCGACGTTCGTTGATTTTTGATTTGCCAGCTGTTTTTTGTCTGTTTTGCCAGGTAATATCGGCTCCGGCATCGATCACACGACGACGCGAGGAGAGAATGTTGCTGACCTAATAGAGGATACGTTGCAAATACTGGAACGATACGGAGGCCCAGACGCATTCATCAATATCAAATACATGGTACCGACGTACGAATCATGTGTATTAAACTAATGTGCTTTATCAAATAATCACTAATCACTTATTTGTTTTCTACTTCAACATAATTCAAAATCAAAAATCATTAAGAATTATGTCGATTTCGAAAATCTATTTTATACTCGTAGTTTGGAGTTCGAATGCTCAGTTTTGTTATGCACTTTGTGTAGGCTCAAATAATTATATTAATCAGGTGAGTACGTATTATTAATTTATATGTTGTAATTATTTAAAGTATTTATAATGTACTCGGAAATTTACTTGTTATTTGTCCCTTTGGTATATCGGAGCAAGGAGTTAGTTTATGTGTGGTTTGAAGACAAAGCAGCGGTGAACCGTAAACGAATTAAAATGCCACGCGTTTTCAATTAATGTACAAAATAATTGAATTTCGACAAACATTTATCAATTGGCTTAATCAAGTTAGGTATGAAGCTTTGTTATTCAAAATTAAGTGTTATTTTCTCACTATTGTGATCTTAGAATTCTATTGAATTGTTAATTTTTACGTATAACTACTTACTTACTTAGTACTGTGATCTTGGTTAGGCTTAGTTTTGTTACGTTGAAGTTTCTGTTTTGTTTTGGCATAATAAATAATTGTATTCAATAAATTCTGCGTGAACATTTATCTGTGTTTATTTTGCGCCTTAGAATAAACCCTTAATAAATGTATCTTATACTTTTGCTGGCTTTTGTGAGAATAACATTATATAGGAAGAATTTGTGTGGGTGTTATTTTGATCTAGACTTCAGGGTTTGTAAAAACTAAGCAAATTTTTCAGGACATACAACATTCTAACCATTTGACACAAAAAAATAAAATTTTCAACAATAGTCATTAATGGGCACATTTTGAATTACATTTTACTCTTACAAATAAAACGTAAAATTTTCTTATACTCAAGTAAAGAAAGTGACATTTTTCCTAAAATGAATAACATTAATCAATAATTTACCAAATCAAATAAACATAAAAGCAAAACCTAGACAATATATCACAACACACCAAAATATTTCACCAATAATTACACAACGATGAAGTTGCATCCTTTGGGAGGTTACAGTCAATATTTAGATCAGCCGGGCAATTTACAATCTGAACCCGAATCCTGGGTGCTATGTATGCATGCAATTTGCATACACTGCTTCTGTTTTGGATAAACCGTCCGCAACGTATGCATGTAAGTGCCGTCGGATTATATGTAGACTTTGATTTGAATTTGATGGAGCTTGGGTTTGACGGCCTGTGCCGAGGTGTTTAGATTGTTTGACTATTCTTAGTTTACAATATTGCTATGATGTGGAATTTTCTTAACCTGCAATGTAGGAAGCTTAGATAAAATAAAATGCTTTTCAATTTGCGTTTCACTGAAGTTAATTGAGACAATAAATAGTCAATATTCAAAACATTATTGTTTTTTCACAATGTAACACAATGGTTATATCTGAAGTAGAGTATGAGTTCTTTGTTGGTTATGCGAAAATTATTTAAGTTTCTTATTTATTTTATACCCGTAGAGTAAACAAGTTTGTTGCTAGTGTACTAAGTATGAAAAAAAATCTAGCCTTATCCATAAAGACGCGATTCATTTGCAAAGAAAAAATCTTGGCGCTATTAATTACCAAGCTTTCCCTTTACCATCAACTTGGCAAACATGTATCTATATCAACATCATTTCATTAAAAACGCTACCTTGCAGTTTAATATACAGGCAGAAAATAAATAGACGGAAGTAACCGCCCGCTCCAACAATATCGGGTAAGGCCATATGAGAAACGTGACGTCAAAGCCTTGTAGGACAGTATTGGTGCTCTCTCCCCACTTGTAGCGATATCACGAGTGGAAACTAAGGCGGTTGTGAAAGAGAGATGAGCGAGGTGAATAAGCGGTGAGCGGGAAAATGACTAGGTAGAAATAGCCGGTTCAACAGAAGGTAGTGTGAGGGGAAATATTAAGAGCTAGTTTGGCTGGTGAATTTACTGTCTCGAGTTAATATCTCAAATATGTACTTATGTGCTTAAATAAGACCTCTACTGGCCGATGAGTCCTTTGCTTTTTTTTCATCATCATCATCATTTTATCATTTTATTCTTAGTGATAAAAATAAGAATAAATTTTCAGAGATGAAAAGGTTAAACGAGAAGCAAAACTGAAATAAAAAATTGGCACAGCTTAAAAGACTCTGCTTATAAGTATAGCATTGTTCAGCTACACTCCGCTCCACAGTTTCGCTACCCATCCTCGTACATCTTTGTTTGTACACTCAGCCTTACTCCACCGTAACTTAGAAAACTCTTTGAGTTTTAAAACATTATGAAACTGTTTCAATATGTTTGGGATGTTGGGAATTTTCGCTCGAGTACCTAAAGCTGCCAAGGGAGTGCGATATTAGCTCAGACATGATTTTCATGTTAGTGTGAATGAAATTTGGTCCAAAGAGGAAGATTATTAGATTTAGAAGTTGCATACGCAATATTACTTGGTATAAAATCTCGGAAACGTAAGGTACAACTTTGAGGGTGGAGTTATTCGAGAAAAATAAGTATTCGTAAAGGAACTTGACGTAAGCACACATGTAATTCCACTGATTTTATTTTCTAAATAAAATGGATTGCAAATAAAATACGACGGATTATGAGTGACAAGTTACCATTAACGTTTGGACGTATAAGAATACGTATATTAATATAAATTGAGCGAGGACCGTCTTAGGAGTATATTTATCAGTTGCCTGCAGACGCGGTCTGGATTCAAGGCGACACCTTTTTAGCCCCTCACATTTATAACGGCGGTCGAAGATGTCTTGTGGATGGATGTGGCTTGTTACCTGAGCGGGGTTTTTAGATTTATCATGTTAATTGGTTCAGAAAGAAATCAAGATTTTTTGCTTGTTTTTTTTTTCTGTTTTAATATAAATAGTTTAAAAGAGAGCGAGGACTCTACATTTCGATTTCGTGTATGATGTCTAATTTTACACGCTACTTAACAAACCCACCAACATTTTAAATTATAGATTATTTCCCCTCATCTTTACTTAGGCTTAAAAATATTAAATTTTATATTATAGAACAGTTATATCCGAATACCATAAACCTTTTCTACCCATCATTAAAACAAAAAACTACAAATAAACAATATCCACAACAGTAAAGCAATCCCATCCAATATACTTTGTATTCATGGTTTAAGTGTGTCTCATCCAGTCAGACTATACCCTGGCCTCGACTTCAGACACGAATAATTTATCTTGGCAGCAATCAAGGGGGTAATTTTCGTGAAGACTGCGCTCCAAAACTATTTCACTGGTTTTCACTGTTTCATTATTGTAAAGGAAATGAGGTTTTTATTTTATTTATATAGTTTTATCTGTTGTGTGTTGTGAAATATGTGATTTGTTGCCTGTTATAAAGTTTATTGTAGTTTTTATTATTGCAATTGTGTCGGGTTTCTTCGTTTTAAATTAATTGTTAAGTTTACTTTATTTTTGAGTGATACATATACGGCGTTTAGTTTTTATGTCACTCAGTTTTGATTTAAGTAAAAACTATTTTAAGGTAAGTTGCAATTTAGTATTTTGGAGATAAGCCACTGTTTTAACGCAGTTAAATAAAATGTATCCCTACTTACTTTACTAACGCGCTTATTCATTCATTCAAGAGCATGACAAAAGTCACACTATAATATTATGTTTTGTTTGTGTTCATCGTGTTTTCATAGTATCAATTTTTAATAGCCCTCAGCTACAAAAACCATTTCTGTAACTATCAAAACCCTTAAACTCAAATACTCCTGACCAGTAACAAACCATAATACAATACATCTCATAATAAACAGAAAACAGATTGAATACACAACTAGACATCCAGTCCAGACAAAATTATCTTCCCTTTTTTTCGTGATCCGATTTCCTGACGTAGTCCCGTTTAATGAGAACATAAAGATGAAAAATATGATGCTGCAGTCTCTCCCAGGATATTAATCGCTGCGATTTCTCCGGAGCGACTTATACGCCCGTCTTAGTGCTTTTTACTGTTGACTTCTTTCTTTAGTTTTGATTGTACTGTATTGTTTTCGGTAATGAATTGTATGCGGTTTTTGTTTTTATGCGAGTGTGTATTTTTGGGACGTGTTTTTTTTTGGGAAGAAATATTTTTGTAAGAGTGGATTATGTGGATTTGGATGCGTGAAATGTTATTGTTTTTTTTTTTAATAATCAGTCGAAAAAAAAGAAAAATTATCTTGTCAGATTTAAAAATCGATCGTACAATTTTATGTTCTTTGTTTTCATAACGACAAAAGTAACCCTTCAAAAGGACACTGAGTAGTAGTAGATTTACAATGCTAACACTTAATTTAAAACTGATCTGTACTCCTTTTATTACTTAATCCGCTACAAAACAAAAAACCTATCCTATTCGAATCAAAAATCACAAAAATAACAAAACCTTATGGATTTCACAAACAATATACCATGAACGAAGTTTGATTGCAGACTCTCCCATTCCAACTAAATGCAGGCACGAATACCAATACAAATTAGTACCTAAAATAAAACCCCAGTCGGCTGCAATCAAATTATGATACTCGAATTTCAACGTTTCATTTCATTCAATTTGATGTTCCCTGAATAATAAACGGCGATGTTTTTATGTTTGTTTTTGTAGCTTCTGTTATGATGGATGTTATAAAAATATGTAGTTTTATTGTAGTGTTTCGTGAATGTAATTATTCGTATTGAGTGAAAGGAAGTTTCAAATATTATTTATATTACGTTTCTATTATGCGAATATAGCGAAGAAGGTATTTCTATGACAATGCGTTTGTTAGAATCACTTCATATCTTGAGCCTTACAAAGACTATTCTATTGGTGCTTATGACAAAGCCCTTATTTGGCATCATTATTTTCTTTTACTAAAAAAATACATGTATAAACGAGGTACTGCAACTCCCAGACACTCGACGATTTTAAATCCATAAAACACAAGAAAAATTAATGCTCATATCGGCAAAGCGAAGGAAAGGCCGAATCTCTCGTGATTAAAAACCTGATTTATGTTCCCCACCTTCATGATTAATTACCATTTCCTTTGAAAATTCAAACAAAATATTACCTTTGTTATTCTTAGTTGATTCGATCTGACCATTATTGAATTCGAATTTAATAATGATGTTATTGGAAAAGCGAGAAAAAACAACACCTTTGGTGCTAAAGAAATAATGAAGAAATGCCAAGCTTCAGATGTTTACTACCGATTTATATTTTTTTATCGAGTTTCCTGAGCTACGTAAACAAATTTGCAGGTTTTAATCTCGTTTCGTTTTTGTGTACTTTGGTCTTATTTGTGGGGTTGCTTTAGTTTCGATCAAGTTTTTGAAATAGAATTTATGTTTTGTTTCTTAGTCTAAATTACTTACAAATCAGATATTTGAAAAATGAATGGGTTTGATGGTACTTATTTATTGTTTTTAGTCTGAACCAAATGTTATCGAAACTTAACCTTTCTTAAGTACCTTAAGTAAGAAATATGTAATGTTTTTTTATTGAGAATAAAGATTATTTAAACCTAAACACCCTCAAGCCGACTAAATATTTGTTATTAATTTTAACACGAATTCACGTGTTCCTAAATAAAGAGAATATAGATTGCGTGGTACGGAAATGTTTCTAAAGAGAAAAGAAAAGTTCACTTTACTAATTAGTGCATTGTACTGAAATTGATTATGATAGTTAATGTTTTGCAAGCGTGATTATTGAATGTTTCAGCTGAGGGTGGAGTTAGAATTTATTAGGTTGTGCTAATACTGAAATGGAGCTAAGCTTTGTAAATTAAGGTATGATGAGCAATACTATTGGAGCTGCAATTAAAGACGTGTCGATCGATTTTATTTTATGTTTTTCTGTTAAACTATTCTTTCATCTCTGCATTATCAACTTCTTGTCCTATTCCTATTTTACTTGGGGTCGGCGCACCAGATTTTTATTATTATTTAATTATTAATTGTGACATTCCCTATTAATCAAAAGAAAAACATTGACAACACTAAGGTAATCAAAATTTGTCACACGATAACAAACCAACACATACCAAACAATTCCTTTTAAAACAAACAAATCTGTTTATGTCGCGATTCTCATTAGTTAAAAATAAAATAAAAAACAGTGAGTCGTTTTTAACAAGCGCAGCAATAAAGGCCGGTGCAGCTCGCTTGAAATAAATCGTGAGGACCCCGTAGGTATCTGCCACTTAAACTGGCCGCTACTTACAACGTACTGTAACGTGCCTGTAAGCCGACAGGCTTAAAATAAAAAGAAAATTGTTACGGTAGAACATACTTAAGTGTGACGAAGTGTGAGAATAAATGAATTCCATAGGTGATAAAGGGTTTTAAACATAATTTAGTAAATCTACACAAAATAGGATTAGTGATAACATAATATTTTTAGCTATCAATAAACATTTACGTATTCTGATATGAATCTATAATAACAATAATCTAATATCTTGTTTATTTTTTCTTAGATACCTAAGTAAAAATATGCAATATTGTTTTAAATAGAAGATCAAATCTGTGTTAAAACTGCAAAAGCAAACTAAATACTGTGTCAGGTTCTGCAAAAAGAATTAATTACTACTTAAAGAAGTTTACATCATACTAATTTGCATATAGGTAAGTGCTCCTATACACCAGTATTTTTCCAGCGTTGGCGTTTAACTAACATATTTTTAAGAGGAGAAAATACCAACATAAACTATAATTATATTTTACGCTTTTGTGTAACAGGTAGTCACTTTTAGACAATTTTACAGCATCGCCTAGACAAATTTTGCAGGGAGATAAGAAAGAAACAGGACAAAAGGGGCATTACTGCGGCTTGTGGCTCTTAATGTGGATTATGGGAGAACGAACGACGGGGTCGCATGGCCCCACTTAGTACGGTCAGTAAGAAAAGTCCATAAACAAAACAGTCTTACGAACTCCCAAAAATGGTCGAAAATATTTTTGATAGTCGTGTTTGGTAAGTTTTTATAACAATTCTAGCGTTTAAACCAATTTATTTCCAAGTCCTAATTCTAAATTGTTATTTTTGGTTGTATTGGCGAGTGTCGTCGTCTAAATGATGTTCAACACTTTTGTTGTTGACTGTACCAGCCGAGATAATCGAGATTAAACGAATTTCGTGGCTACGCTACGGTGTGATTGTGATATTACAGTTTTATTGCTAGTGGTTAGGCTGGTTTAATTATAATTCTGGTTTTTGCATTTAAACTTAGCTTTCATGGTGTGAAAGATGATGACCATTTGATATTAGATAAATTTGTTGGGACTACTTTTAATAGAGTAAGGTGTGATAAGATATCTTTTTAGGCCTTGCTTGAGTTATCAGAACTGATTGTGTTTCGGAAGACACGTAAAAATGTGTGTCCTGCGCCTGCTCTCCCTCCGGTCGTGTCGGATTGCTGTCCACACGAGCTATGAGAGTTAAGGAATAGAGAGTACACCTATGTTTGCGCACATGCTTGTGCACTATAATAATAATATGTCCTGCGTAGCGCGCTGGTGTCATAGTAACACTAGCCGCCGTGGCCGATATCGGTCTAGATTTGGAGTATAAGTATAGAATAATAACATGAGTATTTCGAAACGCTACTTTTAACACTTAGTGTGTCTGACTCCAAAATTACTTGACGAGGTGATTTCAAAAGAAGAACTAGAAACTTACATAGAAAATATTTTATTCCATTTTAGTATGGTATACTATTCAGTAGAAAAGCTTTATGTTACAAATATTTTTATATTTACCAAGAATGAACAAACTTCACAAAAAGAAAAAACTAAACTAAACAGGTGAGGATTACGTCACACCAATGTTTTCCACTCGATATGAATAGTGGGGGATTGGTTTTGTCGGCCTCTCCCGGCTTCGTCCCGGCTCGGCTCGCCTGTCTCGCCCTGTCTCGGCCCGGCCCACCGGCGCGGAAACGTAGCCGAGACATGTGTACGGATTCCCATTCAGATGGGAATAAACAAGGTGGAAATGAGACGAGCTTTTTATTGGGAAAATTTCATGTTTTATTTTTCAGGGTGAGTGTTTTGTTTTTGCTATTTATAAGTGGACTTAAGATGATTTTTTTGTGTTGCTGGTATTGGAGTACTTAGAGGGGAGGGAAATTATTTGGCGTATATTTTACGACTAATTAGAGCCAGCGTAGTTACTCTCTTATTTATAACGTGATTGTCTAGTTTTTTTGACAAAATTATTTTTATTTCTGAATAACCTATTTTGATTTTCATGCTTCTAAAATTATTTCTACTCTACCATTACTACGTAATGATAAACTGAAATTAAGTACTACCTCAATCACACATACTATAAGCAACTCCTTCAAATTATCAATATGTTAAGGCACTTTACTGCTTACAGACGACTTTTCAACATTTCTTTTGAAATTGGAGAATGCAATTTTGATTTTATCACCACACACAAACATCAATACCTAAACCTCCCAGCAAGCTGCAGACAAGACAACACAATACGTATGCAATTATTAGAGGATTACAAGGACACGAGCACAAAGCATCGAAACAATTAATACGGACAGGGTAACCGATCATGTAGTTGACAGCAAATCAATAGCCGACTCATGATGACGTACCTTAATTAATCGCGGACGGTAAATGCTGCCTTTACCGGCCGTTTTAATTATCATTTACGGGAGGTTGAAATAAAATACTCTTGTGGACGTGCGAGTATGTTGGTGGGATTCTTTTGTTTTTTGAAATGATTTTTCGGGATAGGTTGGTTGTTTTTTGTTTAATCAGAGCTTTATTATTACATACCTAGTAGTAGTATCAGTGTTGATTTTAATAATGATTATAATTTAGATCGAGATCAATGGACGTTCAAACGAAAAATAAACTTTAGTTTAGAAACCATGTGCCAGTGAAACAAAAATCACTTTGAAAGTGTCACGTATTTCTGTACACTAGGCTTAAACATGACCTTTAAAGCCATAGAAAATACAAAATTAAATGCACAAACGAAGAATTTCAGCAATTACAAATTGCTAACAAGCGAAGGTTAAACTTTACAATCGTTACTGTCAAGTTAGTAAGATATTTTCTTTTAGCGTCGCAATATCTAGGAGGCATCGTTCACTGGGTCGCACCGAATAATGAAACGTTGAAAATATCTAACTCGCAGTTTGCAAATTATTACGATTGGTTCTCGAGAGTGAAAAGTCGGTGAGAGAATGATGTAAAAATTGAATAGTGAGAATAAAGTCATCTATCAGGAATACCTTGTATTTATGAACATGTTATGTAAAAGTACCATGAAAATAAGTTGCATTATTATTATGTCATTACTTGAGCAATTGTATTGACAGTATAAAGATACAATTATCAGTCTAAAAAAAAATCAGAACCGTACAAATTACATCCTATTTCGTTCCCTTGCTGTAAACTAAATAGAAACAAATATAATCATAATAGTTACACTTTACAACAGCACTAACGGTTCCCAAACTACAATTTCATTTTATCAAATACTTCTCACAAGAAATTCTCACTTTCACTTTCATATCACATTTGATTCTAGCTCCAGTAGTAGGGTGATCAGATAACAAGCCGTCGAGTTCCACATGAACACACACACTAACTATGTCTAAACGCTTCGTGCTTTCGTATACACATCGACGCACCGTCGGCGGCGCGTCGTTATAACTTCCAAGGAACTGTATTATGAGAGATATAAGATAATTTAAAAGAAATAATTATTAAAAAATAATGTAGGTAATAAATTACATTTTAATAAAACAATTGACCATGTCATTGAAGTATTCAGACTGTATTTAATTTGTCTCTATTGAGTACTGTACTTTAATTTTGTGAGCTTTTTAGACTTTGTTCAACAAAATTTTTCTTCGTATTGTCAAATGGATTATGACAAGACGGTCAATCAAGTTTGATATCATTATGCACCATAGCAAACCATCCAGGAGCTGTGATTGTAGTAAATAATTACGTCCAACTAATTCAGTATGGTTGGACTTAATATAAGTACCAAATTAAAGTGTAAGAAAATAAAAACGATGTCAATAATAACACAAGAAACAATAAACACTTTAATTCCATCTATCAATTTCTAAAAACCTACAACGCTAATGACTTCAGTTATTTGAATGTTGATATTTCCAGCATTTTCGCCGTCTGAGCTAAAATACAACGGGATCTTAAAACCTTAGTACCGACAATACACTACGAAGATAATTGGTTCCAGATTCCAATTAGGAGAGGATCGATACACAGACTAATTCTATACACAGATACCTGTTTGTCATACTAATGATATCCGTAATATCGCGTTTGAATTATTCACGTCTGTGACTTTCTCAGGGTCAGGGCCCGTTTTGAGAAGATTGTTTGTCGTGTATTTATGTCTATTATGGATCTTGTATTAAACTTGTTTAGTGTCTTTTAATACTTTTTTGGTGTGTGAATACCGGGATGAATACAGGATCCTTATCAATTCATGTTTAATGTTTCCTTAAGGACTAATGACTGTCAATGGTTAAAAAGTTGGTTTCTTTAACTTTCAGCAACAGCAGCTGTGCCTTCAAAGATAACTATTTTAAAAAGCTCAGTGATTAATAAAAACAGTTTTTTTTATGTTTTAATGCCATATTATCTTTTTCAAATGCATTCCTTGAAAACAAGTGCAAAGTATTACAAAATTTCCACCCATTTTAATTTTACAATCTCAAAAATATTAACACAGAGCACCAGTTCAACCTACAAATGCTTTATTTAGCAGCACGATTCGAGGGATCAAGTCCGTTGTTTGTAGACCAAGAACAGGAACAATTCGTGGAACGTGACATAGTTTGTTGGTACAGGGGATCATAAAATACAACAATATTCGAAGCACTATGTCCGACTGATAAGAGCTTTGTAGGATATAGCACAGGTCACGTAGGAATTAGGTCACTCGGTCACTTGTATTTTAGACTTAGATAACTAGAATCTGTTCCGCTTAGTAGGATGTAGGATGTTCAAATTGCCATAAAATACTGAGAATGCGTAGGTATGACGGATGCTCAACTTTTATGTAAGTTAAAAAAAAACAATAATTTTCGGGCACATACCAAGCGACAAGCTTTCTTTAAATTTTGGAATGTTTCTAAAAATCATGAACGTTGTTTTATTTCGATATTGGCCTGAAATTATTTATTTGAGTCTTTTCATAATATAACAAATAAATCATATTCAAAAACACGAATTATCTTTAATACTGATAATATGATAATGATAATTTAGAGGAGAAGATTTAATAATACAAGTCAAGGGAAGAGGTTTTACAATCACAATAAAATATGCGTGAAAACGGCGGCCGCCGGCCGTCGGCATTCATACCGGGCAGTAAAGTTCATGCAGGATGTGATAGATTGAAAAGTATTGTGTGTACAGAGTGTTGTTACTATGACTGTATTATTTGGTGTGTATTTTTAGTACAATCTATAATTATTTAGTGCCCGGTTGTGAAAATGATAGTTTGCTAAGAAAAAGTTTTAATTGAAATAGCATAATGGTTTTTGTGAGTAGTTTGCTTCATTTTAGGCTACATAGCAATTTTACAACAAGTTGTTTTGAGACTTACGGTATTTGGTGAGTCTATACGGAAAACTAAAAAGCAGAGACGTAATGAGCGGGTCCTTAATTTCATAATTTTATGATGCCTCCCATGCAATTAATATCTGATTCTTATCATTATAGGTTCAACAGCGGCAAGCTTATCGCTTAGTTTGGGTCTTAAAATCCAGCCCACACTACAACAAACGCATGAACATATCAGGTGCAACACATTATTAATATACACGCTCTCCCCACTGACCCAGAGCATCGCAAACAATTTTTCAAGCCTCCCGCCACCCAGTGACCTAATTTCGCACAGGTGACCTGCATGTATCAACCAATAGCATCCAAGTGCTTGTCAATTGGTTAACTACATTAACCAATGGTGGATGCTAGGCGTGGCGTGGCATCATGCCAGCCATCTCGTTGCATCTTTACGCCTACAGAGCGTGTGATAAGAAATTCAGAAGGCCTAGTTCTAGCGACGTCGGCAAAAAACAAAAGAAAACCGTCTCACATATTCGACCGCACACAAAACATACTCAATTGAACTCTCCAAAAAGTATTTTACCCTTTAATGATGCTCATTTGTTTTTATACCCATGTATTTATATGTAGGTATATAGGGTATGTTGTAGTTCTACTGTGTTGTATATTTCTCCTTCACTTGTTGATATTGCGGAAAATTTTTCGTTTGCCGACGGCTGGGCGGAGATACCGCGGAGTGGTTGGCATTGTCTTGTATTGTGCTGGCAAAGTATCTAACGCCTTATTAAAACGATTATATTATAGCGAGAGAAAGGATATTGGCTGCGCTTTGTATAGAATCGTGTTATTGTGCGCGCGCATGGTTTCATCCAAATTGTAGGTTTAGGCTGAAGTACTACTTGACTGATCGTATTAACACCTAAACTAAAATACTTAAAAAACAGTAAAATTTAACGTTTTACTACACACACTACACAATATGTTGTATTAGTATCATCTTTTGCATTAACAATGAAAGTAAAGTAGCATAATAATATAAACCTACAAAAATGCAATTTTAATAATATTTTTTGTTTTAAAACTATATGCACTCATTAATAACTAGCCCTTTTTAGATATTATCCTCGTAACTCACTCTAAGCACAATTAAGTTTCTGCATAATTAATTAATTCAGTTTCTTGGAAATCTTTTCTCTTGGATCATAACAGCCTCTTTGCTTAGCAACCTATTATCAGATTCATATTTAATAAATACTAAGATGCGTTCCGTACTTTTTGTTGCTGAGCTTTTAACAATGCTTTAATGTTTTATGATGACCTATTATGAGGTCGGAACCGACTGAAATTATTTTGTTCATATAATTTCGATATTTATAGCAATTAGTTTTTGTTACGAGATTTGCGAAATAGATTTTGTGAAATGCTTTTGTTACATAACTTGTTTAAATTTAAATTTCTTAATTAGTTATTAGCAGATTGAAATTTGTATGTTTGAGTTTTTGAAATAAACTTGATGCCTCTACGACTGTAAAAGATGAAAAAAAGGCGATGGTGTGTGCTTTAAAAAGTTGACTTGTACAAAATGTTATGTTAGTTGCAGATATTTGTTTTACGTATTATAATGAAATAGTACCGTCGGCAACAGTTTAGCAAAAAACGACGGTGATATTTTTGTGACAACGCTTTCAAAGACATTATTCGACTTATTTTTTCGTAATATCGTAAATTAATCGCATTCGCATATCTATTGCAAGTTAACTAACACATTTCTCGTCTCTGTGAGATAGTCTTGTTTGTTTAATGGCTAACGAGAGGTCGGCTACGTTAAATATTAACACACTCGACTTTATAATTAAACCCTTTCGGAACAAACCCCAAGTATAATAGCTTTATTAATTCCGTTTATCGTTTTATTTGTACGATGGAGGATGCTGAGATAAGGCCGGGTCGGAGTGTCTGAGAGGATTTTTATTGATTTTAAAACCTAATAAAAAAATACGTCTGTAAAAAAATACGTTTCTTTGACTGCTAATGTTGATAAAAGGTTCAAACATACTATCAAATATACTATCAAAAACTAACGCCACGCCACATGTCAAATAGGTTTACTTGCCCTACGTGATGTGTATTGTGTGTGAAACTGACCATAGTTTCTGTATAGGATTGATTAGTACTATAGATACGCGTCGGGTGACGTGGCGTGGCGTTAGGTTTTAGTAGTATGTTTGAACCTAAAGTCGATCCAATGTATTGAACTGACAGGTCAAAATCACGTCACAGGAATGTCTTTCATTTGTTTTTCTAATCCAACGACACTTATAAATGTTTAACCCTTTGAAAATGAAATGCTAAGGCTTGGTGTCCACCAGGGATGTGTAGAGACAGCAACCAATAGAAATAACTCCATCTTACACAGATATTTGTTAATAAAGTTTGAAGACAAAAATGCAGCTTACCAATTTATAGTTTTCAGACTCATTATAACTACTAAATAAGTACTAAAATATCTATCACAAAAAACCCTCCCTTACAAGCCAAACAAACGCAATTCAAAACGAAAGACAAACAGACTACCATTACAAACTTAACATAACTACGTTTAATTTCAAAGTAAGTCGAACCCGATGCCTCTCAAACTCTCTCCGAAGCTAAATTAAAACTCAACTTATGCTCAAGGCGAATTTATATGACATCCCTCGATGGGTTATACGATACCGCCTAAGAATTGCTTTATAAAAATACCTTAGCTTTAAGGATCTGTTTTCTTTTTAAACGTTTCTGAATGAAAATTTTTAGATGCCAGTAAAATACTGCGATAGGAATTTTATTTGTCGTTGTTTTTTTTTACATCGCAATTCTTGGATGTTAATTACTAGCTTATTGAGGAACGTATTACTGACAATCAAAACTACTTATAATTATATCATAATAAAATTATTTTTCAATTGTTTCTTTACAAATAATTCTTGAATTTAGAATTATTCCTTGACAAAAAGAAAAAGCCTTTGTATGAATAAAATAGAGACAAAGATACGTCTATAAAAACTATATACCGAAGTACAATAAATATAACCCAAAGCCTGCTAGCATGTCTTAAAGTAATATTAATGCAGTTGTAGAAGAGATAAGGCAGCCTACCCTACCCTAGGCCTCGGAATCATTCATAAACCTCTCCGAAACATATATTATGACAAACACGAGATAAAATCTCGATGACATTAAACAATCTTGCTTAGATGCAGAATGAAGACACATAACGTACGTGGTTTGGCGCTCTGCCTAGATACGATGAGGCAAGAAGTGCAATCTACCGCGACATTCTTTTACATAAACGTTGGGTGTATGGTATAATGTATAAGCTGAAGCGATCTTGAAACATGAAACAAGCAAATTTGCTTTTTTGGATTTTCTTTAAAACGCTTGTAGACATAATTTTAAATTTATAGCTCACTTACAGGTTTCAAATAGACTATTCATACAAAAAAAAAATAAGAGTAGGTTGTCTATGTATATTGAATGTATATTCTATTCTTCCTTTTTAAAATCGGTTGAAAAAGAGGTATGAAATTTGGAAAGGGCCTGTTTGCAACATAAACGGTATGGTACGCATTCTTCTGTTTGTATTATATTTCTAACATGATTTTAAATAAATAAAATGGACTTCACTATAATATAATCTTAATAAAAAAATCTGGGTATATACGTTTGCATAAGTAGTTGGATATTGATTAATAGCTTATATCTTGTACCACACAAAGAGATCACATGCAAGCCATTTGTTGGGAAAAGCTATGGGGTTGCAGTTTTTATTATGAAGCTTGAGTTTCGCCGGGAACGTTCTAACAGATGCTTTTTTTTCTTATTTAATACCACGCCTCAGTAAATACGTAATAAGAGATGTGAGGCACTTAACAAAAATTTATACGCGCAGTTTGTGTTTAGATTTAAAGAGAACGAGAGCTCTAAGAGGTACCTACTGCTATTTTGCTAAAGTTTTCTTTTGTTTTTAAATTGGCTTTAACAAACTACTTTTATGAATCTTTTATGACATTGGAGGTTTACTCAGTCAATATTATCTATTTCTATATATATAAAACTCTTCCGTTACTGACTGACTGACTGACTGACTGACTGACAGACAACGCACAGCCGAAACTACTGGTCGTAGGGAGCTGAAATTTGGCATGTAGGTTCCTTGAGGTATGTAGGGGTGCACTAAGAAAGGATTTTTGGAAATTCAACCCCTAAGGGGGTAAAAAGGGGTCATAACGTTTCTATGAAAAATCTTATTCCTTGGGTTTATAAACTTGAAACTTAGCACAAACATGTATATGGTCAAGTAAATAAGTTTGGCATTATAATTTTTTCCAAACTACCCTCCAATAGTGATTTAGGGGGTTGCGATTGGGTGACTGATTGACTTTCGCGCAGCCATAACCGCTCGGTGTAGGAGTCTAATATTTTGAACAAAGCTTCCTTTACTGACGGGAGTGAGCACTCAAAAAAGATTTTTGGAAATTGTACCCCCAAGGGGGCGAAAAGGGGTAAAAACGTTTCTATGAAAAATGTTATTCCTTAGGTTTATAAACTTAAAAATTGGCACGAACACGTACATAGGCAAGTAAATAAGTCTGGTAATGTAAGTTTTTCCAAACTACCCTCCAATCGTGATTTCGTGGGTGCGATTTGGTGACTGATTGATTAACGCACAGCCGAAACCTCTCGGTATAAAAGTCTGATATTTTGAACAAGGCTTCCTTTAGTAACACAATTGACCACTAAGAAGGGATTTTTGGAGTAGCAAGCCCTTAGGTAGCGGGCGGGGGGGGGGAGGAGATCATCGAATACTTTTAATTTTTCTAGACAATGTCTTTACTTTTTGTTACATAACGTAATCGACAAACTCCAAAACTACTTATCGTTTTCAAATATTCACCATTAGAAAACTACATCATCCCTGAGTAACTCAAGCTGTATAATATAATTCAAATTGTAACAATTTTTTAGCCTATGAAAGAAAGTCCTGTCGAGATCATTAAAAAACGCCACAATCCCTAATTACACGTGGGCAAAGCCGCGAGCGGAAAGCTAGTTATAAATAAAATTCGCTGATACTGAAATTGACCATGATTATGTTACTTTACTTTTGTTTGCTGCTGATTTTAATTTTTCCTACTTATAGATGATAACATTGTGAATATGATACTTGGTCGGAAGATTTTTTTAAATTAATGCGATGTAAAAAATATTGAGCCCTCGGATCATAATTTTGTTAGTTCATTTTCAAGTTTAAGTTGTTTTTTCTTCTACGTAAGATAAATTTCGTTTCTTGTAACATATTTTCTCAAAATTTCCACGTTGTCTTCACACAAATACAGCTCAAACACTCTCAAACGTTATCCAATCGTACTTGGAATTGTTTCATCCACCAAAGAGGTGTACAGGCTAAAGATAATACGCTTGATGGAGCCGACGATCAATATAGGTTAGATGTAGATGCTTGAGATGCTGCAGGTACCCCTGATTGTTGTAGTTTATCGAACCGGCAAACTGCAATATTACTGCCTGGTATTCAGATATGGTGTTATTAAATTTGTGGTATATCAATATTGATGTTGAGGTATTGTTTATGTTTTGCTTCGTAGTCAAAATTTTGTTAGAATTTTTATTGTGATTTGTGGTTTTTTGATTAAATTACTTACATCATTTCTTGTGAATTTAAATTTATGAGTCAACATCCGATACTTATTACAAAAGTAACATGTTTAGTTTTTTTTCTAAACTTAAACTATACTCGTGTTTTCTACTATAAGTTTAGTTGCAAACAGTTAAAAAAACAATACTTTTCTGCATCTTAATTGCCTTTTAATTTACACGAGTAAACGAATAAACTCAAGTCCAAGACGTTTCAAATGAATGCTCCAACGCTTTGTTCCGAGGCACGAACAACGTTCATCCAATAGAATATTCTGACCTATTTGTTCAGAATTACTGTACATCAAATCAACCACCAATTTGTCAATTCACTGCACACAAATTCAATCAGGCTACATACATTTTATTTCCAGACCATTTCCTTTGTAAGTTGATTTGGAAAATATTCAATCGTGTCTCAAGTGGCGTTACAGTAAAAAAATTTCAAACAATATTGGTATTATTGGTACTAGACGTTATATTGAGTTCCCTCGGGTATTAAATATGCTCCCTATTGGAGATGTATAAGCTACTTGAGTAGGCTTGACTGAGCAGGAAACAAATAAACAGACACTGTGTTGAGTGCAGTGCCTAAGTAGGCTTATGCGTTGTTATGATAAAAAATAAGCAGGTTGTATTTTATAATCTGTTTCTTAGTTTTTTTTTTAATTTTTAAGATTGGATCTGAGGCAATATTTGTTTTATGAATTTACAAACCGGTCTTCCATTGGCACTGTGCTGACGTACATTTATTTTGAAACTAGATTTAAAATTAAATGTCCTTTCTATATTTAAAAAAGAAAAATAACTCTATGAAGTAAGTCTTTCTAAACTTGAAACAAAAAACAACAGAAATTGAATTTGTCATAAAACAGTACAATATTTTAATTGTTTATGCAAAAGGACAGCGATCGAGTAATTTCGCATTTGTATTATTCTCCTCAAAACCCTTTGCATCGAAAGTCCTTTTGTCTCACAAACAATATTTATTACATTTTAAGTTAAAACGTTACAAAGGTAACAGTACCTAAATTGTTTAGGCACAATATTTCCCTAACAATATTCGTTTTAATTAACTATACAGTCGAATGTACGGACAAAAGACAGTCGGATGTCCGCTCTGGGGTGGTGAGGGGCTTTCACGACTCACGACTACGTGACGATTGCGATAATATTGTGACTTGAGAATATACAATTACTAGATATTGTCCACGTCTTCACCTGCGTATAATAATATGTCAAAATCAAAACGTACGTTATCGCAAAAAAAAAATACAAAACGCAATCGGTTAAAAAGTGGTCATCATCTTTCGCCTGCACTTATCCCAATTATTATTTGGAGTCGGCGCAGCAGGTCTTCTTCTTCAAGTTTCTATCTGACGTCATCTCGTAAGTAACACTCTTTGCAGCCATATCATTTTTCACACAATCCATCCATGGTTTATTTGATCAGTTGTTGAACTGATGACATTAAAAAAATCTAGCTGCAAACAAAGATTACGAAGTAAGGCGGTTTCAATGTTTCTTTCACATAAGTAACTTTTTCTCTTTGGTAGTCTCACATACCTGCCTTGTATGACTTCTATCTTGGGTTATATACGACTGAATACTTTGAAATCATAGAGAAATAGCTACTATTATTTCAAATACCAAAATCGTGTACTGTAAAGAGCTCTAGGGTTAAATAATTCGGGATCTGGTAGCGGGGCGTCAGTGCCATTGACAAAGGTCATTCATATTGTACCTACTTCACGCTTCGCCGGCCGTACTAATTCCGATTATGTCTATTTGTGTCTATAGCCGGTCTAGTGGCTATACGTGACTATATCCTTGTTACTATACATTTGTTTTGGACTGGCTGGTTGAGGATTTTGTTGTTATTCTAATTTGCTTTTGATTTTTGGAGTTAAGACAAATATTAAAAGGTTACTCATTACAGTATCAGGTTGTCACTTGAAGACATACAATAATATAACATACATTTAATTATGTTGTCGAGTTAGTTGCGTTACAAATAATTTCGGTACAATTTTAGTTTCTAGTTGAAATCAGATAATTTCACTTTTCCATTGCAGAATTGTAGCTACTCCTACAAAAATTGAGCATATTCACTACTTTACGTTACTGTTTCATGATCTAGTCTTATTTCCATGTAATTTACAGTAGTTTTTTAACAAGTGAGAGGTACAACCTGATTATTTTGATTGGGAATCATATTTAATTACAAACAAATTCCTGCTCCACAAAATACATCGCAAAATCATACCGCTTCCCAATTCCAGCCTTGCCAATTTAATTAACCTCATACCAACAAACGAACAATAATTCCCGGTATCAAAGCATAAACACTCAAACCACGTCAGCGGCTAATCAACAAAATATTTGACATGAATAAATCAAAGACATTCATGTGATATGACGTCATATGTCAGTAATCGCATTACCTTTGGCTCTACCATCAACTCTCAAAGCAAGGTTGTTGCAGTTGTGGAAGCGAGACAGAACATACATGGCATAGAGTGGCATCTCTTTTCCACAACTACAATATTACTTTAAAAGTTGATAGTAGGCCTCACGGATGTACGGACATACCTGCGATTGACTGATACACGCGCGTGCTTGTGTGAGTACGTATGCATGTGTGTAGCGATGACGTTGACGACACAGCATTGTGGTGGCTTAATCATATCAAGGGCTCATTAATTATTCCCGTGGGGTGTGCGATGCCGATTCAATGCTGATGAATGGGTTGTTGTTATTTATGCGTTCGTGGACCTCGGAGGTGGCATTAACGGCTATTGTTTTTGACGTCTTGGTGGCGGAGTGGACTTTATGATTGTCTTTTGTTCTGGGTGATTGGATTTCTTAGAGTAAATCGCACAGCTGTTTTTAATTTTATAGATATGCCTGTAATACTGTTGTTGGTGTTGAAAACGGGAGCAGTGCGATGACTTACCTGTAACAAACAAAAATTTCATTAGCAAAGAGTAAAGTAGATCTCGTTCAAATATAAAACAAGGTATAGCAGTTGCATCAATGTTCTAAATATAACATTGTAAGACGTAATACTTTTTCTAATACAAAGTTGCAAGTGTAAAATGCACAAACATATTCTACATCCTTTTTTCAACCAATACGTAACTTATTTTTTTTCCATTAAAAGAAATTGCTACAATTTTTTATTGTTAATTTATATTATCTGAAAATAGAAAGAAATCAAAAATTTTCCTATTTCGTACACGTTTAAAAGCATCCCAAAATCATATCAAATCATAATCCTTACAACAACACACACGTGCTAAGCGCACCCACACATAGACCGATCAAAGAGTAACCGGAGAACAGCTAATTAATGAGTTTCATATCAACGGTATCTCACCGCAATAATACTTGACTTGTAATTAGTACCGTCTTATATTTCATAACACACTACACTACATAATTTTGATGAAATACTCTTACTTAGGTTATTACTGAAAATTGTGTTGTGACTGAGCGTTTGGCGAAATTAATTTAGTGGTTTTAGTCTTTTGGTGGGTGTATAGGTTTAGGTTTGGTTTGATCTCTTGAAGTAGCTTATTACAATATAATACCTATCATGTGAAAATATGTATTAAGTAAGTACCATATACCTAGCGCGAGCGGTCCCGCAATACTGGCTTAGGCAGCAAAAGGGGCCCAGGGTGCAAAAAAAAACGCAGTAACAACATGAATATCATTTCGAAAAAATATATTAAATAACATAACTGTAATAAAATAAATTACAATTAAAATCCATAGATTTATGTATTTTAATATGAATAATAGATGGTTTAACTCGAAGAAAGTATAATAAACTTGGATTAAAAAAATCACCTTTAAATCTACTAAAGTTCAAAGGTACGCAATCTTAAAAGTAAAATTATAATATCGAGACATATCTACCATCTAATAACGTGTATATAATTCCATCAGATAAACAAAATAATTCCACGTAAACCGTTGTTGACTTCTCATTAGAAAAATATCGGTGTATTGATACTAATGATAAACATATTCTATTGATAAACAACATTATTAAGGGTATGAAAACATGGTGTATCTTATATCAAGTAACATTGTATATCTTACTAATGAGCCACTCAAATAACGATTATAATTACGTTGTATAGGTAGAGTTTGTTTGAATGTTATTCCACTTTTCTTTTAGATAAAGCGAGTAATTTTTCAATTTTCTAATTTATATGATCAGTGGAAAGTTATTTGAAAATGACATCATGAACCATCCTGCACTTTGTGCTGTCCTCGTTATACTCGAATACTTTGCTTACTAATGTAGAGTTTAAAAAAAAAATAGATACGTAAAAAACCTTAAAATACGCAATTCCATTTCAGACATCAATTTTTCTTGTTGGTTGTATCACTACTTTTGTTTATGTAAGCTTCCTTCTACGTGTACTAAGCATACAAAATGAAAACATTATGTTAAAAAGAAAACTATATTCAAAACGGGTAACAAGTTGAAGGGACAAGAACAAGGGAATGGAGGTGCAAACATAGAAATGTGTGCACCTCCATTCCATAGTTTTCTAATAGTAGCACAATCTGCAAACTTATAAGTTGTCGTCATAATCTTCATAAATTTTTCCTTTAATTCGTATTACACACAACTAGAGCGCCCCTCTCGTTAAGGAGCAACCTACGTGCCGCCATAACCGCCTAACCTTGCTTCTACCTGTGTACTATAAATGAAAATAACCGAAGATCCAGTCAGTAAAACTGGAATAAATACTACAATATGTAGGGTTAATGAGACAGACATGGTGACATAAATGTAACCTATCCAACAAAGAGTCCTCACTCCTTATATAATTTGTAGATACTTTAAACACAATGAAAAAACTCAAAAATACCTACGATTTACTGATGTGCATCCTTGATTACTACTTAATTTATCACGATACAAAACTAATTAAGCGTTAAGATGAATCACTTTTTAATTGTAATCAGTCTATAGGACCAGGCCTGAAACTAAACAGAAATTTTAAAATGGGAAAAAGTTTTGGTTAAGTTAACCTTCTGAAATAAACTGTCTAACGTTGTTTGTGCCTGTTCTTTGAATATCTTGTACAAACATGTCAATACACGCCTATTTATGTTCACTTGCTACGAAAAGGAGAATATTGTGGCTAATATTTTGTTGTACATAAAGGTTTTAGCCTAGTAAGTAAGAAAATCTTGCACGTTTTACTGTATCGGTATTTGTGATAAAGAAAATAAATTATGTACTAATTACGCTGGTTACAAGGGAAGAATGGAAGCTTTCCACATTTTTTCCGAAAAAAAGGTAAATCAAAATGTGTGTTTGATGGAAACAGCTTTTAATGATTCTAGTTTAAAAATAAAAAAATGTTAACGCTGAAAAAAAAAACAATTTTCATACATAACATAAAAACGTGTGATATTGGTCAATTATAATTGACACCAATCATTTAATGCTTACTGAAAAAACACCAAGAATCTTTCATAACATTATGAAAAAAATGAATTCTCAACAGTTCAAAATCAAACAAAGAATTTAAAAAAACAAAATTCTTATCCAGCTATCAAGAATTTCACAAGAACTAACGAAGAAGCTAAAAATCCGATATTATTTTCATTTTCCACAATAAAATAGAACGGAGTACCGAGTGAAACGACGCATTTGACTTTAACAAATGATATTATAGCAAAAATGCAATGTCTGAAACTTACACAAATCGCCCACTGAAGATATAGCTTTGGAACCTTTTTGGTGATAAATTACATTGCCAGTTTATTTTAGTTCTATCGTAGGATTTAATGGTTTAAAATGTTTAAAGGTTACTTTAAACTTAAAATATTGATCGGAAAAGGTTTTTACTTTAGGTAACCGTAAATTACTAAGAATTACCTTCGTGCTTTTCACGAACCGTTACAATAGTAAATGGACAAACTCGTATCTAAATAACGTTCATATCGCAAGTCAAATCAAAATAGATGCTTTGTTTTTATGATTGATAGATGATCAATTTATGACATTACATGCGATTCATTTTACAATAGCAATAGCAGTGAGATTTAACTTTTATAATTTAACTCATTGCTTTTCGTTCTAAAAATTTTGCAGCGATTTGATAAGGTTTAAATGAGGTAAAGTTTCATTTTAAGATAGAGTTGTATACTCCTATGATACTTTAATAACCTTAAAACCCAGATCTAAGCTAAAACCTTCAACTAAGTATGCAATATTAATGACATCAAAAACTAAACCTAATTTAAATCTTCACCATCAAAAAACAACAAGCAACGAGCTCAGGTAGGTTTGGGCAAGGTTGGCAGGCGGGGCCGGGGTAATAGAGTGTCATCTTGACATTATAAATGATCACACTCAACCCTTGACTGTAAGGTAGGATCTCAACACTGTTTTTACATTTACCGCATCGGATTACGGTACCCCTTTCGGCTACCATAATAAGAATTGAATGAGTAAGACTGATTTCGTTTTGCTTTTGTTTTTTTATCGATCCTTGAAGACGTAAGAAGGTAAGTATCTGAGTATATAGACCTAGATAATATAGTATAACTAATACGTCATGACTCTCACACAACGCCGTCTAATCTCAAACTAGGCAGAGCTTGTATTATGAGTACTAGACAACTGATAAACATACTTTATATAAGTACTCTAAATACATACATATTATAGATAAATTACAACCAGACACAGTACGAATAAACGTGCTCATCACGTTTGTCCTGGGTGAGAATCGAACCCAGAACATAATGCAATGCACAATGTAAAGAACCGCATGACTTACCAAATGAATCGGAACTTAATTAAAATTTAATTCAAGATACAGGACTTTCAAAACATAATTATTTCAGCATCTACCCAGAAGCGGTTTCCAATGAAATCTCGAAATGCCAAATACATTTGAACACACACCGAAATAATAACTCGATCCCAAACCCTTATAAAACGAACGTAGGGAGACATCAAAAACATACAACGAAATGTTAAAATTTATTCGTAATATTCTGGGAGAAGGATAGAGGAAGCTTGTACAAAGGGCAGGAAATTGCCTATCAAGACTTGGTAGTAATCAAACCTGCGCCAATCTAAGTTCACTGTGGACGGAATATTTAACTTAATGAGTTATTTCCAGAAAGTTTTACAGAGCTCAATTTGGGATGGTCAGTTTTGATTTCAATATACGAATACCTACATTATGTTGTCATTTGTGAATAAATAATTGGGAATTGAATTAAACATGTTATGTAATGAGTCTGAAGGATATAATTATGTAGCTTGTTTTTTTACTGAATATCACTTGGAACATTCATGTATGAAATTTAATGGTATTAAGAACTATTTTTAAGCGGTGTCAGTAATGTTTTCGTCATAGAAACTTAAATCACTTATCAATTCCAATTTTCAGTCAATATTGTCAGGAAACTCATTCTGAGACTCTTGAGAAAGCCTCATTTAGCAAGTTCTACTAATAAGAAATACTCCGTTCAATAAATCATCATTAAAATCTCATCACAACACTTGTTCTATCCCAAGTATTTATTTACTTCAATATCTATTACATAAAGTGTCTATACCAAGATAATCTCGATCTACCCTTCAAATATTGACAAAGTTCGCGACTGAAGCGGTGTGATCGTCGCTAACTTTTAAGTGTCTTAGATAAATTAAGATTTTGGTTGAATGTGTTTTATAATACTTTGGTCGATAGACTGTTTGTTTAGGATTTTGTTACTTGATAAGATGTTTTTGGGTTGTTACGGGATCGCTTTATAAGTATACCTTACCTAATACTCTAAAATGTAATATGAATAAAGAAAATCTGACAAGTTTTAAGTCAACTATGAGCAGTTAAAGCAAAACTGTCGTTATTGTAATACAGCGGTATTTGTCATATTTAAAACACTCAAAGTATAGGCACAAGACTCGGAAATCGTGTTATAAGTTTCCTTAACCTTTTTATCATAGCTTTTGTCCAAAAACCAGTAGCACCATAACAGCAACACTAATAAAAATAACAAAACCAACATTCCAACTAAAACAATGTATCCAAAACTCTACATAATAATATAAAGCGTTACATTATAGTTTTTGTGCGTTCAAAAATATAGCGAAATAGTTTCGGCAAATATTACCGGTCGTATAATGGCGAAGAATGCTTTTGTCCCGTGGCTCGAACCCCGATGACATATTGGTTAACATATAGCTGGATCACGTGAACTCTATGTAGAGTTGCTGGGGGATACTATTGTTTTGTAAAATGTCAAAAGGTTTTTATATAGAGAGGATTATTCTTACATATCTTACTGAGTTCATAGTTTAAAGAGTTTTGAAGTAAGAAATTAGAAGAAAAATTGAAAGAAATTATTTTGAGAACTGGCTACTTACAGATTAAGGAATCTTCATTACATAATATTTTGGAACGTTGACATACGGATAGGCAACACTGCAGCTAATTACATCTTATAATTAAATTTTAGTCAATGAATATTTGACCTTTACAAGAGTTTTGACTTATTACGAGCTTCTAACATTCTATCCAATTGTAGAGTCATAAGTCTTTATTTGAAAAAATCTCAAATTGTATTCTTCGAATGATTTCGAATTAACCAACCTTAGTAGTACCCAGTTCGGAATATTCAAATACTTTGCCATATCCGATAATACCTCTCTCATGCAAAATGCATACAATATCATTCTTTACTTCATACACGAATGCTTCCCTAGCGTAATTCATGTAAAACTGGCTTTATTTGAATTTTATGCGTCCAAATTTTTGGTTTATTTTATCTTCTGTATGATACATCGGGTCTGGTCCTCCCCTACTTAATGGTAGGTTATTACTTCCGATTGATAAAATATTTACCGGACGCTACGTCTGAATCATGAATGTTGTAAGTCGGATACGTCACAAAAAATTACAATTTTACTTAATCTAAAAAAATGCTCTTAAATAATATGGGATATTTGTCATCTGTATTAAATAAAATAAATGTATGATATCTATTCTCAGCAAAATGCTTTTACTGCTAATTTTACACAAAAATTGAGTACCAAGCTGCAAACCGTCACTCAAACTTAAAACCAAACTAAAAAAAGATATAAGTTGTTAATTAAATCATACTATAACAATGACGGTAATCGAAATGACATCACAAAGTTATAAAGGTACAAAGACATCCCAAGTACTTACACCAACCCCAAATATTAATGACCGAATAATATTTACAACTCAATTATGTAAAGTTTTCCCAGTAAAGGGGTGCGTTGTTTCGTTTACAATTTTATTACGGGGCCTTAAACTATACGGGGGCACCCAAATGGGTCGGTAATGGATGTTTCTAAATGCCTTAGGTAGAGCACTTCAGACTACAGCCGAGAGTGCAGGATTGTAGAGCTTTCATGATCCTATTAGGAGATGGTTTGGGCCAAGTAAAAGTAAGTAAATCTAGGTATAAAGGATGTGTAATAAAATGTATATGAGAAGAAAAAGAGTTTAATAGAAATTATAACTACTTTATAAAATGTCTGAAGAAAATTTATTGTTGTGTCTTAATTGTTTTTAGTACTTGAAATATGAATTGATTAACTCGACATTAAATATGATGTGACATAAATGTAGCGTACAGTTTAATCAAAAAACGAATCAAATTTAACAACCTGCAAAAATGTACTTGACTACATAACATCTAAAAACAAATGCACCGCTAACCTATTAGCACCAACAAAAGCCTAACCTACTAAACTCCTTAACTCATTGAAACGTCTAAACTTTTCAATTAAATCAAACTCATATGAGAGGCTTCACAGCTCAATGGTTATTCGCAAATTCACGGCATAGTTGCCTCTCCTGTTATTAAATTTATTCGTTATAGAGCCGCGAGGTTCATAAAGACTTGAAGTGGGGGGAGTTACCATAGATACTGGGGGGGCGAGCTGTTGCCATTGGTGATGCCAGTTGCCTTGGTATCCGCCGAGCTCTTGGTGTGTGAAGCAAGTGAGGAGCGGTTAGCGATTGTGGTATAGTTTTATTCGTAGAAAGAGATGGATTTTTACCTTTTGAGTATACTTTTTTGTAATATAATATTAGTATATGATGAATTTATTGATAAGATAACCTGATTATTTGAGGTTCGACAAAATTGGTTATACTAGAAACTTTAGATGGGACAAAACAGAAATAAATCGGTACATAGGTGTATTCTTACACCTTCCTTACCAGTAGCAAATATTTTTATGCTACAGAAATGTACTGATTGCTAAAAATAAATTCGTAAAAATTACTTCAGGAACAACTAGTATTAAAAGGTGAAACACAGTTCTAGTTTCTCCCATAAGTGTATTTTCAGAAACGTACTGAAAACCAAAATAAACTTCTTGTAAAAAGTTATTACCAAGAAAGCTCAGCAAGTACTGGCAAAAATCATTTTTACATTTTACATAACCATTTAATTTCGAAAATTCAACTGTAAGTATAAAAACAAAAAAAAATATCCACAACCGCTAACATTTCCCAACTTGCACCATCCACCCCGATCTCAAAGTCCTCATTACGAGTTGAACAACAAATAAACATTGCTATCGCTGTTTATTGGACATTATTTATCGAGATCTCCTTTGCCGTGGGCTCCCGTTTCGTTTTATAACGGTCCTTCTAAATGATAGGTAGCTACGTCTTTTTGTTTGCTCGTACTGTTTTGCTTTTAAAATGTTACTATCTTGATGATCTTTGCTCTCTATTTGTCATGTTTAGGTATAAGGTTTGTGGGTAAAGTAGGCTCAAATTAAGTACTTTTTTTTTAAATGACGTGATGAAAATAGTCTTTAATTCCCTTAAGTTTATTTTTTTACCTTGAGATATTTGTATAAAAAAAAATCCTAGTGTTAACTATTTAGCTACCTACTTTGGGTGCAAATTTTCACATACTTGGTTATTAAGTTATTAAAATGCAGGATAGAAACTATACCAAACAATAAATGATTTATATTGAAAAAAAAAATCATTTTAAAATCCAGAGGCTTTGCTTTCATTACTTTTATGAAAAAATAATAATTTATTAAGTCATCATTTATAAAATAGCATGGGTTTGAATCTACTATAATGAGGTGACTTATAAGATTATTAACATTAAAGTAAATATAAGTCAACAAATGTATTTAAATTTAGGGTATTCAGATTTTACAGACAAGAATATTATAATCTTGATGTTACTCATAGTTTCATTTGTAAAACCAAATAATTTTTAAAGATCAAAACTACACCGTAAGTTTTGATAATCCTAAGAACCTGAGATCGGATCCTACGGCATACATAATAATTTACATATTAGTGAAATTTTGGTCCATAAAATGCATTTTAATCATAAATATTATGCCACAAAAATGCGCATTATTGTAGAGAATACGAAAATATTTTTGTTGAATCTCTAGTAGATTTTTAGCAATGTACGTTTACAAAAGTCTTTAATAAAACACCAAAACATTTTGAAGACTTGAAAACATCAAACTTACCACAATACAGTTTCCATTATTACGCATAAATTCAACAGCGCCATCTATGGATAAATGGCGGTACTAAAACGCTGGGCGGCCCGTGTTGGGCGGGCGGGCGACGTAGTTCCCCGATCGTCGGTAGGTGTCACCTTCGGCGGGGAAACTCTAAGCCAGCTACGTTTATCCCCGTAGACAACGTTTTCGAAGAGATGGCGCCTTTACTGAATTACAAGGGGATACCGTTTGTAAAGGAGTTTTATGTCTTTTTAATAATACTCTCTTCATAAAAAGAGTAATGAAAAGGTTTTTACGTTTGTGAAAAGAGAGTAAAGGAATAAAACAACGTTTTGAAAAAAGTTGTATTGTATTAATATTTTTTCTCTTTTATTTGTTAAATTATGTTCTAAAAAATACCTTAACATAAAATTAATACGTTAAGATTATGCCGCATATATTATTATTAATTCTTATTTACCAATGCATGTTAATGAAAAATTATAATATGTCATGCGACTTTTAAAAATAAATTAGGCCAATTAAATAGACCGCCGATAGTTCAATTTCAAGGTTCAACTCATATGTCGGTTATGAAATTAGTAGAAGAACAATCTTTCGGAACGTGGATAAATTTAACATTGGAAGGCATTAGTGTGCAGAGTCCCAACAAACTCAACTGCCTCTCAAAAGTGATAGCTTTTTCATAATTAAATGATGGTATTAGTTCCTATTTCAGCCACGTGCCAATAGATCTTTGTGTGCTAAAAGGATCTGTTATGTGAAACTTTTACGCATATCATATTAGTCCGATTAAACTATCGCTTAATAAAAAATCTGCGAGCGCTCTAAATCTTGCGGAATGAGGATGTAAATAGCTTTAGAATATTGTTACGAATAAATATCTTTTTTGCCCTAAATTAGCTGCTTATTTATCTGAATTGTAGATATTTTTTCCAGAGCTCATTATCTAGCAAAAGCTTAAAGTAGGACATTATTTTACTCTCATTTTAGATTTGAACGTTATATTTCTTTGAAAATATACCGCAACGAGTTTCCTTTTAGTCTGAGATAATATTACAAAGTAGAATCTGAATACATTATGATTGTTAGAATATTTTTTGAAGCTTCATATTTATCTTCATAATTTTAGAATAATTTGGAAAGCTTTTGCTGTGTTATTTCATTCAGTACACACTTTACATTAAAATGTTCTGTTTTGTTGTGTATGATGTTTCATACAGTTTTGTGAATATCAAAACTTTTCTTTTTCATTATGTAAATGAACTTGATTGTCCTGACTTGCCTGGTTATGAAAATAGAGTCAAGTATGTGACGGAATGTGAATTCAAAAATGAGAAAGCAAACTCGTTACAGCATAAAGATGCGTTGCCACACTGATGCAACTGATGTAAAACACATTACCAAAAACAAATACGATACATAAACAGGAATAAATTACAGTAGGCACGTGCCGCAGGCGTGGCTGCTTGCAATTTGTGCAGGTGTCCCGTCTGCAGTGTCAGACACTATCAGTGTCGCGACACGCTTGCCGAGAGCGGTCCCACAGGCGGCTACGATTTCACGGTGTCCAACACTATTTTGCGACACTTTAACGTTGTTTATTTTGTTCTGTGTTATTGGGTTTCGAATTTTCGTGTCGTGTTGAATGTAAATTTGTACGAGTTTCACGTACTGCGGCTACCTTTGTAAAAATAAAAGGTTTGAATTTTAAAAGGTGCGCTGTAGCTCCGTGGTTGGATGTATCATTTTAAGTGTCAACTTTTAATTTAGGGAGAACTCGGTAATAAGAACAAATATTATTATGCTCTAGCTGTTTTATTTGCAACCATTTTCTTAATACATTCTTCAGTTAAGTAATATTTTTTTCATCAACCTGATGTGTTCTAATTAACAAGAATATCTTAAGAAAGAATGGTTTCTCTATAACAAAAATCCAACAAATTCATAAGCTGCAACTAAATTGCCTAAATCTCCATCTCGCACGCAAAATCTTGTATCGAATAACACTTAGAACATTATCGGTACTGACAACCCTAAAGGGTTGTCAGTACCGATAATGTTGTACTGATAATGTAACGTCAATAAAAATACAATCACAACCGATGTTGCAGACATTTTCACATTGCGCCACGACATTTTTCACCTTCAGCCGTAGGTCAAAGTTTTAAAATATCGGATTTCTGATTACGGATTCAGATTGCATGAACAAACAATGGTGAAAAAAAGTTAAAGGAGGAATTCTATGAAAGAGGGTTACTAATGTTTTCTGTGAAAGACTTGGGGTTCTGAGACACTGTTTGAATAAGGCGCCGAATTGATGTCTAGTCTAGATTACTTCGAAACTTAGGATACCTATGCTAAGCTCGTAATGCGAATCCGATTTACGAGAACATTCTCTTCAAGAGATCGCAGTTTAATTCTACTTTCTGAATATTTCCTACTATGTATGATTCTGCGGATAATATTAATGGTCGTGTACTTTTTGCCTTCAGGCTTCAATATCGCCCCATTATCTGTATGTTAACAACAAGTTTAAAGATAATGGAAACAATGTTGTAGCAATAGAACAGTTTATGATGTTGACTTTTATTCTATGCAATGAAATTTATAGAATAAACAACCGTAACGATTGTTGAAAAATCAACTTTAAGAAGATTTTCTTAGAGTTCAATTTTAGTAAAACCCAAAAGACTTGAATGAAACAATACATAAACCTTTCTAAGACCCTCGTAGTGTTAAATCTACTTAAATATCCCAAAAAAACCCACGTAATTTATTTTTTCACAAGCACTTCCCGAAAAGGCATCGTATATAATAAAATCCAATCCCTCCTGACAGGAACCCATAAACAGTGCCAAAAAACCTTATGCAAACTAGTGGCGGGTTCCGTACTTATCGCTGGACGTTTTTCGTCCCTGTCCGTTTCGGCCGAATTCCAAGCGTGTCTCGTCGACATAAATCCGCGTCCGAATGCGGTCGCCGAGGCATTAGTGCTGTTGTTTCGACGATTAGTTTTATCGTGTGTCCACGGCTTAATTTTTCGTATTGGTCCTTGATTTCTTGGTGAGTAATTGCGATGTTTAGTTCTTGTGCTTCCTACTATTCTTAAAGATTCGCTCGTTAAACATAGTAGGATAAAATAAATGACTACAACTTTCCCGTTGCAAGTTGATAAGATATTTTTTTTTGTATTTAATGTACTGGTTTAATCTACAACCCTTCTTCTTGAGAAAACAACAAGAAAAACCTATATCCAGTCGCAGATATACCACTATTCTTACTTGTTTACAATTTCAGGACACGCTTAAAGAAGATTACCAACACCCTTCTGAATTATACACTACCACACAAATGAATAACATTTCCCTTCAGTTAACTAACAGTATAGGTTACCGCCACCTACAGTGTGAACCGATCCAAGACAAAGGGCAGGACAATGGTAATTAACTCCTGACATTTACCACCATTGTAGCGTGCCTATTTAAACAAAGTTCATATTGACACGAGTTAATCTAATACCCAATGTTGTTAACTTGGTTTGCTTAGCTTAATGTCAAAGGTTGTTCTCAAATGACAATATAACTTAATAATAGTCTTAACTGGAAAGAAAAATATTGGTATTAGTTTAATTTATTGATAAAGGGATAAACCTTAACATCAGCTTTCAAAGGTCAAAAAACAAAATAGAATCAAAAATTCCATAAAAAATATATCAATCTCAAAAAGAAAATTAATCACTGATATTATACCGATACGTCATGCAAAGTATGATAAAGGAAGTTCAATTAATTTACAAAAGAATGTAACCTACAAACCCTCCTTAATAGGCAATATATCATACATAATTGATGTTCCACAATAGACATTTTCATGGGAAATTCCTTGGGGTATCTGTGTAATACGGCCGTTAATGCCTTGAATTGAAAGTAGACGGTGAGAGACCAACATAGGGTGATGTCTGGAGAACTTAACCTTTTTGCTGTCGGTCACATGTTGCCTGTACTATTTGTTTTAGGAAGAACGAACTTTTACTCACTCTGTACGAATTCATTGTTTTTTTTTATTGTACTATAAGTTGAGTTAGAAAAAATAAAAACTTAATACATTGAGCCATGTTTTTTATTATTCTGTAGATGTCTGGTTACAATTTGTTAATGGTTAAGAATATTGTCGGAGAAACAGATTAATGATACGAGTACAATATTTTTCGAAGGAAAATGCCTTCGAAAGTTACCTACAGCACAACTGTAGTAATTTCCAAGATATTTTTCTCCTAAAACTAACTCCACCTAATAACAAAATACCAAACTAACGTACGTGCACCAATCGTAGGGAAATGTCAAAAGCCAGTTAGAAAATGCCAAACGCTAGACACAGGGGCAAACATTTGTCCGCGTTCCCATATCTCTTTTGTTACCTATTGTCGGAGGTGGCGAGCTGAGTCAGCAATTTTCTTTATTCAATCAGAGGCGAACACCTCTTTCATACCTCACAATGCTCACTTAGAATTGTTTGCGTTCAGTAATTTGTGTTTTCTTAGCAATTTTATAGAGTAGCTTAGTTTGTGCATTTTCTTCGTTACGTAGTTGAATTAAGTTATCAAGGTTTGTTGTTAATTAACTTATGAACTTGTTTGATGACGGACTTTTTCTTTTGTGGACGACGGTGAAACTTTGGCGTACGTGCCTGATAAGGTAAGCTCTATGAGTAGAGATGTGGGATTACAGACCATCCCCATGTATCGTTTCATTCTAAAACGAATTGGGAAATTATAATATATTTACGATTTTTTTAAATGTGGGCGTTATTTCAAATATTTTTCAGCCATTTCAGTTGATACAGCTAACACTTCATCGAAGGTACATAAAGTTTTATACATAGCTGAAATAAGCGTGAAACATAGTTTTATAACTCTTTTACGATCGGATTTACTTACAAATCGGAACAGTTTATGGTTTATAAAACAAACGCATAAAATACTACTTTAAAGGGAATTTGTGATGTGCTTGAAATACCGTCTGTATTTAGATATCGGATGACGTCATAAGCTTGTTATATAGATGGAAATTTTACATGAAGATAAACAACGTTACGTGTAAAAAAATGAACAGGAAAATATTTACTAGAGACGGTGAAGTATTAAAAAATACTAGTGAATGATCAATACCTAACAAGACCTATAATATAAATACTCTTTCTTTGTTAAAATATTTACCAATTTGTTGCACTAACGACATAAAAAATACATCGTTTATTCTTAATAGAGAACAATAAAGCTACAAGCATGAGTCGAGTCAAAACAAAGCACAATTTTAACACAAATTTTACCTTATTCACTCGTTACAGCATTATTACTAAATAAGCTAACCATATTTTGTAAATAACTAGCTGTAAAAAAATTCAAAAAGAAAAATATACCGGGCACAAAATGCCAAAGGAAAAGGTGGAGAGGCAAAAGAGCTTTTATGGAGCAACTTCGGCGTACTGTGTCGTAGTGAGAGCGTTTACTAGGTATATTTGAGGTAGGGAATCAGTGGGAGCGACTGCAGGGTTGAATTGGGGTTCAAACGCTTTTTCTGCTTTGATTTGACAAAGATTTTTGGGGACAATCGTAGGTAGAGCCAAAGTAGTTTGACAACTATATTGCTCAGATTGGCAAACTAATTTAATAAGGTTTATAGGTACTGGTGAATGGGATCTTCCATGTCAATTGGTGCAGGAAATAATCCCCAAACGATTCGTTGATGCAGAATGGTGTGCCGTTTTATGCGTGGATGCAACTCATCTGCCAGCGGTAAATCCCTCAGTTATAATCCCTCGCCCTCTGCCCCTTGGAAATAGGGGAGATGATGAGACAGAGAAAGCTAACGCCGCCATCTTAAAATCCCCTGTTACCTCATTACAGAAAATAATAACTTCGAAATCTTCCAGCTTTGCTCGGGATTATCTGAGCTGCTGTAACGCTCTTAAATGGCTTAAACTGCAACGTAATGTGAGATTTATTACGAAAAATATTTTCTGAGTAACTTATACGAATTTTAATAATAATTCAAAAGAGTAGTTGTAAAAGTGCATGCCTAATGCCAGTACCAACTTAAACAAGATTTTGATAAAAAAAAAATTAGAAACTTGCCATTGAAAATTATTAGCAACAAATTTCAAACATTTTAAAAACAGCTGTCGCTAGTATTTAATAAACCGCCAAAACTGCAGCCATGCAATGAAGAAAAAAAAGAAAAAACCAGTATTCGTCGGAGGCAAAACATCGTACGACAAACACCGGCTCCTAGCAACGATCTCCGCAGATATGCAAAACACGGTCCTTTGTAACATGATCTTATTGTGTTCGCGAATCCCCGTCGCCACAGTGAATACGAAACGACTTATGTCGATTTAGAAATTTATTAGAATGCCACGAGGTTTTGTCATGCGAAACGCGAACTGCCGACGTGAGCACCAAAGAGTTATTGTTGCATTATGGCTTGCATTCTAGGCTATTGTAGGTAACTTTGCCGTTTCGAGTTTGATGGATATAAATTGCTGGTGAGTACAGTTTGATGTCGCTGCAGATTGGTGTAAGCGATAGAAGTCTGGCAAGTCATTGTCTAGGTGACGTGTCTCGAAGACGTTGGCTCGGAATGGCTTTTTGATGACTTTGCAACATGCATAAAACTATATTATCCTAGTTTTAATCACGTTAACATTTATGGTTCAAAAGTTCACCGACGTGCTTTGTACTAAATTATTTTCCATGAAAAACTCAAATTTTACTCAAGCTAGAGTGATGGTTTTTCAGACACAGCCCAAAAACACCGATATAATCTTAAGATAAAATAACTTCAAAAATTACTGGCCACAGATAACAGCGTCCCTAGCAACCAGATAGTGATTCCCATGTCAATCTCGCAAACCTCAGCATGACAATGACAAGTCGAAGATTGCAACGGTTGCAAATCCCGGGGGCACCGTACAGAAATTGATCGGAGTAATTTGCCAACGTTCGGACTGCTGTAGTACGTCGATTCGTCTTGGCTGAAGGGTATAATGTAAGGAAAGGGCCTTAGGCATTGTGTTTTATTTTGTAGGAAGATTTTATATCCGAGAAAGAGTTTTCTTTTTATTATAATATTTTTTTTTTATATTCTGTTGGGATAGTCAAAACTATAAACGGACAATAACTAACGCAAACTTTTTGATTTTTGCAGTCTGTATCCATTATAAATGACGGGTCATCAAACTTAATGAGTCTGAAAAAAGGTATTTATATCCTTTGCACTAACACTTATTATTTTAGATCGCCCAAAGTAATTGTTGTTTTTTACTTTGCGTAAAGCAAGCGAGTATTTAAAATTTACCACGATTCGTGTAACTTTTTACCGTTTCTTAAAACTTTTGTTTTCAACCCGTTGATAAGCCATAAACCCTTTCCATCTCATTCAACCACTTCCAACTCTCCAAAAAACACGAAACACCAACGAAAAACCCATTAACAGTTTTAACGAAACTAAAAAACGCCTACAGCATCACCCTCACCCTCACATCATCATCATCAGGGTGGATTTTTTAAATTTTCTATTAAGCAAAGGATAGGGACCTAGAAGACTTGAAACATCAATTTTACGGAAGATTTCGCATAATACAGCCGCTGTACAGTCGGACACAAAAATAATTGAAAGAAAGCGAATCAAATGCAGACAGCTTCACAAAATAGTAAGCTACTAAATAATGTTCTCCATACGTTTTAGGGATAGGATTTTTTTTTAAGTCGTAAGCACAAAAAAGGTAAAATGAGGATTGGATAAAGCTGTTGTGAAAGAGAGACGGTGTAATACAAAGTGTATAACGGCATCTCTTTTACATAACTTCAACAGTCTCACTTTAAACGATGATGGTATGACCCAGGGCTGTTTACGTTCATCAATTTCTGTGACTAACTGTACCTGAGATACATTTTTGAAGCGTGGCTTCGCTCGTCTTGGTAATATTATTCGGTTGGCTGGTTTGTATTGATGTATCGGTCTGAATATTATGTTCGGAAATGAAGCCATGACTGATAATATATAAGTAGTTCTCGTATTTCGGTTAATGCGGATTGTGTTTGTGAAATGAATAGTAATGTGTGGATATTGGGTTGCTTTATTTGCTTAAAATAACTGAGAAACTATACCTCACTTCATAAGCAAGTGTTAACAAATTTATTGTTATTTCCAATTTCGATAAAAATATATTCTTATCACATCTTTAGCTTCAACAAATCCAAAAATATTTTAAATTATTTAACGATACTTATTTTTATAAATTCAATCGTTCTATAGCATTTATCAATCTTTACAAGCAACAAGACAAACAAAAGGTAACAAACCTTGAAACAAACACACATCGCAGAAATCAATAGACGTTAAAAAAAACCATCCCATTCACAACTTATTCGATTACTCCACAAAAAAAAGACTAAAGATCTAAAAATCCTTCACTTCAACGACAGACAGACTATCACACAGTTATCGCAGTATATTCGTAAAAGCGTTCCTGGCTAGCGTTTAAATGCTAAAAGATTTTATATCTAGCGCGAAAAATTGGAGTAAATTGCCGCCACTGGATAAGATAGGACGATTTTTTTATTTTTCGCTCGCCGTATGCCTGTGTAAGAGCGTCTGGGGGATTTTGAAAAAAAAGCTAGTTTTTTTTTTGTTTTATTATGCACATGTATGCAAATTTTTGAACGTTGGTTGGTTTGGTGCGAGTTGTGAGCTTGTGACCAATATGAATAAAGTTAATAAAATAAATAGACACTTTTCATGGGATTAGATGTTTGAATTTTCTCGCTGACTCTTGGAGTTTGAGTGGAGTTAAGATTGTGGTAGTTTGATATACAAAAACTTCATATCTAGAAGAAACTGTAAGATATACTACACGTACAACATTCAACAAAAATCTTGCATCATAATTTTGAATTGAGATTTTGCAGGTTATAAAAAAAGAAACAATTTTTATTGTTTTTCCAACTAGTCTGCTTTTATTACCCTTCTAAAAGACCTGAAAATAAATTTTACTCAAATTTATCATTTCCTTACATACCAAGTTCAAATTTCAGATCAGATAACTCAGTAAAATATATTCAAAATCACGCAATAGCGGTTTGGCTGTGTGTCGACTAACCTAATATTACCTCTATTCGTCTTGCAGAGCCTCTGATTGGTCGGCAAGATAGGCCTTATAGAGTGCCTCTCCAATTCACGTGGCACTTACATTCTTTACAGCTAGATCTACATGTTGTATGTTATAGATAGTGAAGTAATATTATGCGACTCCTTGAAAGGGTGTTATCTGAGGCTGCTATTTATGGAGCATAACTTCAAGTGATAAGGAGGTTCTTATTTATGATTTTTTGCCTTGAGATGTGAACTTGTGGAACCTAACTTTCATGACAATATGTTATATCAAGAATTTCCTGATATTATAACTTTGGGATAACTATTGTTAACGTCGTGTTGGTGTTTTTTTCTATCGATTGGGTATTAGTGTTCAAATAGATAACCAATTTTTGCAAAGTTCAAAAATCAAATCAAAATGGATTCAAAAGCAATTTAAAATCAAAAGATATAAAATTACCTTATTGATTAACACACAGACAAACAACCCAAAACAAAAAAACAAATTATCTCAAACCAGTAACCAAACGGCAAACATAATTATCAAAATCACGTACCCACAAACATAAACAAACACTTTGATAAAAGAAAACATTGTGAGCAAGATTAATTAATCTCATAGGCGAGTTATTAGGGCAGCGCTCCGGCGTTTTATCATAAAAGATATAATCCCGGCTGGTAATCCCTCTCGTCGCTCACAGATAGCGATGCTGCGCGATACGTACGGCAACGATGTATGGAATATGGAATGGGTTGGAGGGAAGCTGAAGGTTGATTGGGGTTTGTTCTGTTGAGTTTGATCAAGTTTTTGGTTTGGGATATTGGGTGTGGGAAAACTTAAAGTAAAAAGTTAAAGTAGGCGTACTGCTTACAACAAGTGGAGATGATTACCAAAATACAATATTTGGATAAAAGAGAGTTGGATGTTGGATATATGAGAAATAATTAATTCTAAATATGAGTAAAATTAAATGTTTGTTTTTTTTTTCTTTACAATCAATCAGACAATGAAAAATCTTTGGACAAAATCAGTCAGAGTTTCTGGCTAATAATTATGCACCTAAATATTATTAATGTCGCATAAAAAAACCAGTTTCTTATCCAATTAAATCTGTACATTAGTCTAAAGAAGTTCGTAGAGTCAAAAAACATCCATCAAGTCAGCTAAACATACGCAACTCTCCTAACAAATGTAGTAAGACAATATATCCCAGCTGCAAACACTCCAGACTCCAGCTTCCACGGCATATCCAGCAAACACCATTTAAATCCACGCGCGCCCCTATCAAACGCTCGTTTGCACAAAGTATATACTCGCAAGTATATCTGGAATGGTTGCGAACACCGAACTGAACGGTTTTCGGAACACTTTTTCCCTATTTCCAACGAATAAAAAGGAGTCAAAGAGAACTTCATGACTTTTGTTATACCGTATAGCTTTTTACATCGGAAAACGTGGCAAGGCAAATTTTCTAAAACCTTTTGTTGGCAATCGCCCTTTATAAGTGTCGCATCGAATGAATATTGATTGTACGTGTGTTTTGGTAACGGTTTTTGCCGTTATGTGCTACCGAATTTCGGATATTTCCCATTTGCAAATTGTCCTATCATATTACTTAAGGTGTTGGGACTCTTTGTAAACAGGCCATAAACCTAGCACATTTGAACCTTAACCTTTATTAGGTCAATTTACCTGATTAAGCAAAACCTTTGGAATTTCTATGACCGAAAACCTAAAGGTTAGTGAATCTTAGATTCTCCAAAACCTCATCTCACCCACGCAACCATGTTGCTATGACAATATTCACCATCCACGTTCAGAAAGGCATGTTCGGATCAGCTTTTAGCGTAACAAGATGGCCCGACAGTTTATTGTAGGCAGGGCCAGTCGCCCCCGCTATTTAATTACTGAGATACCAATATCTTAAAGCAAGTCTGGAAGGCAGACTTCCATTCCTTTGACTGCCCGTAACCTGTTATTCGTAAGACAGGCGGATCAAGCCTTTTAGTGTTCACCGAGCTTCAAAATTACTGAAGCAATGGTTTTGAATTTCATGTATGAATTTGTTGAGTACTAACTATAATTTGTTAGACAATTTATGTTTCCTTAGATTTGCATTTGAAAGCTTGTTAGTATTACTGTAATTTGCAATTTACAATTGTAAAATATACCTGCATGCTGAAACTCATTTACCATTTCAGTTATACACGGGCAGGGAAAAACTTGTCTGTAGGTAAAGTCACTGTGACATTTAGTATGGTGACACTTAATAAATTCCCTGTAACTACACGGAAATTGTCCTACCGACCCTAAAAGTAGTCTATAATATTCGGTAGAGGATTACCTCAGAGGCCGGGAGAGGTGACCTTGAGGGAACCTCAGACGCAATGCAGGTTCTAAACGTGTGGCGACGTTCGAGAGGTCATACTTGAAAAATGTAATCAACTTTGTTGGAACTTTCTTTTGTTTTCGTTCGTTGGAATTGTAATCTTAATTAGTGTCGTAAAAGTGTTGGAGTTCAACCAATTGAAGTTAATGTTTTGTCAAGAATATAATGACATAAAAAAATATAAGCTTATTTAAATTTCAATAACTATTTATTAAGAACGTTACAGGTAGATAATTATATTCTACGTTCCCAAAAAATGAAATATTTTTTATTTAATTTTTTTAGTCTGTAGTGACCTACTGCCGGGCAAAAGCCTCCCCATGTCCTCCCACAATTCCTCTAATTCAATCCTGCACCGCTTCGGACTGTATATAATATGATAAAAAGACTGTTAAGTACCTTGTAATACAACATGCTTCCTCTACCGAGTCTAAAGTAAAAAAAAAACTTAATTTACATAACAATTTCTCACAAAATTCTCTTGACCCAAATATAAAGTAGTAAAAGAATAAACTTGCTACATTATTACAGTAGACAGCTCTAGGACTAATGAAAGTCATGTCACTTGTCGTTCTGACTAAACTTCGCAGACTTCTCTTACATTTGGTTAAGTTTATTTCAACTCCAGTTCTCCTTTAGAGACTAAGAACTTTAATATTCGAGAATCAATTAAGATATTATTTTACGACGTAAGTGCTAGTGAGCTTTTATTGAAGAAACGATTCGTATTTATTATTCGAGATTTTGTAAAACAAATGCGAGCGTCAGTTTCGCGTAATAGCAAGTGATTTAAACTAAATTGAATAACGTGATGAGGCAATTTAGAACATCCTCCCTTGTGTAATATCTCGTCTTAAACCTTCATCAGTACAGGAACATCAGTTACAGGGAAATAAAAACAATTTCGTAAATCAAAATACCTATAATAAGAATATCTTAAGCCTATCAATGTAACCTAAGCATTACATAATAGAACATTTTATACGGACAAGTCCATTATTTTTCCAAGCTCGGACGAGTCCATTATGCTTAGCAAACTAAAAAGAATTTACTCTATGCAAACCGGCTATTTCTCAAAAGCGATTAAGCCGTTTATCGGTTGGGCCACCTGATGAGATAATTTAGTTAATATTGATCGCCTGCAGGGGATTAGTCGACGACAAATTGTCCAATCAGTGGACAGGTAATTGATTTCGAGCACCTAATATCGGACGCTAAGCTTTTGTTAAGGCTATTCCGTTACTTAAAACTTAACTTACCTTAAAAATTGGCTGGAAATTTCTACGGAAAAAGACCAAGGAAAATTATGGCGATGTCTTTTAGAAGGATTTTAGGCTATCTTTAAAAATGTTTAGAGAATAATTAAGTTACGTTCGGAACTTGAGACTAGGTCGGCTAATGAAAAGCTACCTCAATGTAATCACGAGTTTTTTATCGAACTTTGTCGTACGTTATAATAGATGGGGATAGACTTTTAAATATTCCGCTAAAAGATTTATTTCGAAAGTCTACTGGAAGTAAATGAATTGGCGATCTTTGATTTAATTAAAGAAGGATTTAGATCAGATCTTCGACTATTTCAGTAAGGTCTCATAATTTTAGCGTATGAAATTGCATGGAGTGTTATTTTAAATCAAGTACAAAAAGTTTAAACTTAGGAAGGTATATTACAAATATGATCCTAACTAATGAAAAAGAAAACACAAATATTATAATAGAAATTATTTTTTACAATATTCTTTAAAAAAAATGTTTTCTTATTGGTAAACCAGCCCCAGCGGTATGGCAATCAAAAAACAACTATCACAAAACTTACTAAGTTTATTTCTGAACCATAAAGTCGAAAACGTAGTGCAACTATCCCCGACTCCGGATTAGTGTGTTTGCGGGGAGAAGGCTACATCTTGATCTAGTTTTAATTATTAAGAGCCATTTAAAGCTAAGCTCGTCGAACTGAGGTCACTAGACTAACATCGCATTCTGAGGTCAAATAATTTTAGGTGTGACTTACAAAATCTCACAAGTTATTAAAACGTGTGTATATTTGATTTATCAGAAATATTTTATAATTATTTTTATTAAATATAGAGATTTTTGGTTTTCTTTATGTTAAATAGTTTTTTATTTTCAAAGTAATATTTAAATATTCCGCATAATAAATTACAAAATCACATCTTTAGTATCATAACCGTTAGTCACAGTTATTAAAACTTCCTCATATGTTTCCTTCCAAGGAATGACAAAAAGCTTTATTTTTAATACTTTCATAGATATCACATTCGCTGCATTATGAATAGGACTTATATTACGGAGAACCCCACATTTCATTTCCTTCCAATTGAGAAGAAAATTTCAGTTGGAAATGTTGAATAAAATTCTGGTTCTTTGGTCTCCCATATATTATGATTGTGTGATAAAAAAGATTAATTTAAAGTAGCTCGCATTTTACGGTCAAGTTTATAGACTCTGTAGTTTATTAGCTACCGATATATTGTTAGAGCTAACTTACTTATTTTTCATACATTTTGTGACTGAGAAGAAATACTTTTTAGATTGTATTTTCGGAATTCAATTAAGCCAGTCTTTTGGAAACTGTCGAAGTAACTATTATCCGTATCAGAATCGAGGCTAGGAGTAAAGGTCAAAGCTTACAACTTCTTTAACCTGTCCTACAGTAAGGTGACACTTTTGCCCAAACCTCCTTCAAACTAACACAATTCAAATATTTAAAGCAATTCGCATTCTTCACTTTGATTAGAAATTTAAACGGTCCAGTGATTAAATTAATTGAGGCTTTGATTTGGGTTTGCTTGAATTAACCTTCCTTCACCGTTGAGCCAGGAAATATGTTGAATATTATATGCTTTAAGATATTCATGCTCGTTAAACTCTGCGGTTTAATCCGTTTCGTAAACCGTATTGACGTCAAATATTTGATTAACAATAGTTATTAATGTCATTAAGGCTATCTCGAATTGAATCTGTCGAACTCGTTTATTTTTTGGCAGCGCTCTTTGTAATAAAAGTTCGATGTTAAATTGTCGTTGAAGATCAGCATAAACTATTGAATTGGATCTGTTTACAGTTTAAGCAACTGGAATTTAAAGATGTATGCTTATATAGCCTTTATCGAAGTTACATATTGCCATAAACCAAGTATAAATTCGAGCATGATGGATATATCGAGTCTCGTATCATATCAATCAGTTCTCTTCATGTTTGCCTATAAATGTTTAAACTTGCAGATTGATATGGACTAGCTCGGCTTATGTAACTCGCTCGCCAAACGGCAATAATCCATTTTTCACTTGTACCAAGACAGTTTGGAGGACTGGATTGCGAAATTCTAAGTCTGCTTCGAGCAGGCAAACTTGTTTGGAAGGGTTAGTCAGCAAGTTTAATACGTTCCACGACTTTAAATCGGAATAATATTATTTATTCAGTGTGTATTTAAAGTAACACTGGAAGTATTTACAAAAATACGTATCCATTATGCAAATAAAATGGGGCTGTCCAGTCCGCATACCATAAAACAGGAAACATCTCAATAAATCAATATTCAGAACGTAATAACGCAAATAAAAACACACTTAAGAAAATAAGATATAGCATATTTGGAGCCATCAATTTTATGGGACCATAAAAAAGCGAATTTGTTTTGACCGTGGAAAATCCTGAAGGTAACTGGGGACCCTTATAAAACCCAAATAATCTACTCGCAGTGGATTTTCGCCGGCGTACTGAACTCGCCTAAGTAAACTCGAGGGATGAAACAATTTGTGCACCCTAATCAAATAAGTGTAAAAGGAAAATTTAAAATTCCTGCCCAGAATTTACATAATGACCCGCGCGTTGAAATAACGACTCAATCTGGAGGCACAGTTATTATTGTACTTGTTTTATGAGCGTACAATCACTAACAAAGGCGATAAGATACGTCGAGACAAACTAATTCTGTCAACGGCGACAGAATTCCTAATTCCGAGCGTCGCGGTTCAATTAGTACCTATCCTCATTTTCATGGGTACGTAATTTTCGAGATTAGTTAGTGTTATCACTTGTGCACGTGACTGTGAGTTGAAATGAAATTTCAGGTGAATAATAAGTAGCATTCAGTCATACGAGCGGAGTGGAGTAATAAACCTGTTAATGCCTCATTACTAGGCGAAACCGTGTCTAGATGAAGTCACTGTTTTACTCACTTCGTGTTATAATTCTAACATTCTCGCAGTAGATGTGGAGTGGAGTCGAGCATATTAAAATGTTTGAGAATATAAATTTTGCAGTGATTTATCTTGATTCGGATTATATTCTTAGATGAATTTCTAGAGGAGAGTAACTAAGCGAGATTTAAAGTAAAACATGAAATGAAAAACCCAGCATTTAACTATTTCGTACTTCAGAGTCTGTGTAAACATTTATTTTGTCCGTTGACGACTTGATTTAGAGTGTAAAGGGGCTTTGCTAGGCCTTTTGGAACGGCCTGTAAATATTTGTTCCGAAAGTGGGGGCTTGTGCATGCAAGATTTGTGTTGGCTACGGTACCTGTGTGTATACTAACACTGTTAAAAGTCTTCTCAATTGTAAATGATTGAGTTACTTGTTTACTAACCTGTATTGAAGTAATTGATTATAAATAAAATTATCTTAAAACCTTTGGATGTCTTATTTTAGATGATTTCTTTAGTGCTAAATACACATACAAACTGTATTTAATCAAATTAAAATTGTTCTCAAGCCTTAAATCTATACTAATATTATAAAGAGGTAAAATTTGTAAGTTTGTATGTAGGGGGTAATCTCTGGAACTAATGATCCAATCCTAAAAATGTTTTCACTGGTAGAAAGCTACATTATTCCTGAGTGCTATAGGCTATAAATTATTTTTATAACATGTATATTAACCGAGATATCACAACTTTTGTCTAGCAAGTCGGAGAAAAATTGCTCATAAAACAGAAACATATGCATGCGCTGCCTAAACAGTTGCTTAAAATTGAAAACAATGTATGGCAATCTGATTTGTCTTAATGATTTCTACAAAAAAAGTCCGCGACACCATATGTCTATCTTTTATATTTTACCTTTTATACGTCTTTTAACGTAAAAAAAAAAAATCGGCTTACTTACTTTGGTTGATTATTTAAGCAATAAAATATTAATTACTAGCTGGGCCCGCGACTCCGTCCGCATGGAATTCGGAAGATAACATTATTTCATATTAATGACTTAACTAGATGGTGTTAGTAGTTAGTAGTTTTAAAAATAGTTAGTAATTTAAAAAAAAAAGTTATCAGCTTATCACTTCTGTCCTGAAAGTAGGTACCTAGAATGCTTTTCTTGATATTGTTAAAATTCGAAAAGTTTATTCGTTCTGTTGTTATTGTTGTTCTGTGTTGAAAAATATTTGTTCGTTATTAAGATTTGGTGTTGTTGAAGTTTTGTTTTTGCGTATAAAAATAAAGTTGAATTGAGCACCCCCTCTTTTTATTAAAGTCGCTTAAAAAGTACTATGTAGTTAATATGAAACAATGATATTTTCCAAATTCCACGCAGACGGAGTCGCGGGCACAGCTATGTATAATAACTTAAGATGATCCGCGGGTGAAACCGCGGGTGACAGCTAGTAAATTATAATTATTTAAGCGTATCAGAAAAAGAGACAAACATTTTTGCAAGGTTCGTGTGGAAATTATATTAATTGCCGTCCCAACTGGACAATAAACGCAGTACGAATTCAATGAAATGAATTCAGAGCCAAAATAAATTATTATCATTATAACAAAATGTCCTTCCACTCAAAAAACGTTCAGTAATTATAATAAAAATGTAAATTCAGTCTATTAACTCGCAAAGTGTCCAATGAACCGTACTTTTTATTCGGTTATGAGTTATTTACGCATGCGTAACATAAATTTGAATGGAAATCAATTCCCGTGGTGCACAGCTGACTGGGTAAATGATGAAAATTATAAATCAATTTGACGGTAATACATTGGTGGTCGCGGCCCGAGCCGACGCGGGACGTGCGGTTCGGCCGAAGTGATGTACGGCGTATTAAGGTTTGCAGTCGTTATTTTGAAATTATTGGAGACTTCCGAGATGAAATTGTGGGAACATAATTAACATGAGATAATGGGTCTGGGTAATGTTGGATTTTGAAAAATGTGTTTTTCGATAGTTACAAACATGACAACGTTCTATCGAAGCTTCATGTTTTTATTCGTTATATTTTTTACATCGGTTCGAAAGATAAAAAAGCATAAAAAAAAATCAGCAAAGAGAACTTTTTAATCCTCCTAATCTAGTCACCCTTCACATAAAATTTTAAATACAATCCAAAAGTATATTTTTGTGAACCCTCTTACTTATTTAATAGCACTCTCTTTCAAAAGCCCTTACGTAAAATAGAGGCGTCAGGTAAAATTCACAAATTTACTGTCCCCACAGAATTTTAAGCTGAACGAAGTCGTAAAGGAAAGAAAATTTGCACCGAGCAGTTGCTTAGATGTTGGTCTCGCAACAACATTGCCAAATTAAAAGATTTTTCGTTAAGTTTGAATTAGTAAGTGAGTTTCGACTTGGCTGCTACTATGAGTTTGTAAGTCAATTCGGTGACGTGTAGTGTGAAGTGAGAAGTTCGTGACTTATGATATTTAGTTGAGGAACAAAAAGCCTTCATTAAAAATATTAAGTTAGATTTAATTCATAATTGCTAGAAAAAAAAAGGAAGAAAATAATTAGATCATCTTCACACTACATCTGATGATAAATTTCAAAGCGATTTAATAATGAACGTCCAAAAATCATATTTGAAAACTTACTCTTACAAAAGGCTCATGTAGAAGTTTTTTAACATTATTGGAGTAAATGAATTTGGTTTAACAAAATACAAGATTGCTTTGTTACCGTAGAATGTAACTTCCAAACTTTATACGAAAGCCAAGCCCTCAAGTGATATTCTCGTGACTTGTTATCATAGTAGTAGACATTACTCGCCGGAGTTATTACCGCTCGCAAAGTTTGCTTCGGTTTTAAGTTTAAATAATTTTGTAGACCACTTTAAGTAAATACACTCAGAGGTACCAGGCCCACCTATATAACTTCACGAGTTATGAGGCTCAAAATATTTTTGTATTAAAGAAAATATTGTAATAGTTGGGGACAACTTAAATAAAAATTGGTAGAAAAGTTTTTATTTTTACTTACAAAGTCTTTGCCAAGTCTGGTTTAATTAACTAGAGTTTATCTTAAACCGTCGCCAGCAGATTCGAGTACTTACCTGAAAATAAAGAAAAGTTTATTAAAATTGGTTACAAAACAGCGCAAGTTTTTAATACTGCAGATATTACCTTATTAGAAGTGGTAGAGATATAAAAAAGGCTTTTCAATCAAATACTTCATTCTATTCCTTCTCTCATATAAAAGGAATCAAATCCCATCAAAAATCTAAACTAATTACAACCAAGTCCAGAAATAAATGAAACTAATCTATCAAGCAACAAAATTGTTCTTGAATAAAACAGTTGAACACAGAGTTAATAGTGAGGACTGTCGTTAAATGTGTTTCGCCATCATTATGATATAAATAAAACCTCGAGTTGCTTGTAATTGCAGCAAATTGTTTTGTTGGTACCACTGTCACGCTTATGCTGGGAGTGGATTGAAAGAGGTTTTATTCTCCTTTTTTTTGGTTTCAAATTACAGACGATGTTTTGGGTTTCTTTTTACTTTTGCTTGACATTAATGTGTTACATTTTTGTTTTTATGCAGCTAGAAACAGCGTATCATAATTTTATTATTTGTTAAGAGTGAAAAAAAATCATTTCACCAAACGGATTTAAAAAATTGTCAACCTTATACCTCTACAGTTATACTACTGTATTGGTGTCTCACTACAACAAAATTCCTGATCTTAAACCTCAGATTAAGTGGCTGTTCACTTATATTCATCATAACTTTATTTATTAGACTTTATGTGAACTGACTATTAAATCAGTGTATCAATGCTACTCCTTACTCAAACCTCAAAAAAAAGAAGAAACTATCATGACTGATAATTTTTGACTTAAGTTACATAGTCATGTCTCATCACTGACGACTACCCGACCGCCATTACACAGTGAAAAACAAATGCTATTTACGTCCGACGTACAAAATTGGCAGGTACCGACGTTATTACGGCTTCAGCCACAATTACGGTGTAATTGAAAACGGAGTGCTCGTATAGTTGTGTGACTGTGCTATGCAAGTGTGTGATATGTGGAAATTATAGCATTATTTTTTAAATACAGTTATTGGTATTCCATTGTATTATGGTACCCAATATATATCTTGGGTTTTTTAAAAGGCTTGAAGAGAAAATCAAACTCTTTTTTATTACTTGAATTAATCCATAACTGCTTTTTTCAAAAGGCGAGATATCAATCGTTGTTAAAATTGAACCATTAATTCTTCACAGAACAGTTAACCGATAAGTAGCGATATATTTTTCATCTATGCAGGTTTACCAATAAAACTCCATTTTGATTACCAAACATATCCACTGTCCAATAAAATAGATTACCGAACTAAAATAGCAAAACTTTGAAGGATAATCTAAAGATTAGCTTCGCAATCAAGAATCTCGTATCCACCACAGTATATTAATATATACAGTATGAAGTCTTCATATAAACAAGCGCAAGACGATTTATGCCTACACCATCGGATCGTGGTATGACCGTAGCATGATTCGAATACAGTGTATGACTGTGGCTTGACACAGTCGCGAGCGTGTCGCAGTGACGAACGGACGGTGTGTTGTTGATGCAATAAAAATGCTGTAGGAAGCAGCCTTATTGCCTTTACATACCAAGCAACTGTAGGCTTTTATTTTTCAGAAACGGCCGAGTTAAACTACTGTATGTATTAACACTGTGTATCCACTTAGCAACATGTTGGGTTAAGCATGTAGTGACAAGTTGATTACCAGTCACTCCCGCCTACCGTAATGACCCAATTTTCCTTTGTTGCATGACATCATATTATGAAAATAAGCAGCTATTACCCCTGAGACTAGACTGCACTTTAAACACCTCTGTTAATTACGTTTCATGCTTCTTTTATGTTTTAATGTAGGTGAGTGTTTGTTTTGCTGAACGATGTCGTGATAATATGAATCTTGTTAATTCTAAATGGCTTTGTAATTAAATTAATTCTGGTAAAGTAGCATTATTTATGTGTTCGTATATTGTTCATAAATTATAATACTCGCCATTATAATCAAAAAGGAATAAAGTATTTTTTTTTAGTAAGAAGACTACGCTTTGACCTTCAGAAGCAATGAAAGTATTTCAAGAATTTTAAGGCTTAAAACAGGTAAGGAAGTACACAATTTTGGGAAGGTAATAAAACTCGAATCAAAAGTATTAGAGATCCAATTCGTAAATCCGTATGTAACTGTCGGGCGTCCGCTCAACTTATGAGAGCTCAACACTGACTCGAGAGGTGAGGGAAGAGCTGTATTTAGCGAATGTTCATCGCGAGCGCTTCTAGTCTCAGAAGTGGCCTGATTTAGGAGCGACTTGGAATGGCCCAAATCTGGCCCGCAAAAAGGCCAGAGGTATAACAAAAAATAAATTCCGACACTCTAAACCTTTAAGCACCTTTGATTTGCAGAATACAGTCTATAAAAAATCCTTATCAAAATCAAATAAATTGAACCACCAAAGAAAGTTTTCAATTTATTAGCACACTAGATTAAAGATAGTAAAAACTCCTTGGTTATCAGTAAGGTTTTATTGGCCTGACTTGTCGCCATTATGGAGACATGGTCAGGCATAATGTAGATTTATCAAGTACGAAGCACTCGCCACAAATTGGCACCGACTCAGAATTTTTGCCAGCATAGACAATTTGGCGCTAGATATTTTTTCAGGTAGCTACATTATTTACATTTTCTTTCTACGAATTTTGGTGGAATGAATCATAAAGCGAAAAATGAAACTCAACCTTTGTTATGACTACTAAATGGAGAAAGAAGATGCAAATGCTGCTGATGATGATTACGAGAAGGTAGGCTTAAAATGTATGAATAAAGTTTCAGAAATTTCGATAAATATTTTTCCAATCTATCAATACCGCTAGCTCCTATCACTCAGATCACCCACTTTAGATACAAAGGAGACGGATGCAGCAGTTCCCCCACAAACTTTCCCTGGAACAAGCGAAGGGTTTAATTGTTTTCCTGCACCACGAGAAGCTGAGAAAACGCGACTAAAACGCGTTTCAAACGTGGAGAGAGCTCGTTCCACTTTCACCAGCCCCTTTGTTTAAAGTACTCTAATTTTTAATTGAATATACAGGTCGGGTTGCTTAAAAACTAAGAGCTGTGGGAATTGTAAGTGGATAGAATTGCAGGTATGGAACTGAAGTGGAAATGTTAGTAGTTTATGTACGCGCATTGTTCTCGCTCTGCAGTTGTTTTACTTTGGATTTTGGGTTCTGTTGTTAGTTCCTGATGAGGTTTGGTAGAGCTAACTTTTTTCTTTAAGGATCATTAACGTGAATAGTTTTGATTTAGCATAGCTTTCAAACCTTTTAAAGACTTTTTGTGTTTATGAAATACGATTTTTTTCTACCCGTTTAGCGGTTTTAGTCATGGAAATAAAAGCGTCGACAGTTTAATGAAAATTAAAGTCTTGATTATAAATGTTAAGCCAGTACGGTGTACCCTTGTAACTGCAAGAAAGCGTAATCGATACATGCATCTTATACCCGTCACGCTAGTTATTGAGCAAGCAGTTTAATACCTCACAAAGCTGCACGCAAACATGCATGCTTCCGAGATTATTTGAACTTTGAGTATGAATCAGACAAACAAAGTTAGTTCTTTAAAGAACAAAATCTGGATACCCATTTGGTATGGCATATAAAATTGTTTTAGATGTTTTGTTAAAAGAATTATGTTATTTTTATATGCATACATCAATATTTTTTCAGTAAAAGGTTAGAGTTTAAATCCATGTTAAAGCTATGTGATTTAAAATATTTATACAATAAAATAATATATTCATTTAGTGAAAATGAATAAACTCGTTACTAATTGTTCGTTTAGTAAAGTTGAATTCAATTTTCGCATAGAATTTAAACCGACTAAACTGCTGAGCCGCTCTTCCGTTTATTCATACTCTTACGCTAAATCCATTAACAGAATATTTTGTTAGTTGAGTGCACTAAACGTAAATATTAATTATGCATGAGTTTGTTGAGAGTTTCAAATTGCTTCGTTGTTGAAAACATCTCAAGTCTGGCTGGAATGCAGTTGTGTTGTTAGCCTAAGAATTACTCTGAAACTTTACATAATTTAGGATAATTAGGTAAAAGTAAGTACAGAATTTAAGTTTATAAAAATTTTGGAATCTGTGGACAGACAGTTTGTAAAAGAACTGAGGTCTTTTTTCAAGCGGAACTCGTAAAAAAAACTCGTGACCTAAATTGTTGGAATTTCTAGTTTCATTTTTGAACAAAATTTTGATGTCAAATACGTAGGCTCCATCCAAAATTCCTAACTAAACACAGGCATCCATCTTTCATTAAAGTTTTGGCACCAACTTTTGGGTCCTCCATCGAATTTATTATTAAAAATAAAGAAAAAAAATCCCCAAGTTATCCAACCCCGGCTCTTGTAAAAAGTGAGTGACTCTTTGAGACAGCGCCATAAATTGTAGGAGGCGACGTATCTTGAAATTGTGTTGGTGAAAGTGACTTTTAACGGGCGACGAACCTTGGGTTTCATACTACGGCGACCGCGTTGATGCCCGCTAAGCTCCTTTTTGTTGCCAGATTAATGCTGGTCTCCCAGTACTTTTTGGCTTGCTGCAATATAAAGCTAAATTGGAAGCCCTTTATTAAAATTTTAATGAATGGCATCGGCTTTCTTGTCTTGTAATTAGCTGGTTTTGTGAAAGTATGTTTCTCTTCATCTCAGTTTTTACGATGTAGGTATTTTACTAGTTGACTATACTTTACAAATTATTGTCATCTCTTTCACTCTCATGATACTTATATAGTTACATCCCGTTATTTTACCATACGTTTCAGTACGTATCAGTAGTACCACTTTAACTTCAGCTCTGTAGTATTTGAAGAGCGATATTGAAATAGCTCTTAGCTCCACTCGTTCTGTATCAATACCACATAGAGCCCTCAAGGAAAAGATTGAGCAATACGTGTCTCTGGGGAGAAGGGAATATAGGGAACGGGTATTTACCTATGCACATGAGGGATATATTTAAAATTGTAATGGAAAAAATACTTGAATGTTTAATGACGTCATCGAGTAAACCCACATTTTGAGAACATTAACCGTATTTTGAGAGAAGAAAATTTGGAACATCATTATCTATCTATAATTTTGTATTAAAATTAAATAACGTACATAATTTAAACATAATTACAATTAATAAAGATAAGGTCACATAAGACGTATAGTACAAACAATATCCGGGTAATTCCATTAAACATATCACAAGACAAACTAACAAGCGGAACAGATTATAATTAATAAAGTTTAACAATAAATCATGTTCGTAAGCCCGCTGTAACATGAACTGTTTCTTCGAGTAATTTACTTACTAAAGATGTTATCTATGGTCGGGGTTATTCAATTTGTAAGGCGCTGGATGTTTTGGAAGAACTTTTTTGTAATCGTATTTTGTTTTTTGGGGACTACTTTTTTACAACCTTGTCTGATTAACTAGCACACTTTCGAGTTCTTGGCTTTTTTTGTTCAATGTGGATCTATGAAGTGGGGTTTGAAAGTTTTTGTTCTTATTGAGCGATTAATTTTTATAACATGGTTAAAGTTTGACATTTTCACTACGAAAATTATCTTTTAAATAACTCCTAAAATCAGTCAAATAAAATTGAAAACAATGACTCCTATATTATACCTACTCAGAAATCAATGAACACCAGCGTTACTACCTACAACAAAAACGTCAACAAAAAATCCCTCCAAAAATCAAGTTTCAGATTTAAGTGGTGATTAAATTGAAATGTCTGGTAAAGTACCATCGATCAAAGTAGACGATGCTCGCAATCGTCGGGACATTCCCGGCCATCAATTTACTAGTTGCTAATAAAACTACAAAGGATAAAAACTATTTCGTACAAATACACCGTGATGAATCGTGTACGTGGATTTTATTTAGCTGGATCGGATTGTGTTTTTTTCTTTGTCTGGAGTGAGTTTGCTTTTGAAGTTCTTTTGAATTGGTATAGAGTTTTTTCGGAATTGTTTTTAATTTTCTTACCGAAACTCATTAGCATGAGAATTTGAAATAGTCTTAGACAACTGATTTTCGAATATTTGGCTTTTACACTCTACTGGTAACAACGATTATAACTTTGTCGATTCAGTTGGTATACTTTTGTTCAATTTTGTCCGTGTGGTGTCCGGATTGTCCGTGTGGTGTCCGGATATAAAGAATAGCACCACCTCATATCCTCCACTGGGTGTCGTAAAAGGCGACTAATGGACCTTAAGACCCAGTGCACTGTACCAAGCACCTTGGGTCACCCGAATGGTGGCGGGTAAACAACCAACAATCGCATTCCCAAAGAGGGTTAGTGTCAGGCAGGCGGCCGACTATAAAACCATAGCCAAAACTTTAAGCAACATGTCTAAAAGACGTGTTACGCCGACCCCAAGTAAAAATTGGGATAAGGGCAGGGGAATGATGACTTTTGTTCAATTTTGATTCTTTAATAAATAATTGTGTACCATATTACACAAAGTCCATTGTACACTATACCAACATACACACCTGCTTTATAACGAGACCTTTGACAATTTTGCCTCCATAAATTCTAAAGTCAGGAGGTTATACTCTCGGCTTCTAGAAGCCTAGCCAGCCTAGAGCAAGTACCACATCTGTCAAATCTATATCTTTATCATACGACACACAAAGCGCTCTCCTCCAGTGTGCCCGTGCCAACAAATGAAATTTTCGATCGAGACGTATGACTGTACATTACTCTTTTTGTATGCTCCAACAACAATGCCGCTTTTGGGCGACGAGCGTTGTATTGAAAAAATTTAGGTTTTAAAGCGTGCATTTTATTAACTTTTTGTTATAGCTAGCAGTAGGTATATTCTGGGTCATATGATTTTTATTTTTCTTATTCTTCCTTTTTTCATTCGTACAGAACTATATTCCTTGCCAGACTCAAACCAGACTACATAATCTTAAAGTGATCAGCAGGAAATGTTTTTATCCAATCAAATATTGCATAATCATCTTTTACTAAGAAATCACATATTGTGTGTAGAAACAGATACACACTAAATATTTTATAAGTTAGCTTAACACAAAAACACTGACACATTTTTACTTATCAACGAAGAAATTTCATTAAAATTTCACACAAGGTCTTACACTCAACGTGAAAAAATTCAAGATAAGCTCACTTTTTGTACGTTCTTTAGAGAAATTGGTATTTATATACTTCTGAAATATAAATACGTGCTTAGCGCTTGTTTTGTCTTATAGCGAAAACGTATCACGGAGAAAACTCATAAATATTATGTCAGATCACTGATAGGTTATCATTCCATCCATAAATCTCGTAGGAAAGTATTTCATAAGTTGTTTCTTTAACAAAAACCTTGACTGTAATAGCGTTGATCATAACAGTAGTTATACTATCCCGCAAAAACATTTTTATCAATTTTAACAAAAATAGAGAATCAGGGCAATATTTGTAAAGAAAAATATGTGTAAAAACGAAAAACGGTGTCACATTAGCATAGAAATGGAATCTCCTAGACGGATGAAATTTCACAGACATCGGATTGACTCGGGAATATTTTCCAACTGAATTGATTTAGCTTGCCATGCTTGGGCGTGGATGCGTCAATTCTGAGGAAGCTGGGTACATTCTAACTACTTTAGACTGATGGTAGGTAGGATTCAAACATAAAACATGTATAGGTACTGAGCTTTGGTTAACGTAGTTCCGATACCAGAATCTTAACAGTTTTCTTCGCATTTGAACTGGCTTTTACTTCTTATATTGTAGACACCTTCTTGCACCTCTTTGTTCAGACTCTTTTGAGTCTTAGTATTTTTTTACAGTCTATCAAAATATGAAATACAGAATTCACAATACGTTAAATGATTGTAAGAACTCTCGTGATTCAAATTCATAATTATTTAACGTTTTTTTCACACGCGTTTTTATCGGGATAGCTTGACTAGACTAGACTTGACTAGACTCCAAATTGCAAACCCGATTAAGGACTCTAGTTAGGTCTGATACTAGTCACTATCCCGATAAAAACACGTGAGTAAATCGTTAACATGAAATTACGATTAACTAATTAATAACTATTCTTTATGTGATGATCTTTAGTTTAAAAATATTGTCATATTTGATATAATATTATGTTTATTTAAAGAACAAACAAGTATTTATAGCTAAAAAATAAATCGTGTGTAGTGGCCCGGATAACATCAGTCACATGGAAAATAATGTACGGTTGGTTCGTTCACAGGTGATTTACTTCTAATGACTTGTAAGGCCGGGGAGCAATGTCGAGTGCACAGCTAGTATTGACGTTTTCTTATACACCTACGACCTACAGCTAGTATGATGCGGTATTTAAAAGAGGTTGTTTATTTTAAAGTAATTCGATTCAAGTCATTGGCGTTCAGTGTTCATGAAAAACTAGTGTATATTTTATTGGGTGTTAAGCTTACTCTGGTTTTGTGGTTAAATAGAATTAATGCAGTACAGAGTGATAGAGTTACTTTTAGTTTGGAATATTTTTATATATTCTTCTGGTGCCACTCCACTACTGGAGGTGGGCTGTCAGCTCTACATAAAGCTCTCTGTTTTTGGCGAGACTAAAGTTTTTTCACGTTGGTGACTTTTATACATTAAATAGAATGAATATGTTAGATACCTGTTAGGAGGGAAGAATATTTCCTTGAGACATAAAGAAGAAAATGATAGCATCTTTAATACGATAATCGAGAATAAGTTAATAAAAAATTAGATGAATATCGTCTATTATATTTTTTAAAGTTATAAGTCCTCGTAAATTGTATGTTAATTTACTCAGCCAAGACTCTAAGATATTCAGAAGGGACAATGTTGTCTGAATATTCTCGGTCCATAGCGACATCTTGGACGTACAACTCGCAAACTTGATTATTAAGGGGGAAGGGGTTACTGGCGGGGGGGGGGGGGGGGTGAAATGCATCGAGTTTTATTATGTACTTGATTAAGTTTAGAACATAACGCTTTGATGTTCCCAGCCTTAATAAAGAAGTTTTGATTTCGGTTTGGGCCTGTTTTGTTTTGAATTTGGATTCAATTTGTCTTTAACTTGCGTAATTGGTCTTTTGTAATATTTATGTGTTCATTATGTCACAATTTTAACGTTATTGTTTTGTTTTTAAGTAAGTATGATTACGTAGAGGATTACATCATCAAGACTAGAAAAAATAAAATCTACGTTTGAAACTAACTTCAAAAGAAACAAAAAATATTGTCAGCCAACATCGTACATAACATACTTTTTACTGATTACCATACGAGTAGCGTTTGCTGTACCTACGCTAATTAGCATCAAGTACAGAAAAAAAAATACTAACCAGAGACGAGTAATACATTAATACAAAAAAAACAACTTTATCTAACTCCACATTTCTGCGACATGAGTTAATGTAAAACTTTTACAAAGAGAAAAACCCCGCGCATTAATATTATGAGGGTTTTTTAAAAAGAAAAAAAGCCCAGTTGACATTTTGTCCACGGCCGTCGCCCGGGCACTTCACTAATGAATGCAAATTTCATCAAGCCGTAACACACGCTTCTCATAATAAAAAGTTTAATTTAAAAAAATATATACCAGCTAAAGAACAACGTGACATTATTAAATCAGTGAGTCACGTTTATTAAATATGGAGATTTTATGAAAACATTATGAATAGGTGTTTAGGTATAGCCGTAAGAGGATTAGCGCGACTGTTATTATCATGGCATTTAGTTAAAACGTCCATTTACTTTACAGTTGAAGTGTCGGCGTTTTGAATTACCTATTAAGTTAAAAGCGGTTGAAATAATAATAATATTGTTAACCGTCGGATGGAAGCAACATTAAGAAGCCGTCAGCAAATTTTTATCAGACGTAGCTTAGACATCCTTAATTTATAGCATCTTTTTGATAAAAATCATTAATCTAAACAACAATTAAAAGTAGGGTGCACTAATGAGACAAAACGCTCTACAAATGTGCCATAACCGCTATTACTAAACTTAACGCTAGAAAATATACATTAACGCGACATAATTCTAAAAGCTCCAACACTACTAATTATTTTAAGGAACAATTTGATACAAAACTGGCGTTAAGTGCTATACGAGGTAGCGTCAAAATGGAATGCAGTTCGCAACTTTGAACAGATGGTGACGTGACGGGGAGTGTGTTAATTACTTCAAGTTTATCTGCTCTGAGCTGATGATGAAGTCGCGACTTGGAACACGACATACAGCTACAAAGCACCGATGGAATATTACAAAAAAATCCTCGAGATAAAAAATATGGCGTCTTTTGTTCACCTGTCATTTGCCATGGATATTGAATAGCCATTGTGTCGTTTTGATCCATGTTTTCAAAGGTAAATTAATGTGAAACATTTTTTCCGATTTTATTTCGATGAATCTTTTTCATTTTGCATTATTTGTGAATGTCACGTGCATTCAATCAAGTATTCAACCAACATACAAGAATTCGATTTCGTTACTTTTAAATAATGATTAAATTGTTTATCGAATTAACACTACCTCTGTACATTGTCCGCTTATTTCCTTACAATTTCAAATCCCAAAAGCTTTCAACATTTTAATCCTTTCAGTCCACTCTGGAAAAAAAGGAGTGTGAATTCTCCCCAACTTTTCCAAATACGTTTCCATCCAACAAAATATTGCTCAGCCAAAGGCGCTGTGTATCACGCGACTTAGCGACACCATCCAAGCTAAACCCTCGCAAGAAGAGGAAAGCTGATTCGGATTAAACTTTGAATATGTACGAGAGACTTTAGCTCAGCTACATTGTAGTGTGTCGTTGTTCAGAAACTGTTGGCTATCGAATGTGTCGACTGATTCCAATTGTTCCCGGTTTATATTCGATGAGTTGAGATAAACTGGCTTGAATATTTCAGCAGAATGTTGTTTTGTGTGTGAAAAGTAGAATTTTTGTATTTGGTATTCAAACGCTTTACTTAGTACAGAAAATCGCATTGACAAATTCTTTGGAGAGAACTTTTTTCTAAAAAATACTAACTATGAGCTCAAAGAACAAAATACTCTTTGTATAGTTCTTTTTTCTCATAGCCTTTTTGTCACGGTCAAGTATAGTTTTAACATTAACCCCTATTTTCATACCAGAATTTTGCATTAATTGACTATCAACCATTATATCCAGTCACTTTTGAACCGGTTCTTCCAAGTAGTATACATTTTAGTATAAACTTCTACCGGATCAATAAGTCGAATCCTACATCCTTTCCCAAACACAGTGTCACGGTGTACATCAGTTGGAAAACGTGTGTGTTAGCCTCAGGCTACCGGCATGAACCGTCACCGAATAATGCCTTTTGTAAAACTTTCAACTTGTGTAATACTCCGTATATTAAATTGTCTCACTTCTATGTCTCGCTTCGCAGACAGTCTCATTTCATTGTTGTCGTGTGTTTCAAGTTTTGAGACTTTAATGTTATCTGTTTTAACATTAATAAGATCGTTGTATTTCAAAGGTGCTTTTCGTTCGCCTTTTTAGGCATAATTTATATGTATTGTCTTTTTGAGTAAAATAAGTGACAAGCCTTATTTCTAGCATGTATTTTAGTCTATTTTTTTAATTATTAAAATTAAATGTACCTTACTAAGCTTAATTTTAAATAACCGTAGTAATACAAACTACTTTTTTATATTCTAAAATGCAATCCCGATTACTGAGCAGCTATGTTTTAATCAAAACAAGAAACGAAATTTAATTTCTGTATGCATTTTCTAAAATCCAATGAACTAAAACTCTCACATTGCAATCCACACCAGACGGTGTTAAAACCAATTCGAATAAACTCAAAAATATCAAAAGTTAAAATCGAAGCAGAATGAAAACTAAAACCGAAAGTTTATTGACTTTACCCCTTTCAATATTAGTCCAATGAAGACTCGCGCACGAAGGGTTCCGTACTATCACCTTACCGTTATTAATATTGATACAAAAATACGTATATTGTTTTTAGACCCCCCCCTTTCATTTTATTTTTAAGTTTTAGTGTTTGTTGTTATAGCGGTAACAGTAATACGTCGTTTGTAAAAATTTCAGCTTTCTAGCTATTACGCTTTATGAGATACAGCCTGGAGAAAGACAGATAGACAGACAGCGGAGGCTTAGTAATAGGGTTCTATTTTACCCTGTGGGTACGGAACCCTAAAAATATATAAAGTTGGACTGCTTATTTCTCAAGTTGTGGTAGTCAATTGGGGTAATTGGGGCAAATAGGCATAATATATGGGTCAATGTGTTGTGCCGATGTGCAGGCAAGCCACTGTTTATGCATTATTGCAAACTTCACACGCAATGACGTTGAAACGGTTGTGTATTGTGATGATTTATTACGGAACACGTATTTGTTACATAATTTATGTAGACTTTGTTATGTTAATATCCTAGAAATATAGAAGCATTATAATTATGTTGTTGTACTTCTTATGTGAGATATTATTAAAGAACTGATAGCTTGTAATTTGGTTAAACATTAAGACTAGAATATAGATAAGAACGTGTGGAAGAAGAAGAAATGCTGCGCCAACCCGAAATAGTTATTGGGATAAGGACGAAGGAATGATGGGCAGACTACTAGACAAAGCATTAAAAGACTGACGGTCTTCTGCAGATTACAATTATCCACTCATTCTTCAAAATAGCTTCATTTGTTAAACCTACATAGCATAAAATTAGTACATACAAGTACTTCCAAAGAACCTAACAAACAAAATACAAATTCGCTACATCAAGTTTAATAAAACCTTAAAACCTCATACATTACACCCTCATTCGTAATACCAACATTTTTATCGCACAGAAGTATGCAACAACAAGTTTGGTGAACCCATTTGTCAGCGACGTCATACCACGTGACCTTCTTAAGAACTGTGCTGTTTTAAAAACAAAGGGATTTACGAATTCGCTTTTATTAGAGTATATTATGAAAAAATGTTTTGTGAAGTAATGAAGGAAGAAAATGGATCAGCTTCTAATGTTGTGATGAGAATGAGTATTCTACTAATATTATAAACGAAAACGTTTTTAGGTATGTATCGATGGATGGAGAAATATTTGTTTCTCTTTCACGTTCATACGAATCGATTAATTTTAATGAACTTTGGTATGGAGTTAGCTCACACCGTAAATAACACACAGGATACTTTTGACTGACTGCACCAGAGGTGGAAATGTCTTTGCAGCTATTACAGACATTCGCGAGGGTGAAGTTGCAGGCTACAGCTAGTATAACACTAACTTACAATACAAGTAAATGCCTGAATAGTACAAGGAAATAGGGAAGCGAATTCACGTTCTTATGAATGAATAACTCCATACTTCCAAATGTAATCAATGGGTGTAATTCCCATCCCTTCACTTCCTCTATTTCCATATTTCGCCGAGTTCCCCACCATCTGTGATCCCAGCATTGAAAGTATATAGTAATACTGCTACAATAAATAATTCCGACGCATTTTGTGCCCCTCATAATGACTGGCAACTTGGCAAATTTCCTGTGGGGACTATCAGCCATCTTCAAAATTAATTGAAACGTTTTGGCTGTAATCTGTTGTAATAATTCCATCGTAAAGGGGCCCGTCTTGAAGATTAACTCATATAAATAAATAATAACTTCTTAATAGCTTCGGTTATTGTTAAATAAGGAATTTGGTTGCATTGCTGAATAGTGGATGGTCATCATTGAGGTACGGAACCGAGGTGTAATTATAATGTACGTTTAATGGGCGTTGTTTGCCGGTGAATTCCATTAAGATTATATTTAATCACCTGTTTAATCGCTTTATATTAAGCCGACGTAATTCTAGTAAAGCGTACAATTTATTTAAATTTTACATTTCCATTTTCACACAACTTTCTAGTCTCATCCTGATTCTAAATTGGTTTTTTAATCACATAGCTTGTTGTGATGATGGTCTCTAGTGTTTACCCCTGAGTTTGTTTCAACATTTCTTTTCAGAGTAGTCAATCAGGAAATGTCGAATTCAGCGTGCTCAATGCAAATATTAGGATGTAAAAATAATCTAATTATAATTATCCTACTTGCAAAATAAATAATTTCATTTCATTCCAGATATCTAAAAGTAATTTCAACCGCACCGAAATGTGGGTTAGAGCACTCAAGCAAGATTTTTTCCACAAAAACCAATATCTGAATATATGAACGAACAACGGCTGCTGCATTCCAAATCGACACAGAAAATGTGAGATATTACATGAAAGCCATTTTCACGGCATTTAGCTCGCAATTCTATTACGTCATTACATATTCACACAGTCATGCTACTATGGAATGTAGGGGTGGTATTACATCAAAGAGAGTATTCGATCAACGCGGGTTGTGTATTTTTTTTTTGGTTCATTTACCACGAGCCATACGCTCGCTTCGCCTTGTTATGGGGATGGCTTAAAATAGGAGGATAAGCGACTTCTATATAATCCTTAGATTGTGATCTTCGTCTTAGAATAAGTTGAAATAAATTCAAGTCATAGAACCCTTAATAAAACGATGATTTTTTTTCTATTATGTATAAACTTATCCTCATAAATAAAACTGATGGGACACCCACCTATAAAGCATTAAGCATCAATCTTATATTGAAATAACACTGATTTAATGACGTCATAAATGGGTATACGCATCAAAGTTTTCCCATTATCGTGTTGAAGTAACGTCAAAGCTCAATCAAGCCGCTGCAGCCTTCGCCTCGCGCCGCCCCGCTAATGTTCGGTTTATGTAAATATTATGAGACTTTAACTATTCACTTATTCACTTAGCGTCAGCTCTCTCGGGCTGTCTTTTTGTATCGGAATACCTCCCCTTTTCCTTTCTTCGGAGTTAAAATTGTTTTTTGTCGTGCCGTCCAACTTTTCTAAGTCGATTTAAAATGTACTTAAAACGATTAATTTGAATGGAGTTAGGAATTTTCGTGTGACACTGACAGTTAAATTTATTCCGGAGTGGATATTTTTGTTGCTTAATTTTGTTGAAGACGTTGTTTGCCTTTCATATCTTTTGTTTTTTGTAGCTTAATAAAAGTAAGGAATGACAATAAGAGGGAAGTATAAGAGGGTTTAAGTTGAAAGCAACTTTGTAATCAAATAAACTTTTTGTATCATGTTTCTTGTAAAATGGCTGGTCTTATGTATTGTTTTGTGATAATCTGGGGGAAAAAATGTAAAAGGGAAAATGAACAGAAAATCTTGCACGTTCAATATTTTGTCAAATTCACCAACAAATACTTTGAAAATGTTAACGACCAGAGAACTAGGATTTAAATGACATACAACACAACTAGCTACCTTTACCAAAAAGACTTTTAGCACAGATAATAATGAAACAAAGACGTGACGGTGGAACAGGAGCGTATCCTACAATCCAGTTACCAAACAACGCGTCAAGGTTCAGCTAGTACACTAGGTAGAACAAATTAAGTTTGACTAAATACGCGGCCCTTAAAACGACTTAAGGAATTAGGTGATTAAGACATAAGTGAATTTGTTTGGATTATGTCCTGTTTAGTTAAAGCTTCATCTTATCCTCCTTTTGACTCAGTCTTTTTAGACTCTACATGTAGTGAAACTTTATAGTTGATATTGTAGTGATCTTAGACAATTTTATTTATTAAGTGTGTTTATGATGCTGCCACAGTGTTAACTTAAATTGAGTGGCCAAAAATAATCGTATTAAAGTTGCCCGAAAGCTGTGAGCCAGACGTTTGAATTCCAAATTCTAAGTGCTACTTGCAATATAGGTACCTAATCTTGAAACTCAAATAACTCTCCTATCGCGTTTCCCCGCTAACTTTCTGCCCCCATCCCGGTAAAATTCAACACACGTCCGTCCACATAGTGTGTCCACCTTGCGACGCCCGCTTTCTTACCCGGATTAACTCGAATTAAGATCGTATACGTATCTTTGTGTTTGCCAGACGTTGCAACAGATCTTGTAAGGAAACGCGAGAGGAATTTCAATTGGTGTAAAATCTTCGTGCATCGAAATTAAATGGAAAGTCGAAGCTCTTATTGGAGACTAGTGAATGCTACTGAATAGGTAACTCGAGGAAATGAAAGTCTTAATAAACACGTTTGTTTATTTATTTAATTGCGTTCTGCGTTAATGGTACTTTGTAGAAGTTAGGATGGTTCAATTTAGTTCTAATAAGTGTTAATTTATTTGTTAGTTTGAAATATTATTTCTATATTATATTATAAAAGTCCTGAGTTTGTAGACAGGTTTAATTTCTCCGAGTACTAATGCTGATCAAATTGATCAATGGCATAGAATTGACAAGTCAAAGTCAATTGGCGAAGTTCATTTACATATATTTGAGAAACTCGAACAGCGTTAACGACTATAAAAATATAACTTGTCTAGATACCCATGTTTTTTTTTATGTTTTCCAAAGTACTTCAGTCGACGTTCAAGGTTTTTATCCGTATTTTCTTTTCAGTCTGGTTAAACCAAACCCAAGGATCGAACAAAAACGGCAGTAAAAAGAATACTTTTTGCAAACATATTGAGTCTAAAGATTGCAATAGTGCCTGCAGTGGCAGGTAATTTGTTAGAGAAAACCCAAGGAAAAAAGTTAATTGTAGTGTTTGTTGGCTGCGGTCGCCTATGAACGCCACTATAACCCGCTTCCTTTGTTAAACTTTAGATTGCTCGGGATTATAAACGTCTGATGCACGGAGTTCAGATCTGAATGGGAAATCGTTGTAAGATTGAATATTTTATTCATAATTCGGATAAAATGAGGACTATACAGCATTTATATTTGCTTCTAAAATTGTATACCAATTACACAATAGTTAGATTTGAGTACACACCCAAAACTGCATACTTATCTGGATATTCTCTTTGTCATCAATTTAAAATTTCACAATATTTGTACTTTCCTTTTTACAACATCTGCGTGCGACTTCATAAATATTAAACTTCCTTACGGACATGATTATTGGCTGTCATATCAGTATCCACAGCGTGTAACAGAATAAAACAATTCGTATTTAAAGCGATCATTACAGTTGCGAGTGACGCGTCTCGCTACATAATTCAGTTGGCTGTCAGCTGCAGGCCGGCTCGCACGAGTTCCATGCGTAGTGTTGCTACACGGTGACTCCTAAATTCAAGAGGAAATATTGTTGGGGTTAGTTTCGAATTTAAAGTTAAAGGGGTTTCTTTCAGCGCTTGCAAGCCTATTGAAGTATGGGTTTTAAGGTCTTGTTTAGCGAGTGCACATTTTTTTGTATTACGAAAACAAAGAAATATGCATTTAATGGTCATTAATTATCTCAAGGTAATTTGTAAAGCTTTTTGTAGAGACTGGCTCGGGAAACTTCATCTTAACTCCGTATATTTTATAGGTCCTAAATTAATAAGTAGAATTATAGAGAACGACTTTTCCAATATTTCAAAGGTAAACACACTAAAGATCAGTGAACACATATCTGGACGATTCAATAGGATTGGCAACGGCAACGTTGAACTAAGTACAATCTCAGCCGGCGCTAACATTATTAGATCCCTTGTCGTAAAGGCGTGATCGCTATCAATACAATTTCTTGCGAGCCAATAAATAACGCAGAAAGATGACCAGATTAGTCTAGCTGGTGTGGCGTTTCTATATAAAGATTTCTGGTTCGATCTTGATATTGTAGATAGATTTAGCGTTATGATATTATTGCAAAGCGATACTTTGATGTCGATAAATTATTTCTTGGAAAGTCATCCTTAAATGTGTCTTCTTCGTTTAGTGATAAAGGACAACCACACACTCTCATTTTATGTACTTATTTCCAAAACTATAGTTCCTTATCTGGTACATTTAAAATCACTGCCTAAATCTCAAGTCAAAAACTTCTAACTCCATTTATTTTTATTTTCTGGATGTAAACGAACTAAAGCTGTTAGTTCTACACGAACATCACTAGCCCCTTCAATAATTCGCCAGCAAACATTTTGCGTGATGCCCCAGCACTGTTTATACTCTGATAATGTATTCCCACTGTATTCCGCTGATTATGATGATTATATTGTTGTGAACGCTTTGCCGAGTAACTGCCTGCTTTTATGAAGTGAACGGCAATTTGATACGGGGAATGAGCACAATTTACTGACTATTGAATGGGTTTTCTAAAGTGAATTTTGTATGTGGTGAACAGGTGAATAGTTGCACTTGTAGTTATTGAACTAAGGAATAGGCTAAAAGATTTGATTCCTTACCAGGAAATCAATTTACTTTTTTTCTTAATAGTTTTACTAGTATAATTTTACCACTCCCTGCAACCACCCAGTTGTATTTTTTTTTTGTTTTTCTATTCGTTCGATGGCGAATCGTTAAAAAGCAAAAAGTTTTCCAAAAAGACTAAAACACTACTACAAAATAACGCAAAAACCAAAATCACCAAACACTTGTTATAACGAGATCATTACTAAAACTACGCGCATTCAAACGCTGAATTCGTAGGAAACCTCAAAAAAATCTACTAAAAACAGGGCGTTGCTTTGAGAAATGCGGTTGGTCGGTGGTAAGAAAAAAAAAGGAAATCGTTGCAAACACCTGTAGGGATGTGGTGAGATTCCCACGATATTTTCTTGCGAACTGCAGACTGTAGCACCCTGTATAGCCGTCTATACGAGTATGTCCTTGGTGTCTGAATGTGCGGAGTTTACGTAACATCCGTGCTTTGGATGGGATTTTGGCATTTATGTTAAGTATTTTTAGGTGTGTGCTTGAGATGTCTGGATTTACAATTTACCCATTAAAATGTTAGAATATAATAATATATTATGTGCCAAAGTAAGCAAAATGTATTTACAACCAACAAATTAGCTGGTTGATATTTGCGCTGCAGCATGGTCATTAATCACAGTACTATTGTAATTTTCTTAACTTAACCTCTACATTAAATAGCAGAGAAAATATACACGTGTGGTTTAGTATATTTCTGTAAAAGAAGAAGAAAAGCTGCAAATGACCAAAACAACTAACAACATCTAAAATAACTACTCTTCACCAGCTAATCCACTCAAGTACTCCACAACACAAATTACACCTAATTTCAGTTCAAACAGACAAATTGGCCACAATTTTAATTCGTCCAATAAATGTCATCATAAATCCGGTCGTCTTCTCTGAGACGTGTCCACCGCATGCACGGCAGACGGCGATAAATCTGGCGCTCCGTACGCCGCATAAGTGACTGGTGGCTGTCACACCGAACTGTAACGTGCGTGTGCCCTTGGGCTCTTAGGCTCTTGGGCAGGGTTTAGGGTCCGCTGCAGTCGCTTAGGATTTTCTTGTCTGGTTGACATGCCAATGAAGTATTGATTTGGGTTTTAGTTACAAACTGTGGAGTTTATTACTCTAATATGTCTTTAGATCAACCGAATGATGCTTGGTTAAAAACAAAAATATCTACGCGCCAAAAAATTGTGAAGTAAATTTTTTTTCCGTAAGTATACAATGTACAAAATATCGAACTATCCGCTCAAAAATCATTAAATTAATATTCAAGCCAGCTATTATACTGCGATTAATACACGAACAGTTTCCAAGGAACATTAAAACGAGATACTGCATCAGATGGTATATTAGCAACTTTCTCTTACACGATTTGAGAAACAGCCGCGGTAGACGTAATAAATCTTGCCAACCACGTGCACTCTACGTCACACGAGCTGACTCATGTTACACCATATAATTTAGGGTGCATCATGTAAACTGTGTTTAATATGAGCTTTTTACTCGGTATAATGTGGAGACAAACATGATTGTTCCAGGTTTTCAAGTAGTTAGCATAATGGGAGTTTGTTGCTTTTTTGTTTTGCTAATGTGTTTTTGTTAGGGTGTGGTAGTTTATGATTGGGGTTGTTTCGAAGAATAGGAGTATTGTGAAATTGTGCAAGAAAAATCTAGAGTTTTGCATGACTAAATATTTTTATAAAAAGTTGCTGTCATACAATTTTCATAATTTTTTGAACTTTAATTGACTCTAATCTTTAATACTCGTAAATTTTTTTCTTTATTAATTATCTGATTCAGCAAATATAAAAATAAAATTATGATGTATATTCAATAGATTGATCAAATTCAGTAGACGAATACTTTTTTTTCTAGCATTTTCTTGGGCTATGTTCGGTTCAGTTTCCTAAATGTCAAAAATTATAGCAAAATCGAATTTCAAAGACAGCCCAAACTCTATTTCCCTCCGATACAAGGATCATCTTGTACGGTGTAACGTCAGGTCTGTCAGTAGGAACTGGTGCATCGTTGAAGGCGTCTATTGTGACATGACAAACGATTCAATGCGTGCATGGACTCAAGTAACCTCTTCCCGTGAAATATTGCTGGGGGATAGTGCTGTTGACATCTGCAGGCTTTGTCGCAGATTGCAGCTATTGTTAAGGGTTCATAAAAGGATATACATCAGTAATCAGGCAATACAGAAACTTTAACAAGGCTAACTATATTACAAAAATGGAGCTACAAAAGCAGTTTTAGAAGATGAAACGCATAACAAAGACGTATATTGAAATAGTTTAAGTTTTCTCATGATAACTTACTGACTGCATAACTTTGCATCCTCATAAAAAACTTATTTTATTACCGGTTCATCAGTTTGACTACCTTAAATGAAATGACATCGTAAATAGCAATATGGAGGAAAATATTTTCGATGACACTAATAAATAATCCCCTGTCAATATTAACGTTACCCTACCAAATTAAGTCGGCTCCATCAACTATCATGCTGACTTATCAATATTCAAAAAGCTCAGGCAACACACATTAACAAGAATCAATCACGAACCTTCTTACTAAGCATAATATATCCTTTCCGAACTTATTCCTTGCAGTTAACACGGGAATTACAGTGAAGGAATCTCTATAAATGTTAGTGGGCACTCAACAAGCGTCCTGTCTTAGCCAGCAGCAATCTATATTCAGGGTTATGCAACGTTCTATTAGCATACAGAAGTATGCGTACATGTCATCCTGGTGCTTCGTAGAAATATGAAATGGTAGTGTAATTATGAGGATTCTGGTTTGCAAGTTTAGTTTACTACTGTTGTTAGATGAAGAATGTTAGGTTGTTTGGAAATAATGACTTACCATGTTGTCTGGCTGAAAAATTGTTGAAGAAAAATATTGCACTGAAACTTGAGAATATTTTATTTTATAATACCTACCTATCATGTATCGTACCTACCTATTTAATAATTCCTTCAAAAGGGATTCACTTACATAACCTTGATTGATCATATTAAAGTCTTATTGACCCTGAATACCGAATGCTGTTAGCAAAATCAAATGTACTAATTAATTTTAACAATATACTTAGAGGCCCAAATCCTTTAAACAAATCCGAAGCATTACCCAACATCCCTTATACACACTCGGTACTCAATAGGTAGGTAAGTACATAATGTAACAGAATCCCTACAAGACGTACGTGCCCCGTGTACATGTAAGTGCAGGCGACAGCCGAGCCCAATTACCTCTCCGACCAACCGACTGATTGAAATTATATAATGCTTGATTGATAAGCTGTGAGCTATCAATTGCTACGGATTCGGTTAAGTACTTTACTGTGTCGTGTAGTTATGTCAATGGATTATTGTTATTGATTTAATTGATTACTGGTTCTGACGATTTGAGGCGTTTAGACTATATCGAGTAGATGAAATTGTTAATTTGAACTTTGAAACTTTTTTGGCACCTTTCTCATAATCGTTATTGACGCTTAGGACAATATTAGTCAAACTACTGCCGTCTGTAACTTTTTTTTTTACCGCTAAATATAATTAGCGGTAAAAAAACAAAAAAAGGTTACAGCAAAGCAAACTTTACCCACTATGAACTAATACAACAACCGCAGAGCACAAACCAAAAAAAGATCCAAGCTCTGAATAAAAAATCAGACAGTTGACAAAGACAGATCCGACCAAAAAACATGAACTACCAACTGCGCAAAACTTTCGCTAAAAAGACTTGAAACGTCGGAACCCTTGAAGCCGTCATTCGAAAACAAAAACGAACGACACGCTGATAAAGCAAAAGGTGACTAATGCGAAATCGATGGCACTCCGAATGGGGACGTGACGGCTATCCGGCGACGTGACGACTGACGAGCCCGTGACGGGGATAGTTGACAGCAGCTTGACGAATGCTCGCTACTCCCCGATCCGTAAATATTCCGGTTATCAATTACGTCGAGTCGAGTGTTGTTGCGAATTAATGTACGCAATTGGTTTTGATTGTGATAGCAATAAAATTATTGTTTTTATTGGGAAAAGTTGAGTGAAGTTTGATTTTGCGTCAATACTTATTTTTGTAATTGTATGAGGTATAAATAATTTTAAGACTAGATTATTACGGATCAGATCTTATTAATTTATAATTATTCAGTACAAGTCCTTAAAAACAACATGACACATGTGATGCACATCGCAAAATCCCTCGTTATACAGACAAACATATATTTACAAAATAAATAACTAACATATCTCATTTCGGTCTAGAGCATACTTTGCCAGGTCTAGGTAAACTAATGTGGATATTTAGCTCTGCCGTCCCCCAAGCGAAAAAGCTCACACTTACACTAAAAGCACCGCATTAGGATTCCCTGTGTTGAGTATCATTACACACACAAACAACACTAACACTGTGTAATTCTAAATAGTCCTACTTTCATCAGAAGTTTGGATACCAGAACCGAATTTTTCTCCTCATCAAAGATTATTTTAATCAAAAAAATCCTCGAAGTGGAACCAATTTCTGATTGATTATTCATTATAATAATATTTACAGATTAAAATTTTACTAACATTTTATAAAATATGTAAATAGCCATACTTTACACAAATTTTGATACTCCTCATTACATCAAAGGCTTAACCAATAGAGTCCTAAAAGTAAAACAAGTTTTGATCACATCATTCATTTTAATTAGTTCGTGACAAGAGAGGAGAGATGTTATCATACATATCATCCTATATCGCAGTACACAGTCATCATGGTAGGTACACGCTGCAGCTACAATCCAACGACGACTGTCAGCGTGTAACTGCAAATCAATAGTCACGTGACAAATGACGCGGACGCCATTTGTGACGTGACGCGCTCGGGACGATCGTATTGCGAATACGACACTAGTTTACTAAAACTATACAGTGTTTTGTTTTTGTATGGACTTGGAACATATTTTGTTACGGGCTTTCTTTTTCGTTTGTTATTTTTTTCGTCTGGCTTTTATGCTGATGGAAAGATTTTTTGGAAAGGGATGATGTTTTTTGTTCACGCAAAATCGTTTTAAAACTTTCATCGAGACACACACACGAGTGTAAACTTTTGACTTTTGACTAAAATTTGAGATGTATGTGTATTTTACTCAGTTTCATTACGGATACCAAATATAAACCACCATGTAACAGTTCCGTAAATGCATTCAAAACACTGAAAAGTCCTCTGTTTTCGAGCATATTTACCACGCCTTCATTTCAATAAACACATCAACACTTCCTCAGAGATACTCGTGTTCACAACATCATAGCCGACGCCTCATTACGGAGTCAAAAACAAAACTGCACATTAAAATAAACTGCGCTACACACGCCAGCAACTCTTAACTCCAACAAAATATTTTCCCGTTTTTTTCAACAACATTATGATAAAAGGGACGTCCTGTACACCGTACAAAAAGCAACATTCAGGAACACTTCTGCATAATATACGACCGAAAAACAATACAATATGACAGTTCAAAAAGTGGACTCATAAACATGGACCGGTGTTTCGAATGTGTTCGCGAAATTTAGTTATAAGAACTTGTAATAAAGTGGAGAAATTATGGTAATGATCCTTGCCATTATATTGTACGCGGTGTCACAGGATGTGAAGCAATGTTCTAATATTGTAATCGCACGCTTGCTTGTTTATAAAGTTACTTTGTAAAAATTGTGCAGCTTAAAAATGTACCTAAGTATCCTTGCTACAAGGTGTATTTTCTGTTAACGCTGTGTCATCGAGTGGTATTTATATATTCTAGATATTTTAAAGTTATTATTAACCACCTGATTTTTTGCAATGCTTACAACGTTGAATGCAAGTTATTGCTGCAACTAGATCCTTAACCACCAAAAACAAACTGAATTTATCTCTTATATCATAAAAGTGTAATTATTTTATTTAAAACATTTAACTTCATACATGGCTAACTTTCTTTCAAATCTCTACCCAAAATAGCAATGAACACAAGCCATTCATTAAATACGCTTAAACATCATATAAAAATATGAATTTAGCTTGTTAACTTATCTGGAGATCTACCACCATCGCATGACGTAATATTATTGCGGGTGTTAAAGCGTGACAGCGGTATACGGCATAGAGTGGCATCTCTCTCGCACACTCGCGGTGGTGTTGGGCCCTCTGTCTGACGGGCCACGGTGCAGCTTTATATAGGGCAGCTGACCAAATTCCCTCGGTTTAACAGCGGCTCCGGTATAAGCGCTGTTGACAACCGGCTATCGAGAGTCGGCTGATGTAAGTGTAGAGAAACTGTGTAAAGTGACTCTTAATTTGTTGGAGAGCGATTTTATATGTAATTGGATGTCGAGATAAAATTCAAGTGAATTGGCCAGCATAGTGAATACAGAATATTTTAATACCGCATCGATACGTCCTTCTATTACAATTTTTTAATTATGGAATATTTTAATACCGTATCGATACGTCCTTCTATTACATTTTATATTTTTCGGTCGTAATTATAGACAAAAATCATTGCGTTGACTATAGGTTAAAAGTGTATCTTTAGGTTTGCTAGCACCATACTGATAACCCGATAACGGTCAAGACAAACAGGGAAAAATTTTGGCACGTTAAATATTTATGCCCAATATTTTTAATTCCCATTTTACATGTAAATGTAGTTGGTGACTAACGTTGTGACTTATAGCAAATATTATCTACAACTAACAAAGTATGGCTTATGCACAAATGCGTATCAAGAAAATATATTGTATGTTTACCTATTTATTAGTTTACTACAAATTGCGTGTCTAGACATCACTCAAGCATTCTGTTGCATAGTTTGTAACGTACAGAGCTTATAAACTACAACTTTGATCGTTAGTGTTTGTTAGTACGATAACAACTATCACGTATTCCATAATAGGTTCATTTGTATAGTATTTTAGAGTACCCGATAAGGTTGCATTAGAAATCAAAGTCAGTGTCGATGTTATAAAATGTAAGTTGTAACTATGTTATAGCTAAAAATTTTTACAATGATTTTTATTTAAATAGAATAGGAAATTAATAAAAGAGAGGAAACACGCTTAGTTAGAATATTTAAAGAAAATAAGTAATTTGCCAGAATAGGATGAAATTCCTAAAAAAATCCTACTACTATAAATTATACTAATGTTTCTTGATAGATATTTGTTACTCTTGCATACTTAAAGGGATAAAACAATTTCGATGAATTTTCAATTGATCAAAACATAACCATTAACTTTTGTTCTTATAGTCCCTATAACTCATAATTTTCATAACAACGTACTAGAAAGACAAATAAATTGTATGTTCATTTGTTAGTTAATGAGCATATCAAAAACTTGTTACAACAACTATACGCGATGTTTTTGATGCAAAGAGCTTGCAGCAAACGGTATGGGCCTCGGAAACTTGTGTTTGTAGTACATTTGAGTAGTTGTTTTGTTGTTACATGTTTCATAATAGTATGACTACTGTTACTTGTGCATTTACAATATAATTGTCGTTTTGGTACAGAGGAAACGGTGTAACTTTAGTTGCTTATAAGCTTGGTTGAATCCTGAAAACTGGGTATTGGATTAGAGATGTCACTTGTAAAAATATGAATAAGTGATAAAATTCGTTTAAAGAAATGAAAGTTTGTGATTGTTCATGCTTGTTACTCCGACACGATCATGTCTGAGAAGAAAACCTGGATTAAAGCACAGATTATTTTGTAATTTATTTTTTACCTATAATCAACATTGACAAGAAAATCTAGTCATAAATGTATCGGTGCAAAAGGAGAAATAAATTAATTCAATAGGATTTTGTTATTTACTGACCTCTTTTGAAATTGTATTTTAATAGATATCCTTTGTGCTCCGATTTTTTGCTACAAACTATATAACCTAAAACTGCTTACATAATTCAAGTACATTAAACAATCAACATAAATGAACAATAAAAACCGACCTCTTGAACTAAAAACCTGCATCCATTTAAAACGCACTCTCGTACCTAAAGGCCCAACGTTTGAAATGACGTCGCCGCCACAAAGTTGACTAACAAGACAATGAAGCATAACCCTGCCTCCAGGAAATGTCTCTATTTCACAGAGAGCAACCCCCCCTACTACCACCACGTATATTAAAACTGTGCCAATTGTGCAAGCGAGATGCTGCTATATAAAATATAGAGCACTGTCTTGCTCTCACAACAGCTACCAGTTTAGTTTAAGTGTCCATGGTAGGGTTTTAGCTTGGAACCTGTATAACGCTCCAACTTTATTGCTAAATGTTTTATGTTACTGTCACACGTTGTTTTAAAAGTTTGTGAACCTCGATTGCTTGGCTATTGTTATTGTTTGCTTTGATTGTAATTGTTCGGTTTATTTCAATACAAGTGTTGTTGGATGCTAGTTCTTTTTGCTTTTGTTTGGTATTTTTCTCTTAGTGTTATCAATTGTTTTCAATAGGCATTTAGGAACTGTACTTTCGTCGTTTACATGGGATGTTAAGAAAACGTCTGGACACGAAATAAAGTTGGTGCTCTACATTTGAAATATTGACATAATTCTGGTGCTTTACTCCAAGAAGTTTGACTGTCTAAACAATTCAAAGTTAAAGTTCTAATATAGGTAATTTAATCTTATAAAAAAAACTTTGTACATAAAAGATCTAATCAAGTTACCTTCGTCCAAATTTTGCGACATAGCCAAAAACATATAACATAAAGATTATATTCACATTCTACAGCTCCACAATTGTAAAGACGCCAACAGCCTCCCCACTCCGACAGTACTCAGCTAAGCCGATCTTAATAATCTAATTAATACCTTGATCTCTTTGATACCTACCAGTTAGCAGGCAATTACCTAATGACGTGGCTTATCAGTCACTGTCTTTGATTAGCTCTCATCTCTGATCTGGTAGATGAAAATGTAACTGTTTTGTTGCTTGTACATATTTAGTTTAAGAGTGTCTTGGGGAATTTTGTGAAGTACTAAAATGATCGTAAGTTAAAGGACTGTCATATACATTATTATTGTTATAGACTGTAAAATATTTTTTTTTGTAATTAATAAACTGTCTAAAATATTTTTATAATTAAGTGTTTAAAAACTACTATTTGCAAATCATACAATTTTTTATACGAAGCCCAATATTTTTTATTTAAAAAATATTTCTTCAAAGAAGTCTTTCTCATATAGGAAAACCAAAAACATAAAACTTTAGCTAACACACAAGCAAAAATTTAAGAGCAAGAAGAGCTCTTTTCAGTAACAAGTATATCTAAAAGAACATGAAAAGGTTAATCAAGAAAAAATAATATAGTTGGCCATTCAAAAGTCCAGTTAAGTAACTGGGCTATAATACGTAATGAGACCGTGTTACTCGTTTAGTGGCGGTAGTTTCTTTTAACGGTAATATCCTTGCTATTAAAGCCATAATGGTAAGCAAGTGTATGGCAAAACTTCATAAGAGCTAATACGGTAGTATTCCGGTAGATGGTTATGGTTAAACAAACGCTTTTAACTTTTTTTCAGTATCGAAGCTTGAGTTCCTTTTAGTTACGGCGTTTGCTAGGGGTAATTTAATTAGGCCTAGTGCGTTCCTTTCACAATTTTGATTGACGGATCTAAAATAAAAACTTGTTTTTCTGACTACAAAGGTAATTTAAATAATTCAGCTAACTAAAATAATAATTCTTAAAGAAAATCATTTTAGTGTAGTAATTGATTTTTTAACATATTTTAAAAGATATTACGTATAAAACGCACTTGGTCAAATTAAATTCCAAAAAAAGCTAACGGAAACGCTAGCACTCAAAATTAACCTAAAACTCTACTAACGCCATCTACCGCCGGCAATAAGCGTTAAAATAACGCGTTAAAAATCCGCCAAGACGTTCGTCGGTTAGTTCGAAGGCATTTAATTAGTCACTAATTAGTTTTATCTTAATTTCATTTACTCTAAGTGGAAGCTGAACGTTTTTAAGAGAGAATTTGTTCGCCTATAACAAGGTTTTTCTAAGAACTTCCGCTGTTCGAAAAAAATGTCTAGATTTTGTCGTATAAGTTAATTAAATTAAAATCGTCTCCAGTTCCCTTATAAAAATAATCGAATATACATTCTGGGAATTGTTAATTTTGGAAGTTATGTATTTTTACAGACTTGTTATCATAAAGCGTACTTAAATAGTATTTTTTTTAATTATTAATTTTTACAAAAAAAAAATGATAAACCAAAATTAAGCAAATCCAAAATGACTAATAAAACAAACCAACCATTCTATATCCAGTTTATCTCTAAACCGAGAGCACAATTCCACAAGCAAACACATTCACAAAGGAGAAATATAATTCACAGCGATACCTACATTGTATTGCTCATAAATTCCCCGCAAGTGCAAAATCGATGAATTTCATACAACAACTTTAGCACTCGGAGTTAATGACGTGTAAACTTTGCAAACTGACATTAATATTGGACGCTTACATTGAAATGTACCTGTTATAGTACGGGATACAGGTCTAAGCGATTAGTGCTATGTTCTGTAAGCGATTAATTTACTTTAGCAACGGCATTTGCTAAAATAGAAGCCTAATGTAGATTTTGGAGAGCAATGTTGGCTACCGGACAAACCTAATTATTTATTTCTGCTTAAATTTTAAGTAATATACGTTTAACAATAAGACGGGGACTTTAAAAAGAATGTCAAATGTATGAATAGTACAATACCTAGTGTGTCTACAGCAGACAAACTTTTGTTCAGAAACTTAATACCTGCTTGAGCCAAAAGGTTGAAATTATTTATGAAGACTTCGCTCTACAATATTTACCTGCATGTTCGTGACATACAGGCTAGCACAGTGCCAGGCTACAAGCCGTTTATCATTTGTTTGGAACAAATATTTTTCTAGTCTAACCTACGGAAGCTCATATTAAAAGTGTTGAAACCTAGTTAACAAATTGGTGCTTTTAGGTATATAGATATAAAATCTACAGAATTAGGAAAGAAATATAAATTTTATTTCATTATGATTATAATAAAGGGCATCACCCCAATAATATGATTTCCGCAATACCTTATTTAACCCTCATCACGCCAAACAGCGAAACTTCGACCGATCTTATTTGAATCCCAAAACCGTGAACGTGGTGAATAGGAGGTCCATTTGCCCCATAAAAATGAATCGATACGTCGACGTCTGCGATCCCATTCTGATCCCAGCACAGAGGGAACACAGATTGAAACCTTATATCTCGAGTATTGACTTTCGAGGGTTTTTGGACATGACAAGGGTCGAACTATAATATTGGGATCACGACTGAATTAATTCTGGTACAATGACTTGAGTTTCTGCTGATTTTTTGACAATTATTATAGCAGACTAACGTTCTTCTTTCTAGTACTTGCTCACTCTTTATAAGTAAAGAGAGGAGTGGGAGTGAGTACCATCAGATTTACTTGTTATTATTGCGACCACATAAATGATAGAAAAGAAATCAAACATTTAACGACAACAACCAAATAATAATATATTTTCAAGTAAAAGCCAAGAAACGAAAATCTTTCAACACATCTCAGATCTAGATTAGCTCGACAAATCGGCAAATAGCTCGATCCGTCATAGTTTTATGACAGTTACAGTCGTACCAACTTATCTGGGGATTAATAATAACTGGCGTTTGCCGATGCATGGTGTGTGGAGATAAGGCCTCGCCCGCCAATAAAAGTAGCCAATCGGACTCGTAAAACTTTATACATGTACGTTGTTTAATCAAACGGAATAAACGCATAGATATTGAGACGTTTTATTGGTCCGTTAGAATTATAACTTGGTACGTGATTTGATGGTGATTGGAGGGGCCCATTGTTAGCTAACTGATGAGATTTTAGATAGGTAAGGATGTGTTACTGTATAATATTACTATGTTAAATTCGTTTCTGTTATTTTTTTTTAATTTGTAAGATATAATATTATGAGTTCATAAAAACTTAAAAAAAATACTTTTACTAAAATTTAAGTTACGGTGAAATAAATCATCCTGAACTTTTACTTGAACCTGAAACAATATTTAAGTATAAAAAAAACATCGAAGCAATGCTGTTTTTTAATTAAACTATTTTTAAAAAGACCTATTAAACTCCAACCAAAAATCCTGCTTAACTTCCAAGAAAAGAAAAGAACCGTCCACCAGCCAACAGAAAATCAATCTTACACGAACATTAAAAATCTCACCCAATCTCACAAATCCTATCACATTGATTAATATAAAGGATAAAGTTAACTGAATTGAAGTGGGCTACTCGACTCTATTCATTACTGTCCATGGAGTCCGCAACTAAATCCGTTCGGATATCGGGTTTGATTCCTCGTTTAAAGTCGAATAGGCCGGAAATCGATTGCTTTGGAAGCTTTACGTTCGAATTGTAGGCGAAAATTGCAGATGTTTGGGCGCTGGATGGGATACGCGAAATTGTTTTGGTTGTGGATTGATTGGTTTATGAGTGTTTCGTAATTTGAATTATGCTTTTATTTTAGGTAGATAAAATAAAAATTAATGCTTAATGTATGGGTGTGCCTGTACTACAATCAGGTTTCGAAGAAGGACTGTAATTGTAAAAGAGAGACGCAGCTACGTGCAACGTATGGCGACATCTCGGGATTGCAATAGCAAAAATGAATCAAAATTTAAATTGCAAATTATTGTACGTTTTACTAATATATTTAGGTGTGGGGCTAAAATGGTTAAAAAAATCTGCTAGGAGCAAATAAAACACGAGAATTGACTAATTCGTTTTTTGGAGTCAATTTATTAAAATTGAAAATCATTACTACTATCAATAAGTTCCGTTTTATTCCTAACTTCCCTTACACAGTCCGATCTATACAAAACAATTTCTCTGGAAGTACTACGAGCTAGCATCATATCAATGGAATACGTATCACGCTGTGCTCAGTAGGAAGCTAAGTGCTTCACCAGTAACACTGCGGCTTGCTGCGCTTTTAAACCGTTATTGATATAGTTCTTGGTAACTCTAGATTTCGTTTCAAATTGTTAGGGTTAGATTTTTACGTTGCAAACTACGTAATATGGAGGTTTGGATTGCGCAATTTTTTTTCTTTTTTATTGTAGTTAGAATTCATCTTTTCAATCAATGTATTTAAGAATTACCAATGTTATAACCTAGGTTTGTTATAGGTACCTAAAAAATAATAAAATAATCTTCTTTATTCATATAGCATATACATGCAACTATTCTCTGCTTCAAACACAAAAAAATACTATTTTTTGTAAGTATAGTTAGAAAACAGAATCTAAAACCACTAATGACTCTTCGAAATCAACCAATTAAAAACAAATTTCAACAACCAAAATAATCCACTCAAACTCGCTCTTTCAAAAACAAAACCAGCGTTTTCACACAGAAAACCAATTTTCTGTTTCCATCCAGTCTCGGGCCGTACATCCACAGGCAGTCTGTGCGAACGGAAATAACGCGCTTAATAGATTCGCTTCGGCTCACAAGGGCGCTGACAACTGTATAATCTATTTATGAGGAAAACTGCCCGACGCCACTGTTTGGGTGCACTTGGTACGGACGGAGTATATGCGTATTTGGTGAGCGTTTTGTGTTAAATGGTGGAGGATTAAGATGTGTACTGGAATTTATTGTATGTCCTTACAACTTTGTTTGAATGTTCCGAATGATTTTATGAAATCTATAGGAAATGTCATTCATGTTTAACGTTTTGAAAGTGCTTAAAAAATACTTCTTTGAAATATCACCGTTTCGACTTTGAGTATGTAGAGCAACCTCAATCGAGTTAATGTGAACCGTTGCAATTGTTTATGAAAGGCTTCATTTATTAGTTTTACAACAGAAAAATTCAATTCCAACTCACGAGTATTTCATACTAATTCGTTCAATAACATTACACACAATACTGTATATTCCACAAAGCTTTACACAGCTGTAGATCTCTGCTTATCCTTTCATTTTACAGTAGTTTACTCTATAAGTGTGCAACATAAACAATATTACGTTTACCCGTTCTAAACTCACGTTCAAACGTATATGTTTAGTGTGCCACAAGCCAGAGGTTGCAACATTCATTTACGCTGAAAAAGAAGTAGAAACTAAATTCGCTATGCTGTTTGTAATCTCTTTGATATAGATGTATTAAAAAAAATATCGCAAATTATTCTATTCCCGTGAATAGAATAATTTGGGATATTTTTTTTTTCTAAAAATAATATTCCTTTTTTTTGCTCCGCGTACTTTCAGCTCCTAGTAGCGCCATAATCATATCCTCTTTTCTCGATATACGGACTATGCACACGAAAAAAAATTGTTCAATTCAATTTTTTTGCGATAAGCACTTTTAAGGAAACCAGGACTAGAATCTTAATTCCAAAAAACCGTTTTTTTCTTAAGTATAAGAGAGTAATTTGTGTTATGAGTAGGTACCAGACAACTGATTATTTCTATATTATTATTATTATTTATACATACAGACAACTTATAGAACATCCAGACACGGAACTAATGATCATGCTCATCACACGCTTTGAAGCATTTTACCCGATTCAACCTCTGCCTTGTACCGTTCTACCTCTAAATAGGCTAATACCAGCATTGGCACGCATTAACGTTTAAAATTATCGATATTTCAAATATAATTTATGTTTAAGCAGTGACGGTACGATACTAAATGTATTTAGTTGGCTAATGCGTTTAGCTACCAAACTGTAACTTTTAGCTAATGTAACCGTTTTGAATTTTCATTAATTCAGTTGATGTATATTATTAGAAATTTAGTGTTTAGTATTTGTTGATCGGGATTTAAACTGCATTTGAAATTGTTGGGCTATGAATTAACATGGACATAATTGAATGTGTGTTGCGCGATGACACAAATATTAAACGTTTAATGCGTGGCTTTGTTTTAATTTAACTATTCTCTAATATGTTTATTTTAGATATCAGATTTAGTCCGTGGATTTGCACGCATAGATTGAATTGATAGCATTGATGCGTGAACGTCAAAAACTCTATATATTAGTTGCAAACCATGAACAGATTGATTCTATTTCACACATTGCTTCAATGGCTAAGAACCTTCCAGAATTCAACGAAAAACAAAACACTTCAGAAAGAATAACTTACAATACATCAGCGTGATTAATTAAACGCCGGCTCCAAAAACAGGTGAAAGCACTTACCTGAAAAAAAAGAGAGGCAAATTAAAAACTCACTCAATCATCAATCAGTTAATGGTGTCCCGGCATTACACTGGCTATATTATGATGATTTACATCTCCACCCTTAATGGGTTCATTTCGATGTTTCGGACCAACGTTTTCCAACTACAAACACAGTGTCGGACCGTGCCACACTGTGTCGTCATCGTACTTTAATCTGTTAGTGTTCTGTGTCGAGATACGCCACTGTGTTCGCAGCCGGGTTGTGTGTTGATCCCTTTTTTGTTGCATCTACGTAATTTATGGTAGTGGCGCTATTCAAGTGGAGTCTCGTTGTTTGTTTATTAGTGTGGCGTAGTTCACTGAAAAACGGGTGCTTAACCAACGTTGAGCTTAGGATTTGGGGATGTGGAGGGATTAATTTGTATTACTTTTTATTGTGGTAGAATTGAACCCAAAATTTTACTCGAAATTGTAATAAAAATGAAACCACAAAAGAACATCATTTACAATAGTAAATTTCTGATAACGAAATCAATATAGTTATAAAAGATATTTTATAGATTAATTTTAATCAATATAATTAATATCAAAATCACGGATGTGATTAAATAATTCGATGAATTATAAGCACTCGAAAACATGACACAAAAGAATAACATTTGAAACTAGTTTACTTTGTATTAAAAAAAAATATCCATCGTTCTTGCACCATATAAAAAGATTTACAATAAACCAACTCTTTATTTCCACTGAACGAAATCAACCTCTAACAAAATTACCTCGAGCTCGCAATCAGTATTATTTATTTCAATAAAAGTTGAACAGTTACAATCATTTTTCTGAACGATACTGTATCATTGATATGTCGCAATTAAACAGTCATTTCGACCCAATTACTATCAATTTCCAGCAATTCATTACATTTATTGCGCCATTTTAAATCATGTGACTTTTTTATTGTTCTCATGGATCTTTATTTGGTGACCACAATGGAAAACCGTAAACAAATATACTAAAGTGATTATGTGAAAAAATCTTGGTAATTATAACAAAAATGTAACTCCTAATTATTTGTAAAACAATAAATGAAAAATCTACCCATCAGGATCCACCTATAGGTATAGACATATTTTAATAATTGTCATTAAAACTACCTGGTTTGAAAAGGTAATTATGATTAAGCGATAAATGATAACAATATTTTAAAAAATCAAACAAATGTCAAAACAAATTTCAACCAAAATGTACCTAAAAAAAATCAATTTTAATGCCGCCTTTGAATTCAGTGCTAAATCAAAACTTCACCACCTCATAGCTTACAAATTACGCCGGTAAAACAATGCTACAGTACAAATTCACTAACGTAGAGCCCCCTACCACCAGATAAAGTAATATTATTGGAGTTATGGAAGCGAGACGCCGCACTACGGTGTGTAGAGCGCCATCCTGCTTACACATCTGCAAATATATTACTTTAAGTAAGCGCTTTTCAAATTCCCTATGAATTTCAACAGCGGTTGCTAAGGAATTGCGTGCGTCTCCTGATTGGGCTAAATTATGTTTTGAGGAATGCGATTGCATTAGTTAATGCACTGTGAGGTACGAAAAACATGGGCGAAGTTGTAGAGTTGCACGAAAGGGTATACTTTTATTGAAATTAATTTTTAAAATGTTTATTGATTTTTGACGTTTGGATTTCTTTACAGTAAGGTAGATTCTAGTTTAATATACTGGTAGTACAGTTATTAATGTATTTTGATATAACAATTTTTGTTTCAATGTTCGAAATGATGTGCTCAGGTGAATATACTGTGAGACGTGAGTTCTTGCAGAACCACTGTTGTAGCTTCTCCAGAATGCCTAAGGCAATAAAAAATATATTTTAATGGAAATCAGAAAATGTACTACTCTATCGTTCAATGTTTTTTATCTTCTACATTCTTTATTAAATCTCTTCCAGTAAATTTATATCACCCCACCGCATTAGGCGCGCTCCGAATAATGATCAGTTTGGTCGAAAATTTTCGGATTTTCGTGTAATTGTGATTTAGTAGCCGGTTTGATATGCGATAAACTTATCAGACTAAACAATGGTTAAACCATAGGCTTGCTATATCAGGCAGTCTGTTATTTAAGTGTTTTGCCGACTGTACTGGCAAAGTTTTGAAATCGCTTTGCAAAACAGTTTTTGTTCTGTTTTCTGGTGGATTTGTCAATGTAATGACAATAAACGGTTACCAACTGTTTTGTACTGTTCATAATAGTCCAGTCATTTGGTAGTTTTACCTGGAAAGTTTTCCGGGAGTTTTGAAAATTGGGTATTTTATAGATTTTGATATGCTCTTTTCGAATTTTAACTTTGCCACCTCGTACCACCGCCGCTCGCGCCACCATTTTGAAAAAATGGCGCCCAAAAACGGTTTTTTGGGAGTATCTCCTTTTCGACGCATTTTACGAAAAAAATGTTTTCTACAAAATTAAACTAGAAAAAATTTCCTACACTTTATGTCTTATTCACTTTTTCATAAAATCAATGCTTTTGGACGTACGAGCGCCGCAAAGTATTGTTCATTTGCACCACTACGAGTGTTTCGTATATTTTTCTTAACTGTTCTATTACTGCCGCCGGTTTTTAAGAAGTAGGTGTCAGGGTAATATGTCACTTTTGAATCGGGCCCTTTCTCTCGACTATTAACGAAACTTCAACGAAAAATTTGTTGGTAGAAGCTATATTAAGAGAAATATTTAGTTTAGACTGAATCATCAATGTACGTTTATTGACGTACAGTGTTGATTATGTTCTTAGATCTATGGCTTCTTATACGGAAAATTGTTTTATTTGTGACAATTTACTTGAAAACCGGCGGCAGTAATGGAACATTTTAGAAAAATATACAAAAAACACGTGGTGGTGGCAGATGAATAAGTAATACTTTGCGGTGCTCGTACATCCAAAACTATTGATTTTATGAAAAAGTGAATAAGACATAAAGTGTAGGAAATTTTTTCAAGTTTAATTTTGTAGAAATTATTTTTTTCGTAAAATGCCTCAGAAAGGAGATATTCCCAAAAAACCGTTTTTGAGCGCCATTTTTTCAAAATGGCGGCGCGAGCGGCGGTCGTACGAGGTGGCAAAGTTAAAATTCGAAAAGAGCATATCCAAATCTATAAAATACCAAATTTTCAAAACTCCCGGAAAACTTTCCAGGTAACCCCCTTATTTTCTACCAAATGACTGGACTATAAAGCAAATCGTCACAAAATACAGTGTCTGTCACTGTGTTTATTTTTAAATCTATGTTAGTAAACGGTTCATAAAACCAAAAACATAAAACAAAATCCTACGAATTGATAGCTTTTTTTTAACAATGTCTCTTACTTCTTAATGCCACATAAAATATTAACATAGACATACGTAATTCAAGTTTTGTGTATATTATATGCAAAATTAATAAAAAAAAAATAACATGAAAATTATTTTAAAATCCTAACATTCAGAAATCTTTATAATCCTACTCCTCTTTCTGACGCATCTGTACATCGACATTACATGATCCAATCACACTATATCATTATACACGACGTATCGTCAAGTCTCAATCACCGCCACCACTTTCCAAGCCATAAACTTCCATCACCGCCCAATCACTTACTGCACGTCCAAATAAAAACGATACGGCCAGTAATACCGGCTGACAGTTAACGCGTATATCTGCATACATTAGCATACCGGCGAAGCGTGAGCCGGCCCGTGCCAAGTACTCACCGCAACACTCAATTACATCTCATTAAGTGTATTTAAGTAGATAGTGTTTTGTTTCTGTTAGAAGTTGATATTCATCTATTTTTATAAAAGAATAGAATATCATAATAATTATACAGGTGTGGTGGGATGAATTCTATGAAGGATTTCCACCGGCCAAGAAAAAAGAAAGAGTTCTGTTATAATTTGTCTAATACTCATAAATAATATTATTATGATAAAAGTTCTTGGTTTGTGTAGGATTAAATGTTTTTCTGATTCGACTTATTTTTGATACAGCCGGCATTTAATTGAGTAGATTTAAATAATTTCAATATATTTTTTTCTATGGAAGGTTTTGTAATTATGGTTGTTAGGCAATGTAGTAAGTAGACTTGTATGGCAAAGCAACACAAGTATCCTTTTATTTTTGAAGATCCCCAATAACTACCTCGTAAAGATTTACTGAAAAAGACACAACATTTTTATAGAGTCATAAATTTAATTATGACTAAGAGTATAAAAGTACTCAACTTATTATTAGAAATGCATTAAACAATAGTTCATAAATTAGGTGGCCTCTCCTTTACATTGTACTATTTCAACGAAAACAGGGCGTGCAATAACACACCCAGCGCAGCCTATCCTTTCTGGGAATACATGGCAAAAATATTGACACAGTATTAAGTATAATTATTAATTAAACATTATATTGTTAGCAAACATCGCGTGATACATATCTCATTATAGCCTACATACAATGAATCATACTTAATGCGAGTGACTGAACACTGAGAACGTACCATCGTTTAAAGTATGTTATTGAAGCTATAGAAGAGAGAGAGCGCTCTATACAGCGTAGAGCGGCGTCTCTCTTTCACACCCACAATATAACTTTGAGCTTGGTGGTAGAGCCTCTGTATTAGGTAACGCTTATCATTAAACTGCTAAAAGTAATTACATTAAAATTTTTACACGTTATAATGAGAATGACCTCTATAACTCTTAATGGTAATTTAGAATGAGGAAATTGTTTTACGGAAAATGCTTTTAATGGACATATTTTTAACGTTCCAGTGTTTCTTGGAATGATTTGAAGGATGAATAATTATTAATCTGAGAAAACTTGTAAAAAAGACCTATCAAAGGTAGTATAAAGTAAAAAGTTTACTAGATTTTCAACAGCAAAACATTAATAAAAATGTATATTGTATTTAGAAATAAAATCACAGAATAAAATAAACATTGTATGTAATAATATATATGTAGTACATACTCGTACCACATAAAAAAAGAAAACACAGCCAGTATCAGTATTCATATTTATAAAAACAAATTCCGAATCAGTCATGCTAAAAAAAAGTAAAAAATATAAATATCATCTGTGAGAAGTAAAACGCAACCTTTTTTTCATTTCAATTCCAGAATCGAAATTTAAAATTCTTTATTTGAATATACTCAAACCTGTCAGGAATGTTGCCAGTAAATATAATTATGAAACGTTTAATGTTCTGTAAAGGCATTTACAAACGAAGCGGTCATACTGGCGCTGGGAATGTATATTTAATGCCAATTATAGGGGGAATTAAAATAATAAAATCCAGTGATATGATTCGCGAAAAATCTCGAATGTTATCCCGCAAAATGTACAAGGATTTTGGTAATTACACTCATGTAGGTGAAATGTACGAGTATGAAAATTGGGACTTTATGTCGCATTGTTATTAAAAACGAATTCGTTGGCAGTAAAACAGTGTAGTTTATTGTCAATTCACTTTATAGTAGCAGTATTGGCTGAAGGCTGGGTGTGGATTTGATACCTAGGTCGGCCAAAGTGTTATTGGATTTTTCAATTAGGAAATTCTCGGTTTGGATGTAAGCCCGCTAAAATGTGGCGCTTGTTCTAGGTTATATTAGGCTTTTAAATTCAATAGTATCATAATGTTGTGTATTTGAAAACAGAACTATGTTACATTTTAAATAATAAAAAAAATATGTTACGAGTAGAATTTGTTCTACTAGCGGTAAAAAGCTAGTAATAAATATAAGTCGTTCTTAAGCTGTATAAAGATGATAGAGTAACAAACATCCACCCAGTCATCCTCACAAACTTTCGCATATATATCAGTAGATAATTATACATTACTAGCTTTCCGCTCGCGGCTTCACCCACGTGTAATTTGTGATTGTGGCGTTTTTAATGATCTCGACAGGACTTTCTTTCAAATGCTAAAAAAAAGTTACAATTTGAATTATATTATACAGCTTGAGTTTCTCAGGGATGATGTAGCTTTCTAATGGTGAATATATGAAAACGATAAGTAGTTTTGGAGTTTGTCGATTACGTTATGTAACAAAAAGTAAAGCGAGACAAAAACATCGTCTAGAAAAATTAAAAGTATCAGTTGCTCTCCCCCCCCCCCCACCCGCTACCTAAGGGCTTGCTACTCCAAAAATCCCATCTTCAAATCCCTTGTTCAAAATATCAGACTTTTATACCGAGAGGTTTCGGCTGTGCGTTAATCAATCAGTCACCAAATCACACCCGCGAAATTACGTTTGGAGGGTAGTTTGAAAAAACTTACATTGCCAAACTTATTTACTTGCCTATGTACGTTTTCGTGCCAATTTTCAAGTTTATAAACCTAAGGAATAACATTTTTCATAGAATCGTTTTTACCCCTTTTCGCCCCCTTGGGGGTACAAACTCCAAATTTTTTTTTTTAATCCTCACTCCCATCAGTAAAGAAAGCTTTGTTCAAAATATTAGACTCCTACACCGAGCGGTTATGGCTGCGCGAAAGTCAATCAGTCACCCAATCGCAACCCCCTACATCACTATTGGAGGGTAGTTTGGAAAAAAATATAATGCCAAACTTATTTACTTGACCATATACGTGTTTGTGCTAAGTTTCAAGTTTATAAACCCAAGGAATAAGATTTTTCATAGAAACGTTATGACCCCTTTTTACCCCCTTAGGGGTTGAATTTCCAAAAATCCTTTCTTAATGCACCCCTACATATCTCAAGGAACCTACTTGCCAAATTTCAGCTTTCTACGACCAGTAGTTTCGGCTGTGCGTTGTCTGTCAGTCAGTCAGTCAGTCAGTCAGTCAGTCAGTCAGTCAGTCAATCAGTCAGTCAGTCAGTCAGTCAGTCAGTAACGGAAGAGTTTTATATATATAGATTACAATTATACACATTTTCAATTATACCTACGACAGATTCCTAATCGCTACGTTTTCCTTTAAACATCGAGTACAAAAACTGTAATACACAGCGGTGTAAGACCTACATGCTTTCTATTTATATACGAATGTAACTGTGTAATGAAAAATGAGATCACAACCGCATTTCGTCGGCCAGTCAAGCGTATATAATTTCCTATTCGCAGCTCTCGTGGTAGATACATTCAATTCAGTTACACATTTAAATATTGGTATTTCATTTTAAATATTATTTTAGGTTATAAAAGTAATTATGTATCGCAAGTTTTGTTTTATAGTGATCTCTAAATGTTAAATGAGATTAAATTAGATCCATGCATAGCATGTTATGTCAAGTGGCAGAAAATGACAGAACTGTATTTGTTTATTTCAATTTATTAACCAGTATATAAACTCATTCATATCCTTGAAAAGAATTGGCTGGCAGAGGTTACATAATTTTATAATCAATAATTGCTAGTTAGCATTCGCCATGCAATGGAAAAATGTTGTCATTAAAATATTTACTACGAAAATCTCGTAGTAACACGCATAATATTTATTTGGGTATCGACAGTTAAAAAAAATCATCTTCAAATATAGAGTCACAGTAAATGCGAAGATTCTATAAAATGGCTTTGGTAACTTGCAATAAATTCTATTTCAATTCAATTCTATTATATTGTACAATATTTTTCAATGAGAAAACTTCAAACAATATTCTATTCGCAATGTAAATAAAGTTTAAAATTTTATTGAAAGTGACTTTATTTTGAAAATTTAGCAAAGATGAGAAAATACACTAATAGGTACCTACAGGTAAAGAATTAAAAAAAAACTACTTACGTTTGAAATTAAAATTTTAAAAGATAATGTTAAAAATATGAGTCGCTAACCAAGTAGAAGCAAAAAGTCCAAAAAAAAACGGTAGAGATAGGTAAGTACGGGGTTGGTCAAATTTAATAGAGTCATACCGTCAACAAAATAGAAGAAAATGGAAAAGAAAGCTATTTTCTAGATCTTTAAACGACTTCTTCATCGGTCACGTCTCTAAAAGTCTCCACATCAGTTAAACTTTAAACATTGTTTAAATTAAAACTCAATTTCAAATATTCAGTGATAAAACAGTTATTATTAAATGAAACAGAGTTCGAGATTCCCTTTAAAGTATTCTACATCATACTGTTATTACGACAACACCACCCACTAGCCGTCTGCGCCGTAATATCATCGTAAAATGTTAAACATTCAGAAGCGGTCATCTCAGATCGAGTTACGACAGCATAGGACTGTTTTGCAAGTAATTGCTTGATGTAATATGGACGTTGCGGCAACATTAAGTGTCATTGTAACAGCATTTTTATAGTGGCTGAATATTTTAGAGCGGGTTTTATGTTTTTGAAATTTTTGAGTGTCGTCTGAGTAATTATATTTGTCTCGTAGACTGTATTTAATGTAAAATTTTATTCCCGCAATAAAATTGTAAAGTCCAAGTACATAAAAACCTACTCATTATTCGACTCTTCAACCTCACCCTTGTAGTTTTTGTAGAAAATTTTATTAATATTTATATAAAAAAATTCAATTATATTAATCGTCAAAAATGTATGTTTCAAACCTAAAATAGCTCTACAATTTTAGTGTAAAAGAATACTCTTTACCTTAAATCTACCATACCCACTTTTTTATCAGCCACATCAATCAGTCTAACTCACATCCACAAACTAAACATAAATAAATCGGTGCCTAGCCTAGAACCCTACATGCAGCGTAATTACGGCATGTTGACCTACACCAACGAAGGATTACTGTACACAAGTCCTCGACGAGACATCTGCAACATAAATGAGATAGGAAGCTTCTTTGAAAGCCGAACGCTAAGATGAAGTTGAATCCTCTTGAGCTACGAATAGAAATAACGTGTTAAAGAGAAGCGAGGTTGCGGCAGGGGTACTGCGCTGTCAATTAGATTGACGGTGGAGTTTTTTGTGAATGCAGAAAAAGAAATAGGAAAAGAAATCTTGGAGTTACGGCATGTTCTCGTTTTGTGCTAAGCTTTCAGCAATGTTTGAGTCTGCTGAAACGTAAAATTACATTGCATCACATGAGTAACATTAAACTAGGTAAGACTTATTTTCAAAAATTAATATAGTTCGTAACACGTTTTTCATTTCATAACCCACTATCAAAATCACTATCATTATGGTGTTCACCAAGCCAGTCTAAAGGATCCTATAATTTTTCATCCAAAATACTGTCCAGATAATCTCAGAAAGACCGAAATAATAATATTACATCTACGACGACATGCAAATAAATCATTAAATAAAATTTAACACGAGTTTGTTTCACTGGCAGTTTCCCAATTAAATATTTAACGACTGAATAAAAAAATCATTTCCCGGATATAATGTGTCTATATTTCAAACAATGTATTTCATTTTAAATCTGTAAACGTTCTCGTATTTACGGCGTTCGAACCGACGCCAGATGTATGTTAAAAATGTACCAATAATTTTTATACGAACGAAAAATGATAGTACGAATGTATGCGAATGGGATAACTATCAATATTTGTTTTATTTAAATTTGAAATTTGTGCGAAAATATTATCGTTTCGGGTTTGCGTTGAATTTTGGATGGAAAGATTGTTTTGAGTGTAAGTTTATGTGTTATAGAATACGTTATATATATGTTTATTTTATGACCTAAAATTTGCTGTACGTAATAAGTGAAGAAGAAAGTGGTAATACTCAAACGCTTATTTATTTTTATATCCATTTTTTACAGAAATACCATTCGCAGTATCAAAAAGTGCAGTTTAGTATGTACGTCATAAGCCTTATAAACGCCAACGACTAATTTAATCGAAAAAAAATAATTTTGTAATCTTTTACAACATCTAATTTCTAACCAAAAAAACCAAACACCTTATTTTCTCAATCATCTCCCCACAAACTTCTTATACCAGTCAAGTAACACGTCATAACTCATGACGTCACAGTGATATACGCCAATGAAAAACGCAGCCATAATATTTTGCTTACAGAAACAATTACAGGGAGCAGGTGGCTCTCCAATAACTCATCGGATTTAAACCGCTGTGGGACTTGCATGCGTTCTTTTTGTGTCTGGCTCTAAGTGAATATTAGCATCTAAATAATGGTATTTACGTATGTGATTTACACAATCCTCATTATTTTTTTGCCTTTTTTACTTATTTCCGTACTTTTATTCCTTCGTTTGTATTTTCATTTAATTTTGCGATGTCACCTTGTATTCTTTATAGAAGATTCTATTTGATTTATATTGCTCTTCAGTCAATGGCAAGTTTTTTGCTGTTCGTTCTCTGCACAAATTATATGACGTCATTGTGAATCCAAAAATTATTAGATATATGCCTCTTGGTTTTTGGTTTAACGTACATCGTGGCCCATATATCATGACACGAAAAAAAGGAAAACAAAAGAAAGACAATTCTAACTCATCCTCTTTGGTACAATTAGGTATACATCTTCGTGTATAGTTAAACGGATACTTATGTATCCTGATCCCACCCTCAAGTAGAAAGTTCTAAGGGATCGCACCCAACTTCATTATGAATTTATATTCACTCAATAGCTCTTACTTTTGGGACTGAACTGTACTTTATCAATCCCTGAAATGTTTTGGAACTGTTTTAGTCGGTGAGGGTTTTGTTCTGAACTGAACCAGGCATTCCAATTTCAGAGAAGTTTGAAGAACTTAAGTGAAATCAGCTGTAAATAATTTGGAGAATAAAGTCTTAAAAATCGAACCATAAAAGTGAAAAGCTGGTTTTGGAAATAATATATGTATTTGTTATTAATTTTTATACCATTAAAGACAAAATACACATAATTATGCAGGTTTATAATTAAAACAATGTGTACAATACACACAACACATATCTTAATTATAAACCTTTCAAAAACCCAGAAAAAAAAACAAACGCCTACCGGATTCTCAATATTAACTCCGTATTCCTTTACGCCAGCGTTATGAAAAATATCGCCCCAAAACAATTTAGTAATAATAACGTATTTCGTTAAAATCTTCCTATTATTTTCTTTTGATGTAATTTTTATAAGTGCTTTGTATTTTTTTGTTTCTTTTTCGCCTTTGAGATGTTCATGAACCGAAAAATTAAAGGAAAAAATATCGTTTGTGTTTTTTGTTTTGCTTTGATTATCTACGTGGCTTTAGGCGAATTATTTTACAGATAATGCCTAAGCGTGTGTCTAAACAGGCTGTGATTTAATTGAATCAGTACAAACAGTACCTGTTTGGTTTAGTAAATTAGCTTCATTAAGTTCAATGTATTCCTTTGTATATTAAACAAAAAGATTTCCAGTAGCTTCTGTGTTAGTAATTTCAAGAGCTTTATTTAGTTTTACCAAAATTAGCTTCGTTAGTAACCCCATGATTTGGATCAACAAGACCTTTATGTCCAAAATCTTTTTTAGCTTAATATTTTCTAAGCAAATCAAAACTCTGCCTTTAAACGTCTGCCCCAAGATCCTGAATAAATAAACGTTTGTAAAACAAGTTTTTTCTGAAACTAATGAAATTTTGATATTCCCTGTCGCAGTCTGGACCGGTGACAAAGTTGTTATTGGTGACACACAGGCTTACAAGCTTGATAAATAAGGTGAGACTACGGATTGTGTTGACTTGTGTAATTATGAGTATAGGAATGTGAGGAAAACGAAGACAAATGATTTTGCAAGTTATGATTTGACTGAAGAAAACAATAGCATATTTAAATTACTAGTTAGTTTTTGAAATGACATTAAACTCTTAATAGTTAGGGTGATATAAATTTCTGTTCATCGATTCCCAAAAAACCTCAAACACTTTTTGAAAGAAGAACATTTCTATCACACGACGATGAGGAGACTTCTCTAATTTGAATTTTCTATTCATTCATAATAGGAAAGCGTACACAGGTTCCCCACAGTGTCAGCCACACTTAAGCTAATAAATAGTAACAGATGGGAAACTGAACCCTTCATTTAGTTGTCCATATTTCGCACCCGTCTATCACGGCGGTTAGCCAAGCGCCCTATTTCTAACACTAAATTATTCATAGCCTTGAAGGCTCCGCTAAGTACCAACCGTTCCAACGGCTGCAGGGGGTTTGAATCTCACCTTGTAATAGAACGCTGTTTTATTATTATTGTCATTAAAACTATTAAAAAAAAAAACAATATTTGACTTAAAAGGTTACACATTTTCTGTTTTTTTTTTTTGCTTTTATGAAACTTGAGGTGGCTAGAAAAAATGTATCATCTATTTTTTTTTGTTAAAAGGATTCTGGTTACCATCATTAACTTTGTTTAATTTAACGCAACTTTCTGTATAAACTAAACACACATAACTCAACAATGTACAGAATAACGTGTCGAGCTTAAACCAAATGTGGTTAGATTCAACAGCGGCAAAGGTTGGCTGTTGGTGATATGCTCACAAATATTGCAACGACAAACATTGCGTTCGCGATAAGCTTGCAAACATCGAAATAAACACGTTCTTGTTATATGTGGTTTTGAAGCTGGAAGATTCCTTGGTACTTTGTCACGTTGAAATGTAAAGACACGAGCTCATACATTGTATAGAACTCGTCAAACAAAGTTTGGGGATAATGCAAGAGATAGAAAAGGATCAAGGGATTGGTAGTTCAGGAAATGTAATTTGCAAGGATTTTGGTAAAGCCGATGGAATGGAGTTGGTGTAAATTGTTGGTTAACTCTATCCAAAAATTTAGAGTGATTTTAAAGGGATTTCGGGAACGTAGGACAAGAAAAGGTTGAAGTATGGATGGAAGGTTCGTGCGAAGGAATGAAAGGAAAAAATACGCATTGCGCTGACCTTAAATCCGCCTTGAAACCTACCTTTTTATAAACACTGGCTGAACTTCTAGAATACGTAAACAATGGCTTGACAAAGTGACCCTTCACCAACATTTCATCATACAAGTACCTACGCATTTTTTACCGAAAAAGCAAATAAGTATCTAACACTGGTTACTTATCCAAAATGATAAAAGTTTTCGGCTCATGGAGCTGGAACGAGTACCTACGTAGTAACAACGCAAAGCAAGCCATCAAAATTATAATTAATAGAGCGCGACCTAATTGACCTCTAGCGGGGTTTAAATTAAATATTAAATTGAGCCCGACTACTCAATACTTATACTTAAGGTGATGTTGGGGGTGGATATGGCTTAGTAGGCTTAGTTTTAGAAGATATTCCATTATCAAGATAATTAATAATGTAAATAGGCTTAAATGAACCTGTTTACCTGAGAATAAATGTATCCTAAGATTATTATTTGATAGTAAAATCAACGGTATCATTAAAATTTATAACTTGACAAAGGATTCCACTAAAGTAGTGTATTCTAAGCACAAAAAAAATATTAAGGTACAAAATGCTTTAAGCCCATCGTTATCTATACAATATAATTGTATCATCATTTAATTCAGCTATTAATTTAATACCAGTACTACGAAATTTTAAAACAGGATTGTTATCATTTTTGAAACAGCTCATTACACCGAACGTAACAGCGTTTCGTTTCAACAGCGGTCTCGTGGTAACTGGGCAGGTAAGAGTAAATTGCTTTTCAAACATTCTCCAGCTATAATAATGATCTATATTTGGAACGTGAATCATGCATAGCAACAGTACGTTTTGGAATCTGTTTTTATGCCGTTCAGTCTTCGCCTGTAGTCTGCCAAAGATAATAAATAAGAGATGCTATTGTTGTGCGTACATCACTGTATCTGTGTTTGTTTAATTTGTTATGTGGTTTTACAAGACTAGATTTTATTGATCCCCCAGAATAGCAATAAGCAAATGCCTTTTCAAACCTAAAACTGAAGCTATTATTTTAATGACAAACGTAGGTCTACTCGTATATAGTTTTGTAATGATACACTTTACTCAAGTCAAAGTAAATAGAAAAAAAGCAAAAGTTACTTTAAATAAACAATCAAAAGTTTCCAACTCCAAATATTCTAGACAAAGTATATTAAAACGAAAGCCACAATTTTATTACAAACCACAAAAAAAATAACTAGGAAGCCATAAATGTCAAATTCAGCTCATAAAACAATTAAGGAAACTTTTAAACCAGGAACATCGGAATAAATATTTAAAACGTGTATAGACGTGTTGTTTCTTCACTCAGAATGGGTACTTTCCTCATAAAGGGTGCCAGATACCGCGTACGTACGTACTTAAGCCTATTTTACATAAATAAATAATACTGAAGGCAGTTACGTCTGATTTATGTGTCCCGCAGTAATTTTTGTAGAGCCTTAATTGAATAAAGAAGTTGTTTCGGAGACCAACGAGCCTACTGATGTTATGAATGTTTTCTTAGAACTAACGTGGAACTTTAGAATGAGTTTGCTCTAAATTTTAGATGGAATGAACTTTAGAACAGGTCTGTGAGTAGACGAGTTGTTTGGTAAAGTAACAAGCAGTTTGTGACTCACTATTCAAAGTCACAAGTCTTTGACTGTATTATTTGAAGTTTTTTTTGGGAATCGATATCTAAATAACCGAAGTCTAGCGCAGACTTACAAATAAGCTTTTGACTAGCTGGATATGATGATTTTGTCTTCATTTGGATAATTTATACTCTATCGGTTCTATAGAAACATAAAGGCAAAGTGTAGAGTCGTTTGCCCAGTAAAAAAAAACCATTGTCTTAAAATAATAATATGCAAGCTTTCCCAGGACAAAAACTTCTTATTACATTTTAATATAAGGCTTTATGTCTTGAATAAATAGACAATGTCCACTCGAGTACTCATAACATCTCGATTAGTATGCAGCGATGCGCTCTGCATCTGTGCCTTGAATAGATTACACTACAATGCGGAGATGAATATCAATAACTTTAAGATTAAATGGATTATGCTTGACTGTAATTATATGCACAAGAAGTAATTATTGCATTTTTAATCTTAGCCTTTCATGATTTTGAAAACTACTGTATTTAAAAGCTTCTGTAAATAAAAAAAATCTGTCAAATTAACTTAAAAATGCCATTTATAATTTAGTTTATCGCTCTTTACAAATCTACTGACTCTAGGTGTAAAAGTTTTGTATTTAATTTTAAAATATCGAAACTTTTTTCTCCATTTTCCTCGGAAAATGGTATTATTTATTCGCCACATTTATTGTTACTAAATTATTTCTTCATACTTCTCCCACTCTATCCATTACTCCCACCACTTTCAGCACTAACCTTATAAAAGTCGCACATCATCAACGTTATTAAAATCCTCATCTATCAAACTACACAGAATGGTCAGGCCATAGTTTGACCATATACCGTCATGGCCGACAAGCCACAGAGGCGGCTAATGGACTTCGCTACTTTAAAGTTTTAACGATCTTTACTTAGAGCTAATGCTGGTTTACAAAATGTTCGGGCAAATGGTTCGTACGTTAAACTTCTAGTAAAAACAGCATTAGTTTGTAAAAAAGCAGAAAGCGTTACTTAGTAACGTGATGTGTTTGAGAAAAGTGTTGCTGAATTTGAATTTGAGTTGCATTTATTATTTTTATTTAGTTTGCAGTGACAAGTAGTGCAGTATTAATTAATAGATTACATAAATGGCTGGCACATGTTAGAGTATAGGTAGGTACCAACACTCAACTACGAATCAGTAACTCTACTGCTAATACACTGTTTTTCAAGCAAATAAAAAGTAACTATTTTTAACAAATCTTAGAAATTCATTGTAACTAAAATAACCAACATCATAATAAGTACGAATCACGAACTCGATTCTCCAACATCTAAAAATAAACCCGAAAATTTTAAACCATTCAAAGTACGTCCAAACTTCAAACTCCAAAGTCACGTGTCCGCATGTAATTCAGTAGGCTCGGCTTTGGAACTCTGTCTCTTTGGATAGGCAAACTTCGATTAGGAACTAAGCCTGAGGGCGTACCACCACCTCGTCAACTAAGACCATCGCCTGTGTGCAAGCGAGATGCCTTTTTACACCGCGTAGAGCGCCATCTCGTGTTTTACTCTAAGATGGGATGGTAGGCTTGCCGGTTTTTGCAAAGTTTGACAAGTAGAGTCCGACTTCATGTTGTAAAGAGTAATTGCATGTGACTTTTTTATAGTTTGGACTTGGAAGCGGTTGGCAAAGTTTTGAAGTGATACTTTTGGGAATTTGATAGATGTGGTTATTGGTAAGTTGGGATGAGGTGAGCCGGATTCCGAATTCATTCTAGAGTCGTCTTCTTCTTTACTTTGACGAAGCTTTTTTGTCAATTGAAGTACGTTACTTCAAAAAATGAATTTTCCCTTGTCCCAGTGTTTGTTTAATTAAAAAAAAATACGGTCGAATTGAGAACCTCCTCCTTTTTTTGAAGTCAGTTAAAAACAAAAGACGATCCCTAATCATCAAAAATATAAAGATAGATTCGCGAATATTCTAGCACAAGTAAAATTATACCAACATTTGAACTAAGTTAGTATATTAAACAGTTTATGCTCGGAAATACAAATCTAGTCCAAAATGATAGTTACATCTGTAATAAATAACAGCAAAACACACAGTCTCGTAGACTGAAACCAAACAGTCCAACTGATTAATTACGAAGCTCGCTTCATTAAAATAAAAAGACGTATAAACAAATTTAACGTGAAAGTAATCGGTCTCCGTCCTTTTATTTGTTCTAGAATGTACGGTGTCTAGAATTAAATTCCTTTTGAAAAATAGTTGCTCTGGGGTTAGAGTTTCTTTTGCATTTTATTGGGTTCTTGTAATTAAATTATAGTCAGTTTTTCTGCGTAGTTTGGTTTGGTATGTAGTGTGATAATCGATGAAATCATAAAGGCAAATTATGAAAATGATATTTCGATAATCAAATATCAACTAAATAATTTAATACTTTTTTATTAACTAGATTCTGCTTTGAAATCCAGTTGTCTTACTAAATGGCAAAGACAAGAGAGACTTATTTGCCCTTCTCGTTACCATTGGTTGTCATTACTTACAAAGGTTACTTCTTTAAAAAGTTTTGAAAAGGAACTCTTTCACAACATGTGCTATACATGGATGTTCTCTAAAGAAAGTCAATTAGTTAAATATCACGTAACTATGACCTTTACTGGGTTACGTAAAGTCTTGACCTTTTCACATGAGTCTTTAATGGCACATGTGAAAAACCTTCGCTCAAAGTAGCTTCAAGACAAAAACATTTTCATTCAATGCAAAACAATAAATGTTTTCCATCGTTTTGTTAACATACATAATGTATTATGAGCAGCATAACAAAACGGCAATGTAACGCGAAATAGATGTCAAATAAATTCGTTCGTCATAAATCTTTCTTTGATGTATTTTACGCCGAAATATTATTTGTGCGAGAAATGCGGTTCCAGCCTTGAACTGGCATCGATTTTGTAGAACAATAGTCACCGCAGTAAGGAATTTCGATTGCTTAATTATAAGGCGTTATTTGCGTAACTGTAATCGGAAGTTTGCTTGGGGACTCGGGAGGTGTTCATACTTTTGATATTTTATGCGCAAAATTAAATATTTCTGGCTTAGTTATATTGTAGGTACTTTGCATAAAGCATATATCATGGTAATTTACGAAGATCCTAAAGTATGAATCATTAAAAAAAAATCTGAGTTATTTTTTCTTAGCAAGCAATGCAATTTTTATTGACTAAATACCTATTAGGAAGTCTCAAAAATGTTTTAGTTCGTCTTCTTTTCCTATTTTTGTTTTAAACACACAACACAACACAACCTACACTTACAAAAACGTACACAGTTACTTTAGATGTGACAAAAAGTTGTCCCCTGTATCCTTACTTAAAAGTTACAAATACTTCTAGACTCAATAAATAAGCAAGCACGAAGGATGTTGTTGATTTACTGCGAATCCTAAGTACGGATAAGAAGGGATTTCACGAAATTTGACGTCTAAAAGGTGAAAAGGGAGTTGAAACTTTCAAGGTTCGGCGTAACGTAGGCGTAGTGTACGTAAAATTATAAAGTATACGCTATTCAAACTTAAGACCTAAACTAAGGACAGTATGATTGAAAATGGCATGAACGCTTAAGTTAATAATGTCATTGCTTGGTTAGAACACATTCAGCCTAAACGTTATGTCAATAAAGTTTAAAATTGTATGTGATGTCTGGTTGTTACTTCTTTCATTTAGAGTAAAAGGCCTTAATGGATTTCTTTTTGTTTGCATAAGTTTTGCTTAAAATTTTACAGAGTTTTATGATGATATGGTCAAAGAAGAGTTTAAATATAAATGTTTACCGTCGATATGATAATTTAAGCTCATGTTAAATAATTACTAAAGAAGAGACCATGTGGTCAGATATTGCATTAGACATAAAACTATACCAAATACTTTTTCCTGGCGGAGAGAACAAAAACGCTGCAAAAATTACATTTTTAAACGAGAATTTTGAGTGGATCTAATCTCCATAAAAACGTTTCATCTCGTCACAATTCATTCACAGGTTATTAACATCAAACCTAGCAAAGATAAGGTCATCAATGTAGAGCATTGAACCACTAAGATTGTACTCGAGATAAAATTAAAAGTAGAGGTTTCAGCGTTTCATAATCGTTACATCTTGAGGCTCGTTCGGGTGGAATTTATAATGACACTTGGCATAAATTGAGGGCACCACTCGAACCCCAGCCTGTTTATGTGAGATAAAAGTATATGACGGTAACGCCCCCGACTTAGAGAAATATTGAACATTTGGGATGCACCCCTTCGTGAAGACGCTTTGATATCGGTTAGCAAAGTGCTGGTGAAGTTTTATTCTCAACTTAAAAGTGTAAGGTTTTTTCGTTAAACGTATTTAAATGTGGGTAGGGACTGTTTTTGCTGAGGTTTCATGAAAGGTTTATGAAAGTTTAGTATCTGCTACATCTTTACTTACGAAAATACCAAAAGTATGTAGGCCTATTTGAAAATTTTGTATGAAAGTGAACTATAACTATAACAACGCTTACATTAATTTCACAAATTAACACCACAGTATTCTGTCATACCGAACCATTGGCACGACGCTCGCAGGATATTCTACGCATACATCATAATGACACTTAATTAAAACCCATTATTTACCCAGCAAACATTAACATGATAATACATTCGCTTCCATCCAACTTATTAACGCGGAAAAAATGCTGACTGAAAAAAAGCGAAGCCGAAATTTCCCGATTGTGTAAACACAGACGATGCCAGGAAAACACAAACAGACACGGGCCAATTTTACTTAGTAGTTAATCTGTAATTCGTGATTCAAATCCCCGACGCGGTCGATGCGACACCGCGCCTATCCGTTTAAATGGACAGAAAAAAACGAGGTGTGGTCGATTCGACCGGCGGGTATCGGTTATGTAGCAAGCGGTCAGCGTGAGTTTTTAAGAAATCTTTGTCTTGTTCAAGCAGGTAGAAAGTATGGGGTGAATTTAAAGTGAACAGGTGTATTCATTCTTTAACAATTTCATCGACTAAGGGACTTTACAGCAAATTTAAAAACTCATACTACACACGATAATTTATTAATAAATACTTTACAATGCATTATTTAATAAAAACCATCAAACAATAAAGAGATTTATGCCAATATTGAATTTACAATGTTGGTTGAAAAATTCGTCTCCACTATCAAAAAGATCGCGTTGCACATGTCATGGTATCCCTACCATGAATTAATTTAAACAAAAACCTTACTATCAGCACAACACAAACTTCAGCTTATCATCGACATCATTATACTTACTAACAATTTCAAATAGCTCAAAAGCTCGGCCTACACTGTCGCTATATTCATCACGTCCCCACACTCCCATTTGATCGACACCACACAAAAGCCACAACAATTTGTCGCTCCATATCACACCGAGCCTTTACGTGTACATTCAGACTGCACTTTGCGGTGCTAGAAGCACAGAACACGCCATTGGGGATCCGCAAAGCCAAATTGGACTTGGGGACCGGTCACTTGGCTCGTTCCGATCGACTTGTTTCTTTAACTTAAATGGAAAATGTTTTAGGTAACATATAAATAGATAACAAAGTACTTACTATACAGAATAACGCTTTTTTTTAAGTTTCTAAACGACAAACGAACGTATGTTATTCTTATGAACTAAGGCAGTGTCTCCCAAAACAATACATACTTGTTGACTAAGAGATCGTCAATATAAAACATAGGTAACATACATTCATTTAAAATTACTACAATATTTAAATAACTTAGTGCTTGATATTACATACAAGCGACCCACCCCAGTTTTGCACGAATAAAATACAACAAAATCTTCTTCTTGAAATTTTCTAGCCATTGCGTAGTTTTAAGGATCTAACATAATTATATGTACATAGGTTCGGACAAACGCGGCAATCCACTTTGTTCCATTCATTCATACTCTTGTTTTTGGTAGAATTTTTACTAAATGTATGTTTACTTTTTTTTGTTTTGTTCGTCTCTGATATCCTTAGTTAAACTGCCGCGTATGTATGGAATACGAATTTGGGAAATAGTATTTCCGTATCATTACCATCATGAGAATTTGTTTCAGGGATTACTTTCAATGTGTTTATGGTAATAAGGGTATTTGCTATGGCGGCATTCCTGTAAGTATCGAATGTTTCTAAATTAGCACGCTGCCTATTAATTGAAAATTCTGAGCGTTTTGGTCATTGCCATGGGACTATGTTAATTCAATTGTTGTGTATCGTTATGAAAATGTAATAGCCTAGTGGTAAGACCGTAGGACTGCCAAATCAAAGGTGTCTAGTTTGAGCCCCACGGTGTGAAATAATGTGATATTTATTACTGCTTCCATGTTTCGGAAGGCACGTAAAACTATGTTGGTCTTGCACCTGATCTCTCTCTGGTCGTGCCAGGTTGCCGTCTAATCGAACTATGAGAGTAAAGAAACTGAGAGTGCACCTATGTTTGCTCGTGCATTATAACATGTCCCGCGTAGCTGGCTAGTGTCATAGTAACACTATCCAAAATGGCCAAAATCTTTCCAAAACCTATTTTGATTTTAATCTAAAATAAAATAGTCTACCTAAAAAATATTTACAAAACAAGTAAAATAATTATTGTTCTGTTTGTTTCCTAAACCAAAGACTTTTCTTAATTGCATTCCAAACCCAACCAAAACATTCGTTCCATTTTTCAACCAGTTTCAAAATTCCCACTTGCAGAATCGCTTCATAATTGAAAACGGAACAGTCCGACAAGTTTTCAATACAATTCTTGGGAACACGTTCTATAGAGGCGTACTCTGGGGGTTGCACCGTAACTCTATACTCGGAACGACTTCTAGATACAAATGTTGCGACGCCACCTCTACAATACACTTTTCCTGTTTTACTATCCTATACTGTCCGATTCTCGATCTCAGTACTGTTCTCGTTGAGCATCGTATTTCTATTTGCAAGCAATATATTTTTATTGAAAATTTCGTTTTGAACGATTCTTTGTTCTGCATGGAATTAAATGTTAGGGTTGTGAGTTTACGTGCATATGTTGCAGTGGAAATGTTGTTTTAGAATGTGAAAATTCTTTGTTGTTTCGGGTATAGGTTTTTTATCAGATTTTTGTTTTGTTTCAAAAACCTTTTATCATAATCATAATCATAATTCTTTATTGCAAATCCACAATGTAAAGATAAGATGGTAATATAAATAACATGGTAGCAATCGTGGACCCTGATGGGCACAGCAAATAGTAAATTAGAAAATTAGAAGAGAGGAAGGCGTTGTATTATATAAGTATAGAATTATTTGTTTATGCTCAAGTATTCATATTCCTTTTCAATGTATGTATTGTATTTTATGCTGTATACCTGAAGTTCCTTATGTAAAAAACTTCTTTAAATCGGTAGTATTTTAAGTGACAAAATCAATAGGCCCATTATTGGCTGCAAAGTATATTGAAGACAAACACGAAGCACATATCTGGCTACACTTTAAAAATAACAAGCGTGATGCAAAAATGAAACAAACAAACAATATGAATGTCAATCGTAATCCAGTTGGACCGACCTGGGAATTCAACCCAAGATCTCACGCGCGATTGCGTTGCGCGACCACAAATCAACGACACCGTAACGAAATGTACTAACAGTACATAGTATATGTTTAGGTAAATATATTGGTGAATACATTGTTGTAATCTTGAGAAGAGCATAAAATTTTTGGGTCAAAAGTGGCACTAAAACCCAAAAAAAAGAACTAAACTAAAAAAAGACAAAATTATTATCACGAGCAATGTTAGAGCAGTAGCTAACCGCAAGAAAAACTGTTGATTAATGGTAGTAAATATTTTGTTGACAACCAAGGCTAGTTCTGGCTAAAAACACAACACTGTTATAACTAAACTTGTTAATGGTTATAGTAGCGTTGATTGCTGGAAAACAGCAACACGCTTTATTGATCACGAACCACAAGTGCATAAGCTTATAGAGGACAAACATAATAACATCGAAGAAACTCAAAGAACTTGTAAGATAAGCAGTTCCCGTCCCAACAACAAACATAAACTAAAGAATATTCAAGTACAATCCCCGATAGATAAGTTTGAACAAAAAAATGATGCCTCTTGCGACGGTCCTTCTGTAGTTCACCAACATCTGGGACCGAAGCGGTAAATTGCACCCGAGGGATGTGTCGATTCAGTTATACTACATTTGTTGCTTACCCAGTTGTGGCACTGAGATAAATAGGAAATAGCTTTTTATCCAGCTTTCAGTACATCTATTGTGATATAAAACATCTGACGGCACAGACTGGAGAATTTCTTTTGAATTTTGCTTCGTGCTCTTAAAATTTTTAAAGCCGTGTTCCGCCTTTCTTTAAGTCTCCTAAAATTAAATAGGGTTGTTAGAGATGCCTTTATCTGCCGAATTGGTGCTTACTGCTTCAGTAAACACACTTTTAGTAATGACGTCCCATGTTGTGAATGACCGTATAGAGTCATTCATGACAGCCTATAAAGTTCTTATGGGCTCTCTTACTTAAAGACTCCCGGTATGTTCGGTCGTTTGGCAGAATTGCCGGAATCACTAAGTTTAAGAACTCTTTTCAACGTCTTTAGGTACTTGATCGAAAAAATGCTTTGGAAAATATGATGGGAAACAGGCACTTAGCAACAGTGCGGCGTTAGGGTCAAAGTCATTGGTTTTTTGGAGACTTGCGTTGCTTCGTGTAGGAAGAACTCTATAATACACGTGTCAACAGATATATTTAAACAGCCATTTGTAAGATTTTATATATTTTGCGATGATGTAAGACATCTATAGGCTAGCACAATCACTAAATCCGACAAGTATTGCTAAATGGAGTGGAAAAAATGTTTCATAGCTTACTTCCTTTCCAAATCGAAACCATTAAACTTCAACAGATTTTATTGTAACACTAAGTCGTAGAACATTGCTAGGCTATTCAAATACTATTCAGACATTTAGACCATTATCTATGGTATTGGTCATACAATTAATAATATATTATAATAAAGTATTAAAATACTATACCAGTCTGAAGAGAAACATTCTATATTACTACCGTTTAAAATACAGAAACCATTTAGATTACACTATAATTTATACGTCTCCAATTAAACATAATACAAACATTTAACCTAAAACGTCCGGTCCAGGCATAAAATTCCAAGGAAAATTACTCAAATGTATTCTAACACTAACATATTACTAGGAATAAGCCAATAATTCCTCTATTAAAGCTATAAAGATAGCGCCACAATATTTTATGACATTTTTACGTTCATCCCCACAGTTATAATATTTACATTTCATTTTATGGTATCGTCGAACTTCGCGGTAAAACGAATACGTGTTTTTATATTTCCCCTTTAAACACCAGTTTTATATATTTGGACATGCGAAAGTTACGACATTTGTTCTGGACCTAAAATTTAGAGGTCTGGTTGGACCTAAAATATTACCCTGAGGAATAACAACCCAAAGAGCTGTCGACTGTTAAATATTTAACGCATATTCAATGTTTGGAGAGTATTTTCTAATGCTAGCCAAAATTCAAATAGTAAAAATTGACTACTGTAGTTTCATACGAAAATGGAGCCTAAAGTGAAAATACTATGCCCATAATAGAGCCTTTTTCAGAGATTAGGATGTGACACGAGAAAATTTCATGCAAATGGTTACATAAATCTGTAACAATACAAAAGCCGAGTGTATCCAGCATACATATATTATATTGCGCCATCTCTCAACTTCTAAACAACAAACAAAACTTCCAAAAATGTTAGCGACGTTTCCAACAAAAAGGTCGGAGCACACGAGACATTGTGCAAGTTTTAACACGTCCATAAAACGCTGTGGCCCACTTCACGCGATCCATACAGACCTTGATGCGGTCGTAAACATTAGACCGAAATAAGCGAGCCAATATCAATCAGCCGAACGAACAAGGTGCGGCCTGTTTGTGATATTGAAAATGGGGGAGTCGGCAGAACTAAGGGTGGGTAATATAAGATGCCTATTGTTATAAATAATAAATAAATAAATATTCCTCAACATTCACACAACGCCATCTAGTCTCAAATTAAGTATACGATAGTAACTTGTGTTATGAGTACTAGACAACTGATAAACATACTTATATATTTTTAAATACATACATATTATAGATAAAATTACACCCAGACACAGAACAAATGATCGTGCTCATCACACAAACATTTGTCCAGGGTGGGAATCGAACCCACGACCTCCGGCTTAGCAGTCAGGATCACTAACCACTAGACCAACAGGCCCGTCTATCTGTTATTGCGCACTAATTGATGGAATGCACTTTTTTCCACGTTTAAAATTATGTTAGGCTTGAAATGTTTACTAATATTGTCAATACACTCATTTAAGTAACAATGATTAAATATCTAGAAATACTTACAGAAATCACAGTATTCTGCAAAGTTTATTTTATCAGCAGTTCGTAAGACTCTTCATATCGCTAATAATCAAAGCCTTTACAATTTATTTCGTCACTTACATCAATAAACTTGTCAACCTGTCTAAAAATCTGTTGATCACCACTAAAGAAATTTGGTTTATCCAAACACACATGTCCGACCAAGCAATCTATACTCCCACTTACAGCTACGGCTTCTATGTAGATAACCTACTGGGTAATTTGCAAATTGATTCTAGATGCCGGCTCTTGGCAGTGTTCCGTTGGACGTGGGTTCGGTATATTTACATAAACCCAACTACACATACGGTGCGCATGCGATCAACGTTTATCCTAGACTATTACCTATCTTGTAATTGATAACGCCTAACAGTGTAATTTGGTCGGCCAAATTGTGTGGTACTAACGAAATTAGGAGGGTAGGATTGAAAATGGAAATAAATGGTTATTGAAAGTTTTGTTGGTAACCTAAGAATTAGGTTAATGCTAGGTTTGGTATTGGGCAGTAAGCGGAAAATATTTTAGGCTTCGGATAAAAAATATACTATGTAAATGATTTAGTAGATAAAGGTACTTCACAAATCAATACTACAGTTACAGAAAAACGTGGAGAAAAATGCTTAGTTACAGTCGTAATAAAAATGTCGATTAAGAAATAGAGTATACTTTTCTGAATATTTGTAAAAAGTCTCTTTCTCAAAACTAAGTCCAAAAACAATCATATCAACATTAAAACAAAGTCCCTCAACTTTCTTCAACATTAATATCTCTCGATACTCAAAATCGAACAACTAAAATTCAACCTAAAACTTCAATTCTCAAATCCAATTCACTTCTCAAAAGAAGTGATGAAGCTCAAAAATAATATGAAATTACTCAAGTGCAGCCTTCGTTAAGATTGAGGCTCATTTTCTCGAAAACCAATACCATAGCAATATCAATAATCAATTGGTGCATTCTTGGCATCAGTTCAAGTCTATTATGGAGGCGATATAAGCGATGCACACGCAAATGTATTGGGATCCTTTTGTGAGTCTTGCATCTGGCCTCTATTCTGGTTTTATATTTTACGTTCGTATTGGATTCTGTTTGGATATAAATTGTAACGATGGCGGATGTTGCGGCGAAGTGTTCCGGATTTGGTCAGTTTCGGATTAGTTCCTTCGTTTGAGTTTTGTTTAGTGTCAAGTGTTGGTACTTTTGTGGGTTATTTAGTTCCTTTCCTTTGAAATATGTCTTTATAAGTGTTTTGTTTAAGTACCCTAAGTTTCATCTTTGAAATCCAGTGCAATGTTTCATAGATTTTGTCAGTACCATCAATTTGAATATTTACATTACTGACGTACTCGTACAAAAACTTCAGTTTATTACTTTTATTTTGTTAAACATGAAACTAAAGTCATATATCCTCAAAATCAATAGTTTTAGTCCAGACTATAAATCAAACATCTAAATGACATCAGAAATTCTCCAAACGCCAAGTTTAGTCAATTTCATGTAAAATAATAGACAGTTCATGACCTCCCTGAGTTAGTCACGGTGACTCATACAATTTGTTCGTCACTTCGCCATGCAAATTGGAAGTTTGGTACCCCTTCTTGTGTTACTAATGGTGACAAAACCAGTAATGCAGTGTAAGATGTTTGGGGAACAAAATGGTTTCCACCTTGAAGATCTTAATGGAATGTATTTTCAAAAACACTATTAGTCACAACACGGTATAAAACAAGTTGCTTTCTGTCTGTCTGTCTGCCTCATACATAGACAACGGCTTAGATCTTTAAAAGAATGCGTCTATGCAATGGATTGTGATGCGGCTTTCTTAATAGATAATTATAATGTTTTAAGATCAAGTTTTACAAACAATACATTAGTATTGTCCCCTACTAGATCGCTACTTGAATTATAAAGTAAAAGTGCCCATTTATAACGAAATACCCATAAATTTAACAAATAAGAATAAGACGTCCTTGACTCACTAATGATCACTTCAGTTCATTCATTCTTTAATTCAACGAATTAAAAATAAATGTGTCAAAATAATTTATCATTCTTTTCTGAATCATGTTTGCTATTAAAGATAAAAGAAAATACATCACAGAAGCAATTTCTTTGTTCAAATAATTTATCACTCTGATTTCATTGAGATTCAAATTAAAAACAAGATATAAAATAGTATTTTTATCATCTGTTTGTTTGTTTACGATTAAAAACAAGTCATTGTATATTTTAGTTTCATAAAAGGTCGGTAAGGTTACAAAAAACAATCGTTCAGTGGCCTATTATATGGAATTCATTCCGTCGTTGCAAATTAAAGTGGTAAACGAAATAACGATATTTTAACCATTATATTCCCCTGAGCTATGACTTAATAATTTAGGTGTGTGATCGCCATTATCAAAATGGATGCGTGCCTGTTCTTTGGGGAATAGGCCTATTAAGAATCGAAATAGGTTCCGTGACATACAACCACAAAAGTTAATAAACAGTCATCGTAAATACTAAACCTTTCAATAGTATTGGTAAAACCTGTTTTGTTGAAACCTATTTCGTTGATGTAATAACATTTGAAATAATTCTAATATGAAATAAATGGAGACCTAATATTACTAATAATATACTAGGTATCGACGTTAATAAGACCTAGTTCAGAAAAAGTAAAAGAAATGGGTATTGAACATGAAAAAGCTATTACAAGTATACGTACCAGAAATTCCAATTATTAGCTATAATTTATTGACAATTATTTGACATAAATAAATACCTTAATTTCGTAAGCAATACAAAAAAAAAATACCCCAAATTCTCGATTGTGTACGAATGGAAAATATAGAAAATGTTTATTAGACTGGTCTGTTGGTCTAGTGGCTAGTGCCTGTGACTGCTATACAGGGGTCGTGGGTTCGATTCCCACCAGGTTAAATATTTATTTTCAGAGCACGATCATTTATTGCGTCGGGGTGTAATTTGCATATAATATTTATGTATATTTAGAATCATAATTATAAATACGTTTATCAATTGTCTAATACTAATGACACAAATTAAGTTACGCCCGTAATTATACTTAATTTGAGACTAAATGGCGTTGCGTTGCGTATATTAAGGAACATGTTTACATTACAACTATTTCCAACAAGAAAAAAAACACATTTTACTATAATGTTACATTAATTAAGTGAACTTATTGTTCTAATCCGAACATTTTAAACAACATTAGTGGCATTTACGTCACCCCTCGTCTTACGTGACTTTTGACGATCGGTGTTGACACCCGACATAATCGGCTCTAATAAGTCACGAAGCCTTTACAAATGTATGAGGCTTTTATATAATGTTCAGGCTAAAAAAAGTCTTAATTGGACTGGAGTTTAATAATTATAGTGTGTGGAGATACACCTTAAAATTAGACAAAGATGTATATGTCGGAGAATGAATAATTATTTATTTTTCGAGTGGCAAAGAGGCTGAATATCGTTAGCTTCCTGACCTTCATGTTGATGTTTTGACGGTGACAGTTTAAAAAGAAGTTTATTTGTATGTCAGTTCAATCTGTCAGTAGTGTGAATGTCGATGGAGCTGGCGATCTTGCTCCGGAGACTTCACCGGCGCCGGGTGTGCGCACTGACTGAGAAATATTTAGATGGCGGACGGATATTATCAACACGTGGATTCTAATCCGTTTGAATCTGCGACAGCAGCGGTGGGATTACCCCAAGGGGCATCCTACGAGCCTACTGCGATGCCAGCTACAGAAGGATATTTTACGTCCTAATCTTCAGCGTAAAAAAATATGGCGGATTTAGCTTGGGTAACCGAAGAAAGTCAACCATGTGCCTCCACACCGGAAGCATGGGCGACATTCTTCCAAAATATGTTAGCGGGTTTTCAGAATTCTGACCTACAACCTTCCACGAGTACTGGTTTACGTAGAATACTGAAAGCGAGTGAAATATTCCTACCACCATTTGATCCAGACGAGTGTCAGTTTACCTACTGCGGTGCGTACGTATCCTTTATGTAAAAGTTGCAAAGAATTACAGGAGCGGCTTTCACGGCAGTTTATAGCAACAAAAAGGTTTCACGACCTTTCTGTGACATGGCGGAGTACAAGAGCGATCTAGCAGCAACGTACCTACGTCGAGTATTTTCCGAACAAGTTGGCGCTGATAGATCGACAGGAAACTGGCTGGAACGAGCCCAACCAGATTTAAGTTGTCATTTCTGGTATTACGGATACTCAGGTATGGTCAGAGTTGCTTAAAATACCCAAGATGACGTTTATAAATTTTTGAAAATGCCTTTTGGTCTCTCAAATGCACCTTCTGTTAACTAAAGAGCAATAAATAATGCTCTCAAAGGGCTAAAAGACAAAATTGCTGATGATGTTTTGGTTATTTCAAAATAAACCTTTTAGAATTTGGAGCGCGTTTTATCGGCTCTGTCAATGGCAGGTTTTACATTTTATTGGAAAAAGTGCACTTTCCTTAAATCTTCAGTAGAATATATGGGCTATGTCATTAGTGTCAATTCTATAAAACCAAATCCTAACAAAATAAAAACTTTGGCTAACTCTCCTTTGCCTACATGCGTAAAAGAACTACGGCAATTTAATGGTCTTGCTGGGTATTTCAGAAAATTTGTACCTAACTTCTCATCTATCATGGCACCCTTGTACGCACTTACTAAAAATGATGATAATGGGTATGGACCGCCGAGCATACATTGGCTCATTCTGCTGTGGTTGGATATGTGACTTCTGCACCCGTGTTGACTATCTTTGACTTTAGTAAACCAATCGAACTCCACACCGACGTGAGTTCGAGTGGATATAGTGCGGTGTTATTTCAAAAGGATGATGTACAACTGAAAATTATTTCAGTCAGCGACCAACCGATGCGGAAAGCCGATATCACAGCTACGAGCTATAGACTCTAGCCGTTTTTTAAGCCCTGAAGTATTATCGACATTTTAAAGTCATCACAGACTGTGATGCCTTGAAGGCATCGCGTCATAAACGTGAATTGATACCCTGCGTTCACCGATGGTGGGCGTATATGCAATCTTTTGATTTCGAAATAGAATATCGAAAGGGTGCATGGATTCCACACGTAGATTATTTTAGAAAGAACCTAGTCAATAGTATACTGGTAAATGTTTCTCATTTAAACAATTAATGGTTGCAGGCCGAGCAGAGGTTATATCTCGAAATAAAGCGCATTACTGACCATTGAAAGCGAATTGATTGATGCTGGTGTTGGAGCGCCGTATACTTGTAAAGATAATTCACTTTTTTTTTAAAAACTTACAGATGAATGGTGGGGCTTTTAGTGGAACAATAGTTCCCGGTAATTACAGATAATTCAAGGATTTCATGTCGAACTGAAACGCTTGGGCTGGGATAAGACCTTGTCAAAAGTAGGGGACCATTTCTGGTTTCCTGATATGAGCTCATCTGTTAGAGCCTGCGTAGACCATTGTTTACCATGCAAAGTAAGTAAAGGCCTTTCTTTCTTTCGGAGGTTTCTTTCACATTTTTGGTGCAGCCAAACGAATCGAATCTGAACAAGGTGCCTCTTTTACCGGACGGGATTTTCAGAGCTTGTGTAGTGAATGATCAATGGATTTCATGAGGTTGCCAGTGGTGTATTGCGGGCCAATGGCCAGGTAGAGCGAATGATATCAGTGCTGATCAATTGTTTTACCATTGCTGAAAATCACGAGAACAAATCTTGGAAGTCAATTATTATTGGTGAGGGTAAAGAGGATCGGTAAAACGCCACTTTAGTTGTTGATCGGCTGCAATAAGAGTTCCCCAAGATTTAATTTCCTAACTTCTGATCTTGACGCGAATTTTAGTCGTAAGGTACTTCGTAAATATCCAGTTGGATGTTTACGAAGTCTTTCATGACAGATGATAGACTAGATAGTTTGCTACGCCTGTCTGAATGTTTAGATGGTACAAAGAATAATGCTTGAGTTTAATATTGTAATGTAGTCGAAGTTGTTTTTATTGGTGCGTGCAAATTAGCATCGATTGAATTGTTATAAGAATTACGAATTATTTTACTATTATAGGTAATAGGAAGATCATTTTTGTTTTTAAAATGATTGTGTATACAACCGAAACCAACAAATGGATTGTAATGTATGGAAACTTGATATTACACTGTGACTGAAAGCTCCTACGCTTTGACTGAGAATTTGACTGAAAGCTCCTACGCTTTGTCTGAGAATTCGACTGAAAGCTCCTACGCTTTGTCTGAAAGCTCTTACGCTTTGGCTGAAGGTATGACTGAAAGCTTTTACGCTTTGTTCGATAATTTGGAAAAAAGCTGATATGCTTTGTCCGAAACAAGATGAAAGCTTTTACGCTTTGTTCGATAATTTGGAAAAAAGCTGATATGCTTTGTCCGAAACAAGATGAAAGCTTTTACGCTTTGGTTTAAAGTTGCTATGCTTATTATGCCTGAAAATTAGTACGCTTTGTCTACGACATAGATTGAAAGCTTGCTACTTGATCCAGTGTGACTGCTGGAAGCTTCTACGCTTCGTAAGTTTGCTAAGCTAAGGTGTTATTAAGGTCCTAATGTTGAAAGCTTCCTCGCTTTGCGGGGTAATCAGAACAACTTGAGTATCCGAGACAGACCTGTTGTATCTATGATATCAACGGGCAACGCGAGAGCGCGTTGATTCGCAGAATGGCCGTGTCGGAGAATGAATAATTATTTATTTTTCGAGTGGCAAAGAGGCTGAATATCGTTAGCTTCCTGACCTTCATGTTGATGTTTTGACGGTGACAGTTTAAAAAGAAGTTTATTTGTATGTCAGTTCAATCTGTCAGTAGTGTGAATGTCGATGGAGCTGGCGATCTTGCTCCGGAGACTTCACCGGCGCCGGGTGTGCGCACTGACTGAGAAATATTTAGATGGCGGACGGATATTATCAACACGTGGATTCTAATCCGTTTGAATCTGCGACATATATATGTATATCTTTTGAATCTTGAAGGGTTAAAACTGTAATTTCCAAAATGGATTCGTTTTATTATTTTTAGCCAGTAAACCATTAGTAACTATACTTGTAGTAGATATTTATGTTTGAGGAGAAAATAGCTATTTATATAAATGCAAATTTGAGTGATGAAGGCAGCATAATGTCTTAATGGAGCAAAAATACTAATTGATGTTTCAAAATTTGGACATTTACTGATAAAAGAAATTGCCGATTGTCCAATAACTGCTCAGAGTATTAATATAACCATTCATAAATACTTACTTCCATAAGAAGCACATTTATAATGTTAAGGCCGTATAACACGATACGCTTGTACATTATTATTTAAAAATATAATTATGAAGAAAGTTGAATGTGAAAATATTTTGCAGTAACGTTTGCCGGCAAGTATGCGACATACAATTTTATTTTATTAGCTACCGAATGTTACGAAAGTAATTTTTCTAAGTGCATAATTTGGGGTGGGGATATAAATTTCCATTGTAGTACAAACTAAAGTCATTATAGGCGGGGAAAGAGTAATAACTGTGAAGTTAAATATATGGGGAAAGTAACGTATGACTTTAAGTTTTTAATCTGAGAAGGCTGTGGACAAGATTAAGACCTTGAATTGTATACGTTATTCTCGGGTAACAACTTTAGTTTGACATTAAAACTGGTAAAAAATAAAACTTGCTGAAAAATCATAGCAAAAATCTTTAAAGGTAATATCGATGAAATAAACTACACATAGTTCTCAGTACAGGAAAAGTGAATATTCACTGCCTTAATACCAGTTTCGTTTACAAAGATGAGCTTAGAATAGGACAGTACGTAACCACAGCACCCTAACAAACATAACAATCTACTCATAAAAACCAGATACCCTTAAAACGAAAATAAAATTCACCAAGACTAAACGCGAACGAACCGTAAGCCATCGACACCGACAACACTCCGAAGATCAAATCTGTAAGCACATGATCGCCAGCGGCCCCGATACCACCGCACTCAGGATCCATATAATTATAATAATACAACGCGATATCTTCGTCACCAAAGTCCGGATTGTTCCCGGACTTTTGTTCCCGGAGTCCTTTGTCGATGGCTCACAATAAAATTTTATCCCGGAAACCTATTCGCAGTTACCTTTTATTATAATGTTGCAGCGGGCATCCGGGGTACTTTTCAGCCGGGCTATTGTTGTCGGTATAATGGGGGCCAACCTTTTTATTCCGCTACAGATTTTTGAATGTACCGCCGGTATTAACGCTTGTTTGAAATCCTATCGATTGGACGTCTAAGTGCTTCTTTATGGAGTTTCGAGTGGATACTTTGTCTTGGAAGGGAACGGGCTTGTTGTTTGTGTTTATGTCAAGTTTAAACTTGAAAACTTAGTAATGCTAATGAGATAATTGTTTTTAATCTCATTGGTTGAGCTCATAAGGTTTTTTCATGAAAAATAATTTGAATATGTTTACCTAGAATTTGCATCAAGAGATATATTTCTTCTTTTGTTTCTTGATATAGAGAAATCGCAGTTCAAAAATCAAGTAATAACAAATCATTGTCGTCAAATACAACTATGTTCTTCCCAATGTAGAAGGCACTCTATGAATTATAAAGAAACAAACGACAACCGTGGAAGGCACATGATACGATCGCGTCGTCGCCTTTAAATATTGTATTAAGATTCAATATTGACGAAGTGCATCGTCCTCGGCCAAACTGTAGCCAATGTGTATCATTGTATTGTATTGCATGAAAATGAAAATATACGGAAATCTTGTTTTTGAAAATGACTTATAACTTGCAAGAATATTTAGAAATCATGGTTTATTTGAATGGTTTGCTGATCGAATTGCTTTAAAGAGTGACGCTCTGAGATTTACTTACAAAATTAAAGAATAAAAAAAAAAGATATTTTCCTACCGTCATTTTTGTTTGTAACTAATTTTCAGTAAAATCAGTTAAACACTGCTGCAAAAGCAATAAATCATCAACAAGAAAATAAACCCATAAATCCATCCTTCGTTTTTACTTTTAAAATCGATCCGCAACCCCATACATTTGGAGCTAACAAAATAAACCCATTATCCCTTTGCCGAAGTTCGCGGCGAGCAGTCCATTCATTACGTTACCCGAACAAAAGACGGACGAAACGGTAAAGGGGACGTCATACGGCTCCCATGGGCATATATGTGTTTATATGTCTTCCTCAGTAGCCTTTACTGACCTATTGTTGGGCTCTTTATTGCTTTAAGTTCCGTCTTTCATTAGCAAGCGCAAATGATAGAAAGTTCAGTTGGAACTTTGTTCAACTGTGTGATACATGCTGGTTCCATTGGGAGTTATGGACTCTCTCTACTGTTACCGTATTATCCTTTGCGTATTTAACTTTGAACACGTCACTTTCTGGGTTCAGGCCTATTTAGTTAAATAAGTCGTAAAACGTAACTACGTGTAGTAATAACTGTATTAGTATGTGTGAAGGTAATGCGTACATTTTATTACTGAATTTTTATGAGCACTTATAACTGACCTAGATCGTTTTAACATAATTTAGGTATATACCGCAGACTTTTGCGTAGGTTTCATTCATAATATTATTGATTTATTTGGAAATAACCCCATCAAACATCGTTCTAGAAAGTAAAACTGAGCTAAAATTGGTTATTGGCAATTTTTACGTATTTTTCAACAAATTTTCATATTTGAGTACTTATAGGATATTATTATTACCTCCACCCATATATTTCAGCTGTCCTATGATAAACCTCCACACATTTCTGGCACGTACCAACCACACATGCAAGAATCTAGGTAAGCTTCACTTCTTGACGTCGCGGCGAACAAAATTTTAAATGCTATCGCGTCGGTGCCGCCGGCTTCGCTGTAAGCCGAAATAGAAAATATAATACAGTCAAAAGTTCCTGAACTTTTAGCACTTGCATAGGAATCGATTTTTGTAGTTTTACGAGGTTTTACGATCTTAGATAGTGTCTTGTGGCCTCATAAAAGGTAACGTCTTGTCTAACAATAGGTTTACTATCTACTTTGGTACATTACTTAGCATATCTTTCTCTACATGCTATATTTGTATGAAACGTGAACTTTTTGGACAACGACCTAACTTGTCTTATGGAGCAGTCTAACTTTTCTGACGCATATAATCAATTATTTTTTTTTACGCTTTCATTCTTAATGCGGCCACGGCAAGTATATTTCTCTATCATCAAATGCTTATTTGTTATCTTAGTCAAATATATTATAAATTAAACCTTCTGCAGGCATTTCATGGTTTTCTTTGCAGCTTCATACATTATTGCAAGGAAACCCAAAACTCGACTCGACCAATTAAAACCAGGAAAAGTCGAGGCAATGTTTTTATAAAAAATCCAATTTCCAGCGGTTGTTGCTGAGCAAGTGGTGGATCTAAACAAAACATTGGGGGCAACCCGTTGGATGTATCAATCAATTACAAAGGCCGACGCCTCGAGCGATATACGCTGCAGATAGGCGGGTCGCACCCACACAGACGGTGTAAATTAATGGAGCCAGCGAACAATTATATTCTGCATCAAGCTTCATCTAAGTTACTTTGGCTTTGGGATGTGGAGGGATTTGAGCTGTGTATGTATATGATGGTTATGAATCTTCAATAATACTTAAAGGTTTAAGAATCTTGTGATAAAAGCGATTGAAGGAAGCCCTAACCTTAAAGGAAAACTAAAAAAGAATGGTACAGGAATAAATCATAAATTTTATACATAAATTATAGTTGCGGATAAAATTAAAAAGCCATGTCTGTCAATTTTTGAAAAATCGTTTTTGTCTTTTAGGTTTTTGATAGTCAAAATCTTAGGAGTATATTAGTAATTTTTGTTGTGTAAAAAGACGTCTTTTAGCTACTTACGCTATTATTAATTACTTGGTAAACTTAGTCTATAGACATAGCAATTAAAAACACTTGTATATAAAACTACTAACAAACTATCGCTAGCACCCATCCCTTGCACCATTATAAGATCTATTGCTTACAACCCTAATCAATATCCCGGCGTTATTTGCCAACATGACGTTTTTATTAAATAAACGCCGACGCAAACTGTACTCGAAGACGATTGGCTGTTAACACATACAAGATTGTGATGTATTGGCAGGTACAATACAAATACAACGGGCTTAGCACGATTCGTCTTCTTTTGTTGAGTCTACGAGAGCTACATGTGAAAAGTGACTGCAATCATCTTGTATCCTTGACTTGAGATAAATGGATGTTCAGAAGTGAATCGTTTTTGGTAGTGCTATATTTGAATTGTTTCTTCTTTTTTCGGTATACATCTCTGTAGAATACTGGCTATTTAGACTAAAATACTGCATCTTTCGGGATTTATACCTCAAAAGGAAAAACAACCTTCATACTGTCACTTTCATTTCCGTAAGCAGACCTGTATGTCTGTAAAGACTCTTTTCCCAGTAACATTTGCAGGTATCAAGCTGAAATTTATGTCAAATACTCAAGTCTACTGACTTTCGGAGCTGTGAAAATATCAAACTTAGCTAATGCAATCAAAAGTTTCAGCCGTTTATGCCGCAACATTGGGCCAATCACATTCAAAACAACTCTACTATTTTGTCACGTCCGAAAGAAAATTATCCTACACATCTAAAATGCGTGCATAACATTTGACTAACACCACAATAAAAACACACAGCACACATCATCCCAACGACATCATCAGAATAAAACGACAATCATTCCACTCAGACATATCTCGTCTGAAACGGCCAGACGTATTATATACCCAAATATGCCATACCACTATGTATATAGTACTGTATAGTAATATTAATAAAGGCGGTATTGCCAGACATGCCGAAGTAAAGAATGGGGGCGCATACCGTAGTCACGCCATAATACTCCACTGTCATATTAATAATTTCCTTCAGTGCTATAGAATTATTGTCGTAACGCAATTATTCGGGATGATATATTAGATTTGTGTGTGTATTGAGCGATGTCTTGTAAGCTTCGTATTGAGATATTGGGTAGAGAATTGTTCGTGATAAGGAATTTTGGGTGGTTGTGACAGATTTTTCGAGTTTTTTTAGATTGTGAAGACATGTTCATAATTATCTAGTTCTTAATATATTTTACCACCAAATATACCACCAATAATATATTTTACCACAAAAAAGCGTAATTGGATGGAATTTTTAATTTAATAATAATTTCTTATTATTAAATTAAAAATTCCATCCAATTACGCCTTTTTGTTCTGCCAATTACATCTACTCTGGTAATCTTTTTGCTCGTGTTATTCTTTCCCCAAACCAAGTGATAAGAAAAGAAGCCGTCCGCAAGCAACTTCCACTTTTACCGCATTCTATTGAATACCATATTTGCAAGACACACAGCTATGTATCTATCTTCCGTAACCCATTCTATCAACAAGACTTTGACTTACAATTTCATCCATTATAGTAAGTGGTAATTATAACCTTGCTTCCGTTCATCATACAAAATTTGGCTTAGCCTAAAATTTCTCTATTGAGAAAGCATTTTATTCTGAGAGGCAGTTCTGCCTACGAAATTGCAATTAAAGTCAAAGGGGCTAGTCTTAGAGAGGCAATGTACCGTGATCTGGGGCATGTAAACGTATTATCAAGAGTTATGTCTTGAGCGGTAGCGGGGTTACAATAATAAAATATGAACTATACAGCTATATTCGTAATAAATTAGAACTAATTATTTGTGTCTCCTGAAAAAACTACAATGTTATGTGCTTGGTTTCGTTTTCTGACTGATGAGTGTGGATGAAGCTAAAGTGGTATGCCAGGATCGTAGCAAATGGAAAGATGTGATCTCTGCCTACCCCCAAGGGAAAGAGGCGTGACGTTTATGTATGTATGTATGGTTTCGTTTTCGTACAATAGTAGGTGCTTATTTGATTAAATCTGGTTTTATATTTGCAAATTGTTCCCCAAATGACACCCAAATTCTCCATAAAACAAAAGATTTCTAGCTTAAATACCATTTTACAAAATCAGTTTTCTTGTTCAAACAACAGTTATATGAAACAGTTTTGTATCGCATGCAGTTATCAATGCAATAAAAGGCAATTGACTTAATCGCACCACAACACAGTAACAGTAAAATATAATTATGGCTAACCTGTACACTTTCAGTAAATTAAACGGTAACAGTTTTATGAAACTTTTAACTTTTTATTACCATTTAAAGTGAGAACCGCGAAATGAACACTTTTGTTGATAAACAAATGAAATGCCTTTTTGGTTGATTTTACTATGTCATGGATTTTGACATGACGATTTTAGTTTTTTTTAGGCTTTTGTGTGAAACAAGTGATCAGAGATTGTGTGTAAAATATTTTTTCAAATTTGTTGAATGTTTTTTTGAATATCGTAAAATATAAAAAGCAGAAATATTTTTCTGTAAGTTCACATTAAAAAGTATAGATTAAAAGCCGATCAAAATCGTTAAATATTTTCTATTTTATAGGAATGGTTTAAATACATTTTTTATGTCAATTGAAATTTATTGAAATCAGTATTTTCTATTTGATACTCACTCAGTAATAATTTCAATATTTGATTAGCAAAGTAAACAGAATGGAAACGAAATATTGTTATAATGTTTCGATTGTAGTCCTGTCTTTTCATATCATTGCCAGAAAACCCCGGTTTTCCTCGAAAGGTTTATATGGGAATAAACAGGAACGAGTGCACTGAGGAACATTGGACTAGTTCGTCTCGCAACCCCTCGCTACCCTGCAGTAACGCCTACGTAGATTGGCCACTGGGGGAATTTAGTTTCTTCATGCCACCTAACTTTGCGGCTACTAATGGATAGTGGGCCTGTTTACGTTAAATTCTCATTTTTGGAGAGAAAAAGGGTGTTTTTGTTAACGTAGTGAGGTTTTGCTGTGCTAGTTTTGCTGGTAGTTTGGAGGTGGAGGTTTTGCGAAAGTCTACCTTATGGCATTGGTATTAAGATGCCTTTAGTAATATAATAATTAATTTATCTTATTGTTGTTAAGTTTTATGCTCTTTCTATGAGATGTAAATAAATTCATTCTTTCATCTAAAATTTAATTTGCTTATCCAAGGACAAGTTATACCTATTGTATAACCATTTCATATTTCACTTTTTGCTACTTAAAGAATAAGTAGTAATATAAAATGAGAGAGTCAAATCAAACTTGAAACAACAAGAAAACAGAAAACAAACTATAACAATTAACCTCCTCAACTTCATTTACAGAAAAAAAAGTTGAAAAGTCGCATCGTAATCGCCTCCAACGACTTTATATCCACCGGAGTTTTTCAATTGAACTTAATTAAAAGAAAACAAACGTACGTGGTCTAGCCAGGAGATAGAGAGTATGTGCAATATAATTGGCAGGCGAAAGCGATTCTGCGAACTTTTTTCTAAATGGCTTTTGCTTGCCAATTAAGCTGAGAACCCGTGTAGAGTAGACGTGGATCTATACGCGTTGAGTATGCGTTGGGTATCCGGTCGAATAGAATTATATGTTTTTCTCGGAACAGCTTATAGGAAAAAAATAATTTTGGTTGAGTCATAATTGGTACCGTGTAAATTCGGCAAAACAGATATTGCTAAATAAAAAATAGTGCGTGATAATAAGGATTTATTTAGGAGACCAGGTTCTATTTTAGTTATACGTGTTATTGTGAAGTATAAAAAGATTACGTTTTTCATATTTTATTTAATTTTATACATCGAATTTTTCAGTTATAACCGAAGTAATAAGCGTACTGTACTCGCTTATAACTTAGCCCCTATTTATCTGATCTTCACGTGTTTTTCCAACTACATTATTTAGTTTCACCTAACACTGGTACCGGATTAAAATGTTTGTTTGTTCTAAGTAATAGGAAAGAATATTTATATCCACTCATCCGGATATCAGCTTGTTTATGAACAGATTTATGATGATTGCTTGAAAACTGTTGTGTAAACAAATGATTGCTTTTTTAAATTCCTTTTTAGTGTCACTGACCTTGTGCATTAGAGTAAGACTTTTACTCGACTAATTGAGTAAACATTTGCTATTTTTTATGTACTTAAGCAGATATGGTCTGAACGACAAAATAGTAAATATTATAATTATGATATCTCCTATAACAAAATTATTCGCAATGTAACTCTATGTCCGATGACCTTATTCAATACATTTTTCTACTGAGTATTTTTCCTAGACATTCTAAGCAGTTATATATGACGTCCCTATCCTAAATAATCGCAATAAGTTACATTGCAAACTAAAACCCAGATCAAAATCATAATATAACGCAACCTCCCAAATCCCGTAACAATTCGCAGCAAGCATTCTTGCACCTAACACCAAACACACATTAACTTATTTTTAGAGTTAACACTAACAACAGTGCACGTTCGATTCTGCCGACGGATTATTTACGACTTACTCTATGGGCCGTGATTAAAATAGAAGTAGTGGCCATCGGCTGCCGGCTTTGCGAGAATTACGAACGAGCTGGTATAACTGACTTGGATGACGCAACATTCGTTGTTAGCAATGCAACATGAATAATGGTAGCAAGTGGTGACGTCACAATGCATAAAGATTTTAGACATGTTAAAACTACACTGACAATGATCGGTGTTGGAAAAAATCAAGATTCTACCAACAGCTTTTAATTTGAGGTTCTTGAAGCTGTGGAAGACAGACAGCGCACTACATGGTGATTTAAACGAACGGCGTCTTGTTTCAAAGCTGCAAGACTTACTTTAAAAGGTGGTAACCTGCGCTTCTGGATTCCTAAAGTTGTGACCAGAAATGAGCATGATGGTTAAAGCTGATTCCTTTATTGTAAGTGAAAGTGGGTATTCTGGACAAAACTTGGATAACGCAAAACTCATTGTTGCTACTATCGGTAAATAATTATAGTGGCTGATGACGCCATTATAAAGCAGGATTATAGTAGAGACGTGTCATATCATCAATGTTGTAAAATGCTTTTCTGCATAAAGTTTTATTTGAAAAAGTCTAAGTTTTTAGCACAAGTAAGGATGGTGCTGTCGTAAAATCATCTTTTATTTTGGTTATTTTTTTGTAGCTATACTAATATATTATGAACATTGTCTTTAAATAACTAGGTGGATTGATTGATATTAGATGAAATGATTTCACTATGTGAAATTATTACGTCTGGAACGTTTTGACGTCAACACTTTTGAATTGGCCGTGAATGTAGTTCTCATCATATTAGGCCGTTACAGACCGGACTTGAACATGAGCCAATAAACAAGCTTGAGAAAATATTGCCATAATTACCACGTTTGGCAAAACATATTAATTTGTGCTTGCATTTGGTGTAAACTGCACCCTACCTTTAACTCAATATTTCCGTTTTAAAATTGAATTGCAACATTAAATTGTACTCGAAACTTTTGATCAGGCTCGAAATGCCTCAGAATTAAAATTCTAATACTCATGAGGAAAATATATGAAAATGCGGTAGAGGCGTTTGTGTTGAAGTGAAAAATAGGCTAAAATTAATGAATCTACTGGTACATAGTCAATAAATTCACGTGACTGTAAGACTAAAAGGCTCATATTTCTTTCAAAAATACATTTTTTAACCGATACACAGTAATATTATTGATTACATTGTAATACATTAACTTGTAATATCCCTACATTTAAAACGATAAACGCCTTTAATAAAGTAAAATGAAACGACTTTAACGTATTTCAACTCAGCCATTTAAACTCTTCAGTTGCCAGTATTACGGCGCTGTTCTGTATATTGTATCGCATTTCCTGTTCAACTGCTTATTATGTTGTTCGCCAAAATGTAAGAATCAACTTAATTAATAACGTTCTCATTTAAGTATTATGTTCACTGAATTATGAGCTTTTTTCGATGTAAGATCTAATTAAAATTAAAACTTGATTAAAGGTACTGTAAAATTAAATTCCACTTTTGCATGAAGATTTTTTAGCACTGTTTTCTCACAAATTATGACGCTTCAATGTTTTTTTTTGGACGTTATGGAAACAAGAACTACCACTCTTGTAATCTTTACTCCCGAATATCATTCCTAAGAATAATTTTTTTCTTCCAATCTTACAAAGTTTCCATAGTATTTGCCCTAAAACTTTTCTATCAAACTCGGCCCTAAAAGGCGTTTATCAAGCAATCCAGCAGTAATAAAAACACAGCCTACTATCTGCTTATCATCTCGTCTAAGTCATAAAAGTCTGAAGGAAATGGCGTCTAATGGTAGTCTCAGGTCGTTGCTCGCTACACACTAACCCATTTCTGTGTATTTATAAATGGTTTACGAGCCTGCAGTCTATCAGTATTTTGGACATTAATTTCTATTTAGCTTACAGCTTACATCTATTTGATGTACTTTGGGTGAGCTGATAAATGTTAGACTATACAGGGAGGTACGAATTGATGTCTTTGTTTGATTGAGATTTAAACACTGATGTGTAAGTTGTACTTTAATCAAATATACATTGCAATAGATTTACGAATCCTTTTTGTTGGTTTTGAGATTAAAAAAAATAGCTTTTATACTGTTAAAAATAGTTATACAGAAAAGAAAAATGCAGTCTAAGCCGATCAATATTTTTGTAACAGAGTAAACGATTTTGCCAAAATTTCGTGCAATTACTATAAATTAATATTTTTACCATGTTTTAAAAAAAGACTTTTCATAAATTGATGTTACATCAAACGAATAACCTTATAGAATAATTACACATTCATATTTAGCTACCTACTTGCTTTGTACCAGCTAATTCCAAATTTAATTCTATTTCGACTTTAGGTTTGAATTTTGAATTAGTTGTTTATCCCATACATGTTTCACCCACTTAATTACTAGGTTGATTGCGAAGGACCTTTAATAATAAACTCATTTTAATTTTGAACCACCGTTATACATCGATAATCAGATTTGTGTGAGGATATGAGATCAGCTGATAATTGGACAAACATGTGTGTTTTTAATTAAATTTATATTATGTTGGTGGAATAGTTTCGGTGTGTGATGCTTTTGTTTTAGTTAAGGGCTAGATAAATTGATATTTTTCAGTCTAATTTTTAAGGTATAAATCAGTGATTGGAGCGATTCATATTTATCTACTTATTTAATCTATAGCAATTTTCTGTGAATTAAGTTTCTCAATTGTGAGTTGACAAAATAGAGAATAAAGTTTGTATGCCCATTATATCAAGTAACTTGTACATTAATTCATCGGTCTTTTTTTTTCGGATAAGACGTACCTACTAGAAAATGTACACATTAAAATTTACTTTCAATTTTTTTAAACCGGACGACCTAAATTCTTTCTGAATTTCCTAACAGACACTGATATCAACAACTATCAAAGCTACAAACATCCTTTCAAACAAAATCTCGTACACTAACCACACGCACAATAGCATTCTATATATAAGTATACAGAACAGAATCAAAACTATAAATCTAAGAAAAGATTAATAATAACCCGCCACGTGGCTTCACTTGAACGTTATGGCTATGGCTGTACAGTGCTAGAGACCTTTTACACTGGACGGCGGTACGCTGTGATATACAGCTGCGATAGTCTAGTGGTATGACCGTTGGACTACCGAATCAAAAGTTGTAGGTTAAAATTCCGGATCCAATGTTCACAAAAAAAACCATGTGTGCAATACAAAGTAATTATCACTTGTTAAAATCGATAAAAAAATATCGTGAAGATCTGAAAATTGTTCAAAGGTGTATTAAGATTTGTTAGAGGCCTATGGACGACAAAAACTCAAACAATCAAGTGAATTAACTGTACGAAAAGATTGAAAAATTTAATGCCATTGGATGCAGCGAGTCAAGTGCGGGAACGGCGCGGGTGCGGGCCGGCGCGGGTCGGTGCGGCCCGGTGCGGTGCTAATTAAAGAATAACGAACGTTCAACTCGATGTGTAAATGTTGCGTCAGTGTTTTTGGGTTAACTTTCTGTACTTGTTAAAACGGAATCTGTTGTAAATAAGTGTAATGGCTGAGGTGTTTAAAAGGTAAGCAAGTAATTGAAAGTTATGTAATGTGTTGTTATGTGTATGTTGCTCAATAAAAGGTGTTTAGATTTTTATTTATTGTTTAGCTCATTACAATGAACTGCTCAGCAAACATGAAGACGGGGTATTATCATAAGCCTATCAAAGTCTACTGCTGGACATATGCATCTACAAGTGCACGCCACTGACATCTGTTTTCAGCCACGAATAAAAAATATTAAAACAAATAAATAACAAGTATACTGATATAAAAGTAGGCAAAAAGACACAACGTACTCTATTCTGAATCCAAAAACAAGAAATAATTTAATCACCGCTTTCACCACAAACATTAGCAACATTCTTTACCTATACAGAAACAAATCGCAGCGTCAAAAACGCGAATGTATAAACATCTTAAGTAGACTGATAAGTATAGTTTATATTTAGTAATGCGGTTGGCTGCCGAAAGAGTACAGGCATGAAACTAGCACATAAACATAAGTGGTTTTACTTTAAGATATATTGCATTATATCTGGGTTTCGATATCCTGTGCTATATTTAAGACTATAGGCAACATAATCTTAATTTGGAAAACCCTGACATACTAGAAAACTCGTGAAAACTTTCGGTTGCTTTTACCGTTTTACATAGATAAAAATGTCGTGGTGGCCTTGCGGTGCAATGAACGGATTTGGTTTAAGAGTATACACGAGGTTACAAGTTCATACTAGTGTGAACGTTTTATAGTTGTATGAAAGTACTTTCTTAAAGTTTAAAATTCTGAAATTGTCCTACAGTTACAAAAAAATCTAAAATGAGAGTTTGCTAACCTGGTACAGAACGAGTGTAGTGGCCAATGCTCTCTGCCTACAATTAATCAACTCTACATTCCTCTAATTTCACAAAAACTCAACAAAAATAAAATAAATTTAAATGAAATACATTTAAACCAACATGATTTTAGCAGAAATAACACATCGTCGGTAGCAGCTACAATTAGTATTGCCATAAGATCACAACAGGCCGGTTGACAGGTGACTGGCGTCGTGCCGTCTCCATTCATTATATCATTTCCTTTTGCTGTCTCTGTGACAGTTATCAACTAGCTCATTGGCTGATAGGTCAATAAGTTAGTGTTTAATTTTCTTTGATACTTGGTATTGATAGTAATAAATTCTCTTTTATATGTTTGTATTTTTTTTGATAGCTAGTTATAGTAATCTGTATTTTTTTTCATTTGTTTCAGAAAAAAAGTGCACAGTTTCTGTATATTTAAATATAAACAATGTTATTCGTGTAAAGCAAATAATTTTAGTCATTATAGGTTTATATAGGTTTACATTATAACAAAAATATCGACATAACGTAAAACAATGTCAATGGAAAATAGAAACTTGAATATTTTTTGGGATTGTTATTTCAGTGTCTATAAGATAGGTTAAAAACAATATGGAAAATATAATTTTGATTTTATGGTTATATCGAGTTGATATCGATAGAAAAACCCTACAAAATAATTTTCCTTAACACAAAAACTTACTTTAAATGCACATCCCATTAAGAGATCCGACGGTAACAAGTTACGTTAGTGTTAACGTGTCCCTACAGAGCCTTTCACAATGGCATAATTAGTGCACAATTAGTCTGCTGTGCTAGTGATCGGTTCAATAACAATTAGAGGCTCGCCTGCGGAGCCGATGAAACAATGACTCATGGTCACACTAAACAATAGAAGGTTGTTGCTTAGAAAACTGTTTGGATTTTGGTTTGGGCTGTGGTAGTAGAGTATGTGAGCTTATGGATTTTTGGTAAAAGGATGAATGAAATGTTCAGCGCCATGGCGTAAGAGTGCTAGAAACACAGACCAAAATTTTGAGTAGGAAAGTATAGTATAGTATAATTATGATATATTGAAAATGCTGTTGTTTTTCATTGTAATCTTAAATAGTGTACATGTAGGTACTTTTGCTTCTAACATTAGTAGCCTAATAATTATTACTGAAATATATTTTTATTTTCATTTCGAGGTGATCATATTCCAATATTTCTCATCTTAGATCTACATCAAGAACAATGTTTATTCAATTACCATTCCCTAGATCTAGTAACAAACTTATAACTATTTGAATATCATACAGTTCTGCGTACCATCTAGGTACTTAGTTATAAAAGTTTTACAAGGTGAGGACTATGCGATAACTCCACTAAGTGTATTGGCAGCATTTGAATTTCAAACGCACGTGTAATGCTAATGTGTGGGTTCAAGGTTCAATTAGGTACCTAGTTACCTACCTATATTGTACGGTACTATGTTCACGTAAGGTAAGGTAAGGAAGAAATTCGAAGGAGGTTATAGCTATACATACATAGCTAGATAGAGTATCGTGTGTCGTCACTTCGTTCTTGTTAAATGGAGAAATATTTTGGAGGTTTTAGTTAGGTAGAGTCTGATACGGTTTTCTTTTGTTTTAAGATGCATGTGAAGGAATCATGAGGATAGCAAGATTGTGGATTGGAATTCCAGAGCGAGCAAACGTAGAGATCAATTCTCAATTCATCAGAGGCTTTTGCAGTAATAAAATAATAACAGGCTCAAATTAAGGATAATGTACCGTATTAAGGTACGTCTACCAGTCGACAGAAAATACTTTTAGGTATTATGTCCGCCATTGTTTTAAGTAAATGGATATAAATTTGGAATTCCCAAGGTGGAAGAATTCCATAAGGACTCCACTAATTGAAAGGTATATTTAATATTAATATACCTGTTTATTACTTCAGCAATTAAAGACCTTATTTTCCTAATACTGTTTTCAGAAACAAACCATCGTTAAGTAATTTTCATCGGCAAAAATTTGAAGGTCGGAAGTAGTTCCATTGGATTTTAAAGTCGGAAATTTCTTGGAAGCCGTAAAGATAGGTATTTGGAAATGTGCCCGATAATGGCAGTAGACACGCCCCCTATTACGTAGGCCGTAGGGGCTTACTGTGGGACGGAGAAGGTATGCATCAGCCCTTCAAATCCCCAATCCATCATGGCAGTAGTCCCTGCCATGATGGATTACTGCCTTTTCTAATTCCACTCGAGCAGAATGAATTAAATATACATACATGTATTTCCCGTAACTGTTCTGTACTGAGACCGCTATAAATATGTATGTGCAAGAAATACTCAGAACGTTTGGATAAAAGAATAAGAACCTACTATTGGTAGTGAGGAATTTCATGATGAATTTCTGAATATTTTCCAACTAAAAACATACATAAAATTGTTAATTTCTTCTATAATTTATAGACGCTGGAAAACCAAAGGAATTCAATACGATTCTCTAGAAAGACAGTGATAAACAAACTTGTTTATCAGATATAAACAGTTGTCGAGATATCGAAAATATTATAAACAGACAGACACTTTAGCCGATATCTCTAACCCAAATGTATGTAACACAACGTTCTGAGAATCTAGGCTATTATAACGTTTCTAAAATAACTAGCGATACTTGATATTTTTGACTGCGATTCTATTGAAAACATTAATAGTTCTCAGACATTTACTCTTTAGTTGAAAACTGTGAAAAACACATTTCGTTTAGAATTTCATAGATTTAAACTAAATAAATTAGAAGAAAGATGTCCTGGCTTCGTAAGTTTCAATGCATCAGTTTCATTAATTTGAAGAACTCTTTTGTCTTGCAAACCGACGGCCAACCTTTAGCGGAGTGGCGGCAGAAGAAGAAACAGGATTTAGAAGATGGTACGCAGTTTGTAAGTATGGATTGATGTATGTCTGTTACTAATGGGAGCTAGTTGACACCCTAGTTTGCCATAAGCTTTTGTACCTAGGTAATGTTTTTGCTATTATTATAGCCGACATTCGCGCGAGTGAAGTGAAGGCAACAACAACATCACATCTTTCAAATTTGAACTATAGTTGCGTAATTCTTAGGGTGAAAGAGTTCGATTACACCCGCCATAACGAGAAAACAAAAAAGTACTGCAGGTGAAGCAATAAAAGCTTCGTAAGTACAAAACTCCATCCAACATCTGGGCAGCCAGCTGTAACTCTTTCCAGTTAGTTACAGAACTAGAAAAAAACTTACTATAAAAGTTTATGAGCAGAATGTAATAAAAGAACAATATAAGTCTACAGTTATTCCAATGTTGTTGATACATGCCATTTTGTTTCAGTTTTAATGCGGCCTCGATAAAACTAATGCCCAACGAGCATATCTCATATCAAAAATAGTTATTATTATTTTAAACAGCATGTTTTGACTAGCAACAATATTATTTATATAATTATTTTATTAAAAAGTCGGGAAGATTTTTTGTGAAGAATTTGCGAATCAATGAATGAGTTTGCCTCGTGTTTCTGACGTGAAAATATTTCTTCAATGATATCATGGCACGAGAAATAGTATTTGTACCAAAATTAAGGCAAAAATCAGTTGTAATAATCTCAAAACGTGTCGCATGTTGAGAAGTTTATTGTTGTTTGCACCACAATAATAAAAACAGAATGTCATTTTCTTTTTCTTACGATTTTGACTTTTGCAGCACATGAGTTCATTAAATTCTTCGTGCACTTATTGCAATTGTTATTAAATTTTCTTTATAAATGTAATTCACTTATCATAATTTGCCGTATTTTCATTCCAGTTTAATCGTTTTTCTAGCATTTAATATGTAACAACATTGTTTCTTATATATACGTTCTTGAACTAAATTTTGCTTATTCGCAAACTAAACAAAACTACTTTCAATACACCGCAATTCAACACAACATTGACTGTCATGCTACTTCAGGATATAAATTCCATTATAAAAGCCTCCAAGACTCACCAGTTCATCGTAGTAATTCGCAATATGCGAATATATCAGGGAATCGTAATCCATTGTCTCCTGAGCACTTGCACTGACACTTTTTAAACGAAGAAAACTCGCAATGGATCACCACAGCACAAGTTATCACTGATTTTTTTAAGGTTTTATTAAGATTTTTTTTCAATGATGGCGTTAGATGGAATAGCGTTTGTTCCCCGTGCGTTCCGTCGATATAAGACGCATTGGCCGACTACACTGACGTACAAACGCCTGTAAAGCTAAATTAAGACCAAATTTTAAACACAAATCTTTGATGTTGAAGCGTATGTATAGAGCTGGTGATACCGCGTGTTGGTGATGGCATTGTTTAGACTGCTTTCGAAATTGGCAACATTTTTGTTTAGTTTTGAATGTGTTTTTGATAAAGGTTTTTTTTTATATCCCACTTGGTCATTTAACAATTAACCGTGTTGCTTAATGTCCCTACAAAATTTATGGCATCATTTTAATTTGAACTGATTAACAAAATGATTATTATTTTTTCTTTAATTAAAAAAAAAGCATTTCATAATTAGGCACAACACATTTCCCAGCTTTGAAAACTACCAAACACACTAATACCATAACAGTCACAGTAAAAACAGCTCTGCTCGTTCCCACTCGAAGAGGAAGCGAGTTATAGCGTGTGCCCGACTCATGAGTTACTCCAAACATGCTCTGTTTTATAATTTCTACGGAAATTTTTATTCCGATTCACATTGTTAAGAGCTAAAAGCAACCGCTTTACTCTCAGTAGTTTTATTTTTTTGTAACCGGAAATGTAACTTTATTATTTTTTCAGGAAATAAGTGGAAACAGTGGTCTGTTTTCTTTTGAATTACTTTGCTTAGATTGTTATCGTTTTTTATTTAAGTTAGGGTACCTATTGGTTGTTTATGTGTTTTGGTTAGTGGGAAGTGTTGAAGGATTTCGACTGTTTAAGTGAGTTCAAGTTTTGAGATAAACACTGCAGTGAATACAGATTCATAAAGCTTTGCGAATTAAGTTGAAAATAAAACTTGGTATAAATAGAGTCTTAAAAGAAAAATGTTTAATAATATTTTGAGTATTATTTGGATCACCACATAATTAAAAAAATATGATGCTTATGTGTAATTATCATCAATATTTAAGAAGATCTTACTGTTGCAACTCAGATCCTCAAGATACAGGCTATATATAGTCTAGTTTGAGAATCGCTGCTAAAAGTTATTGCAATTCTTTTAGACGAATAAACACTTTTTGTTTCTTAATTAAATCGGCTTTCCGAAGGATTTTTAAAAGCCTTTAACCATTATTTTTAAATACAAACTTAATTAATCACAGAGCACAGATCCACCACTCAACTAACTAGAAAAAAATCCATAAACAACTAAACTAATCCCCACTAGTACCGCCACTCCAACATATCCGCCGTTTGGTACTTTTTCTCCCTATCTATAATTACCTGTCTCGAGTTATTGCATGTTCCTCTACCATCGCTTACGAAGAAAAAACTAACGCAGTTACCGTGAGCTATAAAAACCCCGCCTTGTATGTTATTTGAATAGATAATATCTAGAAAAAGAGTATTTGTTAGTAGAAACTACTACTTTCTTTTGTTTTTTTTTTTTTAATTATTGTAAGTACCTAAATTATAGACGATAAATTAAAAGACCCAACTTTAAAAGCAAAAACACCTTTTTGGTCTTCTTTTTGTTATAAAAGGCAGATATTTTTTTAAGAACAAGATGTTAAAAAATAAGAAAACAAAGAGGTAAATAAAATTTTACAACTTTTTGTATCATATTTAAAATAAGATGCATGAGAATAAAATAAAATAGATTTTTATTCAAAGTTCCTCAGACAGAAACTAGGAAAATAATGACATTCGAAATACTGCACCATGTATCCCAGATGTGAGGACAAATGTATTATAACGATCGCAGTACAAGTGTTATACAGAAGTGCAAGAGTGTAAGGAGAATTAAAATAATAGAAAAATGAGATACTTTACTTACTTTGTTAGAAACTATTGGAGTACCAATAATATTTAAGCAACGTGCATTATTGGGGAATTAAAAATGTATTTTTTTTTAAATAACCAGATCTGACATGATTTTTGAGTACCTATTTCTATATTTCTTTGATTCATTTATGTCTAATATGATTTAGTTAAACCATTATTACATTATATATGTCTAAAAAAAGGAAGATAAAAATGTTTAAAACAAATCCAAACTAGAAAGTAATAGATATCAGGTTCAAATGAATTACTTTCCGAAATAATTTCATCAAAATCCTCTTCTCTCCAAACTAAAACTTCTGTCTCTCCCACAACACACCATCTATGCAACAAGCAAGACATTCGCAATATAAAACGCGCCGCTAAGCCGACGCTACACACCGCATCGTGGCAATTTATTGCGCCGTGATCGCTGTATGCGGTCTGGCAACGCACGCCGGCCACGCGTCGGGTAGGATGTGCGATTTTATATAAGTTAAATGTGATATCTAAAATAGAAATTGGGAATAGGTGATAGTTTCTTAATTAGAATAGGGCTATTAAATGTGCAGTATTAAAAAATGGCATTAGGTATATTATAAGTTATATCTGATATCTGGAATGGGATTGGAAAATAGGTGATGGTTTCTTAATGTTGATAGGGCTATGAAATGTGTAGTATCAAGGAAAGGCATTGGAAAAGTAATGGCGTAAGTTTATGTGTGTTTGATAATGGTATTTGTGATATGAATGTGTGCTTTAATTTTGAATTACAAAAATAGAATTGTGAATTGAAAAAAAAATTGCTTAAATAGTATGTAAGCTTGAAATTACTAAAATTGTACGATAAAAAAATACGAATCAAGTAACAAGTGTCAATGTTGTAACTATTTAGATTTTTTGTAAACAAAAAATTAAATCAAGAAAATTTATAAAAAGCTTCAATCAGACACGATGTACCAACATAACCATAAAACTAACGTGTAACGAGTGACATCCGCTATATAATAAATGTGTGGATACATTCATATACAGCTGTTAAAGAATGCAACAATGATCTTTTAACAAATTTCTGAAAACCTGTTAATCATTGCTTCTCTCTAAGAACACACTCAGTAAACAAAAAACAACAGACAGATAAAACAATACTATCAACTTGTATGTATGTGTACCATACCATGCAAGACGATTTTTAATGAATATTGCTATGAAGTGAGTTGACACTCTAAAATTCTAGATTGACACCATAGGCTACTCATAACTGACTGCGTAAACAAAATATGTTCATGTTATTGCAGCTATAGACGACTATTAAAACTAGTCAAAATTTAAACTCTCCGATCAGATAACGCAACCGTGAAACTAACGCGTAACGTGTGACTTCCGCCGTGAATGTGTGGCAGACACTCACATGCAGTTATTAAGGAAGTGTTTAAGCGATTTATTGCGACTTAATCATTTAAGCTCACTAATATGTTATTTGCATCCGTTGTCATTTGTGGATGAGTTGTGAATGTGTGTTTTTATGGGTAAACATTTGTTTTTGCTTTGACTTTTTACAGTTAAATAATTAAAAAGTAAATAGAACGAGTAACATAAGTGGTAGCTAAGTGTCCAAAATTAAAAAGAAAATTGGTGACGCTACAACCTACAGATATTTACAAAATTAATTGTTTCACATCAAATCTGTTTATTTTTTTTTTCGTGACAAATTTGATAAACTAATATTCAAGCCAAAAACATGCCCTGCAAAAAATCTGCTGATTTCAATTTTAGTGTCCAAAGAAACAAACCTACCAAAGCGTTAATCTAATTAACAAGTAATCTAAAATACCGTATCTATGTATTCCTAACTCTAGGTCCGCACGCATGACCTGTTGCAGTCACAACTGGATCCATTCCAGTGTTTAAGTGAAATATAGTCAAATAAAAGCATTCCAGTTATCATTTACATTTTTCAATTCGCAGTCATCCTGTGCCAAGTGTGCGTAGGAACTGAATTGGTAGGAACAAAATCTTGCAGCGGTTTATAAATAAGGATGCTATTTATTTTAGTGTTGTTTTTTTAATTATTGGGTTTTGGTTTTGTGGCTGATAGGATAGGTAGACAATCCAGAAATGATATGAATGTGTAACTTTGAGAAAAATAAGAGACAGAAAGTTAAAACTACTTTAAAGCACCTTCGATTTAAAAAACTATACCTATTTATAAAGAAGAATCTATTTTTTTTTTATTGGTTAATCCATCAATGACATAGTTTTTCATCGATCCTGTACTTAGCCACGCAGACAGCATTATCATTTCGTAGATCAGAGGATAATTTATTTAGGACCATCTTTAATCTTGGTAACGTTGCACTTCAGCACTCGAGTGCTACAATTCCAAAAAAAATAAAACCCATAACCAACCGAGCACTTCAAAACATTCTAACCCTTCCAACACTTAAACACGAGAAATTTGTTGCCTTTTTATTTGGCGGTTTACGAGTAAAATGAGCTCAAATATTAAAGCAGTGTAAGTGAAAATTTTATTGTAAGGCTGTGTCGTTATTCCCCGGTATTTGGCGATGGTTGTTTGTTTTTTTATGCCCGTAATATATGGCTGTATGTCGTGTTTCCTTGAACCAGACTGTGTTACTTTGACTTGAATTTCAGTGACGAACGATGTGGCTTGAATATAAAAGTGTTTCTGGAATAGTGGCTGTTATTTTTGTTTGATCGTTTGTAAATCATTATGATGAATGTCGTGTTACGTGATTTAGTTGGTTGGTCGTCGGTTGAGAGAAAGAAATAGGATTTTATGGTTATGTTATGTTATATTTGGCATTTGATACAACTTGGTACTTGGTGTCCAAACGTGGTCAAAAACATCTAACATCAAGTTACAGAGAATTTCGGAAAAATAAAATCTTTGCTCCGCATTGAGTGTTTATTAGGAATTTTTTAAAAAAAACTTCAAAACAAGTATCTTTAAATTGTAAATATGAAACACATGTAGATTTTGTGTGTTATTATTACCGCCCTAAAATATTATTTTCCACTTAAAAACCCATCAAATTATTCGAAAAACATCCATAAAACAAAAGCATTAAGCATCTCATACACGTATGCATGTGTTTGTATGATTTAGCATACGTCACGTACGCAAATAGCATATGTATGCGTTACTGTTCTCTAGTCAATTCCTCAGAGAGTTACCAGGCAGACTCAAATTTACCTATGAAAATATTACACGGCGTTTCTTGTACGGTTTTTGCGGGCTTAGTTTGTTTTCCAATGGCATGAAAATACAGTTTCTATTTTATCTACGTATAGGTACTTAAATAATTTATGAATTGAGTAAACGATGTAGATGGTTTGTGTCGTCACGGGATGAAAATGTCGATGTTGATGTTATCAATGTTAAGTAAATGAGTGATACTGACGTTTATAGGTCAGACGAAAAAATAAAAGCGGAGAAAAAGATTAAAAGAATAGTAATCGTAAAATGTTCGATAATTTTAAGCTCATCATTAAAACTTTAAGTTCAAGACTTTAACGTCCAATCCTAAATAATTTCACAGTAACCAATAAACGAAATTATGTTAATGTCACTCTATAACAGTTAGAGAAATTAAAATTTATAACAACACTAAAATCAACGGCACATCAAACTTGGCACTCGCCCATTCATTTCAATATAAAACTAAAGCATATTTGTAATTCTAACCAACCTATAATCCCTTTAATTTTCAAACATCGCATTATACAAGACATTTACGTAAATTCTTTAGGATTAACACCTCTGTATATATTTATAGTACAAATCCCCCGAATGGCTATAATGAGAACGACTAACAATAAATTGGTACTATTTTAAGACGCGACGAAGATAGTGTAAATAAACGATGCCGATGTCTCGCTTGGCCTAGTAGTAACGTACGATATTTTGTTTTAGTTCATCTCGGCGTATGTTTATGTTAACGGTAGGATTCCCTAAAAGGGTAGGCAGTGGTGGAGTGTTAATAGTAATAGTCAAACTGTTTATGCCATTGTTTCACTTAGTTCTGGGTTTCTGAGTAAGATCGTGTGAGAGTATAGTGCAAGTTGAGTTACATTGCGTGCCGGCTTCGGAATCGTATATAATAAAACATTGACGGTAATGTAATGTTATAAATGTATAATATTTTTATTAACGACTTCTTGTAAATCAATAACATAATCGTTTGAAATTTATTTTGGAGACTAGACCGGCATTTAGAATATTGTTTCACACGTGTATCTGCGATTTTATAAAAAAATCTGTTCAATTTTTATAGCGTTGACATTTAAACTACATTACGTTTCTCTTATGATTTAAACCAACAAAAAATGAAAGTAGCAATAACTATTTAGCTACAAATGAACTTCAAACAATTTGTCACAAAAACCAACTGTATAATATATCATGGCCTACATTGTATAGAATTAAAATCTTATGATTATAACGTTCCAAAACCGCGTGATGTTATTACGAGCATACGGAAATCGTTAAAAAGTGTTCAACCAGAATATTTCTCCATGTATCATTGTCTGTGGTAAGAATTTATCTCTGCGATTTATTTTACAGGTACAGTACAGGGAATATTTTTTCGCGACAACGGATGTATGGAATACGGTTGTCTGTACAATGATATGCATAATTTAACTTGCACACGTTTTTGAAGTGTTTTATGTGCGTGAGTTGTGTTGGAGATTTTTTTTTTTTCAAACGTTTTGATGAAATTTTTATGCATATTTTTAACGTTATTGTATTAACTATTGTTGGAACATTCAGGTTTAATGTTTTTTTTTCTTTGATTATTATATCCGCTTTCTTACCGTAAACTATTCTACTATACAACAAAAACCTCTGTTTTTTTTTTCATTTTTAACATATTTAGCTTCATATATCCAACTTACGTTCAACAATTCACATAATACTTATTTTTTCCAAAAAAAAGTCTTGATTCTCTAGAAAATCGTAGCTACCGTAACTAAAGTCAAATATCTCACACACAGGAAGAAATATAATAAGCTGGAATGGTGTTAAATACCGCATAATTACAGCACATGTAAAAGGAGTGCCAAAAATGTCTCGCAATAAGCACGCCTGACGCCGCCGCGCATTCAGTTAGCGTCGCACTTCACACTGTGTAGTGCATGCAATTACATCGTCTTACTACTTACTAACTTTCTGTCTAGTTCGCAGTTTAGAGAACATTTTTAATGGTATTAAGATTTATTCCGTCAGCCAGATGAGTCGGAAAGATTGTCGGAAATTATAAGAAAATAGGTACGTAATTCAAGATTTTACTTTGAACGAACCTTTTGAATTGATTTATCCCTTTTTTTAATTATTCCCGTTGTGAGTTATTTTTAAACTAAGGATAGTCTAAATTTCAAACGTTCTCAAAATGAGCTTAAAGTTTTAATGATGGAAAACGTTTTACGGTACTAGCTCTTTACACGTGTTACCAAAAAAAACAACAAAACAAAAGCTAATCATTAATCCGTTGCATTTTATCAGGGGAGGCCAAGTCCCCAACGCATACAAATCCAATCTTACCGAAAAAATAATCATACTTCCCTTCCAGAATATTCGCGGGCGACGTCAAGTGTCGCGACATACTTACAGTACGCGGCATAATGCGAAAGCGGCCGCACGCGCCCGATGTGTTAACCTCATCATTTATGAATGCTGTTATGGGCTCAAAATTTCTTACGCTTGAATTATTTAATCTGCTTTTCCATTACGGTTTCGCTAAAATGACACAATTTATATTCAGAGCGGACGTTCAGAACTCAGGAGTATGACTTTATGGAAAGATTAGGAATGAGATCAAAAATTAAAACGCGGTGCGTTGGCGTGTCGTGTGTCGAAGCGGTGCCGCGTTGGCGGGGGTCGAATGAATGGGGTGACGTAGGCTAATCGTAAAATATACGACATATACCTACACATTATTGTACAACGTGTTTAAATAGGGCTCAGTAATATTATGAATACAAATTCTAGGCATGAAAATTAACCATTTATTTTCAAGGAAGTTATAATAATCGTCTGTTAAGAAAAACTATGTTGCGCCCTATCTGGTGTTGTCAATTTCGTATCGTAAGCTCAATGGTTCTTTAGCAAATCTAACAACTACATCTAATAATTACATATTTTTTATAAGAAAATATTTTTCCCGCCTAACCAATCAATGATTGAGCTGAGATCTCCACAGATGGGGAGACCTGTCAAAATCGTGCATGCATGACGTTTTTACGTCAAGGGTTCGATATTAACATGCTTTCCGCGTCAGGGATCGGGAGGGGCACATGTATACCAAACTTTTTGCCAAATTCTTCTTTATTTATGTGCACATGTATTTTTGGGTCTTATGTTTTTGTTTGATAAGAACAGATGCAACATCCCTATTTAAAAAAAAGGATTTATAATAAGAAATATGATAGCTAGGGCCGTACCTAATGATAATATTCCACTACGACAATACAAAAAGGTTTTATATCTACAACCACAAAAAAAAACCCTAATTAAACAGTAATTTTATTCCCTAAAATAAAATGAAGTAATTCGGTAAAAGTCTGAATACTAAGTAGTAGTTAATTACCCGTCTCGGTTTTAAATTTAACACAGCACAATTGCTTCACTCGAATTTGAATATTATACCTTTGTTATGTTCGCATAATGGAGCACTAGGTTAGGTATAAAACATTTTTATAGCCCTGAAAGGAGCCGTTTAAATGTCTGTCCTAACAATGTATTTTTTATTAGAACTTTTGTAAGTAGGCCAGATACGCACGTATTTGAGGGTTAAATCAGGCACCTTTAGAAATAATATAAGTATTATAACGTTCTGGCAATTTCTTAAGAAGGTTAATTTTAAGTAAAAAAGTGAACACATTTTTTTCGTTTATGAAAATCTCTGAAATCGCGTTGCTTATTGTAACAAAGTATTAATCAGAAAATCTATCACCACCTTTAAAGAAAGAGTTGTAGTTGTGGAAGAGAGACAAAGCACTATACAATGTAGAGCGTTGTCTCACGTATTTCAAGAGTTGGTGGTATTGATAGGCTTTCTGTATTGATTATTCGGTATTGTTTAGTTAAAATAAGACTAATGCTTACCCCTGGTAGTGTCCGTTTCTCATGTAGCGCCGTTTGAGCGCTCGAAGCGCTCTCTGGATTGAAATATGTCAGAAATGCACACCCTGAAACAAAAAATGATAAATTAATAACAAATAACACCTTATAAAGTTATCGGAACCTAAATTAATTGCTAATTCCTAACTTTATTTCACAATTCAATGTTACAATGCACAAGAGCTAACTAAGAGACTGTAATCTCAGACAAAACATAAATAAAAAAGGTTCTTAAAAGATGATGAATTATATTGATCGCTACATTCATTCAGAGATAAAAAACAAAATGGTGATTAAAAATTATGTCATTTAAGACAGAGAAGTGTGGAAAGAAAAAGAAGAGGCCCAGCAGTGTGATCTTATATAGGCTACATAAAAAAATCTTTATTGTACCAATAGATAAGACGAAATGGACATGAACAGAGATGTCTAAATTGTAAAATTAGATTAATATCTATATTAATAAAATGAACACTCAAATCATACTGTCAGCTACCTTAGTTACTTGTATATATGGAATCACAATATTAACAATAACAATGTACTTAAGGGCCTGTAATTAAGTCCACGTCATCAGAATAAGCCATAACTCAGTATTGTGACAGTTAATTATAATTGCCTGTTCGTTCGATTGTTTACATTGTATACAATTAGGTTAGGGTTATGTTATTATATCCAGGAATAGTAAGGTAATATTTGGGTTAGAATAACTCAGGTCTTGGAGAGCTTGACCAGTAGTTGGACAATCGAATGACTAATCAATAGCCCAAATTTGTTTCTTCTCTATAATTGACAATAGTCTTGTAGCTACCTTGGGCCGTCCATGTCTATTCTTCCATGGGGCAGGGGTGGAAGGCCCTTGGTAGATGTCCCTATCACATTTTAGTTTAATGTTCTCAACAAGGCCTCTGCATGTTGGACTTGTGTCCCCGTGTTAGCCTTTAAATAGGACCGAACTTCTTCCCTTGAAGTTTGCCCTTGAATTAAGGTTTTGATTGGTTGATCGAAAAACGCACAGTCAAGCTTGAACTGTTTGTGATATGGTTATTTCATCTGCTCTTGATCGATATTCCAGCAACCAAAAATTGCTATTTTATGAACATTCTAAAGTACATTATAAGTTTATTTGTTCTATGAATGATCACACACTAAAAAGAGCAAGTAACTTCAAAACCTCCTTACTGACTTGCACAAAAATACCATTAGATTTCGTTTACAACAAATTTATCATTTTGCCTTGCCCTTAGCCCAATAAAATTTGCCATTATTTTACAACAACATTTTATAATAACACCAAACAAACCAACAACGTAATTTAAACAAACATCCTTCAACAACCATAAACATAGCGCAGTTTAATCCGAGTATCAACATCAAAATATAAAAAAATCACAATAAAAAAATTAAAATTCCGTTGCAGTTTGTCGCTTCGAAAATGCCCGCTGATATGTGTTTGGATTACATCGAACGTAGGTTTATTTGTCGGCGGCGATGGCGCTCGAATAGGAATGAAGCGATCACATTATTGCCGGCCCGTTAGTTGTAAGCACCTGCTGGATAAGTCGACCAGTGTTGATGGAAGTATTGGGAAATAGTTTAATGGCTTTATTACACCTTATTTCAATCACTAATTTGACTAGTGTGACTAGTAGACCGTATATAATTGTTCAGTGTTACAATGATATAAAGTCATTCTACTTCCTAAATTGATGAGAATCAGACTGATAGTGTTATTACTTGGCTTTAAGTAGATATTTACAATAATAATAAAGTTTATTTATTAAGACAACTGAAGTCCACAAATGACAATAAGGAGGAATACACTTACATAGTTAAATTAGTAATATTTTTGTTTATTATAACAAAAATATTACTAATTTAACTATGTAAGTGTTTGTAAGTTGTTTTGATATTTGATCAAAAACTATCATTACTAGCGCTAATTTTACAGCAACCTGTGTTACGTATAGCTGTAATAATATTAAATTACAAAGTATTATTTACATCATACAAACTATAATTAAAATTATCTTTCCTGAAGATACATATCAAAATATGACGTTTATTTGTTTTATACCCCAACCAAACGAATCCAAATCACTCCATTTTCAATTACAAGAACACTTCAAAATATCCTCAAAAACCGTCAATTTAAAGCTAAAATTTCAAATAACAAAAGACTGTTCTGATAATACAAGGATCACTTAATAATTTGAGAGCCCCGGCGGACCCCGGGCGGGGACAGAAGATCGCAGTGTCATGCAACATGTCCCCACCATTTGTCTGTGTCACATTTTAAAAGGCCAGCCTTGTAGACTCAACATGCATTTATATAGTAATAGCATTTTACATTACGGAGTACATGGACAGGATTGTTAAAGATTTTGGAAGTTAAGATGTTGTTGATAACTAGTAACATAATATGCATATACATACAATGAAAGATATAATAATTTTGATATTAATATGTTTCTATTTCAGCCCTTTTCCTCTCTTCTAATTTTTTGTGTGCCCGACAGGGACTATATTGATCTATTTCATTAGTTTTAGCACTGTGATCAATATGATACTTTTCTAGTGGACTGAATACATAAGACTTAAAAATCTATGGTAATCTATGGTGACATCGTCAGTATCAAAAGTTGTATCTAAAAAATATTTTAGAATACTTAACACTACCTTCAGCACAATAAGATATTTTTAACTGCCTCGTTATATTTTCCAAAGATCTATTATTTAATTTAGCTCGTTTTGCAAACATTTACATTGAATACAGTCTGTGAATTGTAGATATAACAGCAGAAGGCGACCGACACCGAGTTCTCAAAGCTATTGAGTGGCCGTTAGTTTAAACCCTACCAGTTGCACACAATTAACTGGAAGGTTGTTATAAATGAAAATGGCTGTGTTAATTTCATTGTATATTGCTTAGAACCTGAATTCAGTTACAGATTATAATCATAAGTTTGTTTTTTTTTGCCACAATCACTATCCAATAACGTTTCACATAATATGATTGCAGTTCAAATTTATTAAAATTAGTAAAAATATAAAAAAATATCGGATAAAATATTGTCATAAACGTATGCCATAAAAAGGGACCATATTAAGGGGTTAATTTTAAAATATTATAACGCATTTCGCGCATTAATGGCCAGACCTTTTAATCCAATAAGTCTCAGTTAAAATTAACGAGCGTAGACCTAAAATTAACATGTAATAAGGAACCCCGAACGGCCATTACACAAACAATCTCGACTTCATGGCTTCTTTACTAAATCCCGCCCAACCCCTGAAATTAACAAATAAACACAATTCAACCCCGCAATTAATACCCAAGATAATTACCACGTCCCAAAACGGGACATTTCTTTACAACGTAAACGAAAACCTTAATAACCACAGTACAAATACATACAGTGGTTAAATTCGGTCGTTTCAAAAAAATAATGCCTGGCGGTACGCAACAGCGATAAGGCTGCCTACCTAGATCATTTTAATTACATCAAAACACACTGTCCATTCGTCACTGCGACACGCTTGCGACTGTATCATGCCACGATCCTATTTCATAAGCCTAACTCGCGTTGCGTCCGTCTATATGAAGACTTCATACTGTATACATTATTAAACTGTGCCTTTACCAAGCAAGCTTTAAAAATTATGACTTGGCAACATCGAATGGCCCGGAAATGTATAGGCGCAGGAAATGAACCCGTTAGCACAATCCAAGATGGCTGCACGGAAGCTGGCCAGCCGATTTATTCGTGTTGGACCATCGCAGATGAACGCCCTCTATTATGACGTATGGTAATGCGTTGCAGCTTTTAAAGGGTTAAGTCTGATATATAATATCTTGTTATACGGATTTGTGATGTGTTGTTATGGTAACAGACTGGGTGTTTTAGAGTTTTTGTTTCGAATGTGCTGTGTGTTTTGGTGTTAAAATGACGACATGGGCGACGATACACGGATTAAAAGCTCAATTCTAGGTTTATCGGGCTTAGAGACAGTATTCAGATACAAGATAAATAGATTGGCAACTGTCAGAATAATGAGAATGCTATAACAACAAACAATTTTCTTTGACATTATAATAGTGTAGAATTTTTATATTTCTAGTAAATTGAGTAAATAAAAATATCAGTATAGGTATAGATTATAATTTTGTTAATATACTTTTTTTGGAAATTCTAAATACAAACAGAAATCAAATATTTGTATTTGTCATTGTTCAAATTTGCACTTAGAATGTACTTTATTACAATAATATGCTTGTTAATTAGCACTTCATACTTCCCAAAATTAATTAGACGTATTTTTGAATTTGATTATGTTAGCTGAGCGGCGGGGAACAGACGAGTCTGTCTTGTTTGATCAAGCACAAAGCTATACAGCGGTATTATAATTGTCTTATTGTAGTATCAAAGTTACACGTGCTCAGAATATTATAAAACAGTTCTCAAATAAGAACATCTATTTGTAATGTACTCCCAAATTTTATATCAGTTTCTTATAAAATTATTTTCTATTTCATTTTGCTTTATTTTATCTGTTCATTTTTCTCATTCTGTTGATCATTCTTGAACATATTTTTTATTGTTTTTGCATAACTAAGCATATAAGCTTGAAAAAAAACATTGTGTGTGTGAGTAGCGTTGAACCAAATGAAAAATATTTCTTGAATTTTTTTTACGGCTTAAATATATATTTTTTTGTATTCCTTTCCAAATATGTTTAACAATCTACACACAAACCTGCAAATCGTTGATAACACGATTTTGTATAAACCGATTGTAGCGTATCAAATAGGCGAAACAGTACACGATTAGCACACCACGCTAATTTACGTTGGCCGGTCGAATTTGCATCGACGCCGACCGCTACGTACCACAACCCGCTAATTAGTAGTTAGCCGGCTTTTATTTCCGAGCAGCGTTATCTAAGCCGCTGTAATCTGCTACTGTTACGCCCAGCCAAGCCTATGCGGTTAACATACGGGTTTTGGTATATATTTTTTTAAACGCGAATTAATTTTGGGTTAAGTTTGTTGAGTGTTGTTATGTTTTTGTGTTTTTCTAACTGTTTGGTTGAATGCAGACTTTGACTGCTTTGCCGGGCTATAGTATTGCTCATAATTATGATAATATTTCTAAATGTGCTGATTTTTGCTCCTATTCATCGATAATTACTTAAGGGCAATTAAATATTCAGCCAATTGAGGGATAGATACGGTTTATTTTATATACGGTATATTCCTTTTTAAAGTCGGTTAAAAACAGATAAAGGTCATCCATTTGACATTTTGAAAATTTTCTAGACACACATCCAGACAGTAACGGTGGATCAGTAGGGATTTAATTTTTTGCCTTTCTACTACAGACCCATAAAAAAACATTCAACAATTCAGAATTAACTTACACCAACTCCAAATCCTCCGATCTCCAAAACAATAGCGGCCACAAATACAAAGTAACCATTCATCTTGAACCCCGTCTACGACATTTCAATTTCCAATTATAGGCTAAAGCGGTTCTTACTAGTTTCTGCTCCATATATCACTTCGCAATAGTCCTAACAAAGCTTCCAATTCATAGATTACTGTTTACAACGAATTTGGTGGAGTTTATGACGCGAGTAAGAGGTAGGAGAAATATTGCTGGGACTTTCTTTTGTTTTTGTAGTTTTTTTTTACATTTACTAAAGAGAATTCAGATAAATTTGAACCTCAAGCAAATTAAACCTTTTTATATTAAATTAATGTTTATTTTTATAATTGCCAAATAAATAAATCAATCTAAAAATACTGAATAATAACTAGTTTTAAATCTATAGATACTTTTAAGCACGTAAAAACGTTTCATGATAAAGAAATGAATACACTCGTAGGATGGTTATTATTTTGAGATATTTACAAAATATAATATTATTTTCGTAAATAAATATTTTGAAAGCAAAATCGAAAATATTTAATTTATCATTCTGCACTACAATTTTCATACCTGCATTGCAAATGACAGGATAGCAAAATAGAAGTGTCCAAAGAAAACAAACCTTCCATTTTAAATAAACCTCTTGAAACAGGTGAAGTACAGTTCTAATTAGTTTTCTTTGTCCTCTCAATGTCCACAACATGAAATACGACAGTTACACAGAACAGACAACAGAAACATCTTAAATTTAAACTTACACTATGAATAAAATACTTACAGTTTATTATTCAAACAAATGGAGATAGAGTTTAATGGCCTCGTAAAATTATTAGGGCCTTTGTACACAAGGCCACGCCAAGTTTCCGATACCAAGAGACTTAAATCTCCAGGTAGAGACCTCTATGAGTTTGTAGGAAAAAGTCTCTTTGAGCCTTGATATCGCATATCAGAGACTAGTAATATCGTGTACGTAAGGTTTTAAAGATATACAAAGAAGACTCCAAAGTAATTAAAGCTAGCACATAAAAAGAGGGCTAAAAAACTTAACTTTAATGAGAATATCGCTAACTTATAAATTTCGAATCGTTAATGAGAAAAAAAAAGCGTGGAAACCCGAAGTCTATACTCGGAAAAGTTTCCTTCCTTCAGGGGCGAGTGAAAAGATGCAACGCTGCAGGTTTCAAATATATTCAATATAAAAGAGGTTCTAACTCGAATTGACTGACATTGAAAATTCCGACTTAAGAATTTGAATTTAAGAGTGATTTTGTTTTGAAAGACAGGGAGACGAAGTCCGATTTTTTCGTGAAGTGCAAAAGTTCTTTCAAGTTTACATTGTTGGTCGAAATTAGTTCCAGTTGAATGTCAGAAGAGATATAAAGTGTATTGTATATAGTTTGGCGGTCGCGTGCTGGCCGGCTACCGGTCTATTTGCATTGAAATGATCGGTCAGGAAGTCGATAAGATTGTCTATAGCACGTCATCACTTGTGTACTTTGGAAATATTGGCTTTTTTATAGTGTTTGCTCACGCTTTCAAGGGAGGGCTGGGGTTGGAATGTCAATAAGAATATATTTTGAACAGAAAAATGGTTTTGTTCGTAGTTCGTAACTTTTTTGCAGATATGCGATAAAATTGTAGTTTTATTTCAGTTAGTGTTTTGTAAAATTTTATTGCAATTGTAGGTTAAAATAGTGCTTACTAATTGAGAATTCCTTTAAATGTAGATGACTAACCAGCTTACGATACCGTGTTGAGGCAATAAAAAAATTAGTAATCGGTTTTGGTACAAACCTTTACATTAAACGAAGCAATCACCTTTAACAAAAACCATTCAACCTTCAGATCTTACGATGAGAACAAGAGACAGGCATCGACTAACATAAATGTTGCAAAAGTTTTGAAATCCGTTTCATTTTTTTTTTCAAGTAATTTATTTAACCAAAATACATTACACAAATTCCCAACATTCTAGAAACAGTAGTTCAGTACAGGTAATAACATTATCGTTTGTTAAAATCGATCATATCGTACTTGTAATGATGACAGCATAATTAATTAACATTCCACATACATCTAACGCTAATTGAATTTAATTACTCAATAGTTCGCAATATGTTGATATTATCTAATACAATTTGATAATTAAATTCATCGAGTAATTTATGGCTTGGGACTACTGAAAAATGTGAAATATTAAATTTTGGTGAATCCAGTGGGAATTAGAATCGACCCAAATATAGGAAGCTTTTTGTAAACCTTATTTTTTAGCTAATAGGCCATTTATAGGTTATGTGGATCAGCTGTTTAAATCAAATCTCAGAACACATGTAAACAGATAATAATTATACAAAAAAACCGGTCGTGGCATCAAAAAAAAAACTATGGCCTTTTTCAAAGCTTGTATTATTTAAAACAAAAATGGTTCTTATACGTAAATGTACATGTTCAACGTTATTATAAAATCAAAACAATCATTTCTCATTCAAGAACAGTACATACATCCATCTCCTTATACACTTGGGAGCTCAGTGAAAGCATTGACAAACATTCTCAACCCACTGTTTGTACAGAAAATGAAATATAAACTCCAAATAATAACCTCGTAAAAGAGCAGTTACATTGCTTTACGTTTTGAAGCGATGACAGGAAAAAATAGCAAAATTAAAAGCTCATAATACAGTTTTCTTTTGAGGGTAATTTGATCTATTTCGAGGCGGGCCCGTCTTGAGGCACGCCTTAACTAAAGGCCCGATGCCTCGAGCGGAATTGCATTATCACCGCGTTTTAATTAGCCTCTCGCAAAGAAATATACGTGTATATGTATGGATGTGTAGTTGTATGTGCTTTGTGGACTAGTTATGTGCTTGTTAAGATAGCATGGGAACTACGTTTGTTTTATTTGTCTAAGTTTTGATAACATTTCTGGCATTTATGAGGTATCAAGATATTCTACTCTTTCGTTTATCATGTGTCCAAAGATATTTTTTTTGTGATCTGACCTGTACCGTCATTATATTGTTTAACGTTTTAAAATGATACCATTAAAAAGTCAATAATAATTTTGAGCCCATTCTAAATCACACTGGGAAAATGCCAAAATTGTCGCACACTCAAAATGATATCGAAATCTATTAAGACTGCACTAAAACATTTAAGAGAGATTCAAACAGAAGTTGCAAGTGATAATTCCAAAGACTCCGAGTTAAAACACTTTGCTATAAGCACGCTAATTAATAGGAAATTCGTCGCTGAATTTATTGCAGTCTGCGTTCGGACAAATAAGGAACATAAACTGTAAGGATAATCCTGTTCAAGTTTATATTGTGTATGGACTTGGTTTATTAAGGCAAGGTTTAAGTGTGAATATACTAGCAAGCGAAAAAAGGACTTTGTTTAACGACTCGTGTAAAGAAAGTTATTTTAAAACACTCAATTCTATAGGAACATGAACTCACAATTTTTAGTGTTATATTTTTGTACTTAGCGTCCACTTAAGATCCATTTATTAAATCATGAATAAATAAACCAGCAATACAATGCATTACAAAACTCCAACTTAAAACAAAAAGCCACTTCAATAAAACAAAAGAATTTATATCCCCGAAACTACACACGTTCGTGACACAACATTGTAAGGCAGTATTCTCATTTTTAATGTTAAACAAAATTCGTGGGCAGTAAAATATAATCCACAATCTAGTTGATCGGGCGCGGGTCGTACGTCTATTTGTTTATTTCCCTGCAACGTCCACCGCCTAAACTTTTTGCTGGTCTTTTCCACCTAAATTCTTTCTTCGCAATTTGCACATAGCTACCTTGCTGTTTGCGTTTCCTTTCGGCGGCAGATTTGTTGGCTTTTTTACAACAGTGGCCGGCGTTTTTCTTGTTTAATTACGTAATAATACAGTGGATTCCAGAGCTCCGTCTTTTTGTTGGACTTTGTTTTGGCTTTTTTGTCGACGTTTTTACAGATTGAAGTTTTGGGCATCAAAGTTGTTTTTGTTTTTCATTCTTGACATTGTTTCGGGTAATTTTATGTTCTTTGATCTCGTTGGAATCGTGATGATTCAGTTGAAAGATTAGTTGGAACAGTTTTGGAGTTATTTTACACATTTCTTGAACTATTATTGCGTTAGTCAGTTTTTTTTTATTTATGGGTAATTCTGTCAAATCATGTCGCTTACTTTAATTTCAAAAAATCTTACCAAGCATCATTTTATTATAACATTAAAATATCCACTCAAATCTCCGCTCACCACAGCACACGTACCAAAAAAATCTAAAAGAACACTTCCGAAAATACGAAAATTAAAAAACAAAAAGCGGATAAGGTAGGGGGGAGTCGAAAACAGTAGGTCTGGTTCACACAGTCACACTAGCCCGTGCTACCGTAGAGTTTCGGGTGCGGGTTAATCCGCCGCCGGCCGCCTCGAGAATTAGTATTCTTCTGGCGTCCCCGCGCGGAAAAAGTTGGACTTAAAAATTTGAAGTTGCATATTTTCCCCCGAGGTAAAACTGAATGCTGGGTAGAGATATCTGGATATGGAAAATCTTACTGCAAATAAAAAAGTTGCTGAAATTATTAGCACGGAATTTATCGCTTCAGTTTATGTTGGGATTTTAAATTAGTTGAAATATTGTACTCATAAAATATTATGTGACGTTCAAATGAAAAGCTTCATGATTAATATATTATTAACCCGGTTATAAAATTAATACTGTTGAGTATTAGCGTTGTAATATTGAATGGGCTTGTTTAAATGCACATTTGCTGATTTCCATTAATCTATCCCTATTATCCAAAATGAAATTCTATTTGAAGCGGACAAATTCGTTTGAGACAGTAATCAAAAAATTACAAGTACGGATTAACTAAACTCTATAATTCTCTATCAACAAAGTGTTACATAGTTCATAATTAATCTGAATATAATTCCACATAACATGTAGTTACATTGTTTATTATTTAATAAAGTGGAAATCCCACAAGTTTACGGCTCCATCGCAGTTCAGAACTTACTTAGCCAAATGGCTGGAGTTAGTTCGTTCAACAATTTACATTCGTTTCATGATACGAAACTACTTTTCTGTTGTACTGTTCGTTAAAATTTACACGTTTTTTATATTTATGACGATAAACAACTTGATGATGTTAAAGAATTTTTTGAAAATTATAAATCCACACATGTTTTTTGGTTAAGTCATACATGATACAGCAAACCATATTTTGAATTTATACACTATTTTTGCTATTTCCATATCTACAGCCTACTGTGTCCGTGTGGTGTCCGGATATAAAGAATAGCACCACCCCATATCCTCCACTGGGTGTCGTAAAAGGCGACTAATGGACCTTAAGACCCAGTGCACTGTACCAAGCACCTTGGGTCACCCGAATGGTGGCGGGTAAACAACCAACAATCGCATTCCCAAAGAGGGTTAGTGTCAGGCAGGCGGCCGACTATAAAACCATAGCTAAAACTTTAAGCAACATGTCTAGAAGACGTGTTGCGCCGACCCCAAGTAAAAATTGGGATAAGGGCAGGGGAATGATGATGAGCCTACTGTATAAAATGTATGAAATATGCCTACAGCAGAACCTAGATTTTATATATTCCGTTAACAGACACGAATACCTGATTTCTGTTACGAAGGAGTAACCGTCTTCACAACGGTCCATCTAAAATGCCATATCATGGTTTGAGGAACTGGGCGTCCGCTGGCAGCAAGCCAGGAACACGTTACATTGAATATGAAATCTTATACAAAATAATAATATATAATATAATGTTACTCGGAAGGCTAAGATGCCTATTTGAGGTAATGCTGATGACAATTTGACTTGGCACCTAAGTAATAATGTAATTATTACTATACTTAAGAAGTTTCCGTAACGACTTGATCAATGACAGACCTGTTGGTCTAATGGTTAGTGGCCCTGACCAAGACCATCGTGGGTTCGATCCCTACCCAGGACAAATGTTTGTGTGAAGAGCACCATCGATCGTTTGTTCTGTGCCTGCGTGTAATTAATCCATAGTATGTATGTATTACGAATTACATAAGTATGTTTGTCAGTTGTGTCTCTCTCTAGCTCTATTCAGCAACCAAACATTTCACATTCAAACTGTATATTCCTTTTAATTGTCGCAACGATTGAAAATTTCCTTACTATACACATGAACTTTTTGCAGCGGCAATCAATAACAGCGATATAATCAAGTACTGGTAAGTCTTGCAAAGTCTTGCTAAGTCTTGCGAGTATTTCTTGCATTTGCATCGCAATGCAAGAAAAAAGAAAAGAGTAGGGCTATGCGTGAGCGTTATCGCGTGCGTGATACTTTTATACGGTCGCACTGTTACCGCTACTTACAATTAGTATAAACAGACGATTTTTTACGCATAGCGTTACGTATGGCGCTGGAAGGAAGTTTTCATGCTTAGTTTTTTACTTTCAAGTGAAACGTAGAAATGGTATGGTCAAGATAAGACTTTAACTGTGATTTGTGTGTACTACACTGCTACAGTATATTGACTTAAATGTTAATGCATACAAATGTCAAAAAGATCTGCTCAAGTTAAGATTCCATTGAAAAAAAGTACCTAATTAAAATTAAAAAAATAGTTTTTTTCTTTTGTAATCATAATTTAAAAATCACGCCACTGATTGCAGCTTGCTCGTAAGCAAAAAATGCGAATTTCAATTCTTAACCCGAAAAAAATTACACGACAAAGACTATTCCTAAAAGAGCCTTCATATATCTCGAAAATAATACCATCAACCTTGAAGCTATAGATTTATTGTCAACCGTAGCGTATTGGCGCTCAAAACATTATTGGTAATATAAATAAAAATAACAAATGATATGCCGTGACTGTACCAATTTGTTCTGATAATATTCGGCGTTCAGCCCGGCTGTGATACAATCAGCGTTTGGGTAACTAAAGGTCTGGTATTACTGACAGCGGGAAAAATATTTAAATATTTTGTTTTTAGTTAAAAAAATATCACGTGAGATTTATATTCGGCCGACGTCTCACAGGGATAGACAGTGTTCCATAAATTAACGACCAAAACTTTAGGTAACAATTATAACATTCAGACAGTAAGTTTCAGAATAAAAAGCCTTACACTGTCTCAATCAAAACAGTCTCTAAAAATCTGCAAACAGTCTTCAAACATACAACAACATAGATTAAAACTATCAGTTCCTATATTACTCCCTACAAGCACAACAACTAAACCGAAGCAAATAAAGATAAGAGTTTACAGAAACTATCGTACATAGAAATAATATAAAGCGAACTGTAGGTAATTACAATAGTCAAAAGCGATTCTCGTAACACTCGCCATCAGTGGAGCCACGTGCATTGTCAAAATTTTGCCAACTCTAATCGCTAATCGTATTGCTTATCGTTCCAACTTCTTACTGTTTATGTGTTGCATTTTCTAATATTAAATCGGAATCCGGTACGTACAGACAAAAGGTTTGGAGGAAACCGTATGGTCTTTTACGGAAAATGGTACTTATGTTATACTGTGTAGAATACACAGGAGTTGGTTTAAATGGACGATGTGCATTTGTTTATTGTGTAAGCAAATTTGTCTTCGTATTTTGTCATAGAAAACAATCTATTAATAATGCAAATAACTTAAAATATAGCTGAAAAAATCACCTGTTTCATTCGATTGTATAGTTTGTCGGAAAGGATACTCATTAGACGCAGCATTTTATTATTCTTGACTTCAAATATTGAATCAGCACATAAAAATGCTTTATCTATCTCCACTAGTCTCAAAGCTTAAGCCTAAAATCAAAGACTCTACATTATTATTAAAACGATAAATATATTTTCTATAACCCCAAAGGATTTTCTTTTGAATAAAACATACAAGTCAACAAATCATATTTATTGATTAAGAATACAAGATTCTATTATTTGCTATCAATAGTTTCGGAAAGGTCACCACGTCTGAGACTTTCAGACCTTTAAATGTCAATATTGTATAAAGAGGATTTTAATATGTATGGATTATTGAGACTTTCGCAATCTAAAATTAAAAATAGTTTCTTTTGTAATCGAGAACTACGATTTTTTTCTTATATTGAAGAAAATCTTGATTTAATTTTATTGTACAAGAAAATTTATTTTAAAGATTTTTCATGACTTATTTTCTAATAAAAGAAAAAGTAATATAATATAAGGTTCTCTAACATGTCACGTTCAAAAAAATACTCGCTCGTAAAACCAAAACATCTTAACTAAAACTTACATAAAGCAAACCGCCGAATGACCCTCAGAAACAAACAAACTTATTTCTTTTATACAACGTTAAATTAGTCTCCAACCCCAACTTTTAGATGACTAGACATTTCTAAAGCCTTTCTTTGAATACTCAAGTCGCTCGATGGCTCTGATAGGTGAATGGAACGTCCAAATGAAAGTTTCCTGAAACTCCCCTCTCTCTCCCCCCTTTCTCCCGTTCCTATGACAGCCAGGAGTTTGGACTCGGTTTAAAATGAAGTTTGTAGCAGTAATTTAATCCGTCTAATTTCTTTGTGTTCTTGTGTAGAGAATTGTGATGACAAATGGTTCAATTTTAGAGGGAATGTATAGAATGTATTTGTGTCTACAAATGTGTGAATCGCATTACATACTAAAATGTCATAATGGTATTGCAATTGGTATTCTAAATTCTAAGTTATGACTGTGACTATTGATCATTAGTTGACAGTGTTCGTACCAAGGTCGCGAGACCCAAATAACTACCTGTTCAGTGGAGAATTCTGTAGTAGGTCCGTTTTTTCACTTAAATAAAAAAATATTTGTGATAAAGACGTAAGCAAAGAGTAGGTAGTAATATTCCGAAACGCTACAAAAATAAAAACCGCTTTTAGTCTGGAACATTCAGGATACTTAGATCTGGATCATTACACAAGACGTACAAAAGAAACGAAATATTTCTTTATCGTTTTGCACGAATTTTGTTACATAGACTGCTGTTACGAAGTTAATGGTGTTTCCTATTACGCTTACAATATATAATACTTTCTTTAAACCTTTTACCTACTCTTAGTATCCTACTTTTGGTATACCTATTGTTCGATAAATTTGCCAAAGTTTCGAGAATATTTTCGGATGTTCTCTAATCACTAGCAAAACGATTACTCAACACAATCAAATCTATAATTTAATTCAAATTATCGGAACCCCTAAATCCGAAGTTCAAAAGTGTGAATCCCGCATATTTATAACCTCAATTACGACCGCCAACTCTGAAGGCATTCCTCGGACAACAATTATACCGGGATTACGTCCGGGACTCATAACAGTCCCGGGGTAGCCCCGGCATCCCGTTAAATAGGTATAATGTGCACTGCCCGGATTAAGTATGGCGGATCATATTATCCTTAATTGTACTTTTAAGTACAAGTTTATGCGAGGATTATACCTTTACATGGTGTTTGGTGTCGCTAATTTGATTTTCTTTATAAGTAGACACTTAGTAATTAAACTCGTAAAGTCTCTATTTAATTACTTTCAGGATGCTGTACCTATTTCTGTAGAGATAAGCTTAGTGTGCTTACTAAGCGGGGCTTAGTTGGTATCATACAATTTGACAAATTGAGTAGGAGGTTGTAAACAAAGGCTGATATCTACTGACTCTATATTTTTTATGCCGAGATACTCGTACTTCTGAAAGTTATATCACTCAGAACTTTTTCGTTTGACCCAGCAAACAAAAACACGTAGTCCCAAAACATTTAATCCCGACAATCCAATTTAGGTTCATACCAAACGATAGAAGTCGCTACGTAACGACAAAAAGCATAGGTAGCAACATCAGCAGAAAGAGGCAGTTAAAACAAAAAGTGGGCAGACAATAAACCCACCCCCCGTTGAGTAACATATATGATCACTATCTACCAAGTTGCCAGTCGCGCTGAATTCGCACTGTGTATAACCGGCCTAATGGTGCCACGTGAATCAATAACTGCTGACCGGCTCATTACTGACCCTGCTTTCAATCAACACCAAGCACTGGATCCCAGACCTTAACCCCTCAAACTTAAAGCCTAATTTTGATAATCCCGCTCTCAGCACTAAGGCTTTTAATATCGATAGCTCTAATAAAAGTGTCAAACTGCTATGTCCGCGCGAAGGAATACAGTGAACGTTTTTATTGACTATTACTAATAAAATAAAGGAGAAATGGAAGTTTCCGTCTGATGATATCGCAATGATACTTAGGGGTTGCCGTTGGGGCAGACATTAAGAACGAACAAATGATTTAAGTTGTGTTCTTAAGGGGAAAGGATGACAATTTGGCGTTACTTGTGGTTCCGTCTTATCTTAAGCATATTTTAGGGTAACCGTCATAATTCTCTTCAACAAAGTAACCAAAATGTTAAGTTAGAAGAGAGATCTTAGTAAAATGGACACTCATCTACAAATCAACCGCAGCAAACGTCGCTTGACCTACATATATTAATGTACAAATTCTACAGTTTCCATGTCTCTACTAATGACATTTTACAAAAAAAAACTATTCAAAATATTTCTTCCAATACACTACAATCTTCATTAGTTTAAGATTTTGATCAAATTCCTTAGCTGCTAAAAATAGCTATCGGATAGTAATTATAGTAACTTACAGAAACCGATCACGTGATATCTAATCATTAAAATCTAATGTAATTACAAAATTTATATTTGGCGTAGCTGGTTTCATGGTTGCTTTGTGTGCCAAATTTAGATAATTTATTATTTTGCAAAACCGAACTAGGATTCTAGGATTTGACGTTTCTTCAATTTTCCTATTGTATTTTGAGATTGTTCATGTTGAAATTATTTGTTAAGTTTAGTCATTGCAGTATTTGGGATTTAAATAAGGAAGGTTCTCCTCATATTCACCACAAAGGTTGATAAAGATCTCGATAGTTGACGATGCATAAAATAACCAAAGCTTTTTCCGTTCCATATTTTGTTCTTGCATGATCAATTTACATGAAAGAAAGGCTAATTCATTGAAAGTAATTAAAACAGAAAAATACAAGGGACCGTGTAAATTTAAAATTTCTCCTTTCATTAATCATCTTGAGGCCGAAAGCCGACAAAGCCGAGGCCGGTGCCGACATCGTATAACAAACGGTAGATTTTTACTGCCGTCCTCTTCTAACTCGATAAGAAAGAATGAGATGAAATACATTTCAACTTCGATGCCCATGTTACGGACACGAACCGTAATTTTTAAACAAAACTTTTGGGTGTTGGTTATTTCCTCATTTTTTATATCACAGAATGTTGTTAGTGAAGTTTGCTTACGAAATTTTAATATAACTATAAGCAAGATACTATTTTTTTAATATTTTACACAAAATAAATACTGTAAATCGAAATATTACACGCAATGACAAAAATAATAAATTAAATGAAGCCAGAGTTACGAGTGACATAATTATAAAGCTTAAGCGCCACAATTAAGCGCTTTCCTTTATTCTCTCCGGTCTTTAAAAGGAAGGTTTTTTCAAGATCCATTAACTAAAACTAACACAGGATTGAAACAGAAGCAACGATCATGAGAGCAAAAAAGTACGCTCAAGTAAATTATAAAGCACTTAAATCTACACTTTCTACTCGTGAGCAAAAATGAGCATTGTAAACTCATTAATAAATTTTCAAAGGAAAAGCGGAGAAATAAAATAACAATATTATTAAAAGGTCCGTCAGTCTGTTTTATGAATGTCCGTTTCCGTTACAGAGTCGCAGATTTTTGTTTTGTATGAAATTTTAATGGAAAATCTGTACAGTCATGGATAGTGTGTGAATTTATTTCCCTGTCGATCTGGGCTTAAAAGGGAAATTGTGTATTGGAGCAATTTATATTATCAGTAGCCATTGCTGATATACTTTCATAAATCTTCGCTGACCGAATAAACTTATTTACTTTAGTTTATACAATGGTTTACTCAAGCGTATTTATCGTTATCATATAAGTGCCTACAAATATGAATTCGCCTCATGAAAGTTACTAGATATTATAAAAAAAAAAACAAGAAATTGTTACTTAAATGAAATATGTTAAAATTTACTAAAAAATGTGGTACTTTTTCTTTCTAACTGATTAAATAAAAAAAAGCAGTGGATATTTTTTGGTTCATACTAAGACATAATTTTACTTACAGGTACTTTTAGTAGGCATAATATCAGCCTATACAGTCTATTTCCTTACCACTTCATCGACACAGCACGAAAAATATAGTTTTGAAAAGGAGTCAGCAGATTTCCCATGCGGGAAGACGCGAGACGAAATCTGGCGTAAGTTTTATTCTCCTTGACAGAAACTTGCCAGTAGAGCCTTTTTAGTTGAACGACGAAACAGAATTCGGTACGCGAGGCAGAAATTCTAGTAATATCTTCAAAAGTTAACGCTTTGCTCGCGGCTCGAAGTACTACCCTGAAGACTGTCGAATAACTGTACAGAATAAAACGTACTGAAAACGTACCGAAAAAACAAAGTTGAATGGAGTTTTAAAGTAGTTTTGTAAGGCAAAATAACTCCGGACTATACTGTATTACAACTCAATTCTCATAAATTATTGAGTCCAATTAAAGGACGATGTGGGTAATAATTGCAGGCTATAACTGATGTGCCCATAAATCATACGTATGGACTGCCCTGTGATATTAACGCCAGTAAAAGTTGAATTATCTATGCGATCTAACACTTACATGTGTATGAGTAATTTGAGTATGATGGCAGTGTAAATGTCAGTACAATATTGGATATTTATTGTAGTCGTTTATTTATGGAAAAATATTTTTTACCAGCGGTTAATAGCTATCGCTGCAAATGATGTGTACTAATCCTGATGAAATCTGTGTATGAATTTGTCCCAATGTTTGAATGTGCAGAAATTACAAACTAACAATCTTTTACTTTAGAACTTTAGTATGATGGTCCTAAACGTACCAGTTTTTTTTAAGAAAGTAGTAAATAACTAATAGTAAATACACAAGTTTTGTTTTCGTCTGTCTAATTTGTAGTTAGACAAAAACAACTATTTTTAAAAGAAACACGTCTATTTTTTTATTTCACGACGATTGAAATACTGGAAACCAAAATCCTGATAACACACCGCGATACAACTCGATTAAAAGTAGTTTTCAATCAACATACGTCATTATAGTACGTACACCACAAATCTTGTATAGAAAAGTAAAATCTATAAATCTGCTATCAAACATGCTTAGGTATTCTTGAGAACCCAAGTGGTTTATTTAATGGTGCACTCAGGCGATGGACTACTAAGTAGCCTGCTTACTACCCCACTTAAGCTCAACGCGCTTATGCTTAAGTACGCCAAGTCTTACAAACGTTTGCAAAAAATCTTGAGTATGTCCTAACCTTAACAGTGTCTTGAATGTATTAGGTGGTCTGAAGGTTGCCTTCGGTTAGGTATTATAATGTTATCTGGTGGTTAAATGTCTAAAGTAAAAATCATTGTCAAAATCATCATCATCTCAGCCCAAATCATCCACTACTGGGTATTATTAATAGGCCTCCTCCTTTTCCTGTTATTTTTTCTGGATTGCGCGTCTTTCAACCAACAGCTTAGGGTCAAAATAACTTTCTTCGTTTTCAGATAAAATGTGGCTTTAATAGCGATAAGTTAAAATTTCAAGAAATCCATAGGTTGGTTCCAAAATAACTCGAAAAAATAGCAACAAATTTAAGGGTTAGTTTCGAATTTTATTGTAAAACTAGCAGACTTTAATTTTTATTGATTAATAATAAAAGGTAAGGTGAGTATGATAGTACCAAAAGTGCGTTAATCATACCTTGTTTTAATTAACCACTTGCTTTGTATGGTATCTAGAAGAAGATATCTAGTACATACAGTTCTTCATTCAGAAATGTTTAAACACCAAAACATGTACTCACAAAAAGCCTACTCATATTTAAACCAGCTACTTCGCGATTGGAAACAATCTGAGCCGGCAGCGCTTTCCTATACACGGCAGCAAAAGTTCTCTATTAAAAGAACACTAGACAGTTTTAATTATGCAAAATCATCGATGTACGCTCACCTATTCGGGTCAGGCGGTGCGGACGCCGGCAGTTTTAAAAATGAAACAATAGACGGGAAATGAAGACCGGCCATGGACCGTATGTTGGAATGAAATAGTATTGTTAAGGGTGCTTCAGACGGACGTGTACGCCGCGTGTTGCACTTTTGTATTGGTTTAGAATAGCGTTTGAATCGATGCGCGTTGAAATGGGTTTTATATTTCGAAATGGATTAACTGAATGTATTCAGTTGTTGTCTGTTGTAATGAACGGTTGGTTTCAATTGGACATGACGTGCGGTGCTGTTTGGAGCTTAACTGATTCGAGCGTCAGTTAGTCAATTGCTTCTGAAACAACGTTGTGGGAATTGTGTGATTTGGTTTCAACATTTTATTTTAATTTAATTGATGCACGGTATACTATACCTCACATATTAAAATAGTCAATTCATGAAATTGAACTATATTTAATTAGACAATCACATATCAAAAATATTGATAAAATTTCACTTTAGGAAACAATTAATCTTTACCTAAATATCTAATCACAGAGTACCAAAAGTCGATGGTGATGATAAATTTATCTTTTTTATCTCGGATCAACATTGCGGATATCGCCAAAACTGTATCAGCTCATGTGTAAGCCCTCTTATAAGTACAAGCTACCTTGATTACACATGTTTTCGCTGACCAAACCGGACTGATAAACGCCTAGTAGTCAGTACTCTGAAATATGGTGAAATGCAACCTGATTAATATCAGAAAACATGAAGTAACATATTATAAAGTATGTTACTTAATTATCCGTCGTGGGCCCGGAATATTTCTTAGTTAAAATCATAACGTGGTTTAATACTTCTATGACGAATTAATGTTTGATTTATTTAATCAAAATGATAATAAGGTCACTCTGTGTTAATAATTTTCAAGTTAAATATTGTAATTTTTGAGTTTATTTTTTTTTTTATGTATAGCTAACGCAATAGTGTAGTTACAGTGGCATTAACAGGTTAACACATTTCAAATTAAGTTAATTAGTTTAATTTGTATATTCTCAATCTTTCTCTAGAAGATGTATTTTCACCAGCTGTGGGATATTAACAGGCCATTTTATTTTAATTTTCGAAGTCTTAACTTCATTTTGTTACCTAATATTTTAATCCGTCAATTAATTCAACACGCTTAATACACATGTATAAATCATCATCTGACTGTAATACCACGATATTGCATTTGAATCACGTATCAGACAATTAATAGTGCTTGCATGTAATCTACTAGTCCTGACAATTGTCATTACTTATGCAGTTGCAATTGAAACCAACACGACACGTATACACGGCTCTATTAAAATACTCGAAGCGATTGTCTGTCGATATTTGTGTCTGTTAATTGTGGGAAAATATATGATTCAACGATTTTTGTATGTGAATTTACAAACTGTAAAAAAAACAAATCTCGAGTGTTGAGGCTCATTATTACATATTTTTTAACCGTTCTTTTTTAATTATGTGTCCTGTAATTTGAAAAAGTTCTATAACATACAGAAGACCACTTTCGACGTTGTATTTTTTAACTTTAACTACGACAGTATAAAATATAGAATTAATTGATTTATTTTAGATCATCGTATGTTCACTTGAAGTACTGCTGATAGGTTACAAAATTAGCTTAAACAAAAACCAATCACATAGCCAATCACTTTTTACTTTTTTTTTCAAGTTACACAGAACTACAATTTACAATTCCAACAATAATTTCACCTGATTCCCACTAGAACAGAGCAAAAATCACAACTAGTTGGTTAATTGTGCCACCTCTATCTGTTTATACATATATCTTGCGTAGCCAGTGTACCCACGTAGATTGGAAATTCTTTACGCGGCTCCCGTTTGATGCGTGCCTTTGAAAACCAATTGAATTCGTTTCTGTTTCTTGTTTTCTGCAAAAGTATTTTTGGGTGGCTAGTGGTTTTACAGAAGTGTAATAAAGTTATCCGATGTTTTTGGTAACATGGGGACGTATAACTGCAGCTATAGTATTTTTTTTTTTGTATTTTGTGTTAGAACTCTTATTAGTTCGACGAGTGAAGTCTCTCTTAATTACCAAAACTTTCATCATATTTATAGATTTTTTGAACTCTTCTTTAAACTAAAGTGTAAAATAGTAGTGAATGTGTAAATGTAATAGCTATCAGTATATTCAATAAGGCCTTCGCGAGTGCAGATTGTTTTAGTGCAAAAGAACAGACACTAAATTACTTAACTGCTCGAAGTGGTAAAAGAAATTTCAATATCTATTCATCCATGTTTCATATGAAATTTTCTAGTTTTTGTAAAGAAACATATGCTTGCTGACTTAATAAAGCAAAATTGTTCTAGTTACATCTTCACCACGCCCTGTGTGTTAAAGAAATTGAGAGACAAAAATCTAACAGAAATTACCATAACCATTAAAAAAGTACCAAAAAACAACAGTACTACAAAAACAATAAAACTCATAATGGAATGCAAATAAGATAAGCGCTAAATCCGTACTAATTTAAATGACAAAATACATTACGCGCTATACATTGCTCGGTATATTCATCTTGCCCATTTCTCGGTTCGTGTCATGCGCGACATGTAATATGATTTACTTTAATAAGAAATATGATCGCTGGAGCTATGTGGAGTGTGAGTATATCACGTCTGTGAGTACGTTTTTATTAACACATCTGCCGAGGCGCCTTATGTCTAGTTATAGTGGGCTAGCTCTGCTGGTTATTATGTTACTTTTGTTCCACGCTTTCACTTAAGGAATAAAGTTGTGTGAAACTACATCACTGCATAGGTGTAAAAAGTTTGAATTATATTTGTTTTATGAAACATGATTTTTGCCTGAAACTAGGACAACTTCTGTACAAGTTTAGTGCAAGTGTTTTACGGTAAGACATATTTTTAATGTATAGAAATGACATTTATTTTCGACACGTCACATGACTAAAACTTTGCTCTATACGTTTGCTCTATATGTCTACGCGATTCAGAGAAGAAATATTCGAAGAGTAAAAATAGCTAGTATTTTTTTAACAATACAAAATACCATAAAATCCTATCAGCCACATGAAATGTTCAAGTAATAACTTTGTCTCCTAGATCAAAGGCATGTTAAATACATGAAATTAAAATTCACAAGACCTAGCATCGTCTCTTTCATTTATCATAATTTTCTTTTTTCTCAGAGCACTGAATTAATTCATGTCACCGCTTCCTGTTACATATTAATACGTGTAGCATTAATATGACGGCCATTTTAGGATTGTTGGCAAGAGCCTCTTTCATTACTGAGTACGTTTTTTGTTTTAGTATAAAGTTAATTTATGTTACTTATTCAAGTCTGCTGCTTTGGTTATGTTAATGTAGTTAAGTTGTGGAAATAAAAATGTTTTAACAGTATTTTTGAGTATTGTTGCCAACTTCCTAGAAAACCTGCAAACCTATGCACTCATTAAGTCTAGTAACTCAATTGCTAAATTAGTATGGCTAAATTAGCTCCACCCTAAGGAATTACGAACCTTGCATTGCGGTTTCAGACATGCACGTCACATTTAAAATAAACAGCAAACTTAGTATCTATCTTAAAAACGGCACCAAAAAGCTAATTAAAACCTCTAATCAAAAACCAAAACAAAAATCAAGTCGAAAAACGTATCAACGCAAAACGTACCAAGGGGGCGTGTATTAAAACGGTACGAACGTCCCCCAGATAAGATCCCCTACGTACTCCGAAGTTAATCATGAACCTCAGTGCCTATTTACATAATGTTTCCTTTATCCGCCAACTTGTTCTCGAGATCGAAAAGTTTGAGACGCACCGCCCGACGCGAGACGCTTTCCATGAAAATCTGCGATACTGTACCGAGACGAATTAAAATATTGTACGCCGTTAATGAGGTTAGATGTTTCTGAATTTCTATGAGGTATTAGAATATTTAGCGGAAAGTTTACGGTTTGTTTTGTTTTCGGAAGATTTTACTTGGTGAATGATGTGAAATTTGGTTCTGTAGCTGCCAATATTGTCGACCTCAAATATATTAAGATGGCTCACCACCATATCTCTTAAAGCAGGACTGTTCTTAGTGTGACGAAGAGACACTCAATACACGGAGCGTAGGACGCCGTTATGCTTCAACTAAGGCAACTGGCCATTTAACTTTAAGAGATGCTGAAAATCTCTTAGTTGGGCTTACTTTAAGATTACGTTTATTTTTTGCAAAATAGCTCTAAACCGTAAAGGAAATCAAGATTACCAAACGCAACGTTATTGTTATTAAGATCTAAGAAAACGAACGTTAGTTACAAACAGAGCTTATTATGAATCCTAACAAGAAAATGCTTTTAACATGAAACTAGAATTTTCCATTTTAAATTCCGCTCCAAAATTGTAACAATTTTTTATTACCATACCGTAGTTTTTGCCTAAAGGTGATTGATAAACAAGTGTCACTCAACAAACATTTTGAACAATATTTCGTACTAGCTGCTGCCCGCGACTTCGTCTGCGTGGTATTCAAGATGTGTAGTGCTGTACAAAAAGTAAAGCTAAATAATGTTTAATGCCAGCTCCCTAATCCTGTTCCGTTCCAAACTACCTAATTTCTTAATTTTCTAATCCTAACCTCTTACAAACATATTTGACTGTTAGTTAACACTTCTAGTTTTTTGCTGTGGCCACTATCTTGCACTGATTTGACAATTTGGATTGAAGGACTTGAAAACGGGCGATGGCAAAGAAGTGTGCTGGACTCTTACTGGCTAAACCGCCGGAGTGCTTCACCGTATCCTACTGTCGGGGGCCACGGGAACGTTTTCGCAATCTACCGCAAGCCCCGACAGGAGAGCTCTTTTTAACGGGAGCTTCTTCGTTAACGTGAAGCCAGCTTTTGCCAGCCCTTATTAAGAGGCGTGCGGAAGTACCACGCATTTCGTCTTTGCCTTTATCCAGTACAGTAGACTGCCCTGAGACTACTGGCGTAGGTTATTTATGGTGGTTGGAGGAAGGCAAATAAGGCCCTTCTTCTATCCCTTGCTCGTCGAACATGGATCAGGTGGTCAGATGAAGCCTGCCGTGCTCTTTCCACTTTTCTTTGAGCGTCATCACTTCTTCGCAGAACTTGGTGACGGCGCACTAACTAACCGCGGACACTTTGGCCATTCTAGGCGGTGTGACATCGTTGTTACGAAGATGTCGCATTCTCACAGGATGTGAGAGGGGTTGAGTACCCAAATTTACCAAATTTTGTTTGCCTACCTATTTGGGTTCTGAGACGGTTGAATGCTTTCCGAACAGGCCACTGCAAGGTGGGCCGGTAGGGCGGGCTGCAGATGTTCCTGAGGCAGGACATAAGTAGTAGGTGGCAGTTGTCGATCTGCCCAGATCTTGCAGCGAGCTCGATTTGGAGTTGCAATAGTAGTCAGTGTATATCGGAAGAAGCTCTTTTGGCTCTTAAGTCTACCCGATTTAAGTCTCTTCTAACGTCAGGTAGAGCAATGCCGACCAGGAGGAGAACTTATTAAGCGTGGTTGGTCTTAAACAGCCAGATATTATTCGACACGTTTGCACTGTACGCTGTGGTGCGGAGGACAGCAGGCGCTGCTCCCCATGCATCTTCTATTTCGTTTTCTTTCTACCCTTGACAGATGATTTTTTTTAAATCATGTCTTAGTGCTTACTTATATGGTTATCAAAGTTCCAAGTTTCTAATTCTAGTAGTTTGAGCTGACCCAACTGAGCCTGAAGAAGGTTAATGTTACGCACACATACAAAACATTCGCGGAAGTACGCGTGCGGCGCATATTCGTACGCAATATTAAACAAATATTAATAATAACAGCCTATCTTTATAATACTTTACCTATGCAACTACCCTATACTATCGCAATTGGTGCACAATTGTGGTAGTGTATAGACACTATCAAATCTTTACAGCCACGTGTTACACACACCAAAATTGCAGTCAACAGCTAAGTAGTTAGTTAAGTATAGTAAATAATTTACGGTCCACACAATTTTTGTTATAGTGTAGTTGGTTTTGAAGCTGTGATAGCTTAGTGGCAAGACCGTAGGACTGCTAGGTCTTGGTCTTGAGTTCGATTCCCACGGCGCGCACCCACTTTTCGAACGTTGTGTGCGTTTAAGAAATAAATGTCACAGCTTCCGTGTTTCAGAAGGCACGTAAAAATGTGGGTCCTGCGCCTGATCTCTCTCCGGTCGTGTCGGATTACCGTCCCATCAGGATATGAGAGTAAAAGGAATAGAGAGTGCACCTGGGTTTGCGCACACGCTTGTGCACTACAATATCTCCTGCGTAGCTGGCTGGTGTCATAGTAACACTGGCCGCCGTGGCCGAAATCGGTCCGGACATTATTATTATTTCTTTCACTTCATATCCACAGCTCCTCCTAAATTGGATGAGACTGTCCTAGCTTAAACAGTAAGTATCATATACCAGATACCATATAAAAATGTTTTAAAGAACAATTTTAGGTATGTTAAAAAAATCACAAACATTAGAAGAAAAAAAATATGCTTGACTGAGATTCGATTCGTACTCAAAAATTATTAAAAAATAAATTAAAAAAAAACGTGTGTCGAAATGAAATTTGAACTTAGAGTGAAAAAATGCGAAGCTCGTACTTCCCTAAGCCCGCTATTTTAACTTCTATATTGTAAGCCAAATAGCATGTTAATATTAATGTCAAAACATAAAACCATAGCAACAGTGTTTTGGTCGCTATGGTGACATTGTCAGTTACACCAGTTACGTGTTCTTTAAAAATAAAGGATTATTGCTAAGACCCCATGGTTAATAGCCTGATAATAAATAGCCTATATTATATGTCGTCTAGACCTGTCCTTAATCTGCATGCAAAAATTGAACAATATACTTATGTATAATAATAAGTTTTTTCGATTAGCCGGTAATTCTCATAAAATTCGTGATTGCTCACCCTCCATATCAAATAGCGCAATAATATGTAAAATTTATGTTGTCACGACCTCTAGTCAATATATTCTGAAAATCTGAAATGAAATGAAAATGAAATCTGTACATTATTTTTTTGGGATTATCTTAGACATATTATTATATTTACGGATAGTTTAACAATTTTAGGACAATAGTTCTTTAAACAGGTAACCGTCACAAAACGATGGGCAGAAAAGCTTAGTATTCACGTAAACAGCTTTAATTTTCATCGACTTAGCTTCAAAACAGTCGGAGTTTCATAGAAACGTACCTCCCCCTTTTTTACCCCCATTAAGGCAGAATTTCCAAAAATCTTTATTGCGTCATTCTTAACTTCCAACTAAATAACCAAATATTAATTTTAATCGAATAAGCTTCAAAACTGACGAAGTTTCATACAAACTTACCCACCCCTTTTAACCCCCTTAAAGAGCAAAATTCCAAAAAAAAGATAGCTTAAATGTTAGCGAGGACTAATAGCTACATAATAAAAAAAGTTTCATCTAAATCCGTCCGGTGGATTTTGCGTGAATCGCGGACAACAAACAGACAGACAAAATTTTTTTTTTTCATATTTTTGGCTTCTATTGGTTGTATGAAGATCCCCTATGTGAGTTTTTCTTAAATATCTTTAATGTACAGACATGAGGTTTTTATAATTTTATTATATGTATAGATTGTAAATGACAGGTGCTATCGCAAGGTACAGCTAAAACAAAACACGGTACAAATAAAATGCGGCTGTCAATAGCGTGACAATCATTTGTGCTGTGAATATTTTGCACAAAAAAATGTTTTTCACAGAAATAATACCCAAACTATGAGGCACCTAAAAGATTTTTATCTTAACTTATAGATTTACAATTTTCGTTCAATCTATCACCATCTAATTGTAACATAAATACAGGAAAAGTTTATTTTAAGAGTCATATTTTGTAGTGTATATTGACTCTACAATCTAAAAATTACCGTATTCACCCGGATAAATAAACGACAATTGTAAATTCGGGTTTCCACCTCAAATATCTTCGAAACATAACCCAATATGACAGTATCTCCAAAGCCAATCCCTTAGCAATTCCCTATCCAAAACGTTCCATAAAAATAGTATGAGCATACGAAATCGTTTAGTAAACAAGAGGACTCCCATAGGGCACAATGGGAGTGAACACGTGAAATGAGATGTCTCATAATACAGGGTGTGTGTGGCTAGTGCCCCGCAATATGACGTCATCGCATTAGATCCTGTCAGAGGCTCTGCATTTTCTATTGTTTTGACTTGTACTAAGAAATGTTATGCGACCTATTTAAAACGACAGTTTTTCTTCGAGTTATATTATTATGAAGGTTGTTATGCAATGTGATGGCATTGTGTTAAATACTGGTACTAGGAAATGATCAATGTAAAATGGGGAGATTTTTTTAAATATTATTTTCTGGATTTAAAACTGAAAAAAGGGGGTGTTATTGTGCTAGATGCATAAAACATAAATCTGTATCGGATAATGACTAAAGTATTAACTAACTCATTTATTTTATTTTAAAGAAAGAAAATCGTTAATTTCACATTCAATATTCTAAAAGACAAACTGTACTCTAAAATACAGACTCAAATCCCAAATTCATCATAACAAAACTAACACAAACAAAAACAAAACAAAAGGCAACTTGAAACTCGATCCGACCGCACTACAACCCATCATTAAAACGAACAAACGAACGAAAATATAAATCCACATTACTGATCACGATCTAATTATCACGCACGCTCGGGCCGCTCGGTTCGAATGCTCTCGCAGTAGCGGGCACCCTTCGCCCACTCTGTGCTTGACAGATATTAAATTCGCATCCAGCGATGCCACCGGCCACAATATATTGCTATATGTATTGTGACAGCGTTCATTGCGAATACATTATGTTTGTTTGTAAGATCATGGGATCATGGGGACTGATGGTGGATTGTTTTTGTAGTTTGAAAGTTGGGGTGAAGGTGGGAAGTGTTTGACTAATGAATTTAATACATGCATACATTGCAATGCTCGAGAGTGCCGTTATCATTTTATAGTCGAGATGTACGTAGATTAGGTAAGTGTTTGTTTTCTTTGAAGAAGTCTATCAGAGTAAAACAGTGAGTAAAATTTGCTAAGCCAAGTTTAATAAAGTATAGTTTTTTTTCTGTTCTAGGCAAACAACAACTTTCTATATTAAACTCAAGTAATATTGAGCTAAAATCAATAAACATTTAATATTAACATTCGAACAAATGTTCTCAATTATTCTTCATGTTGTATCCTAAAACGAAACGAAATTAAAAATGAATAAATAACCATCAAATTCAAACAACGGAAACGAGTTTAGAAACCGGTAAAAAAGTCAATCGTTTTGTGACAACAAAATATGATTGATTTCGTTAACAATAAAGTAAGTTTTATTATTAATTGAGTAAAAAACGTACGAAAAGCTGGAACAATACAGATATTGTGACGTACATTGCGAATACATGATGTTTTCCATCATAATAACAGTTACTCTAACGTTTGCCCCGTTGTGTTCGATATTGTTTTATTAATGCTCTAAAAAGTTTCAGTTTGAATATATGAAAAATTCACATCGGTAGCATGGATAGTTTTATAGCTCAGTAATAGTAGATTGATGAAAAAGAAATGAAACGATTTATTTATGGATACATAAAAACCATCAATCTTTGTAATAATGAAAATGAGTTACTGTAAAATTGATTTGTATTACGCAAGTGCAATAAGCAGGATGATTATTTTCCGTTTGACTGCTATAATTGTTTAATCGATGTCGCTTTGAAATCTTCAAGTACCGAAGGCGGTCCTAGATGTTTAATTATATCGCAGTCTCTTTTATAACTTCTATAGAATAACCAGCATTATTTTTCTGTAATAAATTAAAAATCTTAACTTACTCGTATAAAACCTGAACAAATTAGAAACTAAAGTAAACCAACGACGCATCAAGAAACATTTTCCGAAAATCGAAAACAAAACGTTTATATCGAATAAATAAAAAGTTATTGAACTATAGCAATGAAAGGAGAAATGTAACGATACCCAATACACATAGCTGGCGACAAAAATCAGAAATTATACGTTTCATCAGATACAATAAATACTGGTCCGTGCCGGTCGGAGTTTAACGTTGTCCAGGAACACAGAGTAGAAGAAAAGCGAGGCAATGTTGTTGAGGAGTGTTTACGGGCATTTTTGTACGATTGAGCTTATTGGGTGATGGTATATGCAACTACTTGCTAGATAGTTGTAAGTAGGAAGTGTAATATGAAAAAATGGGAATTTAATTTATTTTTTCTCATAGTTTAAGTACGCAATGAAGGGAATAAGTCTTAAAATATTAATTTTTAATTGAAAAGATCGCCTCTGCAACTCACAATCGGTGTAAGTTCTATACTGTGATTTACTTTTATTTAACTTCTACCTTCATAACTAAATACTTATCTTTAAAGTTTTATTTTTTTCATTCATCATTGAATTCTTGTCTCCTACCTCTTCTATTGTTTTTCTAGCCACCGGATCAAAAATCCAGTCAAACAAAAATCGCCACAACTCTTACCTCGGTCCACTTCCCCCGCCCTAAGTAATCCCCCCTCCCGTGGAGGGGCGATTACCCCTTTATTACTCCCCGGTGCGCGCCCTAATGCATGACACTATTACGCGCAGCGCCAACTAATGCCCATGTCATTTTATAAACATATTATTGTTGTTTACTTCAATTAATGTGATATTCGATTGGAAAGAAATCATTAAATTAATTGCCCAAAATTGTTTTACCCCTGTCATATTGACCAGCAGGGAGAAAATTGAGTCACAATGAGAAAACTAAGCAAGTATTGTCAACGATGCTCCGTGTTATATGAAAAGAATATAATAATAATACTCTCAGAATTTTTTACGAGGCTGAAAGGTGCGATTTAAACGCCCTAAAATTCGTTTCGTAACATTTTGACACGTTTTTGATACGTTTAAAATTGGTACTTAGTTTTTAAATGGCGACAACCGGTGACAGATCAGATTCGTAAAGAAACTGTTGTACTTCTAGACGTTCAGAAAAAAAAACTGTTTCACAACTTTCTCTTTAACACCTACCTACACTGTATTCTCATTTATTACCTGCTCATACATTCTTCTTAAAACAACCCATCTACGAGCATATTGTAGCAAATGAAATTCTCAATTTTGAAGTAATCGTTATTCTAAATTTACTGCGTACTCTCGTCTTTGAGCGCGGCGTCAATTTGACGGGTGAACTACGTAAATGTGAGCAAGTAGATTGCGTGTCGATGTGAGCCGTAAGTGGGAGGACGATGGGGCAATGTGTAGCTTATGAGATGTAGAGTATTGTAGAGCCTATGCTTTGACACCTACTTCTATTTGGTACATGAAAGACTTTGAATTGTAAGGAATCAATATTAATTTTATATTGAAAATGAACTTACCTATTTGATTATTTTATAAATAAATATCAAGTCAATGTTATAAACTAGTTTTAAAAGAGTTTTTTTCAAATCAGCTGTTTTAACTAAAAATACGGGCAATTCATTAGACATTTTCACTAGTACGCAATTTCACGTAGTTTATAATTAAAATTACAAAAAAAAAAACATACTCCTACTACACAAAGTCACCGACTAACACGAAATGCAAAAAGTATTTAGCATCCAACAAAATTAAACTTTTCCACTCAAAAATAATTAAAATATCTCAGCGACACAACAAAATTTAATAAATCCGTCGCCGTAACGAAGTAGAGTAGTTATCATAGCGGAATATCCACTGGAATTCAAGATGGCGGTCTTGTCTGAGTTCAGGTGTCATCCTACAATGAACCCGGTTCAAGTGGGTCGCCAGAATTTAAGGCATCTTGGAATTTCACGAGCACGCCGATGTACCATGGAATGGAAGCGTGAACATAATTAAATATTTATGAAAATGTACTTATTTAACTTGTTTTTTTTTTGTTTGTTGCCTTCTTTTGTTTTCTTTGCTTAGTGTTGTGAGGATTCTAGTTTGTAGAAAGCTTACGAAAAAGGACTTTTGAAAAACAGAAGTAAGCTGTTATTTTAGGTAGATTATGATGAAGTCCTAATTAAAGAAATTGTCCTGTTGTAAGTGTTTTACAAACTTTTGCAAACTGGCTAATCCGAATCAGTTTCTTTTCCACATTTAGACTTGTATAAATTTCTGAAATAAATTCAACTCAATTATAAATTTAAATATGTAATACCAGAAATACCTCTAGACACAATGACTACTCGACCAAAACTGCTACAAAATAAGCCATCAAACATATCAATACTACCCAAACATCCACTTTTATAACAAGACAAAAGTGCTCAGAGCAAATTCAATTTACAATTTACTTTGGACAGCAGTTAGGTTGTCTCTTCCAGTACTTACAGCTTCCTATCCAGTGCCAGAGCAAATACCATTCGAAATGATGATAAGTGAATTGGACCTCCATACTGTAACAGTTTCGAATTTAAACAGTGTGACTTGAATCCGAACTACCTTTTTGTTTACTTTAATTCAGTGATATTTCTAGTAGCAGTTGGTGAGATTGGGGTAGAATTTTCTTGAAAGCAAATTGGAATTGCAGTATTTTGTAAAAAATATCATGTAGCGTATTGTAGAGGCTCTAATAGTTATATTCTTAAAATTATTGAAATGGTCGTTGTCAAATAGAATACAAAAAAAATATTAGGTACGTATATGTTATTTTTTTCGTGAACTGTGTTACTCACGTGGTTACGATACGATGACGTCATGACTCATGTTAGGCGCTAAATTGTGACGACATTTACACCCACGCCTGAAGCAAGATTTTCCTTAGGTTCTACTTATTTTGCAAAAGTAAAATATATTTGTGTAATATTTTCTGTTATCCGATTGACGGACTAAATTGATTCTGTCTGTTTCTACCCTGTCACTCAGCCTATGCAAATAATATGAGTAGGTCACCAAAAATGTTTTAATATGAAATCAGAAACTCATAAAAACGACGAGTAATACTTTAACAGAGTTTGGGCTTTTAAAGTATTTAATAATGCAGAGCTAACCTACGTTTCAAATAAATCCAAGGTTTTTATTAAAATTTTCGCCGGTTCGTTTTCAGGTTGAGATTAAATGAGAAAATCTTAAATGAAAAGGAGGATTAATGAAATTAAACCGACGTATTTAAACTAATATGAAGAGTTGGTGGTATTCACAACTAACTGGATTTATTTTGAAAAAGTATTTTTGTTTGTTGGCTTTAAGAAAACAATTTTCATTTTATGAGAAATCAATATAGTACTTAATTAAATGTTCATCCTTTTAGTGAAGATAAATAGTACACAAAAAAACCTTATAATGTATAAAAATGTTTAGTCTGGAGTTAAATAAGGAAATTAATAGTAACGTTGGGCGAAAGTGTCCTTTGCCCAACAGTACTATTGATTTGAATCTATAGAAAATTATTAATCGAGAAAATGATGCATAAAAAATATTATTTCATAAGCTATTTTTTAACCGTCTTTTAATAAACACCCACTTAATAATAAGAGTAAAATGTCTAACAATGTTATTACCATCTAATCCCAACAAGATTTTGATACACTCACGAGGTATATTTGAATTAGCTGTTCAGTACACGCCACGAATGTGATGCGAAACTTTTAATAGTCTAGTCAAACTTAATAATATAGTACAAACAAAGTGCTGTGCTCGCATTAGTATTCAAGCTACGGACGCTGTTCTGTAAATGTATCATGACTACACGTGTTTTTCTTTATGTTGTATTTCTTTTTTTTATATTTTATTTTGGAGTGAATATTTTTGTAAGTTAATGGCGAGTTTTGTATTTGGCGATTTAATTATTTTGTGATATGAAAGGCAGAAAAATGTAGCGGTAATAGTTGAAGTAGAAAAATATTTCAATTCACTGTTTTAATTAGTGGATTTTGTGAAATAAATATTATGGGTGTTCCCCAAATAAGTTTTTTGTGTTGTGATTTCAATGTGTGTGAAATAGATTTTAAGTATTAGTATTTTTTTTTCTTAAAACACGCCACCATTACTTAAAAAAAAACTGTTTCAAATTTAATATTTACCTAAATCGATTGTTAGTAACGCAAATTCCCCATCACAATTTAAAATACAAAACATAAAACTGCACACAACACAGCCATTGTTACGTCCCATACTTACCCCATTCCACGTCAGAATAAGACCCCATTCGGATCGCTCTCGAGCCTCAAGTACCATCAACGTCCCTAATTGTGGCTGTCAGAGGAATACCTGAGATCCTGCCACCACTTTTCCGAACAGAAATTGGCAATGTGAGAGAGGGACAAGGCTCTACGCTGCTACGTGTCTACGCCGCGCTACGTAGTGCTACGCCGTGTAGAGTGCCGTCTCGTTTCTACGGTTTCCACAATCTTACGTGAAGATGGTAGGTAGGCCCTCTAAGCCACTCGACCATCGATAAGTGAGCTGGGCTGACGTCATTAATAGACGACAATTATCGGCCAATTATATTGTGAAGTTTTAATGAGCTATTAAAATTTAATGGAAGGTTTTTGTGGTTATTATTTTATTAAAGTTTTCGATGTGCTTTTAGGGTTTGCGTGTGATTATCGAATGTGGTATTCATTATCATTATTGGAAGTTGAAATAACATTTATTTTACAGTTGGTAACTGATTAATTTGGTAGATTTAATATCGAGTTCCATATTTTTACATACAGTTTTTGATTTATGGCAGGTATAGTTACTGATATTCAATTGTTCTTTGAAATTTTATTTTTTAGACGCCAACCCATAAATTACCAAGCGTCTGTCTTATACAAAAACATGACTTCAAGTGGCGTGTTATAACAATGCGATCGCAACTCTACAACATGTACAAAAAACTAATCGAACTATTCGAAAAACTTTTATTGATCATTCCAAACTTTGGGATTGTAACAATGCAAGAATATATCACAACTCTTATACACGTTATTTCCAAGAACAAACTACTTGCAGACCGAATCCATCATAGAAAATCCATCGATAGAAAACTTTATACGGCACAACTTACATTGAAGAGTTTTACGTTCCTTTAGATTTTTGTTTCTTTATAACCGAGCCTTGTATCTTAAAGTGTTGTAAAAAACTAAAAGTACTTACAACTTGGAAGTTTTTACGCGACAAAGTTTACATTGTATTGTCAGACCTTTTGAATGTAATATCATTTCTGAGTTTTAAGGGCGTCTTTTGTTAAATGATTCCGGATTTATTTATGGTCTCGTTTTACTGGGGAATACGTTTATTGCTTTCACTCTTTGACATGAAATGTGTCATAAAAACTTTGCTTTTCAGAACCTTAATAATATTTCTCTAGACTACTAAGCGTAGTAAATATATTAGTCCAAGGAATTTGTTATTTTCACGTAGGTTGTGACACATACACCTACGTATCGACATTTTGACTATTTTCATACGCAAACCAAAAATAGAAAGTTATTCAAGTAACATAATTACGAGTATATTTCCATATTAAAAAAGTCTAACACAACTTTACGTTAATACATAGGTATAACATTTTGCTCGACCTTTTTCAAGATTTATCAAAATCAGAAATAAGAAAGAAAAAATACAATGCTTTTTAGAGAATTTACAACATAAAATACGTACTAGGTAAGTTACGTCTAGTTCGTCGCAAACTCTCACACCAGTACTGCAAATGCCTTTTTTCAATTTTAATTGTTCAGTTCGCAGCAAAAAACGTTTGAGATATTTTTAAATACGTATTAACGTATTAGATACTAGTCAGATTTATACCATGTCCACAATCTTAACCCGAATTTTATATAGAGCAAAACTATACAATTTCCATCGAACTAAATAACATAAATTCGTTCGTTTAGTTTGATACAAACACAAACAGATAGGCATCGCATCTAACCACTAACGCCACAAGGTCATCCATCTTACCCAAACCTTTGTATTCTTGGAACTAATTGCTCGGCCATTTGTTTGCGATCTAGTGTCGGTAATTACCGAAGTAATTACGTCCTTTGTAACAGCCGGTGTACTGCACTTTAATTATTGAATGACGCTGTTGAATGCCCCCTCTTTGTCGAACATGGCTCTCAAATTCATCTTGTTAAAGGAGATGGAATATATTATACGGAGAAGTGCTTTTGTGACTCATGTTTACAAGTAAAGTAGAGAGTTACTAGCAATTGTTTAGTAAAGGCATTTTATTGAAACAATACTATATTTCAATATAAAGTTTTGAAAATGAATATGTCAACTCACAAGGTTTTTTTTTTGTTATATTTAGGTACTCATTTTGGTTTTAGAAGGACAACTAAACTTATCCTATGAGTCAAAAACTTGAAGTATAGTTTGTTTTCATATTTTACCTACAACATTTATGTTAAACACAGAAGATCAAACACAAAATGATTAATCTTCCTTCCAAAGCAAACACAAAGCTTACAGGTACGCAAATCCTTTATATTTTTTACACAAATTCATATCCCTCGTTAATCAATATCATGTAATAATAAATAAACAAATCCATCCATTCAACCTTTATGCCGCAAATCTATCAAATTGATTGTATTGACTTCCGCGCTGATTGAAATGAAAGGAAAACAAAGCGTCCGACGATACTCGTCTGTTGTAATAGTCAAATGAGTAACGAATATTGAACATACATATTGTATGTGTACGCCTAACATGCAAAATGTATGCGGATACATGGAGTTTAGAGTAATAGAAGGAAATGGCGTTCATCCTCGTGTCTTTATTGAGAGATTACGATAAACTTTAACATATACAAACTTAACAGCTTTAAAATGTATAACATACATTTTAAAATTACTCTTCTCAAGATTTTTTTTGGTTTAATTCAAAACCGAAGGATTCAGAATTTTATCATATTACATACGTCTACAAAGACTGACATGTTTATTGCCATTAAGGGATTGTGATTCCAGTACTTCTGCCCAGTAAAGGCATTTCCAACCAGTAGTCTATGTTCCACGTATCTAACACACACAAGTGAAATTCCACCGGTTTTGGTTACGACATGCTAATGAAGACGCGATCTGTCATTTCAAGCAATATTTGTAAAGGTTCGAATACAAAATTCACTTGTCAATGTGCCTCTCTGATAATATTCCGGCTGAGGTACAGAGAGGCTGAATTATAATCAGAACGAAGCCTACAAAGCTGTAATATACTGTATTTGGAATTTCCGTTTGTAAAGGTATTACTAGTAACCAAAATTCTCTGACACACGTACTATTTTCTAATCTACCAACTATATGAGCTAGTCAGTCACTGATATAAGCCGATACGAAAATTCAGGTCTTTCATTGCTTGACTGCAGCACATGATTACTTGAACCGTCAACATAAATAGCTAATATTTTAGAAAAAGTCTTACTTAATGGTTAAAACATACAACGTAAAAAGTAACAAGAAATGTTAAACCCATTTCTGTATTATTTTCCGTATCTCGGAGATAAATAAAATAGTACAAGGAGAGAAAGATAAGACAAACCAATAATAGTTCTATCCTATACCTCAAAATGTAGCCAAGACTGATTCACGATAAACACAGATTCCATAACGTGTATTCCAATAAATCTTGATACGAATGCCGACGACAGCCAATAAATATGGGACGCGAATTGCCCTCAGTTGGAAAATAAATAAGACACGCTCTGTCTGTGGTTACCGAACGATGTAGAGTTATTTTAATGACTGGCCGCTAAGGAAGGATTCTGGGCTGAGGATGCCGTTTAAAAAATGGAGATATGGTTTTTAAAATTAGAGTGTTTAAGTTTTAATTTGATTTTAAGCTGGGTGTTGTAAGTTTCTCATTATCTGTGTAGAGTCACTTATAGTATATTGTTGCACTCATAAGAAGGCAGTTTTTTTATATTAAATCGAAACTGATTTAAGTTTTAAAATAGTGTTGATAAAGTGAGATTAATCAAGTGTATTTTTTCATAAAAATCGGGAACCAAATTACAGTAAAAAAGCAAAAAGTAAGTTTACATATTGTATGTTTTGAAGATGGATTAATAAACGAAAATGACAAATGTTATTTTAATTTCTCGTTTTAAATTTAGTCATAACGAATTCCCAGCACACTATGTCTGCGCTGGCTGTTGGCATATTGTAAAGTTTTTACTGTAATGTCATTGTTGTAAACGTTCTACATCTGCTCATATCGCGTTTGTTATGTTAAACATTATGTACTGTACTGTGCATGAGATGCAAATGTAAAAAAAATACTGCTAGACTTTTAGAAGGCATTTTTTACCACCAACGTTGAATTAATTTCAAACGTCTCAGCTAAAAATTCCATCTAACAAATGAGAAAACGAACCTAAATCAAGAATCCACATTAATTTAAAACCAGGTACGCAAATCAGACTACAATAGCTTCACAAAAACTTTCATATAAATCTCGCAATTCGCAATCGAGAACATTCCTTTGGCTTCCCAAAAATCCTACTAATTTGCAATAACAACCACAGAAAAACATTAATCTCCATCCATCTCGTAACTTTTTGCGAACCACTGGGGGCTGAAGAAAATTTTCAATTATCGCTCTCCCTACCAGGTCGGCAAGTCACACAGGCTTTTATTCCCATCTGAATTAAAGCACAAATGGAATCCCATTTTATAATTTTCTCCGATTTGCAGATAGCAGGTCCCTTCGTTTTATTGCTTCTGTTATATTATAAGAGTTATGCACGAGTTGGAGCGGGATTAGGTTTTTGATCGTCGAGTGTTTAAGGTGAGAGAGAAGTCAATTAAAATGTTAAAGTAAAGTAATTAAATGCGTGTCTGATAGAACACACCAATTCTTGGTTTATCAGTCATGAAAAGGTATCCTATAAATGATAAACTAAAAACTGTAAACAGTTCTATAGTTATTAAATGATAAGATCCCAAAGAAAAAAGCAACATCAACCCGCTTAGTCTTAAACGACTTTTAAAACTAAAGAAATGATATTACTACAATCCACTTTAGTTTCTTTCGCTAAGAGATCAGCATCAAAACAATCCACTCTTACAATTCCATTTTATTCTTCGGAAAAAGTTTCTCCGGGAATTATTCCCAAAATTTATGTTTCGGCCATTTTAACTCTTTGCTTAAAATCTTCATTTGGAGCGGCTGCAAGGCGCTATCTCAGTCCGATCAAACCTTCTGCTGCCAGTGTAAATAGAACCTCTTTTTTATTAAAAAAAAGTCGTTATTACCGTCTGCGTAAATATTTTGGGTCTCGGTTCATGATGGACCTCTGTTGGTGCTTTTGTTTACGCTTTATGAATTAGCTTGTTACTCTTTTTATGTTGTAATTACTTTCAAAGAAGTAAAGTTTAAAATTTACGAGTCTTTTGTATAAAAGTACAGTGTTTATGTCGGTAATTTAGTTTCACAAAATTTTGACGTTGAAAGTAAGACAGTAAATATTCTTCTAAAAATATTTTATATGTTTTTCATGAATCAGCACGTCGAATAGGCGACTAAAAATAAACAAATCTTACGTATATAATGCTTTCGATAAGTGTGTTCAATTTTGTAATAGTTAAAAATAAAACGTAAGGTCTAGATATCACCATGTTTTACACTGGAACATTCAACTCAAGTTCAAACTCGAGATCACGTTTAGCTCTAACGTAAACACAAACCAATAAAAAAACAACAAACATGATATAACGTCAAAGTTTTTCCCTATTAAGAAACCTACAAACAAACCCCAGCACTTAATATATCATAACTTTACCGATCGTATTAATACATTTAAAATCATTCGACAGTTGTGATGTATTAGTTCGAACTGCAGAACGTTTGTCATTGCAGTCCGAAGTTCATAGTAAGCTGCAGTTAATGGTTGAACTTTTGTGTATCTACGATGTTCAAATTTGCCGATTTTCGCTCCGGATAACCTCTATTATTTATGGCTCTATCTTTGAGTGCTAATATTTAATGTATCTTGAATGCAGTATTTACTTTTCGTTTAAACGTTGGCTGCTTATTTATGTTGGAAAGAATTGTGGATTTTGAGCTTTTAGCTTTAAGTAAAATTGTAGCAAATACAAACAGATTTGTGGAATACATAAGTTTATATCTACGAGATATTCTACGAGATATGTCTATCAGTTAAAACCAATTAGACTTAATTTGTATCTAACATGTAGTATCTGTATGAAGAAATAGGTTGTTAATGCTTAATATTTCTTTGCATTCCACATTTTAATTAAATAAATAAATTCTTAAATTGCAAAAATTAATAAATATTCATTGGCAAGTCATACTCACACATAACAACTTGTTCATTTCTTTACCACTCAAACAAAAAACATATTAAACCAAGCAATTACTCCAGATGACATAAAAAAAACAATTCCATATCTTACACAAATCCTCTCTTTCATTTTCCCAAAAATATTCCTTCCTCGTCTGATTCTAACCTTTCGTTTTTCAAATGATGTCTGTAATCAACTGTCAGAGACGAGGTCACCCAATAACGTGGGTCAGGAATGACCTCACGTCATGCTTGGATTCTCAATTGACTTCGACTAATATACCGGATTGGATATTGGACGTCACTGTGAAAGTCACTTTAGGAAAATTAGGGTTTTTATTTCTGTTTGTGATTCACTTAGGGTATATGTAATTTGAAATTGTTAACAAATTTGCAATTATTTTTAAGATTTTCAAAAATTCGAACTCAAAAAAAAGGTTACGGATAATATATTTTTAATGCAAGCGATAAAAATCTACACCTGCAGTAAACATAATTTTATTTAATGATTAATTAAAACGAAAAATGTGCTTGTATGACAAATCCTTGAAACATTGTCAGATATTGTACTGGTTTAGTCACCATGTTTTCCTTTACAGAATAAAAAAACGAGAGGCTTTTGAGCAGTAGTGAGGATTCGTAAAAAATATACCAAAACCTATTTAAACCTACTCACATAGTCAAACTCATTTGGTTATAAGTAAACATCATAAATATCTTTAGTGCGAGCTTGAACTCGGATTCATAGCAACATGACAGATACCACTGATTATAATTATATTGCAATTCTGAGCTGATTGTCGACGTGTGGATTTAGTGACGACATTTTCCTGTTTGAGAGGGTGAGAATATTCATAGCCGTATATTATGTATGTCGGTACATTGTAATAATGGGAATGTATGTAAGTTATTTTGTTTGAGTCAAGTTGTAGAGTTCGTCCGGGAAGTAGATACCTACATTTAGATTTTTTTTTAGTTCTTGTGCATTTCTTTACTAATTTTTTTAGTTAAATTACTGACTGAGAAAACACGGTATATACAGAGACTAAAAACTTATCTAATATCCGAAGTTGCTTTAACCTACGAGGAAATTACACTTTATTTTAATAGTTTGTGAACATTAATGTTTATTTCTATCTAGGTCAAAATATGACTATTTTGCTTTGATAAAATAAGTTCTAAATCATAACAGCTACAAACATATCTATACAAAAATATCGAACTCAAAATAATGTGAAAGCATTAAACACTTTGTCGAATGACGCGTCACCACAGAGCAATAAATACATTCCGTGGATGTGTCATCAAATTTGCAGAACATCATGAATGGAGTCAATTTGTGGTGGTTAAGCATCGACCACAGCCATTCACCGCGACTCCTGCCGCTGTCATCACTGTTAATATTGATGATCGCCGGCCAGAATGATAAATATTGATTTCTAGATTCAGGTTTAATTGTTTCGGTTGACCGATATCGATATGTTTGGTCGATCGTTAGTGTGTATAGAGGCTGTTTAAAGGATACGATGAAAATATACGTTTAGATTTCTAGTTGTGAGGATTTTTAAATGGTTATGTTGATAGCTTTCGTTAATTTTTTTTAAAGATTCGATATAGGAAAAGGGGTGAATATTAGAGATAGAGTTTAAGGATATCGCCAAGGATGCTATAAAAATGCTTGAAAGTATTACGAATCAAATCTATGATTCAAATAGTAGAACAGAACTAACAAAATTCAATTTTTACGTCGTTGAATTTTCCAATTCCAGTGCTCTTTGAAAGTTAATTCTACAATACCATAGACAAATATCACCAAAAAACGAATTGGACAACGACAAAAAATGGAAAAACTAACGTGCATCAAAAAACGTAAAATAAAAAGATGGCGAATACGAAATTTAAAAATTTCACGTCGAACGAGTTTAGGCATTTTTGTAATAAATTGAAAGGCCTGTGATTGATGACACGGCCCGGCGGACGGCGTGTTTACTGTATACAAAATAAAGGCAATAAAATGATATACATTGCACATTGTGTGATTGACATGTACATATTGATGCGACGAAGATATTTTAAGCAATATTTTACGGTAAATATTAGTTGGGGATAGTGATGATTTATTACCTCTGCGCCTTAGGTTTTAAGGCTACGATAATGCATTGTGCTGTGCTTTTTTGTTGAAATTAACTGATAATTAACTCGAATACATTTTAAGCTTTTTTCGGTACCGACTTAACAAGAATGAAGTAGAATTTCTCATCGAAGAATAACATTAACAAACAAACATTAAACATAAACACCAATTGAGACGGGAATCTGTAACTTCAGTAAGCTGATCCGCCCGGTCATCGAACCCGATACACTTAACGTAATTCGAGCACTTAGCCAATGCGCCAATTAGTCGCTATATCGCCGCCCTGACCGTCTCTCAATGATGACGAGCTACGATGCATACAGGAATGTATGGTATCTGTATGTATAGAGCAATATAGTAACCTCTCAGTAAGTTATTGTTAGGAATATTCAAACTGGCAAAAATGAAACCGAATATATTATACCGGCTAATTAATAGTTTGTATCGTTTTGTTGGCAAAAAAAGTATAAAAAATCTTTAAGAAATAGTATAAAACAAACGTGGATTAACGTGGGTTGTTGCTTCGTTAATTTAATATTGATTTGAAGCAAAAATAAGTTTTATAATTTCATTACCAAATGAGAAGTAAATAAACATAATGGGTCTTAAATTTATATAAAAAATATAAAAGTAACAAATTAAACAATATTAAATAAATATAACATCCGAGTATGCACCAATTGTATCGTACAAAAACATGAATTACTCGTGCCACCACGTGCTCCAGTTAGTATTAAATAGTTCCTTTGACGTTCCTCAAATCTTAAATTAATTTAATTTGGAGCAAGTTATAGCCAGATCTCTCCGAACTGTAGCTTAATGAAATCCGTGTCTGTGTCTTGCGGAAGCATCCCATTCATACTAGACTTTTTAATTATAAGGATAAACTCCTGTGAGAGAAAAGTTTCTTTTTCACGAAATAGCAGCGAAACTGTTTAAAGGCTAGCACTAAGATATTAAGGTACTTGAAAATGTAGATGGGTTTTCGAGACTCTGCATTAGAATAAAAAGACCCAAAAACACTAACAATAAACTAGTGTTTTGTGGCATGATTACTTGGTTGTCAAAACAAATAAAATATCATGTTTATCAAATACAAGCGTCAGACGTTCACAAAACGATTTCCAGATAAAAAAGAGGTAAAATTGTATCATGAATATTATTTGAGACGTCTCGTATCTACATAATTGATATTTAAAGTTGATTTGTAAAAAAGAACTTTAAAATCGCATTCAAATATTTATAACAATATCGATACATTAAAAATGGATGCCGTTTACTCACTTCACTGACACGAGAAATATTAAGTACGACAGCTTCATTTAAAAGCACATATCAAAATATTGATTGTCCATTAATAATTTTCCTTTAACAATATAATTAATATCGTAATTGCTATTAATTGAACCGCGATGCTATCGTTAAATGTGTTTGTTATTTTAGCGAATAAAATAACAGATGAAGCAGTAATGCTATTTAAAAAAAATGAAATAATGTTATTTTACTACTTGTTGTTTTAAAAAAAGTGTTTCTTATAAAATCATAGATTGAAGATTTGTTCGCACATAACAATATGGTCTCTATAACGTAATGTAAAGGAATAACAGTAGTAGTATTTTGGTGGAAAAAAAATGAAAATGTTCAAGTAGGTACGCACATAAATCTAAAAAAAAAACAATAAACGTGAAAGCATAAATACGCAATTACTATCAACAAAGTAGCACTTGTTGTATCGAACCTTAATATATTTAGGATAATATACGACGCGCTATCATACCTGATAAGGGGGATTTGTATAGGCTCAATATCGGCTCTGACATCAGTGGGCCGCTGGGTTCTGAAAGTAAATGTATGTATGTGTATCTCACACTGAAAACAATTTATTACACCAACTACGGCGAAATTAACAAAAAAAAAAAGAAAATTTTCATTACAATAGTTCTAGATATTCGTATTTGAATATTCATTTGAATATAACTAGTATTCAGTATTACGAAAACAAAAGACTGATAACGCTGAACTTGAAAGTAAGCTTCTGTCCTTGAAGTCTTAAAGGCGTTATACTCTACAAATGTATCGGATTAAATGAGCGTAGACGCTCGTGGTCTACGTTGCTACGTCGTAGCAAGGTTAGTCTACAGCTTTACGTGCTACACAGATTCTGAGCTAAATTATAATTTGCTTTAGTTTTAGGAAATAACGTTAAATTTACTCTTGTTAGACTAATTATAACATTAATGTTTACTACGCGGTATTTATCATGTTAACATTTAAAAAAACGTTGCTTTACATTCAATAAACAAGATTTTTCAAAAAGTAATAAGATAATTGTTACAAAACAATAATTTTAACAAATCAAACATTTCGCCGTAGTTGGTTAAAACATAATATTAAAAGAATTTCCATGATTTTTACACGTTACCCACTCATCGTGTTATCGTAATACAAAATGTTCGATGCTTATCTCACGAGGTATGTATGTACCCATACATGTATGGCCACGATATTATCATATCTGTATTTATTACCTTGTATTTATAACCACAGGCTTATACACAAAAAGGTACTTTACTTTTTGCCATGTTTGGGCCTCACGACATTGTCTGATTTGTGACAAAGATTTCGTTGCACTTTAATTGTTTACTTTGTTTTTTTAGACCGCCTAAATCGTATTGTACTACTAACCATTTTGTTTATTTCAATTTTTTATATAATCTAAAACACTTCACGAAACACTTTAGTTAATCAATACGCAATATCGATTTATATGCGGTTTCTATAAATATTCTAGAACTGCTTTATAATAATACGCGACACTATTTTTTTATTTCACACAAATATCACTCAATCTTTATAAACACTCATAATCACTAACAGTTAATTCCACTGCCATTCTCACTCACAATAACACCATTATTGTTATTAAAAATCCGTCCTTCATCATGCCCCTGCCCTTATCCCAATTTTTACTTGGGGTCGGCGCAACACGTCCTCTAGACATGTTGCTTAAAGTTTTGGCTATGGTTTTATAGTCGGCCGCCTGCCTGACACTAACCCTCTTTGGGAATGCGATTGTTGGTTGTTTACCCGCCACCATTCGGGTGACCCAAGGTGGTTGGTACAGGGCACTGGGTCTTAAGGTCCATTAGTCGCCTTTTACGACACCCAGTGGAGGATATGGGGTGGTGCTATTCTTTATATCCGGACACCACACGGACGGATTAAAAATCCGTCCTTATAAAACTTTATTCCGTAATCTATTTGACCCTTTTAACAAGTTTTCGTAAAGATGGGTCCCAGCTAAAACGCTTTGTCGAACCAAACACGGTGGATATCTTCGATTTTATCAAGGTCCCCCGAGTCCTTTTTAGAGCAAAAAATGGACGTACACAGAATAATAGATTACAGAGAACTCATTTATTTATCGTACACTATAAAGTAACTTTATCGAATTTAAAAAGATTTTTCGATCTTAATTTTAGAACAATCCAATTATATGATCCACTTTAAATAATAATTATTTCTCACTTTTTTGTTACACTTCAATATATTACCAAAATAACCACATTTTTTATAAAGTTCAAAGTAACTATATTTTTCCATCGTTTGGCTGCAATCATAACACTTATTCTAACAAGACTCGGTCCAGTCGCATCTGCCAAGAAACTCGGCACGAATTATTGGTTGATGCATCCGTTACATTTAAATAACTTTATCTTAATTGAAATCTTATTATGAAGATTTAGTAGGAAAACATTCACTTTGGCGATAACGTTGTTTTGTTATTAGATTTCATGATTGCATTGGTTATACGAAACCGTATCGAAATATCGTTTAATATTTTCCTGTCATATTTTCACAAGTTTTTACGTTTTCTCTTTGTAAATTTGCTCATTCACCGAAACAGAAATATACATCTTGTTTATTTTAGAGCTTTTTATAACACAGTTTTTATTTATTTACACTTATGAGTCACTTTCACTTTCAAATCACACTTTAACGAGAACTCTACAATTTAATTTTACACAATCCACACGCACTTCATAATATGTATAACCACTGACCTAATAATTATTACGTTTTGTTGTCCACAACACACCGTTAATTACCAAAAGTTTATTTATAAACAGTTTCCTGCAAAATTTAGAGGAGTCCCTAATTAATTTTGAGGTCAAATATAGTTAGTAGAGCCATAAATTTCGGACGAACTTTAGAGTCGGTAGGCTAAACTGAGATAGGTACATCGGACTACATTTAACACAAAATTACCTTCAAAAATAATTTTGATTAAAACTCTTTTTTTATTTGCATATGAATGATTTTTGGCAAAATATTTGGTAAAAAGAAAACTTTTTTTATTATGTTTCTTTCTCATTTTTTGTTATTAAAACAGAAATTCTTAGTACCGGTTTACAGTTACTTCATATTTCCCGGTAAGAAAATATAATTTCATATTAGCGATGAGAACCACGACCACTTAAAGTCTAAGTCCTCTAGACAGGCTGCTTTTAATTTCAAATATATTTCTTTACATTTCCCTAACGTGTCTGCAAACTCAAGAAAGCTTTTAAGCCTTTTAAACACATTTCCATACCGTCACTTCAACTTAACATGGCATATTTTTAGTTCGTACATAATGTTTTTAATACAATATTACTTTTTATTATTGTTCCCTTCTTACATTTTTCTAATGAATTTATACTTGTTAGGTTTTTGTATCTGTAAGTTTTCATTTGTTTTTTTTTGTTATTGGTCACAAATCGGACAATGTCGGTGCTAATGGTTGCTGAAGTCGTGATACTAAGTTTGGGGTAACGTGTAACAATTCGTGGAGTTCGAACCAAACTTCAGAACTTACCTCCGCATATGAGAGACATCGAGGTAATTTTTTTAAATATATTTATTTATAAAATCGACTAAGTAAACTTTTTTTCTATACTTATTTTATTTATCTTTACTAACTAGCGCATCTAACTCGAAGCTTGGCTATTATAAGAGATTTTTAAATTCTATACTTAGAGGCGTGAAGGCATGAAATATTAAACTTTGTACTGGCGATAAGTATCGTTAGCGCTACTACTAGTATATCACTTTTTAGAATAAAAAATGGCACTAAAAAGACACGATTTATAATCGATTTTGTTACACAGCAATAACCGCCGCCGAACGTCAACTCACAAAACACAATTAATTTTATTTAATATAATAATTTATTTAATTATATCGACGTCGAAATGAATACATCAAAATGTGAACTAAATACACCAAACAGGTTTAACGCGTGGGTATCATAAGTGTGCGTTCATATTGGCTTGTTATTATTGTTGTTTACGCGCGTGGTTTCGCGTTTGGCCGGAGCGGCGAGCGTGTGGCGCGGCCGTCGGTGGCTCTGGACTGGTGGCGGTGTCGGCGTGACGTCAGCCCACACTCAGCCTCGCGACGCCAGCGCGCATGCGCACGCACGCACACATGCGCCACCAACACGCACGTGTCTACGATTGACAGATAATGTGCCGAACCAAAACTTAGTTATATGCAACTTTGGAATTGGAAAAGAACCTTAAATTACAATTAAACTGTAAAATGCTAAAAGTTAACAGACTTAGAATAAGTTAATTTGCTACATTAAAGTTTCAGAAAACTTATTACAACTCACACCTTCGCAAAAATAGTTTGCTTATTGACGAAAACAAAAAATGGTTGTGTTGTCAAAACTTATGAAAATATAAACAAAAATAATATTTAACTTAGCGCAACATTGACTCAGAGCACAATTTATAAACAACAACTTTATTTAAATATCACATTTTTTAAAAACAAAAGTGTAAAAATGAGAACTAGCATTGATAAACCAAATTGAAACATTATACCTAATCACGCGAAGAAATACTAAAACTATATTTATTACTAATTAAAACGTTGTTTAGTCATTCGTTTGCTTCAAAGGCCCAAATAAAGTAGAGAAACGAATTTGTTAAGAACCAAGGCACATCCTTTCTTAGACCTTGACCGTTCGAATAGAGCCACGCACGTAGAGTCGTTACAAAGGGCATTATTAACTACCCAAGCCAGCCCGACACAGCTCTACATAGTAGAGTCCGATAGAGTAATGCGTATTTTTTCTATTAGTTTAGTTTGTACTTTATTGATATATCAAGGCTGGTACTTTTATTTGTTGGGAAGATGAAATGGGGCATTTTTCAGGTGATTTGTTGTATACTTATCGTTTCTTAAGAATGTATGTTTATAATTTTATTAGTCGGTAACCTAATACACAGTTTCATTTTCAACAATAAAAAATGTCAAGGAAATTATTATTTTTGATAATATTGTAATCAGTTTCCTCAAATAAAAAAAATAGTTTTTTAAATTATGTTTTGTAATAGGTTCAATTTCAAAATAGAGTTGTTAGTTACAAAAATAATAAAAAAAGGCTATTTGCATTTGCCATTATTTGCTCCAAACCATCGTATTCATATAACATCAAATAGATTTTATTGAAATTATTTCTTTCGATATACAATATTAAAAATCCTATTACTATTCTCGTCGTCTTTGTCAGGTTAAGGTCAGAATATAAATAAATCGAATTCGCGATAGCCTCGCACGTATTAAATCGGACTTCAAAACCTCTGGGACCCTTGGGATTGTGCTCAATAAACGGTAATAGGTCCCTTTTAAATGGAACTTATAACTGCCTTTTTAAGAGAAACCTGAAATATAAATGGTAAGCTAAAGTAAGAAGGATTTGATTAAAAAGAAACCATTCATCTATACTAATATTATAAAGAGGTAAAGTTTGTGAGTTTGTATATTTGGATGTTTGTCGGCGCTAATCTTCAAAACTACTGAACCGATTTTAAAAATTCTTTCACTGTTAGAAAGCTACATCATTCCGAATTGCCATGGGCTATATGAAATCACCCTACTTCTCTCGGTTATCTTCAAATAAGGATATTAGTCAAGTAAGTCGGAAAAAAATTACCGCTAAATCACTTTTATCGCATACGCTGCCGAAATACTCAAGTATATATGAATACTATGTACTACGAAAATGTAGGGCTCCAATAGACCTACAAAAAAGTTCGCGATGTCCTATATCTATCTTTTAGGGGAAATCCATGATGAGGCTAAACAGATAAAGAAAAATAAGACATGTTTTCTGAGCATGATTTTAGTACTACCATATTAATTCTTACGTCTAAAACTTACTTTAAAAAAAAGGTCATATCATGGAGATAATATTTCGATACCTCCCACGTAAGTTGTTGTAACCCACAAAAATGACATTTTGATTTTTTGCTGAAAAATATCCTAATATGAACCATTCTATCGATTTAAAGTGAAAAAACAACAAAAACACTATTTTTAAAGGATTTGTCAGACGTATAATGTTGTATTTTTCAAACGCGAACGGAGTACACCGTTGTATATGCCTATACAATTGTGTACGCGGGGCGCGCGGCAGGTAAAATCACACGTATTGGTCACATACAACAGACTACGCCGGACTTTCAACCGGCCGCCGCACATTGCAATCGCTTACATTATTTGCTAATTTATTGACGTAATTAGTTTATTTCTTATTTGTTATATTGTAACGTGCAAGTATTATATTATCACGAGGGCGTAGAATATGTGACTTACTCAATAATGCGAATATTAAGAAGCCAAAACTCCGATACACCCACTGAAAAGGGCAATATTTTATTAAATGAAATAGAATTAAACAGTTTTTCTGACTCAAACCTACAAAATATTAATGTCAAGTTTCTTTTTGTACTATTTTAGTCTCATGATTTGGATTACTAACACTTTTCATGGTGGCACCAACCTAAACTATTGTATAGATTACTTACAACAATATACGCCGGTGAGCATTCATCGAAAATGTTGTATGTAATACATACAACATTTTACGTTTCCGTTGAAGTTAATAATTTTATTGTATCTAATACATACATCGTTTTACTTCGGAAATCGTTCATTAAAATGTAGTTGTATAGTGAAATACTATATTTTACGTTGGATTTACTTCTCTTTTTACTTAAAACTAGATTCCGCGCGCGGCTCCGCCCGCGTGGTGCGTTAACTCGCAATAAAAAGTTACATTACATACATTTCTTCAAAAAGGTGATAGCGTACATGCTCTAATAGAACGTTCGTCCAAAAAAAAACGTATTTATACACCCTTTGAATGGTTTAGCTCGGCTAGATGGGCGAAACAGGAGGGAAAACCATATAACGTCATAGAAATGAAGCATACAGATTTTTAATAACTATAAAACACTTTTGATTGGTCGTAATTGGTTTAAAAATGTAAATGAGAACGTAGTTAGATGGAATAAAATAAAAGAAGTAAGAGTATGTGCAGAAGATCCTTTTAAAATTATGTATCGGTACGATTTGGCAGATATTAATGCTATGACAACTGCTCTTAATACCAATACCCGTAGACGCTAAAGGAATAGCATGAGTGAGCTATGCCCCTTGTGTTCCAACCGTCTTGCCATAACTAAAGCAAAATATGACGACTTAATGAACCTGTGTCGTACTGAAATTATTCCAGCTACGTATCACGACTTTTTCAGGCATTTATCTTTCGTTGCTGGCGTTAATAATGACATTGAATTTTCTGATTCAGAATTATAGACATTTGTCTTTTCCAAATATTTCGTTTATTTCTCTTTTTCTATATTGTTTTTGATTAAGCATCTCAGGTTTTAATATTGATCTTATAAAAATAATATTAATTTGTTTTAAATTGTTTTGAGGCTCCCATAAAAGCTAATTTTAGGTATGTTAAGTTGACAATTTAAAACAATTGTTTTTATTTTAACTCCCATTATCATAACCCAATAAGTACATGCCAAAAATTATAAATGGTTACCAAATTACTAGGTACTTTGATTTTAAGCTGGTCTCATATAATTAAGTTCATATTTTTATTTTTTATAGTGATGTTGATTTTTGTAGTTCTATTTTATTAGTTCTTAAGAAGAGTTTGTAACGCTACCATTCTATAACTTTGTATAATTGTCTTTTGTATGATTGTTATATTATGTTGAAACGTTTTCGATTATTCAGCAATAGAAGCAGTCATTTAATAAGGGTTTAAAAGCTCAGTATTTTATTTTCAAAGATTTTCTGATTAGGTCTTAACACTGATGTGATTTCTAAAAAAAATAACCTTAATAACATTTCTTTTTTATTTATTAACCTAAAAAACTAATCACTGTCAAATTGTACCTTTGAATTCTGTAACTAATGTAAATATTATAACCACATACAACAGAGTAAGACTTATGTTTTTCAATGTATACTGTTGTAACTATCATATACCACAAGTGATGCCATCTGGGCGCCGCGGTATAATGTTGTAAGTATCAGATACAACAGCTGGCATAGCTTCTTTTCCGGAGTAAAATGTTGTATGAACAATATCTCCGTAAATAAACAAATTACTTAAAATATCTTTTAACGTAGTTAAGAAGATTATTATATTACATTTAAATACGAAATTTTAAAAAGATCCAACAATAAATGCAGATTGTGGGTTGATTTGAATCTTTAAAACGCTCTCCTGTAAAATTGCAGTTTTGGAGATACAACAACTTACGTGGGAGGTATCGATTTGTTTTTTACAGTTTATAAATCGGATGAATAGTTTCTGATATATCGTGAAATTAAAAAGTACGCACGAATATTTTTTATATTATTGCACGACGGCACGCGGCTCTCGAGGCGAGTTGCAGTGAGGGGCGCGGGACTAGGTACCACAACGGGACTTGCGATCTTTTCAGAACTTCTTTCGCTGTATATTTATGTTTATTTCTTAAAACTAAGTTATTTTGTTTAATTAGGTACTTTTTTATTTATACTTAACTTCATATCTGTTTCTTTTCTATTATAACTTCTTTGTATTGTATTTTTTCTCAGTCATTCCTATAGGTATACATTTATGTACGTAGTTCGTCATATCTACCTTTACGTATATCTATACTAATATTATAAAGCTGAAGAGTTTGTTTGTTTGAACGCGCTAATCTCAGGAACTACTGGGTCGAATCGAAAAATTCTTTTTGTGTTGAATAGACCATTTATCGAGGAAGGCTTTAGGCTATATAACATCACGAAAAAACGTGGAAAATTATTCAATCTTGAGGGCTTCCGCTGCGTGCGCTCCGAAAACGGTTCAAGATACCAAAAATATATGTATAAAAGAATTATTCCTATTGAAATGATCTAAAAAAATGTCCAGGACAGTATATGTCTATCTTTTAAGATTAACTCACTAGATCCGTTTTAATGGTAATCAAATTCGGTCGAAATTAATGCATTTTAATATATTTATAAAGCTATAATTTATAAAGCTAAGGAGGTTGTCCGCAAAAATAAAAGATGCCCAAAATAATTATTCCACGCGGACGAAGTCGCGGGCACAGCTAGTTTAAGATAAACGTGATATTTTTTTAATTATTCATTATAATATAAATTTAAAATATCTCAATTAGAAAAAAAAACCTTTTTTTCTTCTTAGCTATCAATATTATGATGTACTAAACACGTTTTCGAAGAAATTCAGTAAAAATATTTGTATTCTGCACATTGTCAATAAAACAATTCCTTAACAATAACGACACTAATAACAATTCTCGTCCCTTAAAGACGCGAAAATAAAAATAAAAATATCAAACACGTAGTTGTCTGTCCGACAAAACGGTTAATAAAATGTCTACAGCTGCTACGGCGCTACGAACGCGTAGCACATTGCTACGATACAGTTGAATGAACTTTTTCTCCGCTCTAAATTATTATTGATGGCCTTAAGCCGTTCTATTGTTTTGTCTTTAACTATATGTCACATTTGAGCCATTAATTTATATTATCGTCAGCTGCTACATGCATACACCGTATTGTCTATATTTCAATAAAATTTATAACTTACATTTTACGACTACAGCAAATTAATTTTTATCACCTTTTGCAACATTTTATTCAATATACTTTAAAATAAAGTCACGTACGTCAAAACTACTATAGCACACAAATAACAATATTTGAAATACATATCATTAAATTCAAATAGGTTTATTATTGAATAGTTCGGCCTTGAATAATACTATGAGTCCATTTAATAAGAAGTCAAATCAATCTATTCAGACATATTTCCGAAAACTCATTATGACCATTTAACACTAAAATATAAGTACCTCGTATCTGCACAGGTGGTGCCACCTACACCAGTTTTGCGTTCCCTTCCATTAAGCTAACTACATTACACTTATATCACGTCGTTTGTCCGTATGTCACGCACGCAATCCCAGGAGCTAGCGAAGATCAATAAGGCTTTTAATGAAATTTTCTTATTACCATTCTGTGTTATGGCATTGAGGAGTCAATTGTGATGGAATAAAATAAATACTATGGTAATTAAGTGGAGGTCGTTAGATAAATGATAGATAAGTTGGTAAAGAAATATAAATAAACTTTAATATTTGAAAAATTATCAAATCTTCAAAAAAATAATGTGTGTTTCATTTTGTAATATAATTATTAATTGTTTTATCGGATAATGGTAATCAATTTACTGTCATTGAGGTTCAACCTTTGAAATTCATAAATAAATAAAAATTTTATGATTACACTGACTTATAACCATCTTAAACTTATTCCATTTTCTTTCATTGCTTATCAACAGTTAGCACTCCCCAACATACACACACAACAAACGTACTCAAGAGGGGTGAGCAAAGATCATAGCGGGTCGCAGATCGGGTCGGGCGCAATCAAGCGCCCGTCAATCAGCTACCAGCCTTACGTAATTACCTACAGTCACGTGTGGCCAGTTATACTTACACATGCATGTGTGAGTGCAACTACTAACAGAAATACACACATGTGTGCGTAAACCTCTCATGTACGAATGATATCTCTCAACTGTGTGTGTGTGTGTAATGTTTTGCTTATGCTTGTGTGCGTTTGTCGAATTAAGTGTTCGTGTGTGTGTGTAGCAGATACGGAAAGTCAAGGAGAGTTGTGTGTTTTTCATTTGTTTATGTTGATAGTGTGGTGAAAGTGTGTCAGTTGAATTTTGGATTTAATTTCCCTTGAGACTTTTCCTATAATTTCATTTCTTCCTTTTGTTAATGTTTATGTTGTGGTTACAAGAGGAGAGATTAGACTGTGTATGTTAACAGTTACAGAGTATGTTGGCATATAACTTTTTAAAAGAAAATCAAGCAGTGATTAATAATATATGCGAACATAAGTCTCAAATCTTTTTAGTATCGTTTTCAGTTATTTCAATTTCGCTTATAAAATTTAACTTAAAGTTTGATACAAATGTATCCAAGAAATACTAATCCCACTATTCCTAGTTCAGGCCATAACATTTGTAAGTGGTATTGACAAATTCGGTAGTACGCACACGTTCTCTCCTCTTGATTCTGATTACGTTGTTTGAGGGCACATGACAATGACGTCGTAACACTTTCGAGGGTCGATCGTATTTGTAGAGGTAAAGGCTTTGTTTAATAGGGACGGATTAACGAAGAAATTCTCAGCTTTGTTTAAATATTTGATTATTAGGTGTGGTGTTGTTTTTAATGAAATTGGAGTTACTTAGGATTGGTATATAAAATGTTATGAGTCCATTAACTTTGCAAATTGTTTATTAATGAAAATGTATTTATTAATGTAGCCCAACATGTGCCCCATAAATCTGATTCTATACTGTTATCACTTAAAAGAATACAACGATATACTCTCTTAGCTATCACGGTCAGATACACCTCATCTTTTGATCTAGCTATCTCGTTCGTGACTAATATCTATTCTGAGAAAACCCAAGCAAAACAAAGATGACGCATTGTGTCTTACGTCAGACTGTAATAATATCTGTTAAAGGCTCTCCTCTCACTTATACGCCACAGGCCGCCTACAGCTTGTGACTCCTGTAGCCACAATGCTTACTACAAAGTACTATTCTGATCTTTTTGACATGTCGGCGCTAGTATGCATTTTGATATAAACCACTCTGATGCAAAGTAAAGCCTGTATAAGACACAATTACTTGTATTTTCTCGCTTTTACAGTTCAAATAATTAACTAACTGATGTCGCAAAGACGAGATTCCTACAAAACAGAATTTTTGAGATGTGCATAACAATATCGTAAATGAACTAAGTAATAAGTGAAGTAGGTAGTTAAATAAAGACTAAAACTATTTGATTAACTCTAAACTGCACACGAGCAATATAAAGTAATTATTTGCTATCAAAACCTCTACATTCCATCTAAAGCCTCTATAAGACGTGAGTTATTAACAAATGTTGTTATTATCAGGCTTAATTATGCAGCTAGCGTGAAAGTAGGTTAGTCGTATCGAGATCTAAGCCGTTGCTACGCAATAATACCGCTGAAATATTGCAACGCATAATTAGTGACAGGACTAGCAATCACGGTGGGAAGTGATTGCTGGGTGTTCGTCCTCCTGCTGTGATTATGTTTGTGGGTAATTGGAACTGTATTCTTGTATATCTCGGTGTTTTTGTTATATTTTATACAGTTTTGGTGACCAATGGCTTGATGGAAACTAGAAAGAATCTAACATTAAAAGAAATGGAAATTCTGCAAATAGGATGAATGTTATGATTTTATATGTCATTTTTTTTAATTTAATTTCGCCGGATTTCGCATTTTCTAACTAGCTACTCTGAGAAGAAACATCGAAAAACTCTCAGGGGTCATCGTCTCTTTTGAAATCTAGTCTAAACAGTAGAATTTATTATAGATAATGGATATGGAAAATGCCTGATAACTTAATTAACCATCTTTGTTTTGGTTAGTTTTTTTCGGAATAGTGTTTGACATAGTTATCTGTTTTAAAGAAATAAATACATGAGCTATTTATATTCACATATAAAATTAAACAATAACGTTAAGAGATTATAAAGCCAATTTTTATAAAAAAAATCATGAAATTAAAATTAAATCTTCTTGATCAGTAAGCTAGACTATGTGGAATACATAAGAGGGCAATAAAATAGAAAAAAGACAAATAATCAAGAACTAAACAGTTGTCGCGGCTCAACAATCCATTCTAATAGAAAAAATTCTTAAAGCTCTCCTTAATATCATTGTTTAGTCTCGCGTAAACATCTTAATAGTTACTTTTTGCCAAAAAATAATACGAAACGAGGTCGATCAGGTCGGACGCATAAAAATTAACGTCACGAGCAAATCTGGCTAATATCCAAAATACGATACTGTCTTTGAATATATTTTGAGAGACTCTTGAATTGTCTTAAAGTTTTTGGTACATTTGTACAGATTTGGATAATTTTTAACTAAGACTGTAGAGCTTTTAATCAAAATTTTGTATTAATTAAATGAAATCTGCGTGTATTTTTCCACGATTTCATAAAAAAAATACGTGAGAAATTGCTAAGCGAAACAGGTTAAAGAAAATTAATTAAACGACTGTCATGCATGGCTTAAAGAAAAGCTCGCCTTACATATTGGAGTGGTGCTAGAAAAAATATACTCTGTACAATTTACTCTACAAGTTGTAGCCACCTACGATCCGTAGCGCTACGATACTACGACGCTACGGTATCGCAGGTATAAAATGGGTCAATTGCTTTCGTATTTTTAAGGTCATATTATTTTAAATTTTACGTAGAGTTCTTTAGGAAATTTGAGTGCTTAGTCCCATTTCCTTATATTTTTATCGAAAAAATGGAACGCCATAATGTTATGTGTTACAGAATTTCAGTTTTCAATTTTGTAAAGTGCCTATGGATGTCTCAATTTTACATCCCATTTGCGAGGCTGATCTTTTAGTACCTATATCTGTATATTGGCAGGTACAAGTTACAAAAAAAACTAGTATACTTAGTAACGAAATTTTTCAGTGTATATGAATGTTTTTCTGCTGGTTACATCAGATTCTAACCAGAAATAGATTTATGTGATTGTAAAAACACGACTTATTACTTAATGTGTCAGGAAATTTAAATATTTTAAGTGATTAATTACACGACTCTACAAAATGTACGATCGCGTGATCTTTAGTTTTGTGATGGCGTTAGAAGAAATGAACTCTCTTATAATGCAGTTGAGTTCATTTTACAATACTGCCATCATTTGCAAGGTGTTTTCTCGAGCCTTTAGGGGACTTACGTGGAGACAAGGGTCCGTTACGCAAGGGCCGTAAGAGGATATTAATCTTACATGTAGGACACTAAATAATATATAATACTAACTTTGTAATTGTTGAATTTAATGAATATGTGAACGGGAATAGTATGGCATTTTCATGAGGCCTTCATGCAGTACTGGTTATATTTTGGCAAAGTTTTACACCAAGCAAACCCTAATGTCAAGAACATTAGAATTTATAATAATGCAAAGAATTTAAAATATAAACTATGAAGTGAGAATGATACAAGGACAAGAAAAAAATAAAGTTTGAGTGTTTTTATTATTTCTATGAATATTGTCTCAATCCCTTGTAATTATTATACAGAAAGCGCTGCAGAACAGATTACTTTTATTTAATTGTCAAAAAAAACTATAACGTTTAAGCGATAGGCTTAAATTTTCTAAAACATCCATTATACAATGTATTGTCGTGTCGGCATCGGTTTAAGAAATCTTTATCTTATTGGACCCTCCTACAAGTATTAAAAATTAATTCCATGATTTACCTTATAGACCTAGATACAAAATAAAACGTTATATTATCTAAAGAAAAAATAAACCCTACCTGCTTTATCTTAAAATATTAATGTTAAATTTAAAGCCTCAAAAATTGTAAGGAGAAATATAATTACATGGTCTGTTACAAAAGCGGTTACATACACTCGGTGAGCACCAGTTTTCGTCCAATCGAGCAGAAAACGTGGGTTGATTTTTTTTATCTTTACTTCTCTTTAGCCCACTCCCGTTGTTCTTTGAACCGGCCTATTCGTTCGTTAACGTACCCGTCAATTTTGCATTTTTATATTTAACAAGCAAAAAATCTGAGGTTTAGGAAATTCGACCTTATTACAAAGGACTAAGGTTTTCTAATGAGGAAGTAAACGTTGCTTGACTTTTTTCTTTTATGTAAGATTTTGCGATTTTTAAACTCGTTATGAAGAAAACGGTTTCGTTTTAATTATTATTTGAATTAAAATATTCATTTCCTTGGAAAAAAAACACTTTGTTCGCCTTTGTCTCGATTGTGCAAAGATGAAAAACTTAAGCAAGAATTATTACTCGTGTATAAAAGACTATTCAGGAAAAACATAGTCAAAATAGTTTAAACCTACGAAATTTCTGTTAAAAAAGAACGTGCTGCAGGCGAAAAATTTACAGACAAGTGTCATGTGCACAAACGAAGCTTAACTCGGTTATATATTTCGTAGGAAAGAAAATTCTTCAACAACTACAAATGTGTTTTACAAACATGTGTAGTGTAGGTGTTTTAATCCAAAAATCAGGCACGAAATAAAAATATTGGAATAACATTTTACTTTTCTGAAAATAATAGTTATTTTTAGTAAGTATTCATAAGAGGGCTAGTTAAAATATTTGTAATAGTTTTACTTTATAATTACAAAAAAATATATAATTACTACTACTTTTTAATTACAACAATATCATTATTTCGTTTAGAAATGAGCAGATAAATTGGAGTGAGTGTAACAAATTATACAGGTAACCAAAACATACTCGTACATCGTAACCAAACTATAAAATAGTTTGGTTGCGATACTTGCTACAAACGGTAGTAAGATAAATAATTTGATCGAGAAATAAACAAAGTTGAGGGATATTTAATGTCATGAGTTAAAATCATTAACTGCGGTGTACTTAACGAATATCATAAACATTTTTTTCTGTACCTATTATTCAGTGACTCATCATAATTGATGTCATAATACATACAATCTACTCTAAGCTACATTTATCATGAAGCGTTTCTTAACGACATCTTCAGAAAACATAATTCTATCCCCTGCCTCCAGTTTATATGCACCTGCGACTAAAATAATAGTATCAAGTAATAACAATGGCCCAAGTTTTGACTCTTATGTCATTTATGGTTAGGAACTTTGAACTAGCTCTTGTAAGTTGTGCGTTGTTGTGAAATCTAATGCACTTTGAGTATACGAAGACAAAGCTGAGATGATCGTTATTTTGCTATCTAAGAGGAGGGTGCGATGTAGAGTTATGTAATTAAAAAACTTTTATACCTAAAATAATTATAGAGTCGAACTTATACGAATAGATTAAAATTATGAAACGATTTCATGGTAATACATGCTTTAGCTAAGTATAACTGCTACGTACTTCGTTATGTTTATAAGAATCAGAAAACAATAACGAAAACAAAATGGTTACGAGCAACCCAAACAATTAATTTAGGTTGCCATAATCACACAAAAATACATAATTCGAACTCGAACAAACCAATAAATTCCAACAAACTTGGGCAGAGACCCTTCAATACCCGAACCTTAATAAACCCATATACATAAAACAAAAGCTATTTAAAAACACATTAAATCAGAACACCATGGGGCACGGCACGAGACGCCATTTTAATATCTCCATAACAAAAGGGGTGAGAATTTATAGTACAAAATTCTATACTTAAGGAAGCCGCCTTTTTCCTGTCACCCTTGATAAATATAAGTGTCCTTTTCGTGCGGAACCATTATTAAATTTTATGTCCCAGCCCTTCACAATACACCCACTTATTGTAATTGCAATGTTCAAATATTAATGACTAAGGTGTACCCTGTTATGTGTCAGTTGTAATTATAATTTTGGGCTTGTTAATTGCTTGAATACCTTTAATTGTATTTAAAGGTCAAAGGAGAGTCGCTTCGCATAAATCTTACGACTACGCAAGTACGCCGTGAATGGGTTTTATGAATATTGTATGCAGAAGTTAAAGATCAGAGGGATTAAAATGGCTATTATGATATTGACCGTAACTGTTAATTTCAAGTTAATGAATGCCTATTATTTAGCAACAAAACAATAATCTTTTTTATCCTTTTCGACATTGTGTTACGGAGAGAAAAGAGTCTATTGTCAGCATTGTTCTAGTTATTTGTAAAACACAAAATCCTCCGAAAACTTTCCAAAAGGAAATCTGAGTCTACATTAGCACGCAAGTCCTCGTGCCGACCGCGTTTATTAAAAGTTCGACCAAAAAGGCTTCAACCCAACAACTTCAAAACAAAGTTAATGAAACCATAACATTTCCTTTCTATTCTTAGTGGTCTTGAAAAAGTCTTGCTAACACCATACTAAAAATCATTACACAAATACCTAGCATAATGAAGGCAGTCGAAACTGTACACCCGAGTACCGTCACAAACAACAGGAAAACACGAAACTCTACAAAAACGAACAAAAGTGTGTCCGCGACAAATTTTTCACTTGGCGTCATAACACCGTTTGCGTGTGACTGTACAAATAAAAATGTATGGAGCCGAAACTTGAAAAGCGTTGCAACCGGCACGCGAGGAAAAAACGATGAAGCTATTTTTCTGGATTGTGTTACATTGATGTATGTGTGCGGTGTTTGTTGTTACGACCGTTTTATTACAAGGCGCGGTGCACTCTGGTTTGGACGTGTAACGGAATTAAGTGAACACGCGTTTTTATAATGTAACTCGAATATGATTTTCTTTGGGCATTTAGCTGTGGTATTTTTTTTTGTTTTATGTTTCATTCACAAAACTTAAAAATATGCGCTTAAGTTTACTGATGCTTCACTCTTTCAAATTTGAATGAAAATTTTACGTAAAATAATAATGATTATTTGGAGATATAGGTTTAACAACATTGTATCCTCAATCCACACCAACCAAAATAGAGGTACCTATACAAAAACAGAAAATCAAAGCAAACAATAAATAAAGTACACGAGTCACGTCACCCAAAGATTATGGTGGGACGAAGAGTAATAAAAAAATACGAATCACGCTGCGCCGTGACATGACGTCACACGTGTGACATACGTCACAAGCGTGACAACACGTTACCTGGGGCGATTGTTAAAAAGGTGTTGGATTTGACACGTTTTTACGACACTGGAAATGGATGGTCCATCTCATGACTTCTATTTATCGACGCTACTAAACCAGTGAAAGTGATGAAAAAAAAGATTAAAGTAGGCAGTAAATAAATCCACTTGATTTTATTTAGCTATCAAAAAAATGCCTGACATCCACAAGATACTGATTTTTTTATTCGTGTGTACAACCATTTTTTAGCACAGAACTAAGCGTAAAATTTGCAAAGTAAGCCTAAATTCACGTAATTGAAAAATATTTTGTAGATAGATGGATTATTTTAAAATTCATCAACCACAAATTATTAAAAAGAAAATGTAGTGTATAAATAATAGTATTTATTTTATTTCTGCGTATAAAAATAACATCATTTTACTTTTTTCTCGTGCAAGCACTTTAGCTAAAGATGACACAGCACTCAACCAATACAAGCTATCCAACCATAATATTTATCAGTCTGGGTCCAACAATAGAACAGAAGCAATTCAAGCTCCATTTAGCAACAGTTGTGTAAAGAGAACCGTTGCAAAATACCGATATATCATGGGAACAGCGTATAGTTGAAACACTCCAAACACCGATAAGTAAGTGTACGTTGACTTTTACAACTTACTGAGATAAACAGCCGATGCAACTTGTTTTCACCTATAGATCACGGTGAGGTTTTATTTGATTTTATTATTCTGATGGTTTTTTTTCTTTATAATATTGGAAGTTTGCCGTCACCAGAAAGTAGCGATGATATAGAGTGATATTTTTATACGTTTAAATGTATAAGTAGTACCTGTATTTTAAATTAAATTAACCACATAAATGTATCATCGTTTTCTGAAAAAAAATACTCTCCTAATAACAAAAGCATAAAAGACACGATCCCTATAATGTTGTCTCATTTCCACCGGTTTCACTTCATTACGAAGTTTTCAGCGCATCACGCTTACTCATATACCACTTACCACATTAACTAAACATTTTATGGTGACATTGAACAGTAAAAATCTGTCAGTGTCAGGTTTATTTACGTCCCTAAAAGTATGCTACGACCTTGGCAAAGCCTGAGCCAATTTCAGTCGTTGTCAAACCCACTCCACTTATAAGACATAAAAACGTCTATAATATGCTCCGACAGCAAGCCGTAATCGTCCTTGAAGTATTTTCTCATATATGTAAAAGGGTGCTCGTAAAAATGTATGAAGTCGATCAACGGTATAAAACATATTTGTAATGTATGATAAATGGTGTCAGACCTTTGTGCATGCCGGTGTGCTTGTCCTTGAGCACGGTGAGCTCGTATATCTTGCCGAACTCCTCGAACATGGGGCGCAGGTCCTCCTCCTCGAGGTGGCGCGGGATTTGTCCGATGAACAGTTTGACGGCGTCCTTGCCGGCCCCGGGCGGCGCGCCGGTACGCTCGGCCGGCGTGAGCAGCGGCGAGCCGCGCCGGCCCTCGCCGCTCAGGCTGTGCACTGGCGTCGACGGCGCCGTGCCGATGCTGGACTCCCGGCTCTGAGGCACGCTCACCATGCTCACGCTGGGCATGTTGTACCCCAGCAACATCGGGTTCACGCTCCGCATGTTCGTTCCCAGAATCATGTTTATCACAGTTAATTAATGAACACAAATTTTTAATCACAGTATTTTGTACTAAGTTGCCTTAATCTATAAATTCGGTTTGCAAGTTTTTTTAAAGCTCACTCGTGTTTACTTTCGTTTTTCGCGGAGGGCGACTGTTTAGGGAGGTGGGGGCGGGGTGCGTGAGTGTGCGTCGGAGCTGCGTCTGTGTGCGTTCCGTCTCTTCTCACAGTCACCCTGTAATGCGTAATATTATCGATCGCTATAGTAACAGTAGTAGGCAGAGCAACCGTCCCCCCGTTTTTCTCACTGACGCGGATTTATTATAATGTTTTTTGAGTGATATTTTATTCGATTTCCTAATTTTTATGATATTATTATTTCACAGTTTCCTACTCTATATTGCACATCAATTTCTAATTTTATTTAAAACTTATTTAACACTTAATATTTAACATTCACTTATCTATTAAATTATTTTAATTATATTTAACGATTAAAAAACTTGGCACGACGCTAATTTTGCACACAGAATTTTGAGCGGTAATTTTCCTACGCTATTTTTCTACGAACGAAAATGTTTACACGTATTTAGGAATGTTGTTTCCGAGTTTTTTCACACGTGAATAAAGTGTATAATGTAACTCAGTGTTTACGTAGCGAAAGCGCGTCACACGGGGCACTGTTTACAAACAAACCGCGGACCAACACACGGTATTTTTTTATATTTTTTTATTCCACCGTTTAGCTTTGATTGTTCACACGCAATTTGTCACTGTACACACGAAAATGTAAACATCGAAAAAAATGTACAATTTATTTTTTTCTTAACACTTATCACTAAATTACTTATCTAACTTAAATTATCACTTGACGACGATTAACCATGACTTGACGCACAAACGAAAAGCACAAAACACGAACTAAATGAGACAACAAATTTGCCGTGTTCCCGTCTATATGCCTACATGTCCACTAACCTAAAATTCCCTCCGAGGTCCCCTCATAGCACACGCCATGGGGGAGTCTCCAGTCTTGATACAATCCTCCCTTTCACTCACCCTCGGATACGCGAGTAAATTCGCTTTGTGTGAATAGGTTGATTATTTGAAATTTCTTGTTTCGCTATTCCGTTGACGGTGTTGGGATGTGTACAGGTTATTCGTGGTATTGCGTGGAATTTTCCACGCGTTTTAGTTGCTTATTTGCATTATTAATGTAGATTTTAAAGTAATAATTGGGAAATCGTTCAATAAATGTTTATAAATTCGTTTTCGTTTATTTTAAATACGTTTCGTTATTTATTTATTTTTATTTCGTAGATATAATTGTATTTTCAGTTGAAAAATTGCTTTAAAATTCAAAAAAATATGGATTAAAATTATCTATGTATTTTTATGGCACGATATATATTTTGTTTATTTATATTGTTAATAAATAATACTTTAAATGTATTTTGAAGATTATTTTACTATTAAATTGTATTTATTTCGTAACGTTTAGGTGTTTTGGATAGAATTAATTATTATTAAAAAAATAAATAGGTTACAGAAAAAGCGCTGTTATTTTTTGTAAAATTGTAGAACCGTATATATTTTTAAACGACGCATTATTTTCATTAAATATAAATCCTTAACCTACAGAAAAAGCCTACGTCATTATTAATAAACACAGCTTTAACCCACATCAAGTGTTAGGACCAAAAAAACTTTGGCGTTGAATAATTTAGCCAACCAACGCTTAGCAGTAGGTCGTAAAACGCAATGCCAAATTCGGTAAAAGGTCTTCAATGTTTGGTCGAGCTATATTTCAAGCCCCAAAAATAGCGAAGGGGATGAAACGCCCCGCGGGGGCACGCGCCCCCCTCCCGCACCCCGCTCGTCCCAGCCTCCGATGATCTTTGCACGCAACTCCTAATGGCTGTTTAGAAAAATACATAAAAAAGGAAACCCTCCTTGAGTTTTTTCGTATTTTTTTAATAAACTGTCGAGTGAAATTTATATGCTTGTGTTCAACTTAATTATGGAGATTTAATTTTCCTTTCTGATCTTTGTTTTTGTATTAAAGATGTTTGATACGCTTGCGTAAAATTAATTATTGTTTGTTATTAATATCTCAGCTTCAGGCGTCTATTTTGTGTTTTTTTTATTCTAATTTTTATTTTGTTTTATTTAAATCAGTGATATTTTTACGTTGAAAATTGTGTAGTGAATATTTTTCGCACACATAAATTCATCATTTTGAATTTTAGTAGTAGTCAAACAATTTAGGAATTCGATGGAAATATGTTCAAAATAATAAAAAAATGAAAATATTCTATTATTAACAGCAGTTTTAAAAAATATCTTCTTCCTATCTTCGTGAAGTAAAAACATTTTAAACATAAAAATAACACTGAAGACTAAGTAAAAATTGTTTACACGGAGTAAGACCCACATAAAACAAAATAAAAGCTTAACAAAATAACAAAAATAAAATAAATTACCACAAAAATAAATCTTTTATCCCACCCAACTCAATCTTTTAACCCACATTTTGATTTATTTAAACCCAAACATTTTTCTAACCCGTACAATAAACATACACATACATATATGTCAGTGGTCTTTGCAGCTACATCAATTAGGGACCGTTTGGTGCGGTCGCGTGCTCTCGAAACGTCAGTTGCATGCGAGCGCCGACCAAATTCTGGCGACCGCAGACATTTGCCCGTTAGACATTCTGATTCCACAAATGTTACGTTTTTGATGATTTGATTGCTATATGTTTAATTAATTAGAAGGTTTTTAATTGTTTGAGTAATTTGCCTTTTTTGGATTGATTGTAGAAATTGTTATAATGCATTATTCGCTTATATTTCTGGCTATGAAAAAAAAAGCAAAAATATTTAGAAATCTTTTTGTTTTATTTAGGTATTTTGGGCATTCAAGAGTATAAATCCAAGGCTGACTAAATAACATGACAATGATTTCATTTTTGTATTGAAATGTTTTTGTTTTTATTCACAAAAAAATGTATTTTTTTTTTATATTTCTTTCAGTCAGTAAATTTGTTTTTGCACATTTTGAGTTATTCTAGATAACTGTCATTTCATTTCACCCGAAATCAAAGCATTCCAACTTAACGCAAACATGTCTAAAAATCTAATGTTTTCCACACACAAGCAAAATTTTAGATTCCACCCAGTTGAGAACTTTGGTTACTAAACAAAGGGGCTACGACCTACTTATTGAACATTCTGTATTATTCTGTATTGAATATTTCAGAGGTCTATGCGCTAACTGCGGTTGAAACTGTCTTCGAATCTCGTTCAACTTTGACGGGAGGCTTTTGTGAGGAATGTGTGAGTGACACGTTACATCATAAGTCCAATTAGGGATGTTGCGAAATGTAGATGTTGGTTTCAGAGGTAACTGGCTGATTGAAAAGAAAATTCAGCCTAGTTTGAAACTGGGGCCAAAAATATTTTGTTGCAAACTTTACCATGGTTACGTAAACGAGGAAAGATAATATATTGTTTCAAGTTCTTGAAAAAATTACAAAAGTGTTTTTTGGTTTTCGAATATGTTTGCAATTTTTACTTAAAAAAAAACGCCTTCGAAACCTTATATTATTTTTAATAGAAAGACTAGTTGTTTTCCATTATCATTAGGATTACTTAATGATTTTTTGATGACGTCACGCTTAATAACAGGCTGTAGCTAGGATGACTAATGTGAGTAACAGATGTCCGTACTAATAGAAAAAAAAGTATTCCATTGTTAGTGATTAATTAAGTTTCGCGTGGGTGACAATACATGTGCGTATGTAATGAGGTGGGTGGGCTAACATAACATGCAAACAAATAACATACTCTTTAGTACGAACTAGGTTGGAATATAGCATGGAGTAGGCTTTGATGTGATTTTTTTGAATTTGTTCATCTCGGGTTTAGTACAGAATGTATAGTAAAGAAATAAATTAATGGTTGTGGAGGTCAGTTTGGCACTGGATTCGAGTTTAAGAATGTTACGAAAATTTTAAGAATTCATAACTTAAAGACAAAGTAGGTTGGAAGAATATGGGATATTTTAAAAGCTTAAAAAATGCACGTAGACATAAAGAGTGAAATTCTATTTTTATTGGCCAACGCTACCTTAAAAAGTATTTGAAGAAAATTATGTATGGCATTTAAACCTTATAAAGAATAGAACAGTAATTGCATAAAAAGTACCCAACACTAAAGCCCAGTGGAGTCATCGTTTATACAGTTATCGACAAGCACTTTTATAGTTGTTTGACACGAGACTGTGACGGAAAGGGTGACAGTATAGTCGAACAAATGGAGTCGTAAACTACAGTAATTATGTTTGAAGGAGTGCTTTCAACATAATGTTAATAGTGTACTTCAAATTATCTACTTATGCAGTAGCAAAAAATCATGCAGGATTTATTTTAAATGCAACTCATGAGTACAAAATTGTAGACGGTTTTAATTTTTAATTAATATGCTTAAAAAAAACTTTAATTACCATAATTATAAAAATAGGTTTTCACTATTTTTTACCCGGCGCTGTTTCTTCAAGTGACATTAAGGATTCCAAAAATAAAAATTATCACTTTGTATTTTTTTCACGCCATACATAAAACAATTGTGATTGAGAACGAAAACTGATTTGTTTTTACTTTTTATTACTTGAGATGATTCTGTGATAATATCAAAATTACGTCTTTCACTAAACCTGCCAAACCCTTTCCGAATACAGCGTGATGTCTTTATTAATGTTAATATCGTCAACAACCCCATACGAAGGCCGTAACATGTAATAACAACAGATTTAATGAAATTTACGACAACATTAATGCTGCTAACATTATCTTTATATTCAATACTCGTGTACTAAATAAATAACGCTTAATTATACGTTCCCTTGTCTGTCTGTTTGTCTGCCTACGTGTCCGTCCATGGTAATTGTAATAATGATAATTTTATTTGGAGTATTGTTCAGTGTGGATTTTTAATAGGTATTTAATTGTATGCATTCATGCGATTGCACGTCCGTTTCATGTTCGGGAATATTTTCATTTGTAAATTGTGATTGAGTGTTTCAAATAATTTGGGATTGATAACTTTATGTTTTTATTCGATCTCGCAAAATTTAAAATACACTTTGAGGATTAACATAGATTTTTCAAAATTCATATGAAAATATGCAAAAAAAATGATTACCTAATTTTAATATCATAAATATATACTAAAGAAAAATCACTAATTCTTAACCTAAAACCAAACAATAAATGTTCAAAAACGTACAACAAACAACAGAACTATTAATTACGTACGCACAAACAACAGTTTGCGTGCCACAGCCGTGTCTAGCAAGCTTCAGTAGGCGCTGTGACCAGACCGACGCACATGGAGCGGACGCGTGATGACGACTGATACAATACTGTACCTACACATATAGTAGTACTATACATCTATAAGTCATTGTACAGTAATGTAAATTTCTCCACTCATTTTTTTGATTAGGTTTTTTTCCATGCTATGAAAAGTTTGGCTTCTAGTCATTTCAGAATCGATTATTATGTGTGCACGAGCGCTTTTCTAATCTCCACAAATTCTAATAAAAATATCCGATTTGTATAGTAAGCCTATTTTATTTAATTACTTAAAGAAATCACAAAATTAGGTACATGAAATATATTTTAGATAATAAATATAATATTTTTCTAATCTAATTTAAAGTGATACACACAAAAAATATATCAAATTAACATAACTGAATGTTCTAATTCTTAACTTGAAGAAACATAATGGATTCTCAGACAGCAGTTACCAACTAAATGTTTAAAGCAACAAGCGCCTCAAAGGGGCCCAACCCTTTGCTCAGAAAGTCAAACCATCAGTCACAGCTACCAAGTGTACCAACCCTAGCGAACAAACAAAACTTTCTACTACGCAAGTTAAACAACACTGGCTAAACCAAAAATAATTAAATCAGCCTTGTATAATTTACAAGGCGACTTTAGAATAATTTAGCACCGAGGCAGTCGGCTAACCGTCCGGCAAAGCTTTGCCCAAGACTCGAATGGAGATATCGGCAGAAGTTGGTAGAAACTGTCTAAATAGTCCCCAACCACCGCTACGTGCTTACTGCGAGAAACAAAGGGGACCTGTGGACCCCTAAAACTTAGGGTTGCAAAGAGACCTTGTTAAATCTGGCTTTCGTTTCGTAAGGGATATGTGTTTTTGTTTGTTGCTACGGAGAATTTTGGCCGAAAGTGTAACTTTTTTGTTATACTAAATCAAAAATGAACTTTAACTAAATATTTTTTCAGCAGGATATTTTTCGTTTTAAATTTTTGCAAACTATTTTTTATCGCTTTTAACGACATCTAGCACGACGACAAAGGCCCGTTTTAACAAAGAACTACTCATAACAATATTTGTACAAAATAAAAAATCAGAATATTCTTCCCATATGAGCTATCCAATGTGGAATCTTCTTTACAAAACACCATTTGTTGTTATCTCACAAACACAAAACTAGTATTATGTCCCTCGCATGCCCGAGGCTTATCTTTTTACTGCAGTAAGTTGTAAGGCTAGGCAGGCCGATGTCTTGGGGCCAATAAGTTCAGCATACCCACTCAAATTGTATGACGGACCGCTTTGGGAGCACGCAACGTGGATAATGTTCGGAGATACTGTTGAGTAGAAGCGAATAGCTGAGGAAAATAATACAACTACACCACTCTGTTTTAGATAGTATTTGTACATTTTTGGTAGATTAATTTAGCTACTTACGTTTGGGAATTTAAACACCAAAAAATCAAAGTATAAAATCTTATTTTACAATTACAAAAATGTTGGACATAATACGGTCGTATTATATGAAATTTGAAATCTCATACCGCCGTTATTTCCCAATCAAACGCTCCATAAATCTCCGAAAGTCGTGAACTAAATCGTAAAGCTCGAAATCTGAGTCAGTCAATAAAAACTCAATAATCTCCACCTGCCACGTGAACACCCAATTCTATTAGCAAACAACTAAAAATAAATGGCCTACTTAAAAACCGCATCGAATTTTTCAGTTCGACACAATATATTAGTTACGTTACACACAAAGAGCTATTTCCCCCTTACTTAGTATACAACCAGATGCTTGCTTGAATGAATTTATGCAACGTCACTTCTATTTTGCGTCTAACTGTCCGGTGACTAGTCATTCTCATTCGGCATTCAATGTTGAACGGTATGAAATTGGTTCACAATATAATAGTGTTTTGATCAAATGATGTTATTGAACGATATATTATGTCGATGGTGCCTTGATGTGATGATTGTTGTTTGTAGTTATGGTTGATTTTTACCCCTTTTAGTAGCACATTTAAATATATTTTCATTTTGGAATAAGTATTATTTTCTCCTACGTGTTTTTTATGTTTTTTATTTCTTTTTAAATTAAAAAAAAAACCGTGAATCAAACAAAAATGATGTCTGCTTATCTCAGTTAATAAAGCAGTTTACCATCGCCGGAGCATAACAATAAAACAATTGCATGTCACTCTACACTCATTTTAAAAAAACATCATCTCAAAATCAGGACCCCTTTTTAATCCGGTTCAAACCGGTTTAGTTGGGTACGGACCAGTTTGAGCAGAATCTTGGCGCGTGGACAACGCACCCCTGATTCGCTACGATTTGAAGGTCGTTGAACCGTGGGGCCCATTGCACATAACTTGGGGTGACTCTACCAAAGAAATAATCGATAGTTTTAGTTTTTTTTTTTTGGCTTAGGTGCGTCCCTAGGGTGCGGAGTGATCAACAAAGTGCTGTCGCGTGCTCAATTATTTAAAGGTCATAAGATTTTTAAATTATATCCTCTTGCAAGAAAATTGAGAATTGTTGATATAATTTCAAGTTTTTTTTACAACAAAAATAAAATACAATAAAATTACAAGTTGCGTGTGCTCAATTTACTCTTTAATATGTGGCGTGCTCTTTTTTGTTGTGAATTACCTACGCTAAAAAAAATACTAAAGGTAATTTTAAAGGTAACTTATATTATGGCTATTTCTAGGTCAAATGCGACCAGGAAGAAAAACAAAAAAATAAATCGATAATAAATATTTTTCCAATAAAAGTCACCGAACAAAAAAAAATATTTAAGCGATTTCTTTAATTACCCATTCTAGGACTCGCCACCCTTTGTTTTAACCGAAAGTATTCCATAACTGTCACCGTTCCCCCAAACGGTGTTCAAGCATGTTATTTATACAACAGAAACATTTCTAACATTATGTTGTAAATGTATCGATAAGATCAAACCAACAAATAGACTACTTTTTTACGTTTCCGATTTATTTCATTTTGATTTTTACATGGTAGAGTGATAACATGATATCTTTTTTTTTCATCGTCGTTATTTTTATTTTTATGGATATTTTTAATTAAGCTTCTTTTTGTTTGATATTGTTTTTGTATTTGACGAGAATAAATACTTTTATATAGGAAAACGTGCCTAGAAAAGGCGAGGCCTATATATCCTAGATGTTAAATTATTATTCTCATGTCATAATACCTACAGACTATTTAAAACGCGCTGAGTGACTTCAAAAATTTTGCATAATTATCAAAAAATATAGGCGTAGTAGATGCAAACAATATACCTTTCAACTCTACACAAATATACTTCTTCAGACGTTTGTTTTCAGATTTCTTGATATCCAAAGTAATACCAACTTTTCCTATATTTTTCTTGAACCGATGTGTTTCAATGACCAAATAGTTCGGTATTATTCCTTGGTTCTCAGCTAGGGTCTGAACTTGTGAGGGTGGGTCGAGCTATCGAGTCCCCGTTGTATTTAAAGGCAAAGGAGACGGATGTGTGATGTAAAGATAAATAAAGCTATGGAGACTGGTCATCATGTGTGTTTTTTACGTTCGATTATTACCTGGTGAAAAAATATGTTTTTTTTTAGACACGACTGAACTGGAAGTTTTTATCGTGTCGAAATAAAATAAATTTTATCCTACATAATAATCCAAAAAAGCAAATATTGAACGCGTAAAAATTAATCCTTTAATAATTCATCCACGTTTTCTTTCAACCAAGCCTAAAATTAATAAATTAATATGTAAAACCTCCCGAAAAGTCTCCAAATCCGAGTTATCCCAGAAGGTCTCCAAATCCAGCATTAAATGAAAATACTGAGAAAATGAAACACCCAATAATTATTATTTTCCTAGAATTTTCATCCTCAGCTCCACAGTTCCCGTATTCCCCAAAACTGTGCGCTAAGAGAAGGGCTCGGACTCGGAACGTTATTGATTTCCATTATACCCGCACCGCCGCTCGTCATCTTAAAGACGTGTCGCGTTTCACACACTTTTATGTATCTTCACGCTACGTATGATGTAAGGACGGTAATTTTCCACGCAGACTTTATTGATATTTGAATATTCTTGTTCCGAACAGAAATATAGTTATACGATACTTTGCCTCTCCTAGTATGTTTGAATTATTTAAGAAATATATTTTTTTCCAATAGATGGACAGCGCCGCTGAGGCCGGCCTATAAAGCAGTAGCGAGATGATGTGAAAGCACACCGCGAGGACTGGTTCGAGGTGGTGCAGGATAGAAAAATGTGGTAGGATTTGGGAGAGGCCTTTGCTCAGCAATGACACACAAGTTGTAAATTAACGTTATAATATCAAAGCACAGGTACAGATCAGTTCTATTTATGTAAACTCTCGCACGGTAGTACCGAAATTTTACTTTACTCGGTAAAACATTCATAGTACAAACAGTAACAAAAATACATCACAAAAGTAAAATCAATTCGTCGAAAGGAACTAAAACAATTCTCTACCGCATGGCAATATTGGTTCATTACATAGCTATATTTTATAAGGTGAGGAAGGGGACCGATAAAATAGAATGAAATATAAATGAATGTACGCGACGCTGGTATCTGATGAACGAATGAATTGAATGAATTTCTGTGGAGGTGAATGATTAGTTTTTCTCGATTGAACAGAACAATGAAATGAGGTTGATAAGATTGAAATAAAATATTGAAGCGAGAAAGTTATTATGTAAGGTTGAATTTTAAATAAGAACTCTTTCTGGAAATATTGAATGTAGCTTTTTAGATGAATGAATTATAAATAGAATAACAAAAAGATGAAAATATTTAAATTGAAAAACAAAAAAAAATTGAACCTATGGTTTTTGCAAGTCAGTTGTATACGTATGTGATACATTTTCACAGCTAAATTGCTAATGCTATTCCCAAAACTAGAACTAACACATGATCAAGAATTAGATTAAATGAAGCTTTTATTTTAATTTTGTCCAATTTTCAATTTCTTGTATTTTTTTCGAATAACCCAAAATGAAAAATAAAACATTCAAAATAAACCCACTCAAGACAATACCACAACTCCTCAAAAACTTCCCAAACTGATAAGACTAGGGTCTTAAAAATAAACAAGGCCTCCATACATTACTGTCGATCCTCTGCGGGCAATAAAGGACTGGAAGGGATCGGTTATCGCCGTATCGCGCTCATCGCACTACTACGAATGTGGGGCTGACCTCACACCGAACTGTGTGAGGCTGGAGTAATAAGTAAATGGTTTATAGGTAAGTAGGTATTTTGGTACCAATAAATGCAAACAGGAGACATTCAGTTTAAAACTGATATAAAAAATCATTATTATGTACTTTTTTCAATATCAAAATACGTTTATTAAAGTAGAGTATTAAGTAGCACTTTTTGGAGATCAGTACAACAGACAGCAATACCCATCACCGCTTTCTTTGCTCTCGCTATGAGACAGAAGAAGAAATGACAAGACTAATCCCCAGCAGCACACTATCCTGGGTACATTTATATCATTCCTTCTATATCCGTACTGACTATATATTCTCACCCTATTCCTTAACTGATTAATTTAGAATTTTGATCTTCAATGGAGTTCTCAGAATAATAATTACATCATACATTCAACTGTACTTATTTGCACATCTCAAACATTTGTGAGGCATAATTAAACCATTCTAATATTCGTATTTGTATAACAGGGTATCGGATACGGTTAGGGAGGGTGTTACTTGGTGACCGCACTGAGAGTCCGGTATTCTCTCTTCCCCTTTTGTCAGTGAGCTGTAAACAACAAACTCTATGCGAATATTTCCGGGTAAAAATAATATTTCTTTTTCACTATAGGCCAAAGGTAAGGCTCGCAGTATTAAGAATCAACCTTAACACAAGTATGTATTGTCATGCTGAGGAGTATATTGTATGTCTGTAATGATACCTGGACGCAACATACTCGTTTCTGCTCAAATTACGAGTATGTGGTACAGGACGTCATTGAACAAAAAAAAGAATAATATATTGTCGTTATGTTCCGAAAAGAATTCTCGTTTTGCTCTACATTTCACGTAAATTTAAACTATGCTTTAATTTAAATAGGATTTTTTACTCCTAGGATCTCTTTAATCATCAAACCAAATATTGTAGCCAAGAGCTAAATCATCATCATCTCCCTGACCTTATCCCATTTTACTTGTAGTCGGCGCAATACATTTATTTCTTCCATTCAACCCTATCATACGTCACACTATCACTTACTCCTTTTTTACTAATTTAGCCAAGAACTAAACGTAAATTCTAAAATTAATCATAAACCATTCAAAAACGTATTTAGATAACTGTAACAGCTCCTCTATATAAGCAAGGCCGTCGAGCACAATTCTGCCGACCTCCCAAGAGGCTTGAAGTTCCATAACTAGTTAAGATTTAATTAAACGCTTCCACAACTGAAGCTAATATGCTGACCCAATAAACTGAAGCCGTATATATTGTTATATACAGTATTCATTGCCTAGAACGGGGCCAAAAGCGCTCATCCTTTGCCCAGAGAACTCGTATTAAATGCAAATAATACTATCCTCACTAAACTTTAGCTAAGGCTACTAACCAAGAAGGATTTACGTACAAAAGCAATTGTTTCTATCTCTTTCGCTCTTGGGAGATTATAATTCAACGTGAAATTCATACAGAGAAATGCAATGTAACTCCAGGTGTAGTTTTAAAATATGTAGTTCATAAAAATCAAAAGACTTTATGAAATTACTTTTCTCATAAAATCACGTGATTGTCCGGTGCATTTAGATTTCCCTCAAACGTGTTCGACAATATTTTTTTACAACTGACGTAGTGATTTACAGTAATGTATACTTCCTCCTATATTATAAATGCGAAAGTTAAGTATGGATGGATGTTTGCTACCTTTTTACATTTTAATGGCTAGATCAATTTTGATGAAATTTAGATTAGAGTTATCTATTACCTGTTCAAAGGTTATGTTTTTGTAGCTATAACCGCGGGCAACATCTTGTAATAATATAACAATAACTAACAATTTCTTCTACATTTTGAGTTACAGATCCATGTGTAAGCAGAATTTTACGCAGATGTTAGCAGTCCCGTGATATAAGTTGACTAGCCCGAGGCAAATGGGATGGACTGAAGAATCCCCACTGAACTCAACCCAGGGAATAGTTCAGAGATATCTAGACAGATAAAACCTAAATGTATTTGATGTAATTGTCTTTTCGAAGGATTTCAGTTCGCCCGAGGATCACATTGTACAAGGTTTTGCTGAAAATCTTGATATTTTTGTTCTCAAAGATAATATTTGAGTTATAAGAGTGACTTACAGAAAAAATCCAAATAAGTAGTGTTGATTTGTAAAAAAAAACTTAATTTCTACTTCATCGAAAAACCATGTCTAATCAAATTTAGACTAGAATTGAAAACATAAAAATCAATAATAGATCAAAAAAATTACAAGCCAAATAGAAATATTTACACAAACAGCACCAATGCTCTCCCTTTAAAATCAAAAACACAAAACCGAGTTAAACAATTCGGTTGGGTCTAAATATTGACACGAAACAAACCACGATCGAACACAGTCTGTTAACACAGGCAAAGCATCGAGTAGTTAACGTCAAACAGTTATTGATAGCAGCATCGTATCAACACCAGTACCATCATGATTTATTGATTGATATACCAGAGTACACAGTCAATACCATTAGGAGGAAAGCAATTGAAGACCGTCATTTGTTGAGCATTAAGTCTAGACATTAACTCAGCCACTTAGGTAACTATTTGACTTTAAAAAAAATCGTCCGGTTCCTTATAACATCGAAGATGGTAATCGTATAGAGGTGATAGAAATAATTTCACTTGTTACGTGTCGTCACATACGGTTTGTCCTCACTGTTTTCATTTTTTATTTACGCGATTAAAGAAAAAAATTATAACATTTTTTGGAAATCTGTCTGATGGTTAATAAGTTATTAGTGAAATGCCAAATTACTTTAAAGCAAGGTAAGCCTCAAGGTATTTTAATGACACCTACTCTGAAACGAAATGTCTGTTGTGAAGTCTTTCGTGGAATCATAAAAGATCACCAGAAACTCAAAGCTCAGAACAAAACATTGTAAAATACACAAACATAATTCGTGCAGGAATTATATAGAACTGCAAAAACCTGATGACTAATCCGACATCTGTTCAGGAAATTGCGATATTTGAGGTAACATAATATGCATTAACTGCAAGTCCTGAACAGTAGAATAATTTTGAAATGACAAGGCGTCTCTTTTATGTTTTAAATAGTAATCGAAATCATAATTCAAGGTTTATTTAAGGTAAAGCCCACCATAACTAGCAGAGCAATTCATAAATTCTAGATATCGTCCACTGGGCGTCGAGTACTGGAAACCCGCGCAGTCATCGCGCTCACATAAACACTTTTGTGAGGACTCATCGTGATCAAACGTTGGTAATAAAGATAGATTAATGGCGTCCCCCCGAGCCGAGCATTGCCGAACTTTGCCGAACTAACATGTGAGAGGTACGAATTGCAGAATAAATTTTATTAATGGTTTTGGGCTTTTTCGGCAATTTGAGATTTATTTTTTCACAGAATGGTATACAACTTTGCCTTAATGCTTCACTTCTAGTAAATTCCAAATAATATCTAAATTGAATTAATTTTTGGAATACCATTTTTGATGATCTTAAAACGCAAGCAAATTTTTAAGTCAATTACAAAATACATCATTTATTATTTTCTTGAATCACAAAATTTTATCAAATAACATTCAGAAAAAAAAATCCAAATGTGGAATACACCAAATCGGTTCTAAGCCCAAAACAAGTATGGACTTATAAAAAAAAAAGCCATTCATCACAATTTCGTTTTTCTGCGACCATTACAATTGATGCAATCTATCTGAAGAAGAGTCTTGATTTATTCTGTTACTGCTAAGTGTACTTGCTTGACAGCTGTAAGATTTATTGCTACATTTTTTCCGCTCCAAAGGTAGACCTATGCTACGTTTATCTTAACCAACTATCTGCCATTCGTATTATAAATAAGTTGTTCTGCTTGGTTTATTCTCATCGTAAAAGCAAAAGTATTCGATTTGGTATTATATGTACCACCGACATACATATTTTATTTTGTAATAGACATTGAAGTTAAACGTGGTTTTTGTTTGAAAATCATTTTCAAAGTTTACTAAGCAATTATAAAAATCCAAAGCAAACCATGAACAAAGGAAATTGCATAATACGAAATTGGTCCAAGCATCCAAATATGCGTTAAAAGAAAGAAAACAAAACAAACAACTAAGAAGTCTTCTTACACAAGAAGACATAACGATTTCCATGACCTTTTGAAATTCTGAGCAGTATATTAACAAAATTGTCTTCACTAAAACAAACGAGCCCTCGGCGAAACTTCAAAAACAAAAGAAACGACAATTTCATACCCAAGTTTTATACAACAAAAGAAAATATCCTTTTCCCAATAATACTAACGACGAAAATTGACGCTTCACAAAAAGGGATCCAAATTATTATTCCAGCTTTGTTTGTCGTCATCAAAAGGAGGAAACCTTAAAGGTATCTTTAAAAATCCATTTCTAAGTTATCCGGTGAAAATGCCTCGGGTGATTTTTTATATCCATATTCACCATTTCAGTCTAGCGGGGTGAAGGTAGCTTAGCAGGTGACACACAGGAACTAAGATTAATGATAAGGATTAAAGAATGCTTTTAGAATACAGAATGACGTTAATCGATGTTGCAAACAGTTTCAGTTGATTTTAGATTAAAATAATTGTTTAGTTCTCCGAACCATTACAAGTATTACTTCAATTTTTTCTTAACATTTTTTTTTCCATTTTGTGTTGAGATTCAGTCTTTGTAAGACCCTCAAAAGGAAAACCTAGAAATCTTGTTTCTGAAAGTAGTCAGCACAACAATTAACAGCAACGCTTTAATCAGCACGGGCCTAACAATAGCTCCCTGAAGAACTCCACTGTGTGTCTCCCATAAAACTCAATAGGACGGTGGGTGTGACCGTTTTATTCTGCCGTCTCCTCGGCTTTGCAATTCGCTCGCCGTTCCGAGGGCTACAACGAAGGGGAAGTGCCCAGATGTCGCCTGAACAAATTATTTACTACCCTTCCTTTTGTCGGAGACCTGCATCTCCATATTTGTTATTGCGAAAACGGTGTCAACCGAATTTCGGAGCATACCTGAAATTGGATGGCGCAATTTGTCTTGATTCTTTTATGGAACAAATTGGGTTTGATAGAGTGTGTAGGCCTGGTAACCATTTGTTAACGTCCAAGAGACTTGGCGGAGGTAATATATGTTGAAGTATGTTAGTTTTGATTCAGCTCCTTTATACCTTTCTACAGCTTTTCTAGTTACAAGGGTTTTTTTGACAAAAATAACATCTAACTAAACAGAATTGGGTAGCAAAACCATAGGCTATTAGCTTACAATAAATATGAATAAAAACCCTTTGTTTTGAATAAAAAAACAAAAGACTAACCATTTTATTTAACCCGAAAGCGGCTTAAATTGTATTCACAAAAACACACCGTATAAATTAAAATTATAACGTAAATGAAAAATAATTGACCACTCAACACAGGAAATTAAACACACATTCCCACCCCGAAACGCATAAAAGCAGTAATAAAACTTAAAAAGCAAACACATTTCAATTAAGAACATAACTCTTCTAAACCCCGAACGCAAAAAAGGCAACGGAGCGGACGATATAAAAACACGTGCAATGGAATTAAACCCCGGATGAATTCGACCAATAACACGAGCTGCATAGATGTAGCAATAAAAGAGTCGTCTGCATATGCTGCATGAAGCACAGCAGCTTTGTTCGTACTTATCTACGATTTTAGCTTGTTATGTACGGGATTTGTCGGTGTCTGGAGATACAGAATGTTGTCTGCTTATTAAAACCGGTTTATACTTTGTTTTGGTTGAAGTAAAACTTTTATAACGATGGCTTGGATTACAATGTCGTGACTTTATTGCGGTTCTTAGTGGCTAGAATTACTAAACAGATCTCAATGGCGTGCACTTCGAGAGGCCTATGTCCAGCAGTGTACTGCGAAAGGCCGTTGATGATGATGATGTTAGATAGAAAATATTATGTTTTTCAGTGACCAGTTCATTGGAGTTTAGAGAATGGATAGTCAGATGAGCTACGAAAAATTTGGTGTAAATTTGAATTTCGTTAGAATGTAACTGACCCCAGTATAATTTAAGGAAGGCTAAGTTCAAAGCCATTAAAAAGCGAATACGGTCGAATTAAGAAACCTCCTTTTAAAGTCGGTTAAAAACGAGATGTAATCGTCTCTATTTATATCAGTATGTGTAAAAATATGTTTAATAATAACATCTTACAAAGTAAATAAACGAAACGTAATATATTAACCCAGTCAGCAATAACATAGCACGAGTTGGTGCGGTCAGTGCACCCCGCAGTAACAAGTGCTGGGGACTTTTTTATAAACTGCATATGTTTCCGGTCAACCCCTATGTGACTGTATATTACATGTTTTTAACGTGCAAGGATAAAACTTACTTTATTTTATGTATTTAGTCACTTTTTCTTCTTTAAGTGGTAAAGGAAAAGACAATTTATGACTTCACATAATGCACTACCTCTTAGGATAAATTACCTCATGTTTGGAACTCAATCGTTAACCTACGATTTTTTTCCTATGAGTAGAGTAGAATGGATAATAATTATCCGTGTGGTGTCCGGATATAAAGAATAGCCCCACCCCATATCCTCCACTGGGTGTCGTAAAAGGCGACTAATGGACCTTAAGACCTAGTGCACTGTACCGAGCACCTTGGGTCACCCGAATGGTGGCGGGTAATCCACCAACAATCGCATTCCCAAAGAGGGTTAGTGTCAGGCAGGCGGCCGACTATAAAACCATAGCTAAATCCATTAGCAACATGTTTATAAAAAAAAAAAAACATGTTGCGCCGACCCCAAGTAAAATGGGATAAGGGCAGGAAGATGATGAGAGTAGAATGGATAATAATATGAATGGAGCAGATAATTGCCAGTATTTCCGCATTTGTTTTGCTATCATTCTCCGAAACAAACAGCGGACTGTTAAGAAATACGAAACATTGAACCCGCATCTGCCGCCCACATGCAAAATATCGTGTAACCTCATATTTGTTTTCCATTAATCCACTAGTTTGCCAGAACAAAGTAAACATGTTCTGTTAACTGTTGTAACGAAACTTCGAGCGAAATTCTCCCTCTCGCTCTATTTTCACAAGTTAGAACGAGATGGGTGCATGGTGATGCTGTGTTGTGATAGTGCACTGTATCGTTGTTTCGAAGGATATGAAGTAATCATCTTTGAATGGAGTTGGAATTAACATTGCTTTTAAGTTTGCTGGCATCCGAAGTACGTACTGGCCTGACAATATTATTAAGGCTTCAATGTTTGTGAGTGAGAAGATTTGGACCGTGCTAGGACCCACGGGGGTCGTTGGCATTTAGAGAGGGGACTTTAGCTTGACTTTGGATTTATCAAGCGATTCAGAGGTGGAAAACATTTAAGGTGATGGCTGTTTAGCTGTTTAAAAAGTAGTATTGTTGCATTCAAAGAAGACTCACCGGTTCTTAGTAAGTACATAATGGAGCTATTCATTTTAAAATAGTAGAAACTTTTGATTTATATCGTGTTTTACATAATTCAATGAAAATGGCCGACAAATAACTATATTTTTCATTTATAGGCTACAAAACAAATGATGTCAATGTACGCCTAAGGTGTATAAATTATTAAAATACCTTGGACTGTCTATGAGGGAGTCGTGGGATAACCAGTACAGTCTGATGGCAACAAAAAGTAACAATGAAAGAGATTTGCCAATTGATTGTTTCCAAGCTCCCTTGCTAGGCAACCTAAAAGGGTGCTCGTGACTATATCGGAGGGAGTTGCCGAGTGACTAGTCGCCACAGCAACCCGTTGGACATCCCGGCAACCCTTGTGACCTTGTAGGGTTGTCGCTATTGATCTCAATTGAGAGGAATATAAAGTACAATGATAATGATGTGGTATCGTATGGTCATGTTCAATGATGGGGTATCGTAGCAATTATATTTATTTTAATGATGATATGAGTTAAATGACACACATTAATAATTATAAAAGTTTTTTTTTGCTATACATCCCTAATATGATAGGTACTCTGTAATATCTGCATATTTTTTTTTTTAGATTTTACATTATTTACAACACTTTAGTATCTCAGTATACATTAACCCTAAAAACATTATATTAAACTGTTCCAAAAAAATACTATATTCAATTAAGTCTTTCTGATACCAGTAAAAGAGACCTTTTCCAAATAATTACCGTTCAATATATAGACATCTAAGTAAACAAATAATAAAAGAAGGTTTCCTACACCCGTGGATCATCCCTTCGCAAATTGTCACAAGCGGCTGGAGCAAGTGTGTTTTATTGTCGGCCAGGATATAAGGGTACATGCAAAATCTTAGCTGTCGTCGGCGTTATTAATGTAGGAAGAAATTAGAGTCTCTTATTGAATTGTATTTATTTTGGATCGATAAGACTTTTATTTATACAACGTGTTTGTAGGGTTCACGGGTTTATCAATTTTTGAATACTACTGCTGCACATTGAAATAAAGAATTTGATAAGGGATATTTTTTTTTTTTTATTAAATTATTTACTAAGTAACATAAGTGAGCATTCATGTACTCTAGATATTAGGATCTTCTAATTTTACCAGAGACTTTTTAAACATTATGTGCAAGTTACATTACAAATATTATATTTGTTACAATAATTCTAATTTTGCTTCAATTAAATACACAATTCAAATCACACAACAAACAATCTTCCTCAAATACCTTCAGCTCGCCTCTCAGCAAAAACTTCCTCTAATTTAATTTCAATGTTCCATTTGTGATGCGAAAACAGGACATGAATAGTTAACGCCTGTTAACATCAGTTGGTAGTCTCATGACATAAATTACTGGAGTGCTTCGCGATCCAATGATACCAGGCATAGTAACAAGTATAGATGAATGTAAGGTAATGTGTTGAAGGTAGAGTCAGAAAGAAAAGTAAAGTGACTGGCAGAGAATGCCTCAAGCATTAAGTCCACCATTATACATTATTTTTATAAAAAGCATAAATAAGTAAAAGTCGGTTGATACGACCAAATTTCAAATTTTTGAACACTCTATTCTATACACAATCTATATTGGTCACTCATGGCTCTTGAGAGAGACAAATGGAAGAAGAATAAGGAGGCCTTCGCCCAGCAGTGGGACATTTTCTAGCAATAATTATAATAATAATATTCACACACAATCAAACAATGTTTAAGTTTAGTTGCTGGTGTGATATTAGGTAACAAAAATACAGACTCCTAAAATACAGTCCAAGCGCCCAAAACATAAATTTTCTGCGTGTTATTGAAAACACTGTTGGCTTGTAAATCTGCCTGGCTTCATCGGTTTTCGTTGCTGATTGTACGGCGTCTGATAGATATTGTTATTTCATTGATTATCTGCTAAGCCTCTTTTAAGCTTGAGTATAAAGTGATTTATGGAGTATTAAGAATGTCATTAACTATTGTTTATCTCTAAACTAAGGCAAGTTTCCAATACTGGGTGTTTTATTCTCTATGCGACTATCGTCAAACAAACTCATAGACCTACAGATTAGTTAAAATTAAAGTTCGGTTAATAGTATTTGTTTTCACCGTGTACAAAAGGTTAACAAATCGTTATCCAATATAGTAAATAACAACTGTAACAGCACGAGTTTAGGAGCTTCTCCAAACGTGATTGAACGTTGTTTGGAGACGAAACGTACGTTTTTAAACAAAAGAAAATATTGCCTAAAAAATTATAAAAAGACAAGTAAGAATAAATAAGGAAAATATACAGCAAGACGTCGCAAAACTTCACAAAAAAATATTCTTACAAAACTTACGCAGCAAAACCTCATTACAAAAACACATTTTCTAATCCTTGTTGCGAAGCATTATGTATGCGCCTTACCCTCTTTTACAGGCTGTTACTTTATCCGGAGTAAAAAAAAGTAATTCCGCTATGATGCCTTTATTACCGGCCCTAGACGTATAGAGTTATGGCCCTTCTCATTTCGTTAGATAGCTCTTTGTTTAGAGGACATATACTTTTATATCGGTGCCTGTCATTTAGTTTTTTTTTTCTGAAAGTTGGCAGTTTATAGCCATTCTGTTTTCCGCCGAATCTGCTACCTTGGTTTATTAGGCCATTTTTCTTTGTTGACTTGGAAAGCTGTTTCGTTTTTACGAACACATGGGAGCAATTATGGATTGAGGTTTTGTATTAAGCAGTCGTAAGTTTGTGAACTTTATTTATCTTGAAAACTTGTGGTTTATTTGTTGCTAGGGTCAAAAACGTTAGGAGGAGCCTTAAAAAAGTCCTCGTTTTTCCAAGAACAGATCATATCATGTTTCGTCTCAGCTACCAATTTACTAATTATAACAATGTTTTTCTATTCCAAAACATACTCTGTTCCAACACCATTTTTACCCGTCCTACACGAGTTTATAAAAAGTCTGAACAAAATATTGCATCTGGATAAATTAACTGGAGCGTGGTCTATAAGAATAGACAGGTGACCTTATCGCTCGACCTTCTTCGCCAACCACGAGACGTAATAGCTCTATTATCAACAACCTAGAACTCCCATTATAACCTAAACTCCACCCAACAACAGAAAATTCGAATCGAAATCATCACAAAAATAATCATGGCAAAATCCCATAAACATAATATTGAAATGCGGAGAGAACCGCTTTACAGCCAAATCTAATACATATAGACCGAAACACAAACAAACCCTCGTTTCGCCTTTATTGCAATTGGAATAAAGTTGAATATTGTTTGATAAAAGGATAGTTTCGAGCAGAAAGTTGACAATGGCAGTGTGCGCAGTACCAAAATGTTTTGAACAAATATTCATTGAATGTAAATCCACTGAGGCCGTTTGGATTAGAAGTGGTATATAGTCGCTGTATACGGTAGCAATTTTAAAACGTAAAGCGAATTGTTATTGATTTGTTTCGGCTACGTTGTTCTTTTAGATGGAATTTTGTGATGCTTTGTAGATGTAGATATTCGGTTCTTTGGCATGTTTTTATTAATAGAAAGCCAGTATATTATGCTACAGTATACGAAAGACTAATCAAAACGGTTTCGATTTAAAAAATATTATTTAAAAACTTACCAAAGTATATTATAATTTGGGAAGTTTATTTTATTTTTACATTTATTTTTGTGTTTGTCATGTTCTTCAATGGACACACCGAAAATATAGCACGATGAATGTAATGTATTATTTTTTAATCTTTAAAACCATTGGAGTTGCAGTATCAAATAATAAAGGCCATGAATTCCGTTTGTATTCCCAACAATTGTAAACATACACAACGTAATATACTCATAAGCTCAAAGTATGATAACAGCAAACGTTAATTTCAATTTGGCAGTAAATTTCAAATTCTAAACATGAAACCCCATAGCCCATAGCCCGGGCTTATTGTGAGCTTTAAACGCAGTACTATTGCCATTGTGGGAGTGAGATACCACTAAGCGTAAAGTAGAGCAATGTCTCGTTTGCACATTGGCAATAGTCTTGTTTTAAGTGCTTTAAAAGCTCATGGTATGGGGGTGATCAGAGATCCCGCTCAGATAATGCCATAATTACGGCCACGCCCGCCAGGTGGATTAGAGACCGCAATATCACGTTACACATAATAAAATGGTTGATGCCTTCCCCCTGCCAAAATCCCTTTGCGTACGCCAAGTAAATAAACCTTATCTCCGCTTTATTCGGTATCGCTAAATCTATCGGCTTTGAAGGCCTCCTTTTACTAAGCCATTAGTTTTAATATCGTACTTTTTGCATTGCGGCTTTTGTTATTTGGTTTTGTCTGAAAACTCATTTCATCCAATTTTACTCAAACGTTAAAGGCAGCAAAATGTTCTACAAAATGGTCTACGTAATTCCCCTTACAAACCTGTTAGCAACATATTCGTTCTAATTACGATGCATGAAATATGCAAAGATTATGTTTGTAGCATTACGCACGCAGTTCTGCAGTTTTTGCATCCCCTACGGAAAAGGCGACGTTAGGGTTTAATACTTTCTGTCCACACATTTTAAAATCCCAAAGAAAAAATACAAAAGCTTACACAAAGCCCTGAGTTGTTCCAGTTTATAATTGTAGGCGTTGGTCGGCCATATCACTCGCTCGCATATGCAAGCGGCGCTTAAGGGCCGAGTAATTAACATTTTTATATGGCTCATTTGCATACCACCTTGATAACTCTATGATTTAAATTTATTAAAGGTTGCGCTACTTGTTCTATCATACGGTAATCAAAGGGGTCAGTGCGACCCCTGCTGTGAAATTTCCAGAAACTATTCGAGTTAATGTTAATTGTAATAAAGGGAATACCCAGGACACAATTCATATTAAACTTATGCAAAATAGTTGACGGGAAATTTCCTTAAACCAGAAGCAAAATTTAAAATGGACAAAGCAAACTTCATAACGAATGAGACAAAATTTAAAGGGGCCAAAAGTTTTTTTTTTAAGTGTGGCATGGAAAGCAAAGTTTATGACGAGCGAGACAAAAATAAAACAAGCTCAAAGAGTTTCTATAAAAAGTCCAAGAACATGAGTCGATAAAGCTATCAACAGAACATTTCATCAGTCGGTGTCATCGAATTTCTGGCTGTCGGGACATTCGTGGTTCGGGCCATTCATCATGTGACAGTTACCAAACTAATTTACTGGATACTATAAATCTTGACGAACAACCGCAGCGCACAATCAGCCCACTCAGGATTTCGATGACAATATTATAAGTTGAAGGACTTGGATTGAAACTGACAATATTTTGTGCAATAAATTAGAACGATTATTCATTTCTCAAAATTTTATGCCAAAAAGAAATATTGGTTTAATTTAACCTACCTACCTAGTACGTATAAGAGTGAATAACCGCACATTCTTTATTTTTTTTCTTACTCGCCACTTTCCACAACTTTCACGTAATATACAAAGAAACTATTATATCGTGTTGAAGTAAAAAATTAATAATTCTGTCAGTACAAACAAAAATGTGTTACTATGTTATCCAGCTACATTTCAGCCAAACAAATAAAGAATTTAATAATCAAGCCAATTTGAACTAACACAAATTCACGCCCACAATCGGAGTTTTGAATCAAGTTACGAACCAACTGGACTGTACCTTTGACAGAAAGGCACGCCAGACTCATCTCCCGCCGACTCCCGCGGTTGAATACTCAAAGCTTTGATGTTATGTTAATTGTAAAGTTTCAGCCCCCAAGGAGGAAATGCTAGTGAGTGTTTTAAAGATTCACGAGAGGTTAGTGTAAAAGTTAGGTAATGGGAAAGCCGAGTACGAGTGACCCTTTTGAAACTTATTGCATGATACGGGACAGTATTATGGCAATGAATATAGATGCTCAGAATTGTTTAAATCCATCCATTCATGTCAATCCATCATGATAAAAGATAATAACATTTTTTCTGTTAATTTGAATATAAATACGTTACCAAGAATGGATAATCAACCACTTAAGTAAGCTACAAAAAGTTGCTCTTAGATAAAAGCACTCAGTGAAAACTGCAACGTACCTACCTTCACACTATCTAAACACCTGCCAAACATACAAACGGAATTCAAATCAATAAAATCGTATAGAAGCAGTCGATGCTTTACACCGAAACCCGATGCAGCACAAACAAGGTTCGCTATGACGTAACAATAGTTCTACACGGGGACCGATCATTTGCAAATGTCAGCCGCTTCCGATTTTTGTTATACGACTTTTTGAAAATGCAGTTCTAAATCGGATTCGAGGATAGAATGGAGTTCAATATTTTGTTGGTCAAGGATTGTTTCATGTTTCTGTCTGTGACTTTTGTAGTGTAGATTTTGTTGGAGATGAAACTATTGAAGTTTTGGAGTCGTCTTCAGGTTAATATTTAAGTAAAATAGTTGTTTTTTTCTTATTTTTTTTTTTTTTGCAAATTGATATCAATAACTACATATTTGGAGCAAGCGAAGAAAAGGATTTCATGAAGCGTTAGTCTATTGTTACGATAATAGACTAACAAAATATTTTTATAGTAACTTTCGAGAGGATATTCATACTTAAATTTTAATAATACAACGATATGGCGTGCCGCGTCAGCTCATGATTAAGGACCCCGGTTGGGTCCAAAACTAGTCGGGCTATCCTGATAAAAACGTGTAAGTAAACCGTTGTGTCATTTAAATGTAACAGAAAATTACTAAAAGTCTAACTGGCACTCTACAAACATTGGCCGAATCTCGGAAAATCCCCATGAAAATACAGTTGGTTTGTACAAATGCAAGTTACTCAAAAAATATGTGTGGCTAATTAAGGATGAGGAATGCACGAATGTGTGCGAGCTTGAAAATGGGGGATGGCGTGAAAATGAGACGCGCGTCATATTTCGGGAAGGAGAACATTATCAGGGAAATAAAGAAAAGGAAAAGGCTTACTGGAATAGATAAACTTAATAGTTTTAATGAATATTTGCTATCGATTATAATTAATAGATTTTATGTCTTGATAGACATTTTAAGAAAAAGTTTTGTCGAAATAAATGTTTTTGTCATATCCAGACAGAAAGGCATGGTTTTTGTCAGTAACGTCATAAATGCATCTTTCCAGTTTCTATTTTATTTTTTACTAGACCCAGTTAAAAGTAAGCTACTCTAGCAAGTTACAATACAATTTGTCTTAGATATTTTGTTGACGGAATTAAAATCAGTGTAGAAATTTCTCATGGACCGTTTGCAATTTGTAATGTTGGGCAATGGTGAATTAGTAGGGTCCGCAACGACGGTCACAATCCGTGAACGCCTCGTTTCAAATGTTTGACATTTTGTTATGGCGTTCATTACGGGGGTTTATTAATTGACTGTTCGATACAAATCACACCAGAAATTAAGTTTGAATTTCTGAAAGTACGATAAAGAATATAAAAATGTGCTGGTATAATTAATTGCACACAAATTCATTTGAATGTAATATGCAGTTTCTAAATCATTTTAAGACACTACTGACAAACGGTGAAAGTAAATATTATGAAGAAACCTGTATTCTTATTATTGGAACCAGATTCCCATACTAGCGTGGTGATCAATGCTCAAACTTTCCCTCCATGGTAAGTGTCCTGTGCCCAGCAGTAGGACATGTATAGGTTGGTTTATAATTAACATTATATAAATATTGGTTGAATGATAATATTATTATAATTGACCAAGAGATATCCACTTAAATGTTATTACTTCTAAAAAAAAGACCTTTTCTAGCAAAAAACAGATGAGAGAGAGTGAAAATACACAATTATATCATCCCTGAATATGTTTCATTTACATACTGTTACACTATACAAAATATAAACCAAACTAGCCATAAAACCACGAAACAAACCGGAACAGAAAAACAGCATGTAATCAATTCGGAAAATCCAATACCAATTTACACCATTACTGAAATTAATTCGAAATAATTTAATTGTTTCAACTGGTAACCACAAAATCAATGTCAACAAATTATACGCAGCAAGCACCAGTGAGAGATGGCTGGTGTTTACTCCATTGTTGGATGTAATGGTCAGTAAACATGGCCCAGGGGGTCGCTCGCAATTGTATACACACAGTTACACATTTTTGACCCTTTTTTTAATTAGACTTGTTAAATAAAGAACGTAAATCTCGTGCCTTGGGTGACGTCAATTCGATGTGTGTTTTGCAGGAGATGGCTTTAATTGATTGCGTGAGGGATGGAGCCAGAATAAACGTTGATATAGTGTATTAAGGCATGTTATCATCATCTCTTACAGTATGATTTGATATTTTGGAAGTAAGAGATGCACCGTCTTTCTTTACTCAATGCAACACTATTGGTATAAGATCTATGGTGGCCTCTTCAACCTACTTCAAAAAAGGAGAAAGTTTATCAATTCGACCGTAAATATTATGTTTTTCTTTTTGTGTTTGTGCTACACTTATGAAGATTAAATCATTGACTGTTTTACTACACTCTTAGTGTGTATTTACTTTAATTAATGTTATGTAGTTTGTACAAAATGTATTAAAAGTACCAATTGGCTTTGTATATTTGTGTTTGAGAACCAATTTTCATTTCACTGTGGTTGCGGTTTCAGATTTTTGCTTGTCCCGCAAAATGTACCAACAAATAAATGAACCGCGCGGCGAATGTCTCGTAAACCTCACGCATTCAATTACATCCCGTATTTTTTTATATTTTAGAGTTTTTCAGGAACGAAATGAAGATTAATATGCGTTGGACTGTTATCCATTTTGGTTTAATAAAAAAATATTATGATAGTGAGTAGTGTGATGTTTTTGGGTTCAAATAAAAATTCTGCGGTTTTATGTGGGTTATTGTGCCTATAAAAAAATATATACCAGATTTTTTAATATTAATCTTTTCTATGATTCCATTTAAATATTTTCCTAATTTGACTGTTGATCATTCGTATCGCGAAAGAGAGTGGGTCCTTTTTTAGGTGTTGGAAATTCCGAAACCATCATAAATATAGAAAAAATAACCCCAGACTAAAAACTATTTCTAGACGTAATAAAAATACTTTCAGCAAACATATAAACGCTTTACATTTCTATTTTTCTCAGCAGTGCGTGTATGTAAAATGTTCACAATCAATTCAGCATAACAGCCTTATCGTCTAACATCGATCATTAAATGTTATTGCAGTTGTGGAAGTGGGATAGGGCACTACTCGATGTAGAGCGGCGTCTCTCTTCCACACTGCAATATTATTACTTTAAGAGGTGGTTACTCCCTCTAGGCCTTATCGCTTTACATCGATAATTAAAATAAATGTTATTGCGTAGGCAATAAATTTTAAGTTTATATTGCGTGACGTTTCAAAGTGCGAATGGAATAGAAAATGCGAAAATGCCTTTGTGCTTGGGTTATGTAATACAGACAATTAGAAAAATGCAGTTAAACGTTTTAGATATCAAGACACGCCTGTTGAAAACAAAATATCTTGCATAAAAGAGTCAGAAAAAAGAAAAAAAAATCCTGCCTAAATCTTGATCAGGTTTTTGCAATTTTGAATCGTAAGCCCAATAGACCGGTTGCTTTTCGATTTTCATGAACATATTTAAGATACTGTTTTACCGCGTTACATAAACGTGTAACTAAACCCATCTTCTGTAAAGTTCCCGTTGAGTTCACTTACAAACTACAGTGACCAGCGAGTTGAAGCGATACAACTTACATCTGCAATGCGGTTACCTAAGATCAACTTATGTAGTCTTGACCTTCGTAAACTCTTGTTAAAACTGTCTCTACATGGAGAATGGACAAGCTTCTTGTTAATGTAGGTATACTTGCTGTGACCCCGGGGTGTTTCCCACGGTTCATCGGATGAACTAACAAAATCGGCCAATCGTAAGTAAGATTCGTCCATGATAGAGCAAGATAACTATGCTAGATAAATATAGAGGCTACTTCGTATTGGCAAGTAACATCGCGGGTTGCAGCTTGTGAATAGCTGCAACTAAAATTGTCTAACTTCCATACAACCGTCCATCCTATTTTTCATTGCTTGTAGGGTAAAATATTTAAACTTATGTTAGCCTATCCAAGGTTCAGCTAGCTACCTTTATTTCAAATATCATCAAAATCGGTGTAGCCGTTTAGACGAGAGGTAACAAACATAGACACATACATACTTTCGCTTTTATAATATTAGTGTGATAAAGAAGGCTACGTCACTTTTATAAAGAACCTTTCTTCTATACTTACTTAAAAGAACGTCATACTATTACAAAAGTTATTATAATCATAGAAAAAAATGGTTTGTGCTACACTACCCTTTTTCATTAAAAGGTAGTGTAGTTTAAACCAATTTTACCTAATGTTGAAACAATTTTAAGTCGCAGTCGCTCAAATTCTACTTCTCTTCAAACTGAATATTGTTTTCAGAAATATTTCGGGTTCAAAATAATTAAACTGAATTTAATCCAGACCAAAATATTCAAATCCATTGTTGCTATAGTTTAATTTGTATGGTAATCTGAGGAAACTGTTTCGGAATACTGTTTTACCAAATTATTTAGTTCCGTTTGTTACTGCATTTGTCCATTTTCCAACCGAACCACAATTAATACAAATTTGTTTTAGACTATTGTTTATTCAAATCGGTTCTGAGAGTCTAGACAATATTTTCTCGCGTTACAAAAGAAAACTTCATATTACTGGCATGTCTTTCATAAAGATGACGTGATTTTGACTTTTCACAATAACTATAGTGAGGTAAGTTCATAATAAAATGATATGACCGAATAGTTTCTGCCCTAACCGGAGTCCTTAAATATACCCGTGAGAAAATCATTAACATGTAATTTTGAACTTTCACGCTCAAATTGAAGTTATCTTAAAAAAACTTTCTTCTAAAAATCCTGTACTACATTCCATAAGCCTCTAGTCTATCAAGCCTATGTCGACATATCTTGCTATATCTCTGTAGTCAATAAAAAAGGTGTCTTTATGAGATCACTGAGAGCCGATGATAAAATGCGAGCGTTTGACGCCCTGCCACCTTTACGACGTGATAAACTGAAGCCAGAAAAAAAACAAATGAATCTGGCTTTTTCACCTACGAATATTGAGTTGCTATGTTCTGTGAATAACTGTTGAGGCATCTATGAAAATAAGTGTAGTGTTTTTATTTACTGGTAAAATATACAAGGTGAAAAAATAGAGACATATATTCTGTGAATCCATTGATACGGAGGCAAATACTAGCAGAGTGGCTGACATTTTTTTTTACCAAAAAAAAAAGCCACATACAATCGAAACAAAAACCTATCAGCAACAAATACAGTCAGCGGTACTTGATAAGATCATTAATAAATTTTAAGCCAACAATACAATCATATACGGAAAAAAGCAAATTACTGAAACTGGTTACGAGGGGAAAGCGATAAAAATCCAAACGCAATAGCGCTTGGAGCGGGCGCAGTGGTGGCTGGCGAGCGCGCCGCGAACGAATGAGCGTATCTCCTCAAATGGAAACAACATTGCAAAAAATACGGTGAAGCTAGATACACTAATGTTGACAGGGTTCCGTACTATTTGGTTTTAAGTCATTACTAAAATAAATTGTAAGACAGGAACGGAATGGCTTAGAAGAGCCCTATGTCCAAATGCTAATGTTGATTTTCACCTAAATTTTAAGTCATTATTTAACGGTGTTATAATCAAATTCAACAATACTTAATAATAAATGTTTACCTGACACAAAAATATAAGCTAACATGTTTTTCAATTTCTGGTATAACAACTCTTTAGACGACCCATTAAAAACTAAACAAGATTTTTTTTTTCGTCACGCTGATAAAAAAAAATCCAAAAGCATTTTTCTTCTGAGAACAAAAAACTAAAAATCTTGCTTTCAAAAGACCAGGGAAGCATATTTCCATTTAACACAACACCTGCAAATACCTGACTCCAACAACCGTTCCTCAATAGTATTAATGAAAGTCCAAACCCGTCTGACGGCGGCACCTACAAAGCACAAAGGGCTTAACGCCAGTATGTAGGCTGGCGGCATTGTTTGGATATTATTGACACTTCTCTTATGGACATGTCGCTGTAACTGACAGTAACATGCGGTGGTACCTGACTGGGCCTACGTGTGTGCATTACTGACATTTTCCGAGGATGTGCTTACAGTTGTAAAGAATATGGGAATATTTGTTTTTTGTTTTAATTGTATTTTTGCAGAGGTGACAAACCTCATCCGTGAGTGAAGTTTTTTAATATGTCAGGGGTCACAAACCTTTGTTAAAATTTCGAAATTAAATTATATTAAGTTTTTTATTCCATTTGAATTGTAAAAAGTACACAGGGATCTCTAAACCGGCGGCGTTCGGTCGGTTGGTCGGAATTTTTACGCGCCCAGTTATAGGCTTCCCTGCTAATCTCTTAACTTTTAACTGGGAAACAATAAAACGTCGCAGGCAGTGGGCAGCGGAAAAATGTATATTTTGGTTAAAAACGCGGATTACTGTGAGTGTTTTTATTTGCATAGACGGTGTTGAAGTATGGACGAACGGATTCAGTGTTTGAGGGCTGAGAGCTTTGGCTAATGGATTATGTGGCCTCTCTTCTTTCCATAACAATGATTGTAGAGGCAAAACTTCATTCCAAACATTGCCATTAGGGCTCTGACCTAACACTTCTACTTAATGAAAGTGATGAGGCTAACAGCAGTGTGCTAGAAGAATGCCTAGATAGGTGAATTTTTAAAATATCTCTTTGTTTTTACATGACTATGAGAATGAAAATTAACGGCGCTTTTTTGGTTATGAGTTTACTGTGTATCGTATCTGCTTTGTTGTAAGACTATGACATATATTAAGCACAACAGTTATAAATAAATAAATATAAATATTCCACGACTTTCAAACAATCTATCTAGTCTCAAATTAAGCAGAGCTTGTATTATGAGTACTAGACAACTGATAAACTTATTTATATATAGTTTCTAAATACGACATTAATTTACACAGAACAAATGATCTTACCCATCACACAAACATTTGTCCTGGGTGAGGATCGAACACACGACCTCTGATATAGCAGTTAGTGTCACTAACCACTAGTCTAACAGGCCAATCGATCTTATCATCTGCCATTAGAAATGGCAAGAAACGTAAAAACTAATATAACTTAATTGAAAACTAAAAACATATATCTCATACTACAAGTACATAGACATATCGCCATAGATTCGTGTATGACACAGGGACGAGAGAGCCTCTAAACGCATACCCTCCACGGGGACAGACTTTTACTACCGAACGTATAAATTCCGCGCCATTTATTTACTTTTTACAACGTCTAGGCCGAAGTACGAATGGCCTTGCATTCATCTACATACACATATTTAATGTATTTAATGCTAGGTTTAGTGCAGACTGGTCTGAAGGATTCCCTTGACAGTTAAGAAGGATACTTTTAGAGGAAAATTTTGATCAGAATGAAATTTTGATATTATGTTGATTTTATCAACATGTTTTACATGTTTCTCATAAAATTTTGTCATTAAATTTAAACGTATTATAATTACGACTTATTTACGAAGCAACAACTGTTGTGAGTTAGGAATTATACAAATCTCGTCGAAGTGATATTTTTTTAATGCTTTCTTTTTTTCTAATAGCCGTCTAAAGTTGTTTCAAATTCTGAAGCATTTCGTCATAAACGTTCAAATACTTTCGCGTATTTCAATTTCAATCACATACATTTTATTTATTATTATCTATAAGCAAGATACACTACGCTTTCAACCACAACACATAACAATACATAATCCAAGCCCATACCATAAAAATCCAACCTCAAAAACGTACAGAGTATCACGATGCGACCTCACTTACAATTTCCTACATTTCCGCCTTAGGATAGGGGACACCACGCTCAAAATTAAAACGAGATATTTTATCCGAAGCACTGAAATAATCACGTTTTGTGATACAGGTTTATTACCGCCCTTTTAATTAGGGTAGGCCCTTGTAAAAGTAATGCCTTTAATGTAGAGGTGTAGGGCAACGTTATTTGCATATTAAAATTTTATAGTGCTTTGTGATGCTTTTAGGGGAGTAATATGTATTAACATTCCATGTCTGTTTTATTGTTGTTTTGTTTGGTATTGTAAAAATGTCAAGGTTAATTAAAGTTTATGAAAGACGCTGTTTTTTTTTAAGTCAGAATGTCATTTGAATATATTGTGACCTAAATAAAATTACGGCTTGAAAAATAGACCTACTAAGGCCTAGCCTATAATGATGCACTTATAGTATAGGTCTGGATTCAAAATCGTAAAGAAATCGATTGCCCTATTAAATTATCTACGTTCTGTCACATATTTACACCCACACATACATATAAGGTTGCTCAATCGACAGCGTGTACTATCAGCAAATCAACCGAGCAATACCTAATCTACAATACTACTATGAAATACAAATTTCCAACAATGTAATCCTTATCACTGGCTTTATGAGTTCTTAAGCAATAATTGCCCATCAAAGGGTAATTTACAGTGCGCATTGCTTCGTACGAAGATCTTCTTTGATAACTTATAACCATGGAACTTAGGAATGAAGTAGGAGGAAGTGGTAAGAGTGAGTTAGTAAGTGACTATATAGTAGATATAGGTCAATATTATTAAATAAAAGTTCGATTTTGTATTTTTTAACTAAAGTTAAAATACATTATATTTCCGCTGGCGATTTATCAGGTCAAAACCATTAATGATATTTACTATTTTACTTGACAGACTATTAAGAGTGACAAGTATAAAAACCAGATCTTAGTGGCTGCACTTGGAGAGGCCTATGTCCAACAATGCACTGCGATAGGCTGATGAAGCATAAAAAAGCGAATAAGTTTGTCGATAGTAGGTTTTAAGGACATTAGAAAACGAACACAAAATTTCAAATCTACAGGTATCAATTCAAACGCTCCTTTTCATGGAATAACCTTACTTTGATTTGAGCATTGAGCGAATTATCAGCGTTAGTGCTAGAAGAAGTTCAGTGTCGCTTCCCCCTTATACTCCATGTCTTGTACTCATAACAGTCGGGTTGCATGCGGCGTTGCATGTACGTGTAATACAACGTCTATTGCTTGGTTGCTACACACGGCGTCACGTTGCACCTAACAATGCCAGGAATGTATCGTGCTCGTTGCGTGTTTCAAATAAAAACGTGAATGTCATGCGCTTTGTCTAACTTGTCACGGAGTTAAGTTATTGTAGAGTTTGTATGTAAAACGTTGTTAGTACAGGTGTAATTATTTTTGATTTAATGTGAAAAGGAGGTTGTAATTTTAGTTTGCAATGTGTTTTTATATGCTACTTAACTCTCGTCTAGCACGTCGTTAATTTTAACAATGCAAATTGTAACTTAGAAAATGCGTTAGAAAATGGTATCTAATTAATTTGTAACTATACTAGGTAGCAAAGGCATTGTTCTATACAGAGGAGAAATTAATTTCGACTCTGAATCATTTACATATTGGCGATTTTAGATTCCATCCAAGGAATCCAAGTTTTCTAAATTAATATGTGTTTCTTTAAGCAAGTATATGGAACAAGCACCGATATGTGTAATTCCTTAACTACTTCTTTCTACTGCTATACAAATAGTCAAAAGAAATATATTTTCATGTCTAGTTTCTTAGCTTGACCAACTTCAGCCCCGTATATTCCTTTATCGGTCGGATGATGAGGCTTCCTGCCGCCGTTGGTGTTCAATCGCCTTATTATCAAACATTGATAGCATCGCATGGAAATTTCACATGTTAAATAACCTAGAACAACAACTACAGTGTCGATTACAAAGTTCTGTGAATTGTAGGGCAGTAGCTTGAGTCATGTAACATTGTATTGAATTGCTTCTGTTGATTTGATATTGCTATGATTGCATGCAGTACCTAATATGAATTGTTTATATTGCGTGATTAGTATACTATATTGCACAAAATCAGAAAGTTCAGCGTGGTAGGATAAGATGGGCTGCCTGTACAAAAAATTGCAGTATATTATAGAAAAAAAAAATTAAGAATTCCTTAACCTAAACCGGGGCAGAAATTTCTAAAAAAACCTATTAAAGTCTTCAAACTTACTGTAGCAGTTTTAATGACAATAAGGCTCCACTGTCTCAGTTTTTAAATTATAAATTCTTTAAATTAAATAGCATACATAAAATGACAACTTACAGCACTCCGTTAGCTTCAAGTCATATTTTGGCAAAACGATTCAAGAAATACAACAATCCAGCTTTAACACCAACAAAAATACAAAGCAACGACCATAAACAGCAAAACAATTACATATCAATAAAGCAGCCACAAGTGAATCAATGTCGGGATCAAGGTACGTGTGAATTAAGTTGCCAACGTTACGATGAGCGGCGGGCCTCGTAAATCTGGCGAACTATCTGCAATACACTAGTTGTCTGGAGAGCACTTAGTACTGTCCTCGACTTGGGGAGGTACGTGTAAGGATGGAGAGGTAGCGTGAAGGTGAACAGAGTTTAGAGTATTTATTCACCTATTGTTGTGTTGTTAAAAGTTCATGTAGTTGGATTAAAGTAATGATAGGAGCGACCGCGTCGAGCAAATCGCAGAAAGAACCAGCCTATAAACGTCCCATTCCTGGACAAAGGCCTCTTCCAATAAAAGGAAGGTTTGAGCATTGATGACCACGCTACTTGTAGCGGATTAGCGATTTCAGATTTCAATATTAGGACGTTAGTTTCCTTACGATGTTGTAAATAAAATATTTAGGATCAGAATAATGGACTAAATTCCTATTTGCTACAATAAAGAGAAAACAAATAACATATAAAAATTCGGAAGAACTTCGTATAAAAAAACATAAAAAAAATAAAACAAAATTTAAGACATTAAACGTTGTTTCTTGAATGAAAACTAACGTTTAAAACAAACTAAAGCCCGCATTATTTATTTGGAAGGACTTAAACTATTCACCAAGTATCTACTGTGCAATGACAAAGGTGACACGACTATTAAAGATGACTTTTAACTCTCATTCGTAAAAACCGCGGATACTTTTTTCAAAATCCTAATCCCCGCTACCACTTTTCCCTTACGCCACATCTTCACAATCGGCTATACCGGTTTATGCTCTTTTTAGCGGCGTGCAAAGAGCTCACGACGTCTCGGGCAGCAGCTGCGCCCGGAGAGCCCTACTGAGCAGTCTGTTGTTATGTCGGCCAGACGTTTGCTGGCGTGTGTAAGTCACTTACTGTTTAGGTGATTTTTTTGTTAAATAGGGACTGAAGATTATGTACCTGCTACAGCCTACTGATTTAATATGGAATAGGTATCTGTTGATTCCTCGTGCGTTTAGCTGTTTTCGTCCTTGATTGTATCGTATCGTAGGTCTTTCTTTCTAATAGATAATTAAAGATCCTTATAAGTTATTTACGGGTGATTGATATGAGCTGGGGTCAAAACAACTGATTCGCGTTAATAAAAATGACTTTGTAGTGCATAAAACTATTTATATTTTGTTCTCTTCATTAAATTACTAAAATCAACAACAACCTAACGCTTTCGACAAACAACATATCTACGTACATTACTACCTAGAAACCTGCCTAGTACGTTAAAATGTTGACATTTTAACGTACTAGGTAGGTTTCTAGGCATAACCATAGACATATGCATAACCAATCAACGCAGTGGTGTGAACGCTGCCTAACGCCGCGGGCACGTGACACGTGTTACAGGCCGATTGCTGTTGTGACCTGTTACAAATTAAATTCTCTTTACTCCTTGATTGGTTATTTTCCCAATGTAACGTGATTCTAGTTAGATATTAAGCTTAGTAAATGCTTTTATTAACTGTAAAAGATCTACTTCACTCTTAACTTGTGGAATGCCTAAATAAGTGATATGAATATGAACTTTGTCTTAGTGTTTGAAAATGATTAAAAATTGCTAATTTAAACCTGTCATTGTATTTAAACCAGTATAAAAAATATATTTTAATTCATCTCTTTAAAATTAAGAAGCAGCAAAAATTTGAAATACTGCAATCAAAACTCAAAACCTGCTTGGTGTATAAAAACAAAACACTTAACTGATATATTTTAAACATTGTATACTTACGTAATTCATTCTTCTTCACTACGGATTACAACATCTATTGTCAAGACATTTTTATAGCAAACATCTAGGTATACATATAACATATCTACCAATATTAACACAAAGTAACTTACGCGAGTAACCCTCGCCGAGCACAATCAGGGCCGGAGCGACCCCGTACACCCCGAGCGGCTCCAACTCGATCACATCCATGATCTGTAACAAGATAAAAGCATTTCTATATACATTTTACTTTATATGTGGAAGGCGGTATACCCTAAAATTGTTTAAACTAATTACTAGGAGATTTTGAACTAAGAAGAAGAACTAAGAAGACATTTTAAAAAATCAGGTATAAGTTTTCTTCATGTCAATACATGAAGAAAACTTATCATACTCTTGAAAGATTTTTTTAATACTTTTGTGAAATCTGCGTCTTGGCAATGAAGAATTTACTCTATTTGAGATAATTATGTATTTCAAAATCAAAATTCTTATATCATATTCAGTATAAAAAGTCATCTATTTTATTTCCAGGTCAAACCAATAATCACATTTTTATCAAACCATCTATAATGTTCAATTAAAATGTAAATGTCACCGACTGCCATCAACTTTATCCAACGCCTTTCAAACTTATCGGACTCCCAACTAAAACCGAGCCATGAATAATACATGTGCTGCCATCTGTTATTTTAAACAGGCGACGTCTTCGGAGTTTTAATATTACATTACTGTTTTAATATAGAATAATTATGGTAATGCCAGACGTAGCAAGCAATGGGAATGTAACTGATTGCATGTTTGAATTGTACGCTAAATAGTCCAGTCATTTGGTAGTTTTACCTGGAAAGTTTTCCGGGAGTTTTGAAAATTGGGTATTTTATAGATTTCGATATGCTCTTTTCGAATTTTAACTTTGCCACCTCGTACAACCGCCGCTCGCGCCGCCATTTTGAAAAAATGGCGCCCAAAAACGTTTTTTTGGGAATATCTCCTTTCCGACGCATTTTACGAAAAAAATATTTTCTACAAAATTAAACTAGAACAAATTTCCTACACTTTATGTCTTATTCACTTTTTCATAAAATCAATAGTTTTGGACGTACGAGCGCCGCAAAGTATTGTTTATTTGCACCACTACGAGTGTTTCGTATATTTTTCTTAACTGTTCTATTACTGCCGCCGGTTTTTAAGAAGTAGGTGTCAGGGTAATATGTCACTTTTGAATCGGGCCCTTTCTCTCGACTATGAACGAAACTTCAACGAAAAATTTGTTGGTAGAAGCTATATTAAGAGAAATATTTAGTTTAGACTGAATCATCAATGTACGTTTATTGACGTACAGTGTTGATTATGTTCTTAGATCTATGACTTCTTATACGGAAAATTGTTTTATTTGTGACAATTCACTTGAAAACCGGCGGCAGTAATGGAACATTTTAGAAAAATATACAAAAAACACGTGGTGGTGCAGATGAATAAGTAATACTTTGCGGTGCTCGTACATCCAAAACTATTGATTTTATGAAAAGGTGGATAAGACATAAAGTGTAGGAAATTTGTTCTAGTTTAATTTTGTAGAAAATATTTTTTTCGTAAAATGCCTCAGAAAGGAGATATTCCCAAAAAACCGTTTTTGGGCGCCATTTTTTCAAAATGGCGGCGCGAGCGGCGGTCGTACGAGGTGGCAAAGTTAAAATTCGAAAAGAGCATATCCAAATCTATAAAATACCCAATTTTCAAAACTCCCGGAAAACTTTCCAGGTAACCCCCTTATTTTCTACCAAATGACTGGACTAAAATAGTTGATGTAGTTTGTGAAATGTGTTTTGTTTTTAAGTTCAAACACTTTGCAACAATGCCGGTCATGACTTGAATCAAATAGTTCTGGTAATGTAAATTACTTAAACTGGCAAATGGCAAACGTTATAACATTAAACTGCATTGTTAGAAAAAAATGGTGTAATATGATAAAACTTATGAATATTCGGATAATATTATGTTCATTATTCGTAAGCATTAGGGGTAGATAAAACCAATCAACATAATTCAACATGACCAAAACAGTTTAATTGAAACCCAAAAAAAAACAAAACAGAAGCACACCAAAACTCAAAACGCTCCCAAAATCCTCTTATCTCCATATTAACAAAAGAACTAAAGCTAAAAAGCATGGAACGTTCAGTATCCGATGCAATTTGCGAGTAGGCGGAGCGTCCCGCAGATTCCGTGCGCGTACCAAACAAATCCGATAACACGTCACGCTGAAACTTGCAGATTCAATTTCTGGGACACGATTACTTCGCGATGGGAACAAGAGTTGAATCTCAAACCTGACTGGGATCGTTGAGAAGCTTTTTAACTGTACATGGTGTTTGGAAGATGTATTTAGAGATTTTAGAGTTTTATGTAGTATGAGTAACGTCTGGAGAGAATGGAAGAAAAAAAGGTGTTGCGCCGACACCAAGTAAAATGGGATAAGGGCAGGAAGATGATGATGATGTAGTAGAATAAATGCACCAATAAATACCTTGTAAATTCAAAACGCGATTTAGAACAGAAAGTTTCAGTGTCCAAAATACAGTAAACTTGTGGTGAAGTCCATTAAAATAAAAAAAATTAAGAAGAAACGAATAGAATTAAAACGTTGCTATGCATTAAGGTTATACAGGCTTTTCGTTATCATTTGCCTGCTTTTGAAAGTAAAGATAACCATAAAACGATATAACCACATAACCATAAATCAAGAAACAATCAGAATTGACTTTTAAGTCACTCTATCAAATTTATCCATCATCTATATATATAAAACTCTTCCGTTACTGACTGACTGACTGACTGACTGACTGACTGATCGACAACGCACAGCCGAAACTACTGGTCGAAGAAAGCTGAAATTTGGCATGTAGGTTCCTTGAGATATGTAGGGGTGCACTAAGAAAGGATTTTTGGAAATTCAACCCCTAAGGGGGTAAAAAGGGGTCATAACGTTTCTATGAAAAATCTTATTCCTTGGGTTTATAAACTTGAACGTGTGGTTATAAATTTTCGGCCGTGTGGTTGTCGGCAGAGTAGAATAACACCACCCCATATCTTCCCGTGGGTATCGTAAAAGGCGATTAAAGGAGTGTGTGAAAAAAGTGTTGACCCCCTCAACCCCCTGTACCTTTTCTTGCACCGAAATACTATTTCATCTGTCTTAGTCTTCCTCCGGTCGTAACGGTCTCCGTTCCACTGGACACAGAAAGACAAAGACGAGTAAGTGCACCTGTGTTTTGCGCGTACTCTTGTGCACGTTAATATATCCTGCGCAACTGACCGCTTCCGTATAAGGACTCCGCAATTCAGCTTAGTCCTACGGCGATAGGGGGAGGTAGAGAGGCTTGACGTGATGCTCGTTGAGCTTTGTCTGACTCCTGCACGTAGGCGGCCTTGGGGGTGTAGTATTACATCGTGGTCGCTTCTGCTCTGCATCGGGGTGACAGGGCGGATTCGGCAACACCCGAGGTGACAAAGCAGCCCTATTTAGGGTGGCACTGCTTTCCCCGCTCAGCCGGGGAGGGGGCTAGAAAAGGTGCCCTAAACAAATGCTCATCCCAACCTACAAAGAGGGTAGCAACCGCGGCTGCCTCTGCATCCCAAATTCGCGGTCGACGTTACAAAAATATAAAGAATAAAAAATCAACACCAGCATTAATGACCTTTGGCGCGTGGAATGTGCGTACACTTCTAGATCGCGAAGCAAACATTTGTCCGGAACGAAAGACTGCCATCGTAGCAAGAGAACTTCATCGCTATAATATTGATGTGGCTGCGCTCAGCGAAACACATCTCCCCGATGAAGGAGAGCTGACAGAACACGTGGGTGGATACACTTTTTATTGGAAGGAACTTGCTGCCAACGAACCGCGAAGGTCAGGTGTAGCTTTTGCAGTCAAGAATAAGCTTGTCAAACACCTAGAAGAATACCCTGTACACATTTCCGACCGTATTACTACACTACGCCTTCACATGGAACATAACAATTACCTTAATATCATCAGTGTCTATGCCCCAACGCTAGACAAGTCTGATGAGATTAAAGACAAATTTTATGAGGAGCTAACGCAGTGCTTAGATCGTATTCAGACAAGAGAGCAGATCCTACTCTTGGGTGACTTTAATGCTCGGGTGGGTCGGGATTATGAAGCCTGGCCTAAAGTTCTAGGCAGACATGGTCTTGGAAATATGAACAGCAACGGACAGCTGTTGCTTAGTCTCTGCGCACAATTCGATCTTGCGATTACAAACACCATGTTCAGATTACGAGCTAAATATAAGACCACGTGGATGCACCCTAGATCAAAGCACTGGCATCTTATTGACTACGCTATAGTGCGTCAGAAAGATGTGTCACAGGTTCAGGTTACCCGTGCCATGCGCGGCGCTCACTGTTGGACTGATCATCGGCTTCTGGTTCTTAAGATACGTTTTCGACATCAACATCCCCGTAGATCAGACAGACCGAAACAAAAGCATCTGAATCTTGAACGACTTCAAGATAAAGACACGAGAAAGGAATATGCCGAAAACTTGAGTTCTGTTTTGCAGCCTCTTGATCTAGAATCCGGTGAAGTCGGCAAAATGTGGGAGTCCCTTTCTTCTCAAATTCTCGGAACTGCTACATCAACTTTAGGTCCGAGGGTCCGAAAACACGAGGACTGGTTTGATGAAAATAATGGGGTACTAACGGACGGACTATTGATAGACACCGTCGACTTTTGAGGCGGCATAGCAGAACACATAGAGGTGAAACTGTTACGGAAGTACGTCATAGTGAAATGGAGCTTCGTAAGCTCACACGAAAGGCGAAAGAGAATTGGTGGTTGGAGAAGGCTCATCACATACAATGGCTTGCTGATACCAACCAGCTAGGCAATTTTTACTATGAGGTAAGAAGCCTGCTTGGTATATCCTCTACAGCAAAAGTCCCACTCAGGCCGACCAATGGCAAAGGGCTTCTTAAAGATAGGAAAGAAATACTCGAGCGATGGGCGGAGCATTTTCAGGAGCTACTTAACGTGGATCATTCTGTCAACATAGACCACGTTCGCTCGTTACCTCAACAGTCTCATGCCTTCGAGCTTGACGAGCCAGTGTCCCTAGAGGAGGTTACTCTGGCCATTAAACAGCAGAAAAATAATCGTGCAGTTGGAGTGGACTCGATACCGGGAGAGTTATTGAAGTACGGTGGGGAGGACCTGCACTTTGCGATTTGGAAACTTTTTGCCGTTATATGGGAAAAAGAACAAGTCCCATACACTTTTAAAGTGTCTCTCATTCGGGCTCTATATAAAGGCAAAGGTGATCGAGCCGATTGCGGTTCTTACCGCGGTATTTCCTTACTCTCAGTTCCGGGAAAAGTCTTCGCTAGAGTTCTAATGAATCGACTTAGAAATTTATCGGAAAAGATCCTGCCAGAATCCCAGTTTGGTTTCCGACCCGACCGTGGTACCTGTGAGGCCATTTTCTCATTGCGTCAACTACAAGAAAAAAGCAGAGAACAGGGTCGCAATATGTATCTCTGTTTTGTTGACCTTGAGAAGGCTTTTGATAGTATACCGCGAGAAGCCCTTTGGTTAGTTCTGCAGAAACTAGGATGCACAGAGAAATTTGTTAGACTTTTAAGACTGCTTCATGACGATATGCAGAGCTGTGTCGCTGTAAACGCAGATCAGTCAGAGTTTTTCCCCGTTACCTGTGGGGTAAAACAAGGTTGTGTCCTTGCGCCCACACTGTTCGCGTTATATTTTGCAGTTATGGTTCAGGAAGTTTTACAGACAACTCCTGAAGGAATTCGCATACGTTTCCGTAATGTTGGCAATCTTTTTAACTTAGCCAGGCTCAAGGCTCGTACCAAAGTTTCTTACGCACTGATCACTGAGATTGTCTATGCAGATGATCTGTGTTTTGTAACTGATTCCCCAGAAGGCCTGCAACGACTTATGGCCAATCTACACAAATCCTGTCGAAATTTCGGTCTGAAGATTAATGTCAAAAAGACGGAAGTGATGTCTTTAGATGTCCGTGGTCAAGAGACACTGACCATTAAACTCGGTGAGGACGTACTAAAGCAGGTGAATACATTTCGCTACCTGGGGAGCACTATAACATCAAAGTGCGACCTTGATGCTGAAATCAACAGTCGGATCGGTGCCGCAGCCGCGGTATTCGGCAAACTGGATCGCAAGGTTTTCAGCTCACATGACTTGAAGCTGGCTACTAAAATAGACATATATAGGGCTGTAGTATTGCCGAGCCTGCTGTACTCATCGGAGTCATGGACGGTTTACTGCCGCCATATTCGAGCTCTGGATCGTTTCCATATGAAATGTCTGCGCAAAATATTGAACATCCGTTGGTCTGACCGCATCCGAAATACGGAAGTGTTGCGAAGAGCTAACATTATGGGGATCGAGGCCTACCTCATGCGCAGACAGCTCCGCTGGTGTGGACATCTATCACGAATGGCGAATAAGCGTACAGCAAAGTGCATCTTTTTTTCTGAACTTGAGGAGGGCAAGCGTAAGCATGGCGGGCAACTCCTCAGGTATAAAGATGTGCTGAAGCGCCATATGAAAAAGTGCGATATTGAGCCTTCAGAATGGGAACAAATGGCTATTCGACGACCAGAATGGAGGACGTTGGTAAAGACCAGAGTCAAAGACTTTGAGGACAAACGCTGTTCCGAACTGGATGCTAGACGCGATGAATTAAAAGCACGCCCACCTTGTGCCATACCATACAATTTTTGCAATGGTGTACTGACCTGCCCACATTGTGCGCGAACATTTAGTAATAAGATCGGCTATGTGAGCCATGCACGAGCACATCAACGACAAATGGAACTGTAAAACGGAGAGTGAAGAGGTCGCCGTGGCCGAAATCGGTCGAGGAACATATATAAACTTGAAACTTAGCACAAACACGTATATGGTCAAGTAAATAAGTTTGGCATTATATTTTTTTCCAAACTACCCTCCAATCGTGATTTAGGGGGTTGCGATTGGGTGACTGATTGACTTTCGCGCAGCCATAACCGCTCGGTGTAGGAGTCTAATATTTTGAACAAAGCTTTCTTTACTGACGAAAGTGAGCATTAAAAAAAGATTTTTTAAAATTGTACCCCCAAGGGGACGAAAAGGGGTAAAAACGTTTCTATGAAAAATGTCATTCCTTAGGTTTATAAACTTGAAAATTGGCACGAAAACGTACATAGGCAAGTAAATAAGTTTGGTAATGTAATTTTTTCCTCCAAACTACCCTCCAATCGTGATTTCGCGGGTGTGATTTGGTGACTGATTGATTAACGCACAGCCGATACCTCTCGGTATAGAAGTCTGATATTTTGAACAAGTAGTGGTCTATTGTGTTAGTAACACAATTGACCACTAAGAAGGGATTTTTGGAGTAGCAAGCCCTTAGGTAGCGGGCGGGGGGGGGGGGGAGGAGATTAACTGATACTTTTAATTTTTCTAGACGATGTTTTTGTCTCGTTTTACTTTTTGTTACATAACGTAATCGGCAAACTCCAAAACTACTTATCGTTTTCAAATATTCACCATTCGAAAGCTACATCATCCATGAGTAACTCAAGCTGTATAATATAATTCAAATTCTAACAATTTTTTAGCCTATGAAAGAAAGTCCTGTAGATATCATTAAAAAACGCCACAATCCCAAATTACACGTGGGCGAAGCCGCGAGCGGAAAACTAGTATCCATATATAAAAACATTTTTTAGCTCCGAAATGCTCTCACATAAATCGGCAAAGAATAGAACACAGGAAGCGAGAAATATACGATTAAAAACTTGCAGACTTAATTCCAGAAACCAAATTACTTTCCGATGGAAAATAGACTTAATCTTAGAGTACCTGACTAAAATCCTAAAGTGGGTCCTAATGTGGAACAGCGTTAGATTGAAATTTATTGTAGAAGCGTAGCGTAAAATTCAGTGCAATTGAGAAGTATACTATAATATTGTCCCAAGATATTATAGTATAATTTTTTTAACCGACTTCTTGAGAAACCTAGTCAATTTTACAGTCAGTCATTTTATATCAGTATCCTCCAATACTGGACTCTACACCAGGTATATTGCCAAGCGAAGATTATAATGTGATCGCTGTTTCCGCGACTTCATTCGCGTGAAATACAACAAAAAAGTTGACAAACACATTTTTTAGACTATCTAATATCAACTAATGTTATAATAAAGCATTTAATATTAAATTATTTCTTTAATAACCGCAAACAGTAGAATCGAAGTTATTTTCACAACTGGAATAAGTATAAACAATAACAAGAACGAAAGTGTTTGCACCACGGAACACAATATTTTATCAGTAAGCTGTAAATATTCACGCATTGTAAAAATCAACTGAGCAAAACAGCGTTCGTAACTCGCGGGTGTCACAGTAAAAACCGGAACGTTTACGCACCATTGCAAAATGTTTTAAATCGTTCATTCTGTTGCTTGTACACCTGTTTTTTTATAAAGCATGTAGAATTATGCATTCATATATCTTAGTGGATGAGGATAAAGACCCAAGTTTTATGAAAAATAATTAGTTTTGGTGAAAAGAATGAGGGCCCTAAATGGGCTTAATAGGATTTTAATTTAGTTTATAGTTTCTGAAGATTCAAGCCTAAGCCTTAGTTGAGAGCAAACTGATAAATGAGAGTAACGATTCTCATATAGTAGAAAAAAAGCATAAATCTTAATGTAACATTGAATTTTAAATGAGGGCTTTGATGTTGCACACTTGCGTATAAAACTAAAAAAGCAGTGCATTTTTAATATGCGTCCACACACATGCATATTAATATGTTATTAATACCTTCGATCCGCAAAAGGTATTAAAGCAGCCAATATACGCGGGCCGCTAGCGGACCCTTTTAAAATGAAATAACAAGAAAAAACATCCCAGTTATTTGCAGCGGTTGACAATAACGGTTTAGTGAGGCCAAATACCGTTTTTTCGCCAGTCCCCCCCCCCCCTCCCTGTTACGAGCATCGGTATTATTGAATTTCGCGAATGTAACGCAAAAAGCCGATATCATGTAATCGCCAAAGGGCTGAATTGTGATTTTGAGGGCACTTGCCGCAAATCCTTTTGGGAATTTTTATCTCTTTGTTTATTTTAGTGTTTTCGGTCTCCTTTTACATGCTGTTAAGTCTTGTTATGGATTTTTGGTAGGAGATATTGGATAAGACGGTTTGTTTTCCCCATTATAAGATCATTTGTTTATTTAAAAGCTGATTATTGAAAAATTATGTTGCGAGAGAAATAATTTTCTTTTCAGTATTTAGTGCGAGTTTACAGAACACTGACAAAACACAAAACGATGCATCTATTTTTAACTTACAAGTAGTGCAACTAAACCAAAACTTTATATAAAAAATATACCCAAAAAAGGACTCAAACCGCAAAAATCACAAACCTCGAAAATTTCCACGAAAATAGAATTAAATTTCCACCAGTTTTGGGTACATTTAGACCGCGGCGGCAGCGTCTTGCTGAACCCAGTAAGCGTTGCCGTTAGCCAGCCATTCGCCACAAATTGTTCGTATAGCTTATTTACGTTGGGGCTTGCACCTGTCTTGCTTTCTATTGGGTGATTTTCGTTATTGTTGCCACCGTTTGTTTTCTATGTTTGTTTGTAATTTAGTTATATAGTTAAGCGCAAGATTTTTTTTTGAAGGTGTATTTTGATGTAGGTAATTTAGCAATGTGGCTGAGTGCATTTTTTATGTACATACAAAGTAAACTTCGTGGAATTTGGTTCAAGACTGGAGGTTTTAAAGCTTCGATATTAATCCGACAGCTAGAATATATAAAACATATTCAAATTAAAGAGTCCAACTTTTAAAAGTACAAAACTTAAAAACGTGGCAAATAACGCCACCGGTTTCTGACGTCAAGACCGCCATCATTGATAATTAATTTGCTTGTGCTTCTGTATTTTTTAGTGTACAACTAAGGTCATGTGATAACTACCAAACTAAAGTAAAAATAATAATTCCAGTGATTTAGTTCGGTGCGAAAAGGGGCCAAAAAAACTTATACAATAGAACCAATATTGGTTGTCACTTCAAAACTAAACGATGATTGATAGCGCACGGTTTATAGACCATGATTTACCTTCCTCTCGAAAACCTATTACCATTTGAATAGAGGTGCGATGGAAATTGTAGGCATCCTCTAGTATTTGTCATAGTGCCTCTCAAATGAACTCACTGCGCTGCGTAGTATTTCCCATTTAACCGAACATAAAAACTTGCATTAAAAATATGCACGATTCATATCTTTATATTAAACATGCTAAATCCATCTCTATATGCATCAAGTCCTTTGATAACAATGGCCCTATTGTTACTGAAAACATTAAAAAAAAACAGTTTTTTTTTGGCATATTATTGAAGGTGCCTACACTAGCTTTAAACATAACCTAGGTCCTTGTTGATAAAGCCTCTAAAATCCTTAGCCAGTTTTTCGTAAATCAATATTATGTCTCAACACATTCTTCTTATCAGAAAACCCAATTAAAATTATTATACGTCTGACTCAGCCATTTAACTACATAAACAAAACAAAATTCATTTCGCATCCTAAAAGCTCGTGTTGAATTGAAATACTGTTCCAATAAAACCTTAATCAGTATTAACAACAGCTATAACTCCATACCAAAATTTAATACTCCTTATACCCTTTGTAAACATTGTAAACGATACAATAAAATGAAATTAAACAAGCGAGCTAATTCCATTAGTCAAGTTCCCCTAAGTTCGGGCTGCTTGTAACTTAATTCGTTAGCATCAATCACATTGCAACCGTACAGAATGCTATTACTTGGGACGGTTCCTTGAGCGCAGATATTTGTTCTCTTGTCTCGAGACCGAGGCTTTACCATGAAATAGGTTTTGTATTAGTTTGAATGGAGACTCGAGTTTAGTTTTTAAAATGTAATGGGAAGAGAAAAAGGCTGCGAGATTCTTTTTAGATTGTTAAAGAGAAAAAGAGATAAATAAATACAATTTCAAATACTAATGATTCGATACAAAAGTAAACAGATTTTTTCTGCTAAGTTATATAGATTTAAAATGTGAAGCTCGAGTTAGGTAAGGTTCTAAGTAACGTTGTAGCTACCTGATTTGTGCAACTAAAGGTTTTTTATTAATGATAAACATATAATATTTAATATTTTTCTAAGATTTTGAAAAGAAGTAAAGAGTGGGGAGGAAAAAGAAAACCATTATAAAACCATGTAATCTGTAATACGGGTTTGTTTATTAAAGAAAAAACAGACAATAATAAACTTTAAAACGAATAAATCTAGCTAATTTCGATCAGTAAATAACCCAAAACAATTCGTAATAGATCGATGGTTACATAGTGTATTAAACGGAGGCCCATGCCAGTGGTCGAGTGAGCATAGCGATTTGTAATCCCGCCATTAGTGGAATGTATCGTGTGTGGCGGCAGGCCTGCGGACAGATGCACAATGCACATGCGCCAGATACACTACAAACCGAACTGGGGTTTGTAAATGTAGATTAGTATAGTAATGATTTTTGTTTGTAATTGATTTGGAAATCATTTGAGGAGACAGGACGTTCGAGCTGATGCTAGGAGGCAGAGCATAGTAAGACTATCTGCGGTAGCCTGGTTAGCATGACTGGATGTTAGACTGCTTCCCCGGGCATGAGTTTGGTACATCAACAGTCTATTTGTACATATATTACAAATTTAATTTTATCGCTTAATATGTAACATTAATTTAAATTGCACTTCGTCAATAGCTCATTATAATAAATATTATAAGGTTTAGGTATATCAACAAACTACTGCCGCGTTAAACTATTTCTTAACTAACAATCTCGCATAAGGCTGTTGCAGCAACTTGTATAGCCCGGGGAGCACAAACACCCGAAATCCGAGATAGACCGCATGACAATACACACACCGGGGCGCGTTGCTTGGCTGTAATCAAGGCATCAAATTCTGCACCCCTAGGCACACACAATACAAAACATTAGGAAACACGAGCGGTCAGCTCCTCGGCCTGCAACACCAACGTAACGAGCACACCAGAATAAAGAAGGGAGGGGACACAGCCGGGACAATTAGGATCGCAATTAGAGGACAGTATGTTCCAGATTACGACCGCACACTCCACAGAGATTCACATTCCGGTGTCGGGAATAACAAAGCTTGCCAACTAACTATTAAGACGTTCAGAACTCGGGCCTCGCTTTATGGCCGCTCAAATTGCACTTGTATTTTTATGTTGAAATTGCCCCGTCGTAATCTAGCATTCGTCGAGATTTTGCACAGCTAAATTTCGAGAGCGCTTTGTCAGTGGCTTTTTCGAGCGGTTAGATGAACGAATGATTTTAATATAGGGAAGTAGTGGGTTCTTCCATACGTAGAAGCCTGCAGCGGACTGATGCGGCTGCAATATTTTTAAATTTGTTTCAACTGAGACGGACATAGCATGAATATGCGAATTGAATTGTCGTGCGGGTATGCAAATCACAAGATTTGTATTTCGTTTTAAACAAAATGTATGTTTTTGAATTAGGTTTGCAGAGGTTTTTGTTCTCTTGTGGATTGTAGTTGTGTTTGTAATTGCAATTGTTCTGCTGGAAAACTGTTTTTGTGGTTATGGCTTGATAAACACATTTAAACTGTTTGCCACGATTTGAATAGTTTAAATAGAATAATAAATACATCGAAAACAAACCTTGTTTGTGCATAGGTATTAATAAAACCTCCATCATAGCCCGATTTCCATACTATCGAAGTATTGTATCAGTATTCAGCATAACTTGACTCCCGGTTAAGAAGCGCCTTGGCCCAGTGTGACCTGTTCACGGGGCTTATAACATTCGTAATAACTCTTAAAGTATTAGACATACAGTTGTGAATTTTATGTTGTATTGTAGCTTGGCTCAAAATCTGTCGATCTAATAAAAAAACAATAATAGTTGTCGGGCGTGTTTTTGTAGTAATGCCCAATTATTGGTTGAATTGCATAATTTCTAGTAATTTTTTCGACGTTTATTTTTTTTTTTTCAAAAGATATGGAATTGTGAGCACTTTACTTTGTAATGCAGATGGTAGTCAATATTATTGCCTTTCGAATAAGCCTACTTTTGTCTCAATACGACTTAAACTTTGTGAGATATGTTTTTTTTTGTACTCGCATAGAGAATATTTTAACAAAAAAAACAAAATGGCTGCCACGTAGGGGAGAAGTGTATTGGACCCAAGTTTAGAGTGTATTTGTACTTTAAAATAGTTAATATTTAAGTATTTAGAATATCGCTAGTCCATGTCCAGACACACTGTATAAGAGTATTTGGTATAAAGGTCTATTATTCTAAAACAACTTTATACAAAATATACTTTCCGTCACCCAACGTTCACAAGTCTATCAAGTCATGAAAAATTAATGTAAATAAGTCCTACGTAGATATATACATTATACAGTATTCGTTTATACCCCTTTTGTGCGCCGCTGTCCGGCTGCATCTGCTTTTTATGTAAAACCGAATGGGTATTTGTCAAGGTAATTTGAATTTACTCGTACGCGGCAGCCTTTGAAATGCATGCTTTAAAATATACTAGTTTTTACAGAGAATGTTTCAAACAAATGGAAATGTATACGGCATTTGATTAAATGTGGCGTTGTTTTTTTTTCGGGCATTTGCGTATTTTTATTTAGTTTTGTTGAATTGATGGTGTTTGTATTTCATTAATATTTTAACTGAACTGAAAAGTACGAAATATTGTGTTTCCTCAACGCGAATCAGCAACAAAAATACACAATTATTATCACTGTCAAATTTATATTTGCAAACAGCAAAGAGCATTATACGAACTAAACACTACAGCAATAATTGCACAAATTTTCTGTCCATTAATTGCTATTGATTTACTCATAAAAGACAAATAACTCCAAAGAGAAACTTCAACAAAACAACACATTTGCAATTTAAAACTTAATTAACACAACCAACTTTAATATTCCCTCGGAAAAAAACTCCTTATACACGTAAAGAATGCCTTATTAAATCTTAATAAGGAACATTAATTAGCGCGATGCTGCCGCGGTATTACTTACACGTTACATACACAACAGTGGGGGTTTGCTTTGGGTCGAAGACAAACATGTGACGTCATCGCTCATCGTCAATGACATTGTTGGAAGCACAATAGATAGTTAACTGTGGGAGTGTGGAGCTAGTTGATTATATTGATATGAGGTGCATGAAAGTTAATAATAATTCTAAGTATTTGTTAATCTTATCATTTAAATTGTGTTTGATCAGAATTTAGTCACGTTTTACAAGTAAGTCTTATTGTTTCTCAGCGACGATAATTGTTTATCGTATTAAAAAAAAAACTAGTAACATTTTGCGATTAAAGAGTGTCTTTGAGCTTGAGATCGGAATATCTGTGCTTAGATACAATTGCAAAAACACAGCTTTCCATCAAAACTTGGTATGCCAAATTTGATGAAAATCAGTTCAGAAGTTTAACCCTGCAATTAATGAAGTCAAAGTTAGTTTCTCTTTTCTAGCGAAAGCTGACCCCAACATATGTTAACAGGCAACGCATAAAAGGAAAAGTCGTACCAACAGGAAAAACAAAAGAAAACTGCTGCTTATTGTTATCAACATTTCCGACCACAAAAACACAACATTCAAATAAGTACATAATACACGAATAAAGAACTAAAACTGAAAGATTTCTGCTAGAAAATCCGCTTTCCCAGTAATACCTGAAAGTTTAATCACGCATCTGTCCGTCAGTACGGGGTAGTGCGGATCCTAGGATCCGCGTTTTTTGTTCAACATACGGATTTCCGCGCGAGTTAAAATCTGCACCATTTAAAACGTTGCAAGCATTCTTGTTGCGGGACGCGGCGCGTTGTACGGGGTTTTGGTTCATTGCTCCTTTTTTTGAGGTGATGAAATATTTTGGGTGGTATTTTTGATTGATATGTATGTAGCGTAAATGAGTTTTCAGTATATTCGGCTTTTATTTGAGTTGTATGAAGAGATTTCAGCCAGCAGGTAAACGGTTTTTGAAAAAAAAAGATTTAAAAAAAAAATTAAGATTGATTTAAAATTGATCCTAAGCTAAGCTATATTTATCTTTTATGAATAAAATTAGAAAAACCACTTCCACATTAAAACTCATATTAAAAGAATCTTATTTTTCCGGTCAGAAGCAGACTATCGACTGGGAAAGCTACCCGGTAGCCAGCGATATTGAGTTTTTAATCCGAATAGTAAACAGCTTTGGAAGCGTGAATGCATGAAGTATAAATCTATGTTACTACCTATTGGAAGGGGGATTCCCCTTCAATGGAGAAAAAAGGGGTAGTATTATAAACTCTCGGTCTTTTCATTTTAAAATGTCTGTTTATTTCTAGGAATACCATGAAATTCTACTAAACGGTTGGTTATTTGGTAGTTTATTTGGAACAAATAAAAATTAGTTCATAGTATAGGAATGGAGACTAGCAATATTGGAAGATCAGGTTGGTCCTTGGATTGGTAACAACTTGGTAACACTTAAAAACAATGATCAATATACCACTCTGATCGTGACATCAATCTTTTGTACACAATAATATTGTTTCTCTTTGATGTATCTACACCTCCAAACAGACTTAAACAATATATCACAATTAATCACAGACCGATACCTGTATTTACAACAGATGTAGTTTAAAATGCTCACCTTCTATACGATTTGCTCTTATACCACACAGCAGGTAAAGGCTTCTCATTTTCACTAGTACCTTCTTTACAAGTACAAAGTAATGGCACAAAAATATTAAACTCCATATTACAACAACAGTTATAGAAAAACTTTTAAACTTAGATTAAAACGCACGATTTACGGTTGTAAACTAAAATTCTAGCAATAAGTAACATGAAAACTATCTGACGAAACAAAAGTCATAAATTTTTGCCGCCAATAGTACGAGTTTCCAGCTAGTGTCAATTGTTTTGTTCGGTAGGTAAGGAGTAGGGTTGACACAATAGAAATAGCCATTTGGTTACTATAAGCTTGAGAAGATTCTTGCAATCAGAAAAATTGATCTGTCCTTTTTAGACGCCAATTATTAAGTGTAACATTAATTTATCACTGAATAATGATTAAACAGTGGCAGTCATCGCGATAACAATGCTCGCACTGTTTTACATTATTTAATGTTGAAACTATCATAATTATTATGGTGTACAGTCACGAGCAAATACATGAATACACGATCAAACAATTAAAGTTTAAGTCCTAGTCTATTCCATTAGTTCCATTCCTAGTCCATTTTTCGTTCAGCTTACAATATGAGGAATATTTCATAACTGTTTCAGAAATTTCGTCTAAGAAATTAACTGCAACTGTTTGGTATTGTGTACATGTTTTTGCTCCTGTCTGTACTATTCACTAACATATGCAATCAGAATCAAAAATGTAATAATATTAGGAACGTATTATATCCAGTTTAACACTTGTGCCAGCCCTGTACCACCGATTATTACCGAGCCGAAGCGACGGAAACTTGTGAGGTGTTCTCGGTATTCCGCGCAGCTCCCACTGTTTGTGCATTATGACATCGATGAACTTATATATTCTTGTGCTAGTGATTTATTCATCAAATAACATATACATATTTGAGGAATAAATCACTTAAATATGAATATAAAAGTATCATTTTGTAATTTGGTAAATTTTCGTCTTTTTTTGTTAAATTATTTGGCAAAAAATTGAACATTATTTATTCTTACCAAATAGCCCTGAAGGTCTTCATATAATAGTACTAGACGTTATAATAATACAATCAGGAGCTGCCTATAAATAGGTATCTTTTCTTTTACCGAAGACTTATGTATTTTTTTTTTATATTTCACTATATTCTATTCTAAACTATGCTAAATACCTAAATAACACTTTAAAAATAACAATCAATATCATACAACAACCGTTCTCCCAAGTATCTAATACTAATAATGATACTCAAAACAGTTCACCCAATAAATAAATCACAAATTCTCCCGTAAAATCCAAAACAATTCCCCTCCGTTCGTTCGGCAGCTTCAAATCGATCGATTAGGAGCCACGCGGCCACGTGAGGAGCACTTAATACGTGAGTACGTACTCAGGTTGAGCCCGTCAACACACCGCAACACGTAGCTATACCGTGTACTGTCTCGGTGCTAGGATATTTAGGTAAGAGGATAATAATGTAGTGTAAATTGGTGATTAATTTTTGAAATGAAGTATCTATAACTAGGTTTAGAAACTTAAAGTAGGTGGAGAGTACAACGTATTAAATGGTAGGTCAAATAAGACTCAGATTGTTTTCAAGTTCTAAGCTAAAAAAGTACTACAAAAAGATAATATCAAAATTATTTGTGGTTGATACTATATTTACGTATTAGTATGAAAAATAACTACTGATAATAATATCTTAAATGTAAGCTAATAATTGACGAGAGCTGCCTTCAGCGGAGTACAAGTTTTCAATTTTACCGATTTGTTTTTCCATATAAGAATCAATGTTAAAACCAAATAAAGTCGCGGACCACGAGTCTGCGGAATCGTAGTAAATAAAAAAATAAAGAATTTAATTTAACCTGGACCAAATACAAAATCTGTAGTAAGATCCACCATTTAAAATTATATTTTAAGTTCTTAAACGCGATAAATTGTAGCAGATTTGAGTTCAAATCCCCTCAAATTGTAAATTACAAACTCCAGACTAACCTAACATAACATTTACCAGCAATACTTAAAACCTCATACGTAAACCGGTGATTTAACAATTCATCCTCTGGCCACAAGGCTGTAACAAACTTGAGCTCCAAGACATTGGATCTCATGCACACGTCCCGCTTGCTCTATAAAATTAACAATTCCCATCACTGGCTCCGCTCGTAAAACTCATATGACGCTGTCATGGCCGCTTCACTCCGGCTCTGATTAATTCTTAATATATTAGAATGCATACGATGGGTCTGTGGCTACAAGATATGTAAAAAAAACGGATAGTGAAGTAGATATGCCGTTATACCCTTGTTTTGTGATTTGATCATTGTGTTAAAAAAGCCTTAATGATTTCCGATACACTTTCAACCTCTTTTTTCAACAAGTTACACTGTCAAAAATTAATATTATAATAAGGTCAAAAAACAAAATCTTACCTGGAATGGAAACTATGACAATTTATATTTATTACATTACCAAAACGAGCACAAAATGTTATTTATTTCAATTATAAAAAAAAACAGGCTCAAAACTTTATATGCGGAACTTAAAAAGAACATGTTCTATTCTTTGTAAAATACTACCGTACCAGATACTTTACGAGTCTATAATGAATATTTAAAATAAGAGACAGCCAACAATCATGTGGGTAGCAAAAAACGAACATTAATTCTGTCAGATGACTGTATAAAGGAAGCTGTGACGTGGCACGTAAACTGTGAAATACTAGAGATACTTGTTTGTTGCCTATAACAACATCAGCCTGTGAATGTCCCACTGCTGAAGAAAGGCCTATTTTTCTTCACACGATGCTGCTATCCTAGTTCAAATTGATCTAGGATAAGCATCGCTTAATCCCAAATTAAGATTGATTTAGGACATAAATTTTAATTTTTTATCTTTTTGATAAAACAAGACATATCTTGATTTACTGCATTTAAGATTCGATTTCTGTTAACCTTCTGCTTTAGCCAATAGATAAAAACAAATCAACCGTTAGTACGGACCACACAGTTTTTAACAGCACCTAATAATAATTTTTCATCCACTGAAAACTTTTATACAAAACACCAACTACATAATAAACATGTAACCTTTTATATACAGTTGCAATTCCATATAGTGGCTTGTGTTTACTGCCTTTGCTTACCTCAAAATATGTACATACGGTCGTTAAGTACGCAAGTTGCACTTAACGCAAAGGTTCGCGTTTACTACTGGGCGCGTCATAAAGATGCATTTTACGAGTGTCGTCGCGGTACACAAAATGTTTCACTAAGTTCACCGGGTTTTACTGCAGGCTGTATGCGTCCGGTATACTTAAAGAGATATTATAGGCTTATAGAATTTAAATAAGTAATCACAATATACGTTAGTATACAACAGTTATCGGATTTGTTTTTCCTAGATTTTATCTAGATAAGTTGATAGGCAGAATATTCTTTATTGCAACCACAAGCGAAACAGATTAGACAAACGTAAAACGTTACATGTCATGGTGCAATAATGGGCGGTTAAGAACAATCTCCTACAGATCACCCTTCTGAAATGGAAACACCATAGACTTTTCAAACCCTTTTTTCATTTCTACTGGCTTGTGGCTACATAATAATATCTTACGTTGGCACAATAAAGTACAATACCATGCAATAATATTATTTCCTCAGGTTTTACGTAGGTATCATTGATATCTGATCGATTTCAAAGTAAAGAGAGCTTAAAATAAAGAGAGAATATTCCAAAGTACAATTTAATTATTTTTCGTTGTTTTCCCAAAATGTTTATTTCAACCCCATCTTTCAACACCTTATAAATCAGAAATATTACAGACTTACTGAGTATCATTTAGTCTACGACCAACTAATGGTAAAACAATTTAAAACTCCTTTCCACCCCACTGATCATAAAACCATAATCCAACAGTCATTATTACTACGCGGCGTTAATAATTCATTTACAAAACAATATAAAACGAAAGCTACTTAGCAATAATACCAGGAATCGGTGCGAAACAAAAGGTTTTAGTAAAAAACTTTGTAATTTTTGGGGTATCAGTAATCGGGCCACGTAGCCCTGCGTATGAATAATTTAGGGGCCCCGTCTTATATTTGGCCTACACTTGTGGTCTGTGAGGGGAACAACTTTTGCGTTACAACTGACATTCTTCCCTTACTAATTGTTTTAGTGTCAATGGAGTGAAATGCTCTCGAGATTGGTGTGAATAAAATATTTTCGTGTGTGTTTTGAAAAAGTAAAGTGGAATTTCTTTAGAAATTGTTGGTAATATCCACATTGCTCTAATTTTTTTTCTATGTATTATTATTATTTACTTTTTATTGTTTTTATCTCCCTTTGGAAGGGGTATTTCAGTCTATTAACACGGGCCGTAGCCAAGCGCAGACAGACTCTAAGTACTGGTTGTGTAGCCGGTTGAGATGGACGATGTTGTCAGGAACTTTCGCGTCATATTATTACTAGCCTGAGATGTCCCACTGCTGGGCGAAGGCCTCCCTACTCTCCTTCCACTTATCTCTTTCAAGAACCACTCTTCTTTCTTTCATTATGTATGTATAATTATAATTATCAAAAGGCGATAATAATAAGCACTACTACATTTTTACTAAACTAACCTCTATCCTAAACTTGTTTTTATTAAATGTTTCTTCTGAGTTAGGAAATGTCCAAATAAAAAAAATACTTTTTAATGTGATAAAATTTTACTAAAAAAATGAACGATTTCATTTCTGAAATTCGCTGTAATATCACGTAAAAACTCAGTCATCAAGAAACCAAAAGTAACAACCTAAACCAAACTAACCAACGTTCCGAACTGAAACCTTCTCATTCGACTAATGAGTTGCTCGACTTTGGGAGATTTAAAAAAACTTCAAAAAAATATTTCGCAAAGTACCTGCGGCTTTGGAAGTTTATTTTTTCCTTTTTTGTTTAGACTCCACCGCTTTAGAACGACGCCCGTAATGTTTGGCAGGTTTTCAAAGGTGTGCGGCTTATTGTTCTTGACTTTTGCATGATATACGACCAAATCTACCTACCTAGATATTATAGGTATAAAAATCTCGTGAATACTCTTTACACAAATAAGATTGGCTGGTTATACCTTTCATTAGTTGCCTCACTGGCTAGCAGTAAGCAAAAAATGAAAGAAGGTTAACGTTTAAAAATAACTACTACTGATCCTAAGTGGAGGTTTTTATGCTATAGCTCAGGTCTGTCTGTCCATCACAAATAATTTTTAAAATAGTATGTTTTCAGAGATCTTGACTGCTTTAATTTAATTACCATATTTGAACTAACCTTTTTCAAATTTTTGACTTGAAATTGAGACCGATTTATGGCATAAAATATTTTGAAATAGGATCATTGTGTTGATCCTATTTCCTTCCTTCCTATCTTCAAAACTAACCGGGTGGTCAAAATTTGAGAGGCCTGTTGGTCTAGTAGTTAGTGTCCCTGACTGCTATTAATACTAGAGGTCGTGGGTACGATTCCCACCCAGGGCAATTGTTGTTTATCAGCTGTCTAGTACTCATATCACAAGTTACTCTTCTACACTCAATTTTAAGACCAGATGTCGTCGCGAGAATGTTGTGGAATATTAAACCATCTTCACCTAGTAACCCATTTCAAGATTTTCAGCAAATTCAACAGGAGTTATAACAATCCCAGTATTTGAAATTCTCAAAATAATACTGGAAACAAACAAGACTTGTTCCGCATCTCGTCTGCACAGGTATGAAGTAACTCGCGATTTACATCACAATGGAACTCAAGCAAGCAGTGCCTAAGACTGTGCTAATTGTATTCTACCAGTTTTCTTATAGTAAAGCAAAGGTTTCACCGCGACTTCTAAAAATAAGACTGATGATTGTGGAAAGGAGTCAGAATGATGTTTTACGTATCGGTTATAGCTTCCCCAATGACAAATGTTGGTATGGTAAATAATACAAACAGAGGACAAAAATGTTTGTGCCTTAACTAAGCAACCCTCTACATTTTTTATAGCTGAAATCGTGTGACATGTCATTTCTTGTAGGCTGGCTTTAATAAGGAAACTATTATTTAGCATAAAGCTTTAGCTAATTTTTGAACACTACAATTTTTTTTTTGGAAAATGTTCATATTCACAGATTTTCAAATAGGAAATGAAGAGAAAGAAAAATGAATAGGCTACGCGTTGGCACTCGAATAAATTTGGCTGGATTGAATCCGCTTCAATAATAGTTACGGAAGCATTGGCAGATTTGACCAACTTTGTGCCGGCCGGTCGAATCCGGTGCTGCTATGAGCGTGTTACGGCAGATACGGTATCTATTCCTCTTATTGTTTAAGCAGTTTTTTTTTTTGTGAAATTCCCAATTCCGTCGCACTCATTGAAGTAAGGAATACTAAAAGTTTAAGTAGTCACGCGAAATTTTAATTCAAATTATCTGGATAATTTAAATTTGCGAGACACAAGAATGCGTATCCATTACCATAAATTAATTTACCTGACAAATTTTAGAAAGAATATGTAAAATGTCGAAGTAGTAGTAAGTAAGTATCTACTTCTATATTACACTCAATTTTTTTTCTTAAAGATGTAACTTCATGTAGGATTTTTCTACAGCAATCCAACACACGATTTCCAAATCCAATCCATGGACAGCTTAGTCTTCATACATCCGTGTGGAAGCGAGACAAATCTGCTTGGAGCTAGCTGGCGACTTTAATTACTTTTTATTGGAGCCTGCACCGTACACTACGATATTAGATCGGTAAACGTTTTATGTGGCTTCACTACACGAAATATTTTATTCTGTTACCGTTTTAAGTGGTAGTATTTGTTATCAATTTGTGTTGGTGTTTAGAAGTGTTTAGTTTATAATTCTGGATTTTATTGGAGTTTTGTGATTGCTTTTGAAATAATTAAGAGTGGAATAGCGAGTTTTGGATTTGTGGAATGAGTATAAACTTACGCGTTATTTGGATTAGTGTCTAACACTAAATAACTTTGAGCTCGTATATGAATGGTTGACTTGTCAAAACTACGTCTTAGATATATTTGTCATCAGATTTAACTCAAAATACAATGTACCGCAAGCTTGCAGTGCTCTATGTGTGACTGGTAAAAACACCTCAAGAAAGTAAGTCCGCCACTGTATATTGTGAGAAAAAAGAACAAAATGAAAATATGAAAAAAAAAACTATTTTCGGTGCTATGTAGACGTTAAATTCAATACTCAATACTTTATTTCGCTCCACAATGTGTAAAGGTCTAAATTAAATAAGATTCCTTTTTCTGTATAGATTATCAGTCACGAAAAAAACGAATAACTAAAAACGATTTCACATTCCATCAAACTGCTCATTCTAAACCAGTTATAACTTGAGAGACTAATCTCACATTAGTACAATTAACTTAAGAATATAAGTATACTATCAATCGGACAACTAATTACAATTGTCTGGATCAGATGGCAGAGTTACCGACTTATGAGAGTCCAATGTCCACATTATTAAACGAGGCTTAGCCGTGCGCGGCGCCGGCGGCGGTACCAGTCTTGTGGGGATACATACTGATGGAAAGGTCGGATAATATTATGTTTTCGTAAAAAAAATATTAAGATCGAAGAACATTGGATTTTGTTAAAAAAAAAATGTTGAAATGTTAGTTTTTATCTGCCTTTTCTTATTCAAAGTGACTATTAAAAGATTTGGGTCTGGTTGTTGGTTAAATAAGTATATTAAATGTATGTTAGTTTAAACGATTTTTTTAAAGTCAGTCAATTATGTGATCTAAAAAATGAATTACATTTTTTTTTTCTTAAAAATCGAATCATAATTTTTGTATCTAAACAAAACAGGGTACGTTATATTGAGTATGTCCTAATCTTTTGTACAATAATCCTCAAAAGACAGCTTGTATTCAAAAAAGAAAATTTGCTGTGTGTACCTCAAAACGCCTCGAGTGCTAAAATTGTTTACCTAAAGATTAAAACTAATCTCACAAAAAAAATCTTTTTTTATAAAACTACTATCTTACTGTAATGTAATTAACAAACACATCCACCTACACTCACACGCACTCCCACATTCACGACACACACTCACGCGCATAAACACTCACACTTTGGACATAAATATGTAATTGTACTATGTACCTAGATCATTCTAAAACAAAAGCATGTACCTGTTAACTGGCTACAATAATACATTTTTTTTTATTTATTTATTATTTAAAAATGTTCTTATTATCCATCCTTCTCTCCCGTATGTCCAACGATGTAGCTCGGAAACTCGCTGACGGGCTACATGCCCCTTTGTGCTACATACTATACGACATATACAGCGCACTCTATTAAACTTCACCGTGGCCCGGATATTTTCTGATAAAAAATATTATACAGATCATTATTTAAGTAAAGTGGATTAAAGAAACGCCTTGAAGTTATCTTTGTTGAGAAATATTATTTTACAATTTATCGACTTTTTAATATAACTTGTGATCAGTCTTAAATAGTTTCAAGTTTTAAATAAGATGATAAAAAAGTATTTTTGTACCTTTCTTAAAAATAATTTAAAACCAATCTTAAACTAAATAAGTTATTTTAACAAACTCTACAATTTCTCAATCACTACGCGTACGTGTTCAAAAACATTTATTGTAATAAATACATCATCATCATCAGTAGCCTATCTCAGTCCACTGCTAGACATAGGCCTTTCCAAGTGCACGCTACTGAGATCTGTTTTTAGCCACTCGCATCCAGCTCCTACCAGCCGTCTTGCGCAGATTATAACTCCACCTTTACTGAGGACGTTCTACACTACGCTTAAACAATAACTCATAAAAATTTACACTCGTGAATTTATTTTATCTAATAGTCTAGTTGTTATTCGTCTAAGCATCTTATACATCATTACATGGAAACGCCAGGCGTCTGGCAATGCGTCGAGCAACACTCGACGACACGCGAATAGTGTGAAAGTCACGTACTGACATTAATGTAAACTCTTTCAATCGCCTCCTTAAATATTTGTGGATATAAATTATTCTTATTCGATTATCTTTAGTTTGGAAAGATCAATGTTTGTTCAGTCAAAATCTGTTTCTCACTGCGTACCTAAGTGGTTTTTGGATTATTATTTTTTTAATTTTGAATTCAGCCCAAAATCAATAAATACTTTTCCTGAGATTTAGAAATGAAATTTCTTATGTTTACGATGTCCAATGTTGCGATTAAAAAAACGCATTCATTCGTATACAAATACGATTACAATCCACCGAATTTAAAGAAAAATAACTAACAAGTTTACACAAAATCTACTAAACCAAAGGCTTAAATCAACTTAAGGATTGTTATTTTCAAATCTTCGCTAAAAAGCAGTCACGCAATGAGTTACTTTTGGTAAAAGACCGTAGTAAAAATCATTGTACATGCTCTAATAAGTCTGTCACCAATACTAAAGCAACTCGTTAACAATTCAAGTAGAATCTACTTCCGCAGATTACGATGGAGACTGCAATTTTTTACATCTTAAAAGAATAAACAAAATCTACTCGCCTCGTCCAATCCGTCGCATTTTCTTTAACATAGCGCTGTGGCCACTAAACATGTGAGTCATTAGAGCATTATAATATTTTTTGATAGTTAAAAAGAATAATTATAGGTTTACAGTTTGAAAAGTAAGCATTTAATGTCATATTAGACGTATTACCTATTTTTCTAATGCTAATAATATATAATAATATGTAACATACAAATAAATTATATTTATACCAATAGAGATAAGTAAGCCATCACATTATAAGTGTATTTTTTCTTATTACTTTTATTCAATTGCAAATATTATAAAAAAAAAACGAATAAAGGATCTTTAGATAAACATGGATCAGTAACATCTATCAGAATCTTATATTTTGTCGCTTTGAAAATCCATTCATATCCACACAAGAACTCGTCTTAATCTTCATCATAACCTGTCCCAATCTAATTCCTTCTATTTGTCTCCTCCTTTTCCTCAAAATAAAACCATCGATGGATGATGAGACCAAAACAAATTACCCAAACCGCTACCTTCGTAGCCTAAGTTTAAAGCGATCTTTTCTCAGATGCCAGTCACTATCTCCGCTTTTGTACAGAGGCTATTCACCGTCGGCGGGTGAAGCGCGGAATTGGACAGCCAAACCCAATTACTGTGGAACGTCCGCACTCCAGTTTTTATTTATGCACTAGTCCTTTGAAAACATGCCCCGTGCTAATACAATTGCCTCCAGCTTGCCGTTTCTTTTTGTTGAAGGTGTTTTGAGATTATGATGGGTGTTTAAGTTGTCTTTTAGCGTTGTGGGTGCACGATTATATACAAGTCTACACGAGCAATTTTTATTTGATGTTTCAAATACATTGCAAAGTAACGGTTAAATTAATTCATTTAGAACGTGCATTCTTGTCAAATCTGAAATTTGAAATAACGATAAAGGCAATTTTTTGTTTAATAAAAATAACTACTTATCAAAAAAGTACAATATGAATAAGTGGTTACTTCTCAAGACAGCGCAATGAGGTGCGAACACTTAGAATTAAAAAAGTCACAACTACGAAGTATGTACTACATCCAAGCCATTACTACATTACTGCATGTACGCCATTCACTAATTTCCAACATGTGTTCCGTTATTTCAATTTCAACAATCCAATCCATTGAAATTCATCTATCAATAGAATTCAATCAGATTACCGTACTCAAAAATAAATTCTCAACAAAATCTCCAATTTGTATCTTTTATACTCCAACTACTTAATAGGAGCATAGCTAAAGTGCCTGGATTCAATGCATTGAATATGAGTGAACGAGACCCGATTCACTCGAGAACTAGTGAAGTAAGAATGCTACACACGGTCACGTGCCTTGCCGAGCCAGCGATGATCTTGTAAAAGCACTCGTGCGTCACAGATCATACAGATTTCTGGCAGCGTTCCATTTTCAAATATGATTCGTTTTTAAATTATCTGTGAACGTTTTGTCGTGACTTAGGAATTTTCTTGTTCAGTGATTCAGGAGAATGGGGTGCGGGATATACCCGGCTGATAACATCAGACCACGATGGAGACTTGCTCGGCATATTAACAGGCTTGTAAAAATATATTATGAAAAAAGATTAAAGTCCACTCCACGAACAAAAAAGTAACTTCTAACATTTACGAAATAGATCGCAGCTGGTAGTACACATGTTATGATCAAAATGTTTTGAGTTTGAAGATTACATCAGTATTTGATACAAAATAGGCATGCATAACAGAAACCTCCATACCTAACTTCAAATAATGGAAAACAGAACAGTCATTCTCTTTTCCACAAAACTCACGACTTTTGAAAAACATCCAAATTTGTCGTCAGGTTAATGGCAATATTATGCCGTCGACATACATTTCCACATTTATTTACCTCAAAAACTACACGAATACTTGCAATATTATCATACAGTACAGGTACAGAACAGAGCCAAAAAGTGCCAGTCAATAAAACACTCGATTTAAAACACAACATTTTTACACAAACTTCTGCTTTGAAACTTTGTTTTTGGCAAGCAGACTTGGCGTTTCCAAGTTGTTCGGTCCAACCGACCATGGATCACAGCTGGGCCAACTTGAAACCAACGGGTGCTTGATCCAGCCTCTCTTTTTTAATTAATACCACTTCGAACAGAGAACCGAAAGAATGCTTCAAGTCATTAAAAGTTTTAATAGCATTTGACTTCGAGTTGCAAGGATGGTAACAAATTTTAGTCGAAAACTTTTTTGGTTTTTGAAACTGTAAGAAATAGTTTGTGTGGCTTGAGTTTTTTGAATGGGCAAAGTGTTAATGGTTCAGAAGGGATAGAGGTCAGCGTTCAAAGAAATATGGGTATTGTGCTTTCTGAGTAAAGAGTTACAAACTCTAGAAGATTATTTAAGGGTTTACAATTTTCTTTTAATTTTATTAATGTGTCATATTTCAGCAGCTTATAGCCAACTCAGTTGTAATCAACCGCCTTGAACAATTAATGCAAGTCCATTTTCCGTAATCACTTCCAAAGCTAGCGAAAGTCAAAATGCGCATTTAATCGTCGCATCCCTCGTACTCTTATTTAAAACCAAAAAACCGTATAAAACCAGTCTATTTAAAACGCAATCATTACCAAATCCCCCAATTAAAACCACAGAACAGCGGTGGACACCTGTAAAAACATAATTCCGTGTGTAAGGCCTTACATAGGCCACCCTCTGCCTTTAAATCGAAAACCAATTACGGAAAAACTGTACATAAATACAGCTGAGCATTGTCCGGACGTGTGTAAACGTATACGCATATAGAAACGGTAAATGCGATACCATGGAACTAGATGGGTTCTGGAAGTGGCAGATGGATTATTTTTAGACATTTCACTGAATGCTTCAGTACATTTTGCATTATGAAGGTTTGAAAGAATATTGATCATTTGTTCTGAGCTTAGATTTAATTAATCTATTGTTACAAATTGAAATTAAATACCAAACCACCAAAGAATTTTAATATTTGAAAATAACACGATTGACAGAAATGACAGACATTCGAAATTCGGACAGAGCTTCTTGACGACCGATGAAAAATAATGACGCGCACTGTCAAGCGCCCTCCTTTTATAGGCTGCCGTATTTTTCCTCTAACACTATAATATTTTTAGAATTTAGGCTGGTACTTATAATACAAGCTACTTGTTGTGTCGAAAAATGTAATATTTGATTCCTCAAAAAAACTGTTTACAAAGGTCTTTAAAAGCAACTTATATCAGAGTTGAGAAGAAACCAATTTTACTTATACAGCTTCAACTGAAGCGAAAACAATATCAATATCTTCGGCATCTTATAATACTAGTCCGGCTATCAGTTAAGAACCCATATTTATTACACTATGCAAGTACTTTTGCTAGGTAAAGAAGGTGCTGAACATGAATGTGGATGATAGAGGGAAAGAAAACGACTAAAGAAACGATGGATTGTGTGTATGGCTGCAGAGTATTACTTGCGAGACTGATGACGTCAGATAAAACTTGTGGAAGAAGAAGACATGCTGCGTCGACCTCAAATAATAGTTGGGATAAGAGCAGGGGAATGATGATAATGATTCAGGTACATAGTTTTGCTTTCGGTCATTTATCAGTTTAACTTTATTCATACTTCAACCTAAAATAAAAAATCTAAACGAGAAAAACTTTACCAACTCCATAAGCACACAGCCACATCCATACAAGTTAATTCCCTCAGATAGAACGTTTAATTAACACGAGTGACAGGGCGATGTGAGTCGACGTACTGACTGGCACACATAGCGAAATAACAATACAACGGTATGTAGTGCGGATTATAAATGGGGCTTGATTTAAACATGTTGCTCTGTGGTGATCTCGCTTGTTTAGAGTCATTGGATATGGTACTTAAGGGACAGTGGTGGTATTTGGACTGGGTAAAAATTTGAGATGGAATTTGCAGTTGTTGTTAGTTTTAAGTTTTTAAACAGTAAGGAAAATGGATTTGATAAGTAAAGCAATAGACTAGGCTCCGTGGGTTTGGGAGAGTTCTACGTCTAGTAGTGGACTGTAAAGGTTTAACAATGAAATTATCTAATATATAAAATTCTCGTGTCACAGTTTTCGTTGCCATACTCCTCCGAAACGGCTGGACCGATTCTCTTGAATTTAGTATACGCATTTAATAGGTCTGAGAATCAGTCCATATCTATTTTAAACCTATATAAAGTGAAATCAGGTGTGTTTTTTGTTTCAGCTACCTATAAGATTTGTAGAAATCAGCGTTCTTGGGTGACGGCATACCAGGGTTTTGTGGAAGTTTCGATACATTAGCGTATCAGACCCTTAGGTGTCTATATCATTCAATAACTATTTATTTGTATTTCATAAACTTAAGTGGGAAAATTGGTAAGAATGTCTTTGTATGCACTTTTGACTGTTACGGAGCTTAAAACAGATAATCTTATATAGTACTTACAAAGTTACTCATGAAAACCAAAATAGAATGTTATCACTTGGCACCTTGCCTTTAATAATATTTTTAAACGACAATATTTCGCTTTTTGTTAGTACTTAATTAGCCAGCCTGAAAACTTGGCAAGTGTTTCCAAAATTATCAGGTTTTCTTCAGCAGTTAAGTAACAACTAGTGACCTAATTAGATCTTTATGTATATTACTTACCTACAAATTAGTCTTCAAAGGTTATTTTTTTATACTTTTTCTTTCTTCATAAACTTCAATCATTCATATTTTGGTGGAACATTAAGAAAAAAAAGAACCAAAATATTTTATTACGAAAGAAATTAACATAAAATAACTAGGACATAAAAAATACATAAAATATAGAATAATATAAAGCAGCCCTCCATCCATATTCACTAACAAGCCAAGCTGTATTACCATAATTTCCGACCTACCTATATTCAGATACAAATCCATTTAACCTGTTTTATATTCCGCAAAAGTGCCCAGAAAAGGCCAAAGGACTTAACGAGTGAATTAGAATTTTACATTGTAATGGTTGTTGGAGAAGGGTGAAATAGGGGTGAAAGAGGGGGGATGGAAAACGCTGTCGAGTGCCATCTCAGCTAGGCGCAGCGCACACTTCACGGCTTTGAACTAATTATCCAGCTGTGTACACGGCCGGCAATTCCTCTAATTATAGCATTATTACTTTTATTGAAAAACTGAAAATTAAACCGTATTTTTTGGTAACGGGTTGTGATTTAAATGTTTGGTCATGAGAGGGAAATAAGCTGGGATTGGTTGTGTAGTGTTATTGCGAATGTGTTTGTGTGCGTTATGCTTGTTGGTTCCTGCTTTTTCCTGGCTTACCAACACAATTACAAATTGACTCTCTTGATTTTAGTCTACAATACCTGTAAGATTTTTTTTAGTTCGAGCTTTGGGCCTATATTTTAAAAGATTTAACTAATGACTTGTTACACATCAATATTTTGGTGTCTATTTACATGTATAAATCGGTTAGTATCTATGATAATAGTCTGTAGCATAATTTAAAAAAGACAGTAGGTACCTACTACAGACTTAACCAGTGCTATGACCATTGAACTGTCAAGTTAGAAGTCGTGGGTTCAACTCTTCAATGTTTTGGGTTCAATTCATGTTAGTAATACAAAATAATTATCGCTTAGAAAAAAAGCCGGTAAAGGAAAATCGTGCACTTGAGAATTTTTCAAGAGTGTGTTGCTACGTCTTAGGCCTAAAGACGGCTTTTATACTTTGACACTACGCTGTACCTTAACCATACTATAAGAAGAATACAAGGTAGGTATCTCCTCTCAATAAAAATCCAACCTCCATCTAAAACTTAGTCCTATTTAAAATAATGATGGCAATTTTAAACGCAACGTTAAATCGTGACGATTCACAATGAAACTTTATTTAAATAGTTGGGAGTCGTGAAGCGCGGATAAATGCGTGGATCCCAGTCGCCGGGACGAGTGACGTTTGAAAAGAAGCCAAGAAACTTAATACGTTTAAATTCTCGGTATTATTTTATATTTACTGTTTATGTATGTACTGGAGAAGTCTTAGTGTATTAATAACTTTAAGGTAGGTAGATATCAAAGCACTCTTAAATGTTTGTAAGTTTAAGTTGTGATACTTTGTTTTTTTTTATTCTGCTTGACGGTTGAGCAAAGGCAATCCTATGTTTTAGACTATTTGTGATCTAGTAACCACTTTCTCAATAGCTCATGACTGTACTAAACTGTTTTCTATAGAAATACAATGATTTGTAATTAATATTTAGTGGATTTTGGTGGCCAATTTTAAACTTTAAGAAAACACCACAGTAAACAGTAACTTTATAAATGTTGTCGTTTATTAAATATTACTGTATTTTATTAGTATAGGTTCTGAATAAACATTGATTGCTTAACCAGTACCTATATCAATATACATAGAACGCGATAAAACATAAATTGACAATTATAAAAATCCAATTCCCCAACACAAAAATTAACTATAACCACAATAAAAAAAAAACAAAACTTAAAAGCATAACATCCAATTTAAATCGTGAATTTCGTTATAAATGAAAAATATTAATCCAAATTAAAACGCGGAATCGGAACACATCAGCCGTAACCGAGTTTACCGGCTCCCGATGAGTAATATACCACGCTCGATGGCTCGCAGATTACGGACTATAAATTATTATGAAGCAATCAGTGTATGGCAAAAGTTTTGCTCTTGTTTCGTTTATACGATACGACTGCGATACGATGTCGTCTGTTCTGTTTAACGGAACAGCGTATTTCGTTTAGTATAAAGCATATTGCTACCTCTCAAAGTGATATTGTAAGAATTGTACTACTGAAAGCGAGAACACATACTACAGAGACTACAGAAACATATTTTCGCCCTACACTCAATACGAGGAGAGTTATGGGCCTATCACCTCTTATTCACGTAAGAAGTAGTTGTGAAAGCGAGATATATAGAGATACTTTATGATATAGACCGGTAGCAGCGTTTCTCTTTCACAGCTGTAAAGGTATTTGCTTAATACGTGGTAGTAGACTTACAGGCCTTGACTTAATTTGAAATCCAAGTAACTTAAAATTTATAGGTTATTTTAAATAAAAAAATATTACTTCTACTTTTCTTTCCTAGCCTATAGTGTCCGACTGCTGAGCAAAGGCCTCCCCAAATGCTTCCACGACTCTCTGTCTTATGCCGCTTCGAACCAGTCCTCGCAGTGTACGTTTAATTAATCCCACCACCTTCTTCTGGACCGGCCTCGGTGGCGCCGTCCATATACTGGCTTCTACTACTTCTTAGATCCTACTTATTTCTACCAAAACACCTCCCGACCCCGACACGATTCCGACATCCCCGTAACATATAAACAGCCCTGTTCACCGAGCGTGAGCCACCGTAGATTTATTGGTAATATAATTTTGATTGATCGAAGCGATTCCAGCCACCAACTTGAGGTTTAAAGCGACGCACCGAGAGCTCAACCGTAATCAATCTTAAACGAGTGAACTAATAGGTTTAGCAGGTGACATAATACATGGGTGAGAGTTTAGTGCAGCGTGTTCCACTCCACGAATGTCTGACTACTTGGAGATTTAATTTGGAATTGATTTTTTGGAGTTTTGTATGCAAATTTGAGTTTCAAAACTTTAAAAAGAATTGAATTAACTGTTCGTTTTGTTCTAAAATAAACATCGATTGACAATTGACAGTCGATAGCAAAGAACGAAATCCTCCAGTTTCAATATAAAATCCAATCAAACGGAGCCACAAAATAAAAAAGTCAAAACTCGTCAACTTGGCACGTTCCACTTAGCCTATAAAAGTTAGCCAAATAGTCTAGCTATTCTAAAAAACATAATTTGTCACACGTTCAAATTCTCGCTGTATATAACAGCACGTCAGCGGCAGAACGCCAGAACGCCAGTTTTTAATTGCCAAACAGCGTGCCTAGTGCCATTTCATTCAATTACTGGCATGCCAACGCTCTGGCATAACACCGACGAGTTTTGTAGATAATTCCATAATGTATGTTTAAACTTTGTTTTGCTTGGACGGCGGTAGGTGAAGGTGTGCCGCAGTTCCGCCGGTAGAGGTTTTATGAATTATTCCTTAAAAAAAATTAAGTAAAGTTTTAGCATCTTATCATGAAAGAAATTACTATACAATATACTCAGCATACGTTTACACACCTAGTTTATCATTAGTAAGTCCGAAATGTTTCTACATTCATCAGAGTTTTAATCAACATGCCTCTTAATTATGTGCGGATTGTCAAACCGAAAACCACATTTTGTTATCATCAACCAAGTAATATATATGAGGTGTTTCTAAATTCTCTCACTAATAATCTGTTTGATACATTCGCAAACTATATTTCTTTCAAAAATCCTTGATTAGATAAACAATAACAAAATTATCCAACTCCGTTCTCCACGTATCCTCGTAATTACTATACTTTTTAATACCACAGCACGATGAAGCGCACCCCATCTCTCGTCTGCTCTCGCCAACTTGCGGCGGCTGACTAGGCGTTTACATAACTTGCATTTTCGGACATAATTAAAATTTCCACGCTTGGGAATTCTATTATGGAATTTAACACATCCCGCTGCGAGCGGTTTTCAGCTGCAATCATTGTGTTTTACGTAGAACAAATCGTATGAATTTCTCAGAGAGGAAATTTCGAAATAAGTCGTTGAGTTATATTATACGAATAATTGTGAGGCATTTCAGTTTAGTATCAATTTATTCCGCATGGTATTTTGCAAAATTTTTGGTTATGAATAACTTTGTTATTGAAATAAAGTCCACTAGAAAGGTAGACATAAATATATAAAGTCTATATTTTCGTAAACGAAACTTTCAACATCTTTAACAACGCGTATCTTTAAACAACAAAATTAATGTACATTCTACCACACAAGATGTTAACTGTACGTAATAAGATACCATAGACTAATTAGAAATTGTGCACCAGCCATTAGGGCTGCCCATTGTGGCACGTTGTTGTCTGGTGGTAAAAGGAAAATAAGAAAATCTCTTGAAGGTATGCCCCTGATGTGCATTATTTCTCACACAAAACAAAGACTTCTAGAAAACACGAAAAACTACAAAAAAAAATTCAATGAATGCGTGTAGTGTTGTTTTCCCATAAATACCCCCATAACAAGATGATTTCATTATGAATATTAAAACAACAAGTCTTATTATTTAGTAAACACGATCAAAAAGTTCGTAACTAAAGAATCCACAAACTAGCGTTAAAACTGGCAGTTAACACTGAACACTGAATGAGTACTACAGCAGGCCAAACAAAAGAAAACTTTCTATTGATCCGCTAAGCAAGTGGTTCCGCAAACCAATTATGTATGAAAGTGTTGTTAGCCAAGTTTCTTTTTGGGAATTAAAGAAATGCGCTCAATGTTTGTGAAAGCTTCGGAAAAAACGAAATAAAATTACTTGCGGAAAAAATTCGGAATGTTTGTTTGTCGAACACGAAATTAATATTGGTATAAAGAAATGATTGAATCAAGGGAGGCAGGAATGATGTAAAGAGCAGGGAAATGTCAAAGTTCGAAGTGTTTTATATTTCTGTTTATCAGCATGATGTTGAAAAAGAACGAATCTTTTGCTGATCCCATACGATTGGCAACAGAACGGTATTTCGGTTCGTTAGTAATGGATTACGAAGAAAGCCACGAAAATGCTGCAACAAAGGGAAAATAATATCCATACGCAAGCCATCAACCGCAATCACCATCCTAATCTATTACTTTCGTTTTCTGCCTCTAATTCATCTTCGGCATAAGTAAAAACGCTGGTTTCATTTCAATTAATCATTCGTTCCCTAAGGGACACTTCCAAACGTCCGCCACTTCCAAACTTATTAGAGAGAATATAAAAGAACGAATAGAAACAATAAGTAGCGTCCAACGAATGAATATATGAATAAAATCTTTGTCAACTTTTGTAATCAATCTGAGCCGAGTTTGAACAAACGCTAACGACCTCATTCATAACAAACTTGGAATAGAAGGCAGGCCTTAATTAAATCGCCGATTCATATTCCCCTGTCCCGATACCCAATCAAAGGCAGATGGGAATCGGAAAAAACGCTGAAAACGTTGAAGACTTTTGTAATTAGCTGACTGTGGAAGAGCGCAAAAAATATATTTCTCTCGCCCTATGAATATGCAAGGGCGGTATTTGTCGCGAGCCGCGACCACCGCTGAATTATTAATGTTTACGTAAAGCAAACGAGTTTCACTCTAGACATTATGTAGGTAAGCACGGATTACGCTGGCAAGGACGGAACTCCTTTATGACGATGAATTGTCGACGTCAAAGCTTAAGAACTAAGTCTGTTCCGAGCACAATACGATTGTATAAGTTTCATATTGTGATGAATTAGCTTACATTTCATTTACATTCGTTGATCCGGAAGGATAATGGACTTAAAGAGTTATAATTTGAATGTGAAAATTACCATTACAAACTAACATATAAATCTTACTTAAAGTTTAATTGTGACTGTGCTTAGAGAGGAGATAGATATCTATGTTAAAAAGGATTTCATTTAATGAAAATTTATAGTGATGCAAAAATTATGTTCCATTAAATCGTAAAAACGACTCATTAATATCTCACTCTATAAAAAAAAACTCACTAAAAACTCTCTCGTTACATCATAAAATAGAACTTTAAATACTAAAACAGATGAAGTTTCAAATGACAATACTCTAGCTGTTAACAAATACAAAGCTACAATTAACATCACACGCTCAGTTAGCAATGACTTAGCGGGATACATCTTACAACTGCTGCCTAACTTCCATACCTGTACTCTGACACTATAAAACAGGAACATCGCCATTGTGAAGGCGAGATAGCGCAATACACTGCGCGTAGTGTTGTCCCGCTTCCACACTGGTGACAGTGATACTTTTACAGGCTTTAGTACCAGCATAGTACTAAGTTTCTACAAGTTGCGTCTTACGATGCCCAGTAGTCTCTACTATTGTGCACTGAGTTTGTTGAGGTGTGTTTATAGTGACTTTTGTACTACTCTTTTCAAAAAAATTAAGGGTAATCAAAATATGATTAGATGTTCGGAAAAATAGAACGTGAAAATGTAAAACGTGAAAAGTATTTCAAAAAATTTTTTTTTTTCAATTTTAATTTCCCATCTTAGAAATTATAACGACTATGTAACCATTTACTTATCAAAAATATGTGTATAACAAAATTAATGAAAACGTCAAAAAATGAAACAATCGTCGCATAATTAAAACAAGAGATACATAAATAAAATGATTTATTTATCAAACACCTCATCGTACTAAAGTCGAACCTAAGTCACGACTTCAACATACTTAAAAAACCTTACTGAATAAACAAAAAAAAGTTAAACAAACATCAAAACTAAAGTATCAATCCAATCTAAATCAACAAATACAAGTACCAAGTAATACAAGCTCATAGTAAGGTCTTGCCTGTGGTTTTTGGAAGCCAGCTTCGAATTTAACAGTATTAAATTATTTTCGATAGCATACAGCCGAGTTATGTGCGGATACAAGTTTAAACTGAATCATGTATGGTTGTTAGATGCAATGTTTGCTGTTCAGATTCTGAACGGGATTGTTTTCAATAAACAATTTGGAGGGAATATCTAGGCTATTTTTTGTGGATTATGACTTATTATACAAAGTTGATAAAAGCGAGAGGCATTAAATGAAACCACATATTCTGTATATCATTATAAGGCTACACAACAAAAATCAAATCAATGTAAGCAATAGTTTAGTCACAGGATATTTTTTTAGTTTTTTTTTAGTTTGAACATGCTGTATCTTCCTGATTAGGTGACTAAGTTTTATAGGCATAGTTATCTAAGAGTCATTCACCGCAAAACGACAAAATTCACGCGACGTTGCCGCTCCGCATCGCTATGCGATAGGTACAAATGCGATGTTGCCGTTTTGTTACGCAGGTCACCGCACGTCAGTGTAAATTTTTATTAAGGGTGTTTACATTTTAAGTTAATAATTAAGCTATTTAAGTTTTTTGAAAAAAGTTTTTTCGTATACTTCTTGAAAACTTTTTTTTAATAGTTTCGGATTAGCAGTAGGCACTTATAGTATATGTGGTTTCATTTAATGCCTCTCGCTTTTATCAACGTTGTATAAGAATAGTTTAATAAAATTGAATATTTGACTGACTTGGATTTTTAAATGAACGAATTGGCCTGTCAGGTAGATTAAAAATTATATTAGATAAGTATTTTTAAAATCTCTTGTGATGATACGTCTCAATGCACTTTTTAATTACAAGTGTTTTTATGACCCCCCACTTCCACACAATTCACCATCTTTGATTTTTTTTTAGATATGTATCTATTTTTTTTAAGTTTATCGGAAGGAATTATTAGGTTTTATTAGGCAAATAATCTTTCATTATCTTAGCATACCTACTTACTTCATATTTTCTAACAATATTATTTGCAAGAAAAAACCTACCTACCTATTTATTTTACTATACTACGTTCAACAAAGTAATCAACAATTCCATTCGTTGCAAAAATATTATTGAAAATCAGAAATAATTTTTAAGTCACCTTGTGGCAGTTATAGACATTTAAAGGTTGAATGGCGGATGCCAATTTCCGTTCGGTCTGATTTCCAGGCCATATACCAGCCTTATAGTTTAAGCCTCCATTTGATACAATAGTCATATAGCCGGCGGACTGAATTCCATTTCAAATGACATTTATTGTTACTGTTTTGATAGCTAGTTACTTTAATAAGGTGATACAAAATTCGGTGAACGTGTTTTGTATCTATAACTATGTATTTTTTCCAAACTGATCAGAATTATTTTGTATCATTGTTATGGATATACAGATTTACTGGTATCTCGTATTTTCGCCACTACGTATGGCTGAAAATTAATGGTTTTAGGCATACTCAACATTATGTGATTTTTATAAAAATAGATTATGAAATAGACGATTTCTTTGAGATCTACGGGAAAAATCATCATCAACATTTCTCTGCCCTTATCCGAATTATTACTTCGGATCGGCGCAGCATGTCTTCTTCTTCCACACGTTCCTATCTGACGTCATCTCACAAGAAACACTTATTCCAAACAAGATAGCAAAAGACGTTACAGTTACACCAAGTATACATTTTGATAGAAATAAAATCATAATTAGGTAGCAATCTACAAAACGAGGCTAGATAAAGACATCTTTAAGTTCCAACAAATTGATTCGCAAACACACTTACCCAAGCTAGTGCAAACATTTAAATTGAAATAAACATATTTCTCGGTAGACTCGCGAAAGGGGTCGGCTCTCGTAAAATAGCCTTTTGGGATCATTCGCGGAATAAAAGTTAGTATTCAAAGTTGGATAGAAAGTTAGCTCAGTTGGTCGGAATGTATGCGGAATACCTAGACCTAGGACTTTCCAGATATTCGTTTTTCTATTTATTTTCGTAGTACTGTGAATATTTGGATGGCATTTTGATATTGAGTAGGTAATACATTTTTGGTATATTTTTTGGTAAAAATAAGAAGTGTCGGAAATATTTTTAGAGGCTTAATACTTCAGATAAACAAATCTGGTAGGTTAAAGAGGGGTGGAGATAAATAACGGATGGTTTCATTTTTCAGACTTAAAATTTTGTGTCTCTTAGTTTTGTAACAAGTAAAGACAACTGATTACACTATATTATCATTTTCTCACTGAAAGTATGACAGCTTTAAAATTAAAATTGTAACTACTTTTTTCACATCTCTGTATTTCACCCTAGTAATACTTTTACCAGAAAAAACAGCCTTTATTTTTTTCCCCAAAAACTTTTGTTTACCAATATGACATTTTAAAACAACAACAAGTTCCGCTTACCTGGCCTGTAAACAGTACAGGCAGTGGGGGTCGCAACGACCCTCGTCACTCAGATAATGTCAAATCAAACGGTGAAGGATGCGAAACTCGGGTACCTATGGCACTACGTCACAAATTACTCATTAATGGTTTTAGACTGAGTGTGTTTTTTTAAACTTCAAAAAGGGAGGTTTGTCAATTTGATTGAATATAAGCTTTCTTTTTTATTTAGAGAGGAGAATTTCCAGCAGTGGGTGTATAAGGTTAATAATAATGAAGTTTTGTTTTTAGATCTAGTCCCAAAGAAGGGTCACATGACGTTTGTTATGTAAATGTACGAAACAATTATCAAATGATGTAAATAGCAATATCTTTTTTATACAAATTAAGGAAAAAAAATATTTTTTTTTTTTTCAATGTTAATCATTTTAGAAAACAGCAATTATGTTTACCTCCTTATTACATCCTACTGTAAGAACGTAAATAAAATAATCAAATTTACACATAAATTACTCTACGTACATACATATTACCTTGGTATAACATAATATTACATAATTTACCTTCACATTATACCGTAATAGGCAGCTATTATCTTCGTTCAACAATTAGCCTCAATAGCTGTTCATTGGCTCCAAACAAAATGTTCAGTGGATTACGTTTTAGCTAAAACATTATCAAACAAGGTCAGAGACGGAATATTATATAAATTGTAATAATATTATCCTAGTCTCGCGAGGTTTATACACTATCTAATCAATTGTACAAAAAACACACCCTCACTTTCATAACGATTGACAACATTCTCTTGTTTTCGATTTTTTGATTCTGACCCCTGAGTTGTGTTTGTTTCGACGTTTTTTACATAGCCATGAAACACAGGACAGTTAAAATTAAACAAAACGTTTTTTGCAACAAGTATTGTCTAGTAAACTAGCAAAAACAAACTTAACATCAATATGGTAATACAAAAATTATGAATTTATAACTACAAAATTTTATTAAAATTATTTACATTTTTCTTCTACAGTCACCGAGTACCGTAGCAGTAAAAAATAAATAAAATTCATTTTTTTATTAAAATAAATAAAATGTTAACAACAAATATCATTTTATATAAAAGCTTAGTTAAATCCTGAATCGAATTCCATTTGTAGTAACTTGTGTTAGGTTTACATTCGTTAGATTAAGCCTTGCCGGCGCTCACCGATAGGAGTCCGCAGGGACTAGGGAACGCTTGCGTCTAGCGGGCTAACTTATGAGCTGAAGCGATATTGGAAATACACAGAAAATCGTATTATCTGAATACGAAATTCTGCTGACCTTTTGTGTCTTTTGAAGTTCGTGTGGGTTTTTTAGTCTCGTGTTCTTATGGATAGAGTTCCTGCTACAACTTACTGTTATTTCTTTCATTTGATTTCTAAAACCGAAGACTATTGATAGCCAAATGGTATAGGTCACCACGCCAATTACCACTAAGCGCGACGTGTCGCGGATTCGATCCCCGTGTTGGATAAGCCTCTTTTGAATAAACATACGTAAACCTCGAAATACTTAGGCTAGTCTAAACTAGTGTTTAGACTAATACAAATAACTAATCCAAAACAAGACCTAAAGGTGAATACTGTGTTTTCCTATTCATGCACATTCCAAGAAACAATTATTGATAGAAAACAATCGCCTATCGCAAACACTAGACCACAACTCTAAGCAGATAATCAAGCCCAGTTAAAATTAATTGAAATATTAAATTGTCTGGAAAATTCTCACTAATACCTTCATAATTACATACATTACAAACATTTCATACATACTTAAGACATACATCTTTTAACTTGCGACTTCTACAAAGACGAAATTGGACTCGAAATGATTGAATGCAGTTGTAAAAGCGAGTAGTTGGAAATATACAGAACCCTTTGTTTTAGATGTATTTGTTACTAGCCGTAATAATGTGTAACTTTCATTTAATTTTATAGTTATCATGTGATTTGTAGAACGAGTATTGTGTAGTCCTAACAATAATAATTCTAGTTGGTAAGGTTCGCATTTCTAGCAATCTTGTTCGTCAAATCCTGAATGACGGGTTGTTGTGAAATTATGGTTGAATGATGTGTTCTATTGAGACTGTGTTTCTGCGAAAGGACTAATTTTTACCAATCGCGCTAGTCCTTTATAAAATCTTCTTTATTATCATCAGCGAGCGACGACGGCTATCCGACACGACCGAAAAGAGATCAGGCGCACGACACATATTTAACGTGCCTTCAGCGGAATACTTACAAGCCTTGAATATCCAACTGCTGGGCATCTGGGCATCAGCCTCCCTTTGTTTATGCCGTTCTCCTCATCTCTTGATCATCCGTATCCATCCTATCCCTTCTATCTTTTTTGTATCATCTTATTTTTGATCTAACGAGAATTCATTACACTAGTCTCGGACACCATTCGGTCATTGCTCGGCTCTATCTACCATCATCAGGTTTGTCCAACAATAAAACAAAATAGGTTCTACCCAGTAACAAAAAAACAAAGAAGGTTTTCAGATAAACTCTTGTTTTTCAATTAGGTTCAAGATAGTTATATTCGTATGACAAATAAATCAAGGTAATGTCTCCTTCAATACAATTTGTGACGGTGTAACACTGTACCAGTATGTAATGTATTCACTAAATAGTCAAAGGACATGATTAGTGATAATCTCTAATTAATCTGTCGGTAAGCTTCTTAACGATCACCCTAATTAAGCTTTAACATGAACAGTAGTACTAATTTAAGTCGATCTTATTACGTATAGTGTATAAGCCATTAGGCTACTAAAAAAATACTTTTGAATAAAAATACATCATTCTATAAACAAGATTTTTCAATCTTGCGATTGCTGGAGTAACAATAAAAACTAGCAAGTTAAAAGCAAGTTCTAAAAAGACAAAAGCACATCGCACAAACACAACCTAGTTTGAAAAACAGCAAGGCGAACTTCTTCAATAAAAAAAATCTTTATTTTCATAAAATACAAAACCCGAAAGATTCCATACTAATTTCATCCCTCTATAGAAACCTAAAGGTGATGCACCTAAGTATTAAAAGCCAGTCCGTCTGCACAAGGGATTTCTCATTGATTATTTCCATGTTTTAAATAAACTCTTTGTGCCTTTGTCTCAGACGTCTAAACCGCGCCAGATTATTCTTGCCGGTTTATTAAAAGCTCGTATTTTTCCGTGTCTCTGAGTCTTTAGATTTTGTAGCGAGAATTGTGAGGATGTTAAGATTTATATTCTGTTTTTCTTTAGTAGTTAGGGTTTTAAGAACTGTATATTATTAAGAGGATGAGGTGCTCTGTTTAATTTATGCATTCGTTGAGTAATTTTATCCAACTTTTAAGGCTGATTTTTTTTATTGTATAAACTGAAATTTAATTTGAATACATGAAAGAAGTATGAACTAAGTAGCTACAGTTAAGGTTCGTAAAGTTATTAAAAAAAATCGTATGTAAAACTTTTTTTTTAAGTTATAAAAAAATCGTAACAGTTCCTCGACAGATTGCTTCAAAGCAATTGTTTAAAAATAAACTATTTTATGACCCGCCTAACTTTTTCCAAACTTCACTAGGTCAACCTCCAGTCTCACCGTATCCCGGAATACAATTTTAGTTCTATCCAATTAATATTCTATCACAACACAGCTACCTATATCTAATTGGCGAGCGGCGCTAATGAAAAATACGCACGCTTCGGCATTCAGCATCGATCCGTCGACGCGTTTTATGTTACGTGACTGAACGACTGGCTGTCACACCGAAGTGTAATGTTTATTAATAGGTATCAAATATTTGCAAATAGCGATGGTAAGATAGTAATTATAGGTGTAATACGATGGACGTCAAATCGGGAGTTTCTGGAAAAGAAAAAAAAATAATGAGCCAAATAAAATGTAAAAGAAATTACTGAAGTAGAATGAGTAATTTAATCGCACGTATTGTTACAAAAAATGTCAGTGTTTGAAACCAGCTACCAACGATATTTTAAACATTTAATTGTACTTTGGATGGATAACGTCATTACTTTTACGTTACTATTTAAACAACATCAGACTTCTAGGTATAAATGTATTACTCAATAAATTCATTCCTGAACCTACAACGGTGTAACACCCACCCTACTTAAGCTTAACATGCAGTTGGCGTAGTGGAATATTGGAACAATTTATGAGAAGACCTTTGTAATTTAGAAGAGCTCTCAAATTGAAGGTATGAAGGTTGACACCTAGGCCCCTCCGCGGAATTTAGATGACTCATTTTGAAAGGAACGAAACCTTTAAGTCTGGCCTCGTCATTTATAATGTGATCACCTTTTGTGACGCTGCAATTTCTCGAGGGGAATTTTAAAGTTTTGAACCGAGGTTTGTAGGTGTCCCAATTTTCTGGATATACATTTTAGGGGTTAGTTTTTTTTTATAACTTCTATTTGAAAAATGCCAATAAAACCTCTTTTTAGGAGTAGGTTGCATTTCATTCATGCACCAAAGACTTTACTAGACCGTTAATCAATCAAGACTATCAATACAAACAAGCTTGACCATTTTAATTTATTTATTTTTAAGAAGGCTTACAGACTAATAATATATTTAGACTGTGCTAATAGTTTCAACTAAAATTACAAATCAGGTTATCACGTTGCTAATAATACTCTTCTATTTAATAAATGTGTAGTAATTATGTTGAATTAATTTAAAATTTTACGTAGCTGAGATAAATCATGAAAACCTGACGCTATGATGAATCTGTGACAAACATTGCTCACAAAAACTAAAAGTATTTTATTATAAATATTTTTGCAATAACAAATTCCTTCAAGGTTACTTTAACAAATATCTCCACTAGTGTTAATCCAGGCATCCCGACCCGTGATCACAGTACGCACGCCATCGCTATGACGCCACAGGCGGACAATGCACTGAATTATCTATACAGATCCAACAGGCCAACTACTCGGTTTGCCTCGATACAATGCGCTATTTAGTTGTAACGTTTATTCAGACATACAGACACATGTCTGTATGCGAGTGAAATGGATTGTTGTACTGAATGACTCATGTGTGAAATAGTTGGAATTTATTTTAGCTATGACTTTTTTGATTTTCTAAAGGTGTCTACTGTAGAGTACGTCAACAATTTCAGCTCTTGTATCTATTTTGTTCATGCTACAATAAACTGTTATTGAACTGTCAAGAAATATTAACATAAAATATAGGTACATTGGAAACTATTTGTTTAATTCACTGAAATCCATTCGGAAAACTCACCCTCAAAAGATTTTCATTTTACGTATAGAAATGAAAGGCAAATATTTTAATATCAGTTTAACAACACTAATGTTAATTTGAACATGATAAAAAATATTTTTACTCACAATTAAATCACACATCTTCAAAAATAGAAAGAGACACTACACAATGACCTTTAATTCGTACTAATTTGACTTCAGCAATGTTAATAAACCCGCATTGTGGACAAACAAACAAACTCGATAAAATCATACAGTATGAAAGTCTCGACTCCTTTCTCTTGCAAATCACCAGCCAGTCATTTAAACTGAATAATTCATCGCTTTTACTGGGTATTACTTTTAAAAGTCTTTCATTATTCAATATGCAAGATTTTTGGGTGATTGAGTCATTCAATCGGTTATGTAAGTTATGACTTGTAAAATACTACTAATATTGTATACGCTAAAGTTTTTAGGATGGATTGATAGATAAACGTTTGAAACTCTATTTTTTTATGAAATTTAGTATGGAGTTAAAGACTTGAAGGTAGCCCATGTGTAATGCATGAAAGTAGGCAAATGCCATGAAGGTAGGCTATTTTTGTCAGAAGGTACGAATGAAAATAATTTACCATAAATTCCAAAACAAATTCGTTTCCCAAAAAAACAAATCACCCAAAAAGCATAAAGAAACACGACACCTGAAACACAAGCCCGTTCCTCCGAACCGATACTCTATCAAGATAAACAGCCCATCTTCAGATGGAAGATCCATAAAATATACGACATTTTTTCAATGTTCTCACATGTGACCACATTCGCACCCATTCAATACGGCCTACATAACCATATGGTATCATAAAACATGCCATCGTTGCCATGGCAACCTCTCAACGAAATTGAAACTATAAACAAGGGCAGGTGAGGCGAAAAATCAATCCTCTTAATGGGAGCTTGGTTCGAAGATATACATTATTTGGTTCCTTTTCATGCTATTAATTCTGCTCGTCCAGTTGTGAAGAGATATGGTTTGAAGGTCCTTTTAATATTCCACGGTGGTAAAAGAAAATTCGGGGAAAACGGGGAAATCTAAGTTTGGTGGTATGTGCAACCAATATACTTGGTAATTTAAGTGTGTTCGGTTTATATCGAATAAATACGAGAATTATGTTGTGTTAAACGTTATACCTACTTACAAAAATATGGAGATTATAATATAAGCTCAACGTTAGTCCAAAATAATTATTACATGTGTTTTTTGTAATCTCCTCCAATCGAACTTAAATACTAAATTTTTCGTACAAAAGAATGTAAACAAAAAAAAAACAGTTTACATAAAAAATAATGCATAGTAATGGAATTACAAAATTTAATTGAAAAGCAATCAAGAAATAATTTTCGCATTGAACGATACACTTCAATCAGCAATTATGATTGTGATCGACATTCATAATTAATATTTGATTGGATGTCAATGATTGGAAGATGAGTACGTTTTTTAATTTCAACCACTTATACTGTTTTAAGTTCACTTTTCTGATGTTTTACAAGCATTTTTATAGTTTTAACTGAGATAAATATGGAAAGACCGGAATAGTAACTAGAGTTACAGTTTTTATCCTATTAATCAATAAATAAATTATCGTTCGCTAGTTCTAAAATTTGAAAAGAAACGACAGAAGTCTAATAAAACTAATTTTGTTTTTAAGAATGTTAAAAACCAGGAAAGTTTTTTATACCGTTTTTGTACTTATAATGCCATCTGTGCTTAGTTTGAGACTAGATGTCGTTGTGTGAAAGTCGTGGAATATTTATTATTATTTATTGTAACAGCACTTTAAACTCACTCGATAACCAATCTATCGGTCTGATCACTAAATCTCCTTAGTGTTATTCAAACAAGTATGAAGTAACAAGCTCGCAATCTGTAACATCAAAGTCGGCTAAAAGATATATAGGGGATAGATAGGGCACGGGGCAAAATTGAATACGTCCCAGGACAATCTCCGAGATAGATACTGGTGTTCGGTCTAAGGCAACAACTTACAGTAACTATTTGTAAGTCTTGCTTACTGAAATGAAGTGAAGTATTTTATTCTGTTAATAGGATAATATTATATAACTTTAAATGTCTTATATGTAGCTGTAATTTCTTTTGAGCTGATTACCCTCTACCCTGCGAAAATGTGACGAAATAAATTCAGACACTGTAATTGTTACAAATATTAGAAATAGTTGTTCTGAAGTTTAATTTAAGTTGCTTTTGTGGGTGTTTATAATATGCTGCAGATAAATATTTGATAGAGCTTCATCATAGAGATCAAAACCATTATTTTTTGATGCACCAAGCTCACTCTTCTTACTTGGGACACTATTAACTTAAAATTGCCATACACTCACTTTGCGACACACCTCTCCCTATTCCTTTACATAAACAAGAAATTTAATTTACTAATTATTTGTCATCGATTACCCCATTTTAAGCTAATAAACGACTACATATACATTAGTAAGATAATCCTCTTAAGACAGACACAAACAAAACACAAGAACAATTTATATTAGTACACACACACACAAACAAAGACACTCACACACTTAAAACAGCCACGCGTATCATGCAACGATTCCTAATTCGAAATCGCCATACATTTCCACCTAACTATACGAGGCTCACTTGACGTGAAGCATCATTGTATTCAAGTACTGAGGGAATGCGCTCACAGGCGTAAACATTTTTACTCAACCACTCTACTAGACCTCCCACACCTTCCTACACCGAACAAAAACAGGTGTCACAACGGTGATTGGATGGAGGTATAGGGGTCTTGTTAAATGGTCACCGTTAATAGTATTGGAGGCGCCACGGTTCTTTATAGTTGAGACGACCGTGCGTGCGGCGCCTCGATGACGTCATTTATGATGCGTGACGTCAGAGTGATGTAGAGCCGTTAATTGTTTAACCCTCTAATGTTTGTATGCAAATCTTATGGGTCTTGGCTAAACTGCGGATATTAAAGATGGGACGTGCGAAATATATTGAATAGACTTATTGCACTTTATTTTGTTTATTACGTCATTTCCGCATTTAATAGTTGACTGAGTAAATTGAAAAGAGAGCGAAACGAGGTGTATCGAAAAAAAAACATATTTAAAAATAGCTTTGTTGCATGGAGTCGAACTTCGAACCGTTTACTTAGCTTTTTTTCACTTAATTTATAAGTTAATATTCTTATCTAAAAGCATAAATTGAAAAAGAGCGGACAGATTACATCTTTAAAAGTATTTTAATTAAGTCAGAAAGGTTATTAAACTTTGCAGGTGTTTCAAAGATTTTTATTTTCATAGTTCATTCAGGTATGTTCACGTCTTGGTCTCGCGATATAATTTCTGATTTAAACTTGTGTAAAATAACACTAACAAACGCCCTTATTCACGATAAATATAAAGAATATAATTATATTTTTTAAACTAATAAACTGACGTTAAAAAAAAACATAATTTAGCTCATTCTAATTTATTCTTCTGCCCGAACCTAAGGCTGGCAGCAGTCTGCAAAACACATACAATCTATCTAATACAAATCATTCATTTTATGCCAATCGGAATAATAATAAAGTAGTTGAAAGCGTCAACCTGTATACCTTACACATAACTTTCAAACACAAATCTCCAACTTTACAAACATAAGCTTTGAATAAGAACAATATAAAAGTATTTGGTACTTTCCTTCATAGATTACCACACAATACTTTCGGTGCACCACAAGGCGGCCTTTTGGCAGGAACAAGTAAAAATTCTGCCAAAAGCATACTGCTTTGAATTTGTGTGACACGCGCCTAGTCCGTACGTTTAATACAAGTTTTGGTTGGTATTTGATCGTAGAGATTTTAAAAACTATTGTTGTACCTACGTAAGAACTCCCAGTCCTCAGTCAGAACTATGTGAACAGAAAGGAAATAAATATTCAGAAGTATATTATTTAAATATTTATTTTTTTAACACCTTGTATATGCTTCTAAGGACAAGAAGACAGAAAAATAGATATGCTGCGATCCCAAATAATAATTGGGATAAATGCAAGGAAATGATGATGATATGCTACTAAAGTCTTTTTTTGGTATAAAGGAGGAAAGAGCATTAATCATCACAAGTGCTGTCTTTCAAGTTGGTGATTTCAGATTCTCTTCTATCCAGAACTAAACTGTGTTATGTACATTTTAGTTGATCCACTTCTTTTCTTACATAAAACCTTTTTTAAGACATTTCTAAACAACGTCATACCTTTGTCTTCTTCTAAATAATAGGGGCAATAATGAAAAAAAAAGAATTCCAATAATACCTGAAATAAAAAACAAAGGCCAGATATATTTCCAATCACGTCAATACACGTCTACGTCTAACCATTTGGGTCAAAGAGACCTCGATTAAACCGTCTAGGTAGAAAAACCTTTTATTTGTAGACGAACAAACTAGCAATATAACATTCTGACGATAAATGATCCTAAATTGGACTCGCGTATCTTATATATTGCCTACCTACCATTATTATGGCTTATCGTTTACAAATGTATCTATGTTAAAAAGGAAATGGGGAATAATTTGTTAGAAGATATTTTTGTTCTAGATTTTTTGGTTTGAATAATTAATTTTCTATCAGTTTCAGAATATTGCATGAGTGTAAGTTACATAAATAACTGATTTTCACAATCCAAAATAAAAAGACGCCTTTGCACATACACAAAAAGTAAACAAGTAGTTATAGACGATTTTATAGATCATTAGTTCAGCATAACAAAAGTTTTTAACACGGAATATAACCGACCACTAAATCTCAATAACTCCACACATATAAAACCTACATAATTCCATAACCGAAAAAAGGACAATTTAAAAATTTGTTACCAAAAATCCGTGCCAGAAAACTAAGTTTGAACACTTTTATATGGCTTTACGCTGTACACTGGGCTAATACGTGCAGGTTGTCTTCCGTGCCAGCAAGTTTCGATATAAATCGTAGGAAGGAGTGTGGTCTAGAAGATAGTGGCCAGAAATTTTGGCAGCAAGCCTCAGGCCCAATAAGGGAGTGCGTTTACAAGACAAAGTCTCAGCTTGTTGCAGCGTTTAAGTGTTAGCAGGCAGCCAAGCAGCCAAGTAATAGAAGAGAATTGAATTTTTGTTTTTATGCTAATTTTGGCAGTGGCTTGCTTGTAGGATGTATGCCAGAAAAGCTCGTGTTATTAATGCTAAGACCTTGGTAACAGTTTAGATAGAGGGAATTGTTATCATAATTAAAGTATTTTTGTGAGAACATATTGTGTTATTTTATTTGCACAATCGTATTTTTTTTTTTGGCTCTTCCTAATTTAAATGTCAGGGTAACGAACTCGAAACGAAGTTGGGAACGAGAAACAGCGCAGTACATGACGTAGATGCGTATCAAAGTGATTTTAAATATGGTCTATTTACAGAAGAGTTTACAAATATCAAGTTCAAATGAGAGTCGCGCTTATTTATTTATTCATGTCAGCACAGAGGCATAAGTAAATAATTACACAAACCTAAAACATATTGCATTTCAATTTGATGTTTAATAATTATAACATTTACATAACATAATGAACTCGTGCATTAACCTGTTGAATAAATTAATAATAATTAATGATTTCGTATTCACAAAGTATTTAACATATTATGATTTTAAAGTCGCTACAAATATTTGAGTTTTTATGCTGATAAATTTCTACCATGTCGTGCCAAGTTGCTGTATAAAATGAAGTTAAGAAAGCGGTTTGAGTATATATGAAAATTTAATGGGATATTATGACTGCCTTGTATAAGATATTGAGTGAATAAGTATAGAAAAAACTTATCTTACCTATAAATTTCCATATTTCCCAAACGATTACATTTGAATGATATCGTTTTTCTAAAAGCTCAGCCTTTATATTATATTCAAGGACAAGAATAGAAATATCATCCAATTTAGTTCAGATATTATAATTTTACGGCTCGTCATCGTAGCACATCTGCTACGCGGACGCTACGAGAGCGCTACGCTTGAGCTACGCAGAATATGCTTTGTCATTCACGCCTCGTTTTCATTACAATCGACGTTCAATTTAAACGCAAATAGGATTTTAAATGGATAATCTCTTTTATGTATTGCTAGCTTCTGCACGCGACTTTGTCTGTGTTGATTTTAAATTAGGTTTAAAGAGCAGATTGCTTTTTATCTCTAGAAGAAATATTTAGCAATAAATCGAGCAATTTTAACTCAAAAAATGTAATACATCATTTCTATGATTCGAATTTAAAAAACTAAATCCAGTTAGTGTCAATAATAAATTAGAACGAATACTTCCAAAAATAAGTGTTCACTTTGACATAAAACCTTTTACTAAAAGCCTTTTCAGAAAAGAATTCTTAGAGGTTTCCCAAAAATAACATAAATGGATTACAAACACATATCTTTGTTGCTCATCCCGACAAATCAAATACCAAGTCTCCTAATACGTTTTTAACAAACAAAAATCATAATCACGAAAACTCATACTATACATCCAAAAAGCGTAATTCTCATAAAATCACCATAACAACACAAAAGACGTACAAGTAAAGTCTGCAACAATCGCGTGATTACGGGAAAGTGGCTCGTCTCGCCATAACGCCCAGATGAAGATATGATCCAAGATACTGGTCATGAATAATTCTATTGTCATTACCGCCGGAGCTGCACCATTCATTTGAAGACGCTTTATTGAACTATGAGGTACGAAGCGATGGCTCTGTAAGCAGTGAGGACTATTTAAATTATATTTTTTTGTTTGATTTGATGCGTTTAAAGGGAACTGGTATGCTTAATTATAAACTGGCGAAAGTGTATCATCAAGGTGGTAACTTTATGGAAGGTAACTCTATTGCTACAAATAACTGCCTGTTTCTATGTTGTAATTTAAAAAATAAAATAATATTTCAATAAGTAATATAAAAGAAATCATCTTAGAAACAATCACTGTAGACTTTATAGTGTGCAGTTTTTATTATTTTTTTAAATTATCATCAACTTTAATTTAAATACAACACAGTAACTCTTGTAGCAACGCATATATATGTAATATTTTTACAATTCGATTCAGCTTACCTTTAATTCTACCTTAAAGAATAAACAGAGTATAACTTTACAATTTCAACCGCACTGCATTTACCATTTACGTCCAAAATGTATCTTTTATTTGAGATATTGTAAACTGAATTGCAATTTTTATTTTATTTTATCCAACGAAAATCATTGCTCAAATAAAACTGTTCATAAGTCTTTTTTCGTATAGGTAAAAATGAAATGTATTGAAGTTACTTACGTTTGTGTTCCGTATTGGAATAATGCGTTGTAATGACTCTACTTGTACGATTCCAAAATGTCATTCCTTTTGAGGAAAGCCGACAAGAAACTTAATACGAACTCTAAAACACCAACAACAATAATTCAATCGTTTAGCCAACATCACCGGCAATACATTTGAGATTATAAAATTTTCATACACAATCTCGCAATGTAATCCAGTTTGAATAATTCTGAGGTGATACGGAGTGGCGGCTGTAGATAGCGTTTAGGCCGATTTCTTGGCACCGAGCCCTCGATAACCACTTGGAGTTGGCCTGGCCTGGCGCGACTGTAGCCTGAGTCCGCTGAGTGATTACTTTTGAAGATATCCGGACGTTTGAACTGTTTGAGTTTTAGTGATTTGTAATTGAGGAGAAAAGTAGAGATGAGCTTGGTGTTTAAGTGAGCCTATGATTTGTATGTTGCGAAGTTCATTAGGTATTATCAGATATAGTTCTTTTCGCAGATGATACCTCTCTCATTTTTAAAGTTAATAGAAAAACTAAGGATATTGCTGACCTAAATAATGGCTTAAATGTACTATCGGATTGGTTTTCAGCGAACAACTTACTTTTGAACGCGTCCAAAACAAAATGTTTAAAATTTTCTCTTGCGAATGTTCGGTCTCATACAGATCTAGATGTAATGCTTGTCGGCAATAATCTTGAATTTATTGACGAAACCGTATTTCTAGGTATAAAGAGATGTTTAAAGAGATTAATGTTCTAACTATGCCCTCGCAATACATAATGGAGCATATATTGTATGTTCGTAAAAACCTTGATAAATTCAGTACAAATAGTGATTTTCATAGCATTAACACGAGAAGCAAAAATAAACTTGCAGTTCCAAGATTTAGATTAACTAAAACAAATACTAAATCTTTCCTAGGAAATTCTATCCGTTTTTATAACAAACTGCCTGATAGTATTATTAAATTACCAAACAATAAATTTAAAAATGCCGTAAGATCTCAGCTGTTAAGTAAAGCGTACTATTCGATTAGTGATTACGTAGAGGATAGGCGCGCGTGGATGTAGTATCTCTGCACATGTGGTCTCCCTGGCAGTCTGCTAGCTTTTTATTATAATATAATATAGTATTCTTATTACTGCGTAATTTTCAGCTTTCCCTTAGCGTCTATTTTGAGAAGCTTTGACATGCCTTGACATTCCTGTTAGGGTTCGATTAGGACTACATATTTTTTGTATGTAAGATTATTATTATTTTATTTCTTTGTGCCCATAAGCTTTGTACATGTATCAACTTACATCGTAAACTTGGTAAAATAGTCGGGTTCCTCTTTCTTTTGTAATTATTTTCTATTTTCTTTATTTAAAGAATATTTTATCCCCTAGTTGGCTATCTGTACATTTTGCTATTTTGCGTTGTTGTTGCATAATTATTGTTGTAAAACATAAATTGTATTTTCTATTTTTTAAAAGAGTAACTTATGGAGTTTCTTGCCGGTTCTTCTCCATAAGAATGACATTTTGGAACCGCGCAACTAGAGTCAGTAACGTTTTGAAAGTGCCTGAGAAGGCCTACTCGAAATAAAAACCTTTTGATTTTGATTAGAAAATAGGGGTCTTTCTTTGAAAATGAAACGATTCTGGATGAACCGAAAAAAAAATTATTTAAATTTAATTTTCTTAAGCACAATCGTGTACTCATATTATTGTTTAGTTATTGAAGCCTAACTACTCTCAAAATTACACCAATCTTATCAAAATGAGCATTTCACTCGTAATTTAAATTCTACTGACTAGGTTTTCCGATACAATTTTACTATTACTACTGATTTTGCGAGTATTCCAGTCTTTTAATTTGCCTGAACATGTTGTCCATAAACTGTAACTACAAACCATTTTCAGTTTTAGCAAAAACCATACAAATAAACATTTCCTATTCCAATATACGCCAGTCAATATCCAGTACAAAAACGAGCAGTGTACAAAAGCCAGTTCAAAATATCGAATTTTATAGGCTTACAAAGTTTTTTTGGTAGGCTACAAACGATTTGTTCCCACCAAATCGTTTACCCGAATAGGTATACACAGTGTGGTACCGAAATTGCGTTCGAGCTGTGAGCAAAAAATTTATATTATGAAATTTAGCGGCCGGCCATAGCATAAAGTTCGGTAAAGTTTTGTTATAGCAAAAAGAAAGGAAAAGAGGTCAAGTTATACTAGTTTATGAGTTCTCGAAGGTGGGACGTGAGGTGGTGATGGTGGATCTATAGAAAAGTGTATATGCCTTGCCTTAGTATAGAATAAATACAAGAAAAATGTACTCAGAATTCAGAGACGGAAAAAAGTCAAATATTACTTACCAAGAATGTGGGAAGAAATAAGCCTTCTCAAAAAACAATGAATGTAGTGATCAGTAAAAATATGTTTTCAATTACATTTATCATACTGTCATTAATAAACTCTGAAAGCCAAAGCTAGTACACAAGAGTAAACAAGATATAAATAATCACAAAACATCCCACGTTCGTCCTACACACTGCACCCACACATTTGCCAATCAACTCTAATAACACAGATATAGCTATTCGAACTTTTTGAACTCATTTGGACTTCTCAAGTTCTCAAGTTAAAAGTGTTCACGGATGATAGGCGTATCATATTATCAGTGTGTAGGGGTAATTAATTAAAGCCGTGGAGCGTCTTAGCAAGGTCTTGAGATTCCCAAACTATCGGCTTACTCGACTTCCTGCGACCTGGAATGTTCAGGATATTAACCTCTTGGTGGTTGGTACAAGGTAAGTGTGAAAGCGATTTTTGTGGTCCATTTTAGGTTTAATCTGTGTCTAGGAGGATCTGAGGCTGAGTAAATCGATTGATTGATGTTTTGATCCGTATTAAGGAATTTTACATCTCGTATTTTTGACATCGGTTAGGATTACATAAATAAAAATAAAGAACAATATCGTCGTATTATTATTTTGTATCAGTTTATCACACAGTAAATATGGCAGTATGCGATTAATTTTAATTACTAAACACCGTATAAATGTTTAATTTAAATAAAATAACTAATTAGATATTAAATAAACATCCTTTAAGTCCAAAAAAGAGATATGAATCCTAATTACATGTATACCTCGCAATAAGGCAGAGATGTCTGAATAAATCCAACCCGCTCCTATCTCGTACTTCAAACCGTGTCTTACTAATTCCATAACTAACGCTAGATCACTATGGTACTCTATTAAAACACGATAAATTGTTGATCGCGTCGCCAAATTTTATAACTTTGACGACGCAATCAAATTGCATAATACTGTTATATCTGTGCAACGTATACTTGAGGATATAAGTGATTGTTTGAGCAGTGTTCATAGTTTGTTGAACAAGGAAGTAGATAGTAAAATTATAATTAGATATGAAATAACTTTAATACAGGGCTGTAGGGCAAAAATAAGCATGATTATATGTCCTTTCTTGTGAATTTAGTTCCTTGCCATATGTTATCAACAAGAAATTGAGTAACACTAAAAATTTTAAGATTTAGATAATAACAACAACTAAACAACAAGCAAACATTTTAATCACCAAACATTACCAAATAATTTTTAGTAAGCACAGACCATTGCCCTTAAATATCACACCTGAATGCCCCATAAAATCCTTAAAGTTGATAAAATAAAAACACGTAAAACGTTAAGTTATCGCGAAAACAAGAAAATTTTAATAACATAGAATTGAAGGTAAATACAGTACTTACTGCGGTTTATAATTACATAAAATACACATTATAAAATAAAAGGCGAATCAAATATCGTTTTATCACGACATGTACTCATACTGGCGCATTTTATAACTATACACCACCTCAGTTTTAATTTCAATGAAACCTTTATAAAGAAACATTCAGCTGTAAATTTTAAAAAGAAAAAATATGATGTCATGGTCCCGTCACATAGTATATGTGTCAATATTAAATAAGAATAATTGTGTTTGTTTTTAATAAATAAGTAAAGTAAATCAAAGTTTGGGAATGGAGGCTAATAACATAAATTGTAAGTAAATAAAAATTATTTTACGAGAAAAGAAATCAATTTGAGTCTTCAATTAATCTGGCAAAAACTACAGCCATCATTCCTATTGTTCATATATGAATAAAAATTGAAATACTTGCGTAGAAACATTTATAGCTTACCAATACGAAGTCTTTTCATGAACATTGATCATCAAGCACTACGTCCAATGAATACAACTTAATAAAAAAATATGAATCAAACATTTACATTGCAAATGTTTTTAATTCGTTGAATCAAAACCACCTTTTCATGAATGTACCAGCCTGCTCTGCCAGTGAAAGGCATCATACACACATGCTCTTTTATTAATGCTGCAATTAAGTCAAAGAGATATTTAATTATCCTCGTTTGCGACGCGCAAACAACTCCACGTTCAATATTTATCTGTGTTTTACTTTTTTTCTTTGACAGTCTGGAAATTTTATTTTATTTTTTCTTGATTATTACTTTAAAGGCAGTGTTTGAGAATTACATTGTGACTAAACACATGTAGTCTTTGTCAACGTCAAGTTACGATATCTGCAATAAGTGTCATACTATCTTTGTTCTTTTTAAGTGGAATATAGATAGAAATAGACATTAATATATATTATAAAGTATCGTTCTGTAAGACGGAAAATATCTTTGAGTTCACTTATAATTATGTATGGGTTGCTATGAAATTTCAGACTTTGGTTTTCAGTTATTGTTCTAGATACCTACTATGTTAAACGCAAGGAAGTCATCATTTGCAAGCAGTCGAAAATATGCAGGTTAAACTTAGCATTTTCTTGAAGTTTTGTTGCGGTCGACTTTCAGTCTCCCCGGAAATAACGAATATCATATCTAGCAGACAGATCTAGCGAGCGATGATCTAAACTCCGTTTAGTAACTCATTAAACTGAATAACATAGTACCACATGGTAAGAATGGTAACTCAAAACAATTTGCAATATTTAATTAAGTAGACTAAACAATCATATTTATAAAAATAAATACTTTAAAAATAACATGACATTTAAAAAAGGTCAAAAAATATGTCGTCTTTTCTATCGGTAGCATATTAGAAAATCAAAACTTTCCAGAGCAAATTTCCTTATAACCTTATTACCTTTCTGTCAATAGCAGGAAACGTAACCAAAAGGCATTACTGCATTGAATAGCAATTATATATTATTTATTTGTAATTATATAATAATTATTATCAGAACGTAACGTCCTTCAGATATATGTACAATTGTGCATTTGCTTCTCCATTTCTTCCTCATAATGCCAAGTTGACACATGACGTAGCTCCCCGACCCCACACATTTCGACTACATACAAACAGGAATGGAAAAAGAAAAAATAACCTTTCAGCTTGCCAACGGTCCTATCTCAATATTGTGTTAACTGCTACAGTCAACCTGCCCTCACTTATCCTAATCCTAAGTTAAATAGAACTAACCTATGGTTAACGTAAACACTCAGTTACGTTGCGTTACGTTAACTTGAATACACTTGGAGTAACGTTTCAAGGTGAATATAACGGTTGTTATTATTAAGTCATGTTTGAAAACAAATTAATTGAAATAGGGCATTAATAAAACCATTTAAAAAGCGTTAGAGAATATGTAGAATCCCATATTTACTGCCCGTTATTTGTATTCTAACTAGACACATCTTCTAAGCGTATATGCACCTATGACGAGCAATAGTCATTACACGTCCAAAAATACACGGTAACATAATTCAATTTCACATCTACTTAAAACATGCACCCACAAAATTCGTAGACAATTGAATAGCCCAGCAACGCGACGCTACATAGAAGCGCATGTCGAAACAAAACTTAAACACACAGCTAACATGGCCGCCGCTCCATCACGAAGGAGGCGACGCAACACCACATTTGCATTTTATTAAAATCACAATTTTATTTTTGAACGCCAGCCTTCAAAACCCCGGACTTTTATAGAGGATTTCGGATGTCTCCCTTAATTAATTCTTGGCTGTTTTGGATTTTAATCATGCGCCTTTCTGATTAGGTCTCGCAATAAAGTGACGGCACAACTGATTAGAGGTACCAGGGGTTCATAAAACGTGAAGCGATTGTGAAATATTGTGGCGGTTTAATTTCAAGGGATTACACTGGATCGGATTCTTGTCTTGTTATTTAATTAAAATGAAATAAGTTACTTTGTTGTTTGATTTATGGGGTGTTTTTTCGTTTTTAATTCCCTTTGTGTTGTAATACGTCTTAATTACTTAAGCATTATTTAATTAGGCTTCGACTGGTTAGAAGATATTTTGTGATTGTACAACAATCAACCATTGCAAAAAAATCCAATGACACTCATTCTAAGAAATTTCATATATTGCGTAAACAATTTTTAAGTATGTATCTGTGTTGCCAAGAACGAATAAAAAAAGGAATAGACTACAAAAATCTATCGACGTATTACTATCATACAGATTTTATTGATCGTTATATATTAGAGGCGGCTATCAAAAATATGAACACAAACATCAACCCAACGAAAAATTTTGTCAAACATAAAAATTCAAAACTATAAAAATCCGCCGCAAATTTTACGATTCGCTACGAGAAATTTTTAATGTGAAAACAGAGTCCATTAGTCAGTAAAGTTCTTTGAAGCGACGACGTAGTTTCATAGCCAAAACAAACCATGAATCATTGCCAAAATTCTCGTGGCATGGGGCCGCATTAGCTACGGACTACCTATCTTCGTGTTACATTTTGTAGGCACTTGTATTTGGTAAGTGAATTTAATATGAAATTGAGCAGTTTTTTGTACTGGGAGTAGAATTGTGTTTTAGCTGGTGTGTTGTAAGTGCGGCTGCTTTGGTTAAATGTTGGAGATATGAATGTTATATTTATCATTATCTGTATGAGTAATTAATAAATAAATATTCCTCAAATTAAGTTTACCAGAGTAACTTGTGTTATGAGTACTAGACAACTAACAAACATACTTATAAGCTATTAAATACATACATATTATAGATAAATTACACCTAGACACATAACAAATGATCGTGCTCATCACACAAACATGTGTCCTGGTTGGGAATCAAACCGGCGACCTCCGGTATAGCAGTCGGGGCCACTTACCACTAGACCAACAGGCCCGTCTAAGTAGTGTGGTAGTCTACTACTTAGACTACTAATAGTCTAAGTAGTAAGTAGTGTAATATTGCATTTATAGACTTTTGTCTAGAACAAAGTTACCATATCACCGGGAAGGCCACATTCCATGGTGACGTGTCCCCCATAATTGGGTTCCTTTCGCCAATAACAATGGCGTTAATGATGAATGGCACATCTTTCTTCAACATAACTCAAGCCTTCTAACGTCTATGCCGTCCCGCGACCCGTCAACCACGCTTCGGTCGACAATAAATTAAAGTAAATGATAAAAAATGTTACCGCGTCCCAAGCAATTTGTATTTGAAATATTGTCCCGTCCTATCTTATTTTAATGTTCCTTACTTTCTATGTAAATAGGTTTTTTCTTCTTTTCTTGAGGGGAATATTTAGAACAAGAGTATTAAAAATGAATGGAAAAGGGTGTTATTATTGTTATAAGCATTGTTTCTGACTGTAAAGAACATTGTAATTATATTGACTGTAAAAATCATCAAATTCAAAGTTAATAATTTGGCAGCTCTTTGAACTGTTATTAATACAAGCTAGTCTGTCTACACTAGACAATTTATTGACACCAGCTAAGAATCTCCTTACAGAATCTAAAATCAGTCAAAGCACAATAGTGCTCGAACACTTTCATTCCTTGAAGAATAATGGCATTAACTACAATCACCGGCCATTACCTGGCTAATTACTTCACTGCAGACAGACGGATGCTCTTCAAATTATACAGATTTATAAGGTATCTATCCTTTTTTATTAAATAGCCAATCTAGCGTACTATAATAGAGGCCAATATATAATTATCTGCAGTTAAAAATCAAAGCGACCAGTCTAGAGTATTATAATACAGGTCAATAAAAATTCTCAGCAGCAATAAGAAAAAAAAATAAAACAATTCCAAATTTAAATTCTACTTCTATAAACGTGCACCGACACGTACTCGTATCTCAGTGTTGTGATCAGATCGCGGCGTGTGATTGGTCACAAATCCTACACTATTGCAAAGCTAGTCTGTATTGACTTGTGTCACGCAGCTTACGGCATTGAACAACCTTAGAACCTATATGACTCATGGTGAAATGTTCACATGAGTTTCTTCGAACAAAGACTTTATTCCATAAAGTTAGAAATAAACTTAAGAATAGCATTAGAATCTCATTGATAGTGAATTTAGAAATGATTGTATTCTAAAACCTTCTCATTCACTTAGCAAAAACGTCTCATAATATACTCAATACTCAATTTATTATTTATTGCATCACATATGTTACAAAGATGGTAAAAAATAAAGTAAGTTAACATCGATAAGGACTTTGTCGGGCACTGAAGTAGTTTTCAAAAGCTACATAGCAACATGCAATTTCCAATTTCTGATTTTATATGCCATGTTCTGCCAAGGTTCCGTGTGGTGTCCGGATATAAAGAATAGCACCACCCCATATCCTCCACTGGGTGTCGTAAAAGGCGACTAATGGACCTTAAGACCCAGTGCACTGTACCAAGCACCTTGGGTCACCCGAATGGTGGCGGGTAAGCCGTCAACAAACGCATTCCCAAAGAGGGTTAGTGTCAGGCAGGCGGCCGACTATAAAACCATAGCCAAATCTTTAAGCAACATGTCTAGAAGACGTGTTGCGCCGACCCCAAGTGAATGGGATAAGGGCAGGAAGATGATGTTCTGCCAAGCAAGACCTAATTAGTCACCGTCAGTCTTTTTTACCATTACCAAATACTGAGTGAGATCTGACATCAAATGAAAGTAGTTCTCATATGTTTTTTAGTATAGATATTTGACATTTCTACAATCGATATTCACCTTATATTCTGACACAAAAATATCAGCGCTCAAGTTATTCAAACCACTGCATAACGACCCTCAGAAATATACGCAATCCTTAACAAAAACGTCTTGATACATTTACGTTTCCATTTTAATGGTACCAATAATGTATTCGCACATATTTATGTGACAGTGTCGCGAAAATGTGAGAGATAATGTACCTCCGATACTTTAGGAATATACGAGTGTAGGACGGATTTTGTAAGGTATAGAGAACGAATAAATTGTAGGTGTTATGAATTATTGGGATAGTGCGGTCGGGAATGGTGTTCGGTTGACATTGACTGTGTTATATGGAAATTGTGGAAGGTGTTTTTTAGTTTTGTACCTGTATTTAATCGTGAGGGGGCCATGTGGATGGGTAAACCTTTATGCTAAATAAAATGTTGTGTGGAAATCGTACTGCTGGCGAGTTTGTAAGTATGTTTGTCACCCGAAGTGCGAACACTTAGAAACGTTGTAGGGTGGGTGAATTCGGGCGCTATCTATTTTTCTTTGACTTTTGAATAGTGTTATTTAGTAGTTTAATTCGTATAGAGTATTTTTGATTTTGATAAAAGTGGAGCTAGTAACAGAAGCCTAACAAATGCCATATATTTGTTAGGCGTATAACAATTTGACACAAAAATCAATAACCAGAAAAATCAACAAACCAAATTCTAAAAACAAGTTAGAAAAACAATTGCAATCAACAAAAATACAACAACAAATACTTCGACGTTGGAGGCACACCGGGCGCAAATATGAGTACCTAATCCAATTGTTTCAAACGACCAATCGGCCAATACGAGACACGGGAAAAAATGTAAATTCGTTAGAACTTGCAATCAGTCGGTCGCTAGTTTGTGGGCAACAGATTTGCATACTGCATTATGCATCGGTGCATCGCGACGTCGTAGATTGATGCTCGCACTTCCATTCTACTGTTTGGCGCCAAACGCCGGCATTTGTTTAGTCTTTGTCAATGTGGAGTGGCATTGGGGAGCGCAATTTAAAGTACACGAGCTATTTTATTGATTTTGGAATATACTGCAAAAATATAGGCAAGGCAAAGCGTTGTTTCGAAGTTTAAACATTAATGTCCTAATAAAAATGAAAACATGCAAGAGGCATAATTTGTTTTAGCAGTAGACAAACTCATGCAGAAGAAGAACGTGTTCTAATGTAATTAAACTTGCCCTTTGTAAAATAAATTAAAATACGATGTCGAACATATTAAAAGTGTGTCTTCGACAATAACAAAAAACAATCACTGTATAAAAGAATGAACGTGTGTAAATTCCGTCATACAGCTCCATCTAGCGCCACCAGTTTGAAACTTTAAGTAGTACACATTCACTAATCAAGCCCGTAGACTCGTCTCGGAATACAAACAAAGCCCTGATCACCTCGCTAGCCACACCAATAGCATTGTCACTGCACCAAATGAAGCTGCTTTTGTTACTGTAATCCATGTATTTTAGAACGATCCTAATGAAGCAAAGCATTGTACCGCAAAATATGGCGCAATGGAAGAATAGAGAAAAGTAGAAAAAACGTCAATATATTTATTTTTAACATTTTCTTGCTGTTAGATTAACCTCAAAGTAGCGACGGAGTGTCACTTTTAATCTCCAACTGTTTACGAGTATGGATGGATGTTTGATACTCCTTCAAGCTTAAACGGCTAAACCAATTTGAATTAAATTATTATTTGGTATGGAGGTAGCTGACACCCTGGATTAACATATTATAGGCTACTTTTCTGGCCTTAAAGGAGGTTAATGTTGTTTTAGCCAAAACCGACATTCACGCAGGTTAAACTGTAAAAATATACTGTTTTACATTAATTCTCGACAAGAAATTCTATACTAACAGATTCACCTACTACCCCATTCTACATTAGGTTCTATATGTCAGTGTAAGCAACATGACACAACATAATCACCAAAACCCGTTGCTCCCCATCCAATTAGCCGGCCCCCTAATCCTGACAGAACGCGAGCATACAACGCCATCTAGCGAAGCAATTATACATTATATTTACGCGATATTTGTGCAGCTGCGTACGTTGATTTACTGTAAACAAGCTGCATTTGCATATCACTCTGTGTGCCACTGTCTTTAGGTGATATTAATTTTGTTTATTAGTAGTTTTGTGGGTGCTGGTGTGGTTTACGAAGTTGTATGTAGTGAATATTCTTTTCTATGCAGTTAAATTGTATCTTGTTTAGGATAAATTGTAGCACCCAGTTGCTAGTTGCGGTTTGATAGTGGCAACCTGTCGATATTAATGCATAGTATAAAACGATGTCAATACCCGCGTGTGTCCTTCCCTATGTTAGTTTAGATCTTTAAAATACGCAATGGCAGGGGCGTGCGCTCCATAGAGGCACAAAAGCAGCGCCGCGGCCGCCTGCTTATCGTTAAACGTTACGTGTGTAGTTGTTGTCTAAATATTAGGCGTTTTTAACTTATTACGATTCGTAATAGTAAATAATAATAATAGTCGTTAATAGTAAATAAATGAATAAACAAAATGTAATAAGTTAAAAACGCCTAATATTTAGACAACAACTACACACGTAACGTTTAACGATAAGCAGGCGGCCGCGGCGCTGCTTTTGTGCCTCTATGGAGCGCACGCCCCTGCGCAATGGATTTAAATGCGGTTCTTTTTTAATAGACAGAATGTTTCAAAGTGCAAGTTTGTATGTGCAATATACTGACTATTGTACTCGTGTGAAGCTGAGGCCGGTCGCTAGTTTATATTTTTAACCCAAATGTAAGATGGCTTATAGATAAACTGATTCATCCAGATAGCTTGAATCATAAACCACACCACAATGTACCCTGATAATCAAATAAATTTCAATAGTAGAGCATTAAATTCTTCATCTTACCATTCAATACTATTCAATACAATAATAGTCCATTACGTAACAAAACAAAGAAATAAAATATTAACTCACAATATCTTCATTATTTCGTGAATCAGTGCCAACAACACACGATTCCTCATTATTAACCACCACTGTAGAAAAGGCATTTAAGAAACAATTTACGAACATTTTGCCTCAAAAACAGTCTAGTTAGGTTTGTTACAAGGAAACAACATAATTAGCGTACCTGTAGTTGTTTCTTGCTGTATAATTTGTGTTGTATTTGTAAAATAGTTAACGATGTTCAGAGAGTAAAAAGTTGATGTATGTAGTTAGGAAATGTAGACGTGGTTTGGGGCTAAAAAAAGCAATGATAAAAAAATGAGAGTTGCACTTGTTGGCCAGCCATTAGACAGGTGATGATGGATTACAGATTAGAATAGCGAGACCCCTAGGTGGCTCGAAAAGCACATTACAGCAGCTAAACAATAAAATGCATGTATCAAAACGTGGCCTGTGACAGTTATGGCAATGAATACTGTTTATACCACCTAACAAATGTAGTGAACGTCTAAACATAAATACTGCCAATCAGTTGAACCTGGGTAGACTGAAAATTTACATGCGCATTATTGGTTCAAACGGTTTAATTTGGTGGTAGAGGACCGAAAGACGTGGAAGGTGGTGGACTTTGCTCAACCGATAACATCGACTCTAGACTCTACATAATACATTTACACATCATGACCGTGTCCAACTACTCTCGGCAGACATGCCCGAGACGACGCGTGTTCTACGCCCGTACTACCTCGAATATCGTACGGCATTGCGCTCCGGCAGTCCGGCTGAGGCAATGTGTTAGTAGCACTAGCATGCTTTAATAATTGAATATTTTTATTTATTTTTGGTCGTGAAGTTTTAATTTGATATTGTGTAAAATTTGATATTAATAATTTGATTAATTAATTACTTTTACTGGTTTAACCGTTATAAATTATAATATTAAATAAATAAATAATGTAGAGCTCTTCTAATATACTTCTACTCGTAAGAGTTTTTACCTAAAATTAGGATGGAAGAGACGAGGATGCACGATAATATTAAAAAGTTTAATAAAAAATATTAAGTTTCTTAGTGATTCGTGTGATTGATTTACTCATAATTATGTGTTTTTTCTTCTAGGATATTGTTTAATGATTAAATTATAAGGTGATAGAGCGGTGAGCAAGCTTGGTGATGAATACGTTTTTTTCTCTATAAGAGAAGAGCACATAAACTTTAAATGGTTTACTTTTCTGTAATTAACTTAAGAGATGGTATATTTACTTAACTATGTGAAGCTATGATAACTAAAACGAATTGCAAGAAGGAAATACTCTTTCACTTAAAACTTTTTAAGTACTAATGAAGTGTAAACTTAATAAAAAAATTACAGTGTCTAAAAGACTAATCTTACATAATATTTTCATTTACCAAACCAAGTATAGCTATTATTCTACTTATCTTAGGCTTACAAGTCAATCTAAACACCTAAATATTATACATACCACAGACATCGAAAACAAATCCACGTAACAAAAAGTAAAAACACCGATTGTTTTCGAGCTACATGTGCGATGTGCCAGGTGCCACGCGTGGAGCGTGCGTGGTGACCGTGCACCCACGCGGTACTGAGATGTAGGCATTGGAGAAGGCACTCTACCGCCCACTATCGAACTAGAACCTAGTATTTGGAACCTTTTCTGTGTCAAGGTTAGGTTTTTAGTGCTAAAGCGTGTATAAGGGTTAGCTTTTTGTTAAGTTCATGAAGGCACGAATTTTGGGACGGAGTTGGATTCGTCAGTTAGGAACTTGTGGTAAGAAAGTAAACAAAACACGACTTACTTATAAGAGTATAGATTAAATACTCACTTTATTTTGTCTCCTTATCTAAAGATTAAAGCAATTTAACACGATAAGGTTGAACACTTTTAAGAGTAATTCTTTTTTTAAATACGTCATCAATACAGGTCTGGTATTATATTGTACTCTTAAATCGTGTGTGATTTGTGTTGGTACTCACAATTATTATTAACACTTACAAGTAATTGACCTATTTAACTAATTAGTTAAACTACGTTAATAATTACGTCGTATGGCTTTACGCAATAGCATAGATTTGGTAGCTATTTTAACCCCTGGATACTGACAAACAAATATTTGTCGAGCACTTATGAGAGTTCATATTAAAACTAGAAATAATTTGACAGAAATCTTCTGATTGATCCATTTTTTTTCCATTAATCCAGTTTAATCTGATTAATTTATTTAAGGAACATATTTAAGTCTGATTTCCTCTTATAGTTTTCCAATCAAAAAATAATACATACATCCATATAACTATATCATAATTACAACAACAGGCCGCAAGAGAGTTCATTTAAAAACCTTTTAGCAGACGTTCAACCTCTGTGAAACTAAAATCGCAACTTACGAAGGTAAGTAATTTTTAATTAGACTGAAACTGGGCTTACAATATTTCACTGTGACTTAAGGAACTTTGTAACGAAAGTTTGAAGGGATTTCTTGTTAAATTATATGTTAATTTACAATCTTAATTTGATTTAGTAAGAATTTTGGTATACCTACTGGAAAAAATTGTGTATGAAGAGACGTAAAGGCTGGTATTTTACTATTTTTGTTACTTATATTAACATATACCGAGCAAAAGTGCGCCCACTCCAAGTCACATAGATTGTGGTATGCATTTAAGTGGTTAAATTGTGGATGTAAGGACATAGTTATACCTACAATATAATATTATGCATTAACAAAATGTAAGACCCCACGACAGTAACCAGCAAAAACGACCAGGCACTATCACAGTCAATTATCTTCGGTCTACAAAAGGTGTACCTTTCCTTTAAAAAAACCAACATAGCAACCACAACTAACTCTATTACAAACTACCCTCGAAAGGCCATAAAACGTTCCCACAAAGTGTCCACATGAAATTTTGAAGTACAATTATAATTCCGTCGCCTCTCAGACTATTATGGAGGCTAACTAAAGTGCCTAGTCACGTGGACTCGATAAATTACAATAAAAATTACCAGCGAAACGTGAAGATAGTCGGAACCGAAGCGGGATGCAAGAGGCTGTGTGAGTGCGGGTTGGGAGCACGGTTCTGTATGGAGTTGAGGAAATAAAACTTGGTTTAATATGGTGCCTGGTTGTATGGGCAGAAGGCAAAAATTGTGCTCTTTTGATGTGTATTCTCACCGTGTTAAAACAAAGTAACCTTACACATTTAATAATTATAATAATTTCAATTCCAGAAAGGAGGACATCTAGTCTAAAGTATTGACACTCATAGTTCATTCTGATGCTTATTGATTTCTTGTATTTGTTACAGTCATAGTGATTAATGAGCGATTATACATAATGACTAGTGATTATGGATAATAGCTAAATTCACTAGACAGTGTAATAAATTAATCACATTATCTAGTTATTATTCATAATATCGTGTCAAAGTTAGTTAAAGTAATAATACGGTCTTTATCTTAGGTTAACCCTTGTTTGATCAAACAACGTTTGATATAATATTACTCAATCGAACAACGTTTAAGAAAATCATCACTTTGTATAATGTCGTTTGACATAATTTTCAGTTCGTCGAATATTTATTTGCTATATCAACATTTGCGCTAATGATCAAAAGGTATAATGTTCATTTGATATCCACACTCCTGCTAAAAAAAAAACCTAACCTAACCTAAATTAGGTGAGGTTAGGTTTTTTTTTTTTTACTTGTTAAAATCTATGTTTATTGAGGTGAAAATATTATCTTATGTTATTTTAATTGTTAAAATAATCTTTCTGATATGTATGCTTAAGGAAAATTGAAATACAAATTTATTCTTAAACGAATATCTACTTGTTTTATCACTTTATCCAATTCTTTGAAGATATTATGTATAATAGCTAGTTAATGTGATTAATTTTGTGTGAATTATCACTTTATCCAAATTGAGTAGATAATATTATTCATAATAGCTAGACAGTATACATAATATCTAAATTAATCACTTTGGCTGTAACATATTTACTAATATATTTAACAAACTAGCTGCTGCCCGCGACTTTGTCTGCGAGGTATTGAAGATGTGTAGTGCTGTACAAAAAGTAAAGCTAAATAACGTTTAATGCCAGCTCTCTAATCCAGTTCTATCCAAAACTAATTTCTTAACTTCCTAATCGTAACCTCTAGTCTTACAAACACATTTGACTGTTAGTTAACACTGCTAGTTTTTTGCTGTGGCCGCTATCTTGCACTGATTTGACAATTTGGATTAAAGGGCTTGAAAACGGACGATGGCAAAGAAGTGTGCCGGACTCTTACTGGCTAAACCGCCGGAGTGCTTCTCCGTTTCCTATAGTCCGGGGCCACGGGAACGCTTCAGCAAACTACCGCGAACCCCGAAAGGAGAGCTCTTTTTAAGGGGAGCTTCTTCATTAATGTGGAGCCAGCTTTCTCCAGTCCTTATTAAGAGGCGCGTGGAAGCACCGCGCACGCCGTCTTTGCCTTTATCCAGTACAGTAGACTGCCCCGAAACTACTGCCGTAGGCTATTTATGGTGGTGGGAGGAGGCCCATTAGGCCCTTCTTCTACCCCTTGCTCGTCGGAAACGAATCGGGTGGTCAGATGAAGCCTGCCGTGCTCTTTCCACTTTTTCATTGAGTGTCATCACTTCTTCGTAGAACTTGGTGACGGCACACCAACTAACCGCGGACACTTTGCCCACTCTAAGTGATGTGACATCGTCTGTACGGAGATGTCGCATTCTCACTGGATGTGAGAGGGGTCTGTAGAGCCAAATTTGCTAAATTTTGTTTGCCTACCTACTTGGGTTCTTAGACAGTTGAATGCTTTCCGAAAAGACCACTGCAAGGTTTCTCCGGGCGGCAAATGTTCCTGAGGTAGGACATAAGTAGTAGGTGGTAGATGTCGATCTGCCCAGATCTTGCACTGAGCTCGAGTTGGAGTTTCAATAGTAGCCAGTGTACATCGGAGGAAGCTCTTTTGGCTCTTAAGTCTACCCAAATTAAGACTATTCTAACGTCAGGTAGAGCAATGCTAACCAGGGGGAGAACTTATTGAGCGGGGTTGTTTTTAAACACCTAATTAGATATTATTCGACACGTTTCGTTGAGTTCTGTGCGCTTTGGTGTGGAGAACGGCAAGCGCCGCTCTCCATTTGGTGGATGTATGTACGTGCAGCAAATTATTCCGGGCACCGATCTTTTATTTTCCTTTCTTTCTACCCCTTGACGGACGAATTTTCAAAATCCCGTCTTAGTGCTTACTTACATTACTATCAAAGTTTCAAGTTTCTAGTTCTAGTAGTTTGAGCTGTGTTACGCACACATAACAAAACATTCGCGGGAGTACGCGTGCGGCGCATACTCGTAGGTACAAAATATTAAGCAGATATTAATAATAACAGCCTATCTTTATTATACTTTTACATATGCAACTACCCTATACCATCGCAATTGGTGCACAATTGTGGTAGTGTATACGCACTATCAAGTCTTTAAAGCCACGCGTTATACTAAACAATATTGCAATCAATAGCTAGTTAATAAAGTATAGTAAATCTTTTACCGTCCAAACTATTTTTTTTGTTTTGAAAAATACAAAGCTCGTACTTCCCTGACCCGGCTATTTTCATTTCTATATTGTAAGCCAAATAACATGTTAATATTGACGTCAGAACATAAAACCATAGCAACAGTATTTTGGTCGCTACGGTGACATTTTCAGTAAAACCAGTTACGTGTTCTTTAAAAATAAAGGTTTATTGCTAAGATCCAAATGAGACAATTAATAAAGTGATAATAAATAAATCTTCAAATCAAATCTAATAGAATGAAAAATCTTCAAATAAATTTTAATGGAATGAAAAATAAAGTGTTATGCGTATAATGTAACGGGATAGACTTCTTTAGTGATGGGATGTAGTGCTACGATGGATAGGTAGTCGATATGTTTCTGGAATAAGAAATGTATATCGTGCGTAGTTCAATTTTTATTTTTTTAAAGCGTCTAATTATAATGATAAAACAACGCAACATTATAAGATTGGTTAAAAAGTTGCTAAGGAAAAATATTAACATTTTAAATATTAACATATCTAAGTCAAAATAAGTAGTCATAAAATATTTATATTGACAGGTATATACACGTAGTTACACTGCACAACTAAATAACACACTAATTTTTATAACAAAATGAAAGAGAATTAAATGTATGCTGCGAGTATCGACAGCGATATAAATATTTTTCGAATGTCCATCCCTAGTCAAGTGGTACTGAGAGACGTCAACGTCATACAGGCAACTGTCACCCGCACTATTTAGCCACGGACGCGCAGGCGCGAGGCGTGTCAGTACGTAATCTGATAGAATATTAGAATCTTAACAAATGTTCGAGGTGATTCTTTATATTGGCATAACTTTTTTATTAATCAACCGATTGACATGAAATAAACACTAAATGTGATGGGAAGCTTACTACAACATATTAGTGAAAACCGCATTTCAATCGAATACACCACTTTTCTAGAATTTTATTATATGTATAGATAAAATCAGTGAGTAAAATTGAAACCTAAAAAAAATAGTAATTAAATATCAACATAAGGCTTACTTCACTGTCACAAGCAACCCAAAAAATTAACAGGTGAACGCGGCTGTAATGAGGAAACTTGGGAAATACCGAAGGATTGCCAATTTAGATATTCAAATCGTGTTCGGTTCATTTTGTGGATATTTTGTGTACATTCACGTAAAGATGTTTTTTGTATAGAGTTAGATTGAAAGCTGGAGAAATTTCTCCTTTTTTTTGGTCGTGAGTGAATTATCGCCGAGATTAATGGGCGCCCCTGAAGTGAAGTGGTTATCGTAATTGGAGAAAAGGATATGTAATTGAATGTGCATTTTACTTTAGGTTTATTTATGGAGTCTATTTGGTAGGTTTATATTTGGTTGTGGCAATCTATAAATTTTACGTAGGGTTAGGGTTACAAAATTTGTGGTCTGTCTGTGTAAATAGTACCTAAATAACTTAGGTGAGTCTTATTCTGTCTTATAATTAGTTATGAAACTTTACACAAAATCCAATTGTTACAATACTTTTTCTTTTGCACAACAATGCACTGATGAACAAAGGTCACCTAATCAGCCCCAAATCTGTACGTAAGGTGCATTTTTAAACCAGTAACTTTATATAATGTATCAATCTATTCCAACTAAAAATAAAGTACAAGTAATATATCTTAACAACACCGGCAACACATTAAAAAGCCTTTATTCACATTGGCACATCTCCAATCGGCTATACCCCTATACCTCTATAATAACTCCATAAATCATTTTGGAACTTCACCAAAGGCTTATCACTTCATAAAACTGGAGCAAAACAAGTGAAGACGCGTCTAATTTGATTCGCTGTGTGAATGCGTCTAGAAACTCAATTTAACTGGCTGTCTACCCTCACCTCTTGAACTAAGACTGTTGTAGTTATCAAAGCGAGATAGCGCGCTACAAAACATAGAGCAACGTCTCTCTCTTTCTCTCTTGTAGTATTGTCACGAGGTGTTAGTTGGACTGAAATTGCTGAACTCAAACATTTTCGGAGTTAGCTTGTCACAAAAACTTAGAGTTACCAGACTTGAGAGTCGAGTGGACAAGGCGGGATGGTCTTATTCTTGTAGTAGCATTATCAGATAGTAGGTTTAAATATGATTTATTTAAGTACCTAGTGCGAAAATGTTCAAAAATGTTATGTCCATGTCCTACTCAACTAAAAGATCTTTGTAACAATCGTTTACTGAATAGCTTATTCTTTTATTACTGATAAAAAATGTACTAACATTTTACAAGCTGAAATAAATTTAAAACGTGTTTATAATTAATTGATTATTTTAGGTTCATATATGATCCGTGTGGTGTCCGGATATAAAGAATAGCACCACCCCATATCCTCCACTGGGTGTCGTAAAAGGCGACTAATGGACCTTAAGACCCAGTGCACTGTACCAAGCACCTTGGGTCACCCGAATGGTGGCGGGTAAGCCATCAACAAACGCATTCCCAAAGAGGGTTAGTGTCAGGCAGGCGGCCGACTATAAAACCATAGCCAAATCTTTATGCAACATGTCTAGAAGACGTGTTGCGCCGACCCCAAGTGAAATGGGATAAGGGCAGGAAGATGAGATGATGATTTTAGGTTCATATAAAATTTCTCATCCAAATAAAAAACACTCCTTTTTAAAATCATGCAGCATCAGAATAAGTACATATCATACAAATCTAATACAACAAACTAGTCGCACTTCGCACTGGCTAGTTGAAAGGTTTTGACATAATTTTTTACAAGCGTAAACATTTTTGTGCACAGAATTTTATCCGTGATTATGTTCTTGAAAAGGATCGTTAAAGACACGCTGGTGTTTTGTTTTCTGTTTGTTACTTTAAAAATACTTTAAAATATTTTTTTTACTATTTGAATATGGTGGTAAACAGTTATCACTAAACATGAAAGGTTATCATGACTTTTACGAGCTGAAAAAATACAGACTGATCTAGTTGTATTTGTTTTGTATTAACGGCGAAAAATCAAGTTGGAATAAAATATAATTTTTAAGCAAAAAGATTCAGGCTGTAAATAACATCCTACACATTCCCCACTTGGGCTTTCCTACAATATTTTGTTTTACTATTAATAAAAATGTAGTAACATTAGCCACAGACACCACTGGTTGGACATGATGTATTGCCGGAAAGGCTCTCTGCCAAGGCCTACCTCCATTATGCATGCTGCTGGCAATCTTGGCAAAATTGTGTCATTATGCCGAATAAACTAGTTTGGGAATTTTAAATTTGGGAATATTTTGTCTATGGGATGTAGCCATGTAACGATGAGATATTGTTTTTTTTTTTGTAAGTTGATGGTTTCTTGCAGATGTGTCATGTTTGTTTTTTAATATTGCTGATGAGTAGGAATTTAAATTTAGAATATTTTTAGATAGAATTAATAATGAGTTTGTCTTTTTACTATTTTTTTTTTCGGGATTTCAAATGTAAGCAAGTTAAATGTTCTTATGTTGAACTTATTTTCAGTGCAGCTCTAAGCGTAAGTTCCAACTCAGTGTTATAAATCAATCCATGTTCGATACACAAGTTTGCAATTTCCATGCTTTCTCGAAGTTTTACTTTCAGCCATCGAATACAATATCCACTAATTCTTGTAAACCAATTCTACATTACCTTTCACATGTCATTTTTTCTACAAAAACAGTTCGATAACACCAAAACCTCTGAAAACACCAACCATCCCCAAAAATTGCTTTAATAAATAAAAAGCGTTCATTAAGTATGGAGAACAACATAAGACTGGTATTATAATAATGATGATAAAGATGTTTTAATTAAGCCATATTTTTTGTTTGTTCATTAAGATTTAACGAAGCACTGGCGAGCGTAACATGACACCTATTAAAATGTACGCGTCTTTAAGATAACTTTATTATGCGGTTGTTGATTAGAAAATGTAGCGTTTTGAGTTTTACGAGGATAATGGAAAGGGATTGTGTTAAAAGGCATTTGTGGGATTATGAATGCCAATGTAATTAATTTATATTTAATTTTTGGTAAGTTATTTTTTTTCAACAATAAGTCTTCTGCACTTAATTCACATAATAATTATTGAAGAGAGACACGGAGTATTTTTGGCCTTATCTGGGCGAATCCATGTCATCTGATCCGTTAGAGCAGGTAATAAATGTTGATGAAAAACGTGGAGAACTAATAAATTCACATAAATTGCTTCAATAATTCTTAACACATAAGTCTCTGTAAATAAAAAAAGAAATAAACCTTAACTACAACCAACTCATAACAACAGCCACAATGAACCTCAAAATCATCACAAAGCACTAAAAACAAGAATAACGAAGTGCCCTTATATCACGGTTAGCAGAAAGTGGCTCTACTATAACACGATCGCGACAGAGACGGCGCTACACCGCTACGCTGCTACGCTGCTACGCGGCTACACCGCTACGCTATACTACGCTGTAGCGCTATAAACAACGATACCTTGCCGTGCGTAAATTTTCATTTGTTGCCCGGAGCCCGCGCTCACTATATCATAATTCCACCATTGAACTCTAAAATATTTCCAAAGCTCACGTGAATTACTGGGCAGTCTGTAAAAGTGCCGTAAATCGTGGCGTAACGTTATTTATCGATGAAGTTCCGATGTTGGCTTTTGTTTTGCGGGTGATCGCTTGGTGTTAAGAAAAAGTTTCAGGTTTAAATTGTTGAAGCGTATTTAGTATTGTGAATAATAAATACTATTATTCTTTATTTATTGTTATAATGAACAGATTTTAAAAGCTTAGTAATTGTGAACAAATTCTATGAAAAATATAACAGATATAGATTATATTTTTGCATAAAACAACCCAACAGTTGGTTGTGGTTACCATAGATTATTTACTTTCAATACTTTTTTGAACATACTTAAAAAAAACTCGTCAAAACAAGATTTTCAATACTAGGTATAATACAATAAAACATAATAAACATTATTATAATTTAATTGTATATTTTTATTGATAATTACCAATATGGATGATTACTACATTTTTTTAATATCTGTCCTGTAGTTTAATAATTAATATTGGATACGTATTTTTGTCTTTTGTCCCGCAAACACAAATCGACCGAAGTATAGTCAATGAGTCTTTCCCGTGATGTAACTTTTTCGTACAAATTTTGCGAATGCGTTACGTGACAAACCCCCTCGTCTAAACCTTAAAACAGCTTATCTTTATCATTTTTTATTGTTTAGACAAGTGCAAAGGCACCTGTATTAATATTTTTTATTATCAGTATTTTCATTAAAAAAAAAAACGACATAAGGATTAAATTCTGTAATCGGAGACCATTACAGAATTTAATCCTTATGTCGCAATATTCAATTCACTTTCACAAAGACACCCAGACTCAGAACAAGCCTTTGTGGATCGCACAAATTCTTGTTCTACGCTGGGATCAAACCCACGACACGTCGCATATATTGTTGATTGGCGTGGTGACCTATACCTAATATTTTTTTTACTTTTCGTACTCTATCGTCATCCCTATAGTTCGATATGAGTTAATTTGAGAAAGGAATGCTAAAATTGCAGTTAACTGATATATCCCGTATGGTCTAATGGCTAGGATACCTGGCTTTCACCCAGGAGGCTCGGGTTCGATTCCCGGTACGGGAATGTTCTGGAGCCAACACTTTTTTTTATTTTATAATAATTATCTATATTTTTGACTGGCATGTTGGTGTAGTGGTAGATAGCCTGACTGCTATACGAGAGGTGGTGGACACCACCCAAGACAAATGTTTGTGTGATGAGCTCGATGATTTACCATTTTTTCTGGGTGTAATTAATCTATAATATGTATGTATTTAGAAATATATAAGTATAACCAGTTCAAAAAAAAATCTGTAACGACAATTCTTTTTAAGATGGTGTTGATCACTATTTACTCAAAACCATATTATTCAGAGCCTTAATTTTAGTAGCGGCAGCAATAACCAAAGGGCTGATTTATTTAAATATCCATATAATTATACATTTTCATGTATTATTTATTTTAGTAAGTAAGTGATTAAAAAAAATAGTACGTATAACTCAAAACATATTAAAAAAATAGTGCAATATTTGAGTAGATACTTTGAACTTACTTTTCACACTATTGTACGGACTAAAAAAATCGACTGCATGTTTTTTCCATTGTATGTCTACAATTTTGAACGTTTTGTACAAAATTTTGACGTGACCAGCTTCTGTGGCTGAAGGCCCGTATCACAAAACTACGGGAACATCCACGGTAATCACTAGTTTAATCCTATTTTCTTACCAAATTTTCTTATTTACAGGTAACATAATCGCCATTTCGTTTTATTTTCGCAGTATAGTTAGGTACAGTCACGAACAAAAACATGCTTTCTCGATTAAACAATTGAAGTTTAAGTCCTAGTGTTAAGACCGGACCGGACCGGTGTATCGGAGAGATAGCCAGAAAAGGGTAAATCGGAAAAATAACCTTATGTGCATATTAATAAGGTATAGTATTCATAAAACAAGCTCTGGATAGCTCAGTTTATTTCTGTCTCTTTCTCATTGTCTCTCATTTATTGAATGTAAAATCACACTTAAACAAATCGATGTAACAAAACGGTAGCGTGACTAATTGAAATGTAATGAAATGGTTTATTATATTTTTACACGTCATATTTAAAAAATAGAAGCTTACTAGAATCGACGCCAACGCCATTTAGTTTTGAAAAGACAACTTTGGCGCGCTATGGTTTGTTTGGTCTTGACCTGATGAGTAGTCCTAATCAAATGATTATAAAATCGTGGAATTTTCTTAACAGATAAATATTTTATGTTTAGCTGACAATGTCAAGAATATTCCATAACAGCTTCAGAAAGTTCCTATAAGAAATCTAGTGCAACTATTTGGTTGGTTTTTTAGCTCGTGACTGTACTCTCCGTAACGAATTAATTGAACTGTTACTCTTTGACATAAATTCGGTAATTCGCGAACTGTATACCGGGAACAAACAATTGTATTAGCTTAGGTAAGTAATTTGGAAACAGACAAATTCAGAAGTTTCGTTCAATAATTCCAAATAATAAAGAACATTGTGTTAAAATGTTTATTTTTTACACAACTAGCTTTCTCAGCATGTACGAGTATGTATGTATTTATAGACTGCACAGGTAGCCGAGTATTATAGGTCAACTCTCGGCTTCAACTGCCAAGTCAAAGGTCTCGAGTTCGATCCCCACGGCACCGACTTTTCGAATGTTGTGTGCGGTTTAGAAATAAATACCACAGCTTCGGAAAACACGTAAAAATGTGGGTCCTGCGCCTGATCTCTCTCTGGTTGTGACGGATTACCGTTTCATCGGACTATAAGAGTAAAAGGAACAGAGAGTGCACCTGTGTTTACACACACGCTTGTGTGTATTGTGCCTATACTTAATATGTCCTGCACAGCTGGCTGATGTCATAGTAACACTAGCCGCCGTGGCTGAAATCGGTCAGAAGACATTATTATTAAAGGTCACCTTACTAATTACCTCTGTGTGCGACGAGTCGCGGGTTTGATCCCCGTGTAGGACAAAACAGACTGAACCTTCTGTGTATTCCATACACCATACATGTAAGTTAGGCGTAGTAAAATGAGGGGGCCGTTGTCGACTTGCAAGTAGCTTTTTACAACCAATAACTGTGCTAATAACATTGTCAGTAAAATGCTTTTTATGTTCATCGAACGATCTAATACAAGGTAAATCATTTGGACGTACCTTCATGTTTATTTCTTTTTTAATAGTACGAGTACCTTTGTTATGGCAAGTAGTAAGTTTAGATGTATTCTGAATGTCACGTTTTATGTTTAAGCAGGTTTTATATGGACTACAGACAATGGGCATTGTTAGATTGGCGTCGTTGGACAGGCTGGTGACATTCTAAGAAAAGTAATAAAAAATACGACTTCTCGTAATTAATCTCCGTAATCAAAATGATCAGTCTCCTGTGAATGGTTAAGTTTAGATATTTTATCAATGGATGAAGTGACTTTTCATCTATTAATTTCTATGTAATAAACATTAAATTTCATTTTTAAAATATATTTAGATCTAAAATAGTACGAGCTTCCACAGCTATAATCGCCTGCCTAAGAATAGCCCATACATTACTAAAGAGCATAAAATACCCTTACAATTTAACACAAAAGTAGCTGAATCGATGCATTTAAGGCCACAAAACGTTAAAAGGAAATAGCGTTCAAAACTTTGATCAGCGGCCAAATGTAATCCGTACCTGAAAGGTCCCGAATTCACGTATCTTGGCACGAATTCTTAAGCTGTCCCAAGCTATGTTAAAATGAATACCTAGCCGGCGGTACTTACTAGTGGAACTCGATAGGTTATCGCAGTGATCGGTTATACACTACTTGAGAAAACTATTGTGCATAACTAACATTTACGAGTAATTTAAATTCTTTTTTAAAATGAGACTCAGTTGTAGATTAAAAACGAATGACACTAATATTTATCATAGCAGAAATGTTTACTGTAAGCCTAAGACTTACAGCATGAAGTAACAGTTTTTTTGTAACCACTACACAATAGAATTTGAGAAACACTAAATTAATAACCTGCTATAATTTTTTACATTATCATTTCATTACATTATATTTTTTTACATCGTGCAAAATAGAAATCTTGCGTAAATAGGTACAATTTCAAATACTCCAAAAGTGAAAAAACTAACGACTTCCAATAGTAGTGGCAAGTTTATTCTGTATAATGTAGTGTAGAATTTTAGCCTACAAACCGGGACAGGTAGGCGCTACGGAATTACTTAACGACAGTTCTGAAGTAGCTAGGTGTAACACTGTCACTAGTTGCTAAAGTCTATCTGTCCGTGTTGGTTCTTATATGCAAATCGCTATGAACCGTTTATTGTATTTAGATAAGATAGAGGCTCATATAATATAATATGCAGGACATATCGAATCGAAGATTCTGTATCAGAATGGGAACTAATTTATTGCAGTAGTGTTTTGAAAGTACATTATCTATATTATAAAAAATGTGCTTTTTTGTATGTCCCTTATGGCTGGTGGCCCAATGAAAGTTTTAAAAATATATATGAGGAATAAAATACACTTTAACAGTACAAAGTCTGTCCTGGCAGCTAGTTTATAATAATTTACAGAAGTGTATGTACCTTTCACAGTATTGAACCATTCACAGACAAGATAAAATGCGACGAAAATTAATTAATGATAGACAGAATATTTTGTGTTGTGACAAAAAAGCCTAGGCTCTAGAAGAAAAAAACGGTTTACTGAAGTTTTGACGAAGAAACACCTACATTCAAAGCGCACCTATTTTTAAAACGCATAGAAAACTATGCGCTTTAAAAATACACGAGTATTTTTTTGACGCTAGATTAAACGAAATATATTTTTTTTTCGGCTTCACAGGCCTGTATCAATATGCAAAACATGCTGTATTAAATTGTAGGTAGTGAAAATATGTTAGTTCAATACCGAAACTGCTCCTAAATCAATAAATCATTTACTGTGAAATAGCATTAAAATTTCGCATATTAATAGTCACATGAATGGACTTCACTTGCCCTCGACAGAGAGGAATGAAAAGATAAGAGGAAGGCATTTGCCCAGCAGTGGGATAATATAGGCTTATAATAAATAATAATAATAGTTATGGCCTATATTCCATAAAATACCTTCCTTTAAACTATAAACTCAAATATAAAGTAAACAAACGTTGATGAATACAAAATAAAAATTTGAACTAGCAACGGCGGTATCTCCGTTGCAAATTAACGGAGTTTTCTTTAAAATATTCTCATTAGCTATTGGTATCACGCAACGATATCACGGGCAACTTTAATTAAATATAGTCGTTAAAAATATTTATAACACCCGACGGCAAGACTCGCATTTTTATTAGCTTTAAAGAGAAAACTTAAGATAGAACTCGATTCATATTGTTGCGTTTTTGTAAATATTACTCTGTACTGAATAACTCTTATAACAACTAACCGCCTATAGCATCTTGCCGTACGCTGGCGTGACTATTAAAAGAATGTCAAGATGATAATTATGCCTTGTCAAAAAGTGACGGGCCTGTTGGTCTAATGGTTAGTGGCCCTGACTGCTATACCGGAGGTCGTGAGTTCGATACCCACCCAGGACAAATGGTTGTGTGATGAGTGCGATCATTGGTTCTATGTCTGGTACTCTCGTATACCTACTTAATTTAAGACTAGATAACGTTGTGGGAATATTGAGGAGTATTTCAAAAGACTGCTTTTCTGTGGCCAGCATCGAAAAGTGCATGTCACTTTAATCTGCCAAAGGCGTTCAAGGAAAAAAATAGATAAACCTTTAAGTTCCAACAGAAGTTAGTGATATAGTAACTTCATATTGCTTCTTCGTATGCAAATTAACAACAGTGCACTCCTAGAACAAAAATGTTTTCCCAGTAAAACCACAATTTTTCGTCGCTAATACATTAACAGACTTCTTCCGCAGTCCCTCATAAAACAACATTGTAATGACTTGCAACACCACGATAGGTTACAAATGTGTCTGCCTTATTCCCGTGTGACTAAAAGCTTTTAAAGAAAGTAATATTATTACTTATAGCCATAGTTTCTTGTCATACGAACATCTTAAACTCAATGTTTTTACTATTGGATATCATTCTGGCTCTGATTCCTGCATGTCATTTTCACATTTTACTGGTGAAATTGATTACCTGATGCATGGCAGATTGTAATAATTTTTATACCTTAAATAGCGACCTACCCCAACTTCGCACGGGCGCAATGAAATAAATAATATTTGGACCGATTTCGACCTCAACGGCTAGTGTTAGCGACATATTGCAGTGCATAAGCGTGTGCGCAAACACAGGTGCACTCTCTATTCTGTTATTCTCATAGTTTTTTTTAAGATCTAATTGTAAATAGGGACAGACAGACAGCGGGAAACATCTTTGATTAGTATTATGTAGTCATAACTTTTAACAGTGACATTAATTCTACAAATCAATGTGCGTACGCGCGAGCTTTAATCCATGTTATAGCAAAACCATCCTCACAAAATGTATGCACAAACATCAGACATTTACACCAAGAATCACACGAAACACACTCGCACCACGACCAAAACATACCCAAAACATGTAACAGATAATCCATCGCGTATCTAACACAACCAGTATTTATCCGTTACAATTCCGGTACTCATCAATCGTAGTAGGTCGCTGCACTAGTCGGACACGCAATTAATCCGACAACCAATGTACAACGGTGACTGAGTCGCAACCGATTGTGTGTGAAACCAACTATTTATCGTGCACCAAGTTTAATGAGACCATAGGGAGGACATCGGCTATTAATATCTGTTTAGAAACACGATTCGAGATGGTTTAGTTTGTACGCTTTTTTGGGGAGGTCGAGCTTGTTTAGGGAAATTTACAAGCTGATTGCGGCACATAGACGTTGAGAAAGTTTGTGAACGGACAGTATTTATTGCATAGGTTAGCTAGCTACTTTAATATTAACAGGCCAGTGCGCCTACTAAGAGCTGTTGGAGGGGCTTGCTTAACTCAACCAAGCTCAACAACGACGTTATGCATTGTCTAAGCGAGACTGTCTAACATGCACAAAGACAACAAACCTTATTTTAGAACTTCATGCTCTAAGTAAAAGCTATCAGACAACCACCTCCAGACTATATAAAAAAACTGAATCAATAAATCAGTCAAACACCCAACGACAACCGCTTAATCCGTTTAGTGATTTAAATGGAATCGGAACTCATAAAATGGCGGCCATAAAACAATAGAGAACAACAGTTACACGGCCAGTTGTACAAATAGAGACAATAGCTGTATAAATTACACTGCATGAAAACATTCGCGACAGCTATTTGGTAGTGCCAGGAAAGTTTACGGAGATACGGAGGGAGATTGTGGATGTGGACGACGCGTTTAATAAGTGTTCTCTTCGACTAGTTGACCAACAATTACATTTACAGGCATGTCATTTGTGATTTTAACTCTCTAGCCTCTTTTTTTTTCGTGGGAAATCACCAATGATCCCACCCGCTGTGAACGCAGCGGGAGGGGGAGTGTCAGACTTTTACTGACTAAAACCCACTATGTTCCTCCTGGAGCGCCTTTAAGTGCTAGGATCGCGGTAACTCTCACGAACATCCTGCAGCAATTTTCTGGCCCATTTTAATTCTGAATCTGCATCGGTGATAAAGAAATACGAGGAGACTATGTGTATTTTGAAAAGGTGGTTAGTCGTGATACGTAACAAGCAACTCATCCGAATAGAAAACGATTGCATTGCGTTCTCGCTATTGTTTTGGGATGTGTGTTAATGGACATTAGGCATGAGGTAGATAATTCTTATAAATATTCCTGTATACATACAACACAGAATGCCATAAGTTAACGTGTATTTCAAAACGAAGTAAATATGAATTCCAAGTATTCAAAATCAAAAGATTTTAATTTCGAGCAGACATTTTCAGGTACTTAACGTAATAAAAATACTCTTTACTAAGAAATTCCTATAATCAACGGTAAATATAGTTAGAAAATTAATCGCAACGTTTTCTTCCCTAACTCCTACCCGTATGTATTCACAATAGTTTGGCGCTGTTCTCAAACCGCGGCAGTCTGTAAAAAGCGAGCCGTAATTAAATCGGGCCGAGCCAAGAATCTGTCAATATCTGTGTATTGTAGGCTCATAACTGAGAACGGGTGCTTACAAACCATTCTCTGTTGTTTATTACAATATGCATTTTCGTCACTTATTTTTTATATTATTTGTTAGTTCTAAAAGAGGTGATGTTGAAAGAACTTAAGTCGTAGTTATTTATTGTAGATGAGACGTTTGTTCTATCTAAATAAACTAAGTAAAAAGCCTAGCAGAATTCTAGTCTCAATACTCGTCCTTAGTGTTTCTGCATTGCTATCATCGCGTTTCCAACCATCAGGTTTAACCAACCAGGTTTCCAACCATTAATTGCCAACCATCAGGTATCTCGAGCTACTCCACTTCCACTGTTTTTTAACCTCATTACATACTTTAAACTTATCCATCATTTAATAACCTCGCCACTGTCTCAACGACACGATTTGCATCTCAAATTATTTCGACGATGAAACCTTTATTAATGCTTTTTTTTCTAACCTCAAAATGTATGATATTAATATAACAAGCTATACATCACAGCAGTGCTCATGCCGCGCGTTTATCGCATCGCTTTGTCCGAAGTTTGGAGCGATACGGTTTTATGACGCGGTACATTTTGTATTCTCAAGTTTGGTGACATAGATTGTTTGGGAATGGGAGTATTTTTGATAGAGTTAATTATAGAAAAAGCAGTTTGTGGTAAGTTAAGTAAGCTTTTCCAAATCATTTGTCAAAAAAATATATTTATGGGAAGTTGTGATGAACTAGATGGTAGGTTAAAAAATGTCTTACAAATATTCTGAACTCCACACCAACGTTCACTTAAAAGCTATGCGGTGAACTCTACAAAACTAGAATACAAAGTATTATTTACCTTCTACAAATCTGCCTTTACATATCAAATCCTTAAAATCCTGTCTTCAAACCATCCCGCTGTATGTCACCTCTCACCTTTATCGTTCCTCAAGCCAGACTTTGTGACGTATACCCTACAATGTCATTTTATCTACCAACGTATACATTAACGTACTACTTAGGCGTACTACCGTGGGCCGCCATCGTAAAGTGACAATGTAACGCGCGCCATTCGAATGGATTTTAACTGCAGTGGTGATGGATTATCTGTGGGCGAAACTGCGCAATAAAATAAAAACATAGGTGTGTTGATGTTTCAAATATTGTAACTGAGATGTTTATGTCTGGGACTTTTACTGGTTTTGTAGTGGTGAATATTTTTAGGAAAAACTTGTCGGAATGTTTGGTTGGTTGAAAGGATTACTGAAATAAATATCACAGGTTCCACGTTTCGGAAGGCAAGTAAAAATGTAGATCCTGAGCCTAATCTCTCTCAGGTGGTGTCAGATTGCCGTCCCACCGAGCTGTAAGTAAGAGAACAGAGAGTGCATACACGCTTGTGATGTGCACTATAATATATCTAGGTTGGAAGGCGTCTAGTAACACCGGTCGATATAGCCAAAATCGTTTAGGATATTATTATTATCACTTAACGAGTTCCGCTTATTACGCTCTCTCTTTCAATGGAAAATCAAGGTTCTATATTGAACAGTCCTTAACCAAGCAACTTCATCAATCCTCTATACTTCACAGTAATCTTTCTGACAAATATGTGATAACGTACGCCCATGTATCAATAAGTAACCATCGTAAATGTAAAGCTACTTACAGTCCCTTATCCTTACAACATTTTTCACCACATACTCTCAAAAGTAAATGTGTTCACATAACCATATATCAAGCGACGGAAAATTTACAAGTCGTAAGTTCCATAATGTTTCAATTTACTTGTAAATCAGTTTAACTTACACAAACACAAGGCGGTGCAGAAAAATCCAGAGTAGTGTTGCGTCTGTTGCGAACGATCCCTAATATGTTAAGGTTGGTAGGGAGGGGGGGAAAGTAGGAGTGGTAAGGGAAATTGACTTATAGGAGAGGATCACGTCTGAAATTTTCCAATGAGGACAAAGTTCATTCTTCGTTTTGTACAAATGTATGCTTGCATTTTGGAGTAAGAGATAATCTGTAACAGGGAGCAAGTAAGTCAAAAATATTGTCGATGATTTTCAAATTATTTTTGTCCTAATATTAATTAGCTCATGATAAACGACTCTAGTGGCCACATCCATCCAGAATATAGACATGATAAATATTAACATTTTACTCAACATCATTTTTATTTTATGAATAATTTCTATCGATATATCCAAGCAGCCCTTCGTCCCTTCCCTAGCGTTGCCTTGAGAAGGCGACGCGTACTTTGCATGTTGAGTGTGCCCGCTGATACTGGCAACGCCTTTTGTGCTTCACCAAGAATGCATTTTAGTTATCCAATTCAATTCTAAGTTTATGATGCGGGCGGTTACGTACTTCAAATACTTTTCAGTGACATCCAAAAATGAATTTATGGTATGTTGTTTGACAAAAGGATAGCGAAAATATGAATGGGTTAATTTAATTAAGATAGAATATTAAAATTTGAATAGTTGTTTTTACTGACAGTGTATGGAGCTTAAAAATCTTAGTCCCGTTGAAATATTCAACTAACTGAAAGCAATACTTTTTACAGTACATCTGGTATGTCTATATTAACATTGATAGGCCTAAGCACAATTTAATGCAATGCATTATAAACATATTCATGTTCTCCTACAGGAAATACACCAAAACAATACTGAATACACATCAGTACCAACAAACATCCTCTACTAACATAATCATAAACCACCCGAAAAAACGGGGGAAAATCCATAAAACATCGGTGTGAAAACTTCGTAAAAAACACGAGACATGTGCCGCCGACATGTTGTTGGCCGACAGTTTCTTGGCAAGGAGAAGGTTTAATTACAATCTGGCCGACCACTCGGGACCACAAACATCCTGGACACATACGACACTTGGCAACCGCTTGCCGGGAAAAAAAAGTAAAGTCGTCACGATAATTGCGATGTGAATTTGTGAATGGAACGTTTTGCCGTTCTGTTTTTTAGCGGCGTGAATTGGCACGCCTGGAGGTGCTCGGTGCTTCTTGTTATGTTGGTGTAGGTTTAGTAAATTACCTGGTGGTGGATTGATGAATAGGTTTAACGTGTGAATTAAGGTTGTAATGTTATGTTTTGGATTAATCACGGAAGGAATAAGTGATGTTTATAGAACAATTGTAGTTAACAAAGGTCTCATTGTTACTGTATTTATTGAAATAATGAAAGTTATAGTCTCAAGGAGCACACAGCAGCGTTTGCTGTAGCAGTGTGGCCACCTACGGTGTAGAAAATGGGCGATGTGAGTGATGAAGTTCACCTGAGTTTGACCTTAAGGATATTTCTTTTCATTTTAGCTAAATACAATTTAGCAAGGTTTAATGTATTAAGTTATAGGTACCTATATCATTAATCTACAGGCTTTGTAATTAAAAGTTGCACGTGAATATGGTCCGTAAGTACATTTCTTACTTTATTACTTTTATAGTAATGTCATGTATGCTCATTACAATCAAAATAAGAACAAAAACGCATTCACATTAATTTAAAATTATAAGAATCAACACCAAACTGATGCAAGGCGGAGGCGCGTTTCAAAACTGAATTATCTACTAAATATAATTCCATCAACTAACACTCAACTCTACTCCATTGATTTAAGGTTGCTATTAGTTTAGCAGGATACATTTTGAAATAGGATTTTCTCGTGTTTAAATCATTGTTTAGTAGATAACTGAGGACAGACAGCTCACGTATTTTACCTCACATGTAGTCTACAAAATTGTGGAGTTGTACAAGTGTAGTTTTATTTGTTTCGCTAGCGGCTTTTGGATTATATTTCACATAGAATTTCAGTTGGGTAGGAACGGACTGGTACAGAACACTAATATGATAATAATTGACGGGCCTGTTGGTCTAGCGGTTAGTGGCCTCGACTACTATACCGGAGGTCGTGGGTTCGATCCCCATGTGATGAGCATTATTATTTGTTCTGTATTTGAGTGTAGGTATTTACAAGTATTTAAGCATGTTTATCAGTTGTCTAGTACTCATAATACAAGCTCTGCTTAGTTTGAGACTAGATGGCGATGTGTAAAAAGTCGTGAAATATCTTTATTGCTATGATGGAAGTAAGCGTAAAGATTTTAAACAAAAATATGACTTGAAAACAAAAGAGCACACATGTGCGATATATCTTAGGTTAAAGATAATGACGAGTATCGGATTTGGACCGTCGCCACACGCGCGGACAGTGAGCCGATTTAGGCGCGCGCCGTGACGGGAAACTCAACGGCGACGTGTCACTCAGCCTCCGACTTGTTAAGGATAATTGTGGAGCAGAAGATAGGTGGAGAAAAGAATATAGAAAATAAATAGGTTAACAGAAAGATAGGAAATAGGCTAGAGTCGTTAGTGTTTGATTTTTGAATAGTGTTTATTTGAATTTAGGATGGATTAGGACAAAATTTTAGGACCAATCAATCAATTAATCTGTAACCTTTATGTATCGTCGAAGGATATTTTTCATAATATTGAGAAAATAATATAAGGTGCGTCGAAATCTATCGGTGTTTTATTTAACTTCTCCATTGACAACGAATTAATATTTTTACTTAGGTATTCATAAGATTAAAATTTGCGCCTTTGTGATTGCTTTAAATACCATATAATTTTAAACGATAAAAACAACGATTTTATTGATAACATTTTCTAAAAGTTATACCAATAGCATAGGTTCATATCTGAACATTGTTTACCACCCTGACATATTCATCTCTACACAAAACTCTTTTGAAACAAACAAAACAGGATACATGTGAATATAATTTATAAGCCTAACAAAAGTTTAATTTTAATTAGAGAAACTTGAGCACGCACTAGACGGGAAGCGCCGGGGAATATGTTGTCGTATTTGTTCTGCTACTAGCTCTAGCACTCGGCTTTGCTCGTAAGATTATGATTTGAAAATGCTGTTCACGTAATTGATGATTAATTTCTGTGGTAGCAGGATTTATATGCGTTTTAAGCTTTACCGAATTATTTTTCGGCTATATCGTAGATCTAGTCTTTACTTGAGTATATTATGCTAAAATTATGCAGCAGAATTGCCGATTGCAAAAGTGTAGTGTAGTAGAAAACAGAAGTTAGTTCAATATCTTAACTAACTATGCCGTGTGTTAATGTTAATTAATTTAACCGGTAACTCATTCGATGTTTTTTTTCCCCTAGCCCATTGTATCCCACTGCTGAGCAAAGGCCTCCCCCAAGTCCTTACCCATTCCAATAAATAAATCTAAAGGTATTTTAAGAAAACTCTTAATTTAATCGTTTAGAATACGTACAGACAGTCGTATCTTGATAATATAGACACGTCTGTAGATGTGTAAATTTTGAGACAGCGCTAATGTGAGCCGGGAAGGAGACTCGCCTGAGTTATTAAAGGTTATTCCATATTTATTCTTCATTACTTTACATAAATGCCGTTTTTGACTCGACTTTATTATTCCCTAAAGAGACAATAAGGTTTGGGTATTTTTGTTTTAGCAGGTTTTTAGGATGTGTCTGTAGACTACTCTTAAAACTAGGCATAAATAGAGGCAGGGATGCCTGTAGGTAATGTTGAGCTCTGAATAAAAAAAATGTAACAGTAAAAGCGCCCGTTGGACATCATTTATATGGCCCACTACCTATTGAAATAAGACTGTAGCCGTTGTAGAGAAATGCCTCTCTTTTACAATATTAACAGCCCTTTTTAAGTAAGACGTTTAGTTTCAAATTGTAGCCCAATCAAAACTGAATATATATATTTTGGAAAATAATGCAAATACTAAGAAATACTAATACTAAATAATAAGAAACTTATAGAAAGGAGAAAGGCTGATAAAGATAGGTGATAAGTAAAGGACGGATGACCACGTCTTATTTGAGTGATAGGCACTTATTGGATGCACTACGACATATATTTTACTGCTTTACTGAAACCGAAGCCACTTCTCAAATAGTGAAGGATCATTGACATTTTAAGGCAACATGCCTCATGTTTTTACGATCACTTACATGCCGGACCAATCGATTGAATATTTCTGGATGTTGCAAGATAGATACCATCCAGATCCATCTTCGACGCCACTTCCAGTAATTTGTTTTAGATTGAAAACTTTTGGCTAGGTAGGCGAGTTAATATATTATGAAATCGAGCTTATGCTGCAATGATTTTTGAGGTTTTGGATCCTATCACAAACTATTACGCGTGTATGTTCTTTTAAGTAAAAGTGTATGCTTTTTAGAGCATACACGCGTTTGATTTGTAACAAGTTATCTTCTTTCCAAAATGTACTTAAATCAGGTAAGCAGACTAGCTGTGAGGAAAACAGACAGAGCAACTTATTGTAGTGTTAGAAAGAGAAATGCAAGGAAGATGAGTTCTAAGACCTATAATTTTTACCATTACATTTTAGTTCTCATAAACACGAGTTTTCCAGACATTTCCTTTTGTTTCTAATACCACTGTTTAGTGTTGTCAAAACTAAAGTGTACAAACATTTCATTTCATTAAAAAGTATTAGAGAACAGAGTACTTTGTGCAACGTCTCGAGCGAGCGATACTGCTCATCCATCATCGCTCTGTGTAGGTGACATTCACGTAGGGAGACCATGGTTACGAAGAATGGAGAACATTACCTGCTTAAATCAAAGTTGAAATCTTTTACAAGAGATGAATGTATCTATAAAAAGATGAAAATCGGAATTTGCTGATGATATCCGTGATGTGTGATATATTTATTTTCTTCATGTAGTCAATGTGGTAAAGGCGAAACAATATTCGTTGACAGCAAACATTTTGTTACCAAAAATTTACGCTAGAACGTTTTCTGACAAATCCAAGCCTCAAAAGCCACCAAAGCGACGGAAAACAGACTCATAAACACACAAACAAATGCAAAAACCTATAGCTATACTTCTAAAACCCCGCATCATGGTCGTCCCTAAAACATCAAGCATTTTGCGGGAGTCGCGATCATATCGATTGTCTTCCAACTCTTTTGTCCGTTCAACATGTACTAATGGACTCAGTGACTTGATTAATACACAGCCAGCTACTTACCCCATTGTACTTTAATTAGTACCTACAACCTACCAACTTCCTTCGTTTGAATTTGTGAAAGTTATTTGCGAGTTTCCTTTTGTACTGATTTGAATGGTGATTTGTTACTTGAGTAATTTATCTGGGAGTTTTATGAAAAACTCACCTTTTTGGACAAGTTTACAATTTTCTTTTCGTTTCGTCGTGTTAGATTTGTTTTAGGACGTGTTGGAAAAGGAGAGAAGATAAATTATTTTATCTCTTTACTGGTTAAGCATTCGAACACTATTTTTGTTAAGACTATCATAAGCGTATCTAATCAAAGTAAATTCAAGACCAGTCTTCAAAATTAACCTAACAAAACACATTAGGTAACAAATCTCTTTCCCTAATCGTAAACATAATATATTAAATCACATCCACATCTGATTACAAGGCCCCTTTAACTCAAAAAGCCAAACAACGTTCCCATCGTGCCAATCTATTCCGATTTCTGACCTATTTAGTCTATCTCCGTAAAAGGATGGAAGGATCCGCGGAAATATTTTATTCCGTTTCCCCTGGGTAGGTGAGTTTCCGTTCAGTACAAAAAATAGCATTTTCCGCAACAAATGCTGTAGAGAGCATTATCATTATTTGGTCTGTGGAGACCTGATTGAGGAACGAACAAATGGATTCTTTTGAATAACAAATAACATGGATTGTACTGTGGAAAATGTATTGCCGAGTTTTTATCCGGGAAGATTTAGTGGGGTATCTACAATAGATAACGTATATCTTTGTATGTATAGGTACTTACAGACCCCTATCAGTAGGTAATGCAATATCTTTAATTTAAATATAACAATGTAACGTTTTTTGTTGGTGTCATTAGATATCTTCAATCTTCTTACTGATGGAGTCTGGTGTCTGGCCGGTAATTTATTTGTCATACCATCCATTTCGTATCAATTTATATCACGTTTTCATTTCAGTAAGCTACCGAATGGTCTAAACGAAAGAGCTTTAAGTTTAGAAATAGGATATTAGATTTAAATAAAAACTCTAAAATAAGTTTCCCATTTCCACGCCATCTATCTGCAGTAGCAGGAATCTATGTAAAAACGAAACCCTCGGTAGCCCGCATTTTACATTTGGTTGAGTAAAGCTCTTTTGAATATAGAGATGGCGCTTGTTTCATTGGGGCAAGTATATATTTAGTTTTATAATAATTTAGGTAAGGTAATAAAAAAAAATGGAATCAGTTATCCCCTTTTATTCTTGCCTACAACTTATAATTTCGTATTGTTCGGGATTCGTAAAACACGAATGAGTTTAAAAGGAATTATGCAAAGGGTTAATGTTGAGTGAATATAAACAAAAAAACAATACACATTTTAGGGTTCATAAAATTTATTCAATAACAACATAACAGCAATGTTTTTAAACATATAATTTACTTTCGTGCAATTTAAGTCTATTACAAAATTGATATCTCGTTTTAGTGTGTTATACATAATTGTATGTCATGTATAAATAATACTGATTTAAATGTTTACCAAAATATATTCTATCAAAAGGTTTTAATTTTGATTTGTAACACTTTTATAATAGAGATAGTGAGGTAAGAGAATCATTTTCTTTTACAACAATGAACTTTTTTTCTAAATAAAGTTTAATAAATAACTGAGCATATCTTTCCTAAATAATAGCTCAATAAATAACTAAGGAAAAAATAGCGAATGCTTAATTTCTTTACACATTTTCAGTAGTGATATTAGCTTATTTGTGTAAAGTAATTTGAATTTAAATATGACAAAGTCGAACTACCCAACGCAAAACGTGGTCAAAATCATATTTGCAAAAAAATTACAAAAACACATTTCGATATTGATAAATAAGTAAACCAGCCTAACGTCCCATTCGTGCAAAAACCAAGGCCATGGTCACGACTCTATCCTACCCTAAAAGAAAGTTATTAAACTAAGTAAATAATATAGGTACTATCATATATTAAACGCTTTCCTCTCTTCTATCTTGCTGTGCCCATCAGGGTCCATAATTGAGACAATATTCTTATATTTTCCACTTAATATACATTATGGAATGCAATAAACGATATGGATACGAATATGAAGTTCAGCATTGAAATCAAAGACGCAAGGAGAGAGAGGAGGGGATATACATACGTCACATTGCTGGGCACAAGCCTTTTCCCAAATAAGGAAGGTTGGTTATAATATCAATAATGATAACGCAAAATGTCCACTACCACGTAGTCTTCACAAATTAGGTAATATCACTACCGATTTTACCTAATTTACCCAATAAAAACAGATATGAAAACAAAGATTTAAAGCATACGATATCGTATATACCATGATTCTCTTACCTCACAGAATATTTTTATACCTACCTTCTACAAATATGTTCTGTATTTTGTGATTATTAATATAGATTTTCTTTACAGGTGTAACAGTTGTTGATATTCATCATAATCATAATATAGTATTAAATAAAGCCGATGTAAATAATATAGTAATAGTATTTGACCAACAGTGGACATTGATATGATAAAGAAATGAGATACCTACCTGTGTTTATTGAAAGGCTGATCAACACAATAGTTATTCGACTATCAAATCTCATGTGAAGCGAAGCGGTATAATTGGTAGTTATACAGTATATTTATACACCGTGTAACATAATTAACGCACATCCTGAAACTACTATGTTCAGAATCGATAACAGAATCCATTTCATTAATAAAAATAAATATTTTTTTTTACCAAAAAATTATTTAGAAATAATTAAATTGTAGACACTATTTTCATAAAGCACTCGAAGTAAACGAAAATGAGCCTTAAGTCGATGCAATAAGGCTTTAGCAATTCACAGCGGTTCACACTTTCAAACACACACACAAGTTCACACTTTCAAACACTAACAAAGATACATAAAAAGGACCGCCGAAATACGTAATACAATAGGAAAGAGCGAGACAGCGCGCGGCGCCCGCGTGGCTCGCGCTTCCTCGCATTAGTCATCGGCCGATCGTTATCAGTGAATGTTTGTCATTATTTGTCAAAACAAAACTTTCGCGCGCGATGTCTTTTCGGTATACTAACGTACAGTACACCGAGATGGTGAGGACTCTAGCACAGTGTGGTGATAATGTAGCATTAGCGTGTAGAACATTTAATGATAGGCAAAAGACCTAGTGTATTGTGACTAATCAACAAGTGCCGAGGACCTTAAAGATAGGATAGTGGCTGCTTTTGAAACAGTGAAAAGGGACATTCTAGTGTTAGTGAATTGCGACAACAATTGCGTAAACGAGCTTTTAAGTGCATAGAACAAGGTGGTGGACATTTTGAAAGTGTTTTAAAAACAGGACGCCGTCGTATGAGTGCCGATTAATTTTAAACATGTAAGTTTCTCATTGTTTAATTATTATGATTAATATCTTTTAAACACGCCGCCTTTGTTTAGGTACCTATCAAGTTCATCTCTATCAGCATTTCAATAACAATAACTTACGGTTATTAAAATCATTCATACTAAACAATTCTAATAATAAACATAAACAATTTAATGCAAAGACGTCATAGTATCTACGTACATAAGAATGTAGATAATCTCTTTAGGTTTTCAAATTGGTTTTAAGGGTTTTACTTTTCGTATGTTATGATTTTATGAACTTATGATAGTAGGTATTGGAGAAGCCGCGCGGGCTGCGAGACCTCCACTTTTGTGCGTCTGTGTGCGCGCGTAACGTATTGAGCAATAGGGCGCCCACGCGTTTTGCCAATTATTTGTACAAATTATTCTGACAATATGTAATAAAAAAAAACTGATAAAAATGTTTCAATACATTAATTGTGGATAAAAAAGGATATTCTTTTTGGGGTGTCTGTGGATGTGCGTTATTTCCGTTACACGTTGTATATACGAATGCCTCATGGCTCGTGGTAGTAAGGACTACTGTCAAGTTTGAGGTTTTCATAATTATGATCAATTATTTATTCGTAATTCGTTCTAGCATGGTAAAGGATTTTATAACAAAGTAACTGTTTAACCGACTGTGTTACAGGGGGGTATTGGTTTTGCAGATAGCTGCAAAAACAAAACCCCCTTTGTGAAGCAGTCGGTTAAATAGTAACCCGTGGTAATTCAGGGTTTAAGCTCAATCCATACAATTTTTTTTAAAACTGAATTAACAAACAGCCATCCACCTTTCGCGTTTATAATATTAGTAGGGTCTATGCAGTTAACTGAGCGCAGACTTTGACTGCCTCACCAAACCGTGCTTGGCGTAGAAAGATTGGAAGACAACCTTTTTAGTTAGTAAATATTACTGTGAATAAAAACTATTTAAATTATCTCTTCTCTGATTACTAAGGGCCAGATATGAAATCTGAAGTACTAGGTAAACTACAAAAAGTATCTTTTCATATTCTTTCCTTTCATCTACATATTGCCTTTCGCACCATGCTAGAACGCGAATAGCTTGGTCTGTCTGACATTATTAGACTGGATAGATATATTAAATAGATCAAATATTTATTTAAAAAATATTCAAATAATTCTACTATCAACAAAGTAGTTAGGTTGAGATAACACCGACCAATCTAGCCTAAAGACTTCGAAATGTATCACGCAATTAACGATAATGTTTATTTAAATAATCCTTGACCACGTCGGGAAGTATATATCTCTAATTACTTTTGCGGTTTATTCTTCGATTCACAGTCATTAATTGTGTGATTAACGATTTATGATAAAATCGAAATTGGAATTAAACTAAATTGTTTTCGAAGGATTCTATCGCAGTTTACTATTATCGCAGCATTTATTTATCTATCCCGATAGATATGTTAATGTGCGTGAGTAAACCACTCACGCACATTAACATATAATTATAAATCCATCTAAAGACAGTTATAAATTAGACCTGTACTCAAGATCCAATGCGATAAAATACATCCCAATGTTTCATTACAACCTCCAAAGTTAACATAGACAATCAACCATTCTAAAAAATAAATAATTACCGACGAGATCTATCACAAATCCTCTCCACAACTTATTCGCCGTTTATTCTTCACAGGTTAGTAAGAACCATATTCTTCTCGTTAGTAGTGAAGTGTAGTACCGCAGCGATGGCGTTGAGCATGTGTTTCCTCCCGGCGTAGTCCGTGGACATGAGGTAGGCCATCACCACGTTTTTAAGGTATTCTAAGTTCGCGCCTTCGCGGGATTGGATGCGGCGTAGTCTGGAAGATTTTTTTTATTATCATTATTTAATCCTTGAGCGCAGAATGTAGCAGGCGAATGCAATCCACTAAAGCGGAGACGAGACGAACAAACAGATGTTATTAAACAACCAATAGAATTATGTTATTCCATCTTGCTAGCACTCGCACCCAGGCTGAAATACATCTCTTCTAACTCAGCACACCGCACACATCTCCGCTTTGTTAGATTCAAGGCCTAAAAGCGAGACTACATAACACAATTCTATTGGTTGTTTAAAAAAAGTCTTCCTCTCCGCGTTGGTGGAGTCTCGGCATTATAGTAAAGGATATTTTAGTACTAAATAAGCCACAATAAAAAGTAAGATTACAGAGAAGACGATTGTTGTATACCCGGGTGGTATATTTTTGTTGTTGTTGTGATTTTAAGACTTTTGATTGTAAGCCTCTGCAAGTTGGACAAAAATCTAATATTATTTTTTTTAGAAAATTGAGACCTAGAGTGAGAAAATGTGAATTTATGGCATTTTTCTTTGTAATACCAAAGTCAGTGTCATTTTTATGTCACTTGAGACTAATATACCAGAATGTACGCGTAAAACCATTATCCATGTTAACTTACCTGTCTATCTCCTCTTTCAACGTCCTTATGACTTCTTTGAATCGTTCCTTCTCTATCGTCGCATCTCGCTGACAATCTCTGCAAAGAGAAATTTAATATAGTATTTTTGTTAAAACACTGTACATTCACTGTTCCTTGAGGGTTAACTGTCTACCCTTAGATTCACAATAGGTATTTTTTCGTTTACTTTAACTGTTAAAAGTTATTTATTTAAATTAGGCTACAATATAAAACGTTTTAAACGTCAAAACAATAATAGAGAGCACCTCATCGCCCATCCTTCACTGCTTTCTGTGGTTTCGCTACTGGGTAATAAACGGCTGAGGTGAAGAAAATACTCGTGTATTTGATGAAATGGTTGCATTTCATGATGTAGGCAACTCAATTTGATCAGATCATTAAATCATTGACATTTTTTGATTATCCCATCCACGTTTGGCCGAATATCTATAAACATTTAATGCAAAACAGTATATGACTGGGCAGATCGAACCCGCGACACGTCGCGCACAGTGGTAATTGGCATGGCGACCTATAACACACGACTATCAGTGCAATTATTGTTATCCAAAGACCTTCCTCCCATTCTTTCATTATGTATGATGTAAATATTATATTTTTAATATCAAAATCAACCTTTATGTTACCTATAGCTGGGCGCACATGCCCCACGCTCACAAAAACATGTTTTGGTCTCTAATAATGCTATTTAAGTGGAATATGTACCTGAACTGTCCCTCCATGATATGTTTCTCCTTCCTGAGCTGGGATATGTCGAGATCCTTTCTAGCTAACTCGTGCGCATAGTGCAACATATGCGGCGGTGCTGATACGTCCTGCGAATTTATAAAAAAAAAAAATATTGGTTGGTTTAGATGTAGTTAATTTCAACATTGAAGGAATAGTTTTAGCTGCATTCAATTTATTCCTCTTTCAGAAAACATAAATGTATTTTCTAGATAAATTACACCCAGACACAGAAAAAATGATCGTGCTCATCTCATAAACATTTTTCCTGGGTGGGACCCACTAACTGCTATACCGGAGGTCGTGGGTTCGATACCCACGACCTCCGGTACAGCAGTTAAGGTCACTAACCACTAGACCAACAGGCCAGTATATACTTATAACTTATTATTATTTCTTTATTAATTAAAATCAAACCTTAAAAACTTAACAATTTCCACAAAACCTTAGTAAAGGTTTGACTGTGGGTTACGGTCGCTCGTATACAATTCAAAATGCCACTTTCCGAGAAACATAGCTACTGACAGAACATCCAAACCTGTCATGCCCCCGTCATACAAATACGGAGCCATAAAACGCCCGAACGCCTAGCCATCATCCACGCCCTCCAAGAAGTAGCGGCTTTAAATTTATATATATTTTCTTTCCGCGCAATTTCCTCTGATCTTTTTACTTACATTGAGCATCCCATCTTTAAAAGGCGCATCTTCAGCGCTAACCCTTCGCGACCGTTCGTTCCTGGCGCGGATGTAGTTGTCGGTCTCGTCCAGTAGCGCGGCGTATCGCTCGCGCTGCGTCTGTACTTGCTTCTCCAGGCTCTGGATACGAGTCTTCAAGTCTGAAGTTATTTCCTTGTGGTAGTCTTGCTCGTTTTTCATTTTCTGTAATTAATAATAATAATTTGTTGTAATACGAGGTAAAAGATAAAATATTCGAGATAGGTAAATATTTTTATAGGTATGTTCTGGTGGCACTTTGTTTATTAATAACTTTTTGTATATGTAGTTTTTAGACATTATGGTTTTCGCAAATTTTCCTTTACCTGAGTTAAAAGTCGTAGTTTTGTACCAAATTCCAAAAATCTGGGTTCTTGAGAAGTGTTTAGTATTGAGTAGACAACTTTCTGAAATAAACACCTGTATCTTTTGATCGTGTCGGCTCAGTAATTTGATTTTTTGAAGCCTCTAAGGGCCAGTAGACCTAAGTATTTCATATTAATTCCAGCTTGATACCTCCACGCATTTTTCCGAAATTTTATTTATTACGTTATTTATACCAAAATTAAAATAATTATAAAAGTGGCACTGCCACAGTAATCAGTCTATATGTATGTACGGTCTACCTTTTAGTAAAGCTGTCAGCTTAGTAACTCTAGTAGGCTAACGTAAATTATGTGAATGTCGCTAATAGTGGCAAAGCAAATAAAAACTTACCTCTTCATAAAGCTTCAAAGTATCCAACTTATCCTGTCTCTCTTCCTCCAACATCATCTTATACGTTTCCACCTTTTCAACCAATACTGCTATCTCGCTCTTCAGGTCCCCTACATCACTATCCACTTTGTCACCGACCTCCCTTACTTTTGCCTGCTGTTTATACATTTCATACTCAAGCTTTAGGCTCTCATACTCTTCTCTACATTTCAAATGTATGTTTTCATAGCCCTGGACTTTGAAGACTGATGATATGTCGATGGGGCTGCCTAGTTTATCGTTTTCTGCGATGAGTTCTTTCTTTAGGATGTGTATTTTGTCTATTAGTGTCTGTAGGTATTCGCTGTCGGCTAGTTTTTCGTTGTCTGTCTCGCTTTTTTGTTGGGCCTCTGCGGCGTCTTCTGAAATTAAATAACATATGATAACAACATATTTCTATATTATCCGGCATAGTATAGCATGCATACAGTAAAAGGATAACAAGCGGGCAACTTTTATCTACCTGAACGTAGAAAACAAATTAAATAATTTGCCTAACATAATATGATAGGTGTTTCTATCTCCCGACGTTTTACCCGAATTGCAACGACCGTGGTCACGGGTGGACTGACAGTCAGTGGATATTTCGATATCCTTGTACAAAAATTAGGTCCAAAAGCTCACTATAATCATTATTAATGGTAATATTATCCATCAACCAGGATAAGACATGTCAGGCCGTACTCGCCAACAGTTTCTGTCAGTTGGTCTTGCTTTCTAGTGAAGCAAGTCTTTCGTCTATATTGGAGGAAATAGCCTGTTGATTCATTGGTGGCCCTGAATGCTATACCAGAGGTCGTGAACCCATCCAGGACAAATGTTTGTGTGATGAGCACGATCATTTGTTGTGTGTGGGTGCAATTTCTCTACCCTATAATATGTATGTATTTAGAAGTATATAAGTATGTTTAACAGTCGACTAGTATTTACAATACAAAATCTGCTACTGACACTAGATGGCGTTGTATCAAAGTCGTTTACATTATAATATTAAATTTGTAAGCCCAAAAACTCACCATAGTCATTATTAGCGGCAATCTTATCCATCAGCCGTCCATTCAGGGAGTCTTTCAGCTGCTGTATCAGCTGTTGATCATGCCTCCTCCTCAAGTCGTACTGTCCGACGGTCTCCGACAATTCTGCGATCTTACTCTCTAAGAGGGCGACCCTCTCTTCCTGCCGAGCGCATATCTTACGAGCGGATTCTTCAGCGCGTTTTGCTTTTATTTGTTCCTGTGAAAAGTTAATTATAAATTTCAATTGAAAGTATGATTGTTGTGAATTGTGTTAACTTTCTTTTTCTTCTAGGTTGTAGGTAGGCGATTCAGGAAGGTCTTTTCAAAGACAGTTATATTTCTTCTATTTCACAAGACTTCTTTATTAATTTATAATAATACGAGGTACATTAGTGTAAATATAAGGAATGCTGAGATATAATAAAACGTTAATAGAAATACCAAAAAAAAAGTCAAGCTAGTACGACATGAACAGTGGTAAATGGTGCGGACGCGCGCTGTGAGTCGAGAGCGAGCTCTGGTTTAATTTATAGTTCAGAGATGGCGTTGCTTGTCTGAACAATGATCAATGCTTAAAACTTCTCTATACTCTAATTTCTTCAGCTGTTTAAGCATGAAAGAGTAACAAAAATCCATCCACCCACTTACCATTTTCACATGTATAATATTAGTAAGAAAGTAGAAATATGAAAGTACCAGCACCGATAAAGGTTAGTTTTAAATGAACGAATTGAACTAGTAAGTACACGTTTTTAGTAAGGCGGGGGAATCCTCATGGACACCTACCTCCTCGAGGGAGGAAGTGTGTAGTGTCAGACTCGTACTGACTACGGCTAAGAGTTCACGGAGCGATTTTTAACTGTGCCCTGGCGGGGGATGATTGCAAGACGCAAGACCGGCCTCCGCGCCACTGCGATCGCCCGCCAATCGGCCGCAGAGCACGCGGGCGCAAACCACAGAGCTTGCGGGCGACCGCGGCCCGCACGATTCCACAAGTTGCCCGCCGGTGCCGCGGGAGCCGCAAACAATCGCGCAGTTTGTGGGCGTAAACCGCGTCGTGAAATGTGGTTTAATTTGCGAAATTTCTAAACCGGAACCGACATACGTGTGCCACATCTCCCGCGTGTGGTCGGTACGCGGCAATGCCTTGAATTGCCTCGCAGTTGATCACGCACCCTAGTAAGTACACCCACCTCTCGGATAGCGACAGAGTGCGACTGCTCCAGCAGCGCGAGTTTCTGCTGCAGTAAGTACACCCACCTCTCGGATAGCGACAGAGTGCGACTGCTCCAGCAGCGCGAGTTTCTGCTGCAGTAAGTACACCCACCTCTCGGATAGCGACAGAGTGCGACTGCTCCAGCAGCGCGAGTTTCTGCTGCAGTAAGTACACCCACCTCTCGGATAGCGACAGAGTGCGACTGCTCCAGCAGCGCGAGTTTCTGCTGCAGTAAGTACACCCACCTCTCGGATAGCGACAGAGTGCGACTGCTCCAGCAGCGCGAGTTTCTGCTGCAGTAAGTACACCCACCTCTCGGATAGCGACAGAGTGCGACTGCTCCAGCAGCGCGAGTTTCTGCTGCAGTAAGTACACCCACCTCTCGGATAGCGACAGAGTGCGACTGCTCCAGCAGCGCGAGTTTCTGCTGCAGTAAGTACACCCACCTCTCGGATAGCGACAGAGTGCGACTGCTCCAGCAGCGCGAGTTTCTGCTGCAGTAAGTACACCCACCTCTCGGATAGCGACAGAGTGCGACTGCTCCAGCAGCGCGAGTTTCTGCTGCAGTAAGTACACCCACCTCTCGGATAGCGACAGAGTGCGACTGCTCCAGCAGCGCGAGTTTCTGCTGCAGTAAGTACACCCACCTCTCGGATAGCGACAGAGTGCGACTGCTCCAGCAGCGCGAGTTTCTGCTGCAGTAAGTACACCCACCTCTCGGATAGCGACAGAGTGCGACTGCTCCAGCAGCGCGAGTTTCTGCTGCAGTAAGTACACCCACCTCTCGGATAGCGACAGAGTGCGACTGCTCCAGCAGCGCGAGTTTCTGCTGCAGTAAGTACACCCACCTCTCGGATAGCGACAGAGTGCGACTGCTCCAGCAGCGCGAGTTTCTGCTGCAGTAAGTACACCCACCTCTCGGATAGCGACAGAGTGCGACTGCTCCAGCAGCGCGAGTTTCTGCTGCAGTAAGTACACCCACCTCTCGGATAGCGACAGAGTGCGACTGCTCCAGCAGCGCGAGTTTCTGCTGCAGTAAGTACACCCACCTCTCGGATAGCGACAGAGTGCGACTGCTCCAGCAGCGCGAGTTTCTGCTGCAGTAAGTACACCCACCTCTCGGATAGCGACAGAGTGCGACTGCTCCAGCAGCGCGAGTTTCTGCTGCAGTAAGTACACCCACCTCTCGGATAGCGACAGAGTGCGACTGCTCCAGCAGCGCGAGTTTCTGCTGCAGTAAGTACACCCACCTCTCGGATAGCGACAGAGTGCGACTGCTCCAGCAGCGCGAGTTTCTGCTGCAGTAAGTACACCCACCTCTCGGATAGCGACAGAGTGCGACTGCTCCAGCAGCGCGAGTTTCTGCTGCAGTAAGTACACCCACCTCTCGGATAGCGACAGAGTGCGACTGCTCCAGCAGCGCGAGTTTCTGCTGCAGTAAGTACACCCACCTCTCGGATAGCGACAGAGTGCGACTGCTCCAGCAGCGCGAGTTTCTGCTGCAGTAAGTACACCCACCTCTCGGATAGCGACAGAGTGCGACTGCTCCAGCAGCGCGAGTTTCTGCTGCAGTAAGTACACCCACCTCTCGGATAGCGACAGAGTGCGACTGCTCCAGCAGCGCGAGTTTCTGCTGCAGTAAGTACACCCACCTCTCGGATAGCGACAGAGTGCGACTGCTCCAGCAGCGCGAGTTTCTGCTGCAGTAAGTACACCCACCTCTCGGATAGCGACAGAGTGCGACTGCTCCAGCAGCGCGAGTTTCTGCTGCAGTAAGTACACCCACCTCTCGGATAGCGACAGAGTGCGACTGCTCCAGCAGCGCGAGTTTCTGCTGCAGGCGCACCAGCAGCGCGGGCGTCTCCACCGTGCGAGCCTCCGCGCGCTGCAGCCGCCGCTGCGCCGCTTCTAAGGAACTGCTCAGGTCACGCACACGCTTCTCTAGCTCGGCTTGCGACTCTGGAAGCAGATACAAAGAATACATCATTAACAAAGCTTCCTTTTGATAGAAACTTTCGTGAGGATGATTCATACTTAAATGATATAACGGTTTAGAGACGCTCGAAAGACGCTAGTCGTCTTTCGAGCGTCGTCGTCGTGCCACCGTCCGCGCGACGTCAACGCCGCGGCGACGCGACGCCAGCGCTGGCCGCCAAACGAACGCGGAGCGTGCGCGGCGCTGGCAACGCGTCGCCGCGGCGCGTGACCTACGTCTAGTAGTGGACTACAACGGGCTGATGATGATGATGACATTTTTCGGGTTAATTTTAGATACCACGTGGCCAGAAATCGCAGAAGACAGAGAGGTTTGGAAGGAGAAAGGGAAGGCCTTTGCGCAGCAGTGGGATCTTATTTAGGCTACAAAAAAAATTAGATACATATTTTTTTTTATATTTTGAAATACTATTAATACTACTGGGATGCGTATGTCCGTATGTCGGGCGTATGTCTATGGCTAACTGGCCCCAGTTAGCCATAGACCGGGATAGCTGGAAAGAGGGAAGGGAGGCATTTGCCCTGCAGTGGGACACTAACTAAACTAAAGTAATAGTAAATAATAATAACCCCTCGGGGCAAGTCGTTACCTCATCATGGGGATAACGCAAGACCTGAGGGCATATTAGCATGCTTTTTCAAACCTTGAGGTATAAATAAAAAATGTATCTGAAGGTCTTTGTAGGAGCATACATCCGCAGGGCAGCTTATGGCGAGCTGTTTGTGAGTGGCGACACAACGGAACCTGAATGCCCCAGGGGGTCACTCTTCATGAGGACTCCCAGCTCTTTCTTGCCTTAACTGGCTGGCTAGAGAGGGGTCGCAAGAGCTATATGCTCGGGGGTGGAAGTGTCTAATGGCGTAATAACGAGGAAACCCGCTCCGGGTCTGTGACCCGCGATGGCGAAATCGGTGTCGCACCTCTCTACACCCCTTAGCCTTACTCTCTGGTGTTGCCCACCTGCTGCCTATCGTGGCGGTATAATAGGGGGCCCATCTTGGAGCCGGCGAGTCACCGCCTGCCAATTTTATTGCATTCAATGTTTTAAAGGCAGGTGCCATAGTTCTTCATATTTATTTAAAAGAAACACTTACACCTAACAAATCATATTAATAGCCTAAATTAGTTTAATCTCCATAATTTACAATAGTCTTGCAGCTACCTTGGGCCGTCCATGTCTGTTCTTCCATAGAGCAGGGGTGGACTACCTTTTGTAGGTGCCCCATCACATATTAATTCGCCTTTAATTCGAACATTGCACACACTAAATCTAGTAGCTGAAAAAATTGATATATTTATTTGTTCACAGACTAAATTTGTTAGGGTAACGTTAAATATATTATGTTATTTAGGTTAAAGATAATTTTAAGTTGTTTACAATAATAGATGTTTAATATAGAGGTCAATAAAGATATAGTATTAAGTTAATATGTGATATAATAGCTATAAGATTTCTACACTGTCGCATTAGAATTAATTTTCTGTAATGATAGTTGTAAGTAAGTTCAATAAATAAATAAATAAATAAATAAATATTAGATTAAAGCTCTCAACAAGGCCTCTGCATGTTGGACCTCTGTCCCCGTGTAAGCCTTTAAAAAGGACCGGGTATCTTCCCGTGAATTAAAAGAGATACAAATAATACTATATAATATACAACGTTGATAAAAGCGAGAGGCATTAAATGAAACCACATATTCTGTATATCATTATAAGGCTACACAACAAAAATCAAATCAATGTAAGCAATATTTTTATAATAACTTTCGTGAGGATGATTCATACTTAAAACGTTATAACGGTTTACTCACGCGTATTTATCGGGATAGCCCGACTAGTTTCGGAGCCAACTAGATAACTATGCCTATAAAACTTAGTCACCTAATCAGGAAGATACAGCATGTTCAAACTAAAAAAAAACTAAAAAAATATCCTGTGACTAAACTATTGCTTACATTGATTTGATTTTTGCTGTGTAGCCTTATAATGATATACAGAATATGTGGTTTCATTTAATGCCTCTCGCTTTTATCAACGTTGTATGTAAGTGTCCATTGTCCACACTACTAAAATATAATATTTTATTGAAATAGATTTAAGATATAGTTTATAAGAAATCTTGTAATAATAAATAAATAATCTCATAAAATACGCTGGATATGAATGTGGATGGATATAGGGGAAGCGAACGACCAAAGAAACGACGGATAGATTGTGTGAAAGATGATATGGCTACCAAGAGTGTTGCTTGCGAGCTGACGTCAGATAAGAACGTGTGGAAGAAGAAAACATGCTGCGCCGACCCCAAATAATAACTGGGATAAGGGCAAGGGAATGATGATGATGATTAACAAGCAGCTAAATTCAGCTTAGCCTAAACGTGTACTGCGAAAATAAATAGTTAACGAATTATCAATCAAACTTCTTATATTTTTCCACAAAAAAATTAAATTTTGCGGCGCTTGGACTTATTTGATATTCATAGAACTAGTAGATGGTGTTTTGTGTGGTATATACTGACCCTGTGCTTCAGAACTGTGAACCACCTTATCTTCTAATCTTTCCTTTGTCTTCCTTTCGCTGTTCAACTTTAGGTGTAACTCTCTGAAAAAGATAAAACCATTTACATATATTAATAAATTAAGTTCTTTTGATTAAGCATGGTATTCATTATTGAATAATAGTATCACCCTTAGTATCACTTGCTAATCCTTCATGATTGTCCTATCATGAAGGATTAGCAAGTGATACTAAGGGTAGGAACTGAGTAAGCAATTTTGTGTATTAGTTGCATGTTAATGATAAAATCTACAGTAAAAATGTTTATAAATATTATGTACTACAAAATTAATAATCTTTCACAATCTTCAGCTAAGAATCATGAAACTGTATGTTTGTTTTAATGTTGTTTTTTTTTTAAATAAGACTACATTTTATTACACTTTATAATATCAGAATGGTCAAATTGGTTGTTTCAGAAGGTTCCAGTTCTTTCTATGATTTTCGGCGGAATCAAAGAAGCAACGTTACGTGAGTGGTCAATTCACGTAAAGACGCGTACAGACATCGCGAGGCAAGCGTCGCGAATGGTTCGTGTCGCATGCCTCGGGCTGTGCGGACGTGTGTGCTCATAGTGAGCATTCGCGTCATACGATCGTTGCGAACGCTGCCTCAGTACGAGCCGTGCGCTCAGTGTGGACGAATAGATGTAGTTTACGATGAAACTTTATGAAAATGCCTTGACGGAGAAAACACTGTACGTGGTGTTTTGCATGCTCAGCTTGAGCATGTGTCGTTCGGGACGCACGCAAAAATTTACCGTCGTATGCCTCAGGTTGAAGCATGCATGACGAACCTTTCGCGGCACATGCCTCGCGATGTCTGTACGCGGCTTAACATTTCTCGCAATGCCCTTAAGAATCTATAAATGACTAATAAATAGCATTATGATAGTCATACTCACTTCATCATAGCCTGATGATCTGCCCTCTCTTTCTCCCTCTCCTGTATCTCATACGCGACCTTCGCCTTCAAATTGTTTATCTCAGCGTAATGTTGCTGCACTAACGTTCTGGTCTCCTCTCTCATGGCAGCTAGCTGGTTCTCATACTATAGATTATGTACAATAACTTTTAAAACATGTATTAGTTTATTTTAACTGTACAAGAAACATAAAGTAAGTAAAGTACAAAATGACCTCTCTAACCTCCTTATGTTGTGCCCTACCAGGTCCATATTGTTTCTAATATATTGTCTCAACATTATAAAATACCAACTGTATAACATATGGAATGCAAATACAGATTTAATTTGATTTGAAAATTGAAATACAACTTAATTAATTCATGTCAATAATAATTGAATCCTTGAAGTGTGAATAGTAATTTCTTTTACTAATCTATGTAAGTAACCAAGCTAAAGGCAAGCGTTTTTGTGTATGTTTGTAATACATAGGTTTTTATATTCTAAAATTTAGGAACAATTATTCAAAACCCATACACTCAAAAATCATGTATGAGGAACTATGATAACACAAATAAAGATATAAAAATCAACAAACTTCATTAGATATTAATCTGATAATACTCTGATGTGTTTTCTCTGTTATTGCTTTCCAATTATCAATTTAATTAAACAGCAATCATGATTGTTATCTAAACTCAATGTCTTTAAGTAAATGGAAACATAAATAACAACAGTTATGATGTGAATGTTCTATAAACATTAAAACAAGAAAGTGTGAAGTCAGAATATAAATAGCTGACAATGTTTTCTTAAATAACACATGACATAATATTTTCTGAATAAAGTCTTAGAGATCATATTCTACCTACCCTTCTCACAAGATTTGTTAGGGTCTGCCTGCAGATGTAATGAACTTACTTAATAAGTATATTTTAAATGGAGCAATGGCATTCTAAACTCAACAATCCTATTTACTGACTGTCAGTGACTGTGACAGTAATCAAATGGCAATAGTGATAATCATTTAGGCTACAAACTCTGTTTTTAAAAGAGTAACTTATGGAGTTTCTTGCCGGTTCTTCTTCTACATTTTGGAACTGCACAACTAGAATCAGTTCAATTTTTAAGTCCCTGTAAGAGCCTACTCAAAATAATAACCTTTTGATTTTGAATCTAGGGACCACCCCTAGATAACCAATGCCATTAATCATTAAATTCCTTATGCAAGAAAAACATGTCTGTGTAAGTTTTTAAGGAAGGAGGTTTTTAACTTAGTTTGTTCTGTACCTCGAAAGGAAAAATAAGGAAATACCTTGTCTCTTGTGAGTTTCTTGTCAGCCTGGAAAGCTTCCTCCATCCGAGACTTCTCTGCTGTCAAGGTGGAAAGAGACAGCATGAGAGCCGCCACCGAATCATCTCTGTGTTCTTCTGTGAAAGTAAAACATTCTGCGTTAAAAATTATGAACAAGAATCTTCTTCTTCTCAATGTATGGTTGGTTTACAACATAGGCAGAGTTAAAAGCTGCCTATAGGCCTTTGATGTGACCTGAAATGGAAAGCTAGAGAAAATGAAGCTACATATTACTAGTACCAACACTTTGATTTAGAATAAGGTTTTAAGGCAGTATTCAAGGGAGGTCTATGCTGAGCAAAATAGCTATGCTGAAAGACAAACAAAAATTTAAAAAAATAAAATAAATAATGAACACTATCTAAATCTATCAGTACTAGAATAAATGAGACAACTTACCTCCTTCAACAGGTGTCTCAGTTTTGTTTAAGGCTTTTAAACTAATTTCCAATGCCTCTTTTTCCTTGATAAGACCTTTGTATGCAGCAACCACATCTGAAAAATGCCATTAATAGACAATTTAGAATCACATATGGAATCAAGATGTATCATAATAGAACTAACTAACCTTGTCATTATCTGTTTGATAATAACTGTAAAAAAAATAGTTGGCCTAACTTAAGTCATATTTTATTAATCATTTACAATGAGTGATGTTCATCCATTTTAGAAAACAAACACCATGTGACAACTATTGAGTAAGTGATTAAAGGAAAAGTGATGCAATGTTGTATTAACAATTATATTAATAATCATTACAGCTGAACATTTAATACTTTTAGTATTAAAAACTCATTAAAGTCTCTTTCTAAGCTAGGTTGAGGTTGACTTCTAGTATAAGGAGGATGAAACTGGATGCCATATTTATTGAGACTGTCCCACCGCAATCTGTACGACAGTAGGTATACATATTAGTGGCTGCTGAGAAAACTATCAATTGTACAAGATGTAGCACATCCAAATATACAATTATAAATGGTCTACAATCCATCTTATTCCCACTATTATGTCTATCAACAATTCACATCATAAAAAAACAACTACATATTTTAATGGCCAGCAGCTGTTGATATTCTCGACTACATAGGTACAACTTGTTGGAATTTAACTTTAGTACAAAAAAAAATACATTTAACTTCGTTTTAGTCATATATTAATCACACATACCTCTTAACCGTCCTTCATATCGCTTGATTTGATCAGCTTGTTTGGTAATTGTTGATATCAACTCTTGTTTTGATAAAGATTCCATTTCGAGAAAAACTTTTACCACACTTTTAAACTAGTATTCGGAAAATACGTTGCTTGTTTCAGACTTCAAACTATTGTGAAAGATTTTTATACACGCACATAATTAAATTACCCAGGTTTGGTAATATATAAGCATCGTAAATTTACTTTACTTTCATAGTTTCGTGGTATTTGCTAAGATTTCTCGGATTGACTGACATTTTATGGCAATGAAGTTAAAATGTCATGTCAAACTGTCACTTCATTTTTTCATTCATTCCTATGAGCTGAGTTGCGCCATTTTTAATCTGGGGACTTGAACAAGATCAATATTTTAAGTTAATGTGCCTGGCGTATGTATTCAAATAGTAATAAATAAATTAAAGTTTAAAAAAAAAACTGGCGGATTAGTAGTAGCAGAAATAATCACAGTTGTTGCCAATAATTGTTTCTATTTAAGTGAACAATTCTCCCAAACTTGATAAGAACGCAAAAAGTGGATTGCTCAGGTACAGAACTTGTAGAACATAATAATACACAAAATTGGTTATTTCTGGACAAATTCTAACATTTCTAAAATTATATTCATTTAATTATAGTCTGTATTAGTAATTATTATGAACATGGGTATTACATAGGCGTTTATAATTTATTCAATTCAAATAAACTTTAGATTTAAATCTTATAGTATAATATGAGTATAATAAATTACTGATTACTTTTACCAATTTCTACGGCCATAGATATTCTAGTCGCGCACCCAAAACGAGTAGCTTACAAAAATCGAAATCCAGTACGCATGACCACGGCAACCATTTTGCGAAACCCAATATACACATTGTTGCTATAAATGTAGCGGTAGGCGCTATCGACGAATGTATTCGTCGTATCCTCCCGTAGGGGTCATTGACCTGCGATTTAAAAATGGGGTAGCATTCACCCTCTGTTCTAATTATTAATGTCTATGTTGTTATAAACGTAATGGTCAAACGTGGCACATAATTTTTATTCTGCGTATTATTCGTCCTCACAATGAATCTCCATTACTTATTTTATGTTACTGGTCATCGACTTTTATGCTTACGTAAATACTACGTTTCTAGTAAAAACTACTACGTTAGGTACCCATAGAACATATCTACTCATGAATCAGAGACTTTCAACACGGTTTCTATTAAGTAAATTGATATTTATTTTTTATTGTGGATTTACGACGCGATGAAAACCTGAGTTAGAATGGTTAGGTACCTACTTAGGTAAATAATTAAATGTATAGTTATTATTATTTTCTAGCACAGTAAATGCACGCAAAAGCGCTACGCTGTGATTTCCAACAAATCAAAATGAAATTGGTAGGTGCGTAATTAAGGTGCGAAATATAACAACTCACCTAGTCTTTTACTTACAAGGATTATCTCAAATCTAATTCATTGTCAAAATATACTTACTTATTCAGTAAAAACCCACAAGACTGCCGACCGCTTAATATTGATCGAATCTATGCAAATTATAACAAAATGTCCGCTGCTAAACATGGACTATTTCTATAGATTTCTGCGAATTGCAGACTTATACACAACAAATTATCCTCGTATAGGTTGCTAGGAAGCAATGCCCTCAACTAACCACGGCTCCTGTTAGCGCTGGTCGATATCCTATTATATAGAATCCGAGGCGTCTCGCTGTCTGTGGGGTGCGGATCGATGCGTGCGTAAGAACTTTACATCTTTTAATCATGGCGCCCAAAATGCTTTTGGCTCTCATATATCAGTTTTAGCATATTTTACGAGATTAATGACGTTTTCAAGCAGTAACTTTATAAATCTCGAGATTACATTTAAGAAACAAGCTTTATTCAGTTATTACGATCAAAATTATTATCATTTTTCGCATCTCTCGCAAATGGTGTAAGCCGACAGATGGTACGAGTAAGCTCGAAATGAAATGCTTTTTCTTTTAGTAATAAGTTATTATGGGGGATAAAGGGAGTCGTTTGAAATAAAACATTATTTATATGTATTATTGCTAAGGTCAATATTTAATTTCTATCAATATCCCCTACGTCAGATTACATTCGTTGACATTATTTCAAAAATTAAATGTAAGTAAGCCAAACACTTTTTCATACATTATCGGCGATTTGTACTCTGTCTTATAATTCTAGCTACATTCTAGGCCAAACCCTACAATACCCAAACCTGCCCAAAGTAAATACAAACAAAAAAAAACTAAACCAAATCATTAAACGTGGGATAAATAAACACTAAATAGAAAGATGTTAGTTTTATATAAATTAAACAGAAACTATTCTAAATAAATAAAATACCACAACTCAGAACACAAAATACTAAAGTTGAACAAAACGAATAAGTGGACAGGTGTGTACTGGCATTATTTTCGGTGGAGAAAGCAAGCGTATTTGTTTGAACCATTCAGGGACGACACAACATAGACTATTAGTAAATGTAAAATGGATTTTTGCTTATTCTATGCGCGAATGTTTGCAGGTTAGCAGTGGAAGCCTAAAGCGGCTCTAAAATTCAAGTTATAAGTGGGTTTGATTAACTTTGGCCTTTCCTTCCTGTCGATTTCCGACTCCGTATCAACCCTTTCTAATTTATCTTCAATTAAAAGTTAGACGCTTCGTAATACCACGAGTAGTGTTGGCTTGTACAATCGCGCACGAGTACTTACTGCACATCCACATCATAGCATATAACTCAGAGGTACATCTACCTTTGACTAGTTTTGATACACACCATTTAGTATTTTTATGTATTGTGTGCTTTATATGGGTATATTACTTATATTAAACCAAACACCACACCAACATAATTTTAAACCAAAATCCTAATCTACGTTTTAAATTAGAGAACACAGTTTCTTTAAATACTTAAGTATAGATACTTAAAGATTTAAATGTTGCGCAAAATTATAACTGACTAGTTTCGCGTATTTTAAGTACTTTAAATAAATAATTAATATTAATGAAACATTTATCCTTACCATAGAAATTAAAGAAAATACTTAATCAAAATGCATTATACAAGCCCCTCAATGTATCTGTGAATATCTCGCCACTGTTTTTCGCCCACTTTAATTATGATATGCATTTGTCTATAAATAATTTAACTATTACAGAAATTACTATAATGAATATCTGAAACGATACAAACAGTTGGATAAAGGTATAGTATTGAGTAGATTACCCAACTAATTTTGAACTTACACTACATTCAATATATTAATATAAACATCGAAATGAAATCTATAATTTCTATTACGATTATGACAATAAATTATGTTTACAATGAATTTTTAAGTTACTTAAATTTAATAATAAATAGTGATGATTATACAATCAAATTAGAGAGACAATATCAAGATGTGAAAGTCAAACATCATGGATTTTGCTTTGTGCAAGTGCATGCAAATCTTCATGAGAAAATTGCAAAGATGTCAATATTTTTGTATTATTAATGCACAGAAATGTATTCCAATTCATAATTATCAATTTGACTTTCACCATATACAATCACTATAATAGTTATGTGCCCAATGTGATACATGAAGGTATCCAAGTCATAATAAAATGTTGATCAATAACTAATTTAGTTGTAATGTCATGGTCTTATACATATACATAATTCTAAAGAGATTATCATATCAGATTTCAATGGAGAATTTATGAATGGAGTCAAATTATACATAAGTAATAAAAATTATATTTATGATCCTAATTATAATTGTTCTATAAAATGTATCCACCTTACTTATGACTTTGTGCACAATTCAAGCTCCAGAATTATATTATTATCGATAATTATTATAATAATGGGGCCATCCTTATTTTATCAACATGAATGGAAGTATAGTTTTAGTCATATTTTCACTTACAAACATCATTTTCTATATCAGTCAATGCATTTCTGACATCTTTGGTAATAATTATACAATGAACATTTTGTTTACACAATAATATAAGTATACTATGTTTTATTATTGCAACTATTTTTCAAAAGAAAAAATAATAATAGTTGTTGGTACAATAAAAATTGCACTGCATTTAATATACATATTATAATAAAATATTTTTTTATTTATTTTTACTTACAGTAAAAAGTTTAATATTGCACTGTCAATCGTTAAACATATAATTATTGCCTGAATTACGGTTATATTAGAATCTTGTTGGCATCTTTATCCTATTATAATACCAGAATGCTACAGGTAAGTCTTATAAAGACGTTCACACCGATGGACATAAGTTTATGTATTAACAGTAGTTTGAGTTAGGAAAAAGCATGCAGCCAACTATTTATAAATGTATGTATGTCATTGTTCTCGAATTTAATTTTATATATATCTGACTAAGCGTCTGACTTATAACTGATTTATAATTCAGTTGTCAGGTATGCTAAGCCACTTAACTATTAGAAAAAGTTAATTACTTAAAGTACTGCATTACTTGTTACTAACTCTTATCTTAGGACATGAAGGTATTTCACTAGACAGGTATTTCATGGAATTTGTTAATTAAAATTAGGTCAATTTTGTAGAATACTTGGTGTATATGTCAGTCATTTAAAATTTTGTCTAGGTATTATTGTGATGATTTTATTTTGTACTTATAATGTATGAATGTCGGTCCAAACTGACATCATGTCATGATTTGAATAACATTTCTTCCATATTTCACACAGTACTATTAGTCAAACTTCAAACCATGACAAAGTAATGATCAACATTTTTGCATTAGCTACAATTTATTGACTAGATTCTGGATAGTTTAAGATTTACTCTTGTTCGTTTTGAAGCTGACCTGGAGTACCTGGCCATTCAGCGAGTATCCATTCAAGGATTGGATGGCAACAACAGCCTCATCGTAATTAGTCATTGTGACAAAGCCATAGCCCTTGCATTTGTTGGTTGTGGGATCTCTAATTATTTTCACACTCTGGACGGCACCAAATGGGCCAAAGAGCTGCCACAGTACACTCTCTTCTGTATCAGCTCCAATGTTATAGACAAAGATGCACCAACCTGAGCCTCCAATAGCATTGCCTTGTATGAGCGGGTCGGCCAAAGGAGAAAATCTCTGAAGACCTTTGTTAATGGCAAGCAGAGCTTTACCAGCTGGACCAACAAAACGACGAGCAGCTGCCGGAGCGAGGTAGGCAGCCAAAGGCGCGAGGGCCTTGTTCTGGTTGCTTGGGTTGTTGGCACACTTGACTGTGATGGGGCCTGTGCCACCTGGTGGTATGGTGCCATTCAACTCACGTATCGCGTTCTCGGCCTCGTGTCGCTGGTCGTAGCGGATGAACGCCACGCCTCTGGAGGGGCCCACGATGGTCGGCTCGTCGCCGCCCACTTGCAGTAAATGGCCGACATTCACATTCTCATGGAGTATGCGGGAGCTGATGATGGTTCCGTACGGACTGAAGAGCTTCTCCAACTCTTGCTGCGTCATGTGCTTCGGAAGACCCGACACGTAGAGATTGGCGCCTTTAATCGCGTCGGAACTAGGGCGTGCGTACGATACCTTAATAATCTTGTTCTGCAGCCTCAGGCCATTGAGCGTGTTCACGGCCTTCTCGGCATCCTCCGCCTTGTGGTAGTTCACGAACGCGTACCCTAAACTCTGCCCGTTGAGAATGTGGTCGGGAAATACTGTCACTTTGTCTCTAATAAGCTTGCAACTTTCTACTTCGCCGACACTCGAGAATAACGATCTAATCTCCTCCTGTGTCATCGTTTGAGGCAAATAGTTGATAATAAGGTTGGTCTTAGACTCATTATTGCAAGGTTGGACCTTGCTACCATTTTGCGTGGGCTGGTTCACGTTTACGCCGTCGAGCGTATTTGCCATCATTTTTACTATTTCTATGTTTACACCAAATTAGGTGAAATGTCACAGGATCTGTGATCTATTACAAAAAATGTAGAACGGGTGAGTTATAACATAGATCCACGTTCTTCACTAGTTATAACAACACCACTTCGCGTTGGTTGAAAGCATATGCAAGGGAAGAAAATCAATAAGATGCTGTTCACTTTTGTACTTATCCTGTTTTGGTGGTACGGCGCCGAGTCCGTTGAATCAAAATATAACGAGGAACACAAATAAACTCTAGTTTATTAGATCTTATGGAGAATACGAAAGAAAAGTGAAAAGGAAATCAACCAAAAATCTATGCGACTTGCGACCTATTCTCGTAAATTCATTTCTTTCACTTCACTTTCTTTTTAAAATGTTGCCAGACTGTGAATTGGACTACCTCGACTACATCCTATGCTATCGGAAGACTCGAATTTCCCCAGCATTTGTGTAAAATATAAACAGGGGAGAATATAATGGTAAAAGATATGAATATTTTTTTGATTAGGTGACATATTATGTATAAAAAGTTATTGAAAAACTTAATAATGAATAAAATATGTGACATTAATTTATATACTGTAGTATTTATTTATTCGTTCATAATACGGTGATTTCATAATTATAAAAAATAGTAAAAAAAAGATATATTTCATGATTTATGTATAATCAGAATAATTATACAACATTATATGGAAATATGATACGAATTACTTTGAGTGATAAATGAGGGTTACACATATTTTTTTCCTACTTTAAAGTAAAAAGCTTCTTTAAATTAAACACGAAAACTTTAAAGTCATACTTTGATAGGCTATATTCTACAGTCTGTAATTACATCCATTATATGGATATAATTATTTCCACTATAAAAAAATGTCTGACCCCACCCCTAAACGAGATTTCGCCGATGTAGTGGTATATTTTTAAGGCTTGGTACACTTCATCAATGGTGCCAACCGGCGCAAAGAAACGTGTAGCCAATATGAAAACCAATAAGAAAAAGCATTTATGAGTATAGCTAAAGATTTAGTTAAATGCATAAAGAACTAAATTATTCAATAGTATAGAAGAAAATTATAATTAGGTGTAAATATATAGTGCCGGATTTGTTACGTGCATAATAGTACTAAAATCTGTGATAAATTGAAACAATTTTAAAACGATGAACTGTGGCGCCATCTTTTGTATTATTTTGGAAGAGCAGCAAAAATTTTGACGATGTGCCAAATCTTGCAAGATCAAATTCCTAATAATCAGTAGAGTACGGATTTGCTACACATTTAATGATATTAACTGTTTCAGAGATTTCATTATTAGCTACTTAAGCATATTTTGTCTAAATATTTAGATAATCTAATTTAATTTAATAGAAATATGAGACAAATAAAATAAACAGATTTATTAAAAGTAAAATACTTACCTCTATGTAGTGGATTTCTCTAACTTAAAGGATTTTTTTAACCCTCACTACTTATTCTTTGAAATATATTCGATACCTACATTGGTATATAGGAAGGTTTGTTTTTACTCAGGAAGACGGTAGTGGGATAAGACTATTCTGTAGAACAGTCTTAAATGATATTTTACAGCAGACAGATTACAATAAATTATTAAAAAATGATTTGATGCCAATTTCTAACATAAGTAGCAATCCCGCCGCTAAGGTCTTAGGATAACCCGTAAAAGTCGTAATATTAGCAGAGATATGACAGTCGATCAAGTCGGGTGTTGAAAGCAATTAAAACAGTGATCAATAAAACAAATTGTTCTGGTGTTCTCATGTCATAACAGCTGTGTAAAACAAAGGCAAGCACCACGAACGGATGTGTGGTGCACAATGGAACCAATCTGACTCACCGTTGCCGAGTGACGGGTTTCTATAATTTCGAATGGTTTAAGTAAAGAGATGGGAGCGAGGTACATTTCTAAAAAAAAAATGCTGGTTTGAGTGGAATCTGTCCTAACTTGTGTTGAAACAGTTTTGTTTGAAAACTTGATAAGGTGTACATACAATAATTTAAGACTCATAAATGACCCATTAAGAAACAGATTGGCCCAACTCATCTCGCGGGATAGAGTCTATCGGGAATCGGGATGAGTTAACTATAGCCAGCCAAAAATAATGCGAGCGCACCCGAAAATATAGATTTTGCCGTGTCTTTCGCTCAAAGCAACAACAAACAGCGAGAGTTATAATAATGTCAATAAAATTTGCTATCGGTTCTCGATTGATTTTGCAAGTATTTAGGTATTAAGATTTATTTTGTAAAGATAGAGGAATTGTAGTAATAAGTGATAATTAAAATGTAATTGACACGCAACATTGTTGCAAAGATTAGATATTTTTATCTATGGATAAGTAGCTAGATAAAAATGATTGACACACATTGTAATGTATGATTTTTCGCCACTGATTGCATTTGGCAATAATGTGTGCAATATTAAGTATTGCACACTTTAAATAGAAAATGTTTCTTATTTTGTTAGTATATCAAATTAACTCGAGTAAGTTACCAGGTACAGATTAATCTACATAATTAGTATCATTCAAGTAGGTACGGATTAGAATTACATTAAAAAAACCGGGCAAAATGCAATTGGCACTAAGGGCGGGACATAAACAAAAAAAAAAGATTTTGGCCATAACCACCAAAAAGTAAAACAACTTTCGAGGTCAGTTCCTTTTTTAATATTTCTTTCTACAAAGAAGGTAAGTTTCGTATTCATTTCGTTCTCGTTTTAAAATCGTTTCATAATATTCTGTCGCATGTATTGACCACGTGGCCGAAACCAGTTTGGGTAACGCGTCGGGTCAATGCGCTCCCAAAGCGGGGTTGAAAAGAAGGGTGATCTATGATATTTGAATCACGCGTGCCATGTGTTTTGACAGTTGCATAAAAAAACAAATGCATTATTATTACAAACTCACAAGTAATTCTCGTGCTTGGTTTTATAGGTAAGTTACTGATAAATGACATAAAAAATAATTAAGCAGATATTATTTATATTATTATGTTTTCAATAGAATAAAATAGCCTTTATTAAAACCTACTCAATGGTATATTTTTAAATGATATTGTGGTTAGCTAAGTGTTTTTGTGCGAAAATTTCTCTTTGGAATGAGGCAGGATAATTTTTTATAGCATTTTAAATTATTTCTGTAGTGGTTTCATGTTAACAAAGCAAGTAAAGATTAATAATTTTAAACTTAAATAAAAAATAATTAAATTTAAATTAATAAATCACTTCTAATTATTCCGCTTATCACTCGCGCCAAATTTAGGATATGTACTAACGTTTCGGTGCGTTCGGTACACTTGTACTCAAAACGGACGCTTGCAAAACATACGGGCGGGTTCTAACAACTTTGCGTGTAGCGATTACATGAAAACGAAACGGACCAAAACTGTACGCGTTTGCTGCGAACATTCTAATATTCAGATGGGTATTGTGAACTGTGGTACTACGAAAACGTGGGAGAATGTAATTTGATAAAAAAGAGAATTGAATTATTTATGTCCCTAGTGGAAATTATTTTGACAGCAATTTTGAGAGACGAGTAGGTACCTATGTCATTAAAAGCTTAGTTTCTCCTTATATCATGTATGGGTTGTCTGATAAGCACTTATGGCTGTCTTTCTTGGAATCACTGTTTTTCTGTGATCTGGCCAGTTCTTATTAGATTGTCCGCTGGGCATTCCAATAAGAATTTACCCGATGTATGTACCTTTAGGTATTCGACTTTTCCATTACAAATAATGTGGGTTATTAGGTTATAACAAACAAGTAGGTAATTCTAACAACGCAACCATGTAAACAATGCTAATAAATATTTCACATCGTTGAGGAAAAACAGAGCAGCAATTTATTTACTTATTCAGGAAGCTCTGCAAATAGCTCATGATAAGAAAAACAAAATGGAACTGCTTGAAAAAGGACCACCTTTTGTCTTAGTAGGTACACATAAAGACCAAGAACCTCTCCTCTATCTCTTTCTAACTTCTATCTGATAGAGGAAGAGAGAAAGAGAGATCGATGGACAGTGTGAAAGATGATATTATTAGAAGAAAGTTGGTAGTGAATGTGCTCAGATGACCAGTATTAGGGATGAATGCAACTTAACTGATTTCAAATGACTGCGAATAGGGCAGTGAGAAGAGAAAGTAAAGCCTTAGGTCACTTAGTATAACCTTAAGTATAGCTGCACATAGAAATGAGTTATTCACTGAATAAATATTAAACTAACCTATATTTTATTTTTTCACCCTGAGAAAGGCATCGGGGTGTGCCGAACTCTTACCGGGCACCAACTAAATCTATTGGAATGCTTTTCCGTTCGATATTATCTAATGCTAACGTTTTCGCAGACTTTGCGGACTTCATCAATTCCCTTTCCATAAAATGAACACAAATATTTATACGTAACAGTACCTAATCTAATTTGCAAATCTAACAATTTCAAAGCCCTATCATTGTTATCTACAACTTCTACCACGAGTAGCAAGCTTAACGTTTACTTAAACCCTCATTTACATCAAGAATACAGGTTTATTCGGATCCCGATTCTACAATTCCGATAAGTCAAATTAATATTCTATAACGCCCACAACTGTTCAAATATGATTTTTCCAATAATCATGAAGTCGATGTCTGAAGGTTAAAACATCCTAGCAAATGCAGACGTATCTTATTATGCAAATCAAAATTGGGTTCAATATTTAATAGAAAATAGATGGTAAAATATTGAAAAATAAATAATCTTTCTTCCTTTATAAAAAACGACTGCTACAGTAACGAATTTAAGGCTTGTGTTTTACCGACATTAAATTCACATGCATAAAGATTCCCAAAATGCAAGTTATGTACCTAGTATAGTTTGGGGTGTTGGATCTAGTCTAGCTGCCATACTTCTAAATTCTCTATTTTCGACAAAAAGTGTCGGAAATAACGAAATTATAAAATTGAAATTTAAAGTTGTACTCATCAACTGGGTTGCTATGAAGCATTAAATAAAATTTCGTATTCCTCGTGAAGTGTGGTCAAATGAGTCATAAATTCAATTGAAAAGGTATTGTGGTTATTTGAACATATTATCCGTCCTCATTATTGACAAAACAAATAATATGCAATTTAGGTCAATGTCTTCGATGTAATACAGGCTGTTTTTACGGAAACCATTTGCACAAATTATGTAGAAAAGGAACTATTTTACCTGTCCATATAATGTTCTGGTTTAGCTATTTAGTTGTTGCAACAGTCGCCAGTCGCCTAGTTACAGCGACCCGGCTTGCAATTTGCGGTTAACAACCGCACTGCATGGCAAGGGAAAGTGCTACAATTTTTATAGACAATGACTATACTATATTAGGAATCGTAAACGACTAATCTTTTGCGAATATTGTTTACCTAATGTTTTTTTATTTTGCTATTGTTATTTAAATGGTGTAAGTAGACTTCTTAAAAGAGTACGTAGACGTCTGATAGGGTAGAATGGAAGAAAAAAAATTATTGTGTTGACCCCAAGTAAAATAAGATGAGGGCTAATCAGGAAGCCTGCGTCTTAGTCTCAAAGTAATATTTTTGTAATTGTTGAAACATGGCAGTACACTACATGGCATTGAGCAGCATCTACTTTCTACAACTTCATTAAGTGGCAGGCCCTCAGGCATACCTAGAATGAAAACCTGGCATTCCTAAACATAAGGATACAAGACGAAGTCTCTAAGGTCTAAAAAAGCTACTAAGAAAAAACCCCATAGTAACATTATTGTGGTTAGTACAACATGCGACTTTTCCACTATATAGTCTGATTCTTCGTACTCGTCATAGATCGAATAGTTCTGCTCTATTAAGTATTACACAAAGATATCCATTTTCTTATAAAAAACTAAGTAGCAATTAATCAAGGTTTTCCAGTTTTTATTGTTTCTTACACAATACACGCTGTTGTGAATGACTGATTAATGGACGGATTGTGAGAATAGTCTTTTTATTTTCAAACGCGCTCTCTTTTTAATTAGTGAAAGATAAAGTTACTTAACTCCTCGTGGTCTTCAATTGTTTTGTTTTTGACTACTCTGGCTTCTCCGCGAGCTATGGCGATTCAATTGTTATTTGCGAGGTAACACTTGACACAACTTACTTTTAAAGATTCGTTGTTAGCAGCAGATCAACGCGGACACAATCTGCACACATGCTTTGACAGCTCCACCAGAATGCCTCCAAACATCCACAGAGACATCAATTGTTCCATCCATTCAAAAAACCTTTCATTCACTATCATCTCTACCTTCCTGAATAAAACAAACGATTCAACAATTATGTTATGCCTATCCTGCAGCCGGTGGATCAACTGAACAAAGGCAAAGGTTGTGCAACAAACTAAGTGCATTCAGTGCGAGCGCACTGAGGTTTGTTAACTGTGGTGACTGTGACTCAGAGGGCCGATCACCTTTGTACCTCGGGCCTGATTTTCCACCTTTAACTATGTGAGGGTCAAGTATAATAGTAGTAGGTATATCTTGTTTGTTATGTTGTGTTTTTACCTGTTTTATGTGTACATAAATTATTAAATAAAACATCCTGTTTAGACATAATATGTCAAAGGTAAATAAATTCAATGAGTAGTGAGTTCTGTCTTGTAGAAAACTTATTTAAGTTATGTAGAAAAAAATAAAAAGAAATACGGAATTTATTCAGCATCAGCGTCTACAGCCCATTGTAGTCCACTGTTGGACATAGACCTCTCTAATTACACGCCACTTCGATCTAATTTCGGCTTCACGTATCCAGTTTCGCCAGGCGCAAAAGTCAATTATTATTAATGTAATAATACTCTGTATAATAGAGTATAGCTTATACACGTGTAAGTCAAAACGTATTTACGTTATACCAATAGTCTTTCCCAAAAAGGGATTGAATAGGAGGCCCGATCAATAGAAAACAATGGGTCATGTACTAACCAACTAAAATGGGATAATGACTCGCCTACCCCTTTGGCCACGAGGGTATAGATGTAGAGTTTATATCTACAGTCTTTACCTTTTCCTAATTACTATTTGTTTGATTTCTGCTACTGCTATTAATTCTATCCCCTGCAAAAGGCTAGTTAACATTAGAACTCTTTTGCAATGCCCGTGTCTGTATATGCATCAAACATGGTCTTACACCTGATTTATGATTGAGCAGGAACATCCTACCACCAGTTGTATTTGTGAGATGTCGCACAACGTAGCAAAGAGCTTCTTCTTTTTTTTCTGCACCCATCTTTGTTAAGACGAGGGTAGATGCCCAGGCCTTAATACTACACTGAAATGCTACCAACTTTTCTTGTAGGTACTCAAATTAACCGAATATTGTTTGATAATCTTGGGTAGTAGATTGTTTATACAAGGTAACCGTTGTAAAGCGATGATTAATGCGCAGTTATCCAAACAATATCATTAAACCGTAATCCAGTAGTTATAAACAATGCTGTTGCGTACACTCATACTTTGAGGCATGCAGGCAAGATTTATAGTAATTTATAATGTGTCCGTAATAACTCAGAAACATTAAGCAAGAAATTAATCCTGGCAGTTATCTCGCGTTTATTATAAAACAATGTTTCTGTGATCGGCATTTGTCTTCACTGCCTAATATAAAACGAAGTTGCTGTCACTATCTGTCTGTAACTGTAAATCTTTAAAACTGCAACGGATTTTAATGTTTTTTTAAAAGATAGAGTGATTCAAGATGATAGTTTTGTATGTATAATACATCAGTATTTCATCCCTGCGAAGCTGGGACGGGTCGCTAGTTACTACATAACGATTTCTTGTTTCATTGAATTAGTTTATAATTTAAAGAATTATTACATATTTTTTTGACACAAACTGTAGTGTAATTTTGCCAAACGTCTTATGCTTCAGTAAAAACATTGTGACTAATACTGCACTTTGAACTGTATTTTTTGCTTCTTAATGTCCGTTTTCCTATTTCCGAGAAAAAATAAAACGAAACAATGCTCACAAATCCATTTTAAGTGGTTCAAGAGTTTTTGGTTTGTACTTATACAAAATAAAGCCTCATGAAGTACGTACGTATATTTTCAAATATCTTGTCTCCCCTGCGACACGTGACAAAGTCAGTGAATTACAATCAAAGTAGGTACCCAACACCTAAGCCACGTAGAAACAAATTTAATATCACAGTTTCTGTTCCAACCGTCGGTCTCTAGTCCACACCGCAGCTTGTAGTTATTAAACAAAAGTGCGTCGACTGTGAGTGCGTTGAGTGCGCGCGCACCGACAGTCAAGCACCGTTGTACCGAACTAAGGTTCGTTTACAATACGACATAAAACCAAATATTCATAAGCAATTTCGAGCGGGGTTAATATTTTAAGGCTGATTTTTTTTTAAGAAAAGTAAGCAGATGTTATAGACAGAACATTTTCAAGTTATGTCACGTTTGCGCAGTAATACTAAATCATTGCACGAGGAATATGGGACTCTCAACTTTTCACACTTCAGCTCAGTAGACAATTATAGAGGCACTAACACTTACCATTTCTTTATGTTTAAGCTGTTCGATCCGCATAAAATTGCTAATAGTAATTAGCTACAAGTTTTATCCACAAGACTTACTGATGTGAGATGTGATTTCCATATATTTGTATGTGTGTAAAATTGATTTGTGGCATTGTTACTAGTTGCGTCCTAGTTTGTATTTCGATTTACATAACCCATACTTAGTTCAACTTAGAAACTTACATTGTAATACACCAAGCGTCTAATATCTCAGTGTAATTGTAGTATCGACGGTGGAACCTTCTTTAATGATAGCTCAGTAAGGCCCGCCCACGACAGTCAACGTAATTACCATTAGTAGGCTGTTATAACTGGCTTATGACACGAGAATGACGTAGGTTATAAGTTTTTATAACGAGAGATCGTGGCAATTTAGTTGGTACCCGGAGGGACGGGTAACACGATGGCTTTATCTGTTTCCTTGCGATGTCATTTTACGTTCATCTCTATATTCCCCAAGCAGAAAAACAGTGAAGATTTTTGCAGACGAAAGAGAGCAATATTAGTAGTTAGCTACTAGCTGTTGCCCGCGCCTTCGTTCGCGAAAAAACAAATGAAAAACAGATGTTGGCCGATTTTCAGTCCTACGGAATGCATGTACAAAATTTCAAAAACGTCGGTCCAGTCGTTTCGGAGGAGTATGGTAACTATAATAACATTGTGACACGGGAATGTTGTAAGTATATAAGATATACGATTATTTAAGTAAAATAGTGTATAGATAACACCTACTTCTCTAAATGTGTGGGTTCTGCATTTAGTTCCCAGTTAGCAGCTTGTTTATCTCCCAGATTGGATAAAAATGGAACGAAATATTCCACGTTACTGTACGTTTCCCAGCAAAAGTTCCGTTACATAAGATTAAAATCCCTTAGGAAATATGAGTGTGGGTGTGACCGTTGCCTTCAGGGGACAAATGTTAATGTAATATACGTAATAGGTATTAATGAATTGTCACCGCAATTCCAACCGTTTCGCATCGGTAACGTTACTGCCCTTCGAAGCTTGACTTAGGTAATTATTATCTCTCTAGAAGTACCATTGCAAGAACAAGTAAGTTATTGTTGAAGTATACTTGCAATGATATATGGGGTTTTGTGGCACCTTTATAAGTCAGGCGCTTGAGAGTTATTAGTTAGCGCAAAATTCGACGTTTAGAATAATTTATTCATTTATTTATTTTAAACACACACACTATCTATCACAGGCACACCTAATACAATAGTGGTTTGCAAACACACACAAGGTAATTTAAAAATAACTTACGACTACTATTAGAACACAAAGCTTAAATTACTTGTAAAATACAATCAAACAACTTACACACATAATACTTGTTCTTGTCTGATTTGAAGTGTATAAATAAAAAAATCCTTATTTATCGTATACGATTGTCATGTAATAAATTGTAGTAAGAACATTGTCACTATAACATTTTATATTAAGCAATAAAAAACAAACATAAGGAAAAAAAACGAGAATCAAAGGTCAATTGTTGCTCAATCCTCATAGATACTAATTAAAATAAACAATTGTCACATTCCGTTAAAACTGGAAAATAACACCAACATATGGAAAACGTTGCTAAGCCGAGTTGAGTACATTTTAAGTGCACACGCACCGAAGGGCGGACGGACTGGTCGACGGTTGCGTGATAATTGAATCATAGTTATAAATGCCGGTAATCTTTTAAAATGACTAACTATATCCTGGCTGATAGCAAAAACCCTGACATAGTTGATTGTTATGTTAGATGGAAACTAAACTACAGCTGCAAACGATCTGTTATACTCAGAATGTTAGATGAAACAAGAGTTGAATCATGTAACTGTTAAATATTGTGACTTGTATATATTAGTCACATACATTTTAGAAGAAGTCCAGGCTTGGCATTTTATTTACAGACCTCGTATTTATGTTATGGTTCTCTTGGTGAAATTTTATAGGGTGCGGCGTATAGATTATCTCCTGATATTTGGTTCAGTGGCTAAATATAAGCAGTTCAAGTTCACTAAGGCATAGAAAATACATTATAATCGTGAAATAGGCTGAGAACGCTAACATACATCCTTAATTAAATTACATAATTCGCAGGGCATAATGTTGTGCTCCGCTTGTAACTTCTCACATAATGGAGGAAATTAGAATTCGGTGCACGATTCTTAAGTACACAAGGAATACTAAATACTAATTTAGCGATACCCCAAAACACTGGCTGAATAGACTGCAAAAAGGAGGCTGAATATACCTAAAAAAGAAAATTACGAATTAGCAGAATATAAAAAGTAAAAACAAATAAAATGCCGGCTGGTAATAACGACACGAATAAAATTCAATTTTAATAAATGCCTTATAATGGTAGGCTGGATAAAAAACTCATAACAAAGGAACGACGCGTCATATTTGACGCATGCGCGCTGAACCTGCGTACGGTGTACAACGCCATTCATTGCTCAATACTATCAGCCCGCTGAATCTCACTGACACAGATTTTGTATAGTAATCGTATTATAATAAGCTTTTATAAGCAAAAGATTAGGTTATTACTATCGTTGAAAACATTTTTCTTAAGTTAAAATGTACCCAAACGAATTGATTTGTGATTTAGAACTATTTACGTGCGTTTAAACGTCGAAAATAGAATCAATAAATGCTTAAATAAGTTTGAATAGAGAACATTTTTTTTTATTTTTATGTTACTTGTTTTAAAAATCACATTTGATATTTTCGTGAATATAACTTATACAATTTAAATATCAATAGTAGATAATAAATATAATAATATAATATAATTTCTTATAATAATAAGAAAAAACAATATGTCTGCGATAAATTGCACGAGTTCCTGTTCTGATAAACAAAACTGGTTTTAGTTTGTCAAAGCTCATCTCAATAAAAGCTGTCTGTTTAAGCCGAGTGCGTTGAGTGCACGAGCACTGAACCGGCCGTTTACCTTGCACTCAATTATGGTAACGGTATACATTTTAGAGAGGGAGCGAAGATTAACTGTGGGAATATTCGGTATTCGGCCTTATTCGTGTTTACGGCTTGGAACTTTGATGTTAGTAACAACTGTAGCAAGTTAACAAATAACTCGTGATTCTATTGTTCTATTAAAACATGTTTAGATAAAATGCGTTTTTTTTAACTAAAAATTAATAAAAATATATGTATAATTAGAAATAAAAATACATGTAAATGGCATTAAGTACAGTGCGAAGAAGTATTGTATTCACCACACTCCCTCTCTTCGACAGTTCCTGATTCCTACCTTTTATTCCTATCATCATCAGAATATTGTAATGTTATGTGCTTCTCGTGTATTTTGTATTACGTTGCATCAACATTTCTTTAAAATATTGAATTTGGTTCAACAAAAGCCGAATAGTCAAAGCCACAGCACAACTCTAGTCAGAGGATTAATATACGCAACATGTTAATCGCATGTGCGGTTTAATTAACCCTTATTAAAAGGTTCTGCGTATGGCGTATTGCGACCAATCTGTTGTAGTTAAAGTAATGAGTTAAATTATGTTTATGTGTCCTTGTTAACCAGTCCATTCCAGCATTTGGTAATGTGTGATTTATTTACTTTGATATGTAGAAATATAGCTCGAAGTTATCAAAAGGTCGTCTAAGAAGGTTTTTATTATATTTTGTTTCTTTTGACATTGTTTTTGAATAAATAATTTCGGAAACGCTGTCTATAAATTACGTTAATTATTTACCGAATAATAGATCAATAAACTTAAAATATGACAGCCAAGCAATTTTAAAAATAAATACTTTTCAAAGCGTCTTCAATTCCGATACGGTTGCCGTTCCAATTTGTTCTGATCACTGATTTCACAATCCATTTTTTTAAATGCCTAAAATCGAATAAAAATACTCATTAATAAAAAAAAGCAACAAGTCGCCGAGTGCATTGAGTGCATTAAGTGCATGCGTACTAAACCGGCCGATTACCTTTGTACTCAATATTCGTAGTCACGGTACGGTGACTATGATTACACAATAAAACGAGACCGGATTGTTGGTGTATTTTATAACCGATTTTTTTATATGAAATTATTGTTTTTTTTTTAATAATTAACGACAATACCAGAGTCATTTTGTTGTTTTGCATTTGATAATTTAAATGTTATCAGACCAGCAGCGATTTATAAAAAAAAAACATGCTTACTTTGGCCCAATTATTTTTAAAAGCTTCTCCAGCCCTAAGGCTTTTAATGCTTGTGTCGCGTGGGGTTTCACAAAAATTCAATTCACACGCACAAAGATACCCAGGCTCAGAACAAGCATCTATGGATCGCACAAATGCTTGTCCTACGCGGGGATCGAACCCGCGACACGTCGCGCACATCGGTTATTGGCGTAGTGACCGTTACCACTCGGCTATCCGTGCACTTGATTTATGATTTATCTTTCTAGCAAACTGGTAAATACGATGTAATTGTCCATGGTTTACCTTTTTAAAAATCCTCGATGATTAAAACATAACGGTCATCTATTATATTTCAAATTAAATGAATACCTATTGTACTTACTTACGTAGTTTACAGAACAACGACCTTTTAACTAGTCCTAACATAAAGTATGATTCTAATTGAAATAACTAGCATTTACCGTGGATCGTCAAAATATTTAATAACTTCCTTCGCTTGTATTCAATTACGTAAGTTTAACTATTTTTAGTTTACATAACTGTAACTCTTAATTGCAGATAACATTGTTATAAGATTAATTTTATACATTATGCTTTGTGCCGTTTGTTCTCTTCGTGGCCAGTAATATTTTAGAATTTTAATTACATCGTAAATTTTGTAATAAAACCTTATGATGAAAATATTCGCCCAGTGTTACAAAATTTACGACAGTCCTACTATACACGTGTAACGGAAATAACGCACATCCACAGACACCCCAAAAAGAATATCCTTTTTTATCCACAATTAATGTATTGAAACATTTTTATCTTTTTTTTTTTATTACATATTGTCAGAATAATTTGTACAAATAATTGGCAAAACGCGTGGGCGCCCTATTGCTCAATACGTTACGCGCGCACACAGACGCACAAAAGTGGAGGTCTCGCAGCCCGCGCGGCTTCTCCAATACCTACTATCATAAGTTCATAAAATCATAACATACGAAAAGTAAAACCCTTAAAACCAATTTGAAAACCTAAAGAGATTATCTACATTCTTATGTACGTAGATACTATGACGTCTTTGCATAAAATTGTTTATGTTTATTATTAGAATTGTTTAGTATGAATGATTTTAATAACCGTAAGTTATTGTTATTGAAATGCTGATAGAGATGAACTTGATAGGTACCTAAACAAAGGCGGCGTGTTTAAAAGATATTAATCATAATAATTAAACAATGAGAAACTTACATGTTTAAAATTAATCGGCACTCATACGACGGCGTCCTGTTTTTAAAACACTTTCAAAATGTCCACCACCTTGTTCTATGCACTTAAAAGCTCGTTTACGCAATTGTTGTCGCAATTCACTTACACTAGAATGTCCCTTTTCACTGTTTCAAAAGCAGCCACTATCCTATCTTTAAGGTCCTCGGCACTTGTTGATTCGTCACAATACACTAGGTCTTTTACACGTGTCTAGGTCAACACTCGTGCCGTGCCTATCATTAAATGTTCTACACGCTAATGCTACGTTATCACCACACCGTGCTAGAGTCCTCACCATCACGGTGTACTGTACGTTAGTATACCGGAAAGACATCGTGCGCGAAAGTTTTGTTTTGACAAATAATGACAAACATTCACTGATAACGATCGGCCGATGACTAATGCGAGGAAGCGCGAGCCACGCGGGCGCCGCCGCGCCGGCGCCGCGCTCGGCTGTCTCGCTCTTTCCTATTGTATTACGTATTTCGGCGGTCCTTTTTATGTATCTTTGTTAGTGTTTGAAAGTGTGAACTTGTGTGTGTGTTTGAAAGTGTGAACCGCTGTGAATTGCTAAAGCCTTATTGCATCGACTTAAGGCTTATTTTCGTTTACTTCGAGTGCTTTATGAAAATAGTGTCTACAATTTAATTATTTCTAAATAATTTTTTGGTAAAAAAAAATATTTATTTTTATTAATGAAATGGATTCTGTTATCGATTCTGAACAAAGTAGTTTCAGGATGTGCGTTAATTATGTTACACGGTGTATATACCTATTAGTAAGGTATATTTCGTAAGTCACCAATATGTTTTTAATTATTACAAATTTGTTTTTCTTTAACGCATTTATAAGGAACCTTCAATGTTACGAGTCCTATTTTTTCCTACCTCATTTTATACATATTTAGTAGGTAAGTTGGGTAACGTTAAGATTTCAGCGTGTAACGGCTCGCCTTCCGTCTGGGTTCCGGTATCCTTACGGTTTAGGCTTTTCCTGTTTTCTTATCTGACTAACCGGAATGAAAAGGTATTTTTACCTGAAATGTTTAAAATATTTTTGTAGTTACGATAAAATGAAATGTGTATTTATTGTGCGTAGTTAGATGTTAGACTGAATGATTGTTGAGGGTTTGTTAAACAGCTGTCAAAATAGGTTAAGAATTATAGAGATGTTTACAGCTTTATTGAACAGATTCGTGCTTGGTTACGTATTATATCATCATCATCTTCCTGCCCTTATCCCATTTCACTTGGGGTCGGCGCAACACGTCTTCTAGACATGTAGCTTAAAGATTTGGCTATGGTTGATTTGGTTACGTATTATATGTAGCTATATTTTTTTTTTTCGATATATGCCCCGAAAAACTACTTATATCAACATAATTAATACCAATAAATACCACACAGAGGTCCTAGTGCACTGTCACGCTTCCACCACTAATATTACTTTAAGATCTGTTGGTAGGCTGGCGTAAGGAGTATCACATACTTGTCCCATCAAAACCAGATACGATGGAGTTTCTACTAGAGTCATTATTTATAGATTAGTACGTTATACTCAGAACTCTGTAATTTCTTTCCTACGGACAGAATATTACGCAAAAAAAACTCAACATTGTACATGTTATTGATGTATACTAATATAGCTATATGTGTTTAATATATTGGCACTATGTTGTTGGTTTAAATCTCAGTGTTAATGTGAATTTATTCTTATATGTAAATGAACAAGCAATAAATAAGAGAATGTAATAATATTATTTGAAAGTAAGTTCAACTTTAACGTAATAATATTTCAACGCAGCATAATATATAAAAGCAGTCTATTGCTAAAAATAAATTAAAAATATTTTACCAAAGACTCCATTCAATTCACACAATTCTTACTTTATAAATGCGAAAGTAACTCTTCTTTTTGCCTGTCTTTTACCGCCGAACCACTTAATCAATTTACGTGAAACTTAAAATAGAAGGAGTTTAAAGTTCAGAAAGGGGTTAAGAATACTATTGTCTCTACAACAGACACATACTATTATTTAATTATTATTCTATTCTATTCTTACGCGATTGTGGCTGTAGGTAAACGCTAGTTCTTAAAAACACATCCGTAACATATTGCATTTGATAGTAGACGTGAAATAAACTATAGGTTTTTCATATTTACTGGTATAAAGTAAGGTAAACATATCTCTTGCAGAATACTACACGAGCATCATTATAATAATAATGAATGTGAAACATTATATCTAGTTTCAATAACTGAAGGTAAGTGGAACATTTTGTATCATCATGGCTTTCCATCGCACCACGGGTGGCATTTTCATTTGATATCTCGCTGTGACAGATTGCTACATAATATACTTAATGAGAAAATTGAAGTCATGATTATACACGTGTGTAAAATATTGGTAATTGCAAGTAATATTGCATGGAAATTATTGGGTAGAGTAGATTTAATACTCTTAATACACTGTAGTTATAGCTGTGAAAATTAAATTATATACAGTATGTAATGAGCCCATATTTTGGACAATAAACGGGTCTCATTCACGATGTAATTCGATACTTCTTTTCTCCCGACGTTTCGGCCAAATTGCACTGACTGTGGTGACGGGCGGACTGATGACAGCTAGCAGCGAAGGTCTTCACGGAAACGTCGGGAAGAAAGAAGTATAAAATAATATCGCGAATAAGACTCATTTGTTGTCTAAATTATTTACCGTGTGGTGTCCGGATATAAAGAATAGCACCACCTCATATCGTCCACTGGGTGTCGTAAAAGGCGACTAATGGACCTTAAGACCCAGTGCACTGTACCAAGCACCTTGGGTCACCCGAATGGTGGCGGGTAAACAACCAACAATCGCATTCCCAAAGAGGGTTAGTGTCAGGCAGGCGGCCGACTATAAAACTATAGCCAAAACTTTAAGCAACACGTCTAGAAGACGTGTTGCGCCGACTCCAAATCATAATAATTGGGATAAGGGCAGGGGAATGATGATGACGTTGTCTAAAATATTTGTACAAGTCGCAAAAGTTTCATAACATTTATGGGCGTATATGTTGTAATTGTACGAAAAATTTGACAAGAGGCTTATAATAATGTAATAACCATTCAATTTAGAACAAAACTCAATAGAATCCTTCACAAACTTTTCAATATAAACTGTTACCGACGTGAAAGAGAGATGCTGCTCTACGCTATGTAGCGCGCTCTCTCCTTCCCACAAATGCAATAGTATAACTTTGAGAGAAGTTTGCACGTTTCTATAAACAAAGGACTCTCCAACAGCTTAGCGTTAATTAATGAATCATTAGCAAATCTCCAAGTTTCTTTGTTATCTTGTTCATTATAATACGTATTGTTTACGAGTGTATTTGAGCTGAAGAAAGTTTTAAACTATTGTGTTTTATTACTATTGTAATTAGAGCCATAATATGTAAAGGTTTGTATTTAGGAAGAGGTTGATGTAAGGTTTGTTGTTGCTATGGAAACTACACTTGTAGAGCTTCTGCAATATCTTTTAAAGTTAAGTTAGATAAGTGATGTTTTAAAATGTCACTTGTCTAACTACACATCTTAAAATGTCGGTAGTATACCGCCGTACTTACAAACAACATAAACTAAACGTTATTTTATGTTTCATGACGCCTGTTTCATTATAATGTGGAATGTAGAGACAACTGAAAATTTTAGAAGGTTAAAAGTAAAATCGTTTGTGACTATGATAATAAAAAAGAGAGTCAGTAACTAAATGTGAACTAAACTGTACTGTTCAGTCGATTTCATTAAATGCATATTAACTATCTAAAGTAAATAGAAGTACATCCAGTCCACTATGTGAACTCATTACCATAATTATCTGCACGAAACAGACCAACAATTATACGAGATTAATCACTAACATGGCTTTTACGTAATGGTTTAAAGTTCATTCCTTTGTTGTGACAGGGTTTTCCATTGTCTCCCCTCTCTTTTACACTTGTGAGTTAGAGGGGGATAGCAAGCAGGCATTATCAAGTCAAACGTTCGATTGGCGTCTGTAATTTAAAAGGCTTTGGATTTGAATTGCTGTAGAAATGTCGAGGAGAAATAGCCGCTGTTGTAACCTTTACAAGACAAGAATAGTACGAATGAGGTTTATGTTTTCTGAAAAACTTTTTGGTGTTTGATGCTTTGTGACTTAGTAATATGGGTTGTGGAGTATATATAGCCACTTGCTCTACCAGTACACTATATATTCGCATGTTTAGATCTTTAAAACTACTCAATGGTTTTCAAAGCGATTTTTTATTAGATAATGTTTTAAGCGGAAGGTTTGTATGTATAATACTCAAGCATTGAACTTGTGCAAAGTCAGTGCACTAATGTCAAATATGACATGTATCGAAAAGAAAAGTACTGCTATTTAGCACTAGAAAAGTCTAGGCAGAAGTTTTAAAAGTTACTAAACTCTACACGAAAGATGGACAAACTAAGGTATTGTTAGTAGCAAAGTTATGACCCCTGAGTTTGTTTCGACGTTTCTTGCTAGCTATGGGTAGCCAGTTAGGAAATGTCGATTCCAGCTAGCTTATACACCGTGACTTTTAGGTCGTTTTAAAAAAGCAGCCCAGTTCATGTATCCAATGACTAGTAAACGTTTATAATAAAAAAATATGTTTTTTTTAAGATTTGAATGAATAAAAATATTATTCATTATTATGACACAAGGCAGTTTTACGAACACTCTGTAGTGAACGCGGTCCGAACCTTGTGCCAAAGGGGCCGCGCGGGCGGCGCGGCGGCGTCTTATCACAGGTCATTCACCTTAGCGTATAACAGCTGTCTTACTATTGCAATCATAATGTTCGCAGTAAGTATGTAGCATGTATCTTCAACAGTTTGATACGTAAACATTTTTAACAGGATGTTTCATATTTTCAATGTATTATTTATTTTTTTCATGCATATTATTTTAATTAATGATAAAAAAATTATATTCGCGCCTAGAGGTATTTTATGACGGATACATTGTGTGGACGACTTTTTTAAAACGACCTAAAAATCACGGTGTATTTAAGAAAATGACATGTAAAAGTGATAAAATTTATCCTATTTGCAAAATAAACGATTTCATTTCATTTCATTTCGTTAAGTGGAAGCTATTTTACTCAAAATCGTTTTCAGTAAATTAGTAACAAATGACTGTGCATCGGTTCGTTCACCTCCACAAATATTGACCTGTTTAGCACTGCTAATTGAAATACTCATGATTCAGTTCTACTGTCGAGCGTTTCAGGTCAACTGAAAACCGTTGCAATACTGCTATTTTGTCTGTCAGTGTTACTGCTTATTTACAGAAATCGTCAGAACTTTATTCTGCAAATATGTCACATTGTTGCGGTTCACATAAAAATAATTAATCATTGTTCTAGTTCCCATGATTGTCGGTCACATAGACTCTACAAAAATATTGTATTTATGTATCATTAGTTGTTTTAATATGTAATATTTGCTATAACCAGAGTTTGTTACATCTTACCGCCATAAAAGAACGTGATATTTTGAGACATACGAGTAAATATCAGGCTCTTGAGTAAATAAAATGGTCAAAGTCTAAATAATTGCTAAGGACAAAGAACATTCTGCAGTCATTTTATGTTTATTATTTCAATTAGATATAAGCTGGTAATTATGTACAAAGCAATGATTGCTAAGTGGTTGCCTAGTGGCAGACCGTTGGAATGCTAAATCAAAGGTTGTTAGTTAAAATCCCGGGAAACACCAATACCTTATTGTCACGTGAATTATCAATTCCTAAAAATAGTGAAGAAAATAATCGAGAGTTAAAAAATACACGTGAGAAATGTACAAAGGTGTTTTCAGCCACACCAGAGGCCTACGAGCAGTATAAACTGTGGTACTAGGCTGTACATTAACCATTAGAAAAGAAGTAGAAGTAAAGTTTTAGACAGAACAGACGTTAAAATAAATTATTTAACAAAGTGAATCTTGTATCGAACTTTTACTGTCGAAAGCATAGTCTTACTAATCCTTAATATTAAAAGCAAAAAGGCTAAGCATTGTCATTTGATATTCATCTTCATTATAAGCCGGGTCTCAATCATAATTGTTCTTAAGTCTGTATTTAATTGTACCAGTGTACGGTTTAAACCGCAGCTGCACACGCACAGCCTAATAGATCTGATTGCCGCTAAACGATACTAAATTTGTGTTAACGAGTAACAATTGGAGAGCAATTGGTATTCGTCTTGCAACAATTTATTGTATTGTCAATATTTGTACTTTGTACATGATTGATTGAGCTATTCTTGTCAATTTATTGGTCAGCCATAGTCTAATGTTGAGAGGTTTTGATTGATGCATAGATAGTTACTAAGCGGACTCAATATTTGTTACTGTTATTACGTTTATGTAGTAAAATTAGGCGAGTTGATGACAAAAAACGCATACCTTAAATAGGACAAAAATCAAATTTGCATAAACTACTGTGTTACATTTTAAAAATCAAATAGGTCATCAATACATATTTGAAGGCTCTGTCACGACCTCTTGAAATACGACTCTTGCAGTTATGAATACGGCTATCGCTCTACATTGTATATGGCATAGACTGTCTGGCTTCTACAATACTTCAAGTCATTCTTACTTTAAGGTGGTAAGCCCACAGTACATTGTCTTGATAATTATACTTTTTAGAATTATCCAGTACCAGTTGTATAACTAAGTCATTCTTACTTCTGTCCACAAGTCAGTAGTGAGTGATGGTTTATAAACAAGTCGTAAGTTTACGTCATTTTAAGAACTTGCTCTTAGAACGTTGACGTCAAAGTTAAACAATTATTTCAAGACATTATGAAGCAACAATTATGTTTCGCACATAACGTTACTTGGAACTATAATAACATTGTTTTTGTATGATTTAACCCTTCTTTGCAAAAAAATATTTTTAACAAGCGATAATTATGTCAGAATTCATATATAGTGCTACCAGGACCTCTTGGTACGTGGCCGAAATTGAAACTAAAACCGTCATGTATTGAGAATTATCACTTTTGATAGACAGTTAAGTTGATTCTTGTATCGAATATGCACACCAATGCCTTTTTGTTAATACCATCTATGCCAAAACATCCTTGTAGCTGTATACCGTTATTTACATACAAATAATGTTTATTTTTGATAAGTCATGTCAATTAAACTGGATTCGATTCTTTCAATCACTATAATTATGATCATCAAGTAAAAAATATAACATTGGCATTACTATTGCTTGACAACAGCTTTAGACATTATGAGTGGTGGAAGCAAGACGGTATATAGATACAGAACACTTTTAAATTCTCTCTTACCTCTTACGTCTGGCTTTATAGTAAATGCTCAGATTCTAAACAAATGTAAACCGTGACAAACCAGTATTCGTAAACTAGTGGTAACATACTAAACTAACAAGAGTTCAATACCTACATTACATTAATAAGTCTTTATTTGTAGAGCAGTAAGGTTCAAATTCGTAACTAACTAAATACTAATACAGATTACATAACATTTAGACTTTACTCTCCATGTTTGAATGTAACACTTTCACTTTGAAAGATAACAAATGCACTCATGTGTAGCGATTTGTGCAGAATTAATGTAATTCAATGCATAAAGCTATTTTTGTATTTTTTGTTTCCTAGTGAACAATAATTATACTAATATTGACCTTTGTTTACCGGTTTCTGTGTCTGTTTTATTATAATTTAATAATTTATAAACAATTTGAAACCCAGTTCAAGCAACATAAATTATATGCTATTATGAACAGACATTATTAATAGATTTGAATGACTAAGATTAAAGATAAGTATTAAAAAATAACTTAAACTGTTATAAAAGCGACTCTTTTTTAACCATAAAACATTTTAATATAATTGGTGCCTTAAGCCAGGGGTCACAGGTTCAAGTCCTGTCTAAGGTTTTAACTTTTTTCATTGTTTTATTTATATTTGATTATAATAACTGATTTGCAGCAAATTAAACATAAAAACATTAAAAATATAGCAAAACTAGTACACGACATAGACCTACTTAATCAATATATCAATCGACTATTATATGACTACATAAATCAAAGCAATATGCCATAAATAATATAATCTCTACATGTTCATGCCCAGGTAATATTCACTGTTATCTATAAATGTAAAAGACACGTGTTCGAATGCACAATCATTGCATTTTAATAAACAATAAAATTTATGTCATCATAGTGTAAAGGTTGGCTTTAATTAACGAGGAATAAGACAAGGTATCACTGTATAATTATTACCTACATTAATGTAATTATAATTGAGTATAACAGTCTGATATGATTGGATTTGATTTACCTACTTATTGAAGAAATATGCGATTGTTACTTATGAAAGGGAGAGACTTTTAATTGCTGTGATTTTTTAATGGAATTCAATTAGAATATAAATGGGTCATCAAGGCAATTAAAATGATTTGTCTCAAATGCATGGTGTACGTTAAAACCGTTTGATAAGCCTTCAAAAAACTCTCCAACAAGTCCAAAATTTACAGTCACGAGCCAAAATATGTATACACGACACGAAACAAACGCATCCATTAGAATATTTTTTATGCAGAATTTCTATAGCCAATATGGAATATTTCTAATATTGTAAACTAAACGCAAAATGCCTAATTCGAAAAACAATTTTACAATTCCTTTCCATTTGACTAGGACTTAAACTCTAATTGTGTACACTACCAAATAATAAAGATTCGTCAAACGTACTACCAAACACGAGAATTATTGACAATAATTTAAAACCATCAAACACTTTAAAAATCTGTGTTTGAGTCAAGTTCGAATGTCTCAAAGGGGCTTAAAATTTCTTTTGATAGTAGCACTTTTACTTAGGAGCTTCCAGACAGACTTCCATGGCGCTCATTTACGCATGCGCAGTTGTATTCAGGCTCTACGGTTCTACAATGTTAGGCGTTTCGACTCCCATAAAATTCTTCGATCGAAATGGATATTGGTACTTGAAATTCATGTTTTGATGAAAGTAGAGATTTTTTTCTCTTAAAGTACTGCTTTTCTTCAATTTTCAGCCTCTACTTAACGGATTAAGCTGAAGGATAACAAGATCATTTTTTGACTCGCTCACCCGCCGCGTCATCTCATGGTTAAGGACTCCGGTTGGGTCTGAAACTAGTCAGGCTATCCCGATAAATATGCATGAGTAAACTGATAACGTGTGGTTGTGATCCTTCTGTATTCAAAATAAATACGAAACTATTTTCAGTGTGAGAGATTCCTGTCTAAAATCATATAAACCTTGAACTGTTTTTACACCTATTTGATTGTACTTACATTTACTATTTTTACCCTACTAAATACTCTACCTATAAATACAGTTTGAGTGTTATATCTCACTATTGTTTACAGTTTCGTACGTCTGTACTGTCTGCACTACCGATAATAAGCGTTTTCTCCTTGATTTTCAAAACAATACTCGACTTAATTACATTTGCCGTCCAAAAACAAAATGCCATTCAAATCTCGACTTTATCTCAACGTGATAAGATTTGACACAAAATGTAGAGTCGAATAACATATTATTGCCAAAACTGTTATTTAGTGTAAAGCCGTGTCCAGATACGGGTTTTAGGTAAAATTAAGCAGAAGCAAATAAGGGTCTGAACCAAACAGGAAAACGAAGTACATAACACGCATAATTAACTAAACTTCATCAAAGTAACATACCTAATTAGTGACGAAGTCTAATTAGAAAATTATTAGAACATTGTAGAGTTCTATTTGTCTGAAACCATATGATACCGAATTGTCGGTAATGTTAATTTTATTCTTATGTGATATTTTTTTAACGACTATACGACTTCCACTATGCGGTCTTTAAAGACCTTTACACACTTCACATTCACATGCACAAACACACCAAGACTAAGATAAGCATTTGTGGACCATACAAATTCTTGTCCTACGCGCGGATCGAACTCGTGGTAATTGACGTGGTGACCAATCGAATTAATTACTAATAATTAATTACTTACACGAATAACCAATCAATTACTTCTTGGTTATCCGTGCAGTAATAAAGATATCAGCAATTTCTTCTCTATTATCTATGCGTTACAGAAAGTACACCAATCAAATATTTACAAACGGTAAGGAAAACCAAACAATAACAATTTGCACTCTTTGTTCCACATCAAAATGACAGTGACTAACAAAGTACATTCATATAAATATGATAGCTATTTAAAAAAATGTTGTACTACATAATTAATAGTATTACGAAGTTAATAGGTCGCACGTGCACAGATTGTGTTCTATGTAAATAAACACATTTGTGATAAGTCAGCGATTCTTACTCATGCTCTCATCTTGTACTGTCTCAATAATATTAGCACAGTATAAATACATACAGTAGTTTAACTCGGCCGTTTCTTAAAATGTTGATGCCTGTATTCGCGCTGTACGTAACAGCAATAAGGCTGCCCACGTACAGCATTTTAATTACATCAACATCACAACGTTTGTTGCTCACTGCGACAAGCTTGCGAGTGTATCATGCCACGGTCATGCCACGATCTGATAGCGTAGGTATTACTCGCGTTGCGCCCGTTTATATGACGACTTCATACTGTGTAAATTATTATACTGTGGTATTAGGGCTTTAGAGATTGTTTTTTTTCTAAATATTATAGTTTTTCCCTACTTGACTTCACTTACTATTATATACTGGTATATGTTTACCATTATACATCTACTTCTTGTATCCTATTCTTAAATAAATAAATAATTTTATGTTTTTTATTTTTATTGAATCTGACTTTAAAGATCATTGCGCTATAAAAACCTATATGTAATAAGAAATTTCTGTTTTATGACTGAAGAGGCAGCCTTCCGTATAAAACCTTTTTTATCGGAATATGCTCTGCAATATTCTTGGAAACATTGGAAACAGAGTGAGTGTTCTGATTATATCACTATCACTTCAGAAATGTTATTATCCGACTTCAGAGTGAATTCTCAATTCAAGGAAGAAATCTATTAGTTTTTTCTCTAGAAATCTAATATGTGATTCTGATCCGAGGCTCTTGTGAAGTCTTAGATGAAATAAAACCTTCTTTTTCCCAAAAACCTATCATCTTCCTGCCCTTATCCCACTTTACTTGGGGTCGGCGCAATACGTTTTTTCTAGAAACCTAAAATCTGATAATAATGTGAACTACATGGATTAAGAACCTTCTTTTCCTTTTTAATAAAACATTTAGAATCTGCTTTCTTAATGAAAGGAGAGCAGATTCAAACTTATTTACTGGTCACCATCATCACTATGGTTCTGAACAAAACTTTATACAATCGTAAACAGCGTAAAAAATAATAAATACCTAAGTACTCGCGCACTTAAACTCCTAAGTATTTCGTTAAAAATATTTACATTAGATTTACGAGTTTATTATTATCGCGAGTGAAACAGATAGTCTGTTTTATTTTCGTTGTAAAGTAGATTGTGTTACTGTAAAATATAACCAAGAGTTTTTGAAGTAGACTTATTTGTTTACAATTATGTCGAAATTTGTTTGTTTTGGTTAATATAATGAAAATTTATGGGAGTATGTACATGAAAATTCAATTTGGTATTGCATACAAGTTTATTGTCTTGAGTTCAATATTTTGAAATATTATTTGAGCATACTTAGTAACATTAGGACAGTAACAATACTTCAATATGAACGTGGTGTTTACGTTGAAATTATCACTAGTAGATAAAATACTGAAAAAATAATGTCTAAAATAGTTAAAGACAAACTACGATCCCATATCATGCGTAATCTGTGAGACCATCACAACAAAATCTTCAAGTAACAAAAATATTATTCTTGAAACGTGATAGTGCTCTATTCAATGTAGAGCGGCGTCTCTTTTCCACAACTTCAATAATATTATTCTAAGCCAAGGTGAGTCTTATAGACTAGGTTACACCTTTACTGTAAAAACTCTTTACCTTTCTCAAAGGAGCGAAATGGCTTGACCTCTTTAAAGGTAGAGCTGAGCTTTTACTACGCTCTAAATCGGTTGCAGTATGATAAGAGAACCTAAGTCTTAAGTCAGTGGGTGATAAAAGCGTTTTATAGGTAAACTTAAAATGAATTGTCTTGACCTAGAGATATACTGACTTTGTTGTCTGTGTCTCTTTGGACAAATGTTCGGTATAGATTAAAGTCTCGAACAGAATTATAAGAGTAGGTAATTATGTAGTGTGTTTCGGTAATAACCAGTCATGTTTTGGAATTGTCGCTTCTGTTTGCAGAAATAGTATTTTTACGAGAAAGCAAGATAAAACAAAAAAATAACTCCCAAATAGTATTTATAGTATTTCGTATGGTAAACCATGTTTTTTATTGTGGTAATTTTGACGATATTTTTAAGTATGACCGGGTGAGTTATATTTTTATCATATATTATGTTCCATAATAAAACATTAAATGGTGCAGTCTTCCAATATACATAAGTTTATATATCAATTAGAGAAGTTTCTTTACAAAGCTTTTTTTTATCGTAAACCGATTTTGTGCGTCATTAGTTTTTGCGTCAATTTCAACCAAACTTTATTATAAAATAACTTTGTTTAACATATTTGCCCTTGACTCTCTTATCAGTTGGACTCTGGAATAATGATAAAATAATTTGGCCATAATATTTAATGTGTATTTATTTTTAGTGAGATAGTTAATGATTTGACCTCAAATATAATATTAATATGTCTGAGATTATGATCAAAGTTAAGAATAAATACTGTTATTTAATAAATGAGGAAAATTATGAATGCATTTTGTTACTGTGACTCAAATTTATAAGATTAATAATTTTAAATGAGAAAGAATCTGTACCTACAGATTTAAATTTGAGAGACTAGCTTTTGTCCACCGCTCTCAAAAATTTGCTTTCATGAAGCATATTATTATGTCCCTTCTAAAAGTTAAAGTTAATACTCCAAATCGTATCAAACTCAATTGTGTGGGAATCGCCGTAAAATCATAGCTGCCAAACTGAAATCAAGTCGTAATTTATTAGTATGAATAACAAGAAACTGAACCAAAAACCCAAATAACAAACTTAACCGTAATTTGTAGAGTCTACAGCAAAGTACAGCTCATAATATTTAGAAGAAACTCTTACTCTCTACTTGACGTAAGACTTGCGTACATTTGTTTATATCTAACGTTGTTTATACTTATTGTTGCTAAACATTGTTAACTATTAATTGATTCCATCATATCATTGATGTCACGGCCGTAATCATTACTCGTTCGCTCTCGATGTTGTTGAACATAATAGATCCAGCGTCATTAGATGATAATTTTGATACTAATAATAACTCTACATTTCTTGGTTTATTTTGCAATTGGACTATAGGAATCTCTTAGGAATATGTGACTAGCCTTTAATGATATCCACATCAGGGATCAGAACTTTCGAGAAAAAATCAATGAATTATGAATAAAATAGTGTACAACGCAGTACGTATTACGCCCACTGAAGTATTCAGTGTTTGTAAAATTTAAAACAATTATTTTATGTTATACATTAAGACAAAACTGCGAACGGGTGCATAATGAGCCTAATCCCTGGTTCTATGCTCCAGTGCTTAGCAAAGTCAACATTTCTGTGAAATGAATATTTATGCTGACATTTTGTTTACTCTAAATAAATCTTTTACTGAATGCACAGACAGTTTTAGTATCTAACTTATTGTCAGGCGTGGGACGTAGGAATTTGTGAGAAACTACCTGATTTAGAGTATTTTCTACACCATCTACTGTGAAAAATGTAAGTACTTGTTATATTTGACGTTATAACGTTGATACTGTCCGAAAATTTAATAAATTACATTCAAGGAAAAGTTATAGACCTTTCAAGCATTGCCAAACCGTTTTACCTTCTTATTTTGTCTGTGCAACATAATAGACTAGACGGTTCTCAAGATGTTCTTAGAAATGCATCTAGAACTCTACAAGGTAGAGTCTAGACTGAATCCCAGGAAGTTTCAGTTCAATGTCATCCATTGAGGCGTTTCGCAGACACTGGCTGGGGCAGGTAGATCGATACACGCTGCGTTTCCGCCCCTCTAACGATGTAAATTCAACTGCGGGGTCGTTGCTCTAGGGTGGAAGGAACCTCATTCGTTCTGTACGGTACGGAGACGATACGGTCACGGTGTGGTTGGAATTATTTTGTAAATATGTTTTTTGGTTTAGTATTTTTCGCTTGAGCACCTGGCTACGTTTTAAAAGCCATTTCAAGAACGACTTTTTGCTGAATAATATACTTAAATGCCAATCTACATTTAACTTTGACGTGACAGTCAATGACACTTAAGCATAGTATTTAATTAGAAAACGTGTTATTGCTTAGTCATAAATTGTGCCAAATATTGATTATTTCATTCCTATTTGTAATAGGTTTTCAAAGTGACATGACATGACACGTAACGCCACATGCCCCAAGACTATCGCAGCTTAAAAAAATCCTGAACACAATTTGTTTTCGGCTCTACACGGTGTAGGAGAGGTTAAACGGTGCTGGTAAATTTTAGGCGTGTTTATAAACTCTAATGTTTAAAAACAAAATTTACAAAAATCACAGCACTATTCCACATGCACACATTTAATATTAAGTGCCTGACAAACCTAAGTCGTCAAAGGCGTTGCCAAAACCGACTAAGATTTAATATGCTAATATCAGCTTTAGTGGTTTTACGATTTTCCAGGTATTTGAAGTAGGAATTAACTGTTACTGTGTTATTTGAGAATAGTAAAATAAACAGTAATGAAACTATAAAATTTACGTATTTTTTAAACATTTAATTTTGGATTCGCGTGTGCACAATGATGGTGATGATGACTGGATTTATTCATGTGCTTTTGACCAGATACATTTTTTGGCTTTTGATTTAACATAACAAATTATATTTATAATAAAAAATAATAATTACATTCTTGACCATTAAATAAAAGACGATTGAATGTGGTGTTACCAAACTCCCAAGTAATTTAGCGTGAACAGGCGTTGTAGAGTCGTCGTTACGACGTCGCTGTATTCTTTTATATCGCACGATCACCCCTCATTATCGTCACGTTCCCGTTTCATATAAAGCCTACCGACATCGACACTCAACAGGGTATTGATGCGTTGACTACAGCTCCATGGAAATAAAACCATATTTGTCAGGTGTTGTATTGACAACGATGAAAATAAGATTGGAATTTATCGCGAAGTAATAGAGTGAATATATTTTCCATAAATTGTAAGAGTGGAAAACAGCTTTATAAGCAACGCTTTATACGTTTTCAGAGGGTGTTGTTTGTCTATTGTAGTAGGTTAATAACCTTATTGATTTGCTTAATAAAAGATTCTTCGAGGAAGGAATCGTTGGCTTTTTGTTACTGCTTGATACGGTGTTAGTTACCATCAGAATGCCATCACTTTGTTAATATTAGTACTGAAGGGTTGAAGACCTTTGCTTTAGGTATCAACACAAAAAATATAATATATCTAAAAGTATTCAAGTCTGGCTGAAAAAGAAAATAGTAAATGATTTATTTACAATTTACGTTCACAGTTTTATAGGACACAAAATAAAAGAAGTCGTTAGTCTGCAGTCTCTCCTCCAGTTTCTTAAAGAGCCTTTTTTAATTACTGAGAAAACTAAATTGTTTTAAAAACTTCATCTAGACTTTTTCATGGACTGAGCAAAAAAGCTCTACAATTTTATTTTAACTTATTTAAACTGATTCGACAGTGGAAATTATAGGGATAAAAATAAATGTCTTTTGTATTCAAAATGCTAGTCTTGTGAAAGTCTGAAGTCCCACGCTAAGATTTAACACCCACTACAAGAGATTTAATCTCTTGTAGTGAGTAGTACAAGAGATTTAATCTCTCTCGCTTACTTTATAAACAAAGTGATTATTTACACAAAATTGTTTTTAATATCTCCAGTGGTGCAGTAGCCGTCAACTTCGGTGTCTGCAAAAACGAGCTTAAGCCCCAAATGGGACAGATTAGTTGTTTTTTTTTCAACGGTGTAGAAAGGGGATACCCAAAAATTGTTGGAGAAGTAACAAAAAAATTACAAAAGACTTTTTGCAACTTTGTAAAAGGGAACTATATAAAGTTGATAATGTCGCGTGTAAGGAAGTATCCGCTGTTTCAAAATGCAACTTCCAGTTGAATATAATATGTGTGCATATTCGCAACAAAAAGCAACCAAACTGTTTGTCAAAAGTGATGCTTTACCATACATGACTGCAATCGTTCTGATTTCTGTCACGTGCCAAAAGATTTTTGCAGCAATGTAAAATTTGATTGACGTTTCTAACTTTACCAAACTTTTCTGCTTGTTATTTTAAATATTAAGATGAAATGAATTAAGACATTAATTGTGCCAATTCTGTGATTCAGTAATCATTGGTAGTCAAGCTTGTCGTAGACAAAAACGTCAGGTTATAACCACTTTAATTGACCAAGTAAATAGCAGCATGTAGTAAATCTTGTTTTAATTTTAATACAATGTATTGAACTCGTATAACAGACTATGGGCATATTTTAATAGCACTTGTATACTTGGGTATACACATGTTTTTAAAAAGAACTACATAGAGTAATTATAGCAATTTTTTTTTACAAAAAATTTGATCAGCTGATATTCATTTTTTATGGAAGGTGTATTCAATTATGATATTACTGAATGCTATCCTAAATATTGTAATTAGACACGTGCAATATCAATTACACATCTTATAATACTAACCTACCTGTCGCGACATTGTACACTAAAAGTATTCAAGATTTTGCATTTTTTATTTCATCGGAACGGATTATTTCTTAGAATCTAACAATGGTGCGCGAGCGTTGATTTCTTGCAGACGAACACATGAGTGCGAGAGAGACAAAACATTTAAACGCTGTCTATCTCTTTCTCTTGGCGAGAAGAGGCTAAACACGTTTGAAACTTTACTACCGCATTGACCTGTGACTCTACCGAGTAGTACCGACTCTACCAAAGTTTATACTTGTTAGATTTGACTGCTTTATATGAGTGATAATCAGGTATATCCGATATCTCCATTATTTAATTTAGGTAGGTCAAGTGTATTTCTCAACTTCCTAAATAAAGGAGAGTATTGTTGTTAACCCAAATGAGTACGATTTTTTTATTTCACTTTATACGGTTATTAATACCAATGAATTGGATAATTCCAATGTTTTTTGTATTGTTTAGTTAACATCATCACACATTATGGCTGTGTGTTATGGCAGCATCACACATACGTTTTTTGAAAAAAAAAAAAAAAAATCTGTTACATGAGTTTTAGGTCTAAGTGGCGTTTTCAATTGTTTTTACCTAATCTGCTTGAACCCAAGCTTCGAAAGTGTCAACAGAACATGACTTTGTCACTGAAAGAAAATTGATATCCAAACTTGTAAGAGTACATCTTTACGATATTACTGTAGACATAATAAAGCCTCATAAACCTACAGTGCTTTGTTTTAGTAGCTTTTCCCAACTTTGTTTAACTTGGAAAGAAGTTTTGACTGCTTGCCTACTCAGTCGTCAGTTTTAATACCTCTCATTTTTTAAGGCTTATGAAGAATATTGTTGTCGAGAATGCATTTCTATGTGTTGTAGGCTTTTTACAGTTTCAGAGAGATTTTTAGATATTTTGGGCGTAGATAAGTGAACCGGTCAGATTTTGCACTCAGGCAGGTATTTTCAGCGACATGTATTTTCGTATCAGAGTTTTGTTAGCGTCAGATATTGATCTCAAACTTTATTTTGCGAAACTATATAATTTCAAATAACGTTTTAGTAAGTTAAACATTTTATTGTACTTTTAGTTAGCTGCGGTCGATAATAATTTCAGGCGAACCAGTGAATCGATGAAATCAATTAATGGACTAGAACTACTGTTATTACTCTTAATTAAAAAATAAACCAACTTAAATCCGTTTCATTTATTGTAGATATTTGTTAAGCGTTAGATAAATTCTCAAAGTTCATTATTTTATGTAGTTTTACAGTTCATTTCATTAATTTTAAAATGTATTTAATTCGTATTCTATTAATTATGTTCTATTTAACGTCTTTTTGGTTAGATATTTCTGCATATAGAAATATCTAGCCAAAAAGACGTGTGTTTAAAAGTTTTGGTCAGTGCAACAGTTTTAAAAATTATAAAGCGATTATTTTAAGATTATACATAGACTGGTAATAGCAGGATCAATGGACGAAACAAAGTACGAGTATATTCTTGTATTGTATGTGTTTTTGGTAACTGATATCATGGTGCGCAATATTCGTGGAAATTTCCAACTTACTTAGGACAATGTTTACAATCTCTCCCTGGTTACTCCATACTTGTCGAGGTATTGAAATAACACGATATTCAGGAAGTTGTACTATAAACATCCGAACCCTATTTACTAGAGGATTGTACTAAGTTTGACTATATTTACTTTTGCTTTTGATTTCAATCCAAATCAAAGGGAGTATATTACTTATCAACGTTTTTTTGAACTTCTTTATCTTATAAAAATTAGATAAATAAGACAAGCGAAAGTTAGTTAAAATGAAAGAAATCCTTTGGTTCGAAGTCAGTTAATATCAGGTATAATATCCATACCAATATTATCCATGTGAAAGTGCTCTGACTTTCTGTGTGTTTCGCTTTCATAGCTAAGCCACTTGATCGATTTTAATACAAAAGTGAGATTAGTTCTTTCTCGTAGTTCAAGCTATTCTTCGCTTAAACTCAAAAAAAGAACGAAGGCGTCCTTTATAAATGACAATAACGCGAGCAAAGCCGCGGGACAAAACTACTCTACAATAAATCAACTCAAGCAGCTGAAATGAACAGAAACTTAAACTCTACCACAGAGAAATGTATTGTAGAGCTAACTAAATGTATTAAATCACTGTCCGAAGCATGCAGTCAGCTGTAGCAGTGCTATATAATGTCGGTCTGTAACCCAGTGAGGGGCAAAGACCTCTCCTAAGTAACGAGAGACGAGCATTGATCAGAGTTGGTAACTGATCACAGGGCTTGGTAAATGTAGAGTTACCGATTACCGATACTGATTTGGTGATTATTACCTGAAATTGATATTTCCGTCCTTTGATCACTGGGACAGCTTCTGTTAAATCCTACTATTATAAACGCGAAAGCTTGTAAGTATAGGTGGATGGATGTTTGTTACTGTTTCACGCTTAGTAGCTCACAGTAATGAAGATGTAATATGTTATAGAGTAAGCTGACATCCTGAATTAACACATAGGCAACTTTTAATAATTTTGCAGCTATAATCGACATTTGCTCTGGCGAAGTCGCGGGCAACAGCTAGTATATGTGGTTGGCAAACCAAATTACGATAAAGTGATTATAAAAGGTTTTTTTTCTTATCATCTTCCACCAAAAATGGTACTGGGCTAAAGCTTTTTCATTACTGATCTTGGACATGAAAAATAATGCTTATTAAGGCATTTAAAAACCCTTTTCTGTAAGTAACCTTGGTAAGTACAGTTTATAAGGTCATTAACTCAGTAAACGGTCTCAGCCATACATTTTTTACTTCAACATAAGATGTTGTGAGTGAAACCATGATTGAGTTAGCCAAGAGTTATTTGGAACTTTGTCAAATGCTTTCCAGTGTATTTAAAAACGTTAGCTAATTCACTGCGTACGCTATTCTAGGTATAAATACTTCAAGGAAAAGAGTTTAATATTTGTATTCCTAACTGCTGATTAGATCGAAATTGAAAAAATCGTAGTCACGAGCAAAAAGGTATATACTCGACGTCGCAGTATTTTTTTATGCGAAACTTCTGAAGCTGTTATGGAATATTTCTGATTCCTTTAGCTTACAATAAGCTAAACAAAATATTAATTTACTAGGAATTAAAAATTGTTTGATCGAGTATACAGTTTTTGTTCGTGACTACAGGTAGGAAAATCGCCTTCATTCCCACCTTCGACTAGTCTCTGTATGCTGTTGGGAACCAATTTTGCACCAAGAACGGCAAGCCATAATTATGAAAAATAAAAACAATCACGTTATTGACGGATCTCGGCAATCAGCGCAGACAGTGGTTGCTACTAGATGGTAACTATATATTAACGTACTAAGGCCTCGGCCTTAGTAAATATATATTATAAGTCATTGATCTCAAGTTTTTACAAGATCTTTGTCAGCTATAGCAAAAGATAATGTAAAGTAAAAATGTAGAGTCGATTGTGTGGAGGTCAGTTGAATGTTCTAAGACTGAAACCCGATTGTAACAGTTCGATAAGTTTAAACAGATATAAAAAACGCCGGTTACGTCAGAAGCTATGTTTTGCGTTTGTTGAATAATCGTATTATTATATGTCTTGTTCGAGTATCCGTGTACTTGTCTCCGCACGTGTATCATTAGTCACAGCAAAACGAAGAAACGTTAAAATATTTTTACGACTTCTGACTACACTTTCTTTCACACTAACAGTAGATACTCCTGAAAATATTTTCAGTACATTCCTTTACGTTGTAAAATTATATTTTTTGTAATTGTTATAAGCATAAAAGGTGTTCCAGTTTAGTAGTCCGACCTGGTTTACTTTCATAATTGGTAACTTAAAAAATATGTTTAAGTATTGTGTTAAGAACAAGAAGAAAATTACCATAAATAATTAAAAACGGTAATGATGTGCGGAAATGAATATAAATTGTTGGCTAGTTATTTAAATACATTAATATGCAAAAACGTGGGAGGAATACTTTCTAAGCCAAAATTAGAATATTTATGCGACTTTTTTGTGAACAGATTTGAATGAAACGACACGAGTTATATCAAACACTTGTTAAAAAAGCTAAATGACGATTATTGATTTTTTCGGACATTAGAGTTCCATTCAAAATCGAACTGTCTACATCGCCGTGTGTACGCTATTATTATTTTTAACCGCACAGACGTGGTTACACTGGAAACAGAATGCATTCAAAAGTTTATCCTAAAATAGGGCAGTTATTTCCCGAGCCGCTACATCCGCAGTGCGCGCCCGCTCCGCCAGAAAGAGGGCACATTGCGCCAGAAAAGGACAGGCACAATGACCGAAATCGATGTGAGAAAGAGCAAGTGTTACGTAAACCCGTCTCGCTCGCCGCCGGTACGCCCGCACCGAGTTTGCACTGGCGGCTCGATCGACAGTGCGTGGTGTACCCGATTCGCACTCGTTCTGATGTAACCATAACGTATTGGAAACAATAAACTGAATCGTAACCGACGTTGCGGATTGTTTCGATATTAATACTTTTACCCTGCTTATATTCAAGTGACTGTACTTGCTTTCACGTCAGTTCCAGACAAAATCGATAAAGAACAGAAATTATGTTTGTAATTTGATTAGAATCAGAGATTTGTTTTGTTTAAAGATAAAATATTTACATGTGTTAGATACAAGATTGGATCTGAGCAATAATTAGAATAATATAAACGTTAAGTTACGTCACGAGATGTTAGAATTGATAATCGATTGGCAATGGAGTTCACAAACATTAAACAGCTGTAGAGCTTCGGGCAGCATCGTCTTTGTTCGTAGGCAGGGCCACACAAGTGCGGCGAGTACGTATAGCCTGAGCGCCGTGTTGAGTTCGTTGTCGTGCCGTGATGAATCAGTAGCACATGAGCCTCGGCGGTGAGAGAGCGCGTTGCCGCGAGCTGCACACAACACTCAAATATTAACCAAACCCTTTGTAGTGCGTACGCATTTCGTTTCAAAAACTTGATTTAAATGTGTGTGACAGGCGTGTGCATATTGTGACGGAAGATTGTTTATGATCCCTGGATTTGGATAGCCATTTTTAGTATCAGGTAAGAAAATGTTTATTTTGTTTTCTTAGTTATTCCGTTTAATAAGAGAATGTTGAATGGTAAAATGTCGGCTGTTGTGTTAAACACGTCGTATGAATTATAATTGTTTCACGGCTTGTTGTGAAAATTGTGACTGCATTCATTCGGTGTTCATATTGGTTCAGTCGCTATGTGTTCAGGGTAATTTATGGGATTTTTTTATCAGCTTTTAATTGCAATAAAAGTGAACGTTACAGTAGTCTACGTGTAAAAGTTACATTTCAGTGCTATGAAAGTAGCGTGACTTGAAGTAATTAATCAAGTTCTAATAAGCAAAGTCTGGTAGGTAACTATTTTTTATAGTTCTTAATGCTGAACCAATAAGTATCAGAGAAATATTCTATGACTAAACTTTTTTCTTCAATTCTTGACCTACAAGAGGAAAAATTACGAAAATGAGGAAAATTGTGTACGTGGTATTTGTTCTAACTGTATAAACAAGAGGTAGCCGTAACACATGAAGGCTGAGCTATAAGAATTTACGTGTTACCGTAGGTTTACATAGTCAAAGAGATGAAGAACTTTGTAATTATGAGTACGTATGCACTACCGAATTCAGAAACGTCAGTTAGAAGTCGGTGTCAGTCTCTCGCTATCTCTGTCTTTATAACATATAAAGTAGAGACGGATAGATAGTTAAGCACATCTTAAAGACAAGTTGCTTTTCAATGCTCGACTAGTATGGTATGACTAGATATGGTAAAGTCTTATAACTTTATGTATCTGAGGTAAAAAGGAGAGTTCGTAAAAAGAACGATCTCTGTCACCGAAATAAAAATTTTCTTACTAACCATACTCTCAAATGGTTAAATAAGTTCCAATGTAATGAAAGAAGTCTTCACAATATCCTGATAAGATCATTAGTCAGTCTACGATAAGTAGCTACGATTAATAGCTTACAAAAGCGCCTAATTTTTTGCCTCTACCCATACATTTCTGTCTGCAGTCAAGCGAGTCCGAGAGCTATTTTTTATTCAAACGACGACAGTTTTGTGAATGTTTTATTTGAATGTATGTCTAGCCAACATACCGAGTAATATAAAGCTACTCTAATCCAGTTTATATTGCAGCTATTTAATACTAGAAACACTTAACTTTTATGGAAAACTTGTATAACCGACCGCAATTGTTTCAAGTCGATTTTTTTTTTCAGCTACTGAAGTATTAACTAATAATTTATACAAAAGAGAAAATTAGTTTCGTCTCAATAATTTGCAACACTTTTGTAGTTACTTTAGGCCATCCATATCTTTTCTTTCATAGAGCAAGGGTAGAAGGCCCTTGATAGGTGTCCCATGACATTTTAGAATTAAGATCTCAACAAGGCCTCTGCATGATGCACCGGAATCCCCATGTAAGCCGTAAAAACGAACCGGGGTTTCTCCCTTGAAATTATCCCGTGAGCTTAAAAAAGGACAAAAATATACGACTAGAAAAAAAAATCATTTTCTTAGGTAGAGTTACGAAGTTGAACAAAAAACCGATTTGCTTCTTGATTTAAACCAAATTGGAAGTCGAAAAAGGTTACCAAATATAAACATCTAAAATTGTAAACAGTCTCGGAGATTAACCCCCAATTTGTAAAAGGGCGAGAAAATTACTCCTTAATAAAACCTACTGATCACGCCTGTCATTATTTAACCAAAAGACTAACAACCTGCCACATCACTTGACATGAGGTTTGACAGGTCGTTAACTAATTTTTGTGTTGCCTTCAGAAACCGGGCGAGGAGCACAAAAAGCTTGGGTCGATAAACATTTGAGAATATGGATAGGAATAAAGCTGTGAATCTTGTGCGTGCAAGAGGCTAGACAAAGTCCTTGTATGACACTCTAGGGAATTCTAAGGCTTTTAATTTATGCATTGTAAAAGAAAAGTAAAAGGAGAAACAAATGCCTACGATATTCCATTGTCGCTTCTCTGGGGTGAAAAGAAGGTAGTTTTGTGGTTTGATTTTTATGTTAAGGTGTTTTTAAATAATTTAGTATGATCATTAAATACTAGCTGTTCCTGCGATTTCGTGCGCGTTGAATGTAACAGAAATGTTAATTCATTATTTTTTTAAATAAAATATTTTTTTCTAAAATAAAAGTAGCCTAAGTTACTACAGCATTATGTTCATATGTGTGCAGTAAAAAAATGGTTATTTTAATAATACAAAAGACACTCCAATTTTATTTACATACATTGACAATTAGATGTTCAATAAATTGTCAGTCCACTAAAAAGTTATGAGTTTATCAATAATTTAGCTTTGGAAAAATAACACATTTCGAACTAAATATCAAAGTCTCTAAACAACGCTGCCCTACTTCGTTTCTTGTTAAGGCCGTTAATAATTAAGTTATGAGCCTACTTTATTTCTCAACTAGTAATTTATTTCTTTCGATAAATGTATCTAGAAGCAAATAAATAAGGTTCATAAAGCAATTTGTGTTTTTATTATAATTACTTTTTGTATGTAACTTTTTTATATTCTGTCGAACGTCAACTTAATGTGGTTTAGTTTTTCGTACAATTTAACTGTGATAATCATGTACCTAACATGATTATCACAGACAAAAATTTAATCCTTTTTTTTCAACACGTTTTGTTCAACCATTCTTCATAGAACAATTTATTTATTATTAAAACGTGTATTTATTTTTATCACGGTTCTTAATTGTAGAATAAAATAAAATGATACTTTATTTTGACTTAAAGATATTATTAAAAAAAAATAACACATACTGGTTAGAGTGTGGCTGCGATAGTCTGATGATGCTTATAAGGATTTCGTGCTAAAAAACCCGTAACGTTAAGAGTGTGTCAAGCTGTCAGACTTTATTTAAGTTAACGTATTTTCACAACATAATAACACAAGAGAGTAGTTGCACATTGACGTCTTACAGTTGTAAATTAAATAATTACGGAAAGATTATTCGTAATGTCGAGATAAATAACGATGATAACTATAGCATTAGCAGTAACTAGAATATTATTGTTAGATAAAATTATTTACTAACTAATTTTAGCATACATTTTCTCTTATGGAATCTCACATAATTTCAGACCAAACAAAGAATAAAATAAAATCACGCTGCATATTTTTTTGTTTTGCTTGGTTTATTTGAAGCGCAAAAAATAAACCCTGTTATACAATTCTAAAATGTTTATACAAGTAAAGGTAAATAAAAATCTGTGTCAATCTTATTAAGATACCAACAATAATTTATTCCAATTAGTCGATCAACCTACAATAAAACCATACCAGACCTGACACACTGAGATACTGACTTATCTAATTAAATATTACTTCACATTTCTGTATAAGATCAAGCATTATAATAAAGAACAAAAGAGTTTAAGGTCGTTTGGAACGCATCCAATCGCTGGCCGTTAATTAATTGCTAACAAAAACGCAGCAGAAAGCTTGAGGGTTTGAGCTCTTGAGAAAAGAAGCTCTTGACTGTATGTATGGAGTCTATCCTTCTTTCTGCCCTTTTAGCATACTATGGATATTTTATCTTATGACACCAAGTCCTTTTTCGTGCATATGTAGTACAATTTTTGATTTTTGTCTTAAAATTCCTCAATTTCTTTCTTGCTTTATCCAAATGGTAACAAAAGTAGTCTTTTATTCTCTTTCATCAGTTTCTGAGACCAATTTACAAATTGACGAAAAAAACACTAATTGTCTAGTTCATCTCACAATATTTTGCACACTGTTTAATACGTGGCAATATTTATTATTTTGAACATATTTTCTTCAAACCTCTGTGTGTTTTCTTTTTTGCAGTCAAATTACCTATTTTTAAACTTCATACAACATTAGAATAGTATAAAGTTTTTGTGACAGTTCTTTGTCAGACATGACATTCTCATTTATGAGTCACGATCTCTACCAAAGTCACAGAAGTAAGTACAAGCAAAAGTAATTTTGACTAACAATGTTACTTGGAAACCCTTGCTAGTTAAAATATAAAATAGGAATGAATATTTCAAAAGAATATCACTGTCTACAAATTCAATAAAACTTTGAAATATACAAATTTAAAAGTTGAACTTAAAAAACAAAACTATTTAAAAGAATTAAATTGCTTACAAAACTATTTTTCATAAAACCATCGAAATGTATTCTCATTTATGTCATATTCTTGACATCGTTTAGGATTTCGACAGAATGTCTAAAGGCTTAAGTTTGAAAAACCCTTCAGCCGTCCAACCCTTTGGCGGACCACACGTGACTCTCATACAACGCGAGAACGCCCAAGCATACTCATCATAATGTATCATTGTAAAACTCAAGCTCAAGGGATGAGGGATAAGTACTCGCCCTTTGCCGCCCTTGACCTCAAACACTGATCTTAGATAAAGGACGTTTTCCAATAATGTTGTGTAAGAACAGATTTTTTTGGAATTTACGGCCTAGACGCTGGCATGCCTCTGTTTTGTGCGAACAATATTACCTAAATTCAAGTGAAATTTCTGAGAAAATAAATCTGTAGGTACCCCGAATTAATCTTGATAAAATAATAAGACCAATCTCAGAATTTCGCATAATCAAGTGAAAGTCGATCTTTCCATGTTATCAAGATATTAAAAACTGGTGACAAGCAGAATTCAAACAAAGGTATAATCAAAGCTAATAGATAAAATGAACACCTGCTATACTGAGATGTGATATCAATATTTAAAAATAGTGATAATGATAACGAAGAAGATAATGATAAGTTAGAAGCTACAATAATTATTTTCTTAATAAATAATTATGGTGGCATGATATTTATAGAATAAATACTCCTTACCAAAACTAGCTTCTTAAGTCCTAGTAATGTCCTTGAAGCAAGCCTAGTGATTCTAGAACTAGCAACAACCATAGAAACTTCAACGTTTACGAACCGTACTGAACCAGCCTCAGTACATTCGATAAGATATTTTATCGTAGATCGGAAACACGTAACTGCAGAGTGTAATTGTTGAACATAAACAGTTACGCATGCGCATTTCACCGGCGTCGTATTACGTCAGTAATCTTAAAATACATACAATCATATAAACGATACTGAGGAAGGTAATATTTCCAAACAAAATTCCAGCGAAATCTTTGCAAGTTTGATCTTAAATGAAGCTGTAGATGGATAGTAAACCAATAAAGTGATTTTTGTTGAAAATGAAAGCAAAATGTTTGTTGGTGGTTGTAAAATATTTAAAGATATAATGAAAAATTATACGAGTCAATGATACTGTGACGTCTGATAGGGTAGAATGAAAGAAAAGATGGTTTTGCTCCGACCCTAAGTAAAATGGGATAAGGGCAGGACGATGATGACGAAGAAGAAAATGACACGGTTTGACAAAAGCCTGCAGATAGTAGTGAAGGTACTGATGATGATGTTACTGGACCATTGCAAGGAAACAAAGCCAGAGTGTTAGGCCAATCCTTTATAGAGACCGTAGAGACCATTTTGCTGCTATAGATGTACAATTGTCCATCCACCAGAATATAGAAGATGATTTCCACTATCATAAGATAAGACCTTGTGTTCTCACGAAATTGTATCGTACAAAGAATTGTCTGTTTGATTTGGATGACACTGGTTTTCCGTTTCTACTAAAGCTAAATACATATGTACACAAACCAAATCGGTATTTGTTGCGTCTTTCAACAATGATTCAGAATCGAAAGTGAGACAAATAGAATGTCTAGCCTCCCGCGTTGTTAGCTTTAGACTAGAAACTACATATTCCACTTTAAGCTGTTGTGTTAAAGTCTAAATTACTGTAGCGTTTAAACTTAGTACATCTAAATGCAATGATCTCGTGTCTTTGAAGCCGCTAACACAACAAAGGCATTTAATTTTATTGTCTGTCTTAGTAAAACGCAATAAACTAGTGTTAAGAAAGAATGTTTTTTTCAGTATATCAGATGAAAAAAAAAACAATATAAATATTGACGGGCGAGAATTTATGCGATCTCGCATTTTGTTTTTATTTGTTTGAAGTTTTGGCAAAGTATTGGTATAAATCATGTAACGCAAAGTCTTGAAATGCACTGAATGTACCCAAATAAATAAACATAGCAGAAAAATACCTTGGTTCGTCTGGCGATTAACTCATTTGCCAAATGCAGCTATTATAACATCGAAAAGAATTCCTGGCGTTTAGTGCATGGTTATTTTAAGAGTGAATGAGAGTATTTATAATGTCGGGTGTCCAAGAAGACTAGCAAAACTTGTGACAGAAAAGCAACCCAGCAGTGTAGTACAATGCACCTAAACCACCTTGAGAAGTTGGCAGCGTTCCATAATTACACACAATATCTCATGTCTGAAGATGAAAATAATAGTATTATGCTTACATAACAAGGGCTGGACTTACCGAAACGATAATAATCCCTTAAACTGGGTAAAGGAAGCCGTTAAATGCTGTTACGTATACAAATGCTAGTTGCGGATGGCGCATCGAGGGCAGACATCGGTTCTGAGCAAGATAAGTAGGGTACTGAAAGTTTGTTAGTGAAGCAATCAATCACTGCTCAGTGGCTTTCGATTCAGACGGTACTCACGCCAAACTAGATGGATCATTGCGATTTAAGGGCTAATGGTTTAGTGGCTACTACAATTAATCGATCCCTGATACGGGTGCCTGTACGGCATGCACAGTTAAGCCATTTTTTTGGGTTCAACTTTTCGACCTTGCTCTCGGTTATGATAAGAATTTTAAATAAGATAGTCTAGAACAAAAACTGGATATCCACAAACCGGTCTCAAACATATTATCCTTTATTACTTTCATACAGACACTAGTTATAAAAAAATGATCGAAGTCTTGAGTTTTGTATTATTCTGCGAAAACATCGGTGACTTTAGCAATAATAAAATATGTTTTCTGGTCAGTGTGTTGGATAAAACTACTTATAATTCAAACATCGTTTTCCTACACCAGACACTTACATATTCTGACTAATCGTTCATCGTGTATTACATGTCTTCAAAAAACACATTTCGTATTTCTTTTTTACAATTTCCGTTGCGTACAATATCACTTACAGTACCCTTCCTATCTTCATGGACTTTAGTATTGGGAGCAATTGTTTTTGTATGTTCGTTATATCTATGATGACGCATTATCAGCTCGTACATATTCAGAGTCTGATTTCCTGTTTCTATCAACACGCCGTCAAAGGTTGCGGCACAATACACGAGCAGTTGCCCTTTTGAGTCAAAGTGCAGTCATTATGACGAATCGAACATTGAATGTAGTAATTTTTTAAGAAATGTTGCAGATAAAACTAAAACCTGTTTTGCCGAATATCTTGAAATATCCAAAATCTTAACGTCGCGCGTCGTCGGAGATGATCTAAATGAAAACGAAAAATGTATTTAAAACGGGAATAAATAAATTAAATCACTTTTAATGAAATACAAACACAGCATGAATATTTTATTATTTAAATTACCCATACCCATAACGCCAAACTGATAACGAACTTCTGACACGAATTCGCTTTTACAAAACCACAATTTATCATCGCGAAATAAAGCAGTATTATGGGTCATATTGTTTAAATTCATACAATTGAGACAAGCATTTCAATTAGCGGTGTGATGGTTGAAATCAGAACCATTTAGACCCGTAAATTTTCAAGTGATATTGATTGTCACGCGATGCGCCAGTGATGATACGTAATTATTAGGTTTATTGATGATAATAAGCGAACAGATATACCTACAAGTATCGAGTAAACCGATGATACAGAAGTAGAACATGAAATAGAAAGTTAGAATGTATGATAGGGATGCAAATTTTTATATTACGATAGTTGGAATAGTCGTGATGAAAGTTAAAGTGAAAATTTTCGAAATAAACGTACCAGCATTTGACATCTTGGAAAAAGTAGAGGCTACAACTAGTTTCTACTGAAGACGGTATAAAGTTACACAATAAAGGGCTACAGCACATTAAAAAAAAACCGTGATGTGAATATTGAAACAAATTCGATAACATTCCATAATAAAATGGTTAATAAAAAATGTTTTATCCGAAAATACAACCATAAATATAAAGTCAAAGAAAAAAGGACGAAGAATGCCTAAACTGTCTCGCAAAGTAAATAAAAATTGTAATCTTATTTGAGATATGATTTTCTTGAAAATTATGTAGGCGGTGAGGTGACACCTTGTAGCTATTTCTTTGATAAATATACCTAACATTATGTCACTATAAATATTTCGTCCAATTATTACATTTTTATTACCATGGATCGGCCTTCTCACCTTGGTTCTCGTAAGCAATTAATATCCCTAATTGGAAGTAAAGCCAAAAATTCGGCTAATTAATGAAGTAATTTAATCGCAGCTGGAATTTCGAACGGTATTTCTTATCGATAATCAGTTGCGTGATTACCTTTAGGTAATCTGTGAACCAATATAGTCCAGCTATTTGAACCTAAACGAAGGTCAGAATTTTTATAATAAAATTTGCGTGTGTCGCGTGTTCCGTTACAGTCAAAAGCGTATCGATCGCCGGCATTGTTACACTGAGTTTGTACTAGTGTTTCTATTACGGCTAAAGAGAATTACGTAAACCTGCCAACCGGAGTTGATCTTCGTATTCGACGAAAATGAAATCCATTCCGTGTGGTGTCCGGATATAAAGAATAGCACCACCCCATATCCTCCACTGGGTGTCGTAAAAGGCGACTAATGGACCTTAAGACCCAGTGCACTGTACCAAGCACCTTGGGTCACCCGAATGGTGGTGGGTAAACCACCAACAATCGCATTCCCAAAGAGGGTTAGTGTCAGGCAGGCGGCCGACTATAAAACCATAGCCAAAACTTTAAGCAACACGTCTAAAAGACGTGTTGCGCCGACCCCAAATAAAAATAATTGGGATAAGGGCAGGGGAATGATGATTCGACGAAAATGAAAACGTATACATTTTCTCCAAGACCAGGCACGCAGTATCGTAATGATTTTCTGGAAATCCAGTCCCTTTGATATTACTTCAATAAATCAATGCATTTTCAATAAATAAATTGCCTTTGATTTGATTACCAATTTCAATAGCAATATAATTTATTGCAAACCTGTCTGAATCGGCCTTCGATTCCAAGAAAATACCGCTCCATATTTACGTACTTGATCGCGAATACTTGTTTTCTCTGAATTCTTCAATATTTAATTATTTTAATTTCAAATACCCCTATTTTAAGGCTTGTTCCTTTGAACTCGGTAGTTACGTAAAACGTGATAGTACTAATAAATCATATCTATTCATTATTCAGGCTATAAACCTGTTACCATGGCAACTTGAGTGAAACATCGCATGAACGTGAGCTCTAGTTCTACATTTCGTGTCCTAACCCATTCTGAAATAATCTGCAAACCTGGAATCGTTAACCCTCAATCTATAAGATACCAGTGAACTTTGAAGAGGTGAAGTTGTAAACACGAAGTTTACCAATTATCATTTGTACTCCATTTATCTTCAAGGACTAGAAAGTTGTAATAAATTGAAGGAAGAAGTGAATACGACGGCGAATGAAAACATGCCAGTTCGGCAAAGGATAAGGTTACAAGCGAAACTAATTAAGAGGACCCTAATCCAAAGAATTTGTGATTAGTCTCGCCAGTCACCACGAGACCTTTAAGCAGGTCTGGAACTGGTTTACAAACAGGACAGGTTCTGAAAGCGAGAGGCCATAATACACTTTCTATAGATGTGTCGTCTCGTTTCTAAGATGGCAAAAGTTCTACAATAAAATGACAAGAATATGTAGTAAACACCATTACTAAACGTCACGAGTTTTAATAAATCTCGTGCGTCATTCCTAGATGATATGGAATCCATCATTGCGCCTGGCTACTGATACGTTACTAGCTAAAACAAAACATGTATGTACCTTACCGCAATATATTCGGTATGTCTAAAATTTTAGGCCATAAAATCAACCAGCCTTCTAAAACAAACGTTCATTATAATTCCAGTTTTCATGTTGAGGCAGCAAATTGGATACTGTTATTCCCTCATTTCCATTTATTGCTTTCAATTTCGTCTTGTTTTAGAATTTAGGATTTAACTTATATTACGATTGGAACTTACAAATCGATTTGATGTATGGACGTTGAAATTGACCCATTATGATTATCGTGATCATTTGGTTCTTTTGTGTGCTATTCCAAAACTTTGGGAAGTACCATGTGTTTTATTGTCCTCGTTATGTTTATTATCTTATCAAGCTAAAATAACTCCTATGTTTATTGGTCGATAATATTAGTAACTAATTTTAGTCGCGTAGAAAATTGGTTTCATAAAGCATTGCGGTAGGTCTATATTAAGCGTTTCATTAACTATTTACTTAGCTATTTCTGATTCTACGTCATTTGCGTCTTTAATTTTTAATCGAGGCCTCGTAAGAATGTTATAAAGAAACATTCTTTGCTTACGAACGATATTCGTACTTCTAAACCAAGCTGTACCTTTGACAGTACCTACGTTGTAAAATCTTATAAGGTCCAAGGTTTTATTGAAATACCGCGAACTTGCCTTGGTATTTCATAAGGAATGATTTGATGGCATTTGATTAGCGTTGAACATCAGAGATGTTTATTTTTGGCCAGGAATATTTTTCTCTGAGTATTTCAAGACAGTTTCAATAAAAATGTATTGAAAAAAAAAGATTCTTATATTTTTTGTATTATTGCAATTCTAACTTCTAATATTATTCCTATTTGTTTCATAAATAGTGAGTCATGCGTCATAGAGCCATTCTACTTCTATAGTCACCTACCTACTTATTTTCCGTCTAACAACAATTTTTTAACATTTTCTTTGTTGTCGGGTCTAAAAGATAAAACCGATCCAAACGAATCGAGTAAGTTCTAATCATGATTAACTTTCTTCACAGCTGCATCACACGTGCGGTGTCGTAAACAGATATCTTTGTAATCCATTCGTAGGTATTGTCAAGTTCACTAACACCTTCCTTATCTACGGCTTCAATGTTGCTAAGATACCTAGCATCTACTTTATCTATGGAGTTCAAGAAATCTTCATAATTAATTACTATACTACTGATAGGAATTGCGTTTTGACCTGTTTAATTAGATGTACTATGTTCTGAACCTGATCTAAGTCTAAATTTCTGTGTGGAATACACCATGATTATAATATTTTCTGTGACGTGTGTGTCTTTTACTATCAATACCAGGTAATTATCATTTTTATCGACACCTGTAGACTTAAAATTATCAAACAGATCTATTTGACATGTTTTAATGTATTTGATTGTAATTATTGGTTAATCAGTTCCAACTTTGTCTGCTTTAGGAAACTTACTTTCTATTAAAAGATTGATTTTATCCTACTATATTAGTAACTTGCTACTAACAATTAAATGAATGAATGGTTTAAAAACAATGTATTCAAGACGGAGGAGTGAGCTAGACAAAACAAACACTGAATGGTCTATATTTGCTTTGTTCTGAGAATAGAAAGTATTGGAGTCAGGGGTGAATACCTAACAGTGTTAGATACTGCAGCAAGTATTTATAAACCCGTTCACTGGTTTTAAAATAGACGAAAATATATCACTATGAACGAGAAGTAACACACCGTATATTTAAATGGTGTCAATAATGTATTGGACCTTGGCGAAGGCGGAAACTTCCTGATTTACGTTGAAACTATCGTTTCCTTTAAAAGGACAAATACTTGGTCATTTAATATGACCATAATTAATGTAAATACGAATATATGCGAGTTTGTTCTGGTACTGGTGAAGAAGTAGATGTAAGAATATTATCAGAGTTAATAGTTGAGACAATACGATAGTTATTGTCCAACTAATATTTGTCAATATCTAGATAATTTTGGTCTCGATGGTCATTGTTACAACCAATTTAATGTCGACGAAACGATAATATGAAGTATGTTTTGCCTACTTAAAAACTTAAAGATATCTTCTGCGAAGAGCAGGACATAAATTGTAAATTAGTTGTTCCGGAATATAATTTATAACAATGGCTCGTAACTTATATCCAGTCATAAACCGTCTGTTTCGAATACCTTCAGAGAATCTAACCAAAACAAGAAGCCATTTAATAAATTAGAAATATAACACGGTGATATTACTCGTAAAATATTGGTATAATCGAGGAAGGTTGGCCATTACGATATGAATTGATAGTGCTCACTCTTCGAGGGCAAAAGGTGAAGTTCAGGAAAACTATTGAGCTATTTCTACTTCACCTGGATTACTCATGAAAGGTGCGTAGTTATTAAATTTGAGGTATAGGTACATAATAGGAGGAAGAGATAACTAGAAATAAATGATTAAACTACTGCGTGTTAAGATCAGTTAAATGATAAGAAAGTTTCCTCAAATTTCTTATATATTAGATCCCGACATATGAATCTAGTGTTTAGTCGAAGTAACCGCTTGGTAGTTAAATATCTGGTGTTTGGTTGAGATTTTTAAATTCATTTGGATTTTATTTTTAGGTACGTATTTTGAGTTTAAAATGTAGTGACTCATTTGTTTTTGCGCCATATTTTTTCTTTAATATCCTTTTGTATGAAACATAAGAAAATTTAAAAGTTTTTTACAAATCCGAGTTATATCTGGTAACTGGCGCAGCAAAAAATAACTCGACGGATTATTGAAGTCTATGAAAAGCTACCGTAAAAGAAATAAGAGTAGGTATTTGATTTCAACGTTTTTATTCTGGAAATGGAGACCTTTTGTTCGAAGATTTAAAGGTGATTTTGGAAGTATATCTATCGGAAGAATGTCAGTGGAAGCAGAAGGTTTTACTTTCAAAAAAATACTTGAAAAATAGATGCCGCATAAATCAAGTGAGGCACAAACATGCGTCGAGTGCTGCGTTATTTCCTTCAACCACCACAATAACGTGGGGACACTTACTTGAACTGCCACTTGTGATGAAAAATAATTAATGGACGATAATCATATTGGAAATGCTCATCACCGTAGCTAAATCACGATGCAAGCGAAAGTTAACCCAGGACAAGGTTCTGTAATGTCTGTATTAAGTGTCTAGTAGTGCAGTGCTGGTGTCAACCAATAAACTTGTCTCAGATCTGGTTAGACAATAGCAGCTTGTCTTTACTGACAGCAACTGCAAAGTGCAAACTATGATGGAAGAGATAGATGTAAAACAGCTGAGGCTACACAAGAGACGTACAATTAAAGGAGTTTCGGTATGAATATTTCGCGGTACTCGCCATACTTTTACCCTGCTCCAACAGAATAACATTTTTTTGAAACTTGAACAATGTTTTAATAAGGAAAAAATAAGAATTCCGACAAGTGAACAAAGCGAAACCTATAAACCGTGATACCGTGATGAAAACGAAAATATATCGTTAAAATTGAGCAAGTTTGATGCCCACGGTTTATAGCCTAATACCTATAGAGAAGTGAGAGAAAAAAACCTAACAGGCAAGTTTGCACGATTTTATTGTAAACTAAAATTTTAGAAGAAGAGGATCAAAGGGGTTGAAGGAGAAAAGGATGAATTTATGAGAACTAGCAGCTGTATTGTTAGTCCACCAAAAGAAAATAATACGTCAAAATTATACCGCTTGCATTTAACTGGGGTATTACTACGAGTAATAGTGTGACTAACCCATGTTTTCTTTACGCTATTTTCTAAAATTGGAAACCCAAGAAATGGAATTGCCATTTAATAGTAAAGTAATAAATTTTATACTTCAAAGGACAGCTGTTTTAACTTGAAATATTCCAAGTTGTTAAGTGTCATTTTATAGCTAAAAGTGCGGCTCTCCGATCACACTGTGAAATACGACGTCTCAGATGTTCTAAAACCATTTTAGAAAATAAACGATCCATTTCTGCTAAAACTAAAGAACTTATAATACTTATCCACTTATGTTACTAAACTTGTCTTATAATATTTAAAATTCCAAAGCAATTTTCCTTTTAAAACATTTTTACGTTGATGCCTAAAGTACGCTGAAGATATTTTCAGTATCTAATAGCAGGTTTAGCATCAAGATTGCAATCGTTGTGCAAGTGATAAATTGCCAGCACCGTAAAGCAGAGGATAACAGGGTTTTAGTAGGTCATTACGTCGATAAGTCTTGCAGGGAAATAAGGTCTGAAAAATGAAAATGAGGTGAACGAAAAACAGTTTAAAATATCCGTTGTAAGTGGAAAAGATGTTCTTGATGGAAATTTCAATTTTCTCCACGCAGTTTGTGAAGTCGTGTGTAAATTGAATACATTTTATAATTATATGTTATCAATATAATTAAATACATAGTTACTAAGCGGGCTTAGATAAAACAATGTGATTATCGAATTAAATGTTCGTCATAATTAGTGCTCAAGTTTCAAATGTGTCGGACGTGGTAAATGGTGATAATATGTTGAATTTAGGCGCAACGTGGGTTCAGGTATGTAGGTCATTTTATTTATATTTCGTGTGGTCTGTTTGAATTAGATTTGAATAAAATTAATGCATTTTTACCGAAAGTTATTTCGACAATTTTAACAATTGATTCTGACAGTTGGTCTTTGCAATAAAGATATTTTAACAACTACAATGATTCCACGAGTTCTTTTATGTTGCTCTTGTTTTACCAAGTAAACCTGAAAAAAAAAATATGTACCGTAGTCTTCCTTAAATTGGGTCATTAAAGGTGCGTTATTGCTGAATTTTATGTGTTTTCTAACGGGAGTAACCACCTTGTAATGTCTTTCAAAACAATCTTCAAGTGGATCTTAGTCATACAACTTAGTACCGAAATTTATTAGGCCAAGCTGTCTTTTACTGTTTTACGAGCCTTTCTAATATCTAATTCGAAAACGTGTTTAATATTCATTTGAATACATTGTTTCTCTTTAATTAAATACTATTTGTCTTCTATGAGTATTTTCGTTTCAGTTAGTTTTAAAGTTCATGGATAAATGTATAAAAACGTAGTGTCACCACAGCTGTTTATTTCCCTGCGTCTATTGACATCATATAGGTTAATAAACGCTTCCACTGGGGCTCGGGATACTGTTGCAAGTGTTCACTTTAGAGAAGTTATAACGCATTTATATTATATGGGATCAATTGAATCAAAAGATTTCTCTCTGTGTATAAATATAATGAACTGAAGAGAGGATTTTAGAGTTTAAGGAGTGTGCAAACAGACAGTTTCCACATTTAGTATTTTCGTGTCTTGTAAATAATTTATATTGGCTTTATTAATAATTTTAATATCTTATTACGTCCTCTATAAGGATAGAACGAAGACTTTTTCCAAGCAGTGAAACAATTACAGAAAGTTAAATAGATGCTTCTGTAGTTTTTTGTTTAAATGAATTTCTTCTACCAATTGTAGTTGAATACAACTAAAGAAAAAATTCTTAGAATTTCAGTACCTTGCAAACAAATTTCCTTTTTCTTATTCAACCTACATTATTCCGGCCACCAAAGTTGAGAACTTAATTTATTGTTTTAACTTTGTTTGAGATTCCATACGAAACTTCCCTTATTATATTCAGGCATAAAATAGAATTCACTTCTTTTGTTTGTGGTCCATTTCTTATTCAAATGTTTGTTCTATAATAAACAACTGAAAAAAGTTAGTACTGGGTTTCGTAAACTAAACCTACATCTGTATTAAGTATGTATCTTGCAAATTTAAGATAGTATGTGACAGGAAAAATTGATCAGTTTCCAATTTATGTGACATTATTGCAATACGTGATACGAATTATCATTTCAGGAATAGTTTTACACTCGCTGCGATACTCTGCATATACCAGATATCAAGCAATGGCTTTGCAAGCATTGTTGCTGATTTGATGAGTCAAATGTTTTAGTTATCCCGATTTGATCTTGAACTTTCTATCATTACACAGTTATTTAAATTCTCAAAGAACAATACAATGTTATCTTAAATATCAAGCAGGTATGCAATCATGTTATCAAAAACACGCTTCGAATCGATCTGGTCGCGACACGATATCGCTTATTTAGCACTTATTGTTGTTAAAACACCGTGCATGTACTAAATTAGATGTATTTATAGGCTATTGTGTTTTATTGATTGAGTGGAACGAAGAAGACAGTTCGTGTATTAAAATAGTTAGGTTAATACAGTTAACACGTCTCGACTTTGGTCCTAAGTAATCAACGTGTTCGCTAATGGTAAAAGTTAGTGCAGAGCAAAAGTTAAACTCGGATTAGCATCAGCTGGAATAATTTGAAAACTAGAAGTAGTTTCGCGGTTATTATTAAAATTATACCCCTACGCTCGAGCTGCCTTTCTAACTAAAACCAGACAGACGCTGTACAGACTAAATGTGTCATTAAAGATTATTTCGAAAACAGTAGAGAGTAATTTTTTGTCTAAAACTGAGAGAAAAGTGTCCCAAAGTGACGGGTTCGTACTCGGCCCTAGGGAATAAACCCAAGTAAAAAGGGAAGTCTATGAAACTAAAACCTTTACCGGATATTTAGATCCCGCCAGTTTTATGGATTAGAGACTGATCTGAAAAAAGTAGACCTTTGGGAGGAAGGTCACATAAACAGGGAAGTTTATGAAGCTAAATCATTAAATAGATATTGCAAACGAACCAGACATGCAACAGACATTGATCTAAGAATAAAAAAAAACGTTTGATTTATGAGAATCGAATCCTAACAAAATAAACAGTCGGTTACTTTTAGAGATATTGGTTTGAACATCGACGCAATGAACCATGCCCACTCGATTGGAAAGGGACAAAATCCCAGGGGTCATGGCTAATTGAATCAGTAAACATTATGGTCTCATTCAACTGCATTACTCTTTTTCGGTGAATGACCTGCAACTGCCCGGAGACTTGACGTAACTAAGTTTTCGTTCACGAACTGTACAGACACGGAAATTACGTGAACTCGGTTAAGACGGAACCAATTTTGGTTGGTAATAAAGATCCGAGTTCATTGTCTACTGTCCTAAATTGTTTTAAACGAATTAACCCCGAAGACATCGGTAAATTGGATTGCTTGACCATTTCGTTTAAGTTTTACTTCAACGATTGTACCTTCGCACGACTTCAATGATTGAACCTTCGAAATCATCTGACTGGTATATAGTGAGAAGTTGAGAGACAGTATAATATGGTCTCTCAAGAACCATTCAGTGAACGCAAGCATATCAAACTTCAAACAATATTTGACAGTTTCATTTTGTTGCTTTTTGGTGCTGAATCCGCAGAGAATAGAATGGCTACTGAGGCATAATGCAATCTAGTGGATACTACGATTGGAGGCCGACATTCTCGTAGTTCGAAAGGTCAGGCCCATATTCCACGTATCAATCATTCAGTTGCTAAAGAACGGACAAAAAATCCAGATATTTGAGAACCAGGCGTCCAAACGGGTATATATCACTCATTGACCTGAGCCATTAAATAACCTTAAAAGGGATATAAATTTTAGGATCAATAGGAACGCTGATCGTGACACACGGGGTAGCTTTGACCTCAAAGCCTTAGTTTATAGGTTCGGTAAAATGTACGACCTTTTTGACTCTAGTCAGTCAGCAAAATTTTATTGATCCTCGATTTCCGATCTAATTTCTGTGGTACAAAGACTACGTTGTCAGTAAAATGGTTGGGTTGATTAGGTTTGTTGTTATTTCATACACAAAAAATAAGTTATTTAACTTATTTTTTGAGTATGAAATATACCTTTTGGAATGATAATATTTTTTGTGAAGTGATTTTATAGAAGACATGCCGAAATTGAGAGTAACGAACTAAGGTCCGAAAAAACTGAATAATGTAAAAGAATCAGGAAATACTGTGAAATTGGAAAAACGAAATGCAGATATACTTGACCCATCTAAGTTGCTTTTAAACAAAATGTCTTAAGACATTAGATAGCAACAACAAGCATGTTTATCTTCAACACAAAGAATGTTTCAGCATGGCGTTCCATGGATTAATCCAGAAATTCCGTGTTTACTAACTCCAGCGAAACCTGTTAAGTTTCTCAGCAGCTAGGGAGAGTTACTATTGTCTACCTATTGTTCATTTTAAGTTAACGGCAAATTGTTTAAGTAACTCGTACGTTTGAGTCTACAACTGTTTATTGGCAAATTTGCACTGTTCTGTTCAGTTAAGAGCAATGACACTTGGAGGTTGTCTTTACAAAAATTCATATTCGAGCCTCGATAGTAATGTTTTTGTTTGTTTGTTGTCATGGAGTTTTATCATTGATTTTATCATGTAGGTCTGTATCAGAAGTGGCAATCTATAGGCAATGGTTTCTAATACCATTTTTGTATCGATCATCAGTTGCATCGATATCAACCTGTAGCTTGGCAGTACTAGTTTGAATATATTCTGTTATGTTACTAAGCCGAATTCCTCTACCCAGTTAACAGTACGTGGTAGTTAAGACTAAGTATGCTAGTCAATTGCTTTTTTATCCTTCAGTTCCACGCACACAGGGAATTATGATGTCATTAAATTATGCTAATTACTGACCAAGTAATCCAATCTATCAAGGACGTGGCAAAGGATTATTTTGATTAACCAATATTTTGAGATTAATTTTCGCAACGTGTGTTGTTATCACTGTAGGCCCATTACTGTTTGTACATTACATTACATTTTGATATTTACGTGCGGTGTGTGCAGAAATATGACTTTAATACGAAAATCCGGTTAGGTTAACCTGCGCTTTGTATCTACAAAGGAAATTGGAACTCCAATACGGGCGCAGTGTTCAGTATAACCCAATTCTTTATGAAACACGCTTCTTCGGAATAAGTAATCCTGTTTTGCCTCCACATATGGGATCAAACATGGCTAATACGACTGTAATTCCAACAATGTGGTTTGGCTTTCGAGTTTCTAAGGAAATTATTGTATGTTACTTTATTTAACGGTGGGATGCAATATCGGTTAACTCCTTCCATTGTTACAGCATGTTTATCGGGTTAGTGTTATTACTTGTAAGTTACGATGTTCAGATTTAATCTTGAGTTGAGTACTTTTAGAAAACATTGTTCTAGGTTAGCGATACATTGCTACATTACATAGGTTCTTCGGGTATTTTAGAACGCTAAAATTTGAGTAAATGGAAGGAGAATTATCAAATTTTGACACTGTCTGTTTATAGCGAGTATTCACTAGTTTTACGAGTAAATGTTTTGAATAAAATAATTTATTTTGGGTATAGGACAACACCCTACATCCTCTGAAATAGGACTATTGCCATTGTGCCATTAACACAGTCCGTTACACTATTGCGTAGCAGCGTCTCTGATATACAACGTTGATAAAAGCGAGAGGCATTAAATGAAACCACATATTCTGTATATCATTATAAGGCTACACAACAAAAATCAAATCAATGTAAGCAATGTTTTTATAATAACTTTCGTGAGGATGATTCATACTTAAAACGTTATAACGGTTTACTCACGCGTATTTATCGGGATAGCCCGACTAGTTTCGGACCCAACCGGAGCCAACTAGATAACTATGCCTATAAAACTTAGTCACCTAATCAGGAAGATACAGCATGTTCAAACTAAAAAAAAACTAAAAAAATATCCTGTGACTAAACTATTGCTTACATTGATTTGATTTTTGTTGTGTAGCTTTATAATGATATACAGAATATGTGGTTTCATTTAATGCCTCTCGCTTTTATCAACGTTGTATAAGATCAGGACTGTTGCTGTCTAGAAATGGAGAAACACACTATACGTCTCGCTTCCATAAGTTCATTTATAAACTCGCTGAACTAAGTAACGACCCTATATCCCTTGTGTTATGTAGGTATCTTAATCTCTACAGTAATTAGACTTGTAATCAACTAGAGTAGGGTTCAACATTATCATCTACCTTTCTCTGAAATTGTACTGAAGTACTAGTACACAAGATACATGATGAGTACGTCAGCATGTTTTTTTACAAGAACATTGTTTGGATGTATGCCAAGAATTTGGCTCCGGAGCATATTTTGTTTATTGTGATTGCAATAATATTTTTTTCCGTGTCTTCTTGCTGTATGCCGTCGGATATTGATGAAATGATGGAGAATTGTCATCGTTCTGGTATCTGTGAATCATCATGATTATAATGATTGCAATCATCCTCACTTCTTGTAACTGTGCCTCTTTAAAAGTTTTGGTGCCATCATATACAAGCTGTAAACAATATATACAGTAAATTGTACAGACATATTCCTAGGACACTTCAATTCTTAGACTGTCAACAATGTATTCATTAAATATACAGATATGTTTCTTAAAATTTCCGATATTTTTTCCTAACTTTTAGATTAAGGTATCTGGAATCTATAAAGAAGTAAATGTAGGTCCCAATACTCAGAAATGTTTTTCCGCATATACCAGGAATATTGGTTATTCCTTTAGATAAGACCTTTGACTTTTATGTAATCATACCATATCCCTTACCTTTCTTAGAAAGAAAATATACCCTCGACTTTCCAGAAAATCATCTCATACAAATTAACTATTGATAAACTTTGCAGATTCTGTTGAAATGCATGTAATAAAAGTTATAGTTACTATAAATAGCAACATGTGATCTATTTGTTGAAATAGAACATTAGATTTTCATGATTTATAATCTGGTTAATGCTAACAGCCTACATATATTATTTAGTAAAAATATTTTCTATCAGTCACAAATATTGGAGTTATTTTTGAACAGCTGAGTTGAATATGTCAATTCAAATAACCGGTTTTAGGAATATTTAAGTGCTCCTAAATGAAGGCCGTTTAGAGGAATATAGACACTTATTTTTACGTCCATTTTGTCGGTAAAGTCTAAACAATGTATAATTACAAATCGATTGTTTGGTCTAACAGACTTTGGACACTAGCAATATCTCCACTAAAAATATTTGGAGAGAATTTATCGTTAAACAAATATATATCTAATTGAACTATACCAGTGGGTCACGATAAGATAATTTAGCAACAGTAGTACCACTAACAAGAGACGATTCGAAGAAATACAAAGTAATTAAACAAAATTAAAGTGAAAGGAGTTCAGTTCACAGAATCACATATAAAACTGATAAAAGTGATGAAAACGAGGATCGTTATCAGATGTCTAACAATGGAAGCCTGTACGATAGTGTAATCATTTTGTCTACTGACACAGTCGCTTATTTACAAGCCTTATCAGTGCTGTACAAGATTTTAATTAACGCAGATGATAAAGGAGATGTCAATGTGCTAGCTGATGATGTTTTTGATACGTTGGCGTGTAATATACATGTATCATAGATAATCTCAGTATTTGTGGACTGAGTCAGTGAGGCTGACAATATGACACACTCACAAGTATTGTAAAAAGATGAACAGACTTTCATCTTTTTACAATGCTTGTGAGTGATTGCTTGTAACCTCATCCGGCTCAAACAAAAAACAATGTTAAATTTTCGTGATTTCTTTTCAAATTTTGGAGTAAGCTAGTAACTGAACATACCAGTCATAATCAATATTGAAGCGGACAAAACTATGGTTATTTCTAGTTTAATATTACTAGAAATTCTATCTTTGGAATTCGTGTAGGAAGATAAACTGATACTCTAAAATTAAACACAATTAGCCTCAACGATGAAATCAAGTTAGGGAAGAGAACATTAACACTAATTCCAATTAGTACTCTTACTAAAGTAATGCTATTTTCGGCTGATTCAATCACCTAATTTTTCCTGAGTAAGCAATTAATTTTACTCTGTTGAATATTAAAATGGATCGATAGATTCTCCAAAATCATAAAACATTTAGGAACATACAATCATTTGCGCCATCACAAAAGCATTGGTCCAAAATGCGACTGAAACGTGTTACATGAATCCACACATGTAAGCCGGAACGTGTCTTCGTAGTGATATGGAGAATGCTTCTGTTACCTCTTGTGAAGCCTCCCCTAGTCCTCAAAGCCGCAATACAAAGAAGCTTCGTCGACTAGAAACCAAGTGTCGAGCCTAATTAGCAGGAAATTTTGATCTCATTTTTGCTTACCTGAACCTACTTTATTAACTTCCAGCATAAAATATTGGTGTAAATGTTTGTGAAGGGAAGTCATTATTCCTAATCTAAATCGGTTTAGGTGTAAAAAAGTTTGTTTTTAAACGTAAAACGTAAAAAGTAATTTGTTTTTAAACGACTTAAAATGATTTTAGGAATATTGACGGTTCTACAAAAAAATCGATCACGGCCTAGAGTTCCTAAAATTTGGAACTACTAAAACTTTCCAGTAGCTCAGTTAGGATAAAAACAGCGCGTAGTTAAAGCCTGCCTACGGGTTCCAACAGTTTAACGCGATTATATCTCTACCGCGAACCGTTTAACCTTTGTTCAACTTGTTTCCAATAAAAAAGATGAGCAGACAAATCGAATTTCGTTAGTTTGAAACTCGCACGGACCGTGTGGGCAGTGCAATGTGATTATCTGCATCGTCGGTCAACAATCACTTTGATAAAATCCTCTAGTTACGTGGGATGTTATACAATGCTTTTATATTGCTTCTGCACATATGGGCTCTTAGCATACACATTTGTACTGGAAACAACTTTATCAAGTGTATTATTATTGCCAGTCCCTACATCTTCAGTACACTACTGATAATGCCGATACAAAGCATTCACAAGATGCTCAGTACTGTCTTTTAAAATATCCATAGGCCTGACTTCTTAAATTCCCATTTCAATTTACTAAACAAAATGAAATTTCCTGGTCATAACAAAAATAAAACTGTAACTATATTTTTATGTGCCAGCTCGGCAGAGCGGCCGAGTGGGCGCTACATATTTAAAAGGAGGAGTACGACGATAAAGCGAAGTTTCATTCAGTGTAACACTGGAAAACAGTGCCTGGGAATACAGAAACACTTACGTACATAATGGAAGAGGAAGAAACTATGCAAAAGCCTGGAACTCCATTCCTCCTTTTTCTTTCACACATTTATAAAGAACACGCACCTTTCCAAAAGCAGTCGGTACTTTTGTATAATTTAATCGTACTTTCGCTGGCAAAAATTGTTAAACGCATAAAAAAGTCATTGAAGCAATGAAATTCCCGTGAGTATTGCAATCGAAGGCCAAAATTATTGATTCGTCCAACCAATGATAGGATATTTCCCTATTGATATTCAATTACTGGTTTATTGATCGTCAATTGTTCCTATCTATTGGGAGCAATTACCACCCGATAGGAGACTTCTTGAGGCGAGAGTTTGGAACTAACAAAGTTAAAATATACAAGATAATAATATCTCGTCAGGATTGTATCATAGTTTTGTCATGTTAGAAATTCAGTACATTAAATCTTTTGAAGAGTATTTTGCTTCTTCGCGTCGTCTTAGTGCATGTAACTTATTCTAGTCAACGCTCCAAACCCTAGTAGGTAATGCCTTTTTGATCATTTCTTGGAGAGCCCTGGACAGTCCTTTGTTTATCCAATCCATTTAGGTTCCAATTTTGTAAGCTTTACCAAGCCCATAAATTTTAATACCTATGATGCTCTTGCGTCTAACATAAGTGACGGTCATAGTCTCATACGACTGACGTCAGAGCTCTTATTAAATTTGTTCTATTCTAGGAAAGGCAACAGTTTTATATAACCATAGGTGGGTATATTTGGAAGGCTAAGTGATACATCCATTTTGTTATGGCATTTCGCAAAGAGCCCGCTTTCTGTACGAGATTAAAGTATGTTTAAAATATTTGTTTTATGACCTCTTTTCATACGGTTAGTAAGAGCGAATACGTTTGGTATAGTACCGCTTTTATGTTTAGTATTCTTAGACGTTATGACAAATATAGTTATATGTTGTAGGAGTGACTGACGGAAAGTTCATAATTAACATTGTTAGGAATTTTCTTGTACGTTTCAGTTACATTGGAATAGTAATTAATTTTATTTCGATACATTGTTATCCCATCCTAGTTGTTAGTAAGAACTTTATTTTTATATTATTATGTGGTGTTACTTTTCTCTCGACATAGTTACTTACCCTTTTCACAAATGTTCACATCATGTTATGTGATTTTTTTTCCTTAGTTCCATGATCTATTGTTACGTCTATTTGGTCAAACATCTGAGTCAGTTCATTCACTGTTGTTTGTCATTGATTGTATTTAGGTGCTATCGGTTGAAACAAATGATTCTCATTAACTTGAAGGTTGAATGTAAGCAAGGGGTTGGCAGCTTGATAGGTTGTAAACCCTTCGGCTTGTGCCAAATGATCGCGGTCTGGCGGTGCTTTGGCACCAATATCACTGACAGTGATGACGGCTTATGATTCCGTCTGTGTTGTGTTACGGAGGTTTTTATATTACCTACCTTAAGTATAGGCACGTTCTCACGTCTGTAGTACACAATGGATTCTGCCGTCTTATGAAATAGTCAGTCTGTTTTACGTTTGTAATTATGGAGATTATTCATGTGATGTAAGCTGCTAGAGATAGATATATTATGTCACTTGATTTTTTTGAATCATCATTATTGCAATTTAAGTGATTTGCATTTGAAGTTCTAAATATATCACTTCTTAATTAGCACAACAAAATAGCATGTATCGGTTGTTTAAAACCTGTTTTTATTCAGGTAATTGGTAGTTTTTATTACATAGACTTTTTGTGAAGCCTTTGTTTTGTTACGGAAAAACGGACGACGTTATATTCTGAAATATTTATCTACGTCCAAAATAGTTTTAGTTCCAATCAATCTCCGACGATTGGCTGTCTATTGTTATCCAAGTATTATAAGTTAGAAGACTTGTTGTCTGAGACTATAAGATTCAACTTAGCCATTTTTATTATTACTGCAGATTTTATTAATTACCGAATGCCTTAATAAGTGTCACCTTAACACTCTGAGCAGTTGTGTCACCAGACGTTGCCGTGCATGTTTTATTTTTTTCAAAGTTGTTAGTTAACTAAAGATTTGGGTTCAACAGAGATCAACGATGTATACTCAGAATCTTATTGCAATACGAAAAAAGTTCGTATACCCGAGACACGAGCAACAAAATAACAAGTTTTTATTGCGACTTAAATATCTTTGTGGCTTTGCAAGTGTCGCTTTTGTAGACGTCATCAACGAAAGAACTTGATCGATAAGGGGCACAGGCTAAATTCAAGTAAAGTTTTCTTCGAAGTCCAAAGTAGCTAGTAAAATACTTACTGGTTGCTTTATTGGAATCGAAATTGGACATAAATATGAAAATATGTTTGTGTCTCTTTCTATATTATTCTTCTTACCGTATGCTTTAAACCTTGGGTAAAAAATCGACAAAGAGGAAGGGTAAAAAAGGACCAAATGCAGTTCTTAACCGTGAGCGGCGGACTCGTCAATATCGCGCCCTCGTTCCTTTTAGTATTCTCAAAAGCTTGTGTCGCAACGTCCCCAAAAAAACAAAAAATTGAGCTCAATGATCAAACCACACTAATTTGCATCTTCACTTGTTTCCAGGGCCCCACAACACACGATGTCAATGCAGCGATGACGTCGGGCCTCAAGATGGAGTCGAAAGGCACCCAGATCCACCTCCCGCTGATGGGTCGTGGCAGCCGCGGGGAACTCAACGATAAGGTCACCTTCGCACAGGTCAAGTCGCCGCCGTACTCGGAACAGCTCAATAATGGACAAGTCTTGGGGTAAATATACTTTGTGATTGTATACTGATTCGGTAGTTAGTCGATAGTTTTTGTATATGGTACATTCTTGTACGGAAACCACACTGATATATGACAAGCCAGTTTAGTTAATTTGGTTCCTATAAACGTCAGATTTTATTAAGTGTGTTGTCAAAGAAGCAGGGTCCTTAAAGAAAGAAAAAGAGCATTTTTGCTGTCGCGAAAATGCCGTACTTGAAGTTACGGGAAATACGAGTTTTAACTAGATATCACAATATTCTTTGAACCCATAAAACTTATTCAATTCCTCAAGCGCCTAAGTTTATCGATCCGAACAATAAAGTTTTTTTTTACATTAACTAAAACTAGAAACCTTAACAAAGTAAATGGTAGTCTTTGGCTAACATAGCGTCAAAGACAATTTGACCAAAATTTGTATGAAGTTACACAATTTCCTAAATACACAGACATTAGGGAACCTAAAAGAATGGCGTCAGAATACTAAACTCAAACCTAAAAGGGACGGAATCCAATTTCGGGTTACATAACAACTTTCTGAATAACAAGAAAAGGGAGAGTCTGTGTTAGGATGTAACGGAATTAAATAATATTTTTTGTTGATCTGCAGTAATGTTTTAGTATGAAGGGTATTAGGTAGAAGTCAATACAAAAGTTGTAGACAATTGTGCCACTAATAAAAGCGGTTAAAACAGGACTGAATAAGTCGTACTGCTAATTAGCCGTTACCTTAAATAGACTCCGTGTCGCTACAGAAACAGACCCGTCGTCTTTAAAAGTGCCTAAACTATTTGGGCAGACCTGATGATCATTAAGATGACTATAATTATATTGACTCGGATTTTTAACATTACGAACGTTACTCTAGTAGCTTAATAATCAAAAGCATCTCGTGCGTTCCTCCCAAAATCATCAATGTGATGCAAAAAGTAAATATTTGCTCCACAGTCATCGAGGACAAAGTGTCAAATGAAATTGATAGAGGTGACTGAGATCTTCATTAACCTAGAGATATCTCTGTATCAAAAAAAAGTTCACAATTATCCACACAAAAAAAAACGATAAAGTATTTGATAGAAATTAAAAAAAACCATAACGACAACTTACCAATCGGTTGAGTTGTTGTCTATGACAGACTGATAGATTGACAAACTGACTTTAAAATTTACTATGGGTCACGACAAAATCCCAACACACTGTCCCGTGCTGCTATCCTACTTACAACACTAAATATCGATCACTAACATCGCGTATAAATCCGGAAAATAACAGTTTTTTTCTACAAAGACGTCATCATCTTACGTACATAATGTCCATGCCTACATTATGGTAACACAAATAAAGAAGAATATGTAACTGGTTGTTATGCCGCTGTTTTTTTAGGTCAGTCAGGTTCAAGGGTAACTTCTGCGGTCACGAGACAATCATTTGAGTTTTGCATACGATTGACCTAACATTTAACACTTATTGAACTGATTTGTTTGCGTCTATTTGGACTACTTTTTGCTGGATGGAGACACTTGATCATTTTGCATTTTGAATCGTTTTTATGTTCAATTTTTCTTTGTGTTTTTCTTTTTGTTTTTCAAATTAAGACATTTTGGAACTGTACACTGAGAGTAAGTAACTTATAGTTTTAATGCTTCTAAAGTGCCTTTTTAGACCTCCTGAAAACGGTTTGAAGAGATTGCAGCATTATGGCTTGTGTTAAAAAATAAATGAATAGTCAAATCATAATACATTTAATTACTCATTATGACATTAAAAATCAACTAACTAAATCTATTGTTCTACTCGAGAAAATTCCACGGAGCCTATTTCGTCTTCAAACTGCTATAACTCAAATTGTATAAAATATAATGCCTACCAACATATTCAGAAGATTGCCTACAAGCATACATTAAACAAACATTTTAATTTGACCTTGAGTATTTTAATTAAAACAATATGGGCTGTATAAATTCGGTCCTTAGGGACGCGCGCGGCAGTGGTGGGTTAAATTACCATCCCTTTCGTAACCTAGCGTAAGCGTAAGGGTAGTGTTGGCAGACAGCGCCTCCTGTTGGCAACTGGCCAAAATTCTGGCAAACCTAGCGACCAACAATGGCAAACAATCCATTTATTACATAGCTATGGAGCTATGGAACTAGTAAGAGTATCTCATGCTTCAAGGTCACGTAAAAAACATACCTACTAAGTGAAATTGTAAGGCGTTTTCCTGGCTATGATTACATTGCTGCAGTATGTAGTCCAATCATACAGGAATAGATCGCGAGCTTCAAGCACCGCCTACTGGCACCGCTTAGGAAACTCACATTTTCAATTGCTTATTGGCAGTTCTAAGCATTTGATCTTGACTGTTCAAGGAATCCGTATATTTTAGTCAATGGCTTGAACTCAAGCAGTCTGAGTATGGCAATTGGAAGAATTGGCAAAAAAGTAATCCTCAATAATAACAATTTGTTTACTTGTCTATTATTCCAAGCTCTTAATTTTCATGCAAATGCTCTACATTTTTTTTCAGACCGTCTTTTGACCTAAGCTTGTAAGCTTCGTAAAGGTATACAAGATGGTACTTATAGCTAACTTTGTAATTAAGATCGAAGTGCTCAGCACTCCCTCGGCACTTTACGATTGGCTTTTAATTACTGCAATTAGCACCGTTACGTGTTTTTCTTCGTTACGTCATATGAGAAGGAAATTACTTTTACTTATAAACAATGAGGGTGTGGCATTGTACAGAGCAAATGAGAAGACAGGGTAAAAGGACGTACATACGTATTATTTCTTATTAGGGTGATGTCTATGTGATAACTATTGTGAGACAAATGCAGATATTTTGGCACTATACCTTCGCCCAGCACGATATTTGTCCGTATTACTAGACTAGACAGAAACAAATGAAACACATGTAAATACTACCTTTCCCAAGCAACATTCCATTTCAGAATCTAAAATTATCTTTTCATATTGCCTAAATACAAGAACCAAATCAGAGAGATCTCTCAAAATCAATGTAACTTCCCAAAGATATAGGTCTTGTAAAACAGTCATTAATATTCCTATCGAACAGCAAGTCATTCAGAGACTGCCGTGTTCTCGAGACCCACTTCAGTGGCTTCCCTTGACGATGACGTCACTAAATCCGTGCTTTACATGACCGTCTTGTATTTAATCTTGTTGAAGTGTTACCCACTGAACTTTTGGTACTCTTTACATTTGTATTTATTGAATGTTTTGTAACTGTAATTTGTCTCAAGAGTTTTACGGCGCGATAATCGTAGTTGCTTATACGAAACAAAATATAAAAAATGCAACGAACGAACTTTAAGCATACTGAGAAATGAGATTTTATTATTATCCAACATCCTATTTATCATGACATACTGAAACAACAAGGTATGTTTCCACCGTTGAATAAAGAACGCTTAACTCAAACAATACATTACATTATTGCATTGAAGATGTCTTGAGAGATGATAATACTATTATTAAAGACTAAGACGTGCAGTCTATGCGTGACGGTCATGGCTGATGGTCTAATGTTCTGGTAAAGGACACACAAACCATTCGATGAAAGCGACGTAACATTGTCCGGTATAAAAATTAATGGCAAGGTCTGCTCGCGGCCGACGTGAGCCGGCTTATATGATGGTGATGTGAGTCTAATGTCATAGAGGAAATTGTTTAGTATCATGATTTTTTATGGCTCTATGTAGGAATCAAACGAAATGAGGATGTTAGTTTTGAGTATTTTTAGGTAACTTTATTTTTTCCATTAGATCTGTCGGTTATGTTGGATCATGTTTTTCTTCTGACGATCATGTTATGTTGAAGAATCTTGGCAAAAAACTTAAAATAAATTGAATGAAAATGTACTTGTTTCCAAAGCAGCATTACAAAATTCAGCAACTATATAGTTAACAATAACGAGGGGAATAACGCTCAGCCTTGTAAGTGTGGTATCATACGAAATTAACGAACTAAGTAATGGGAGGGGCGAGACTCGTTTGAACAAACCAAGCCGACGCCTCTAATAATGTTTGCTACGGATCTCGTTCAAAATGTAAATGCTATTGTTTTAAGGAAACTGAATATTTCAAGACAATTGATTAGTCCGTGGCTGGAGATGAAGCTGATAAAGAAGATTGTTTTCGTGTTAACGCAAGTTCAGGGTTAAGCAAACTCGTAGAATATGATCATATTTAATAAGTTGCCAGCGAAGATAATATAACAGTGTTATGGATATTTCATAAAGAACGAATGAGTAGTAATAAGCACGATCGGTTATTAGTAGCTGGTGGGTTAACCATAATATTTTCCACTATATTAAAAACACAAGCATGGAACATATTCACAAGAGTATTTATTAAAAGATTGTTAGTATCATTAGTATTTGTCATGGCGTTCACACGCTAAGCTAAAAGGGTGGAGGAAAAACATTGCAAGGCCTTTACCTAGTCGGTATGTCTCAAGGTTGTGGTTATGGTTGATATGGCATAGCAACTGAATGATGATCCCTACATTAGCTTCAAGCACTGACTTTTGGTTCGAATTATGGTATCTATTTTGATGTTTGTTGCTCTGGTTCCATTATAAGAAAAAGGAGGTTGTGACGAGAACACGGTTGTAAACACCAGGCCGTTCTAGTTTCCATTGAATCTTTATGTGATGTCAAATCATTTATCCATGCCATTGACGTCAAAAACTCACCCATTTTTCAAATGTCCAACGTCATCACGAATGATGAATGTACTTTCACAAGCAAATAGCGGATTTATTCACATTATTCATAACGGGGACCTACCGGATGCAATATTCAGACAGAATTTGTGAATAGTAAGCCGTTATATTACGTCAAACATCAGTATGGCGATTTAATTCATGACCATGGACGTGAAAACAATCTGACTGACCTAGAAAAACAGAAAAGGAATATAAATTGCCTGGCAACAGAATTTAAAATCAAGCATCGAATATAGGACCGATAATATCACAAATTTTAGGAGTTCGTTTATTTTTTCTAAAATTTGTAGAAACTGTCTTAAAGAAATCATTGTCTTTAAGATATTGTCAAATTAAAATAAGTAGAAGAACAGTTGAATTTTTCTGCGATTTTAATGTCACATGAATATCTAGTTTCCGTGTTATCAGAATATAATTGAATGGACTCGCCCATTACGTGAATTGCGATACCGTCCTTGGTCTCTTACGTAAACAATAATATCGCTTAGTGACCCAGGAATGATATCATTTTTGTTAAGGGCATCACGTCAATCAAAATTAGTATATGGACTTTCTATTTCTTTGGATATAGAAACGTATTTCTAAGAAAATAAAGTCGGAACTACTATTAAAAGTTAAAATTAATCTTTTATTTTTTGTTTGCATAAGGATAAAGTGTTTTTATTTCTATTAGTTTTTATGCATCAGATTTAATGAGCGCATTACCCTTTAAACAGATATTTACATCTTCAGTATCTATTGTTATCTTAAATTCTTAAATATCACTTCAATCTTCACTCCAGAATCTTCAATTTTTTCCTTCAAATTCAAGAAAAACATTACTCCATTGAATTCCGTTTCGCAATACCTACGCCAGTTGGCAACTGTCCAGTTTGTTGTAGATGACTGAATAACTGACACAACATCACGAATTTATGCAAACATTTCTGAAATGCCTGTTTGAGACAATTATGAACAATTTCACGTTTGTACAGAGAACACGACAAACCTTCAACAATATATTCCGCATCCGAGAATTCCACGCTGTTAACATTTAACAAACATGACAATGTGACGTATGAATTCTAGTGTTTTGCTTTCAAAAAAACCCTTTTAGTGTCACTATAGCAACATCCATAAGACATAGAAAAAAAAAAGAGATTAATAGCTTCCCTCGTTAACCTAAACATTTTCCCAAGTCTCTTTAAAAAATGCACTATCTTGAACCTAGACTCCGAGCGGTAAAGAAATCTTATTATGATTACCACCTCGGCAAAGGGGTCGTAGTTCGCTTGCTGTTATAAGCGCATTAGAGGCTGGTGTCACCCACCCTGTTAACACAATCTTTTAGCCACCTCCACGACACCCTCGGGATGTAACCTCATCTTTTCCTTAAAAAATGGATATTGGCACTAAACCGCTACAGACCTCATAAAGGCGAAGGCCTAAAATACACAAGCATGGACTCAACGCTCAAATACTTAAATGGAAATTTATTTACATCCGAAATGCCGGGTATTATAATACGGCCTATATAAACCATTTTGGCATTTCGATTACCATCAGTTTGATGTGGAGCTTGATGTCAGGTGATTCGGAGGTTTTATTGTGCGTATCAACTAGAAATATTGACTTTTCATCAATTTATTATTCATACTTACCTTCTAATTAAGCGAGAATAGGGCTACCAGTGGGCTTTATTACACTGTATCATATTAAGTTAGCCAAATTTGAAAATATGTTTTTATTTCAATGTTTCCCAATTCAATATCTTTTATTAACTTGTTACAGTGGTTCCCAAATCAACTTATGCAACGGTGGAGCCGGCACAACAGCGATGACAGGTCTTCCAAAGATACCCAATGGGTACGGAGACCAGAAGAAGCCGATGGCCACGCTTACACACTTGCCCAAACGCCCACCAGTGGACATCGAGTTCTCAGATCTGTCGTACTCAGTCAGCGAGGGAAGAAAGCGGGGATACAAAGCTTTGCTCAAATGTATAAACGGTACATTCAGATCTGGTGAGCTCACGGCAATTATGGGACCTTCCGGGGCTGGGAAGAGTACGCTTATGAACATATTAGCGGGATACAAGTAAGTAAATGTTTAAATGATGTACCGATAAAAGCATTCCTTGAAACACTTTATATGGAAAAGAAAACGATATCTAATATATAAAATTCTCGTGTCACAGTTTTTGTTGCCATACTCCTCCGAAACGGCTTGACCGATTCTTTTGAAATTTTGTATATGCATTCAGTAGGTCTGAGAATCGGCCAACATTTATTTTACATCCCAATTTTTTTTTGCGAACGAAGTCGCGGGCAACAGCTAGTAGACTATAATAATGTATAGAGCAATAATTCTTCATTAATACAGATATTAGTTGAACTTTGGGGCAATTTTTGAATACATTATTATGTTATTCTTCACAAAAAGGCGGCAACCTTGCCCTACTATTTCATGACACTATTCTATATGAATTGTAAATGAATACCCGGAGTCCTAAATTCCATAGAATCATGTAAAATGAAGGCATTCTATTCTTGATTAATTGCCAAAAATGTTAACGATGTGCTTTCTACTTCCAGAACGTCCAACGTCAGCGGATCGATCCTCATTAATGGAAAGGAGCGAAACTTGAGACGGTTCAGGAAGTTGTCTTGTTACATCATGCAGGACGACTGCCTGCTGCCGCATCTCACTGTGAGGGAAGCCATGAACGTGTCGGCGAATCTGAAACTAGGAAAGGACATGAATGTCACTGCCAAGAAGATTGTGATAGACGAGATTCTGGAAATGTTAGGCCTCGTAGAAGCTGGGGACACTAGAACTAATAACTTATCAGGCGGCCAGAAGAAGCGGCTGTCCATAGCTTTAGAGTTAGTTAACAACCCACCTGTGATGTTCTTCGACGAGCCGACATCGGGACTGGACAGTTCCTCGTGTTTCCAGTGCATATCACTGCTGAAGTCGTTGGCTCGTGGTGGTAGAACTATCATATGCACTATACATCAACCGTCCGCAAGGCTTTTTGAGATGTTCGACTTTTTGTACACGTTGGCCGAGGGGCAGTGTATATACCAGGGGCGAGTCAGTGGTTTAGTGCCGTTTTTGTCTGGAATGGGTCTTCACTGTCCGAGTTACCACAATCCTGCTGATTACGGTAAGTTTAACTCGTTCCTACTCAACAGTAATTTAGTTTTCTAGAGAACATTTCGAACCATTTTATCTTTCTCAGAATCTTTTAACTAGAGGTTATTCTTGTTATTGCTCGGGCATTATTGGTATTTATTTGTCTGAACTGCCACTTAACATGTAAGGCCATAATAATTATGGCTCACTACTGCAAACATGTTGAGTTATTTTTAGTCTAAATTAGGTTTATGGAATCTGTAGAACACGCACCTTTGTTCTTGTAGAAATAAGAACTGGATTTAATATTGTTGTTTCAATTTAAATATCTATTTTTCGTTAGTTAATTTCTATAAAAACGCAAAGGTTACTTTAAATGTGTCTGTAGGTACTAAAAATGAAAGTCTTCAAATTCTACAATGTTAGATCTTTCGTAGATAAACGACAATATTTACTTTAGTTTATAAATCAGTAGGTGTACGAGTATAGCACAGCGGAGAGTTAAAAACGAGGGCTGTATAAATTACTTTGCTTTATTGGCTCAACTAGTTTGCTCTCATTTGATACAGACGGCTACTTGTATGGCACACAAAACTATAAACGTCCATTTTAGCTTTTACCGATTCGTTTTAAATTGGTTTATTTGTATTGCAATAGATTTAATATATTTTTAATCTCTATCTAACAAGCGGCATCTTTATTAGTACATTTAAAAGTTTTTGTCTAAAATAATAAAGTCGTAGAGACTGTTTGTTTTTTTTACGATCGCTAAATTAACAGAGTAGAAAAAACCACAGGAAAAAATATCATTACTTGTCATAATGATATAGGATGGCTTCGTATGTCTTATGAAGGTTAAATTAGTTTAGCTTTATTTTTAAACACAACATGGCTTGCCGTGTAAACAGCTGAGAACTGTGTTCATGACACAGAAACGATAGAAGTCAATAATTGTTACTAAGACAGGTTAATTTTTAATCTGGGCTTTTTCTAGATTTTTCTTTATCGATTATGGTAGATTTTGTATTAAGCCTCAAAGTATTAATCTGTATTACCTACATTTTAAGGAATTTTAATGTTCCCTTTGACCAAAATAAAATTGTATCTTTAAAACACACAACAAACTTGGAGCACTCACACTATGTGTATGTCATCATGTATTTTACTACCTACCTATGTTTGCAATAAATGGATTGAATTGAATGAAACTGAAAAGTATTGTGAAAAAGAAGCCTAACGATATCTAAAGAAATCAAATAATAACGTCAGGCATCACACAGTCACCCCAAGTATAATTTAAAGGTTTATCCATCAAAAACTTAGGCATTGCAACATAACACTAATAACCATATCCCTTTCACAGTGATGGAAGTAGCAACAGGCGAGCACGGCGACTGGGTCCACAAGCTGGTGATGGCCGTCAACAAGGGCAACTGCGGCCGCGGCCAGTCCTCATCCTCATCCTCCACATCGTCCTCCGTACCTCAGAACATGAACTATAATAACCAGACCAGCAAGAATAATACTCAGAAGGCTGAGGCGCTAGCTATTGTGATAGGTGAGTCATTCATTGAATCAATCTTTTATGTGAAATCAAAGTCCCCAGTTTGTGTCTGGTAAAATTGGTTTGAATCATAAATTAGATGATATTGTGTGAAGCTAAATCGTTTTTTTTTGTCTTCCAATACATTTAGCTTTTACACAATCATATTGGTCTTTAGTTCAATCTATCTTTGATTACTTTTACGTATTTATAAAAGGGAATAAACTTTAAAGTAATAAAAACCTATGTACGTACATACGCACTCTACCCTCCGATGATAGATGAAGAATTGGTTTAATATTTGTTAGCCAAATCAATTTTTACAAACTCTACATACTTACATAAAGACTCCAAGCTAAAAACCTTATCAAGAACTTAGATATTCACGTTTTCATTTGTTTTTCAATCAAAGATCTCTCATTTTTCAGACAAACCAACCTGCACTGTGATAGACATGTCCGAACCAGTCCTAAACCCCGAAAAGCAGAACGCACTACCGAACTCCACAAACCTCGCACCAGTGACCTGCACTACTTCACTTTTAGACTCCAGCGAAAGCTTCACGAAGAAACCGATCAAGACCGGATTTCCAACATCAGGCTGGAAGCAATTCTGGATCTTATTGAAACGGACCTTTAGAAGCATTTTGCGGGATCAAATGTTGACGCATTTAAGGCTGTGTTCGCATACCGTGGTTGGTCTGCTGATCGGGTTCCTGTACTACGACATCGGAAGGGATGCTGCTAAAGTCATGAGCAACGCTGGATGTATATTCTTTACTGTGATGTTCACTATGTTTACTGCTATGATGCCTACTATTTTAACATGTGAGTATCTACTTCTTGCTTTTTTTTATACCATTTGTATCTAAAAGTTTCTTGGTGGCTTGCAAACAACATAAATCTTTCCAAAATCACTTAAACATTTTGAAATAGTGCCCCTTGTGCAGTTGTACTTTTTGGATTTACAATAATGTATTTGTTTTGTCTTTTTCCAGTCCCTACTGAGATGAGCGTGTTTGTGAGAGAGCATTTGAACTACTGGTACTCCTTGAAAGCATTCTACTTCGCTAAAACAATGGCGGATCTACCGTTCCAGGTAATTATAGAACTTGTTTAATTTTTCTGTTCGTTTCTCTTTTTGGTATGGGTTAATTAAAGATTCCTACTAGTATCTTTTGAGCATGAATGATAAATTAAAATTTAATCCTGTCATTCCAGATTGTATTCAGCGGCGTGTACGTTATGATAGTGTACTTCATGACGGGCCAGCCGATGCAGACGGATCGCGTGCTCATGTTCACCACGATTAACATCCTCACGGCCCTGGTGGCGCAGTCTCTCGGTCTGCTCATCGGGGCCGCAATGAAGATCGAGACCGGGGTGTACCTAGGACCAGTCACTACCATCCCGGTAGTGCTCTTCTCAGGGTTCTTTGTCAATTTCAACGCGATACCCAGCTACTTACAATGGCTCACTTACCTCAGCTACGTCCGATACGGTTTCGAAGGCGCCATGCTCTCAGTCTATGGCTTTGGGAGGGAAAAACTCCACTGCTCCGAAGCTTACTGCCACTTCAGGAACCCTAACTTGTTCCTGAAGGAAATGACGATGGACAAGGCGAACTTCTGGATCGATGTCGGCGCCCTCAGTGCGCTGTTCGTCTTCATTAGGGTAATCTCTTACTTAGTTCTAAGGTTCAAATTGAAGATGATGCAGTAGGCGCATGCACAAAACAATAAGCTTCGTTGGCGATGATATTTTCATTCAATTTGTCGATTTTGGTGGAATCGGAGTTAAGTGAATCTTGGTTCGGTGGAGTCTGTTTACCAAAAGGATATTATGAATCATTCCTAAGAATAAATTATTATGTTTTAAGTTGGTTTGAGCTTTGTGTGGTTGATGAGTGGTTCAGGCTCGCGTGGTTAGAATGGGAGTAGTTCAGTATGAGTGGTTGTCACTGCTAGCTATGCTTCGATATTAGGGATGTACTTAATGGGGCTCGCCCCGTTTAGCTCAACAGTCTTAAGTCCGATTCTATTACAAAAATCTTTGATCATCACGGATTCTGATAGCAAGTTCGTAGTTATAATAATAAAAATAGTTTTCGAAATACTTTAGCTTTTTAGTACGCAGATAAAGTATAGATTGTTTATACGTACCCATAGGGGATAGTCGTTAAGGTTTTATAGGAGATCGGGCCCATGACTTAACTTTTAAGTTATTTTAGTGGTTATTCATACGTTATTTTATGATTTATTTGTAACATCACGCGTAGGCGATATCAACTTGTATGTACTCAACATTCTTAGGTATTTAATTAGTATTTTAAAGTAACTTTCATTACGCTAAAGATTTTTTCGTAAATCTCTATGTCTATCCTAATTACCAGTATTTATTATTAAATAAACGACTGTGATTTTTATAATGTTGTTGTTTGAATTTTTACCTCTTCTCTTCAATTTTAATTAGTCAACTTTCTAATAACCCTCTCAAACGCCGATGTTTATTAAAAACGCTTTCATTTTAATCCAATAAGAGACGAAAAGTTTTAATTAACATAATATTAGATTCCTGTTTTATTATGACACAATATTGCTAGCGGTTTTAATTATACGCAAAACCAGTTACTTGTCTAACACAAATAATGTAGAAACTTTGATAAAGTATCATATTATTAATCGTTACCAGCCTGACTGGTAAAGAGAGTAATGACCTCAAACAAAGGAGGAACAGTGAACAAATAGTAAACTTTACCCCGAACCGTCAGCCACAGCAAGCATTCCGTTTATATTGTGGCTGAGTAAGAATTTAAACATAATAAAAGATAAACGTATTCTATTCCTACTTTTTTAGTGTCGGAAGACAAAACAATAAAAAACAGTGTCAAGGTACAGCTAGTAAGACAAAGTCTACAAATACACGTCAGATTAATTAAAAACGAAATAAGGTCAACAAGCTATAACATTTACATTAATGTTGGTGAGCGCCATCTGTTACAAGAGTGCTAAACTAAATCAAGATCGTCGCACCCTCGCTAGCAGTGTGTTGAAGAGTTTCTTTTAATTGCCAACAGATGTCACTTACGCTACGAATTCAATAGAATTTTTAAAAAGCCGTAAAATTACAGATGAACTACTAAAATATCAAAATGTATAAAAGCAATATTACGGAATTTGTTAAATAGTATTTTTTACATATCTTTAAAAATAATCGGTTGATTTCATACGTAGACGAAATGATTTGATTACATGGTGTAAAAACAAATAATGTGTATTTGAATACTTTACAAATATGGGAAATCATATTCTTCTACATTCTAAAAGCAACTTGAACTATATAAAACAGTGCTAATGGTACGCTAAAATTTACTGCGCCCACATCCACTTCGCAAATTCACACTCACTCGTGCCGAATCCGATTAATTAGTAATCAAGAACATTTCCGAGCGCCCCTGCGATTAGATACCTGTATCGATTAATTATTTATCGATTGCCCACCGGTTACGGGACTCGATTATAATCGATTTATGTGGGTGAATTGAGTTTATGTGTTCAAATTAAATTTAATAGGGTCCCTCATTTGCTAAGCGTTCTGGTTACAAAGTTATACCATAGGGTGAACTGTCAATCAAATCGTTAAGGGTTACCAGCTTATGAATAATTTATGAAGAGATGTAGATACAGCGGGATCTTAGGTAGAGTTATCTGTTCGCTGATCCTTCTAATAGTATAAATACCGACGCTTAGATGCTTGGGTACACAGACACGGAGTTAGACTGTTAAAGTCATTGGTGAGGGAATTCAATATTGATTATACTTAGTAACCTTCCTTATTGGGTATTGTCACACAGAAACATTTATGGTATGTGTGTGTACCTAGGTATAAGTTGAATACTAAAACATTTATCGTTTTTTATTCACCGCTAAACTTCGCGATGTTTCTGTCTTAAGTAGCACCAGAAAGATGTAAAAGAACGTCGAATTAGTAACTTTCTTTTTTTAATTAGTCAGATACCGATAAGAACACACATAAAGTACCACAAAAGTAAAAAAAACCGAGAATGGTTTTTGTTGCTTTGTCGCAGTACCTATATCAGGCAATAGTACATCTAAGTGCATATACAACAGCGTACTAGTTAAGTATTACTGTCGAAAAGCACATGTTTACGCAACTTGTTGAGTTCAGTCACCATTGTGATTGTTTTACCATTGATTCTATAGCAAACAATGTAAATGATGTTGACAGAAGACAATGTGAAGTCATGTGGTAAAATCAACAGAGCTAAATTATTATTACGCGAGTACCGCAAACGAACAGGATTGATATAAATTTTGTGATTTTTTTTTGGTTTTGTTCCATAAATTTTCGGTTTGGGATACGTTTTTCCGTATAGTTTATTCAACTTATCTAATCTATAAATTTTTTATGTCGCAATGTTAGTTGCCGTACTCCTCCAAAACGGTTGGACTGATTCCCTTAAAATTTTGTTTATGCTTTCAGTAGGTCTGAGAATCGGCCAACAACTATTTTTCATTCCTATTTTTTTTTCGCGTACAAAGTCGCAGGCACCAGCTATGTTTGATGGGACTGGCATGTCTGTATTTTTTATAAAGGTCCCGAATCACATGAAGAGAATTAAAAGTAATTAGTGTCTTTTCTTGAGCTTTATAATAACTTCAAGCCCAACAAGTTTCTGTAAAATCAGAGGAAAAAGGTATTGCAAATAGACACACTTACTTATGATTTGTTACATCTCCATTAACTATAGAATAAAAGTTTATTGTTTCCAGTATTACAGCAAAAAGAAATAAACACTTAACATGCAGGCTATAATACCGAAAGCAAAAGGTTTGAACGTCAGCTTGTGCTCAAGCTTCCCAAATATAATACATACCTACTTAGTACAAATCTCTTTACTAGTTCTCGCTAAAAACACTAGTGCTTATTATTCTATGCTAACGAATAAACCAATTTCATCTGAATACCAGCTTTAACCACACGAAGATTCTCTTTGAAATATGAAGAATTATATTCAATTTAATATGAATACTCTGAACTTTATATGAGTGGTAGTTTAAAATTAACTAAACTTCTGTTTCACACGTGCAACCACAACTCGAGCGCAAAGCTTTAATTAGTACTTATATAAGTTTATATTATTATGACGCAGGTAAACTAGTTCAGAACTGAGTATCATTTGACTAGATAAGTGTGGTCTTCTGCAATTGTCTGCAGCTTTAAAAACTGGCTGTTGCCCGTAATTTCGCCTGTGCGAATGTTAGTTATGGCGGAATAAATACCCCATCTAACGCAATCGGTTAAAAAGTAGCCTACGTATTAATCCAGGATGTCAGCCATCTTCATGCCAAAATTTCAAAAAAATGGGTTAAGCGGTTTGAGTGTCAAAGAGTAACAAACGCAAAACTCATCAATTTGTCAGTATATATAGATTATGGATGGATATCTACAAACCTTTGCGTTTTTTTTATAAGTAAGATCTAATACGAACTGGCGAAAATGGCAAAAACCAATAAACATTCGAGTGAAATTAATAACATTGCATGATGATGAAAATTAAATTTTGTACGAATAGAATTCGCTGTACGAGATCGAGATAATTGGTGCTCTTTAGGTAGACCAGTCACACCTATTTGCACACTCATTGGTTCAGAAGCCAGTTAGCGATATTTAAGCATTAGCTAATATTAATATTATGTTGTTAATAAAAATGGTTCAATAATCTTTTTGAGTAAGTCATCAGGCTCTGCTATAATTTACAGGCTGATACAATAATGTTCATCTGCGTTTACGTCAGTAAATGGTTGACAACAATTTTAACTTATGATAACTTTCCATTATGTTTTAATGAGTTTAATAATATCAACAGATTTTCTCGACTTTAAAATCTGTATTTTATCTCCAACATGAAAATATGAATTTATTTTTGTAGTCACAAGCAGTGGAATATTTTATATTAAAATATCTTGTTTTATAATCTAGTCTAGCAAATACAAATAGTTTATGTTTTAATGTTTAAACTGGAGTAGACTGGCTTATTGAAATTATTTATTAAATGCCTCTTACTAGAAAACTTAAAATTTTGAGTATTATTAATATTTAAGAGATAATAATATTAGAGTTTGACCAAAATAAATGAAAATAATTATTACACATAAAAAAATATTTGGTATAGTTTTAATTATTGTACTTCATAGAATTAACTGGCCTGTTGGTCTAGTGGTTAGTGGCTCTGACTGCTTTACCAGAGGTCGTGGATTCGACTCTTACCCAGGACAAATGTTTGTGTGATGAGAATGATCATTTCTTCCGTGTAATTTATCTTTAATATATTGTGTATGTATTTAGAAGTATATAAGTATGTTAATCAGTTGTCTAGAACTCATAATACAAGCTCTGTTTAGTTTGAGCCTAGACGACGTTGTGTGAAAGTCGTGAAATATAATTTGTTTATAGAATTAAGTAGTTATTCTAATAATCGACTTCAAATTTAATGTATCTATAATTAATTTAAATTAAAGAGTGTGAAAGTTTTTTACTTAACTAAAGTATGAAATTTTTCTCAACTTTTTCACCTGAATGATATTATCTGGAACCGCAAATGACCCAAAAAATCCTTATATTGATTATAAAGGGATTAAAATTAAGTTATATATTGCAAAAATATAAAGGCTAAAGATACAATATTTAGATTGCGTACGACACACAGAGAATCTCTTCATTTTGAAAAGGGTTAAAAAGGTGACATTCAACCTCATTCTAAGAAAATGCTTTATCTAAGTAGATCACATGTTCTATTACTCTTTAGAGCAAACATACTCAAAATAATTCACTAGAAGTAAAAACTACTGACACAAACATTAATTACAACAAGTTTCTCCTCTAGCCACGCTATTTACAAGTGTGCATTCGCTCTGAAACCGCATTAAAACAACGACGAACCGTGGAAAAGCAAGCACCATTTTTATACACCGTTCAACTGTTTACCACTTCTTAAAGTAAAAGTTGCAGTTGTGGAAGCGAGAGAGCGCAATACATAACGTAGAACGGCGTCTCTTTTTCACAATAACAAGTACCTTAGTATTAAAGGTAATCCCACAGGAGCTTTACTACTACATCTTAAAATGAGTTAATTACATTTGTGAAAGCAAGACAGCGCTCTACACGAGATAGCGCGACGTCTCTTTTACACATCAGTGACAGTCTTACTTGAAGAGGTGATAGTAGGTAATACAGGTTAAAACATAAAAAGATTAATGCTGCAAAGCTCTTGAGAGCAGTCATGTTTACAGGTTCGTACAAAGTCGGTTACATTAGCTCTAAACATTACATTGTTGCAGTTTTTAAAGGTTTAGTACGAAGGTTTAAAAACTTTACCTAATAAGAGTTTTAAGGTCGACGAAAAAGTTTACCTGCAAAGTCTTGATGAAGTTTTTTTAATAGAAATATTAGTTTATCGCGGATTTAATATCATAGATTATATACCTATTTCAATAAATTCACGAGTTCTTTTAAAAATTTACACAGGTACACAGGTCCAACATGCAAAGACCTTGTTGAGAACTTTAAAATGTGATGGGACATTTACCAAGGGCCATGTTTTACAGATTGCCTTATTATTACTATATAATGAATTAATTAATGCAGTAGACCGGGCTCTGTGGCGTACCTTGGGAGAGGCCTATGTCCAGCAGTGGGCTGCAACGGGCTGATGATGATGATGATAATAATGGATTCGCCATCTTCCCATACAAACAAGATCGCCCTGTCCCCGCCACTTCTCTATGTATCATCCAATATTCAAGCATCGTAAACGCCTTGCAGCTTACTAAGTGCATACAGCTCTATTGATTACCATAAACGAATTACTGATGGTTCATTAATGGCGTAGCTTAAAGTCTAATTAATCCTCTTTATCTAAAACATATTGATCGCCTTGCTTTAAATTCAGAGGTCATATCGAACGCTTTAGAAATCCCCAACGGTCTCAAGATAATTAAGTGTTTAATTATTATAGAAAAAGAGTAATTCTTGTGAATCTACTAAGAATACTTAATTACTATGTATTTATTCCCAATAGATGAACTGAATATCTTATTACTTTTGGCTGTCATAAAAACTAGTCTTTTCTAGTTTATATATAACTTGTCTTTGTTTTAAACTGCTGTTTTAATAGGCCTCTGATATGGCTGAACAGACCCTTCAAATATTCTTAAAGCTTATAAGCTGGTTTCCTCACTATCTTTTAGCAAGTGATACGTACAATAATTCGAATAGACATTGGTGCGTGCCGGGATTGCAACCTACGACCTTTGACTTGGCAGTCCAACGTTAATACCATACCACTAGGCTATTACATCACATCTACAAAACAACTAATAATAATAAAAAAACAGACGAATTAAATCCTTCTTTAAAACATAAGCGAATAAAATAAAACAAAAGAAAACTTAAAAAAGAAAAGCTTATTGAATCAGGTTACGACAATGACCTTGAAAAATACCACTTTCATCACATTATGCAAAACAATAAGTAGCGTCAGCAAAAAATCCACAAGACAGAAAAACATAACAAGAAAAAGTTTGTGAATAAACAAAGCCGTTGGTATTTTTGTGTGTGAGTGTATAAAAAATATAATTATTATTTCGAGCTGATTGAATACAAACAAGTCGAATCAGATACTTAATTAAAATATGGAAACAAGTACTAAAATAATATGACTTTATTGCTAGGCATATCAAAGTCTATATGTTTAGATCTTGTAAAAACGACGCAATGGAATTTGATGCTTTTTTTCAAATAGATATAATATTTCAAAGGGATTGTTTCTATTATGTTACATAACACAACAGAACTGCACACGTGCGAAGCTGGGGCGGGTTGCAATATTTTCTTAAATAATTATTTTTTGATTTTTTTGCTGTCGCTACCTCCAGCCACCAAATACTATCAACCCTTGGTACTTCCAAACTTTTTTCAGTACAGTCAGATTAGCATGGAAATAAAACATTTACATAAGAAACTTCGTTTTATCTTGTAATTTCTATGTTAATCAGTTTCGTTTGACCTTTGAGAAAGAAAACAACTTCACTCAAATGTAATTGTTTTTGTTCGCTATAGTTATCTAGACTGAGTGTGTAATTTAAAACGTATTGGATTTTTTTATTTACTTTATTTTCCCATGTTAAATACAACATCTAATAAAACCTAGGTCACCTACAAATTACCTGTTCTCTGTTTTTTAGGCTTTCATCTTCACTATAACGTCAAAAAAACCTGTCAAGAACTTATTTTGACTTTCTAAAATCTTCAAGATGCGACGTCTGCTAAGACTACACTGCGTAGAGTGGCGATGGCTGCTAAGACACTACACTACGTGTAGCGGCAGCTAGTTTCCACTACGGCAACAGCCCCTGTTAGCAGCCAAGTGATATTTCGACAATCGTAAGCGTCAATATAAAACACTTGAATGTATGAATATATCAGGTAAAAATCACATAACTTAATTATGGAAATTAAATATTACTTATTTCCATTCATTTTAGCGTTTAATATATTTGTTTAAGTACCGACTCCCGCACTAATGAATTTAATTCTTGTATCACAGGGGGCCTCACAGACATTCTATTCATATGCACAATGACACCCAGACTAACAACAACGGTACAACAACAACAAGACACGTTGCACACGGTGGTAACTGGTGTGGTCACTTATACTCCACTACTTAGTATGCTTAGTTTGAGACTAGATGGCGTTGTGTGAATTTTGAAGAATATACATTTATTATAAATGCATTAAAAAGTTGTAGAACGCCCCCAGCTGTTAGTCTACAACATATACATTACATCAACAACAAAGTTTGCGAATTCAAAGTAGCTTGTATTACGTATTGTCCGTTTACGTTTATGCCACAATAAGGATTTTATCGCTGTGTTACAGTAGGTACAGGTTTTATTGTAGTTTTAAGGTTCCGCCAACTTGGCTCTGGGTTTGGCTTTGATTGCCGGCATCAAGATTTAAGCTGTGATAATTTTTGGTTTTACGTCAAACTGCAAAAGCGCTTTAAGGAATAACTGCAAACTATTAAAACTTTTCAAAACCTTAGGTACCGAACCAAGCATTTTTCTTTACAAAACACTAGTTTTTTTCCGCGGCTTTGCTTGCGTATTGCGATATCAGTTTTAGGTGCAATACATAAGTTTGTTGCAGTCAGGTAAAAAGTAGCCTATGTTTTAATCCAGGGTGCCAGTTAGTTGCATTCCAAATTTGTTAAGCCGTTTATACGTGAAAGAGTAACTAACATACATCCATCCCCCATACTTACAAACTTTCACGTTTACAATATTAGTAGGAAAACAGCTAAAGAATTTTATAACCTGAATATCACGAACAGATTTGAAGAAGTTAATTGAAATCAACATGCAAATCGATATTCGAACGCCGATTAAATCGAGCAGTGCGTACAATCAAATCGATTGAAGATCACTCGAGCGGGAAGGTAAACGCTCCAAGTCTTATCGATTAGAGCAACATTATGTTATTGTTTGCCTTACTGTTGCCTATTCAAATAAACACATATTTGATTGTATTCATCAGAGTGTGTTTGGGAACCGGGTACTGGAGAATACTCGAGATATTGTTTTTTGATAACCATTGAACAGAATAGGTAGTGTAAGAAAGTGGGAATCAGGTTTCTCGCATGCCACTATTTGGAGGTGATGATCGACATAGGCTAAAAAATGCGTTAGAACTAATTATATGTTAACGGTTTACTCACGTACATTTATCAGGATAGCCCGACTAGTTTCGGACCCGATCGGAGTCAGTCATGAGCTGACATGATGGGGTCGGTCACGAGTCGCACAGTTCGACTCGAAACTAGTCGAGCTGTCCCGATAAATATACGTGAGTAAACTGTTAACATAATTACGAATTCACCTCGCGTTAAAACTAGTTTTATCCCAAAATACATTTCTCGTTATTTTTGCATAAAATTACCGAATTACAGGGAATAGTCAATATTTTACGTAAGTTCTTACAAGGCAAAAAAGAGCGATGAGAAGTAGATAGCGAATAAGTTTGTCTGCACTGATTCTAGGACTACGGTATTGTAGGGGCACTTCCCACTACTTTTCTCTTCCGTGTTTAAATCAGAGATATAAATCTAACTCGTCTTTCACAATACGGTGTGTATTGTATAGTTTAGGAATTGATATTTAACAGAGATATTCCGAGTTTCGAATGTGAAAAGCAGGAATAATAAAATGCTCTTGGTTTTGTTCCTTTTGAGATGAATCATGTGAAAACTGAAACGTAATAAAAATAAGGATGAACTGTAGTTTTAATAACTGAACTTTTATTGAGTTTAAATATTTTATGGTATTTCAAACTTTAATGTTTTATTTATTTTGTAATTATTGGAGTGTATAAAAGGAGTGTCTGTTCGTAACATTGAAATAACAGTTGTTTTCTTCATGCATATGAATACACACCAAAACAACGTTTTTGACAGTTTTTGTCTGACTATCAGCTGTCTGTTAGTTTGTTCCCACTAATCTCAATTTTGATAGGATTTTTATTGCCAGGTAGCTGATATAATAAGGAGTAACTTAGGCTACCTGTACTTTAGAAAAAAAACTGATATTTCTGAAAACACACTATTAACATGTTTGTTCAATTGCACGCGGACGAAGTCACGTGAACGGCTAGTCGAACATGTAAAATAACTAAGTAGTTTATATCTTAAGGCAGAGTGTTAACTATGACCATACCAAAGTTTATCAATTATAGTTCAGCATTTTGACCGTGAACGACTCCCAAACATATAAACGCACTCAAATCTGCCGTTAATTTCTAAATAAATAGCAGCGTCCCGCAACGCTTATTGACATTCCAGAAGAAGAGGCAATAAGCACAAACTTCCAAAACCATTTCGACTTCATAATTAGCATCTATCAGAAAGAAGGTTTACTATCTCTATCTCTAACAATTGCAACATCCACTCATTTCAGCAGTCAAAAAAAAGGTTGACTACCCCAAACACCCACGACGTCGCGTTCCATCCCCTAGGCCATTCCCATCGCTTCTCATTAATCCAAGTCTCAGTATAAATCTCCTTGCACCCACATCCACCTGTCCTGATAACTCGCCTTTGACTGTACGGTGCGGAACCCAATTTGTCGACGGAGTACCCGGTAGCCAAACCTACCTACCTACCCGGCTAGCTACCTACCTACCTACCCGGAGTACCCGGTTGCAGTGATTGGGTTCAAATTGAAAATCGAATGAACCACTCTAACTGGATGTACCTTTACGTCCCGGCTTCAAATTTATTTATATAAAAAGTTTTATATGTAAGCCGTCGTCGTGTATTTCGTTGGACTTTCGCTTTGGAAGGTAAATACGGATGTCGACGAAATGGTTTGGAACATGTTGTTAGGATTAAACAATATACAAAGGTATTAAAAGTTGGTCCTTTTTTATTTAATACAATAGAAATCTTTTTGTTGTTTCCGTGACTTTATTTAAAAGATCTATATGTTATAAGAATACAAAGTGTCTCAATCATACTTAAAATATGGTTTCTGTTCATAAAATCAAGTAAATTTCTTCCAGAAAATCACTCCATTTTTAAGAATAAAGAGAATACCGAGATTTTTAATGAATAAACATCCCTCACAGATATAAACAATATTTTTTTTACAAGAATACTGTACATTTCCGTAAACTTAAAAAGGTATGCTTCAGTTCACTTAAAAGAACAAACATTTATAGTCAATAACTATCCATTTAATCTTTATTTAACGCAAACTTCAACAAAAAAATGATCAAAGTTACTATTTAAATACACCAATTTTTCCGAGTACCGAAAATTAAAATGTAAAAGTGCAGACTGATCGATAGAAGCGTAATATTAACATAAAATGTGGAAGCGGCGCCGGGGGCGAGAGCGGGTCTGCAGGTAAATTGAATTCTGTAAACATACGTACACGCAGACAGATGACAAAGTAAAGATGTAAGCAGAAGGTTCAGTGAGAGAAAGAAGTGAAAAAGGTTGGTGTCTCTGATAAGTGTCAAAAGGTTTTTCATACTATGAAAAAATGCAAAAATTATAACAAAAAAGCTAAACTGTGTGATGTCGTGTCAAAGTTAAAAATGCCCCAGTTTTGTCAGTTACAAAGTGATAATCTTAACATTATGTATAGTAGCTTAGCTCAAGGAAAAAATAATGGAATTTGGAGTCCCTAACATAAGCCCCAGTAATCGAAAAAGATATTTTCAAATTGTGTTCAAACTTCTGCCTATGTCTGTATAGTGGGCTTCACGGCAAACGACGCATCCCACTTGGAAATGAGACCAACTGATTGCATTTGGTTGATCGAGCTGAAGTGTTTAATACAGACGAATTAAAAACCTAACAGCCTTCATCGTATCACGGGTGAGATCTTAATAGTTAAGAAGTAATTTGAGCTTTTGAACCGATATGAGTTATTAGACGCGTAATAAACAACACATGAAAAGTAATACCAAGAATATTATATGGGAAAACGAACCCTACGCCTTGGAAATAAAGACGCTATCGCTTATCAATGTTAAAGTATAATAACGGCAAGATTTTATTCCATTGGTGCGCTTTTTAATATTTCGGTACTTTTTTTGAGAGAAATAATTTTTATATTATTATTAAGTTAAAATAACAAAAAATAGTATAATAATTTTGACATCCGCTCTAATTTGGAATAGATTTTGTGAAATTACATTATCATTTTTTAACACCGCATTATAGTCCAGTCATTTGGTAGTTTTACCTGGAAAGTTTTCCGGGAGTTTTGAAAATTGGGTATTTTATAGATTTGGATATGCTCTTTTTGAATTTTGACTTTGCCACCTCGTAGGACCGCCGCTCGCGCCGCTATTTGGCGCCCAAAAACGGTTTTTTTGGAAATAACTCCTTTCTGACGCATTTTACGAAAAAAATATTTTCTACAAAATTAAACTAGAAAAAATTTCCTACACTTTATGTCTTATTCACTTTTTCATAAAATCAATAGTTTTGGACGTACGAGCGCCGCAAAGTATTATTCATTTGCACCACTACGAGTGTTTCGTATATTTTTCTAAACTGATCTATTACTGCCGCCGGTTTTCAAGAAGTAGGTATCAGGGCAATATGTCACCTTTGAATCGGGCCCTTTCTCTCGACTTTGAACGAAACTTCAACGCAATATTTGTCAGTAGAAGCTATATTAAGAGAAATATTTAGTTTAGACTGAATCATCAGTGTACGTTTATTGTCGTACAGTGTTGTTTGTGTTCTTAGAGCTATGGCTTCTTATACGGCAAATTGTTTAATTTGTGACAATTCACTTGAAAACCGGCGGCAGTAATAGAAAAATTTAGAAAAATATACGAAAAACACGTGGTGGTGCAGATGAATAAGTAATACTTTGCGGCGCTCGTACATCCAAAACTATTGATTTTATGAAAAAGTGAATAAGACGTAAAGTGTAGGAAATTTTTTCTAGTTTAATTTTGTAGAATTTATTTTTATCGTAAAATGCCTCAGAAAGGAGATATTCCCAAAAAACCGTTTTTGGGCGCCATTTTTTCAAAATGGCGGCGCGAGCGGCGGTCGTACGAGGTGGCAAAGTCAAAATTCGAAAAGAGCATATCCAAATCTATAAAATACCCAATTTCCAAAACTCCCAGAAAACTTTCCAGGTAGCCCCCTTATTTTCTACCAAATGACTGGACTATTACTGGAACTTTAGGACTAACTCTAAACATTATACAAGGATCATTACCGTAACAGAATATTTTAATAAAAAGCAATACTAAAGCACTATTTATGGACCGTTATATTATTACTAACACTGTACAAATATACTTCAGTTTAAGCTTTGAATAAAATATTACTATACAAAGTAAAACTATCATGAATAAATATTAAATCTGAAATAATTTGCTTGTAAAGCAATATTAATGGCGCGTTAGATTCCAAGAACCTTCATAATATATTAAGCTAACATTCGTTTAAGTAGTACTTAAATGTAATTATATATTGAGCGTCTAGCCCTTCGAGTGGAAATTGACAGGTTTCTACAAAATCTTCATGTAATAATAATGCGAAATAGTTTGATCAATTAGTTAGTTATTCAATTATCGAATTAGATAAGTTTGAATTTATTAGAAATCTGTCTTTCAATTTATATTTTAAGAAATATTTGTTTTTATTGTTGGGGATTTATATTCTTCTTCTACATGGAATCAGGTTTTATTAGACCAGTATTCAGTTACACTGACGGCATTTTCGGAGAGATAGGATCACATAATTATCATCTTGATTTTCCGTCTATTGCATAAAACAATCGACAACTGGTATGAAAATAACATATGAAAACTTATTTATTATTTTGGTGAAAGTTCAATGACACATGGAAATCTAACATGGCTGACATTCAATAAACTTCTTGATTTCCATTTATACACCGTGACTTTTAGGTCGTTTTAAAAAAGCAGCCCAGTTCATGTATCCAATGACTAGTAAACGATTATAATAAAAAAAATATGTTTTTTTAAGATTTGAATGAATAAAAATATTATTCATTATTATGACACAAGGCAGTCTTACGAACACTCTGCGATTGGCTTGCGATATTTTGTCTCATTAAAAATGGAGATGGAGTGATCTGCTCGACTCGTGCGCTAGGTAGGTATCTTCAACATTTTGATACGTAAACATTATTAACAGGATGGTTCATGTTTCCAATGTATTATTTATTTTTCTTCATGCATATTATCTTAGTTAATGATAAAAAAAATATATTCGCGCTTAGAGGTATTTTATGTCGGATACATTGTGTGGACCACTTTTTTAAGACGACCTAAAAGTCACGGTGTATATTACAAAAATCGTCAACTGGCCGGTAAGTACCTACCTTTGTCAGTTTAAAGAAAAATAAAATTGTCAGATACATCAGTAACATTCAATCCTTTTCAACATTCTAGTTGAAACGTTTCAGTAAACTTGGACGAAACATGTGACAAGAGAAATATTAGTAGAACTAATGGCGTGTGGACTCCACCAGTATATTAGGTCGAAAAATGAGAATGTTCTTGGCATGATGGCTAGCCCTAAACAATCGTTACGACCAGCATTTACAGTAAACTGAAATTTATGGGCCATAGCCAATATTAAATGGGTCAAACAATGTCACAGCTTATAAACAAATCGCTGCTAAGCTTAATACCTATTTTAGGTAAAGATATTCTGATAATTCTATGTTCAATGGTGGATAACTCTTGTATGGAATGTAATATAGGGAAATTGATAAACGATCTGTTGTAGTGGGATATAGATGGCTAAATAAAAAAAATACGATTTGGTCAAACCTCTTTAAACTGTGTGTGAATTATTTTGTGGTTCTCTAAACACATTTGAAAGCCAAATATAGTCATCAATACAACTTACTGATCCGGATAGGATCAAAGAGTCAAAGAAAATCTTTGGATTTCCTTACATACGAGTGGAAGCGATTTTTAATAAGTATGAAACTGAAACAGCAACTAAACTAAAAAAAAATAACACAACGGTCAAACCATACCAGGGTGTGTTACATTACATCAAAAACGTGAACATTCTTGTCGGCTCTGAGCTCTAAACAATGTCATTACGTGCGCCGTTCACAGTGAACTGACATTTATGGCCCATTGCCCTATTAAATGGCCCGAACACAATGACACAACTTATAAAGAAATTATTGGTGTGTTATTATTTTGTGGCCTTCTGTGATGGGATCTTGGTCTGGCTGGATGTTTCAATTAAGATATTTGATGTGAGTTCGATAATACGAATGTTACGGTTAAAATTGAATAAAAGATTTAATGTTATTTTTTTTTGTACATACGTTTTTGTATTTTTGAACATTAATTTCGTCATTTCGACGGGTCCTACGTAGACTAGTACAAGTGCAAAAATGCAACTTTTCAAGAGAGCGGTTTAAAGGTTCAAAAGCTTGTAACTTTGTCGTAAATCAATAAAAACACTTGAAATTTTAGTATGTTATATTTTGATATTTAAGAAATAAGACTGCATTATTGGTGTTTCTTATTTTTTTATACTTTGGAAAATAGGTTGACTTGCATTGATGTAGCTTGTTTTTTTTACTACAGTAGAACCTGTAAACTGATACAAGTGGCCACTTATACCAGTATATAGTGTACTTGCTTATACTTATAATAAAGCAAATCTGAAGAATTTTACTCTTTAAACATAGTATTTCCGTGTTATTGACCAATATGAGGTTATAATATTAAAAAAAATACCTACATTTATCTACTTTTATCGACTTTTTAACACTTACAACAGTTTACTCAGTAGTGGAAAGCTACTTGCAACAGTTTACTGTATTATTATTAACTGTGAATATTTAAATTAGTGTGGCAAGAAGTTAAATAAAAACATTTAAAATACAAAATTACACTTTATTATTAGATAGTAACATTCTTAATAATGAAAAATAAAATCATTGGCCTTGCAATCCTAAAAATAATAAAACAAAAAATGTAATCTTCTTATTTTAAGTAAAAAAAAGGTTTGATTTTTAAAGAGGTTTTCTTACGATAATACCTAATTGTTTTTTTTTTTATTTTTAAGACTAGCTTGTCTTGAATTTCATGTTATTTTTCTTATAAATATCATTTCCACTATTTTTTTTCAGTTACATACGTTACGTCTGTTCAGTTACGTCCACTAGTTTTTGTACGTTGATGTTTCTAATTTATTTCTCCCTTTGCAGATTCGCTAGAAAAGGTATTTTAAAGAAATTAGTATAACCTTTGTGCAACTCCTTTCAAACTATGTGCTTCTATTAAGTGTATAGTTGTGTACATAACTTGTTAAATGTATAAACAAGTAACACAACCCCTAAAAACAGGGCAATGAGACCTTAGACTCTAAATCAGATGATGGAAAATTAACAACATTTTTACAACTTGTAATGTATGTAATGGTGATTTGTGTCACCCTTCATACGAATGCCTCATCACATCACCACACTCGTCATACTTGTTTAAATATGCATTTTATACATTTGAAAATATCCTACTAATATAGTTAACGCGAAAGTTGCATAAGTGTGGATTGGATGTTTGTTACTCTTTGACACTCAAACGACTTAACCAATTTTGAAGAAATTTCGTATGGAGTTAGCTGAAAACCTGGATTAAAACAGACTTTTTAACCGACTACGTCAGAGGAGGGCAATGTTTACCAGTTGTAACCGACACTCGTGCGGTCGAAGTTACGGGCGACCACTAAGTCCTTTATTAGTTTAATTTGAATGTCTTTTGTATCACTATACTTAAGTTTTGATTGTACTTAATTGTTTTTTCAATACTACAACTTTACCAAAATAAACTGAGGTTGCGAATATTGCTATATTGTTTACCTCTGGAATATTTTTACATCTTTAAAAATGATGTACTTGGGTACATAAAAAAAAATTGTCTCGTTAGTTACCAAGTAGCAAAATTTGGTAGCTTCTTACTTTAATTGCTGCAAAAAATGTGTTAAAAGTAGTATCGCTATTTATTTTATTAGTAAATAAATGTTATTATTAAAATAATGTAGGTTACGTCAGATAACAATATCAAGAAAATAAAACAAAGTCACATGTGACTTTGTATACTACTACTTTGTATTCCTACTGATATAAGTGTAAAATTTATTGAAAGAATAAAATAATAATAAAAAAAAAAACAAAAAAACCCGACTGTAAAAAAACAACCCCTAACTAAAAAGGGAAAAACAAACTCTATAATTTAGTGTGAAGAGTATGCAGTACACCGTGCGTCTACATTATACAACGTTGATAAAAGCGAGAGGCATTAAATGAAACCACATATTCTGTATATCATTATAAGGCTACACAACAAAAATCAAATCAATGTAAGCAATAGTTTAGTCACAGGATATTTTTTTAGTTTTTTTTTAGTTTGAACATGCTGTATCTTCCTGATTAGGTGACTAAGTTTTATAGGCATAGTTATCTAGTTGGCTCCGGTTGGGTCCGAAACTAGTCGGGCTATCCCGATAAATACGCGTGAGTAAACCGTTATAACGTTTTAAGTATGAATCATCCTCACGAAAGTTATTATAAAAATATTGCTTACATTGATTTGATTTTTGTTGTGTAGCCTTATAATGATATACAGAATATGTGGTTTCATTTAATGCCTCTCGCTTTTATCAACGTTGTATAATTTATACGAAAAAAAATAATGCAGGCGGCACAAACAAATCTACAAGCAGTACAATCTGTATCTTGCATTAGGTGAACATTAATTAAACCCTTTTGTAGAAATATTAGTACTGTCAACTTAGTAATTTGTTTGTCAATTTTTAACGCATACATTTTTTAATAATTGACCTAGTGAGCCCTTAATTGTTGTGAATTCTCACCACTACTTACTCAAAGCAAACAAAACTTGTTAAATATGTAAAAAAGTAACACAACCAAGTAAAAACAGGCCACGAAATAGTTTTTATTCAGAAGAATACGTTAGCAGTTAACGCAGTTATACCAGTGTTAACGTGCTCCCGACTCCGTCGCAGCGCGCATACTGGAGTAAATGGCACTTGCGCGTACGTGACGCGGCGCACGCGACTACCTACGCTGGTGCAAGTGACTTACATCAGTGATGATGGTCGAGCGGCCGAAAATCATGTCACTTATGTTAGTTTACAAGTTTGTATCTCTGAAATTACTGAATAAAATAATATAATTTTTACAGGATATAAAGTTAAGGTAATTTTAAGGCTTTTGGTGCAAAAAAACGTATTTTGATGTTTTGCGGGTTACACCAGTCTACGTAGGACCCGTCGATTTGATACACCTTTTATGTAGCAATAGTAAATATAGTCATGTAAAGTTCTTTAACATTTACGGAACAGACAAAAAACAATTCCGTAAAAAGTATTTAATTAAAACGACCCGACAAAAGACACCTCTCAACAAATAAACAAAAACAACACTGTCATCACAAAATTAAATGAATATAAATTGAAAAACTTGACAGGCCAGATTGAATATACCAAAGCAATCAATGCATACGGTGATAAGTACTTTTGAAAACACCAATTAATGCGGCGATAAGCCGACGATAACCTGATTTCATGGCAATTAATCACTACTGTTTCCATATATTAATTGGTCATTACAATTGAAAATAATTGATAACTCACACGTTTTATTTAATTAACGCTAATGAACTTGTCTTGTCCATTTTGTTTATTGTTTTGTACGGACTGACAAGTGTGGAATTATTTTTTCTGTGGTAATATAAATGCACAACATTGAAAGTAGCTATTGAAAAGATAGTAATATTTAACGTATGCGCCTGTAAACAGATCTCAGTGGCGTGCACTTAGAGAGTTCTTTATCCAGCAGTGGACTGTGATAGGCGAATGATGATGGTGTGTTACAAATCATCTTGGCTTAATCACTAAAAGACGAAGTTTCATGTGTTCAAGATCCTACCAACGCCTCATCTTCATCTTATTGTTCTTATTGTATGGTTGACGTACATCCCGGTGTCAGAGTTCTAAAGCCGCCTGTAGGCCTCTGTCGTATCTTAATACACCCTTAAAATTCCTGGACCACCACCACCCCGCTATATTATTACAGTTGTGGAAGATAAGATGCTCTATGCCGTATCGCTGTCACTATCCCCAGCTTCGCATGGGTGAAATACTAATATATTATACATAACATAAACCTTCCTATTGAATCACTCTATCTATTAAAAAACCGCTTCATAATTCGTTGCGTAGTTTTAAAGATTTAAGCGAACAGACAGGCAGACAGACAGACAGACAGCGACAGTGACTTTCATTTTATACTATTAATTTAAGTCTTGGCGTTAAGCTTCTGGTTGCCTACCTCTGAAGGTAAGAGTGTTGACATTGTTACAGAGCGTAAGCCTCTTGGTTATAGGAATAGAAATAGATCTAAAAGGTAAACTGACAGTTAGTTGACCCCTGACCTTGGTCAAGGCAATGACATCATAATTCGCGTACCATCCATAAACCTCGCTTGAAAGATATGAATTTTCCAAAACTAATTAAGAATTAGAATAATATTTCAATTGGATTTCAAAAGTCTAATGACACATGATTTATTCAATTAAGGTTTTGGAATTAGGCCTAGAATATTTAATTAATTAGAATTGTGAGATTCATGTAGTCATAGGATTTGAAATGTAACGAAATGGGCTTGAATACAAAATATATGCACCTGTGACTGACTATTTATCTTCATTTATTGAATTTGCAAATAGAGAAATATGTCTATTAAAATAGATAGTACATGCTACTTTGATTCACAGAAGGAAAGGCTTTTTTTTCCACAATATCTAGTTTTCCTATTCGATATGTCTGTTTGTCTACACGTGCCATATTTTTGTGTCCTATTTATTGAATCGCACCAGACAGGAATCCCGAAATAAATGGACCATTTTTGATTACGACTCGGTTTCTAAAGCGATTTGACATTGACCGTAATTGGCCAGTCCTATCACACACAGTTTCAGTTCCTTAGCTTGATCACTGCCAAAATAAAAGTAAACTTAATATTGCTGCACATTAAAATGGATTTCATTTCTTCAAACTCCGTTGAAAATTCTAACTTTTGAGATATGTGTTCAAATTTTGTGTTTACCCGCTCGGATATCGTAATTGTGTTCCGCGTCGGCCCAGGGCGAGAGAGGGGGAACGAGGAGGAAAGGGGAAGCGGGTAGGGGGGTGGTTTGTTTGTTATTATAGGAAGTTCAAGTATAGCTTTGTTTTGAAATCATTCCCAGTAAGTGGATGCGGCGTTCGGACTTGATGTCTTTCTTGGACAGAAATAACAAAAGAATACTTTGTTCCCTCGAGGATAACTTTTTGAGGTACAACGAAGTATGTATTATGTTCTCGCCGAAGCCCTGATCAGAGGTGCTGTGTACAACATGGATATTCACTTGTTCTGGAAAATTGTTGTTGTAAAGTTTGCGGTGGACTGGAGTTTGTTTCTTTCGTCAGTGAAATCACTTAGGAATCGGTGAAGGGTGGATAAATCAGAGTTCTGTACAGTGAAGTCTTTCAAAGGATTTGAAGGAATCCTATTTCGTAGGATTCTGCTACATTTGAATTCATTCAAAAACTAATTAAAAAAGGGAAAATGGTCAGATTGCCACTTGTGTTACTTATCGCAATATTATGTAAACTCGCTAAGAGTTATATGAAAGACAACATCGAAGTTTGAGACAAAAAACAGTCCATTACAATGAAAGGGAAACGGAACAATAAGACGATTAAAATAATGAAATCCCTTAAAATAAATCAACAATTTGCAGGCAAGAATAATCCTCAATAAACAAAGAATACATTTTCTCTTAACCATAAAAGTATGATTTTATCGGCGTCGTCTCCAACCTTTATATGATAATGTATGTCGTATAATTCGAGGAGCATAAGCAATATTTCACGGCTTAAACATTCGGTACTGGCTTAATCTCCTAAATCTAGGTCGTAGGCAGACTCTTGATTTAGTATTTCCAGCTTTTCTATTTCATTTCGAATAGAATTTCTATATCTAAATATTTGTGTTTGTTTATCGCGGTTTTAAGGGTTGGTAAATTGTTTCTGCTTTTATGCGCAGCTCCTTTACTACAAGCACTTAAAATAGTATTGTTGCTATTGTTTAAGTGGGATGGCATACTACTCCTCTGGTAATGGCATCCTGCTTCCACGAAGACAAGTCTTGCATTAAGATTATACTAGAGGGTCATTATAAGTAAATATGTATGTAGTTGTTAACTCAACAGACAGAATCCGTAAATTATTTTTTCAGGCTTAGTCCTTGTCATTATTTGATGTGTTGAAAGTTTCAAAAACTCTTACGTGTCAAAAATCTGTACTACGTGACTCATAAAAATCAACGAGAAATTCTACCCTTTTAAGAAATCCCGATGCGTTGGTATATTACATTACCTCCTGTTATTAAATCTTACTGGTATCCATTTGTACTCAAAACTCTGAGACTTGGTTAAGTATGTTTGAACGGAGTTCAGGAGAGCAAAAAAAGCGAATGTAACCACGAGATGAATCTACATAGGTAGGGGTTCGATGTAATATCAGTGGAAACATAGGTTACGAAGTTTAGGGGCGTGCACTGCCTACCAAAAAAATGGGGTTTGGTTTTCGATAGAACCTATGGAAAATTTTTAGTTATGTTCTTTGAAGTAGCGTATGGCCCTTGGTGAAGATAGATGGATGGCAGAGAAACCCATCCTGCAGTGCAGCATTAAAAAAATAATATTTAATGCGGTATGTTGAGTCAGAAATGAGATAGCCTAGGTCATTAGTTAATGAAACTACATTACTACGCACAGACATTAGCGACGCAAAACTTCTAGGAGATGCATTATCAGGATAAAAACACAAATAACCCAAGTCCAAAAACTATTCACATTCATATACACATTACCGTGGTCCAAAACTCCAAATACAGCCAAGGTAGCCGAAAATTGTGACAAATCGTGTCGACTGTTCCTCTTAGAGCACGCGCGGAATACATTAGCCCGAACGTAGGTGTGTTCCTGTCATAAACGATTTAATTCATAATGTATTGTGCGTGTTTCATGAACTTCAGTATTCAGATAATTAAAAAGAGATCTACCTTTTAATTAATATGAAAATAACTCGTTGAAAGGAGTGGAATGATGATGTTTAAGTAACTATGTGTAAATGATACAATTAAGTTGGAAAGAGTAACTTTGGGTAGCGTAATTAATTGTGTAGTTAAGTATAAGTCAGGTAGACTAATTTAAATTGATGAGCACGTGTTCAAGTAGATACTAACAGTGTGCTATATTTTTAGTGGTAGGCATTATTTTAGGTACCTCTTCATAATGTATTGACTTGTTGGAAATCCTTCTAGACTTTTGCCTGGACTTAATATAGTTCTTCAGGTAAATCGTCGTTCAATACTTCTTTTAGTGCAAATAAAAGTAGGATTTATGTTGTAGTTAGAAAATGTCATTAGTATTATTTTTTCCTGAAAACGAGTGTTACTATTTTTGTTTAACTTAATTTTATCAGAGGACCCGTTCCATTTAATCACACGTAAGTTCCCAAAGTTGTCGCTGAGATATGGGAATTCGGAACCAAAAAATAAGGAATGCAAATAATCGGATTCGTTTCCTCGATTCTGTCAAAGTTTTGGGGAATACGACAGGAGACTGCGAGAGGCTTCGACGAAACTTCTGCAACAAAAAGATTAATTAAATTATTCACGTTCTTTATTTTAGTTGTTTAAGAGTTGTTTTGGCTGATTGTAAAATTCGAAGCAATAAAGTCCCGAATTCATTGGAAATAGGTACTTTGCAACTTGGATTTTAAATAACCGTATTAATCCACCGTAAAAAATTTATAGTTCAGTCAAAATAATGACTTGAAATAATCTACTTGTTACGATTAAAAGCTGCAGTTCTATTTTCAACCTGGCTATTGTCATATTTCATCATGTTTTAACAACCTAAGTTTACACTACAGTTAGCTTACTGAATTACCATACAAAGGCTTCACTAAAAGTAATTCTTGTACCAATAAAACTGCATTATACCTCAAAACCATAACCACTTATGAACGAAGCCGTCTAGACCTTTAATCTCCTTAGAAGCACACACTTCAGCCTCCGCAACTTTCGATGTCAAAACTTCAAACCTGAATACGGTAAGAAGGGGTAGGTAGTGGAGGTAGAGCACAAGTAGTAAGAACCGGGAACTTTCTAAAGCACTTAACAAATTACCAGTTTTCCTAAGTTGCGTGAGAAGTGCAGATGTACAAGTATTATTCGTTGAAGTGATAGTGAAATATTGGGGAAGTGTAACGGATGTTGGGAAAGCGAGGATACCGCAAAATGCGTCGTTGCTATATTGTTGATGCATATACGTACATTAGATAGAATTAGACTAGATTGTTCGAACTGTAATTTGTGAAAGGCTGTAGGTGAGTGTTTTTTCACATGAATGTTAAAAAACGCTTTAAGATATGGTTTATTCTCGTATTTGTAATGTTATTGGTTATTTTACAGGAAATTTAAATCGATGAGTTAATTAAATTAATTAGACTTTCAGGTTAATGAAATCGTGATTTCGTCATCATTTAAAGAAATTCTTTATTTGTCATTTTAACATTACTTATTCTGTTATTTTATTTTAGGTTTTAAACATGACTTGTTTCAGTTTCGGGCCACCAAATTTCTTTGGATTCCTTTGTATGCATCTAAAGTCTTAAGTTGTCACAAGAGAAATCGATTTGGATGTAAGCCAGTTGTTTGTCTTCCTACACAAGTGTTGACTTTAATGTTATAAAAAAAAAAACCCGTTGTAGCTGTAGCAAAATCATTACCTCCTACTGAAGCAGTCAGTTAAAACTGTCTGTGTGTTAATTTACTACATCAGGTAGCTCTATACCAAATATAATCAAAATTGTTTGAGTTTGAGCGTGAAAGGGCAAACATGCAGCCATACATAGGATTGCATAAAAAATATTATAAAGCGTACATTACTATCAATCATGGTCCTTTTTCCCAACTCTTAAAGATCTTTATAAGCGAAATAAAAGGGGCATCATCAACGTTTGTCAATTTACTGACAACAAAAGGGAGAAAGGCTTGAATGCGGCTATTTATAACGACAAAGGAAAGTTTTGACAGAAGAATTTTGAACAATCTGTAGATACAACTCTAAGACAATGTTAGGCTTTTTATGAGATGGGAAAGATTCCTATCTCAGGGTAACTTGTAAGATTGTAGTATTCTGTATTTCATTTTTTATTTCTTGTTATTTGTGCAAGTGAGGAGATCAATGCTTGTTCCTTTTTTATGTGTATTAAGAGTGATTGCCCTACAGAGGGATCTTTAAAGGTAGGTACCTACTCCTTAAATTTTAATGCACTGTGGTGATTCAAACTGACTAGGTACTTGGCAAGTCAGATTTAACAAGACAACCATCGACACGTATATTTGGCATCACATAAGACTCTTCATACTTTATACCAAGATACAATAAATAAAAAAATCCGCATCATATAAGTATAAAGTATTTTAGTAAACTCCACACACTCAGAGCATTTTATTTTCGCGTCGTTTTCCTTCAGATTTTCCTTCATCGTTTGAAGTCTTGGTAAATTCCTCGACGTATGCATAAAACACGAGTAGGAATGAATTAGCATTACCTTTACGAGTTGCTAAATTCATTACTTAATATTTATACCGTGTCAACGGAAAGTGTGTTTGACAATTTTGTCATCTAAGTTCGTAAGCACAAGATATATTTTCATTTGGCATTTTCCGATATTCGTTTATAGTTACTGGTGTAATATATAAAAAAAATACTTTTGATAATTCAGGTTTTCTAGAGCATATAATTAGTAAAAAAGTTTTTTATAATAAACTTCTCTGCATAATGTTTGGTATGGTCAAAAATTCCTGAGCAGTAGTGCTCTACTATTTGTTAAATATAAAAAAAAAAATACTTAAAGACCTTCGTATTACTGTTAACGATTCTAACACTGTACTAATAAGCACACTTTTCCTCATTTTCAAGCGAATGTTGTTCATTGGTAAGCTTAGTACAAATAGTGGTTGGAACTAAGAATGCTCGGCGAATCCGTTCCGAGCACTCTAAATCTTTGATCACGTAAGACCTGAGTAATACCGAATAATCCATATCGACCGATCTGTCGATTACCCGAGCTATACGAAAATAAATTCTATTATAACGTAGTAACGGCGAAGATTGAATTAGCCGACGACGATGCATGTGCGAGACAATTGAATTTATCGTGTCGCGCGCAGAATAAATATATTATGTTGATATTTTCAATTGTTTTAGGTTTAGAATTTGTTTAATCTTTAGTGATTCCGAATTTTGTGAAGGTTTTTGTGTAAACTCTATGATATTATGTGAATTATTTATCACGTGTTATGATGTTCATGTATTTGATGTAGAAACTGGTTTTTCTTTCGTGTAACTGTAATTTATTTTAATGTGTCTCGAGAAAATGTAGTCAAAGACGAGATTTCAAGACAACTTGGTATTACAATTTTAATATTAAAGTAAGTTATTCGTACTAGAATTTATATTGTACATTCACTTGCTTTATATTGTGATGGTAAAATAGTAGCAAGGAACATACAAACTCAGAGCATTTTAGTATACATTTTCGAATAATTAAGTAATTGGCAATACACTCTGAATTTCATCACCAAGCAATTAGTTCCCATGCTTTATTTTGTTCTTGGTTCACAATCTAAAGTATTTGATTTCCAAAAACAAGTCGTAATTTGTTTTCCTCATTTCAAACCCGCTCGTTATAAACAAACGTCAGAAATCTCCATAATTCGTTAAACACGTCACTAATAAAGCAGGGTACACTACAGTGGAAACGTAACGTTACGTCAAAAGTGCAGAAACGAGGCATTTCGTATGCGTACCGCGGCGCGGCGTGGAAGACTCCACTTCCAGTAAGTATATTATTATGTAGACGAGGTTTCATTGAAAGGGGAAGATTTCCTGTCACGTGAAAGGGTATTTAAAGTACCTTCGCGAGTACACACGTACTAAAAAAAGATATCTTTAGTTCGGAAAGTCGAGAGAAACAGTTATCGGATGAAGTAAAACACTTAGTGCTTGAACGTAAAATTTTATAGTCTACTGCTTTTTGTGGTTATTGATATTGGTTAGACAACTGCGAAGTTTAGTTTGGTTCGGGTGAGCCTTTGAATATATATTTGCTTTTAATTTTGTGATTCCTTTTTATGTGAGATGTAAGTGTGAATATTGTAATGTTTGATGTGTGGGTAATGGTGTGTTCATTCTATTAATAGCTGTGATGTTTTTTTTCTTTACTAAATGTCATCTTTATTTAACTGTCAATATAATAAATTAGACTTTATTAGGTTTTCAAGTTTGATTTTTTAAGTCATCATTATTATTTTTCTTTAAACCGGGAAAAAGTTGTTTCTTTAGATTTTTAATATAGAAATTGCAAACAATCTCAAAACAAAAAAAAATACAGCTATATTCCAACTATCATGTACAGTATAGTAATAAAAAACGAACACCCTTTTAGTTTCAAAAGAACAGCAATCAAAGTATCATAGAATTCTAATGAAAAACTGCTAACAATTAGCTTCCTGAGAATTTTAATCCATTCCTTTTTGTTGGATGCCATACGATACGATTCATATTTGTTCAGCAAACCCTCCCTTTGTTAACTTCACTTCAGCTTTTATATTTTCTTACTTTATTTTTATGCAAACTGAGCGATGTTAGTACATTCATTGTGAGTGAAACTAGTCATAGTGAGACTTACACGCAAATTAAATATAATACTACTGAGAACAAATAACGAATACATAACATTCTATTTCTTTTTCAGGTATAAAATTCATTTTGTATTAAAACGCGATAGTGTTTATGTGCTTATGGCGTCTGCAGGGCAATTAACGGCGCATCACAGAACCTCAGACAAATTGATACGTATGATTGGTTATTTTAAAGGTTAATTATCCTTTTTACGGATTGGAAGTCGACCATAATACTATTAAATAACTGGGAGACAGATGAAAATAATGAATGTTTTACAGGCCTGTTGGTCTAGTGGCTAGTGGCCCTGACTGCTATATCAAAAGTCGTGGGTTCGATTTTCACTCAGGGCAAATGTTGGTGTGATGAGCACGATCATTTGTACTGTGTGTGGGTGTAATTCATCTATATCATGTATGTATTTAGAAGAATGTTTATCAATTGTCTAGTACTCATAATACAAGCTCTGCTTATTTTGATACTAGATGTCGCATTGTAAAATTCGTGGAATCTTTATTTATTTTTGCCTTGCATATTTTTATCACATAGTGAAAAACGTCATCTCCACAAACCGCGTTCGAAGTATGAAGTCCGTATTTTATCCTTTTTTAACATTAAATAGAAAATAAACAGCCACATGACATAAACAAAACTCCAGACAACATTTCCAGAAAAAAATAAACCGAATGCAAATTCTATATCAAATTAAAAGCAAAGCTCGTAACTTCATACATATTTTTTGTTAGAAACCTTCCATACCTACGGTAGGTAATAATTTAATTGCATGCAGAACCTTACTTGGGCGTTCAGCCGCCCGTGAGCACTCCCCTTGCTAATCCAAAGCATTTGTATGAAAATCCAGTTACAAAAAGCGTAGGGAACGAACGAGATTACCCAGTGTCGTTAATACCATTAAATTTATTAGTTTTATGTGGGAAAATAAATTTGTTTGATTTCTATACTGTTCTTGTGTTACCTGTGATATTTAATAATATAATCTAGTGATTAACTAGAGTTACTGATTGCTTAATATCGCTAAAGATAATGTTGTACTTTTTAAAATACATTTTAATTTAATCGAAATTTTAGGTCTATGGTCATTTTCAGAAGATGTCTTCGGACAACTTAGTTGTAATTGTCATTTCTTGGAATTTTACATGATCGTTACGAGTCTTGTTCTTATTGCGCAAAATGTGTCTCTGGGCGGAGTTGAAAAAAAAGTGAAGATAAAAAAGTGTCAACCAATTCACGTACCCTTCGCCCAAAATCTTTTTTTCCAGATATTTGTCTCAAACCTTTTCTCGAGGTCAACACCATTTTAATTTTAAGATTTTTACCTATATTCTCTATACCCATAATATTTTGACCAAAGAATCAAAACATTGACCATAACACCACCAGCAATCCTCTCGTATGCTAAACCTCTAACTTAATCTGATGATTTCCATCTTCGTGAGATGCCTCGGGGTGCGAAGACGCCGATAAATATTTATTACTCATTACGGGAGGCAGAGAGAAGGGCGGTAATAATGTACAAGATTGTGGTGTAAATGTATTTATGAGAAACCTTTTAACAGCTCGCCTTAATCCGATTATGTGGCTTCGAGAATTTTAATGGATTTCTAATTTATTCGGAAAAATTCTGAGAGGTTTTCGGGTTTGATTGAAGGGGTAATGTATGTAGGATTTGAATTTATTGTGTTTAAAAAAAAGATAGATAGATTTAGATGGATCTTGCGTTATAATAACGACCCTTAATAACTCCGTAGTTGCAGTCGGTTTGTATCAGAGTGTGAGTGTTAACAATCACGTACAATTTTATTACTATTCGACTAACATTATAATTTCTTGTCAGTAAACCTCTCTGAATCTGCAATTTTTGTACGTTCTATGAATTCCTATCAGCGTAGCTTAGTAAGACAGGTACTTGACTTCGAATTCGTTGAATAACTTTTCCCTTTCTTCCATTGAAAACAAATCAGGCTATCACCAAACATGCGAATCTCTAATACAAACGTTTACATTTGCGTACAGGTTGAAAAAATATTGGCATTTCCTTTGATTTCATGCCAAGATTTATCCTTCAAGGAAAACGCAAATGTTATGTAACTTTGACTTGACTGGTATTGAATGCCATTAGCTTAATCAGGCGCAATTGATTTCAATATTTGTGATATTAAGACAGTTATGTTATGTTAAACGTATCGTTATTTTATCTCCTTTTATTTTTCTGTCTTCTATCTGGTTAAATTTGTGTGATGTGCTACGAATGCGAAATTTCGTTTAAAATTTTTCGATACGGTTCTGGTGAAGTTCAAATATTCGAAGTACTAAGTAGTTCACGTTACTTTCAAATTTTCTGGGCTACAAGGATTAAGAATTTTTTTTTAATTCGATTCAAATTTTTCAGCTCCCATAAAGGTTTCGTTCTGTTAAAATTTTCGAAATGCTACAAAAGTCGAGTTCTCTTCAAGCCTTCGAAGCGCTACTATGCTACCACAATTTTTTTTAATACTATGAAGAGTAAGTATTTTGAGTTACGTTGGAGGTAAATTTGATGAACGTCTGTGGAGAGCTTGACGTAAGTAGGAATTGAATTGTGACATCTCGTAATGTCCGTCATTACAAGATTTCTGAAGATACGATCTAAAGCTACGTAAATTTGACGACCCACGTTTGGCCGATGAATAGCTGCGGTATGACCCGGGAAAAGCTGTTATGGCCAAGTTTATTGCCTATAATTACGGAATGGATTGAAATGCTGTAGTGATCATAATTCTATCGTCAAGTTTCTTAACCTTCTGACACACATTAGTCTCGAGAAAAACAATTTATCCCAGGAAATTCTTATTTTTATGAAGAAACGTCCGACCTACTTCCACGTCTCCGGGCCTTGAAGAGATTCACTGAAATGTAATAATGTAATTACTGACCTAATGTTTTACACAGGAAAAGTTTTTGATTTATGGGAAAAGTGAACTAAATTGTCGAGCTAACTGTCGCTCGTAGCTGTGCTGAATTTCTACTTCAGGGGTTGAGTTTGAAAGAAAAATGTGTTAAGTATACTAATTGGCCCGACTTAGGAAAAGTGACCAGAACTATATATTTTATAGTTACACAGCAAACAGGAAAGTACTTTTAGCAGAGTCATAAACTATTGGTGAAGTCCACATTTCTCTAATAAAACGAAAATACCTTGAATAATGAACTCCAACCCAAACACAGACTCTAAATGGTCTCGATCAGACAATCAATGGCCTATTAATGCAAATTAACGTTCATAATTAAGGGGTATCTGTTTCCAAATCACGTCTAAATCATTCAATCCGAGTCTCAGAGATGACTTCTTAGATGCTGTAATCTGTATGCTAAAGACTGACCAGTAATTCTATTAAATACATCGTGATGGCGAAGGGTTGAGAGCGATTGATCAAATGTGTCAGGGATGACATATTCTGATAATGGAGTTACGATTAATAAAAAAATATCGGCAATTTGGTAAGTGGGTAATTACTTCGAAGCCTAACGACGAATTCGCGAAATAATAGATTTTATGGTGAGTAAATTTTAATTGCTGTCAAATAAACAACTAATAGTGTTCAGACCTCTTCTGTATATACAATTACCTAAGTAAATTACTGTTACATAACCATACAGACTGTGTAATATCCCAACAACAAAAGGAAACAATTACGTTTATCATTAATAGCGGTTATGTCGAAACGGGCTTATCTCAATTAGATTAATTATAAATTATTCCCCAGATACTAAGCCATTTGCTAAATTGATTGATTGGCCCGAGATCCCCATAAATTTTAGAGAGAGTCGTCCAAATTCCGTATTTCGATTTGTAAATAATTGTTCTATTTTTGGGAAAATAACGCTTTGAATAATAATATTTTTCTTTGCGGAGGAAAAAGAATCACGTGGTTAAGAAGGTGCTGGACATGAATGTGGATAGATATAGGGGAAGAGGACAACCAAAGAAACAATGGATGGATTGTGTGAAAGATGATATGGATGCAAAGGGTGTTACTTGTGAGATGACGTCAGATAGGAATGTATGGAAGAAGACATGCTGCACCGACCCCAAGTAAAAATTGGGATAAGGACAGGGAAATGATGATGATGTTTTCTATTTTTGGGAAAAAGCTATCAGCTCCTCAAAATGGTATCGCGTTTGAGTTTTATTTTTTTTTTGGTTGCCAGTGATTTATCTAGATAGTCTTACCTCAAGGAGAGATACGAGTAGTTCCAATATTCTGTGAGATAGCAGCCCTGTTCAATCTGCGGACTGGGTTGACGCTATCCCAGCTGATTTGCATAATAACACCCCCGACCTCCATCGACGTCGCATCGGGCACAAGTGATGAATAAACCGGGTTTACGCGATTGATTTAACGCAATTTAAGACTTGAATGTTTTTAGGTGACAGCACTTTATCGTTTTAGGAAATTGTCTGGTAATTATGGTCTTACGCTGTCTTTAGAAGTGAGGTATTCTGGTTGTATTATTAATAAGTGAAATGTGAGGATGGTAACTGTAAATGTTGTTTAACGTGGTTGAGGTAGGGGGACTGGGTTGACTATAAAACAAAAAAGAAATGAATGCACTGAACTTTACCCGGTAGCTGCTTGGGTAAGGCAAATAATACTTTCAAAAGTCGTATCGTCGAATTTTTGTTCGTACTTTGCAAGCCCTTTTATGTGTAATATCTGTGCTTCATTATTTCCTTTTGAATAATTACAACAATACACTTAAGCTGTGTAAGCTATCTTCACAAATAAATCAGAACATAATCACCCTAAATTGCAACATCATAAATTTAAGGGACAAAAAACAGCAGTCACTTTTCGAAATAAAAAATGTTACCGTAATTAAATATACAGATTTAAGGGGAGTGTCGGAAGCATTAATTTAATCAGGAATATTAAAAGGTGGGCACGAACTGTGGGCTCGAGATTTTAAATAGGCCTCCGCTTAAGTGTCCGCCGAGGGGAATGCCTCTTGATTGTTCATAGTCGATAGACCAATCACTTCACTATCCAAGGTGAAGGGGTTTAGTAATTGAAGTTTAGACTAGTTGTATTATATGTAGGGATAGTATTTTAGTACTTAATTTTTTTGTATCAAAAGCCTCCCCTTTTGTCCAGCTATGGGACAATACGGGCTAGAAAAAAAAAAAACAAGTGCTTTTTTTAAATTTTGAAACTTTCGTCACTAGTATTAAACTTATTAATCTCAAGTTTTCTCTAAATAAATCTAATAATCTTTATTCTAGAATTTGATCTACCTCGTGTAGATCGAAAAACCAATATAAAACTTTTATTTTTACACAACTAGCAGCAGGAGTCAAATAAATCCAAAAAAACATTTGGTACTGACGTCCGAAACGTTTTCAAGCAAATAATTAGATTCAAAGGCCTTAAGTAACGTACTTTAGCTTCCAAACTCTTTTGTATTGAACAAAAAGCTTTACTGCCTAGTTTTGTTCACCTTTTTTATTTAAATGTAGGCGGGGATGAAGACTTGGCTCAAAATACTGCGAGCAGATTTTACCTTCGGATACTAAAATGCAATTTAGCTTTAAAAAGTAGTAGACTAGCTGTTGCAACTATCGGTTATAACTGCAAAGACATTACCCCCCTCTGCCCATTCGGTTAAAAAGCTAATGTGTTAGTTTATCCAGAGTGTAAAGTAGCTCGATACCAAATTTCATCAAAATCGATCCTAACTTTTGAGCATGAAAGAGTAACCAACACCCAAATATCTATACTTTTTTTTACTCTTCAATAAAACAAAACCTTTTTTCGAAATTTAAATTTAAACCAACAATTTTCAGTATGTCAACGTAGCATTATTATTTTGACCGAGTTCCATAATTTACTAAATCGTAAAACGTCAATAAACGCCACTCAAACGTCAAAAGATTTTCGTCGACCGCTGTGCTCTCCTCCCTTGGTCCTTTACACAGCTACACTAGTAAAATACTATAGATAGTGATTCTGGTAATGAAAGCTTTAACTTTGTTATCCGCGATTTTATTACGAGCAGAAAGATGTTCAGACAGTGTTAAATGCTAGAATTGAATTTACTGCACGACAAGGAATTTACATGTTTAATGGTGGAATGGTACTCGTGCTTTGCGTCGAAGCTGTCGACTGTTTTTTTTAAGTTTTCTGAAGTGCAACTGTCATGCTTCTGAAACCCAATCTTGGTATGTACATATTTATTTATACTTCTTATACCTACTGTTGATGGTGGACTTAATGCCTAGGGTATTATCTAGCAGTGAACCATAGGGTGGTGAAAAGACAGACAAGAAGTAGGTGTATAATGGAAGAAAAAAATAGAAAGAATACAATACGCAAGTATCTATTTCTTAATAATTTTGTGGCTAGATTACAAGCTCTTGAAGCAAGAGAATTGCTGTTATAGATACTAAAACCGGTTATTTTAGCCCTGAACAGCTTGTTCTATTATTCTTTAGTATCATTGCAAATAGTCTCAGCTACTTTTATCCGACCACCTCAGTGTAAAGCTCATGGAAAATGTAACTCTAAATGTTAACTCTTTTTAGTGTTTAAGTATATACAAAATTTAAAACCTTTAATTATCAGTTGCGTTCTGTGTTTTAAGCAAGGATAAGCTTTCAACAAAATGAGCAGTGAATTAAGAGAACTAAACAAAAATTTGAATTCAATTTGTATGAAATAAATTCACATCAAACATTTCTTTTTCATCTCCGTTTTATGTGAACAACAAATCGTTTTCTATCAATATTATGAACACCGACTGTTTCCGTCAACCCCTTCTCGCAATAAAAGTGTGTGAGTGACGGCGAGCGACACCCAAGTGAGTCCATAAGCGTTCCGGTTTTTCAATCCTGCTTACTCACTTCGTAGTGAGAACGTAGGATTGAAAAACAGGATTGAATACCTCGTGGTTTTAAATCAGGAATGTTGTTATTGTAGGAGCGAGATGCCACTAGCAACACTATTGTGCGCTGTCTCACTCCTTCAATGGTGTCAGGTGTAATGTTACAGGCATAGGCAAATACTAAAACACTGCTAGGAATACTCGGATATTTTCCTAATATCAAGGGTGTGCAGGTTTTATGCTGGACTGTTGTTTGAGCTTAGCCTATAAGCACCTTAGGCACAAATACTGAAACGTTTTTTTTTCACGTCAAAACATCGGAAACCAAGGGTGTTATAGTGACGACATTTACATGTTTTCATTCGGATTATTCCTTTTTTATTTTAATGATTTAAAATGATGTATTTCAATAAAAATCTTAATATTAAAATAAAACCTTTTTATCTCATCCTATCTTTGCTTCTCCCTTTTCCCTCTTATACCTTGTACAACAAACACCACTACAACTGCAAGATCCGCCACCATATTTCTCCCATGAAATAAAAGGCAAATATTTGTAACATTATAATCAAGCGATCCGTCATTCAGGAATACAATGGCAACCCTTCTTCACCTGGCTTTACAAAGGAAGATAATCATGTAATACGTTATGTCTTCCTTCCGTAGAAATGAGTGGTGCGCCGTTAAACACGTACTTTTGAGTAGGTGCCTCGTAAACTTTTAGGCTCCACACACATGATTTTGTTGTTTGGTATTATTTTTTGGTATTCGGTCTTAGGTTTATGCTAAAAATAATAAAGAAACTTGCTGTGAGAGCGGTATTTTAAGTTTAAAGGCATAATTTGTTTAAACTAAGTTTTCGGTGTTTTATTTTAAAATATATTTTTGAAAATTAAAATAATGGTATTCAAGTGTTTATAAATAAAGAAATCATAAAAAATAATAATTTGTAAGTGACGAAAATTACGCTTACAATTTTATGGTAATAAATATTTAATCACACGTATATATCGGGATAGCCTGTATAGTTTCGTCGAGTTCGACTCGCGACCCAGCCACGTCAGCTCATGATTAAGGACTTCAGTTAGGACTTCAATACTCGGGCTATCCTGATAAATACGCGTGAGTAACCATAACAATTACCCTAACAATGCCGTGTGAATGAACGTTTTTAAATGTTTTACTAATGCCAAAATAAAGCGACAGTAAAACAGTGTTACAGTACCAAAGCGGTTAGTGTAAAAGTAGAGATAAAAATAAAGTAGCAAGCTCACAATTGTCAGAAACTAAAACCATCGCGTGTGTTCCCAGCTTTAGGTAAAAGATTTACTATGTCCCTCAAAGTACAGTGACACATTACATAATTTCCGCAGCGGTACAGTCGCCGACTTATTTGTGACGTAAAGGGAGAGCGCGATTATTTATGTACACTGTAAATAAATACTTCGCTATTTATCACTTTGTTTCCCGTCACACAATTCTCGGAAGGATATTTTTTTAAAGATTTCTCAGTCTTTTGTTTCAAATGTCACAGGTTTATTTTTAGATTTAATGAATAAATGGATATTTGAATTTAGAGAACATGAGGACAAATAAAGATTTAAACCTAATTTGCGTCTCTGAAAAGTTTATTTTAGGCTTAATAGATTTTGGACTGCAGAATTTTGGACTATTTACTTAGCCTAGAATGACAGTTTTCTGTATTTTTTTTATTTTATTTATTTATTTGGGACAAACAAACAGTTCCAGATTACATGTGAGTAAATGTTATGTCTAAAACTAAAGGTATACAAATGTGAAACTCACACCGTTATCCACAGCATATACAATTCAAATAATTACACTAGTGAACAATAGTGAACATTTCATGCGAGTAAGCAAGTATATGTAATAGTACAAAGTAACTATGTATCGGTATCTTTAAGTTTCTTTAACAAGGCAGAACGAAATCTATTTGTTGACATTGAAAACAAATCTAAATTTGCACTATCTGAACAGAAATTATTATAGTCTTTGCACAGACGACGCAGAGGCGCTCGCAAACCAGCGTTAGTGCGGCAAGAGGACACAGCAAAGAATGGACGTGCGCGCACCTCTCGTCTCATGTTAGTTCTTGGGACATAGTAACATATTTTATTAGCAATCTCAGAACAGTCATACCTGTTGTTGCATAAGTCGAAAAGAAACATAAGTTCCAAATATAAACGTCTAGACTTCAGGCTTATTAGGTTGTATTTATTTAGTAGGTTTTTGTAGGTTGGAAAGTTGCGGAAACATCTGTAGTGCATCGATCTGAGGAATTTGCGTTGTACTTTTTCTAACATCTCCACATATTTATTATAAAAAGGATTCCAAACCACCACTGCGTATTCGAGTTGAGATCTAACCAGTGCTTTGTAGAGGTGAGAATAAGTACTTGCGTGTTTAAATTCGGTAGATGATCTCATAACAAACCCATACATACGATAAGCCTTTTTGGTAATGTTGTCAACATGTTGATCAAGGTGAAGTTTGCTATCTAGTATTACCCCAAGGTCTCGCACGGTAGGAACTTTTGATAGAGTCACATTTATAAGGTGGTAATTATAGTTTATAATATTTATATTTTTTGTAAATGATATTGCTAGACATTTAGGAAGACTAAGATAAAGTTTGTTTTGTATGCAGTATTCAGATAATCGGTCTAAATCCTCTTGTAGCTGACACGAATCTGTAGGTTTTCTTACAGCTTTAAAGATTTTTAGGTCATCGGCATATAGCAAGAATTTGGAGTGTTTAAAACAATTTCCAATATCGTTTATAAACAAAATAAATAAAAGGGGCCCCAAAATTGAGCCCTGGGGTACGCCTGATGACACGACAGTAGTCGCCGAATGAAATCCCTTGATAACAACCCTTTGCGATCTGTTTGTAACATATGATGCAAACCAGCGAAGCAAGTCTCCTCGTATACCGTTGAATGCTATTTTTGTGAGAAGCAAATTGTGGTCTACCTTGTCGAACGCCTTTTGAAAGTCTGTATAAACTGCGTCTACCTGTACTTGATGATCCATGTTATTAAAAAGAAAATCTGTAAATATTAATATGTTCGTAGTTGTAGATTTACTTTTAACAAATCCGTGCTGTTGTTCAATTATAATTTTGTATAATATTTTATGAATTTTCTGATAAACAAGCCTTTCAAAAAGCTTCGACAAGGCAGAGAGAATAGATATGGGGCGATAATTCTCTACGTCCTGTTTGGATCCTGATTTATGCACAGGGGTTATATTAGCCCTTTTAAGTTGTTCAGGGAAGGTGCCCTCTGACATAAATTTGTTAAATATAATATGTAGGGGTCTGTATATACTCTTGGCAGTCTTTTTTAAAAAATAGGGAGGTAATTGATCTGGTCCAGGACCTTTAGTGGAATCCATAGCCTGTAACAGGTTCAAGACCTGACTTTCGCTAAACGTAATGCTAGTAATATGAGTACATTTTTCATTGCTGTCTTGGGGGGGTGACCACTCGTTTAAGTTTAGAGATGAGGGTTCATAAACTGACTGAAAAAAGTCCATGAACATATTGCAAATGTCATCGGGATGACTAGATGTCCGGTTTTTTAAAAACATAGTGGATGGAATACCGACATTACCTTTACGATTATTGACATAAGTCCATAAATATTTCACATTCTTTTTTACATTATTTTCAATAGAATTTATATAATCGGCGTAGTTTGACTTGCATGCAGTCTGAAATCTGTGCCGTAGAAGTGAAAACTGTTCATAATCTGATATACACCGTGACTTTTAGGTCGTTTTAAAAAAGCAGCCCAGTTCATGTATCCAATGACTAGTAAACGTTTATAATAAAAAAAATTGTTTTTTTTAAGATTTGAATGAATAAAAATATTATTCATTATTATGACACAAGGCAGTTTTACGAACACTCTGTAGTGAGCGCGGTCCGAACCTTGTGCCAAAGGGGCCGCGCGGGCGGCGCGGCGGCGTCTTATCACAGGTCATTCACCTTAGCGTAAAACAGCTGTCTTACTATTGCAATCATAATGTTCGCAGTAAGTATGTAGCATGTATCTTCAACAGTTTGATACGTAAACATTTTTAACAGGATGTTTCATATTTCCAATGTATTATTTATTTTTTTCATGCATATTATTTTAATTAATGATAAAAAAATTATATTCGCGCCTAGAGGTATTTTATGACGGATACATTGTGTGGACGACTTTTTTAAAACGACCTAAAAATCACGGTGTATTATTATAAATTTTCCATTTCACCCAGGCCCTGCTTTTGTTTTTAAAAATACGGATAAGTGATTTGGAGAACCATACAGGAAATTTAGATGAACGCAAATTAGATAAGGGAGTGTAAGTTCTTATAGTTTTGAAAATTATATCGTAAAAAGTATTTAGACAATCATCTGCCGACAACCCCTGAAACACATTAATCCAGTCAATTTCTGCCAATTCATTGTTTATGAGTTCGTAATTAGCTTTATAATAATTATACTTTACTATTTTTGCAAGTTTGATTGTTTGTAGTGTTGTTTTATATTTAATATCAGCGCAAAAAGGTGGGTGATTTTTATCGAGAGGCAACAGAATACATGAAGGTGCATAAGTCACACACTCGTTGTTTGATATCAACAGATCCAGAATACGCCCTTTGTGATTTTTAAAACTGTTGTATTGATAGGCGCCAAGTAAAGACAAGAAGTTACTCATATTATGTCTACAAACAGATGATGAGCCAGCACTAATAAGTGCTGTCCTGTTGTTGTTTGTAACAGGAGACCACTCAATATGGGGAAGATTAAAATCTCCAAAAATGTAGATGTTATTAAAGCCGAATTTATCAATCAGGTTTTCCAGTCTTTCAAAATAATCAAAGTAGACGTTATCGGCTGTGTTGGGTGAAATATATACAGCGCTAATTAGAAATTTTTCGTTTACGGAGAAAGGCAGTTGTATAAAAACATCTTCAATATATGAGCTTGTCTGGGAATCGAATGGTACACAGGTAGAATGTAATGTTTTTAAAACGGCTATGAGAACACCTCCCCCATCCTTTTTATTGGTGGCAATACGATCGCGATCATTTCTGTAAACCACGTAGCGCACATCAATAAATTCACTGTCACATATTTCAGAGGTTTGCCAGGTTTCCGTTAAAATTATTACGTCATAGCAGTTAGACAATATGTTCATGTATAAGAGATTCATCTTAGTACGAGTACCCCTACAATTTTGGTAGTATACAGTTAACTTATCTAACACGGTAATGGTTCAACCACACGAATAATTGACCAGTAAAAATGTACGCAACCAATATCAAACCGAAGTCCAGATTATGTATAATATTTAAAAATAAGATTACTATTTTTATGAAAATTGGTACCAACAAGTATAACATGTTTTTACTAAAAAGATAACTATGCCATTGCTTAAGAATTATACTATGTAACAATAAAATAATACTATGTAAGAATAAAATTATGAGACACAATTTTAACTTCAGCAGCGGTTTAACTGAGCAAAGAACGTTAACAGATAAATACTTAAATTCTATGATGTGTAGGATGAAATAACTAAAGCATGTTACATAATAATTACATCTCAGCATGATCAGTACCGGGTTTTGATTTTGCAATGTTGGTCTTGATTTTAGAAATGTCTTTCTCGGATCGTATAGCAAATGCTGGTTCGGAATCGATTTCGCGAACGAGAATAGTGCCGTGCTTAACCCACACGTATTTGAAATTGTTCTTGACGGCAGCATCCTTACATTGGCGAAATAACTGCTTCTTTTTGAGAGTTAGGTGTTCGTGCATGTAGATAGTATTGGAGGGTCCTGTAATTGCAAGCTGGTTAGTATTTAGCCCTTTTGCCAGTCGGAAAGCGCTCAGCAGATTGTCCCTGAGACTGCGCGAACTCAGCTTTACGATGATATTTTTCGGCTTTTTGTTTTCAGTATGTGCGTGCGGCACTCGATGAATAGCAAGGATATCCTTAGGAGATAATGTAAACTGTATCTTTGTGCAGATATTTTCCATGAGACCAATCAAATTTTCGTTACGCTTTTCCGGGATATTGCATAGCTCAAGATTACATTGGCGGGCTTGTTGTTCCAGAGAGTCAATCTTCGCCTCAAGGCTGGTAACCAAATCAGTAAAGGATTCCGTGTTTACAGACTGAACCTGTTTTACCTTTTTTTGGAGGTCTTGCTGATCGTCCATGACGTACTGGACTGATTTTCTGAGGGTGTTCACGTCCTTGTCCAGCTCGTTGTGTTTGGCATCTAGACTACGCACCTTATTCTCTAAGTCGCTGTGTTCAGAGCGCAGACTGTTCAGTTTTTATATTGGAAGTCTCTTGGGTTACGGCTACTATATCAGCTTTGATGTTTGTTATGCTGTCAGCTATTTTAGATATTGCGCAGTCTAGCTCACCTCGCCAGTCGTCTAGCTTTTTGTTAATTTCCTGTGATAATGCCCTAATGGCTTCGGCGAACTCGGACTCCGGTTGTTTACGCTTTCTCTGAGTGACATTTCCTACACCATCAAGGCAGCCAGCAATGTCTGGATTGGATTGACTCTTATCGGGTGATCGGAACATAATACTTTAGAAGCTGAGACAGCAAAAAGAGAAAAAAAATAATAATAATAATCCAAAGCAATGAAAAAATAAGCAAACTCGAACAGCAATCCCGCTATTGCGTCGCGTTGCAGTCGCCGATAGCGGTCACCAATTTCACGTTCGGCCCGTCACTCACAGTTGGTCCAGTGGCGCGACGCTCCGGTATCTCGACAGCGGCACACGACGCGGCGCAGGATCGATCCCCAGCGCGGGTGAACTTTTTCAATGTTTTCAAATTTCAATGTTTAATATCTCCACTCACCGAGACCTGAGCGGGATGGCGCAATACAAATCTAAAGATGGCGGCGGCGGTATATGGGCACCTCAGCAAGATAGTAAGAGAGGCACCGAGTGTCGACAAATAATTAGTCCACAAGAAAGATTACCACAAAAACAAAATAGTAAACAAATTCGCAACACGTCCACTCGCTAAGTAGTTCACTGACTGACTGTAAAAACTGATTGTGTTGCGACGACGACTCGAAGAGATATTTCCTTATTTCTCCATCTCTGTCTATTCGGACTTTCTAATTTTCAGTCTCTTGTCTTAACTAACGTCAATAATATACATTGCATTATCTTCTTGTTGTGTAAGGCAAATAACACCAAGTAATTATCACATAAAGGTGAGTTAATGAGGTTTTCTCCACATACAGACGCAGTTGTGTGATAGGTTCAAGGAAAAATGCCCGCGATGGGAGGTGTGATTGAATTGTTAGGGCAAAAATAAGTAATTATTGTTGAGTGTGGTTTACTGTAACACTTGTTCTTTTATAATAAAATTGAGTAGATGATAAAACAAATAAGATATGACTTTGAAATAATTATTTACGTTGGTGTTTAAAAAAATAAACGTGTTGCGCTGACCCTAAGTAAAATGGGATAAGGGTAGGTATATGGTGATGATGATAGTATTTTGAATGCTACGGTATTTTTCTGCTGCTTTTTGCGCTAGGAACTCTTTCTCTACAAGTAACATCTAAGACACAATTGAGTATCAGAAGGTAGGAAACATACGCTGAGTTGGGTCGTCTACAAATTACAGCGAATGTTTGTGAGTTTTGGCGCTCGGCGAGATAGCGTTCAATGCCTTTGTATCGGCACTAAGTTCGAAGGCTGGGCGACGAACGATGTGTGCGCTAAACTGGTTGTAACGGAGAATCATATTATGAATCACCTCCTTGAATTCCCAATTTTTCTTGTGAGCTGGACCAGGCAGGATTATGATTTTTCTGATTCTTAGATATTGATTGCAAAATTATAATTATATGTTAACAAAATTTTCGTAAGATATTAAGTCACATAACTTAATTTTGTCTTTCGTACATTTTATGCTTGATTCAGCGGAATCGATATGATAATAAAGTGTTATTGTTATGTATGTAAATTACAGTTCATTTGATATTGCCCGTTAGGAAACTGTTTAATTGGTAAAACTTAGTAATGTTCAATTCACTTTCCATTTAATGATTCATGTATGGTTCTGCCGAACGACATCTTAGCTCCCTGGTTGTAAAGATGTCTCAACTTTGCACGTTGCTTTCATGCTATATCTTGTTCGCTTATAAGGAGCGGAGTAACGTTCTGAATTTTAAGAGCCGTATTTATTTTCCGACTTTATTAGTTTAAGTTACAAAGTTATGTGATAAGTTTCATTTAAAACATCGATGTGTAGAAGTAGTAAATTTATTCGATTTTCGTTTTTTGTATCAATGTGAGCGAAAGTTTTTTCGATATAATTGTAGTCATGAACGACAAGATAAAGAACTTGAAATCGTACCAATTAAAATTGACAATCAAACAATAATCAGTGCCCACGTCACGCACAATGGTATTTTTTGTAACATGTTATGTCCAGTAGATCCAACGGACTATTTCAACCTGTTTGATATAAAAACTTTTTGTTTTGTCTCATACTACACACACACACACTTCAATGCTAAAAATTCCGTCGTGATTTCTTTGCAGTCAAAAAACTATTCAAAATCAAAAGGTTTATTTCGAGTAGGCCTTTTCAGGCACTTTCAAAACGTTACTCACTATACTTGCGCGGTTCCAAAATGTCATTCTTACGGAGACAATTCCTAGCACAATAACTTCACCAATATGAATAGTTAGGAACAACACTACATCTATACTACTTGTAGCTGTGTCCAGTTATATTTGCATTGGAAAACTAGCGTCGGCTGGCTGTAGCCTTCCGAATCTGTAATCTAAATTGTTTGTTCCCAGTTGTCCAATTAATAGTTCACCAGTTTGTGGGTTGTCGAGCCAACTGGAACACATCTACTGCATAATACTCTGATATTAATTTACATTTAAAAGTTAAGGAGTTTTGTCTAGTCCATTGGTACTGAAAAAAGGTAAATTAAAGACTGACAAAAATAAATAATGTAGCTTTTATGGAAAATAGAAAACAATTTCATCTTAATCTTGTTTTTTTAAACAGATTAGATTTTACTTTACGATAATGTGTTTGATTTGATTTTCTCAACGCACGAAATTCAAAGATTTGTAGTTTAAGTAAGATGTTTTCAACACTTTTGAATTGTTAGGTGCACAGTCTATTTAATTATTTCATGCCATTCTTATGGAGAAGAATCAGCAGAAATAGAAAATTACTAAATTTCGTGTACATTATCCAAGCACGCAACAACAACGAAAATAAGCAAAATCTAGACTTTGCTAGTAATTAAAGAATGTATTCATACCAGTATTAAATGTAAAGTTATAGGGAGATCTAGATGAGAATAATACAAGTATTATTTCTGAACTTGATACATCTAATCTGGATAGGAGATCAATTGGTATAGGGAAGCGAAATGGAAGCCATTACAAAAAGTGATATTACAGCAATACTTCGAATCCAAGTAGAAGCAATTTGAGATAGCAAAAAGTTCGTATTCACGGTTCATGGCCAACACACCGCAAATAAACCCCATATTCTGCTACAATTACACTGGAAATTAGACCTTAATACGTAGCAGTAGAGTTCAAAGTATGAACGTTTTGGGTTCCCGAAATAGAATCAACTTTGACAATTGGCAGTGCCTTTTGCGTGTTTGTGTTATTTGTTAGGGCTTTAAGTTTTATGCGAACTATACCCATATGCATATTGTTACGAATAGTTTTTCCTGTGTACACATTTGTTCAAACTAAAACGACTATTAGTTTGGATTCAGCTTTGAATTTGTTTGTACAAATAGGACGCCTTTTAATTTTTCTGTTGTCTACTGTTAGTCTAGGATTTAAAAGATTATCATCATTAGCCTGTAGCAGTCCACTGCTACAGACCTCTCCAAGATCACTCCACTGAGATCTGTTTTCACTTTCAGCAAATCATCACTCCACCGTGTCTAAAGATACGAATTAGTTTTAAAGAATATTTGAAAAATATTAAAATTTGATATAAAACTTTTTCATTTAACTGCGTAGGAAATATTAACAAGTCATATCAAGAAAATGAAGATTCGATTTTCATTTCAACCTTTTTTCGTCGATATTGTTTTCATGGACTACTTACTAAGTGCCATGGTAAGTTTACCTTCATTTAAAAAACAAAGTCGTTCAATAGCGCAATAAAGGCAACCTGTTGCAGTTTACTTTGTGTAATTTTAAAGCGTTGCAACTTATAATGTTTTTACAAAATGTTGAATCTTTTAAATCGCTCCTGAAGTATCGAAGCGTTAAAGTGTCAACAAATAATATTTACACATTTATTGTCTGAAAAAAAAATGGAAGTGAAACCTTCGAAATTTGTGTTAGATCCATCCCTAGGCGTATAGGATGAAATTCTAAAAAAAACCGCCCAAACTAGCTACCGGTCTACGCGATAAAAACAAACGAGCGAATTGAGATTTTTTGGAAAAAAGTTCATTTTTTGCGGCAGGTTTTTTTTCGTTGGCCTATCGCGCTTTTTGTAACGACTGGATTTTTGGTGGATTCAACTGAAAGTATTGCGGGATTTGTAGACTGCTGTTAATTGTTTCTTGTCGAATGTTGCTAGCTGGCGTTTAATTGGCACTTTTGCGATGCTGTGTAGAACTGATCGATCTAGTTGTTGAGCAAAAACTTGATTACAAATGTTTCAGTCTTTATATGATTCTCATGATCTAATTAATGTCACGATTAATCACTTGAACCCACATTGATACCCAAAGATCCTTGTCAGTACTGAGCCACTGGACAGCTTTTTACTAAAACGCTTTTAGAATCACCTTATGAGAGAGAGACCCATAATAGTAGATTAATAAATTTTGCTCGGACGATATATACTTCAAAACTTTATATTCAAATACTTATTTGGAAACAAAGTCTTGTTGAGTGAACATCATATTAAAAGGATTCGGAATCATTGCCCAGTGAATGTGTATCCCTTTGAGAGTAACAAGTATACACCTTACTGCATTCCGAAGTTTACTTTGTTGCTATGTAAGATGGATGGGGGTCTGACAATTGTGGTGAATGCCAAAACATATATAAAAAAGTAAATACACACATGTATATGTTTCGTAAGTGTTATAATAAATGTTAGAAATAGTTTCTTTATACAATTCATGCTGAAGTTTTTTGGAAATCATTCTGAGATTATTATAATAACTTTCGTGAGAATGATTCATATTTAAGAGATGTATAACGGTTTACTCACGCGTATTTATCGGGATAGCCCGACTAGTTTCGGACCCAACCGGAGTCCTTAATCATGAGCTGACGCGGCGCAGGGGTCGCGAGTCGACTCGCGACCCCTCCGCCGCGTCAGCTAGTCTAGTCGGGAAACTAGTCGGGCTATCCCGATAAATACGCGTAAGTAAACCGTTATACATCTCTTAAATATCATTCTGAGATTTCTCGACTGTTGGATATTGATAGTAATTAAATGCGTTAACTTGTTAATTATTCTTTTGTCTTGTTTTTAATTATATGCTTGTCCTCTATCCAATGACAAAAAGGTCAGTTTACCGAAGGTGAGGTCTTAAAGCGAGACCGAAGATTATGATTTAAAAGTGATTTTGCGTTTTCTCAGTGTGCTAAAGTGCAACCATTAATAACTTGAACACTAACACCGGTGCTGATATCATCAATCGTGTTTTATTACGATAAGTTTTGAAGCCTAAACGTACAAAAACTTAGATCCCAGTTTCGGGGATACATCAATCAAGTTAGAAAAACGATCTGAAAAACAAACTAGTTGGAAAGTTGTAAGAAATAAATATTAATGTGGCATATCTGGAAAGACGGGGTGCCGACGGATTGGCACGTTTTTGACGGGTAGACCGAAACTTAAGGAGTACAGTTGTTTGCAGAAATGACTTGGGGAAATCTAAAGAGAGATTGATCCGAGGAAAATAAGAGAGTATTCTTAGTAAAGCTTTAGAACATACATTCCAGTATGAAATAAAATTTTGTTCAGAACTTTACAAGGTTTTATATCAATATTTTTTTCTAATTATTACATAGTATAAAATATAGTCGGGTCCCGCGTCTGTCTGTCTGTTTGTCCTGTATACGAAAATACGCTTAAATTTTCAAAAAACCGCAGATGCAACGGATCGTGTTGCAGTTATTTTTTCATAGACATAATATTACAAGAGGAAGGTTTGTGTATAAAATCAGTATTGCACCCGTGTAAAAACTTGACGTTTCGGTAGTCATAATTATAACAAAAAAACTACTTGGATATTTTATCAACAGTTTTCCTAGACCTATTTTCGTCGGTAACTGTACTAAAGGTTAAGTTCAAGGTTATAGGGCAGAGGCTCTCAACCTTTCCAGCACCTAGGGAGTGATTTGAATGTTATATGAAAGTTTGCCAGTTAATCATAATACTATGTAAATATTTCTCGATCTCACTTACTTTTATACTTGTATTGTAACTTTTATTAGTTGTTGCTGATGTTCAATTTTTGATTGTAGATATTCAAGTTTAGGGCTTTATATGTTTAATGGATATGGTATCGTTTTTTTATTGTTAAGTTTGCTTAGAACCTGGAGCATAAATATCAGTCGAATGTGTATTCCAATTTTATTTCATAACATTTTTCAGAATGTAGGTATATTTATTACAAATATAATCACCAAAGTATGGCTTTACTTGATATCGTAAAATAAAATTTAATTTACTCTACACCTACTTTACACTAAATTTTTGTAAGTAACACAAAAAAACCTTTGTAAGTTACACTAAAATTACAGTACTCAGTATTAAAAAAAACTTCAAATAAAATGTTAAAAAATTAGTTTCCGTCACAAAAATATGAAAGGAGTTTTAAAATTGGCGAACGTTACAAATATTTAAGTGAAGCTGTCGCTATATGCGTTGTGTGTCAGCGGCTCTCAACATTTCCATCTCCTCGGGGACTCTTCAGAATCCATTACGAGACGTACGAGGACGTTTCCGATGGCGCATGGCGATACCATACATCACTTTATAATCTTAAGGGAAATATTAACATGGGATATTTAAGTATTTGAAAATGATTGATATTTTTTTTTGTCGTGCTAGTTACTTTCAGCCAGATTGATTTTTTCGCTTGAAGTATATACCTTGCAACCCACGTTTCAAAAAATATTTATTTTATTTCTTACATGGGAAAGGCTACTTAGGTGAAGCTATAGGCTGAACTTTTCGAGCCAAGTTCCAAGTGAAATGTATAATAATTACGTACTCATTTTTTGTTTCAAAAGTATTTTTTCAGACCAACGTTGTACCCTAAGGTCTTCCTTATTCTTTACAGATTATATATTATAACACGTAAAAATGAATGGTAATATCACTCCCAAACTTTGTCAGCCACTGTCCCCAGCAGTGTGGAAGACATTCATCTTCCTATTGGCACTAGGATCACATAAGTCACCGGCAGACGAATAATTTCGTCGGGACCTGCGCTGGATAGCCCATAGAAGTGATTTTTCTATTTTATTGCTAGCATTTAGTGAAGGCTAGGCTTTTACTGTATGTAGTAAGTGGTTTAGATTGATTGGTATTGAATATGTATGTGTAGTTGTTTCCGTTTTATGGACAGTCTTTTTTTATATGACTGTGTAATCGTATCCTGTAGAAGGTTGGCTGTATCTGTGTACTGATAAAGTTAGACTCCACTCCCAAGTAGTACTATTACACCTGATAATTCTTATCATTTTTTTTTCTGACGTAAGTACTGAGCTCGGGCAAAGTACATAAATCTACTAAAACTGTTTTTTTTTTTAAAGTTTCCGCTCCTATATTTGATGAAATTTTCCATACTCTTGTAATGTATCATTATCTTTTACTTGTAAGTACTCCTACTCACCCTGCAGCACACAAACAACTGACTATCTTCAGAAACAAAGTCTCCACAAAGTAACTGAAGTGGAAACAATAAAATGGACCACATAAATTGTAGCTAAAGCGATCACAAGTTCCACGAATCAGTTCGGGTGTCATAAAACATTTGAACAAGATATAAGGGCGAGTAGGGTGACGGCACGTTGAGCAGGGTGAACGCGGCGTTTGCCCTTCCTTTAATAGAAATACTTGGACAGCCTAGTCAAACGAAATTGGTTCCAAGAAACGTTTTTCTATTCCCATTCGTAGGTTAATTACAGGATTTTCTTGGTAGTAAGTTAATAAGTGTCCCATATTTTCGCTGTATAGTTGCTTTTTATTTTTGTGTTTTCTTACTTTGTGATGGAAATTTCAAACAGTATTTGAAATCTCTTTATATTAGTTCTTTCTTAGAAAGTTTTAATGAAATCTTCGTTAGGTATTAATTGTATTTTAAACATTATTATTAAAACCACCGTACTTAATCTTATTTAAAATGACTTTTCCATTTGCAAAGCAGGGACAAAGTACATACCTTAACATGCATTATCTAATTCAAGCTTATTAAAGTAAAATAATCTCACTTCTAACTAGAAGAACTAAGACAAAGAATGAAATTACATTACCGCATTGCAACCGGCCGCTAAATCCAACAAAGTCTCAAAGTACACAGAAGTTTATGTTAGCACTTCGTTGAGGATACTTAGGAACTACGTATCGAAAGATGTAAGAGGAAAATGAACGGAGCGAAGATGTGTAGGAAAACTGTAAGGGAGTATAATAATATGGACAGTGTGTATGTAGAGCAAAGCTGGTATAGTCAGTTTCAAAAGTTGAAGAATACTGTCACAAGTTGGAATTTGGGCTAGAAAACAAATGAACTACGGAAGTCTATTGTAAATTTGCCGAGCACCAAAATTGTGAAGTCCGTTGAATATTTACGGTAGTTTTTAAATCCGTGTGTATACTATAGAACTTTATAAATGTTGAGATATTTTCCTTTAGAAATGTTGTATCGGTACTAAGTATAATCACTGTTGCCATTGTGGAAATGAGATAGTGCACCACTCTGTACGTATGTGGTATCTCGTTTTTACAACAAATGAAGTTTAGTATTTTTATTGTGTTTTTTTCCTTAATTATCACTTACCTATATCACACTTTTCTGGTACATAAACAAAGCTCTTGTAAAGCATTATACAGAGACGAAACAAAAATAAATTAGTTTGAGATTAATCCTATTGTTTCCAACGTAAAGCCTCAGGCATAGTTTCACAACCAATTTAATCTTAAACAAATTAAGTTATAGGTTATGATTTTGATAGTAACTTTATTATTTTAAGATAATCATGTTTTGTATTAAAGGTTCAATGACCTGGCTATATCATGCGTCTAAGGGTCGTTTACACGAGACAGCAAAATACAAGAATTAAAAAGGGTAACATTTAAATTCTAATGTAAAATTGAGTTACGTTAAAGTGGGATTCAAAGCGACTAAAGTCCAGACACTAACAAAAAATGTATTAAAAATGCTAGTGTGGCAACAAAATAATTTAAAATGCAACCGAATTACAAATGGCAACACTTAAATCGTGGGAGTATTATAAAGCAAATAATACAACGTTGAAACAGGACTGTTGTAAAATGTTGTTTTATGTCAGAAGATATAAAAATCATGGCGATATAATAAAATACGAGGACGTAAATCACAATAAATACTATCACTAAATAATAAAAACTGTATTTGATGACGACATGTAAGTATCAAAGTTGTAGTAAAAGGGACTTAAAGTTAAGTACTTTTTTAGTACATTATTTAGCCTCTGACAATAGTGTCTGAGTGGCTGATACTAAAAAGAAGAATTTAAATTCATAGTTTTATGATTTCACATCGCTTTTTATGATTTTGTTACTTACTAGTTCAACCACTCGCAATTTCCAAAATTCTTATGGAGTCTCTTGCCGGTTCGATAACGTTTTGAAAGTGCCTGAGAAGGCCTACTCCAAATAAAAAACCTTTTGATTTTGAAAACCACATATTAGCACTGAAACTTCCTTTAAGCGGTGGCGATCTACGCACAGCATTATGAAACTACAACATAAATCAAAGATTTCCCGCATAAAAAACAACACCGACGTTCACAAAAATATTTAGTAATATTGAGGTTTTTATTTCCTCTAAATACCATCATCTGCTTCATTATTAAATATTTAAACGTCAATTCACAAGATAGACATCACACACACTGTAACACTGTACACTAACAAAAGACGGTCGCTAGCTTGTATCCTAAATAATCAAAAACAAATCCGGCTGTCTAGCATTTCCAAGGCCCTCAGCTCGCTGCAGTGGCTTAGTTTATAGTTTATTTTGCTTGGCTGATCCTAAACTCTTGCCAATTTGTGGCTACATGAAATTCTTTTGAACTTGTTTTCCTAGATTTATTTATGTGGCATCTATTTTGTTAGTTTATGTTGTTTTGTCATGGCTGACTTGTAGCAAATGTACTATTAGAGTTTTGGAGTTATGTAACTCGAATTTATGTTTGCTGTCAAGTGTAATAAGATTTAATATTATATTTAGAAGAAATAGACTTAATTCTGTTTTCTTAAACACCGTAGGCCATTCACCATATAAAAATGTATGCGACGGATGAAATCAATTTAAAGCATTTCTATGAACTCTGCCAGCTATAAAACACCAAGGAACAAAACGTTTATTCCTTTAAAACCGTCCAATAAATCCTTTGTATCACAAAAACAAGGAATCATATTTCAAACGGTTTGCATTCTATACTCCTGTAATGTTCCAAAAGTGCGCTGAAAACAAAATGGTGACCCACATTACACGTGAAATATTCGCATATTTGTGAAATTGCTTTCCAAACATGCGGCATGGCGCATGCATTTCGCCGATATTTTCCGCATTGCACACCAAATCACGTCTTCCAGGATAAGGCCACAATATTGCCTAGTTACGATTCTACACATAATATTTATCAATTTGATAGATTTGTTTTTATCAGTGCGCTTGTTATGAAGAAGGACGGAAGGAAGGACGCACAGAGTTACAGTGTGTCAATTGTTCATGTAAGTAGATTTTAGCCTTAATAATATTTTAGTACCTGAAAAATTGATTGGAATTGGATATAGACTTCTAAAAACTCTTCTATAATTTTAAGTACCTAATCAATAAGTATTCCATATTTTTACTCTTGATAACCTAATTCGAATATTTTTTACTAAAATTATACACGCTTCTTTAGTCTTGTAGTATATTAAAAGAAAAAGAAAAGTGTCAACAGTTTATAACAAAATTTCGCTGACGGGAATTCTAAATTCTTTAAGCAGCTCCTACTTTTAAAAGTTGTTCGTCGTATTTCAGGCCCTTGCGGTACTTCGTTAACTAAATATTTTACTTTAAAGAATCTTTCAATACTTGTAATAGAACTTGTAAAGTTGGTCAAATGGATCAGTTTAATGTAATAACTTTTGTTACAACTTGTATTAGACATAGAGCTGAATTTTCTAAATCCCGGACCCGGACACAAAAACATACTTTTGTCTAGAAAAACTTGTATCAATTGTAATATCATCATTTCCGTGTGGTGTCCGGATATAAAGAATAGCAACACGCCATATCCTCCACTGGGTGTCGTAAAAGGCGACTAATGGACCTTAAGACCCAGTGCACTGTACCAAGCACCTTGGGTCACCCGAATGGTGGCGGGTAAACAACCAACAATCGTATTCCCAAAGAGGGTTAGTGTCAGGCAGGCGGCCGACTATAAAACCATAACCAAAACTTTAAGCAACACGTCTAGAAGACGTGTTGCGCCGACCCCAAATAATAATAATTGGGATAAGGGCAGGGGAATAATGAATTGTAATATCATTTCCAAATAAACAAACAAAGATAGTATCATGTGTCAGCCATATGTTAAAACCTCCAAAAGGCGCGTGGTCCTTTGTGGATAAGACGGGAAAGTGTGGACTTCTTAAAGTCCAAGCGCCTACAGCGCTGCTTTCATCGATATGAGATTGCTCACATCTCTTAAACCGCGCTTTTTAAAAGTTGTACAATGCAAACAGTCCACAAAAACTATAGACTCTTAATATTAATAATTTTATTATTTTCATTTCATTTAAAACGCAATGCCGTAAATATATTTGCACTTTTGTCTTCATACCATCAGCTGCGTATAAATATTTCATGAGGCTAGCATATACACTTTAATATTTTATTTCTGTATTTCCATAGAAGTCGCATTTGCACTTCATATGCTGTTACCGTTTGATTTTATGCTATGAGCTTTTTCAGAGCATGTTATAGTTTTCGAATTTCAGTAATGCATTTCGAATTTCAGTTTTATGGAAGTCTCGCTATGGATTATTTTTAAATGCTGTACTTAAATGTAACGCATCGTAATCGTTCTACTAAAATAAATAATCGAGCTATAAACGCCCTACTAATGGGCATAGGCCTCTTCCCATATATAGGATATAGAGTTTTCAGCATTGATCACCGAGCTAGGTCACTGCAGACTGGTGATTTCAGATACTAATATTAAATTTGGAATCCAGGTTTCCTCACGATGTTTTTCTTCACCGTTTGTCACATGTGTCTAAGAATAATTAAAAAAGCACATACGATTTTGAAAAAGTCACATTGGTCCTTGTCTGTACTGGACATCGAACCTAGGCGTTTTGCTTACAAGTTCATACATAGAATGGGGCCTTATTTAATGGGAAATACATAAAATAAGGCCACGACATTTATTCGAAATTCTGTCTTTCTCCTGTTGGACAAAAACCTGTTTTATGTAGATTATGCATGTTCACTAGCTAGATAGCGAATTTAAGAGCACAAGAGCGGTGAAGGGTTGGCGATGGGATAGGTACTGTCTGATGGGTTATTATGACCTACAAAACGAGAAGCAATTTTGAATAAAAATATTTTACATATAACTGTGCAATTTTTTACATGTAAATGTGCAAGTGTATTATAATAATTTATCAAAAAAAAACTATTTGACATTTAAATATTTTTTTTCATTCACGTATTCACTTTTTACTTTGACTACTGTTCTCATGTAACTGCACGAGTATCGTTTGCATCCAATACATGACGATACGGATTTATTAAAATTTTAAAGCACCTTCAGTAAAGTAGGTCGGCACTTGTTTTGTGTATCTGACAGTCTTGTGTAGCGTCGCCTCATTACGATGTATGTTGTAATGATCATTAATATAATGATACAGGAATACTGAATATATCAATGAAAATTGTTAAACATATATATTATATACTTAGTAGTTTTCAGTAATTAATAACCAGGAAAATGAGTCTATTTTCCACTTACGTATTTAGGATTAATAGTTTTTTTTTCTCGAAAGACCACAATCAAATGATATCTCAGATAATAAAGAATACTCTCAAATAAATTTAATATGAACAATAAAATTTTAATCAATAAAAGATTAAAGCTTATGTTTTTGGCGTAATGAAAGGGTTCTAACATTATAACCATAGGTATACATAAGGGTTAATAAGTTACAAATCTCTTTTTACTTTACTTAACCTTATCAGAATTTTGAAAATAGTAAAATCCTGTTTTGTGCAATCGGGCATGGGCAATAAATATACGTATCTATGTTCATGACCAATTAAAAAAAGGATAGTCAATTGCTGTGATAAATATGTTTTATAATATTAATATTAAATATCTCTACAGATTAAAGTCACAGAAGAACGACACCCTAAATCTCTTAGATTTACTTTCAAATAGTAGCTCCGTTACGTAGTAAACGTCAGGGCGTTACAAAATATAGTTTGTTGTGAGCATCATAAAGCTGTCTGATAGCATAGCTTAGCGTCGCATCAAGAGCCGTGTACACGACATTGTCGGGGCTCAGCCAGTGTACATCCTGCTTTATGTGGCCCATTGTGGACGTTTCGGCGTTAGGTGATGGCGATAAAAAATTGTTACTACAAATAAATGTACGTGATACTGAATTTTACTGTTTAGATGTAATATAATGTGCTTATATGATAAAAATCAATGCGCTGAAGGTATTTGATAGAAAATTCCTGATCAAAGTGAACACGGATCACATCACTAATCAAAACCAAAGAGTTTTTATTTTTCAGTAGGTTAATAATTATATGTATAAGGGACTCGAATCTATGTGCGCGGTTCTAATACGTAAGTCCAATAAGCAAGAAACATAATTCTATTGTTTTAAAGTCGGTTAGCTTACAAAAACAAGAAACGTATTTAGTGTCCATGTAGCATCAATATTGGCTTTTAATATATTCACTGTTATTTTTCTAACTGCGAATGTAAATATTGCAATTTTCAGTATCGAGTAAAGTGACAGAATTTTTAGTTACACAGATCGTTTTTTAGAACTGTGTGTTGCAATAATATTGATAGACAATTTGTTCTAAAAATATTTTTATTCGTTTTCTGTTTTAACACCATTCTGTATAGTGTAATTCCATCAAAACAATTTAGAAATCAATGGGCAGTGTTTTATACAGTTGCGTATTTTTTTGGTATTTCCATGAATTCGAAACGAAATGACATTCGTTTAAAATGCTTTTTGCTGTAAATAAATTGCTGTTTTTATTGTATAGGTTTAAAACGTGAATCGTTCTCCGTGCTGTTTTAAGTGCACACATATGAGAAAAAATGTATTTGAATGAAAAAATCTGTTTACTATATTTTATGGTCTAAAGTTCGGTTTCGGCATGAATACTACTTCGATTAAATTCAAACTACGTCTCACAGTACAGATTACAGATAGACGTTTCCATGCTTAAACGTTTGCATAATACTGCAATCTCTAAATAATAATCCCGTTACTGACGACCTAAACCGAAACAATAGCCGCTTGTACTAAACGGTTATATGAACTCCAACTAGTTAAATTGATGCCACCATCAATTCTAAAGTCTTTCCACTAAAACAGCGTGCCTGCCTACCATGACATCTTAGAGTAATATTACCGTAGTTGTGGAAGAGAGACGCCGCTCTACGTTATGTAGAGCTCTATCACGTTTCTACAACTGATATACTATTACTTGAAGAAGAGATGGTAGACCCACAACCTACCACCACCTCTTAAACTAATACTATCGCAGTTGTGAGTAAAAGACAGGACACTAAACGGTGTAGAGCGGCGTCTCTGTTCCTCAGCTGCGATCAAATTGCTTTGAGAGGTGCTGGTAAGCGGTGGTAGGTTCTCAATTCTTGATCGTAAACACGGTCGCTCCGACGCATATCACAGCGGCTATAATTCGCGCCGCTCTCTGCGACTGACTTTTATTGTTACAGAGAATGGTGATGTACTAGCAAGGATTATTGTTATGGATAGCCTGCGGGTTTTTACGCAGTTTAGGAATTGTGTGATGAGTTTTAAGAGTTATGTTTAGTTTCGGTTTTACGGTAGTGTTTTAGTTTGAGAAGTTCTGGTGTTTTGTTAAGTAGGAGGGGCAAGGTTGTGTTAAAGTTTGTGGTGGCTGTTTATGAGATATTATTATGTCGATTATTATCATTACCAGAAGAGTTGTTGAGTCAATGAGTTTATATAATTATCGATTTGTGTTTAAAAATCGGTGTATCTTGCAATTTTGTGTATGCATGTACCAGAACCTATGAGAAATCTAATAAATTTATTTAAAACAACTGCGTTTTCTGTAGATATTTTAGTACCGTCTACTAGCATATAATGTTATGGCTTATAAAAACAAAATATACAGTTAATTTCCCCACCCACCTTAAAATAATATTAACAGCCTAACCAAAGTAATGAACAGCTATAAAATATCAGTGTTAAACCAAATTAATTTTCCACATAATTTATATGAAAGTCTTTGGTATATCTTTTTAATCCCTAGACAGATTTATCTGTTGAGCACATGACCTTTTCTGGATAAAGTACAAAGGTAGAGTGACCTACCTTTTCACAAAGGTACAGATCGTAGCGAATACAAAACATGGGGACTTTAAAAGGAAAGATCAATACACTTTGTATCTATCCCGGTTTGGTTACGTAGAAGATTCATTACTGTGGAAATTGAGATGTAGGTAACAATTTTCATTATTACTAGACCCGTTTCAGCTTCGTACGGGTGTAATACTGATGTATTTTAAATATAAACTTTTCCTTTGAAACGTTTCATTTATTAATAAAAGTTGCATCAAACCTCATTGCTTAGTTTTAAAGATTTTATTATGGAGGACAGATAGGTAGACAGCGGAAAAAGGTTTTGTTTTATACTATGTAATGATTCTGTTACTGCAATTGGTGGAAGTTTGATGCCAATACAGAACATAAAAGCTCTTATCCATAAATTAATTATTGAGGTGATCGAGGATTATTCTATTTATAACAACTAAATAGATATAATATGTACCTCAACATCGTACTAATATTATAATCGCAATATTTTGTTAGTATAGATGAATGGATGTTTGATACTCCTTCACGTAATTACAATTTGGTACGTAGTTAGCTGACACCCTAAATTAACTCATAGGTTATTAGTTACCCCACTGCGTAAAAGGTGATGAATGTTTTGCAGTAACAACCGACATCGACGTGGGCGAATCCGCGTGATAGCTGGTTTAAATAAAGCTAGCTGTGCTACTTCATAGTAGAGGAAAACTAATTAAAACCTCAACCTTCAAAAAGTCACCGAACAGAAATTCCGTCACATCGAGTCCCCCTTTATTGGAGTCGGTCAAAAGTTTATCTTCTCCATCAATCTATTTAAAAAAGGTCCCGTGATAAATGGACAGGTCACCCCGTAATGCAATGGTGTGAAGTTTCCCTTTTCCCTCACAAATGGCCCAAGTTTCCTCGTATTTCTTTCAGAGTTGAACATTAAATTTTTAGTTTTGAATATTAAATTTTGTTTTACTTATTGGTTCTTTTCGGCAGTTAGTATTTGTATTCTGCCTAAAACTGTTTTTATTGAGTTGTAACGTGCATTAGGATGTTAGGTTTTCTTTGAAGACAATGTTGATATGAATTAAGAATTTCATTTGAATATTGAATCGTTTTTTAATTTTTTTATTGTAACTATTTAGTCATTACAGTATGTACTGCCTACACATTTATATCCTATGTGACTTTTGACAAACTGTTTTACTAACAGTGAAGCAACTTTCTAATTACCTCCTACCTTCAATGAATGTATTTAAAAAATACCGCTTTAGTTATCAAAACTTAATTACGACATGGAGAAAAAACGTAAAATTTATCTTTTAAAATCATGTAGAACCAGATCCCTATTTTAGATTACAAAACCAAACACTTTCAAAACCAAAAATCCCCCACAAAAATAAAATTTAAGTACAGCATGTACTCCAAACCAGCTGACGCAGCTCAGAGGCAAATTTACAGCTCTTTGCAAACTAAACGCAGTTGACAAGTATTGGATTCAGGGACTTGTCATTCAAAGCCGCTTATCGAAGCCGCGACGGAGCCGAGCGTCACTCATGTAAGCCGAAATAAACGATCCCTTTCTTCCCTTCGCTTTTCCGGCGAATAAGGTGACAGTTATCTCGCACAGCTCACAACCAATAGTTACGGGCTGTTGCCACAGTATAAGTGAATTGGAAACATATTGATAGATGGTTTTTTTGGTTGTTTTACGTTAGATGTATCGATCTACTGTGTTATAGTGTTCTTTAACTTACTCAAAGAAACTTTTAGCAAAAATAAATCCTAACACATAATTAAAGATTAAGGTCACTGTTGTTTCAGGAATGCTAATATATGAGTCTTTTTCTTCAGCCATTAAATTAAAATTATTTTTTAAGTATAATATAAATTGCTACTAGATATTTTGTTATATAAAACGAAAACTAAACTGCGTAACAATTCAGTAAATGTCAAAACGCAAAAAAATCACTCCACAACTCATTTTCTTTTCAGGAATTTCATAGTCATAACTAAACAAACCAGGCGAGTTCTGAAAAGAACTGAGATATGAACCCAAAACAACTTCCGAAAAACGATGCACGAGTAATTCAAAACTACACCGAAACTCGGCAAATCTAACGAAGTCGTAAAAAAAGCGTCCAAGTCTGCATCTTGCACCCGTATATACACAAACTATTCGACACATGTGAGGGTGTCAATACAAGCTAAGTGAGTATGTATGGGAGAAAACACCAGCTACGCGTATCCATGTGTGAGTGAGAAGCACCGCGTGTCTACGTGCTACGTCGTGCTACGACGGCTACGAGCTACGGGATATGTGTGAGTGGGTGTAGCAGCTACGTGACTACGTGTGTATGTGTGCGTGCTCATTAGCCGCGGGAGTTTGATTCGGTCACCCCGCCCCGCCACCAATCAATAGCTCCCGGTTTAGCGAATGCGGATTTTACCCGCCGACGTTTGGATCACGGGGATTTTCCTGCTCTTGTTGTCAATTTAATGGTGTTTGCTTGAGTTGTTGTTGTGTATGAGAAATGTTTGTATTATTGATGATTTTTGCTGATGCATTTATGCAAGTTTTTTTTTGAGATGGGTTAGCTCATCTTAAAAATCATCAATCATCATCTTAAAGCTCATCTTAGAAACTGTTAATTTACATATAATGAAATATAAAGAAAAATAGTTGAGAACAAAATAGTATTGGTTTACGATACACAAGTCAGTTTTAATACTTTCAACTAAAACTTAACAATCCTAAAATCCGATTGATCAAACAGCACTATAATAAAAGCATTAAAAATAGACGCTACATTTACAAAGCCATATTACCAACAGTCTCTTGTTACTCCACGAATATAATCACTACAATCTACCACCACATTAACGTACACAGTAAAACTCAATATGTATGTAAATTCTGAATGTTGGTAACATACTGAAAATAAATCGGTCCCACGCGAGGCAACCGTCGGGAGAATGATAGGATATCGCCGGGACCAATTAGATCGATCAGAGCAATTAAGCACCTGTTAACAGATTGCTAATTTATCATGCTAGGATCGATTTTAAGATGATTTATTATTTGTGATAGTGGTCCTTATTAAGGCTTTAAGTATTTTTGAATTGCTGGTTACTAAAAATAATATTCTTAATTCATACTCTACAACATAAATGTATACAAGAGTTGAGTAAATAATTATCACGATATTGCAGTCTACAATGCTGCAATGTCGTGATTGTTATCCATTCTGGTAATGAGGTATGAATGTTACGCTCCAGACGAATAGTTAGCTTAGACAAATATGTATATATGAGCTTAGGTTCGCAGCTCCAGGCAATATAAGATGCTTTTGAAGTTTGTTCAATGGCAGTCGTGCAGGCATAGCATTATTTATAAATCATAAGTTAAGTAAAGGTCAATATGTTTGTATTTTCGATCATATTATCTTCCATTTTCTTCTTAAGTCGCCATCCCAAAAGCTTGAAGTAGCTGCAAAGTGGCTAACAATAACAAACTTCGACCATCGATAGATAGTAAGCCAATTAACAATCCACTTACCAATTATCAATTCATAAAAGCGACCAACTAACCCGAAATCTCGTGAAATCTCCGCAAATCATTTCCGCGACCCAAAACTGTCGCAAACCGATATCCGTCGGAACTCAGATCCTGAACGATTACTAATATAGATAAGTGCTTCCTTGTATCTATAGATGCTATAGATATATATAACGCAATCATCAATAATACTTCAAGGGTTGATTCTGTTCATCAATGTTGAGTAACGTTCGGTAGAGTTCAATTTATATTGGCACGTAGCCTATGATTATTAAAATTAAGAATCAAATACTTTATCGAATTAATTCTTAGTATCGATTAATTGCTAGTAGCGATCTTTTGATCATACTTAGAGAAAACAAATACGAGCCATACGCGCATTTTGATACATTTCAATCTAGATAAAGAGGCAAAGTTAATAAATATTACCTATACTGCAAGAGTTACATTCAATAACAAACTAGCTATATTACCAATATCAAGGACCTTTTTCCTATAATAACCACATGATATACAAACGACGATTAACACTGATGAATATTGGTCACAATGACTATAACTCATACTGATAAGTTCAATCAATCCTGTACTTATTTAATTTCTGTCACAGTCCATTAAGGCACCTAATATATTTTTTTACTCGTAAGTAGTGCGAATAACTACAGATATACATACCTTATTTACATCTATCTACATAACACATGCACGCAAAACGTCTTTCGAACCGTCAAATCAAAAACAAATCTTGAACATCTAACTCTCATTCGTTCAAGATCGAGATGGTTTCAGAATTCGTAGCAGTGCTTGAGTAGGGCTGACTCTCGTCAACTTACACTGCGGTGGCTGTAGGGTTGGCGCAATTGTCTGTCATAAAATTCTTATTAGGCGTTATTTTTAGCCGATACGCAAATAGTTCTACGACTTACGTTCGTTCAGAGCTTACGTGAGCTTGAAAAAGCAAATAAGTATATGATTAGTGGCAGTAGCGGTGGATTCTATATATTTTTACAAATAGTTATGTAAGAGATGCGTAATATATAGTAAATTCTTTTTATTCGTATGTTTTAAACACGTTGAATTTTTTTATTAAATTCCAGTATCATTCAGTATATTTCATACATTTGAATGTTTTAAATAATGTAATTTACGAAATTCAGAAGTGGAATATTACGTACGGGTTCAGTTCAAAAAATGTATGTCAAAGGAGAATTAAATTGAACTGAATAAATGATGATTTCAAAAGTACGAAAAACATCGATTTACTGGTTTTTATTACGACTTCGGGACTCGGCTCTGAACACAGAACGTTTTACTACTCTCAGTTAAGTAGCCGTTACTCGAATATTTTCAGTAATGTTCAGCTCAAATTGGAGCATTTAACTACCCTCCAAGTAACAAACTTCAGTGATAAAGATATCCAAGATGGTCGAATCAATCAAAAAAGTTGAAAGGAACCGTAAAATTTTTAGTACTATATTTTTATATTGTAGCCAACGGTTTTAATATTACTTTAAAGTGAAATGGACTTGATTACAAGTGAATAGCTTTGTTACAAAGTAAAGGAGTTTTGTTTTAAACAATGTGAGCAGAATTGTAATGTTTGGAAATTTTATAGAAAAGTTTTTTGGAAACAGATGAATGTGAAACAGGAAAAAGGATGAAGAAAATTGTATTAAGTAAAAAAAATCTTATTATTTTTTACCAGGAATATTGTATTTCTCAACTAACACGTAAAAATAATATGGATTCAAAAAGGTATATAGTAGTTATTCAATAAATTAAATTTTAAATGACAAATATTTTAATAGCAAGTGACAACCCTACCGTATTCTACAAAGAAGCGATTAGGGAAGACGAATTACGATGAATCACCTACTAGGGCTGCCTCCCATATCTATTATCTGTTATAACAGCGTTGTCGTGCGGTGGCTTATAGTAATCGAACATTAACTTGTTACACTAATGGAGTTCGGGTTCGATTCCCTAGACAACAAGACGGAAAATGTGGTAAAAAATATCGGTAAATAATTATGGAGCGAGTGCTGTGCATGTACAATGTATGAATTGTGTAGGTATTTGTGAAAGTAGAGAGCACCTGTGTCTCGGAGAAATTATGAAATACTAGCGGTGCCTTGCGGTCTTATTTGCAAAGTTTTCCATAATTATATTTTGTTTTTCGAATTTCCGTAAAAGGGGGAAAATATCTTATGTTTGTATTGGGGTTATAATCTACCAACAATAAAGTTAAATATTGTCAAAATACGTACAGATTTTGCGTGAATATGCATATTAGAAATCAATATATCACATATGAATATCATTACAATCACACTTACACCAAAAAACAAGTAATAATGGCAAACAAATATGTAAACAGAAATTAAGCGAAAATGAACTTTAATGCCTTCTAATAAGAGCATTATCAATATCTGTAGCCGATGATGTGCGTTCAACTGTGGGATTTTCGTTTACTTTATATTAAGAAGGTAAGTTAGTTCGATAGTTATATTAAAAGTTTGTAGACAAACTGCGGGAACTTTCTTTGATAAAAACTGTTTCTTTAAAACTAGAACCTTTTTTGCCAGACTTTCGTGGTGTTGTTCGTTAATGGAAGTTAATTTAGCTACTGAGTTACTGGTTAATTCGATAAAATTGAGAAGATTTAAACATACAAAACTAGTTGAAAGTATTGTGTTTGCTGAATGGATACCTACCAACCTACCCATATACATTTATATGAATATTTGTATTTAATCGAAAAAGTTAAGCAATATTTCAGATTCTGGTATTTTGAGCGTAGCTTTAACCCATAATTGGTATTCGTAGTCAGTCCGAATATCACGACAAGTACGCGCCAGTTGGTATTATAAAAAGTCGTCTCTACAAAAAGTTAAAATCGCAAAAAAAAAATCACGCGCGAAGCGGATAATTCTTGTAATCAAACATAAATAGCGTATAGAAAAAAAAATCAACCTCAAGCAGGACTCGAAACAGTAACTAAGTAATCCGAACTCTATTGTATTAACAGTGAAAATGATTTTTAAATAACAGATTTACCGAAAGCCCTTAAGCTGACAACGTGCCAACACCAGTCAATCTCCAAAATAACTCGTTACGTAAGTCACTTAACGTCACACTGAATTACGGTCGAAAACTTTAAATTCGTCAAGTCTGGAGTCAAGATCCACCTAACAAAGTTTCCAGAACTTGGGGCTCGACGACAATTTATCGAAGGCGAAATCTTTCCGAGTATGACATGTTGGAGATAGTTTGCGAGTTAATTTGAATTTGCTTTTTGATTGTCGATAAATACCTACTTAAAATTTTGACCTACTGTTTTACGTAGTTTTGGTGTTTATTCGAAATATTTTTATTTATTTTATAACTATAGGCAATAAGTTTTCGTTGCGTCCAAAAATGATAATTGAGCTTATTTCGCCAACACACTATGAGCTAGCGTAATCCGTGTGGTGTCCGGATATAAAGAATAGCACCACCCCATATCCTCCACTGGGTGTCGTAAAAGGCGACTAATGGACCTTAAGACCCAGGGCACTGTACCAAGCACCTTGGGTCACCCGAATGCTGGCGGGTAAGCCATCAACAAACGCATTCCCAAAGAGGGTGTTAGTGTCAGGCAGGCGGCCGACTATAAAACCATAGCCAAATCTTTAAGCAACACGTCTAGAAGACGTGTTGCGCCGACCCCAAATGAAATGGGATAAGGGCAGGAAGATGATGATGACTATGAACTAGCGTGGCGGTCAATGCTTAATCCTTCCCTGTATAGGAAGAGGCCTGTGCTCAGAAATATAACGTTTGTAAGTTGGTATTATTATTTCAGACTTTTTGAGTGACAAAACTCGTTCGTTTTCTGTATGAGAATAGACATTCCAAACAAAAAAGTTTCAAATAGAAAAAATCAAGATCTTTTTCTAACTTATTTCATTGAATACCTACATAGTATTATAGATGGATGTATTATGTAACAGACAAAAACATTTACACACTGAAGGCGAAAACATTCAGTTATAAACCAATTTTCTTACATTTTCTGTTAGTCTGATCAGATAAGCAAGTCACGCGAGCCTACAATACAAGACTTCTAATCTACTTTCTATCATTTCTTTTTCACCCTATTTCGATACAATACAAAGATCTTGAAAACAAACTAGCATCTACTGTCTAGGTTTTTATCTAACTAATGTTCTATTTACACGAAAATAAAAAGGACAATAATACCACAGAATAATAATTTATACAGTATGAAGTCTTCGTTTAAACGGGCGCAACGCGAGTTATGCCAACGCTATCGGATCGTGGCATGACCGTGGCATGATACAGTCGTGAGCGTGTCGAGGTGACAAACGGACGGTGTGTTGTCGATGCTACTAAATTCTGTAGGAGGATAGTCGCTGTTACGTACCACATGGCTGTAGGCATTTAATTTTCAGAAACGGCTGAGTTAAACTACTGTATATCTATTTATTCTGTGCTATAAATGTACTATTTACACAAAAAAAGGACAATAATACACTGGGTAAACGTCCAGTCGTATACAACTGGTATTATAAGATTACTAGATAAATTACATCAACGTGATTCTGTACCGTTTTTGCGAACCCACTTCCCGGCCTTTTCAATTATATTAATGCCAATGTACTCCGGCCACTTTTCTTTTATTGAGAGAAAAAGTTTGGCGTGCGTTCTCGTATTAAAGAGGAGATATCGTATTATACTTCTACGTATAACTGTACTTTTGTTTAATACTGTCTGTAAATAAATTATGTTTTCGTTTTTCCTCGGGAAATTGTAGGATGTAGAGTCGAAGTGTAATGATTATGTGTCATCACGTACTGAACATTTGGAAGCGGCAAACTGTCTTGCAGTTTAGCAGACTGTTAGAGTTTAAGGAAGTAATAAATAAATAATATTTGTTTGTGTAAGTAAAAGTATTTGTTGGAAATCTCAGGCTTTTCTTCTTTAGAATGGCTTTATGTTACAAAGACAATTTATTACTCATGAGTACATTTCGTCTCATATCAATCTACTTCTTTTGTACTTTTCTGTAGTCACATAAAATAAATTGTATTGTATTTAGTATTACCTATTAGCTAGATACTTTTAGCTATATTGATTTTAAAAAGAAACCTCATTACTCAAATATTCTTGTACTGGCAAATACGGCTATAGATTTTACAGCACTTGAGCTTCCAATGTATTACAGTAATATTTCATAAAATCTTACAAAAAAATACTATTACATCACGTTTTAGTCTCGGCACTAAAAATACCAATCTCGAGTGTTCTCGAACTTTCTATTTTATTTTAAAAGAAAATTCCCTAGTTATAATAACTTGGGTGTTATAAAAATGATTAATGGATTATTGAAATAAAGACTTAAATTTTCAAATTAATCTAAACTGTGTAAAGAGGATATTACATTTTAGAATACTTATAATTATGAAAACGGAGATCGGACTAAGCTAAGTAATTAATATTCTTTTGCTTCTTTAAATATTTTTGAATACCAGGTATTTAGTGTTCATTTTATGAATCTAATTTTCTTTTTAGAATTTGAGTCTTTGTTAGGGTTCTTGGTAATTGTTTTATGTTTAGTACCGAGAATTCTAGCCTAAACGTATAACGATTTTATACTGAGGCCTTGTACAGGTATATTTTTAGAGTAGCTAACAAACTAGACATATTTTTCAGACAGTAAAATATCTCAACTCAATAAAACAGCTCAAACTCGAGTAGTGTGAAGGTGAGTGACCATTAACCATTAAAATAATAGTGCTTCTTGTTCTGAGTTTTCACCTTTTCGAACTATGACCACATAACATCAGGTGAATCACAAGTTAAAGCGTGGTAAATAACCTCTTTTTATTAATTAAATGTTTTAATACTAAACGATTTCACATACTAATAACACAGTATAATAATGTATAGTATAAAAGTCTTTACTTAAACGAGTACAGCTACGGATCATGGCATGATCGCGGCATGTCACAGTGACGAACGGACGGTGTGTTTTTATTGTAATTAATATGCTGTTGGTTTTCAGCCATATCGTTTTTATTTTTAGAAACTGCCGATTTAAACTACTGTACATATTAATTTGTGCCAATAATAAGGAACAGTAAGTTAGACCAGGGGTAGATAGCCCTTGGTAGATTCCCCATCACAATTTATATTAAAGTTCTGGACAAGGCCTCTGCAAGTTGGACCTGTGTCCCCATGTAAGCCTTTAAAAAAGACCGGGTTACTTTCTTTGATGTTAGCCCGTGAATTGAAAGAGAAACGGTAAATCCATTTACACAAGTAAATCTACATAATGCTTGCGTAATGCACGCACAGATTTGCCACGTATGTAGGTACTCAAGCTACATCACTTGACCTATACTGTAATCAATCTGTTGATTCAACTGAGATTGAATAATTAATGAAGTTAAGGCAATTATAGTGCCTGTAGGCAGCAATCTTGTTTTGGGTAAACAATAATTTAATTTATTCAATCAATAAATTTGTGTTGGTCAATAAATTTGTGTTAAGTAATGCGTTTCGAGGCAAATTAAATAAGGATGTTTATTTTAATATTTTTTGTAGAGTAAATAATATAGTATTCTGTTTATACGGCCTTTTTAGCTCCCATGTGACCGGAATAATTTTGCTAGTTTTTGATTAGCTTATTTGATTGAAATACATGCACTAAGCCAAAGCCTAGGTTTCGACTTATCCACGCGACTATGATTAAAACGATTCTAAACTATATTTGTGAAGATAAATAGTTGTAGCTGTTTCAAGTCTACTTACTCAAGTTCTTGCTGAAACGTTTATTTTCAAGTGTAATGATATTGTACAAATTCTTATCACTTACATTTACCACAAATAATGTTGTCAATACTTTAGGTACCTCACATACATAAAACACCCAAACTCCACCCTTACAATTGTTCAAAACTTTCTTCTAATATTTGTCGTTTCCGTGTTTGACGTTTAACTATCTATCACGCGCCCATCTTGAAATATCCGTCGTATTGAGATTGATCGCACCTCTTTCTTCGCACCTGCTTGCTATTACTTGTTTGAATATTATAAATGGCCGCTGTCAGATTTAAATGGCAGCAAGCCGCGCTATTTTTTGTATTAATTGCTTTGAAAATGAATGGGCGAGACAACTTTGTTTATGTCTATTAATGCCGAGATTTGTTCTGACAAAGTAATGCCACTTAGTTTTTAGGGCTCAGTAATTAAATTCAAGTGCTTAACTTGAAGACCTGTAAATTTCTGGGATCTAGATTGTCTTGTTGAAATTAATATGATGTCATCAGTGTTATTCAGTTTTGCTCAACCTATTAATATTATTCTCTATTACTGGTATAATTTGGAACTTTTACTTACTACTCTTGTGCGTGTGTTACGAGTGTTTTATTTGAACATGGTTTGTGAAATACAATATTAAAACAGCAAAGAAACGATTTTAAACCCTTAAACATTTTTCTTCAGGTGCCTATTTTCACAAATCCTTATACCCGTTTTATATCGTAAACGGAAAACGATTGCCAAACGTGTGATCATCGATTTATCAAGCCGATGGCTTTTTGCGTTTAATTTAACTACGCAGGTTTTATTAAGTGATATCTGAATGGCATTAGGATAAAAGCTTTTAACATTAAACATATTTTACTCGTCACCAAATTAGCATTACTACTAAACTACTAGAACCTTCGCAAATAATACAAAGATATGTGAGATAAATAGTTATCTCGCATATCCTGTAGGTTTTATCAGTTTAGACTGATAACTGAAATTTGATGAACTTTATTTATTTGATTACATTTTATGTCAATTAAAACGTACAAATTGAAAAGCAATCAATGGCACTTAAATGTGCGTTTTTCAACCACTCATCACAAGTAAATAATAGTTTAGTGGTCTCATCATTCCAATACATCAATATAGTATTGCAAATATACTTCTTCATAGATCAGTGATCGTGTTGTCACGCCAGATTCCACCTATACCGTAATGTGGGCCAAGCCTTAACCCTTTGCTATTGAATTTTATTCCACATTTCTATGTAAGGAGGTTGCGTTGCCCTATTTCTGCGGAGTAGGGGAATTAGAAATAGGAGCGGAGTATTACTTATTTATTTTACTGTACTTAAGCTGGTTTTGAAACAGCGTGTAGCAAAATAGAAAATGTATTTTTCTTGAAAGAGTTTTCTTTTTAGTGTTAAATAAGGTGTGAATGGAAATAGCACCTTATGTTAGGTCTCAAGGCAGTTTTAGAGCGCGTTATTGCCGAGTAGAAGTTTACAATATAATGACTATTACTTCTAAAGTGTAGAGTGTAGATGAAAACAATATTGCAATTATAAAAGCATGAAAATTGATGAATAATTCATAAATTTACCAAAATGATAAATTTTACTGCGTAAAATTACAGCTGTTTCCGTCCATACAAATCAAAACACCAAATCAGGTTCTAATGAAATAAATAGTACTATTAAAACAGCTAACAGCATAATTACTGGATGCAATGTAAACATGAAAACCGGGGCCATTAGATAAATTCCACCACGTTTGTAACAGCCAACTCGGCATTTGAATGTTAAATCGTTTTCGAGTGGTTCCGATTCGAGACCGACTGTCACACAAGTGAATTTAAAAGTGAAATCCTGCTGAAACGATTTTATGAAAACGAGTGACATTGTCAGAGGGATTTGGCTGGTCGAGTGTGATGACGGGAAATTTTTAGGTATGTGATTGTGAATATTGGAAGTCTTTGGATATTAGATGTTTTAAATCTTGGGGTTTTTTGGTTGATGACGTCAAAGAAAATTTTCGAGCTAATAAAGCTCAAAGGTCGAAGCGCATTCAAATGTTAGTTTTAAGATTGATCTATTACCTAGATGTTCATCCAAAATTCGTTTATTTATGTTTTTATTACAAGTCTCGCAAGAATTGATCGTTTTAGCATAGATTGCCTATAAGTTATATGAGTTTGATTGTTCAAAGATAACTTATAAACTAACTAAGGTATACAACACGTTTAACGTGATCGTTTAGAACTTTGATAATAGAATATGAGACCTATTCGAAGTAAGTCTGTGTTGAATACAAGTTTTTTGTTCGTGTATTGTTATAAATGTCTCGATCATATTTAGAGATGTAAAATTGGTTTGCTTGATGATCCGCTTTGTACTGAGACTAGGTGTTTTTAATTCTAAGCGTGAATGTTTGTAAGTGTGGATGGATCATGGATGGATGTTGATAAATTTTGATGAAATCTGTTTTTCTAAGCTGTTATTATGTGCTAAGTTTCAGGGGTTAAGCTTTTTGGTAATATAATAATAAACCAAATTCATCCGTGTTGTCATTTTAAGTTACAGCGTATGGAAAGATAACAATGTTTAACTTCACACTTGCGCATAGCTGTCAACTCAGTATTTGAGCCTTTGAAATAATTTAAATAAAAGCATACCTAAAAATAAACTAAAATGTAAAAAACTACCTATATCAGCATGAACAGTTTTGAAACAAAGGGCACTAAAAGCAATGTTTTCATAGCACGGCAATAATTCATACCGTCAAGTGTGAATGCCAGAACAAAACATTTCATGGATATTTTGAGTACATTTTTTTAGATACATTTGAATAAAAATAATATTCATATTTTAGGTTTAAAAAGCAAGACTTAACATTGGAAATTGAACTCTGTTTCCAAGCAAGTAGAGTATTATAATGTTAATTGATATATGTTAATTTACTGATTTATGGCTGTATGTGGCATCTGCAACTAGTATGCACTTCGTCGTGTGTATAAAACAAAAAAAAGTACTCTTTCCCTAGTACTCTGATTCCAATTTCGAAAGCTGGTAGGGCTACTCACTGCCTACTAGGACTTCAGAATACTTCGCCAGACACACGTTTTTTATGCTGCTCTAGTACTCTGATATCAATTTCGAAAGCTGGTAGGGCTACTCACTGCCTACTAGGACTTCAGAATACTTCGCCAGACACACGTTTTTTATGCTGCTCTAGTACTCTGATATCAATTTCGAAAGCTGGTA